>CM055889.1:27520926-28843426 GCA_029582165.1 Portulaca oleracea | reverse complement strand
GATATTTATTTCGATTTTTCATTAAATTTACCGCAAATAAACTAAATCAAAAAATAATTCTACAAAATCATATTGTGTGAATTATACTTATTTCATGTATTACATATTGTTTAACAATATTAAACATGATTGTTTCTAAGATAATCTAAATTAAATCAAGTTCATGCCATATTTAATAATTAAACAAACATAAAATTGATCAATTAAAGGCAATAAGAAATAACAATAATAAAAGCATGAAACTTTTCAATAAAAATTCTAGATTTATTACTTTGAATAACTAAGATTAAAACTTTCATAAAGCTTCAAATTTTTAGGCATAAATCTACTCTAGATAAATTCATAATATAATTCAACTATTGACAAAATTACTTATGAATTCAAGTATAATACTTTAGCATGCAATTGGTGGCTCTGATACCATTGTAAGGTTTTAGGTTATCTATTCCGTAAACAGATATAGATTAATTGGAGGAATATTCATAACGATTATAACACAATTAATCGCAACAATCGCAGAGGCTTTAGTAATTATACCTGATCGCTAATTCCGACTGAAGAAGAGGTAGACCTTCGAGATTCTAATGCTGAAATCCTCTACTGAAAAGTCCACGCAGCACTACGAGAACCCGATTGCTAGATCGACCCGATCGACACGAATCTCAATCTAAGATGTATGTATTTGGTATATGAGAGTGTTTCATGAAATAAGAACTGCAAACTCAAAGAGAGAGGAACTCAGGAAATTACCTTGGTATCTCTCTAAGAGTCTTCAGCAGTGACCTCGAGAAATCTCTCACAGAGACTCCTATTTATAGGGTCTTAATGACTTGGGGAAAGGTTACAAAACCCTAATGGCCGACCGAATGGAACAACGCATTCTTGAGGCCCAACACGGTCCGTGTTTAGGCAACACGGTCCGTGTTGGCCTCCAGGGGACATTAAATCGACCCAAAGTCACCAAGGACCGTGGTGACACCAACACGGACCGTGTTGGATCAACACGGTCCGTGTTGAGTCCAATTTGGTTCGTGTTGGGCTGATTTCTCATAGAAATCAGTTCCCAACATTCCTAAACATAATACGGTATTACTTAGGCTACATTCATTGTTCCAGGGCACTGACTTGTGTGACCCAGTAGGACCAAATAATATAGTTGTAATTAAACATATTTAATTACCGAATATAGAAGTCTCTAGCAAGACATATAATCACTATATTATATTGGTTTAAACTCCATGCATATCGAACATTGTCGGGACATTCCCAACATTTACTCCTCGGCTCGGCTTGGCTCGGGAAATCACTTGGGATTCCTTAAAAAGCCTCAATTTGGCCCATATTCCTTGCATTTGCTCCGAAAGTGCGAAAACCTACAAAACAACTAAAAAGCTAATAAAAATGATGAAAAAGACTCGGAATCGAGAAAAAATAGCAAGCCGAAATGTGTTATTTAGGCCTAAAATCGGGCGTAAACAGTAAGTCAGACACTAGAGTGGTGACAAGAAGCAAGATAAGAGATAGTAAAGTTGCTACTCATAGAGCACTTACAACTTTAGAGTGCCACGCTACCCAAAGTGTTAATTCCACTATGCTTCATGGTGTCGACCACACCCCTATTGTGGTCTGTCCGAAAGAAAAGTTTGTGACTATTATGAAGACGAAACATGAGGCCATTAGCACGGTGAGGGAAATTCAAGGTAGAACAAAGTCATCCGGTGTTATTACCATGTGTGTCATGGTTACAGGAGTTATGACAAAAATGGCTAACATGAAATCCATGCTACAAAAACTCGCCTAGAAGAGTGAAGAGAAGGATGTGCAAATCAAGCGTCAAGATAGAAAGCTGCTAAGTTGGAGAAGAAATTAAAGCAACGACCAACAAAATCCCTCCATAAATATTTAGACGCAGAGGAAGAAAACGAATCTAGCGAAAGTGAGGCTGAAAGTGATATGTCTAAGAAGGGCGACAAGCCATCATCATCGACAAGCTCAATGACTACAGAAAAATCCAAGATTTGATCGCAAAGGCACTCAAGGATCGACTAGGAGAAGCTTCACAAAGAACTTATAGGTACACTAGGCCATACACGAAGAGAATTAGCACTCTTCGTATGCCAAATGGTTACCAACCTCCTAAATTTCATCAATTTGATGGGCATGGTAACCCAAAGCAGCATGTCGTGCACTTTGTTGAGACATGCAACAACGCTAGCACAAACAGAGATCTCTTAGTCAAACAAATTGTACGTTCCTTGAAAGGAACCGCATTTGACTGGTATACCAGCCTTGTATCTGAGTCCATCGATAGTTGGGGGCAAATGGAGGAGGAGTTTTAAATCATTTCTATAGCACATGTCATGTCGTAAGCATGACAGAATTGACTAATGCCAAACAATGGGATGACGAGCCGGTTTTTGACTACATCAACCGTTAGCGTGCTCTTTCCCTAATGTGCAAGGATCGTCCGTCAGAAACCTCTACGGTCGACTTGTGCGCTCGAGGAATGGATTGGAACATACTTTATGCCTTGTAAGTAAACAAGCCTAAGAGTTTCAAAGACTTGGTGACACAAGCTCATGATATGGAGTTTACAATTGCCAACCATAGAAAACATTCTAACAATAGTGTGTCCACAAGGACCACAACTGCTTATGAAGACATGCCAAGATGAGACCCTATGATTGAAGAAAATGATTATTGTTTTTCTGACTCTGATGCACCAGAAATGTTGGACAAACTCCTTGAGAAGGGACTCATAGAACTACCTGAGCCGAAGCGCCTTGAAGAAATAGGAAAAGTGAGCAATCCTATGTATTGCAAGTACCACAGGATTGTTAGTCACCCAGTAGAGAAATGCAGAGCATTCAAAGAGAAAGTCATGTAGCTAGTGAAAGAAGGGAAAATCGCACTAGATAAAGAAGATACTAACGAGTCTGACTAGATGCAACGCACGCAAGAAGATGGGACACCCTAGAGGCAAAGGACAATCACCTAAAAAATAAGGGACTCAAGAAATAAAAAAAACTTTCAAGTGATCGTCATAGACTTCCAAGTGATCTTTTTTTTTTTAAAAAAAAACTCCCAAGTACACAAGGACTTCCAAGTCACCACCAATGACTCCCAAGTCAACCTAATCAAGAGACTCCGAAGTTGACAAACAAGAATCACAAGTCTATCAAATGACCAGAGACTTTCAAGTTATCATCAACAAGACTCTCAAGTCATCACCGACAGACTCCCAAGTCATCACAAGAAAAAGACACTCAAGTCATCATCACCAGACATTTAAGTCGTTATCAAAGACTCTCAATTAGTTGTCAAAGACTTTCAAGTCGCTACAAAGGAACACTTGAGTCAAAAAACTTCTAAGTCATGATTGACAAAGATAGCAAGCTCTCAAGTTAGCTAAATCCCAGACTCTTAATGTTAGGTTTTAGGTTATCTATTTTCTAAACAGGTACAGATTAATTGGCGGAATATTCATAACGATTATAAACAATTAATCACAATAATTGTAGAGGCTTTAGTAATTATACCTTATCGCTAATTCCTGCTGAAGAAGAGGTTGACCTTCAAGATTCCAATGCTGAAATCCTCCACTGAAAGGTCCACGCAGCACTCCGGGAACCCGATTGCTAGATCGACCCAATCGAGACGAATCTCAATCTAAGATGTATGTATGAGAATGTTTCAGGAAACAATAACTACAAACTAAAAGAGAGAGGAACTCAGGAAATCACCCTGGTATCTCTCTAAGAGTCTCAAGCAGCTGGTGTAGAATAATCTCTCACAGAGACCCCTTTATATAGTGTTTAGATAACCTAGGGAGAGGGCAAAAACACCAATGGTCGACTTAAGGCAATGGCGGATTTCTCAGGCCCAACATGGTCCTTGATGGTCTCCAGAAAATCCATTAACTCGGCCCATGGACACCACGGTCCGTGGTGTCCCAACACGAACCGTGTTCGGTCAACATGGTCTGTGTTGAACCCAGTTCGGTCCGTGTTGGGCTGATTTCTCGTAGAAATCAATTCCCAACATTTCTAAACATAATACAATATTACTTAGGTTACATACATTGTTCTAGGGCACTGACTTGGGTGACCCAGTAGGACCAAATAATATAGTTGTAATTAGACACATTTAATTACTAATTATAGAAGTCTCTAGCAAGACATATAATTACTATACTACTTTGGTTTAATCTTCGTGTATATCGAACATTGTCGGGACATTCCCAACAATCTCCCACTTGTCCCACAATTGTTCGTTTTCCTTGAATTCCCTTGTCATTTACTGTCTCATGTTCGGATAAGGTAAGTTGAAGTCATCCTTATGTAAGATCCGAACGTTCCTCGATTTCCGAGTTAGACTTTGAAAAGCAGATGATCAACTATTGATTCAACTGAGCTCGGCCAAGCATTTTCAGTCTAATCTCACTGAGTGGCCAATAAGACAACTGTCCCTAATAGGGAGGACAATGTCATCTTGTTCAAACACATATTCTCACATGATCCAACTGTAACCCAGACACCGCCTTTGTAGCCTACTGTTACGAAAGACGTTTGACGCTCTCCAAAGTTACAACAGATCATGCAGTCTATGTACTGAACTCAGGATTCAGGAATTTTGAGTGGTGAGAGCTCTTATGACATTCCTAACTTAAAGAACTCCCATTACGGGTAAGTTCGGTAGTTGTTCTCAACAATACCCATGTGATTCATTTATGATGTCATCACATCACTATGATCACCAAACTTGATCATCACCTCAATCCTACATGCTAACTGTGTTGATATTATCACTGTTCCTACGTGATAATACAATTAGGAACCAGGTAAACTGTCGACTAAGACTAGTGTTGTCAAGTTCACTAATGGGGTTCAGAAATCGAACCTCATCTAATTTCCCATTTTGAATGCGCTAACCTTTTTGGACATTTATATAATTCTAAACCACAATTAATGTAAATTTTGGAATCTTATTCTTAATCATGAATCAACAAGGTCATAATTCATGAATAATTCATGTAAGTTTGACTTGTTAATATTTTGGATTGTGTTCAATACCTATTGCCCATGCATGACTATCATGCTATAACTACAACAAGTGTTTAGTACATAATACTTGCAATGAACCTCGCACATATACTATCTCACTAATGACCTTTTATACAGGGAGATATTTCCGGAACTTATGTTTGGGTTCATAGTGAGCTTCAATTCCTTTGCTTGAATGATGGCTCCTATCGATAAGGCTCCATTTTTCTTGCAAGGCTAGAAACATCACCCAGTTCTGAAACGAACTTCACAATCCTAACAGTTTCTGGCACAGCTTCTAAAGTCGTGCCATGCTTGTCTTATTTTGTAGAGTTAAACGCATTTCATGTTAGGAACTTCTTCCAACAAACCTCAATACCACTCAAACATATCGTATAATATTCTCTGACCTTTCAGATAATCATATTTCTCTGTCATAAGTGTAGCATCATTGCAACTCTTCACACTTAGCTTTATCAACCACCTTAGACTTAGGACACATCCTTAGTTTTGCTTATACATATACAATGTATATGTTATGTTGGGCTTTGAACATCTCATGGCATTGTAGACACCGGAATTTGTACCGGTGTGAACCCGACCTATCAAGATGCGCAAGTCAATCGGCCCGAACACGAAAGAAGAATTGGGCCCATAGGGTCAGCGACATAGGCCTAAGGAAGTCAAAACAGTCCGCATACATCTAATAAAAACCAGCTGGGTTTTAAGCTTCATAAGACAGCCCACACAGTAGCGGGCCCAAGGTGGGTTTTAAGCGGAGTAGCGACGCATCGTTTTTCTCTGCCATGTCAGCAATCCGTGGGAAGAATAATTATAACCCGCCTGGATTTTAATTATTCTGGCGCCAAAATTCCCATGCAATCCCTTGATAAAAGCCACGTGCCTTGACTTTGCCATTGACCCCATGAAACCCACCTGGGTTTTCATCAGATATGGCATGATCTTTGGGGTATGTTCCCCTATATTTCCCTCCAAACCTCTCACTCCCTCACCTATAAATACCCCCTCCATTTCACCCTCATTCCATCAACGACTCTAAAAAAAAAAAAACTACCATCATTATACTCAAATTCTCTCCACATTATCTTACCAAAATTCCCTTATAGTTTCTCCATTATATCTATCCTTTAATAGTCTCATAATCACTCTCATTCCATTGTCATTCTCATACCAGCAACCTAACCATTTCCCATATCCATCCTTCCATCCAAGCCACAAGTGGAGGTCAGGTCAAGGGATAAAATCCATTTCACCCATCACCTTTGAAACAAGGTTTGTTTTCCATTATTGTTATCATTGTATTAATCATGTAATTCATTCTTTAATTCTTTTACTTGTTCTTTTTTTTGTAAAGAAAACATCATGTTTTAATCTTGCATGATCGGAATAACAAACATCGTGAAATTCATTCAACTTCTCCCCGCTCTTTTTCTTTTCAAGTTCGATTGTAGAAGAGTCTGTTTTCAAACAGGTGGATTCGAGAATTCTTATAATTCTCGAATCTGTAACCTTACCCTCGAACTTAGAATTCGGGTTCGTAGACCGGAGTCAATTTTTATTATTTTTATGTTTGTCGGTTTCCTTAAATCAGCTGGCGACTCTTTAAAATTTCACAAATTCGTTTAATTATTTAAAATATTTGCTTTTGCATAAAAATATTTAAGAAATGATTTAATTCACCTCTCTCATAAATTCAAGGTCGGACCCGAGAGAAATGGGCCAAAAATTGATAAAACCCAGGCGGGTTTTATTAATTTCAACCTACTTTTCTCTAGGCCGGGGAGGCAAGAGGCCCAACCGGGTTTTAATGGGTTTTGGTGCCCCGCTTGTTTCTTGGTCTTGGGCTTGGACTTGGTGAGTGGGCCAGGATTAAATTATTATTAAAATATTTTGTGCAATCTCGAATAATTAAAATAATAAAAAACGGATTTGTAAATAAATAAAGTTTCATCATCCCGAAAATGAATTTCGAAAATAAAAATATCATTATTTAAGGATTAAGCAACCTTAGTCGGCTCTCGATCATTAAGTAGCGCATCCGAAAACCGACACCCCTAAACGGGGGAGATTTTCCAGGTCCTACAGATTGGTGACTCCACTGGGGACTTAAACATAAAAAGAGGGTAAAACTTGAAAAAAATCGAATTGATTTGAATGTGTAAAAGGGAGAAGTTAATTTATTTCGCAATTTTGTTATTCTTTTGTTAGGCATCCTTTGCATACCGGGCCATTAATCGGATCTTTTGACACGTTAGCACAAAGGCGACGTTTAGGTAATAACTATGATTTTTCCTCGAGAGCGGGCGACCACTACTTGTGTGATGCACCCTACATCGCCAAGAATTTGGTCTCTCCTCTCCCCATGTTATACTCACAGAGCTTCCTTGAAGTTCATTGAGCAACACATCATACTCCTTGCCCTCAATTTTAAGGGTAAGGTGAACCGAGGCGAGAACGTGCGGTAGGCCATGTAAACCCAACCATAGTAATCCATGAATATAGAACCTTGGTTTAGGACATCCTTCATGTTGTATGCTATGTGCTATGTGTACCCCTTCCCCTTTTCTTTTTTGTAAAGAATCGACCTTAGTTTGGAGGTTTTCTTCTAGTCCATATAAAATTCGTTGGGTTGAGAAAATGATTATTTATTAATTAATTGATATAATTAACTCAAAGGCATTATGGTTAGCTCAAGTGGAAGGGCCATTTATGTTTGAAAGTTGATTATCTTAATTAATAAATAAAAATTGACTCACCTTTAATGATATTATATGGCCCTTTAAGAAATTCTCTTAACAAAGGTCCAAAAAAATATTAATTAAAGTCTACCAAAGTTAATGGATAGCATCTTAGACTGCATAATAGTCACTAGGCTTGAGTAAATTAATTTATCGATTTAATTAATAAATCCATCACATTTATGGTCGGCCCGTTGTTAGGCCCAACCATATTGGATTTATCAATTAAGCCCATAAGTTAATTATCACTTCCTTATTGTTGGCTTTATCCAGTCCTTTACCATATCCATTTTCCTTGAGTAATAAAAAAAATAAAACAAAAAAAAGTGGGTTGTCAGTCTTGTCGTGCATTATTCTAGTCCGCATAATAGCCAATATGGTTTGAGCTGTCTGGTTTGTTGGGCCAAGTTACAGATTCTCCTTAAAACGGTCGGCCTGTGGATGGGGCCCATCCGAATTGAGAAACGCTGACTGAAGCCTGTCAACTTATGATCTACTCACTATGTTTGACTTTATTCGGCCCTTTATAATGTTCTGTTGTTAGGTCCATATAGAGTTAGGTCATGCACTCCCAAAAAGTGGGTGAGTCCTTTGTGTCAGCATATATGTGTCGAGTCTGTTAGGATCATATAGGTCTCTTAGAGCATGCATGCATCGGGTAGTACGTGTCGGAGTATGTCATCGAGTGTCTAACTTTGAATTTCCATGCAGGCATCATTGGTGATCGACTCTGAGCCCGCATCCGAGATCCACGTACCGGACGTTTGATTCCGAACCCTCACTACGATCCATCCGCAACTAGTGACCGTATCATGTCTGCAGAGAAATTCCAAGAAGTCCCAGTTCAGAGTACTGAGGCTAACATCACAAAGCATTTGGATGATCTTTACACCAAAATGCAAGGTCTGGTATTCACCACCACCTTGGAATAAGAGCAGAAAATGGGAAAAAGGCTGAATGAACAACAATAAGCAACGGATGGCATGCTGCAAGCCATCACCAAAATTAATACCAAGTTGGGGTTGAACACTGAAGAAGACGATGAAGAGATTCATGGATATGAATCTAACACTGAACTCATTAAGACGTCATCAAATTGTGGAGGAATACGAACATCCAAAACAAAGGTCGATACTCCAGAAGTATCGAAACCTACAAGGGACCCCGTTGTTAAGGCCCTTGAGCAGAAGTCAGAAAGCCTCACCAAAGCAATGAGCGCTGTACCAGCCTTCGCCGATAAATACATGGAGGTACCCCTGCCCGTTCAGCTTATTCTCAAACTTGCCGATAAGATTGAAGTGCCGAACATTAAGTTCAAACCTTCCGAGAATCCAACTCACCACATTGAAGAGTTCATGAGATTAGCGCCCTTGAATCGGATCGTTGTCGGGTTATACTCCACAGTCTTCCCATCCACCGTAGATGGTGAAGCCAAAGTGTGGTATCATGCTTTGTCACCCAAGTGAAAGCTGACTGGAATGAGTTGCTCAAAGCTTTTATTAACCATTACAGTCGCATCCAGAAGAAGCAAGCTACGGTGGACGAACTAACCACCATGAAGCAACGAGACGACGAATCCTTCTTGGATTACTTTGAAAGATGGCATACCAAGTTGTCTCACATCAACGAGACGATCCCTCTTCGCCAGCAACTATCTACCTTCAAGCAGGGATTCAAAAGCAGTTTGTCCAAGCACTTGGGATACCATGTTGTCAAAGACTTTGACTACTTGAAAGACATATGTGTGCAATTGGAGGCGATGCATAATGATAAGACCACTTCGCCTGGATGGAAGGGGTCTAGTTCCAACAGGAGGGCCACTAGTGCGGCTAGCCACCCTCCTAAGATTATGGAGACTAACTCTATCCAGCGCAAGGGGCCTTATATACCAAAGTACGAGGCCTACACGCCACTAGATGTCTCTTATTCACTGACTCTTGATCGGTTGGTCAAGAAAGGTTTCTTGGTTCAACCTTTGCCAAAAGAAGAGCCAGCGATTAAAGGTAAAAATTGGGATGCCAACCAATTTTGCCGCTATCATCGTTGCCAAGGACATGATACTGAGAAACCTAACAATCAAAGCAACCCGATGCCTGAGCATACAAATGCCATCTTCTATGGAGATTTTAGTTTCGATCCTTCCACTTTAATTGTTGAGACGGGTCGACCTATCCCTAAAGTATTTGGTTTTCAGGAAGACCTATCTATCCATGGCATTTGGGACTACGATGACGATGATAAGCATGAGCACTCCGAGATAGAATGGATGGAGACGGATGAGCCAAGATCGGATAATGTGGCATTTCTCACTCGATCAGGCTGCCACAACAACAGGAACAGCACCACCCCAGTGGCTGTTTCCAATCCTACGCCAATGGTTAGTAATGACAGCCAGGCCCATCCAGAAGATCCTCTTCTTGCTCAACTCGAAAAGACCAGAGCAGAGGTTACCATGTGGCAGCTTATATGTGCATCACATGCTCATAGACAGAAGATTTTGGACGCCCTTACAGCACTTACAGTACCTCCTACGACGACTCCTGAATCTCTAGTTCCTCATGTGGCCACCCATCAAGAGGTCATAACCTTTGGAATTGAAGATCTGCCTCAAGGAGGGGCATCTCAAAATAAAGCATTGTACCTTACAGTGCAATGTT
The DNA here is from genome assembly GCA_029582165.1 of Portulaca oleracea. NCBI lineage: Eukaryota > Viridiplantae > Streptophyta > Magnoliopsida > Caryophyllales > Portulacaceae > Portulaca > Portulaca oleracea. Next base: position 28,832,968 of record CM055889.1, on the reverse strand, counting down.
CCAATAAGACTATCCCGCTGGTTCTAGTCGATAGTGGCTCAGCAGTAAATGTGTGCCCTTGGAGGACGACACAAAAATTGGGAGTCCAACAACAGTATTTGGCTCAAAATGGTGTACAGCTCAGGGCTTACGACAATTCTCCTCGAAGGTCGGTTGGGTCCATAATATTACCCATCACTACAGGTAATATCACTCGGAATGTGGAGTTCGTAGTGCTAGACATTCCAGCCTCCTTCAATCTACTACAAGGGAAGTCGTGGCTTCACGAATGCAATGCTATAGCATCTACCTTACACCAGAAGGTAAAGATGTTGGTCCAAGGTCAAGTAATCACAATCCCGGGAGAATCCATCAATGCTGTTTTACTCCCAAGCAAACAACCCTTGAAGTGGAACACAGTTCCATGGGCGAAGAACTTCACAAGTTTGACCTTGTGGCGACATTGAGCCAGGATGAAGCTCCCTTTGACTCCGATCCATACTCAAATCCCAAAGTGCACGCTATACTCAAGAGACAAGGTCATTTCCCTAGGATGCCGCTGGGAAAGAACCCGAAGAACAAGATTCCTCCTATGTTCAAGGCTTTTAAGTAGAAGGGAAGGTTCGGCTTAGGATACAGGCCAACTGAGAAGGAAGTTAGGCTCGCCAAAATAGCTATAGCTGAGCAAAAGAGGATGGAAAATCCTCCTACCTTGTTCCAAATGAAGCCCTACCCACTCACTCTAAATGGGCAGTTTGTTAGGGAATGTGATGACTTCCCTTATTGTGGGATCCCTGAACCATTCTACCTGAAGAAAAAGAGAGTTCAAGTTGTTGGTTTAGAAGTTTTTAATGACTGCACCATTAATATAGCTACTGTTTTTGTCCCCGCTCGGGACAACAGCCACCATTGGAATGGACTCATCTTGCTGGGAGCAACATATTTGGCATGTTGTTCAGACAAGAAGCTGTCAAGAAGAAGTCTGAAGATGACGCTGTTATTGCTGCATTATCTAACCCAAGCTTTGACCCGAGCTCAATGATCATCGAAGATGGAGGAGTCAAGGCTGTCTCATGGGTTGATACTGAGGAGATTAGCTTTGTTTTATCTGTAGGAGAGTCTGTTCTTAAGGGCATAGGGTCAGGTCCTAATGGCCTAGAGTCAAGTGAGTCTGGTCTTGAGTCTGTTGACGATGTATTCCTTTCTACATTTAATAAGATGAACCTTTCTGCTTACTCTAATTCTTCTTTTCCCTCTTCCCTGAACTGGTGTGCCAATAATAATCAGGAATTTAATGAACCCTTAAAAGAATTTTCTGATAAACATGAGCATAAAATGGCGGTGTTGGAAGACACCATTATCATAAATGTGGGCACGAAATAACAACCTCGGGAGTTGAAGTTAGGTAGTTCGCCCACAGCAGAAGAACGGATAACATTCACGGAGCTCCTCAGGGAATTTGTTGATGTATTCGCATGGTCCTACGAGGATATGTCGGGGATTGAAAGGGAGATTTTGGAGAATACTATACCTTTGCTCCCTAATGCAAAGCCGGTTCGACAAAAGGCTAGGAGGATCAAGCCTGAATGGGCTAAGAAAATTGAAGAAGAAGTGATCAAACAGCTTAATGCTAAGTTTATCAAAGCAGTCCAATACCCTGAATGGATTGCTAATATCGTTCCAGTGCCCAAGAAGGATGGGAAAGTGCACATGTGTGTAGACTTCCAAGACCATAACAAAGCCAGTCCCAAGAATAGTTTCCTGTTACCTCACATTGATGTGTTGGTAGATAACACTTGCGGACATGAGCTCTTGTCCTTTATGGACGGATATGCCGGTTACAATCAAATAAAAATGGCGGAAGAAGATATGGAGAAAACCTCCTTTACCACACCGGTGGGGAACGTACTGTTATTTCATCATGCCTTTTGGTCTTAAAAATGCCGGTGCAACATATAAAAGGACAGCCAATACTCTACTTCATGACATGATGCAAATAGAAGTCGAAGTTTATGTGGATGATACGATTGTTAAATCCAAGACAAGGGCGGAGCATATTCCAAACCTCCGCAAGTTCTTTCTACGACTTCGCAAGTACAAAATGCGGCTTAATCCAACAAAGTGCACCTTTGGTGTTACCTCTGGGAAGCTGCTACGCTGTGTGGTTAGCCAACGAGGCATTGAAGTTGACCCTTCAAAGATAAAGGCTATCCAAGAGTTGCAACCGCCCAGGACAAAAAGGAGATAAAGGGTTTCCTAGGGCGAGTTCAATATATCAGTCGGTTCATCTCGAAGCTCACCATGACCTATGAAACTTTGTTCAAGAAACTGAAGAAAAGTAGTAAAGTAGAATGGGACGATCAATGTCAAGCTGCCTTTATTAAAATCAAGGAGTATTTGCAACATCCTCCAGTCCTCATGCCGCCAGTACTAGATGAGCCTCTACTCCTTTACCTTAAAGTGACCAGCTCCGCAATGGGGGCTATACTGGCTCAAAAGGTAAAAGATCAAGAGAGGGCCATGTACTACTTGAGCAAGAAGTTTCTAGACTATGAAAGTCGATACGCTGACATAGAGAAAATGGCTCTTGCATTAGTATGGGCCACAAAAAAGCTAAGGCATTATATGCTTTCACATACTGTACATGTCATAGTTGAGAACAATCCCATCAAATTCATTATGGAGCAACCAACCATCAACAACCGCATCGCTCGATGGGTAGTCATGCTTTCAGAATTCAATCTTCAGTATTTACCCGATAAATCCATCAATGGGCGAGTTGTTTCAGATTTCCTGGCTGCTTCACCATCGCAGGAATCTCTAAGCACTCACGTGGAATTCCTAGACGAAGATGTATTCTTCACCGATGAAATTACGTGGGAAATGTATTTTGACGGAGCTTCTAACCAAATGGATTGTGGAGTAGGAGTCCTATTAATATCTCCAGAAGGTTCACACGTCCCTGTATCTGTAAAATTGAATTTTGATGCTACTAACAACGCTGCGGAATATGAAGCATGCATCAAGGGTCTACAAGCTGCCTTGGCTTTAGACATACGCCATATAAAGGTCTTTCGAGATTCTAGCCTCATCATCAATTAGGCTAACAACGCGTAGAAGGTTCGAAGTGAGTGCTTCTTGGCTTATCAGCAGAAGCTCTTGGGACTTGCTAACCAATTTGAGCAAATTAGCTTCCAATACCTCTCTAGGAATCACAATGAATCGGCTGACGCTCTGGCCAAGTTATCTTCGATGATATCAATCCCATCAGGCACGCTCCAGCTACCAATAATAGTAGAGCGGCAATCTGAGCCGGTATATGCCTGCGCCATGGAAACTCAAGAAGAGCAGATTGAGGAATGGTTTCTTGACATATACAATTTTCTTCGGAAGGGAGAATATCCAGCTGAATTGGATGCTCGAGGACAACGAACGATCAGGTCTCTAGCAACACAATAATGCTTAATCCATGATCGTCTGTAGAAGAAGTCACCTACAGGCATCAGTTTGTTGTGCATCGATGCTAAAAGTGCAGAAGAGGTTATGGCTATAATACATGGAGGAGAGTGTGGGCCTCACATGAATGGGTGCATGCTAGTGAAGAAAATCCAAAGAGCTGGTTACTACTGGTCCACTATGGAAGCAAACTGCTTGGATTTCGTTCGAAGATGCCACAAATGTCAGGAGTATGCCAACCTGCAGCATCAACCTCCTTCATATCTGACTACGTTGACATCTCCGTGGCCATTCTCGGTATGGGGTATGACATCATTGGCAAGATACACCCAACCGGAACAGGAGGACATGAATACATCTTGGTATGGAGTGGCCAAGTTTATTCTTCAAAACATCATATGCCGATATGCCGATATGGAGTGCCTCATGAGATCATTAGGGATAATGGAAGCCATTTTCGGAAAGAAGTGGAGGCTCTGCTCACCACTTACAATGTTCAGCATCACCGGTCTTCACCATATCGACCCCTAGCTAACGAAGCTGTAGAAGCGGCCAAAAAAAAACGTGACAGGAATCTTTAAGAAGATGGTTGTCACTTACAAAGATTGGCCTGACAAATTAGCATTCGCCTTGTAGGGATACCGAACCTCTATACGAACTGCTACAGGTGCAACGATGTATGGGATAGAGGCAGTCTTGCCAATTGAAATAGCAATCCCTTCGCTGCGAATAGTGGCGGAAAGTCAATTGCCAGAAGCTGAATGGACTAAGGCAAGGTTCGAGGAGTTAATGTTAATGGATGAAAGGCGATTAAGGGCGTTGCATAATGTGCAAGTGGACCAAAGTAGGATCACTTGTGCTTTTAATAAGAAGGTGAAAAGTCGTTCACTTCTAGTAGGTGACCTGGTGCTTAAGGAAATGAGGGCACCTATACAAGACCTAAGGGGAAAATTTGCACCCAATTGGAAGGGTCCTTATATGATTAAGGATATTTTACCGGGAGGAGCGGCTCGTTTAGCAACTATGGATGGGGAATATATGATTCAGCCCACAAATTTGGATCAACTCAAGCGATATTATGTTTAATATAGCCAAGCAACTGGAAAACTAATATTCAGACACTTGGTGAATATTCAATATATGCTCATAAAAAAAAGGAAAAAATAAAGTTTGCAAGAACACAATAATTGTAAACAATATCTCTTCTTTTATTAATGATTAATAAGCAAGTACACTGCTTGTAAATAAGAAAATTCAAAAGGTGTAATTAAATAAAAGAGCCCACAAATTTGGATCAACTCAAGCGATATTATGTATAATATAGCCAAGCAACTGGAAAATCAATTTTAAGACACTTGGTGAATATTTAATATATGCTCATAAAATGAAAAAAAAAATAAAGTTTGCAAGAACACAATAATTGTAATAATATTTCTTCTTTTATTAATGATTAATATTCAAGTACCCTGCTTGTAAATAAGAAAATTCAAAAGGCGTAATTAAATAAAAGATTATTCTGGCAAAGTAGTTCATTCCTTCACTTTCTTCCATATTCTAATCTTGCTTCATTTTTTCCACTTCGTCTGTGGGCTTCGTTTAGCCACTATGGATGGGGAAGATATGATTCAGCCTATAAATTTGGATCAATCAAGCGATATTATGTTTAATATAGCCAAGCAACTAGAAAACCAATTTTCAGACACTTGGTGAATATTCAATATATGCTCATAAAAAGAAGCGAAAATTAAAGTTTACAAGAACACAATAATTGTAAACAATATTTCTTCTTTTAATTAATGACTAATATGCAAGTACACTGCTTGTAAAAAAGAAAATTCAAAAGAAGTAATTAAATAAAAGATTATTCTGGCAAAGCAGTTCATTTCTTCACTTTCTGCCATCTTCTAATCTTGCTTCATTTTTTCCACTTCGCCAGTGGGCTCATGATCAATCTCCATGTCTCTATCTTTGTCTTTAGGTTTGTAGGTCCGCCTAGACCTGTCAATACGGGCGGGCGGGCGGGTTACGGATCGGTCGTATATAGGGTTCGGGTAAATACGGGTCGAGTGTATTTTGGGTCCGCGTAAATACGGGTCGCGTGTATTTTGGGTCCGGGTAAATACGGGTCGGGTGTATTCCGATTTCGGGTGGTTTGGGTCGGGTTTACGGGTCATGACCGCCCTTTTTCTCAGTCACTTACAACTAATAAAATTGATTATAATTAGTCAAAGACATGTGTGTAATGTACCATTCCATTCCAAGTTTGAGCACCACGATATGTCATAGTTGTATAGACATATTAATATATACCTAAGGGACAAAATTTGGCAATCTTCAAGTCTACAAGTATTATGTAGTTTACGTCAACAATCCACAAATAACAATGCTTATGAAATATACAGGGTTTTGGGATGTTAATATACTAAACTTTTGAGGTATTGGACAATAATACACTGAACTTTGACCTTGGACAATAATACACTATTTTACTGAAAGAGAGGAGAGTGGCGAGACTGTAGGAGTTTTAGGGTTCACTGAAAGAGTGAATGAGTGATAGTGTTAGGGTTTTGTTTTGGTCATTTGTTATTTGATTATTTCATTTGTATGTCTCTCTCTATGCATAACTTTCCAAAGCCACCCAATATTTTACTTTTGGGCCTTAATTTTCATGAAATGGCCCCAATTTTGTGCACAACGCTGAAGTAGACAAAATACTTAAAATTACCCGTTTGCTTTTCGTCGCCCCCCTTTTTACTAATGTCGCCCACTTTTTCATAATAATTTCCAATATCGCCCTTGACCCTTCACTCTCTAACTTCTCTCTAGTTTATCTCTCTTATAATAATAATAATAATAATAATAATAATAATAATAATAATAATATTAACAAAAAAATTAATAATAATAATAATATTTACAATTTATTTTTTTAAAAAAATTGTAATTATTATTATTATTATTGTTAATATTATTATTATTATTATTATTATTATCATTATTAATGTTAAATTGCAATGTTATTATTAAATTTAGGTTGAATTTCAAAAACCGTTAATTTATTAATAATAACATTGTAATTTAATATTAATAATGATAATAATAATAATAATATTTACAAAAAAATTTTAAAAAAAATTCTGAAAATACGGTTGCGCGACGAACGCGGCATCAGCGTGGCGCCGCACTTAGGTCGCGGCAACACCACGGCCGCCGAGATCTAAGTGCGGCATCCACAGCGTTCCGCCGAGTTTCGCGGCGGCAACCGTATTTTCGGATTTTTTTTAAAAAAAATTTTGTAAATAATAATAATAATAATAATAATAATATTTACAATTTTTTTTTAAAAAAAATCTAAAAATACGTTGCGCGCGAAACGCATGGGCGGAACCGCGGTCGATGCCGCAATTAGATCTCAGCACGGCCGTGGTGTTGCCGCGGTGCCGCGACACGTTTCGTGCGGCAACCGTATTTTCGATTTTTTTTAAAATTTTTTTTTTGTAAATATTATTATTATTATTATTATTATTATTATTATTGTTATTATTATTAGAGAGAAATTAGAGAGGAGAGAGGAGTGAAAAAGGATAGGGGTAAAATAGTCATTTGGGGGGGCGACGTTAAGCAATGCCCTAACATTAAAGTGTCTGACCCAATGGGTCGACCCGAACCTGACCCTCTTTTTTATCGGGTTCTTTGGATTGGGTCATTTTCGAGTCCCGGGTCGGAATTTCGTGTTCAAAACCCACTTTTTGCGGGTTGGTTTGGGTCGGGTTTCCGGGTCGGGTCAAGAATTGCCAGGTCTAGGTCCGCCTATGTGGTTTTCGTGTCTTCACCCTCGAACTAAGCCGGTCTTTTGCTGTGACCTTTGCACCAAGACGATCCTTTATTGACGAACGAGGACCCAATCTTTCCTTCACAGATGTCCTCTCTCTCCTCGCCTCTCCGGCACGACGAGATTCGTTGGCCGCGATCAGCCATCTGTGATAGACAGCGTCAGCAAACTGTGATACATGTGCTTTTGGTGGGGCCTTAAGAGTTGGTCTGCTTTCCAATTACTTCAGCCACGACTCTATCACCGAACTACGAAGCTTCAATTGTTCAGGGGCTTCACACAACAGCTCAGGGATGTTTTGTTTGCGGCCCATTTGTCGCCGCACCAGCTCCGGGAAGTAGAAAGTCATATGCATCAAACCAGCGATGCACACATAAGCGTTGCGGGAATCACAGGTCACGTACTCAGAAATATGCCACCACTCGATCCACCATGTGATATCGCGAGGCTCTTTCAGAAAGGCGATCCACTCCATCACCTATTGACGATCGGCATATTTTCGCTTCCTTTGACAATAGTTCATGAGCGTCGAAGGTGTTCGAGTCTCCTCGATAAGGCCCAAATGCTCCATCAGCCATATCTGCCCATAGAGTTAGCACGGGTTACAACTGCATACCAATTATTCCCAAAATAATGTAAAAAAAGCATAAAACCCGCCTGGGTTTTACAGACAGTAGGTAGGCAAAAAATGAGAAAAAAAGAAAGGAGGGAGAAAAATGTACCTGAAGTAGGGGGCTCCCGCGAAGTTCATGTTCTGGATTCGGATCGTCCAAGCCCTCATGGTCTCCGCTAGCATCAATGACATTGGGTTGTAGCCTCGGGCCATGTCTTCAACAATTTGGATCAGGCCCGCAGGCCCGGTTCTTCGCCCACCATGGTAGAAGCAGAATTCTCCGAGGAGACATAATACGAGTGCTCACACTCGTATCACCAGACATATTCCAATGTATCAGGAGATTGAAAATATTCGACGATAGTTTGGAAATGTACCTTATCGCTGAATAGTGCGCTTCCTATGACCCGGGATGGAAGGCATAGCAACTCCTTGTATTGTTTACCGACGTAGGTAGTTGTTGGAGGTGACGCCGGACGCGCGAAGTGATTTGTCCCGAGAATAGATGACTAGTCCTCTGGAAGCGGGCATAGCTCCTTCAAAGTGAAGCAGAAAACATGCATCTTCGGATCCCAAAAAATATATGCCACACGGAGAAAGTCATGGTTGACTCTCACTTGCCGAAGGCTCAGCAAGCTCGTCAACTTGTATCTCCCGAGCTCTTTCTTCTCTTCTTTGGACAATTTGATCATCCAAGTAGCAAGCTTCTTTTCAAACGCCATGAAGAATTTGGAAGACTTTTTGTGAGTTTTGTATGGAGATTTTCAACTAGAGGAGATGAGTGATGATAACATGTATGAGGTGGGATATTTATACACCTTGACCTAAGATCAAAATGGAGTAAATCATCAAGAAAACGGCCATATGGACGTTGCTCCAAAATCCCATGTTTTAAGCCTTCCTCCAACGGCTAGCAACAAAAAAAAAAAAGAGAGTTAAAACTTGCCCGCCTTCTTCAGCCGATAAAACTTGCCTGGGTTTTAAAGTTGTCCAGGCCCGGAGTTCAGTTCTCACAGCCCACTTGCTTGTTGTTTTCTTTTGGGCCTTTCCCTTTGACTTCAACCGACCCATTCGTGTATCTTTTATGTCTCGGGTTTTGTTATCGGCCCAATGACACTTGGTTCTGAAATTTTTGCTCGAGTTAACTCCAACACTTAAGTTTTTGGTTCTTTTTTATTTTCTTTTCTTTTGGGGAAGCCGGATTAATTGGGATTAATCTCATCATGTAGAACACCATTCAAAATTGCATTAATAAAGCGTCAAAGTTATGCATTCACCAAGTCTTGCATAATAAAAAAATAATACATTAAATAAAGAGTCTTGCATTGCATAAGTTTGTTCACCATAGGGAGCCCGAATCGCCGCTGTCCTCTGCCAAGTTGACACTAGCATGTGAAGTCCCAGCATTGGAAGTGCCAGCCGTGCCAAAAAAAGGTGTCCCAGGATGTTCGGTTGTGGTAAATTGGGGTAAAAAGTAGGGTTGTCGTACCTCAGGGATGGTGTGTTAGGTTATAAGAAATTGGTTTGATTTGGGTTTCAAATTGTGGAAAAGTAGTAAATAATAATAAAACTAAACTAAACAGGAATTGAAAACAGTAATTATTAAAGCAAACATTAAGCAAGAATTAAAATTTAACCTAATTTAACAAGAATGAAAAAAAAACTTAAACTAATGAAGAACTCATAATCAAGAAAGCAATAAATAACAATCTAAATTGCATGGAAAAAAATTATACTACTCTACTACCAATGCGAAATAACGAATTAACTAACTAAATTAAAGACTCGCTGAAATTAAGGGAGTAGAGTATACCGACAGTCTTCTCTCCACTCTATCTACCCTTGCTAATATCACGAACTCTCCTGAACAAACAAAAGTCGTGATTCGGATTACTAAGAATTCCCCAAATCCTCACTTGGAAGGAGAATTTGTGAACCTTTAATCCTCCTCTTTCACTAAAAATTGGAATTTGGTTGCGATATAATACTAATAACTCGAAGTAACAAGACAAGAAACAAAAAGCGAGAAGAACGAGAATTAAAAACTTGAATTGCATTAAAGATTGAACGAGTGAATTACAATCGACGAATAACGGTAGCAAAAGCAAGAAAAACGATGAACTAAACCCTAGAACAATAATGCTAAGAACGAGTAACTTAAAAAAAGTAACTATGATAATTCTTATTCTTGCGGCGGCTAGGTCTTTTTATAAGCAGTGAGTGAAAACACAGCCAGCGTCCATAAAAACGTTGCCAGCGTTTGGTATTCAGTCATTGAGTTTTCCATGGAAAACGCTGCCGGCGTCCATAAAAACGCTGCCACCATTTTGTGTTACTCGTCTTTTCTCACTTTCTATCTCAGGCGCTGCCAGCGTTTTAAAAACGCTGCCAACGTTTTTGTCTTTCGCTCATTCTTGGGTCGTATCTCACGCGATTGGGCTGCTTCTTTTAATTCTTCTTCTCATCTTCTTTTTAATTCTCCAATTCTCTCTTAAATTTTCATCTTTTCTCCATTTTTTCACTTCTATATTATTTTGGATTATATCTGCAAATCACACTAATTTTCCAATCAAGTGAAGAAATCGCAACAAAAAAATACTCAATTTATGGTCTTAATTCGGCTCAAAATGAGACCGAACAACACTCCAACACAAAGATTTGCTCGTCCCGAGCAAACTAAAACAAAGAAAGAAAATAAAACTAAACTATCCTAACTCACTTTCGTAGGAATCACGGTCGCATTTAGTGTATGCAACAAGCACTTTAAACCCCTTGGCAGCCTAAGTGGACCAGGAAGGTCTCGTGAGGGTTTATAGTAACTGTACCCACAAAATCCAAAGAAAAAGAAAAGAAAAAGTAGACTCATATTAAAAAGGAAAAGACTCAAGAAGGAAAAAGAAGAAAGAAGAAATAAAAGAAATAAAAAGAGTTACAAATACAATTAAACACCCCCTCAGGCTAACCAATCAAATACATCAATCCATCAAGCAAATACCAAGATTAATCTGGAAGAGAACAAAATCAATGTAAAATAGATAGAATGAAGTTTTTGAAATTAAGTAGAGAGAACAAGTACTTTATATGCGAAAAACCGCCAATAGACTTAAGATGAATGCAAATATGCGCGGTTGCTTATGGACGTAGGCCAGTCAAAAGAGCAAACCTCACTTTAGGGTAAAAATTGAACTCTCAAACACTCAAATTTGAATGTGTATGTGGGTTTTTCTCATACTCAGACCAAAAGAAACAACCTACCATAGGCTTGGTAAGAATCTCGCTCTCCACTACTAGTATGCAAATACACAAGTGACAATCAAGAGGACTTTTTAGGGTTGTAATGAGGCTTAGGTTAGGGGAAATGAGTGGTAATATTTGGGTATGAGGAGTTTAAAGAGTCATGCTTGGATTGATATTCAAAAAATATCACTCTCAACTCACCTTCTTGCTAAATTTGAGCAAGGAACTCAATTCTCCCTCATTAATATCGAACACCTCATCAAATTTCTTCAGATGGGTCAAAGACTTTCAGAACTTTCAATTGAATCACCTTTTTCCCCTTTTGTTTTTTGGTTCTATTTTTCTACTTCTCTTTTTTTTGGTGGGTATTTAAGCGAGAAGAAAAACATAAAATATAGCTTTGACCTCAATATATGTCAAAAGGCATCATAATCAATTGGCTAACTCATAGTAATTGGGATATGTAATCTGTCCCTATTTAATTAAAATCAAAACTACACCCCCACAATCTCAATTCCATTCACAACAACACTGAACCAATTTTTGCTCCCGAAATAGTTAATTCTCACACATCTAAGCAAGGCAAAGGGTAAGAATTAATAAAGGCCATGGCTTGTATTGTCAGGGTTTCATCACAAAAAGAAAGGTAATCAAAGGCTAGGCGGGGCTAAAGAACGGTAAGAATATTGTTAGGGAGGCTGTTTGGCTACGTAGTTTAAATACTAAAGACAAGAATGTCTCAATCATATTGTCACAATATGTAATGCAAAGATGCAGTCTCAACCAAGATGCAAAACAAGTTCTTGTAGACACGTGATTTTCACCAATATAATCTCGACTTATCAAAAGTGTGAATAAAAACATTGAAGGCCGGATACGCCATTGGGCTAATGTAGCAAGCAATGCAAACAAATTAAATAAAGCTGGCCCACTTCCAGCGACAAAACCCGCACGAGTTTTAATCAAGAAAAGCGGCCCGGGACAGACTGCCCAGCGCCCGGCGGGCTCCAAAACTGCGGGTTTTCTTTTGGCCAAAACGCGTCGTTCTGCTTTGTCCACGTCACCGATCTGTGTCTGGATATTATAAAACCCCCGCGTGTTTTATCTTCAAAAATCCGGCGCCAAAAAAATGATCATCCTCCCTTGATATTAGCCCCATGTGCTTTGATCTTGGCCTTGACTTGGAAGCTATGTGATTGCATGGCATAATCATAGGGATGTGTCCCCGATGATTTTCCCTCCTCAACCTCACCTCACTCAACTATAAATACCCCCTCCATTCTTCCACTCATACCATCAACTATCCTTCACAACACTCATCATTATACTTCCATCCATTTCATCAACAACTCTCATAAACTACCACCATTATACTCCCATTCTCACCAACTATCACCATAATTCTACCCTTACTCCCATAAACTCTCATCATACTTCTATCATTCTCATTACTCTCATTACCATAATTCCACCAAAAATATCATCCACACACTACCATCCTTATCCTCTTACAATCATCCTTCATCCATCAAGTCACCAAGTCAAGGCGAGGTCAAGATCTTCGAACGGCGCATTCGGGCTCCTAAATCAAAGAGGTTCGCTTTTATGTTTTCTTTAATTGTTGTTATTTCAATCATGTAACTTGTACTTTAATTTAGATTATATGTGCATATTTTATAAACCAAAAATTCCATTTTATCTTGCATGTAAAGAATTTAAACTTGCGAAATCTATTAAACTTCTCCCCGCTTTATTTCACTTTAATGTCGATTTTAGTAAAGTCCGTTTTCTAACCTTACCCCCGGACTTAGAATCGGGTTTCGTGGACTGGAGTTATTTTTATTATTTTTACGGTTTGTCGGTTTCCTTAAATCGACTGGCGACTCTTTTATTCTTTTTATAATCCGTTTAGTTATTTAACATTTGAATATACGCTAAAAATAATTAAAAGTGACTTAATATTTCCTATTCATTCAAGGTTTAAACCGAGAGAAAATGGGCCATGAAACAATAAAACCCGCACAGGATTTATGGTTTCTAACTCACTTTCTCTGGCCCAGGAAAGCAAACGGTCCGGCCCAAAGACAGTCAAAACCCGCGCGGGTTTTGACTACTCTTAGCGGCCCGGTTGCTTTCTTTTGGGCCTGAGTCATTGTTTGGCCCGATTTTAAGTTACATTTAATATATTTTTGGCGTAGATTCAAGTATTTTAATAATAAAAAACGGATTTGTAAAATAAATAAAATTTCACCACCCCGAAAATGAATTTCGAAAAATAAAAATATCCTTATTTACGGATTAAACAACCTTAGTCGGCTCCCGATCATTGAAGTAGCGCATCGCGGAGGAAAAGTGGTCTCACTTTTTCCCCGAGGTCCTAAAGATTGGCGACTCTACTGGGGACTTAAACTTAAAAGACGGTAAAACTTGAAAAAATCAAAATAAATTGAAATTGTAAAAGGGAGAAATTGATTTGTTTCGCGATTTTATAATTCTTTTTAGGCATCCTTTGCATACCGGGCCACTAATCGCGTCTTTTGACACGTTAGCACAAAGGCGACGGTTAAGTTATACCTAGGTGATTCCCTCGAGAGCATGCAAGCCACTATTTGTGTGATGCACTCTACATCGCCATGCATTTGGTCTCTCCTCTCCCTGCGTTACACTCAAAGGGCTTTCTTGAAGTCCTTTAAGCAATACCTCACACTCCTTACCTAAAGGTATGGGGCACGGAGATGAAAGCGTGCGGTAGGCCATGTAATCCAACCATAGAAAAATCCATGAACATAGAACCTTGGTTTAGGGTATTTCCTCATATTGTATGCTATATGCTATGTGCTACCCCTTCCCTTTTCTTTTTGTTTTAGAGTCGACCTTAGTTTAGAGGTTTTGTTTTAGTCCATATAAAATTCATCGGGTTGAGAAAATAATTATTTATTAATTAAAATAATTAACCCAAAAAGCATCATGGTTAGCCCAAGTGGAAGGGCCCATTTATGCTTAAAACGTGATTATTTTAATTAACAAATAAAAATTGACTCGCCTTTGATGATATTATATGGCCCTTTACAAAAATTCTTTTAACAAAAGGTCCAAAAAATTAATTAAAAGTCCAACAAAGTAAATGGATAGTATTTTAGATTGCATAATAGTCACTAGGCTTGAGTAAGTTAACTTATTGATTTAATTAATAAATCCACCGCATTTTTGGTCGGCTCGTTGTTAGGCCCAACCATATTGGATTTATTGATTAGGCCCATAAATTAATACGACTCGCTTATTGTTGACTTTGTTCAATCCTTTATAATATCCATTTTCCTTGACTACAAAAAAAAAAAAGCAATAAAAGAGGTAAAAAAAAAAAAGAGTTGGGTCGGCGGTTTTGTTGAAATGTTATTCTAGTCCGCATAACAGTCATTATGGCTTGAGCTGTCTGAATTATTAGGCCGAGTTACGGATTCTCCTTAAAACGGTCGGCCTGTGCATTAGGCCCATCCGAATTGAGAAACACTGACTGGAGCCTATCGGTTTATGACCCACTCGCTATGTTTGGCTTTGTGCGGCCCTTTATAATGTTTTGTCCATAGGTCCATATAGAGTTAGGGCATGCACCCCCAGAAAGTGGGTGAGTCGCTTGTGTCAGCATATATGTATCGAGTCAGTTAGGATCATATAGGTCTCTTAGGGCACGCATGCATCGGGTAGTATGTGTCAAAGTATGTCATTGAGTGTTCTAACTTTGAATTTCCATGCAGGCATCATTGCTGATCGACTCTGAGCCCGTATTCAAGATCCGTGAACTGGTCGTTTGATTCCGAACCCACATTACGATCCATCTGCAACTAGCGACAACACCATGTCTGGAGAGCAATTCCAAGAGATCCCGGTCTAAAGCACTGAAGCTAATATCACGAAGCATTTGGACGAGCTCTATACCAAGATGCAGGGTATGGTCTTCGCTAATTCCCTAGAGCAGGAACAGAAGATGGGCAAAAGGGTGAATGAACAATAACAGGTGATGGATGGCATGCTGCAAGCCATCACTAAGATCAACACCAAGCAAAAAATTACTTAGAGGTACCCTAACTTTTGAAGAAACAATTTTTTGGTATCCTAATTTTTCAAAACTAATTTTGGGGTACCCTTACTTTTAGGATTAGAAATTACTAGGTGAATTTCTGGTGAAACTCCGATTGATTCAAATATTTTCATCCACAAAAACAAACGGCATTTTCGTCCACAAATACACTTAATCAATTTCCCGCCTAAAAATCACCGATAAATTCAAATCATTGGCCGGAAATTCACCTAATTATTTCTAATTCTAAAAGTTAGGGAACTCCAAAATTAGTTTTTAAAAGTTGGGGTACCGGAAAAACATTTCACCAAAAGTTAGGGTACTCCTAAGTAATTTTTTGAACACTAAGTTAGGGTTGAATGCTGAAGAGGATGATGAAGAAATGCATGGATATGAATCTGATCCTGAAATCATCAAGATATCCCTAGATTATGGAGGAACATGGATATCTAAGGCTAAGGTTAACGCACGTGAAGTGTCGAAACCCACAAGGGATCCCGCTGTTAAGGCTCTTGAGCAGAAGTTAGAGAGCCTCACCAAGGCAATGAGCTCTGTGCCGGCTTTTTCTGACAAGTACTTGGAGGTTCCATTACCTGTTCAGCCAACTTTGAAGATAGCTGACAAAGTTGAAGCGCCAAATATTAGGTTCAAACCTTCTGAGAACCCTATTCATCATGTTGAGGAGTTCATGAGGTTGGCACCGTTAAACCGAATTGATGCTGGCTTCTACTCTACATCTTCCCATCCATTCTAGATGGAGAAGCAAAGGTATGGTATCACGCTCTGTCACCTCAAATCAAAGCCAACTGGACTGAATTGTTCAAGGCTTTCATCCACCACTATACACGTATCCAGAAGAAACAAGCTACAGTGGATGATCTAACTGCCATGAAGCAGCGGGATGATGAGTCCTTTATGGATTACTTTGAGAGGTGGCATACGAAATTGTCCCACATCAACGAGACAATTCCTCTTCGTCTACAGTTATCTACCTTTAAGCAAGGACTCAAAAGAAGTTTATCCAAGCACTTGGGGTATCATGTCGTCAAAGATTTTGATTACTTGAAGGACATCTGTGTCCAATTAGAAGCCATGCACAATGATAAGACAACTTTGCCTGGATGGAAAGGGTCCAGCTCCAACAGGAGGGCTACTAGTGCAGCTAGCATTCCCTCCTAAAGTCATGGAGACTAACTCTATCCAGCGCAAGGGGCCTTACATACCGAAATATGAGACTTATACACCATTGGATGTTCCTTACTCTCAGGCTCTCGACCGTCTAGTCAAAAAGGGTATTCTATTTTGCCCTTACCGAAGGAAGAGCCAGAAATCAAGGGCAGAAATTGGGACGCCAACCAATTTTGGCGCTATCACCGTTGCCGAGGCCATGACACTGAGAAATGTTGGACTCTAATGAACAAGATAGAATATATGATAAGGGCCGGGACGCTACCAATGCTGAAAGCCGCTAAGAACCCAAAAAATCAAAGTAATCCTATGCTAGAGCATGCAAATGCTATTTTATGTGGGGATTTCAGCTTCGACCCCTTTGATTTGATTGTAGAAACAGGGCAACGTGTCCCCGAGATAATTGGGTTCCTCGAAGGTGTATTCATCCATGGTATTTGGGACAGTGATGAGGATGATGAGCACGAGCATTCTGAGACAGAATGGATGGAGAAAGACGAACCAGATGACATAGCATTCCTTACTCGGTCTGGCCGTCACAACAATAACAGGAATACCACCATCCTAGTGGCCATTCCTAACCCTATACCAACAACTGGTGATGACAATCAGACCTCTCCTGAGGACCCTCTTCTTTCTCAACTCAAAAAGACTAGGGCTGAGGTCACCATATGGCAACTCATATGCACTTCACATGCTCATAGGCAGAAGATGTTGGATGCCCTTACAGCACTCACGGTATCACCTACAACAACTCCTGAAACTTTGGTTGCTCATGTGGCTACCTAGCAAGAGATGATCACCTACGGGATTGAAGATCTACCTCAAGGAGGGGCATCTCACAACAAAGCCCTATACGTCACGGTGCAATGTTCCAACAAAACTATCCCACTAGTTTTGGTGGACAATGGTTCGGCTGTAAACGTGTGCCCTTGGAGGACGGCACAGAAATTGGAAGTACAACAACAACACTTGGCTCAAAATGGTGTACAACTCAGGGCTTATGACAATTCACCCCGGAAGTATGTCGGATCTGTGATGTTGCCCATTACTACCGGTAGCGTCACTCGGAATGTGGAGTTCGTGGTACTAGAGATTCCGGCCTCTTTCAATTTGCTACTAGGGAGGCCATGGCTTCACGAATGTAATGCTATAGCATCCACCTTACATCAGAAGGTGCAAAAAGTTGGTTCAAGGCCAAGTGATCACTATTTCAGGAGAATCTATCAATGTTGTTTTCACTCCTAAACAGTCAACTCTTGAGGTGGAGCACAACTCGATGGATGAAGAACTCCACAATTTTGAGCTCTGGCAATGATGAGCAAGGATGAAGCACCTTTTGACTTCGATCCCTACTAAAATCCCAAGGTACATGCTATGCTCAAGAAACATGGATATTTCCTTGGAATGCCGCTAGGGAGGAACCCGAAGAATAAAATATCTCCTGTATTCAAGACCTTTAAGCAAAAGGGAAGATTTGGCTTAGGGTATAAACTAACCGAGAAGGAGGTCAGGTTCGCTAAAATGGCTATTGTTGAACAGAAGAGAATGGACAATCCTCCCACTTTATTCCAGATGAAGCCCTATCCACTCACTCTGAATGGACAGTTTGTTAGGGAAGGTGATGACTTCCCCTACTATGGGTTTCCTGAGCCATTCTATCTGAAGAAAAAAGGAGTTTAAGTCACTGGATTAGAAGTCTTCAACGATTGCTCCATTAATATGGCTACTGTCTTTGTTCCCGCTCAGGACAAACAACCTCCATTGGAATGGACTCATCTTGCTGGGAGCAACATTTTTGGCATGCTGTTTGGACAAGAAGATATCCCGGAGAAGTCTGAAGTTGATGTTGTTGTCGCTGCGCTGTCTAATCCAAGCTTTGATCCAAGTCTCATGATTGCTGAAAACGGAGGAGTTAAAGCATTCTCGTGGGTCGACGCTGAGGAGAATAATTTTGCTTTATTTGTAGGAGAGTCTGTTCCTAAGGACATAAAGTCAGGTTTTAATGGTTTAGAGTCAAGTAAGTCTGGTCTTGAGTCTGCTGGCGATGTATTCCTTTCTGCATTCAATAAGATGAACCTTTCTGCTTACTCTGATTCTTCTTTCCCCTCTTCCCTGAGCTGCTGCGCCAATAATAATCTGGAATTTAATGAACCCTTAAAAGAATTTTCTAATGAACATGAGCATAAAATGGCAGTGTTGGAAGACACCATTACCATAAATGTGGGCACAGAAGAACAACCTCGGGAGTTGAAGTTAGGTAGCTCACTCACATCAGAAGAACGGGTAGCATTCACGGAGCTTCTCAAGGAATTTATGGATGTATTCGCATGGTCCTATGAGGACATGCCTGGGATTGACAGGGATATTGCGGAACATACTATACCTTTGCTTCCTAATGCGAAGCCGGTTCGACAAAAGGCTAGAAGGATCAAGCCTGAATGGGCTAAGAAGATCGAGGAAGAGGTGATCAAGCAGCTTAACGCTAAGTTCATCAAAGCAGTCCAATACCCCGAGTGGATTGCTAACATTGTCCCAGTACCCAAGAAAGATGAGAAGGTGCGCATGTGCGTAGATTTTCAAGACCTCTACAAAGCCAGCCCCAAGGATAGTTTCCCATTCCCACATATCGACGTATTAGTGGATAACACTTGCGGACATGAGCTACTATCCTTTATGGATGGATATGCGGGTTATAACCAAATAAAAATGGCGGAAGAAGACCTCATTCACTACACCATGGGGAACATACTATTATGTGGTTATGCCTTTTGGTCTCAAAAATGTCAGGGCAACATACCAACGGACAGCCAACTCCCTACTTCATGATATGATGCATATAGAGGTAGAGGTTTATGTGGATGACATGATCGTAAAGTCCAAAACAAGGGAAGGGCACATTCCTAACCTTCGCAAGTTTTTCTTCCAACTTCGCAAATACAAAATGTGCCTCAACCCAACAAAGTGCACCTTCGGTGTCACCTCTGGGAAGCTGCTAGGCTATGTGGTTAGCCAACGAGGCATTGAAGTTGACCTTTCGAAGATAAAGGCTATCCAAGAGTTGCAGCCACCTAGGACAGAAAAAGAGATAAGGGGTTTCCTAAGACGAGTCCAATATATCAGCAGGTTCATCTCAAAGCTCACCATGACGTGTGAACCTTTGTTCAAGAAACTAAATAAAGGAAGCAAAATAGAATGGGACGATCAATGTTAAGTGGCCTTCGACAAAATCAAGGAATATTTGCAACATCCTCCAGTCCTCATGCCGCCGGTACCAGATGAGCCTCTACTCCTTTACCTTACCGTGACTAGCTCTGCAATGGGGGCTATGCTAGCTTAGAAGGTTAAAGTTCAAGAGAGCGCCATCTACTACTTAAGCAAGAAATTCTTGGACTATGAAAGTCGATATGCAGACATAGAGAAAATGGCTTTGAGCTAGTATGGGCCACCAAGAAGTTAAGATATTACATGCTTTCACATACTGTATATGTCATAGCTGATAATAATCCTATTAAGTTTATCATGGAGCAACTACCATCAACAACCGCATTGCTCGATGGGTGGTCATGCTTTCAGAGTTCAATCTTCTGTACTTGCCTCAGAAGTCCATCAAGGGACGAGTGGTTTCAGATTTCCTGGCTGCCTCACCATCACAGGAACCTCCAGGCACTCACTTGGAATTCCCAGATGAGGATGTATTTTTCACTGACGAAATAACATGGGAAATGTATTTCGACGGAGCTTCTAACCAAATGGGCTGCGGAGTGGGAGTTTTATTGATCTCTCTAGAAGAGGCACATGTCCCTGTATCAGTGAAGTTGGACTTTGATGCTACTAACAATGCTGCAGAATATGAAGCATATATCCAGGGTTTTCAAGCCGCCATGGCTTTAGGCATACGCCATGTAAAAGTCTTTGGGGATTCTAGCCTCATCATTAATCAGGCTTAAAAATACATGGAAGGCCTGGAATGAATGTCTCATGGCCTATCAACAGAAGCTCTTGGGACTTGCTGACCAATTTGAGCAAATCAGTTTCCAATACCTCTCCAGGGATCACAATGAGTTAGCTGACGCCTTAGCCAAGTTGTCTTCGATGATATCCATACAATCAGGCACGCTTCAATTGCCAGTAGTAGTGGAACGGCAGTCTGAACCGACATATGCTTGCCACCTGGAAGCACAAGAAGAAGAAACTGAGGAATGGTTCCATGACATATACAACTTTCTGCGGAAAGGAGAATATCCAGCTGAGTTGGATGCCCGAGGACAGCGAGCGGTCAGGTCCTTAGCAGCACAATACTGCTTGATCCAAGATCGACTCTACAAGAAATCACCTACGGGCATTAATTTGCTATGCATCGATGCTAAGAGTGCCTAGGAGATCATGACTACTGCACACAGAGGAGAGTGCGATCCCCACATGAATGGCTTAATGTTAGCAAAGAAGATTCAAAGGGCTGGTTACTATTAGTCCACTATGGAGGCAGATTGCTTAGAGTTCGTTCGAAAGTGCCATAAATGCCAATAATATGCTAATCTACAACATCAACCCCCGTCATACCTGACTACTGTGACATCTCCATAGCCATTCTCGGTATGGGGTATTGACATCATTGGCAAGATACACCCAACCGGAACAGGAGGACATGAGTACATATGGTCGCCATCGATTATTTCACTAAATGGGTAGAGGCAGCCTCGTTTGCCAAACTCACATCCAAACACGTGGCCAAATTCATCCTTCAAAACATCATATGTCGATATAGAGTGCCTCATGAGATCATTAGTGATAATGGAAGCCATTTTCGGAAGGAGGTATAAGCTTTGCTCGCCACTTACAAAATCCAGCATCATCGGTCTTCGCCGTACCGAACTCAAGCCAATGGAGCTGCGGAAGAGGCCAATAAGACAGTGTCGTGGATTATCAAGGAGATGGTTGTCACTTACAAGGATTGGCCAGATAATTTAGCATTTTCCCTATGGGGATACTGAACCTCTATACGAACTGCTACGGGGGCAACACCGTATTCCTTGGTATATGGGATGGAGCCAGTCTTACCAATTGAAGTAGCGATCCCTTCGTTACGGATAGTGGCTGAAAGTCAGTTGCCAGAAGCAGAATGGGCTAGGGCAAGGTTCGAGAAGCTGATGTTGATAGATGAAAGGCGATTGAGAGCATTACATAATGTGCAAGTATACCAAAGTAGAATCACTCGAGCTTTTAATAAGAAGGTGAAAAGTCGTTCGCTTCAAATAGGTGATTTGGTGCTTAAGGAAATGATGGCACCTATACAGGATCCAAAGGGAAAATTTGCACCTAATTGGAAGGGTCCTTACATGATTAAGGATATTTTGTCGGGAGGACCAGCTCGGCTTGCTACCATGGATGGAGAAGATATAATTCAGCCCACAAATTTGGATCAACTCACGCGATACTAAGCTTAATACGACCAAGCAACTGGAAAGCCAATTTTCAGACACTTGGCATATTTAATAAATAAATGCTCATGTGCTTAAGGAAAATAAAGTTTGCAAGAACACAATATTTTTGAACAAATATTTCTCCTTTATTAAGTTAAAATGCGAGCACATTATTTGTAACATAAGAAAATTCGAAAGGCATAATTAAATAAAAGATTATTTTGGCAAAGCAGTTTCAGTTCCTTCACTACATCCATCTTCTAATCTTGCTTCACCTTCTTTACTTCGCCAGTTGTCTCATGGTCGGTCTTCATGTCTCTAGGTCCGTTAGGAGCTTTCTCTTTGTCCTTGGGTTTATAGGCCCGCCTACCTGGTTTTCGTGCCTCAACCCTCGGACCGAGTCTATCTTTCACTGAGTCTCTTGCGCCAAGGCAGTCCTTTACCGATGTATGACGACCCAACCTTTCCTTCGCAGATGCTTGCCTTCGTCTCGCTTCCCCAGCACGACGAGATTCAATAGCAGCAATCAGCCATCCATGATAACCAGCATCGGCAATGTGAGACACACGTGCCTTTGACGGGGATTTGAGAGTTGGTCTTCTTTCCCAATACTTCAGCCATGACTCAATCATCGAACTTCGAAGCTTCAATTGATCAGGAGTGTCACACAGAAGTTCAGGAATATCTTGCTTGCGACCCATCTGGCGCTTCACTCGCGCCGAAAATAAAAAGTCATGCGTCGCTGCCGATAAGACACGTAAGCATTGCGGAAGTCATGGGTCACATATTCAGAAATGTGCCACCATTCGATCCACCATGAGATCTCCCGAGGCTCCTTTAAGAAAGCAATCCATTCCGTTACCGAAGGGAGGTCGATGTACTTTCTCTTTCTCTGACAATAGTTCGCCAACGCCGATGAAGTCCGGGGCTCTTCAATGAGGCCCAAGTGCTCCATTAACTAGATCTGTCCACGAGTTAGCCAGAGTCAGATTGCATGACAATTATCTCCAACTAAGACAAAAAAAAAATGGTGTAAAACTCGCGCGGGTTTTACAGACAGAAACTAGGCAGAAGAAGAGAGAAGGGGAAAAATACCTGAAGTAGCAGGGGGCTTCCTTGGAAATCATGTTCTGGATTCGGATCATCCAAACCCATCATGGTCTCCGCTAACATTAAAGGCACGGGATTGTAGCCTCGGGACATGTCATCGACGATTTGAATTAAATTCGCCGGTCCGGTTCTCTTGCCGCCATGGTAGAAGTAAAACTCGCCAAGGAGACATAATCCGAGTGCTCGCACTCGTATCACGGGACCATATTCCAATGTATCAGGAGATTGAAAAAATTCGACTATGGTTTGGAAGTGTACCTTTTTTGCCGAATATGGCACTTTCGATGACCCGGGACGGCAGACATAAGAGCTCCTTGTATTGCTTAGGGATGTCCATTGGTGTTGGAGGCGACGTCGGCCGAGCAAAGTGATTTATCCCTAAGAGTGAGGACCATTCCTCCGGAAGCGGACACAACTCCTTCTACGCGAAGCGAAAGACATGCATCTTCGGATTCCACCGCACGGAGAAAATCGTGGTTAATCCTCACTTGTCGAAGGCTCAACAAGCTCGTCAATTTGTATCTTTCAAACTCTTTCTTCTCCTCCTTGGGTAAAGTGCTCATCCAAGTTGCAAGTTTCTTCTCGAACGCCATGAGAATTGGAGATTTTCTTAGTGTTTTAAGAGAATATGCGGTGAAGGCTTAGAAGTAGAGATGACGAGTGATGATTACATGCATAACCTGGGGTATTTATACACCTCCAATCAAGCTCAAAAATGGAGAAATGCAGTCAGCAAGTGATCATGGAGCCGTTGCATTCATATCCCATGATTTTAGCCATTTTGCAACGGCTAGCAACCAAAAAAAAAAGGGGAAAAATAAATCGAAACCCGCGCGGGTTTTGATCTGCCCAGATCTACGCACGTGCTGGCCCAATCCCAGGCCCAGGGCCTGCTGAACAGAGAGCCCTAGCGGGCTTTCTATCGCCATGGGCCGCCTCTTCGACGCTCGGCCCACCCGCTTCTAATTGTATTTGGGCCATGGAATTAAATTGGACCGTTTGTGTATTTTTAATGTTTCGGATCCTAACCCAATGATGCTCGGTTCTGAAATTTTTGATCGATGATTACTTTGACGCTTAAGTTTTTGTTTTCTTTTATTTTGTTTTCTTTTTGGGGAAGCGGGATTAAGTTGGGATTAATCTCGTCATGTTGAGAGTCGTTCAATGCATTAATAAAATAAAGTTGTGCATTCACCAAGTCTTGCATATAAAACAAGAAACAAAATGCATAAAGATCTTGCATTAAGATAAAAAATAATATAAAAGAAAAGTAGTACAAATTAGCCTTGCATAACAAAAGTCTAAAAATGCATAGTCTTGCTTGTCATCGGTTTGATCACAACAGGGAGCCCGAATCGCCACTGTCTTCAACCAGTTCGGCACCAGCATGAGAAGTCCCAGCGTTAGAGGCACCAGCTGTACCGAAATAGGTGTCCCAGGAATAGTAGTCAGAACCAGGAGCCGTCTGTGGTGGCCCAAACAAGGGAACTTCGGAAGGATGCACGCTCGACGGTGATGATATGGAATGATCCTGTGAACTAGCTAGCCATGAATGATCAGGAACACGCCACTCAACAGAAGGGGTAGGCCATACGGGACCAGTTCCGTAGCTGGAGGCTGGCCAACCAGAAGAGGTATATCCTCCTAGCCAAGAGTGTTGGGGTGCAGACCACTCTTGCGTACCCGCAGGCCATGAAGGACCCATTCCAGGAGCTGGGACTGGCCATCCAGCAGAGTAAGAGCCAGAACCAAAGGAGGAGGCGTCGTATGGTGCAGGACGTAAGGAAGCGTCATCCGCTACGGCTTGACTGCTAGGGTACCCTACGGATGCACCTAAGTCATGGTCCCTTACCACAATCTCTCGACCACGACGAGCAAAACGAACTGAAGCTAGAGTGCGGCGAGAATGAGAAGGCCGGTTGGTAGCACTCGACTATGAAGCATCCTCCACCCAACAGGAATGCGACTGGGTATCGCCACCATACCCAACACTGTGATGTGACCCCCCTTGGCCAAGATGCTCCTCTAAGGACATATGAGCCATGTCTTCATCCATAGAGTGACGGCCTCTACTACCAGATCCGCTACGATGGGACCCAGTTGAATGATGACCCTCAACCATGATGCCTTTACCACGACCCTCCGGCACAACTGGTAGGGGAGGACGAGAGGACCCACCAACCTCCTCCCGTGATCGGCCCCGGGAAGAATATTCCCCTGCCGAAGAAGGACGTGGGGGCTCAGTACGAGGAACACTCGCAGTAGAACGTCGAGGTGGTTACCGAGGAACAGACTCTACATCGGCCTCCATGTCAGCTCTTCCGGCGGTATTCCCGCGATAACTACCTGAGCCAGTGAATGACCGGCTGACATGCTTCAACATAGTACTCCACTCTTTAGCAATTTGCCTGAAGACAGACCATCGTGGCTGAAAGGTAATGAGAACAAAGGTTACACATGTATAAGTGGCATATGAGATAAAAGGAAGCAACAAGAAATGAGGAATTATTGCTTTCCGATCAAACTCTTGGAGTGCAGAGCACTGACTGCTAGTCTCAACATCCAAGAAACCAATGATCTTTCTTCTCGCTGGTTGGGCCTCCACCTCAGCAGCCATAGCATAGGGCCCCAGATGCAGACTTTATGGTTAGGAATCGGTCAAAAACACAACATAGGAAAAGTGGGAGATACATACCACTCGGGGCGCTAAACGACTCAAGTAGCGTTGGAATTCCTCATTAAACTACTCCTGTGGGACGTCATGCACGAAATTGTCGAAGTCTCGACCACGAATCCAATCTCCCAAGACATCCGAAGCGACGCGCCAAGGCTCGAACATGTGCTCTGGAGGATCCTGGGGTATGAGGCCAGGATATCCCCCCCAGGATCTGCCTCGTAGCTCTCTCCCCCAGGTACCATATGAAGCCCGAAGGTCCCTCCATCAGGATGCAGAGGCGAGTATCGTCCTCCATTTGTTGCAAAGGGGTGGGCAATCCACTCAAGTCAAACTCATCCCTTGGACGCCAATTCACGTGGTCTTTTGAAAGAAAGAGAGTCATTTCAAGAATGGAGGTAAAAAATAAATAAATAAATATGTCAAGTATAAAGAAATACTGGGGTGAGATCATTCAGAGCGCGACGGATACGGTCAAGACTGCCCGGCTGGAATTTCTTCCCTCAAATACCCTCAGCAGTCCAGCGTTCAGCAGCTGGGACCGTCCTATTTCTCTTGGAGTGAATGCCCAAGGATAGGATATACTCATATGCCCAGGACTATGCGAATATAAAGTCAAAGAAATAGCAAAAGAGTAGCAAAAATTCAAAGAGGAGAGTCTTGGGTACATACCTCGAGCACCTTCCATAAAGAAGGACCATACTGAAAGCGGGTGTGAGACTCGTGGAGGTAAACTGGATCATCATCCAAAGATCACCGGCCGACCGCGACGGCGGAGGAGGAAATTCGCATACGCAACTTTACCCCAATTCAAGTTCCGGACCTCGTTCAAGTCAGAAGATTCCGGAACCAGGTTAAAGTAATGTTATCTCCCCGGTTGGTAAAAAGAATGGCAGAAATATCATAAGCCAAGAAGATAAAGCGGCATTGACCCCGGGAAAATTTTGAAAGTTGGCATCACGGATGGCCGCCTCGAAGTGCGCATAGGCGAGGTTGGACAGGCCCTGACCTGGGCCTAAACGCGCTGACACTGGACCCAGCAAGTCCAAAACCATTGGAGGGATCTCAGCATTGAAGACTATGTCACGCCCGCCCCAAGGAAGACCAGTGATCATAAGGAAATCTGTGGGGGTAATGGTCACCTCACCCACAGGTAGATGGAAGGAGTTGGTCGTGTCCCAAAACCTTCCTGCTATAGCACGGCCTATCACACGAAATGTATGGCCTTTCCAGGCCACCTGGCATTTCCAGAATGGCATGAGTCCTACTGCAGTAAGGGTGTTGCTAACGAAATCCCCGGGAATCGAATCGGCTACCTTAAGGAGATCCATTATGACGCCGGGAGTTTTCAAGTTATCTTCCTAGTGGCAAAACGGGAAAAGGCAAAATTAAAATCGGGGGCTCACCTAATGCATTGACCAAGGCATAGTCTTGCAGGCCCTAGCTGGACCCAGCACCAACACTGGGCCCACATCCATGGCCCGCAAGATAAAGGAATTGGAAAAAGTGAAACAAAAAAAAAAAGGTTTGGCCCGTCTCTCAAAATGGGTCATCATTGCGAATAAATAAAGGGACATCGTGTGGACATGCATATACATCAATTCAAGGCATGCTTAAAATAATAAAAATCGACAAGACATGAAAAATAAAATTCGTGCTTGCTCATTTTTCATTATTAAACTAAGCATCAAAAGAGGGGTTTCAACAATTACCTTGCCATGGGAACGGTAGAACCTAGCATGCTTCCAAGAATGGATGGTAAGATTCGAAGGGTCAGCATTTGCACCCGGAATAAAATTGCGCCTTGAAGACATCTCGTGAGGCCATGCCACCGCATGAGGAAGAGGAGGATTTCTGCGACCTCTACGATGCATTTTCTCAATAACCCGAATTATCTCAAAAAAAGCAGATTTCCAGAGAGAGAAAGAGAAGCTAGAGAGGTAATGAAGAGTTGAAGATGGAAGATGTGAATTAAAGAGGTGAATGAGGCTTGGTATTTATAGAAATGTTGAGTGAATATGAACCGCTCGTTTCTAGGACCCGCCTCGAGATGCCAAATGCATTTCATTGGCCGAAAATCCAAAGGTCATCCCTTTGCCACCCAAAGAGGAGACCGAGCTGTGTGGCACCCTCTCGTCCACACAAATGCATGGCCCACCATTGATTCCCTTCACGAGGAGAAAAAAGAAAAAAAAGGGAAAAAAGGGGCCAAAACCCGCGCGGGTTTTGACCACCCTACAGGCCCATTTTCGCGGCCCAGCTCTTTTTAATGGCCCAACAGGAGTCACAAAACCCGCAAGGGTTTTATACCAACACAAAAAAAAATTTCAGCGACCCAAATTCAGCGGCCCAAGTTCCTGCGACCCAAGGGTCCCCAACATTTAGGTTGGCACATAAAAGAGCACCATCATCTGGTCGCCGCTGAAAGGGACCATCCATCGTCAGGTTGTCGTATAAAAGAGCACCATCATCAGGTCGCCGCTAAAAAGGGACCATCTGTCATCCGGTTGCCACACAAAAGAGCACCAACAGCGACAATCGTCCAACGGTCGCCACCTAAAGGCCTCCACTGATGTCGTCAACGATAGTCGTCCAACAGTCGCCACCCAAAGGCATCTAACGATGTCGTCAGCAGCAATCCTTTAAACGGGTTCCACATAAAGGTATCCAACGACATCTCAGCATCAGTCGTCCAACGGTTACCATCTAAAGGTTACCTACGACCTCATCAATAGCAGCAGTCGTCCAAACGGATTCCACCTAAAGGTTTCCAACGATATCTTCAGCAGCAGTCGTCCAACGGTTGCCACCTAAAGGTTACCGACGACGTCATCAGCCGATCGCCAAATAAAAGAGCACCGCCAGCATCAAGACAGACATCAAGTCTACTTTGACCTTTGTCCTATTCCGACTCGATCAAAGTGGGGGCTCTCTGTAGACACCGGGATTTGCACCAATATAATCCCGACTTATCAAAAGTGTGAATAAAAACGTTGAAGGCCGGATACACCATTGGGCCAATGTAGCAAGCAATGCAAACAAATTAAATCAATCCGGCCCACTTCCAGCGACAAAACCCGCACGGGTTTTAATCAAGAAAAGCGGCCCAGCACCAAGACAGGCCCAAGGCGCGCCCCGGCCCAGGCTCCAAAACCCGCGCGGGTTTTCTTTTGGCCAAAATGCGTCGTTCTGCTTTGTCCACGTCACCGATCCGTGTCTGGATATCATAAAACCCGCGCGGGTTTTATCTTCAAAAATCCGGCGCCAAAAAAATGATCATCCTCCCTTGATATTAACCCCATGTGCTTTGACCTTGGCCTTGACTTGGAAGCTACGTGATTGCATGGTACGATCATGTGGATGTGTCCCCCATGATTTCCCCTTCTAAACCTCACCTTACTCAACTATAAATACCCCCTCCATTCTTCCACTCATACCATCAACTATCCTTCACAACACTCATACTCTACTTAAATCTCCCCTCAAAAATCCATACTTCCATCCATTTCATCAACAACTCTCATAAACTACAACCATTATACTCCCATTCTCACCAACTATCACCATAATTCTACCCTTACTCCCATAAACTCTCATCATACTTCTATCATTCTCATTACTCTAATTACCATAACTCCACCAAAAATATCATCCATACACTACCATCCTAATCCTCTTACAATCATCCTTCGTCCATCAAGTCACCAAGTCAAGGCGAGGTCAAGATCTTCGAATGGCGCATTCGGGCTCCTAAATCAAAGAGGTTCGCTTTTATGTTTTCTTTAATTGTTGTTATTTCAATCATGTAACCTGTACTTTAATTTAGATTATATGTGCATATTTTATAAACCAAAAATTCCATTTTATCTTGCATGTTAAGAATTTAAACTTGCGAAATCTATTAAACTTATCCCCGCTTTATTTCACTTTAATGTCGATTTTAGTAGAGTCCGTTTTTAACGGGCGAATTCAAGAATTTTTATAATTCTTCAATTCGTAACCTTACGCTCGGACTTAGAATCGGGTTTCGTGGACCGGAGTTGTTTTTATTATTTTTACGGTTTGTCGGTTTCCTTAAATCGGCTGGCGACTCTTTTATTCTTTTTATAATCCGTTTAATTATTTAACATTTGAATATACGTTAAAAATACGCTAAAAATGACTTAATATTTCCCATTCATTCAAGGTTTAAACCGAGAGAAAATGGGCCATGAAACAATAAAACCCGCACGGATTTTATAGTTTCTAACTCACTTTCTCTAGCCCAGGAAAGCAAACGGCCCGGCCCAAAGACGGTCAAAACCACGTGGGTTTTGACTACTCTTAGCGGCCCGGCTGCATTCTTTTGGGCCTGAGTCATTGTTTAGGCCGATTTTATGTTATATTTGATATATTTTTGGCGTAATTTCAAGTATTTAAATAATAAAAAACGGATTTGTAAAATAAATAAAATTTCACCACCCCGAAAATGAATTTCAAAAAATGAAAATATCCTTATTTAAGGATTAAGCAACCTTAGTCGGCTCTTGATCATTTAAGTAGCGCATTGCGGAGGAAAAGTGGTCTCACTTTTTCCCCGGGGTCCTACAGTTCTAGAGGTGCAACTAGTGGTGGAGTCACTCAGGAAATAAAAGAATTGATAAAAGTGATCAATTCATAGTTTTGGGCTATGTGGACTCACGGGATAGGGCTCATTCAACTAAACCTAGCCCAAAGATTTGTTGCACGCATATTTACACTAACTAAGATAGTCAAAGCAGTTAAACACACCTCATTACTTGACTCAAAATTAGAACATTTGCAAATTCAGTTTCAAAAACTTATAAGTTCTCAACCAAACTCTTCAAGGTGAAGCAAGACAATTGAAAGTCTAATCGGTTTACGAATCATCACCGAAGGTGTTCCGGACAGGCTCATCCTAATTGATAAAAAGTTTAAAAATTTTGCCTAATTTCAATGATAACTGAAGTTGTTTCTCTCAAAAAACTAGTAAGGCACTTGTGCAACCCCACTCCCACACAAAAACTCTACAATGTCCTCATTGTGAATAAGGCGACACCACACAAAAGAAAAAGGCACTCAAAAGAAAAGGAAAAACACAAGTCGACATACATGCCACCCCCACTCCCACACAAAAAGGCTAACAATGTCCTCATTGGAATCAGAAATAGAGATAAGCAAGCACTGAAAAGAAATCAAAAGAAGAAAAGAAAAGAAAAGAAAAGCAACTCACTAACTGTAATAAGAAGACAAGGAAAGATATTACATGGATGGTTTCTTGCAAAAAGATTCAATCCTTCTCGCTTGACAAAGAAAAGTTAAGAGAAGCAATCAAGAAAAATCAAGAAAAGAAGGGTAAGATACACAATATATACAAGAATCTCAACTTACCTTCCTTCAAGCACTAGGTGGATCGTGGAATGTGACACATTCCACGTCAGTAGTATCAGGAAACTCTAAGAAGGGCTTCAACCTTTGCCCATTCACTTTCCACACAGAATTGTTAGATGGGTACTTCATTTCAACCACTCCTGAAGGGAATACCTGAGTCACAATAAAGGGTCCAGTCCACCTAGATCTTAACTTTCCAACAAACAAGTGTAATCGAGAATCATAAAGGAGTACCTTTTGTCCTGGGAAGAAGGTCTTTCTATGAATGATCTTATCGTGTAAGATTTTGCACCTCTCCTTACTCAATCGCCCATTTTCGTAGCCTTCTCTCCTTAACTCCTCAAGCTCACAAAGTGTAAGTCTCCTTACCTCACCAGCTGCTGACAAATCAAGGTTAAGGGTTTTCAAAGCCCACCAGACTCTATGTTCAAGTTCAACTGGTAAGTGGCAGGGCTTCCCAAAAATAGCTCTATAGGGTGATATCCCGATGGGGGTTTTATAGGCCGTTCGGTAGGCCTAGAAGGCATCAATCAGCTTAACAGACTAGTCTTTCCTATTCTTAGACACAGTTTTCTCTAAGATCTATTTAATTTGCCTATTGGAGACTTCTACTTGACCATTAGACTGTGGATGGTAAGCAGTGGTGAGCCTATGCAGAACTGAGTACCTCTTCAATAAGGCCTCAAAGGATCTATTATTGAAGTGGGTTACCTGATCACTAATAATGGCTCTAGGCATTCCAAATCTAGACAGAGATGCATTTCCTAAGGAACTGGGTCACTACCTGCGCATCATTTTTCTTAGTCGGGATAGCCTCTACCCACTTAAACACACAATCAACAACAAGGAGAATATATATTGATTCCCAAAAGAATTAGGGAATGGTCCTATAAAATCAATACCCCATACATTAAACACATCAACAAAAATCTCAGGTTGTAAGGGCATCATATCTCTCCTAGTAATCTTTCCCAAACTTTGGCACCTAGGGCACCTTTGGGCATAGCCATGAGTATCTCTAAAAATAGTAGGCCAGTAAAACCCACTCTGTAAGATCTTTATGCAGTTTTATTTCCACTATAATGTTCCCCACAAGGTTGGTCATGGCAAAAAAGAGGACATCCATAATGGATTCATCAGGAACACAGCTCCCAAGTATCTGGTCAGGGCAATATTTAAACAGATAATGGTCATCCCATACAAAATTCTTCACAATGTGAAGAAACTTTTCCCTGTCATGCTTATTCCAATCACTAGGCATCTCTTCAGCTACCTTAAAGTTCACAATATCAGCAAACCAAGGTTCCACTCCCACACTAAAGAGTTGCTCATTAGGAAACTGAGCAGCAATAGGAGTGGTTTTCACATTATCAGGCACAATTCTAAAAAGGTGGTCAGCCACAGGATTCTCAGCTCCTTTCATGTCTCTAATCTCACAGTCAAATTCTTGCAACAACAAGACCCACTTAACTAGCCTTGGTTTGGAATCTTTCTTTTCCATCAGATACCTAATAGCTGAATGATCAGTATAAACTATGACTTTAGCACCAAGCAAGTAAGGTCTGAATTTCTCAAAGGCATACACAACAGCTAGAAATTCTTTTTCAGTCACAGTGTAATTTAATTGAGCATCATTCAAGGTGTGGCTAGTATAATGAATAACAACAGGTTTCTTATCAATTCTCTGTCCTAGCACAACAACTACAGCATAATCAGATGCATCACACATAATCTCAAAAGGTTCTCTCCAGATGGGAGGTTTGAGAACAGGAGGGGAAATAAGGGCATCTTTAAGTTGATTAAAGGCCCTCAAACAATCATATGAAAAGTGAAAAGGTACCTCCTTAGCTAACAATGAAGACAAGGGCTTAGCAATTTTACTGAAGTCTTTTATGAATCGCCGATAAAAACCGGCGTGTCTTAAGAATGAACGGACTTCCTTTACAGAGGTTGGAGGGGATAAATTCTTAACTAAGTCAATCTTGGCCTTATCTACCTCAATCACATCCTTAGAAATCACATGTCGTAGAACTATACCCTTTTTCACCATAAAGTGACATTTTTCCCCGTTCAGGGTAAAATTCTTTTCCTGGCATCGACTCAGCACGCGATTCAGGTTAGTTAAGCAAGCACCAAAAGAGGTACCAAACACAGAAAAACCATCTATAAAAATTTCCACACATTCCACTAGTAAGTTAGAAAATATCGAAATCATGCACCTTTGGAAGTTTGTAGGGGCATTACACAAGCCAAAAGGCATCCTTCGAAAAGCAAAGGTGCCAAAAGGACAAGTGAACGTGGCCTTTTGCTGGTCACAGGGAGCTATGGAGACTTGGGTATAACCAGAATAACCATCTAGAAAACAGTAATACTTATGCCCAGCAAGTTTCTCAAGCATTTGATCTTTGAAAGGTAGGGGAAAATTGTCCTTCCTAGTGGCTTTGTTTAGTTTTCTATAATCACTGTAGACTCGCCAACCAGAGGGGACACAGGTAGGAACTAACTCTCCCTGTTCATTCTCAACAACAGTCAAACCAGCCTTCTTAGGGACTACATGGATTGGACTCACCCACTTGCTATTAGAAATGGGGTAGATAATATCATGGTCTAGCCACATAAGGATCTCTTTCTTAACTACCTCTTTCATCTGTGGGTTCAGTCTCCTAAGGGGGTCTTTATGGGCAGCATTTTCATCTTCTACGAAGATTCGATTCTAAACAATGGAAGGGCTAATCCCCTTAATGTCACCTAAAGTCCACCCTAAGGCTCCCTTATTCTTCCTAAGAACCTCAAGTAGTTTTCATGGTCCCTACCTAAGTCAGAAGCAATGATTACTGGGTAGGTCTCACTAGGACTAAGAAAAGCATATTTCAGCTCAGAAGGGAGGGGTTTCATCTCAAGAGTGGTGGACGAAGGTGGTTCAGGCTCAACTATCTCAGGTGTGGTTTGAGATACAAATAAAGATTCATATAGCACATCACCATCAAACACATCAGAATCACACAAAGAATTCAAATCACCAGGATTTATTCCTAATGCAATCAACTCATCAACAAAAGACATATCAACACAGTCAGATTTATCACTATCATGAACAAAATCAGTCACCCAATTAAGGGTACTCTGCTCATGCTCATCAAAACCTAAGGGTGACTTTATCAAGTTAAAAATATTCAATTCCATAGTCAAATTTCCAAAAGTCAATTTCATCCTACCATCTTTACAATTAATCCAGGCATTAGAAGTAGCAAGAAAAGGGCGGCCTAGAATAGCAGGAATCTCATCTCTAGTACTCTGAACTCTAGCGATTTCTAGTACTACAAAGTCAACATGAAACACAAAATCCCCAACTTTAATCAGAACATCCTCCACTACCCCCTTAGGTACTCTAGTAGACCTGTCAACTAATTGCAATACCATCCTAGTAGGCTTTAGTTCACCTAATCCAAGCATCTCATACACATGCAAAGGCAGCAAATTCACCCTAGCTCCTAGGTCAAGTAATGCCCTTTCTATCAAACTATAACCTATGGTAATAGAGATAGTGGGGCATCCAAGGTCTTTGTACTTAATAGGAATTTGGTTCGATAGAATAGAACTCACACTCGAGGCTAAGAAAGCCTTCTTGGGCACTTGGGTGGCCCTTTTAGTGGTACAAAGCTCCTTAAGGAAGCGGGCATAAGGGGGAATCTGCTGAATAACATCTAAAGGAGGTATGTTCACCTTAACCTGAGAAAAAGTCTCTCTAATTTTGTCCAGAACTTTTTGGTCCTCACTCCCCCTTAACCTCTGAGGATAAGGTGGAGGGGGCTTGTAGGCCCCTTGAGATGGTGGCATAGTTAAAGGGTTGGTTTTGGACAAGGTTTTGGTGTGAGGAGGCTCAACTGTAGCAGTTGGCCTCGCTCCATCTGACTCATCATCAACAGAAATAGTCTCATCAGCAAATTCATTATTCTTTGTCTTTTTGTCCCACACATTAGAGGATTTTAGTTTTACCTTATTATCAACTTCTCTCCCACAACGGAGAGTGATTACAGCATTCAAACCTCTAACCTGACTAGGGTCACCAGATGACAAACCTGAAGCTTGCCCATTGGGGTTTGCCTCAAGCTACGCAGGAAAAGATCCTCCATCTCTATTAGCTAGCATCATTTGAGAGAATTGATCATTCATTTGTTTGAACACTTTCTCAATATCACTCTTCATGGAGCCCTTAACTTCTCTCAGGCCATTCTTTAATTCCCTAATTTCTCTCTCATGCCTATCCTCATTAGTATACCCTGGTGGAGGTCGGATTTGGGTAATCTGGGGTTGGATAGGTGGCCCTCTAGGAGCTTGATAAGCTACCTGGGCTGGTGGTCGATTCTGAGGAGGAGGATTTCCTTGGAAACCCCCTCCTTGACTAGGTGGTCTCAACACATTCTGATTCTTGGGGCCATAAGAGAGTAAGGGGTGCTTGCGCATCCCCTGGTGCTGGTAGGATTGGCATTGGTCAAGCCTATGTTATGATGCATAGCATTCACATATTCAGTACTAGCAGCCAATTGTTGAATATAAATAGGACAAGTAGAATAAACATGGTTAACACTTTGGCACAAGGTACATAACACAGGTGGTGGGGGAACAGAAGCAGCAGGCTGGTCATACGAGTTAACCTGAGGACAGGTTTTAGGTTGTGACACAGCTAATTGTTGTTGGGCTAAGGTTTTAATCATATTCTCAAGAGAAGTGAACCTAGCCTCGTACCTTGTACTCTCACTCACAACATGTACACCCCCCTAGCATTAGACAATTGTGCACCTAAGGACTCATCTATAGTGGTTTGCCATTGCATTGCCCTTTCAGATATGCTTTCTAAGAAATCTCAGGCCTCATCAGTAGTTTTATCCATAAAACCCCCTGACACATTGACTCTAGTGTGATTCTAGTATCATGGTCGACACCCTTATACACGATCTGACACAGTCGTACCAAGTCAAGACCATGATGAGGGAATTGGGACAACAAGTTTTTGAAACGTTCGAAAGCTTTCCAGTAAGACTCTCCTATGTCTTGTCTAAATTTTAAAATCGAATTCCTCAGTTGAGTAGCTAAGGAGTTTGGAAAAAACCTTTTCATGAAAACTTTTAGAAAACTGTCCCAAGAATTAATGAACCGAGGTTTGATGCTATACATCCACCTCTTAGCGGTGTCCCTCAGAGCAAAAGGTAGGTATTTTAAAAGTACATAGTCTAATAGGACTCCTGGTGGAGTTATCATGCTAATGTATTCTTTGTACTCTACGGTCCATATGAGTGCTAACCCAGTACCCGTGAAAAGTGATAGGTTCTGGGTGTAGTGCTGCCTAGGGCCAAAGGTCACTCCTGTAGGCAGGTTGGGAACTACAAAACATGATGGTGGTAGGTCATAAGATGGGTAAAACTGACTATAAAGGGTTACCCTAGGTGGAGGTGGTGGCGGTGGTGCTTCTTCAGACATCTTTGGTGATTCTACCGAGGGTTCCTCCTTCTTAACCAATCTCTGACTACCAGAACAACGAACCCAAACCTCAAGCTGATGTACTTTCCGTTTTGTCCTTGAAGTCTCAATTTTTTAATTTTTAAGTTTTATAATTTTTTTTTTGTTTTTGAAAACTAATCTTAAGAAAGCAGTTAAACTATTCACACACAAACCAATAAACTAAAATAACGCCATCCCCGGCAATGGCGCCATTGTTTGGTTGCGGTAAATTGGGGTAAACAGTAGGGTTGTCGTACCTCAGGGATGGTGTGTCAGGTTATAGGAAATTGGTTTGATTTGGGTTTCAAATTACGAAAAAGCAGTAAATAATAATAAAACTAAACTAAACAGGAATTGAAAACAGTAATTATTAAAGCAAACATTAAGCAAGAATTACAATTTAACCTAATTTAACAAGAACGAAAAAAAAACTAAAACTAACGAAGAACTTATAATCAAGAAAGCAATAAATAACAATCTAAATTGCAAGGAAGAAAATTATACTACTCTTTTAGCAATGCGAAATAACGAATTAACTAACTAAATTAAAGACTCGGTGAAATTAACGGAGTAGAGTATACCGATAGTCTTCTCTTCACTCTACCTCTCCTTGCTATCATCACGAACTCTCCCAAACAAACAAAATTCGTGATTCGGATTACTAAGAATTCCCCAAATCCTCACTTGGAAGGAGAATTTGTGAACCCTTAATCCTCCTCTTTCACTAAAAATTGGAATTTGGTTGTGAACTAAGACTAATAACTCGAAGTAACAAGACAACAAACAAAAAGCGAGAAGAACGAGAATTAAAAACATGAATTGCATTAAAGATTGAATGAGTGAATTACAATTGAAGAATAACGGTAGCAAAAGCAAGAAAAACGATGAACTAAACCCTAGAACAATAATGGTAAGAACGAGTAAACCTAAAAAAAGTAACTATGATAATTCTTATTCTCGCGGCGGCTAGGTCATTTTATAAGCAGTGAGTGAAAACGCAGCCAGCGTCCATAAAAACGCTGCCAGCGTTTTGTATTTCGTCATTGAGTTTTCTATGGAAAACGCAGCCAGCGTCCATAAAAATGCGGCCAGCGTTTTGTGTTACTCGTCTTTTCTCACTTTCTGTCTCAAGCGCTGCCAGCGTTTTTGTTTTTCGCTTATTCTTGGGTCGGATCTCGTGCGATTAGGCCGCTTCTTTTAATTCTTCTTCTTATCTTCTTTTCAATTCTCCAATTCTCTCTTAAATTTTCATCTTTTCTCAATTTTTTTCACTTCTCTATGAATTTGGATTAAGATCTGCAAATCACACTAATTTTCCAATCAAGTGAAGAAATCGCAACAAAAAATACTCAATTTATGGTCTTAATTCGGCTCAAAATGAGACCGAACACAGGAATAGTAATCGGGACCAGGAGCAGTCTGCACAGGAGGCGATGGTTCGGACATAGGCACTCCCGAAGGATGTACGCTCGATGGTGAAGACATGGAATGCTCCTGTGAAGCAGCTAGCCATGAATAATCGGGAACTTGCCACTCAACAGATGGAGTAGGCCATACAGGACCAGTTCCATAACCGGGGGCTGGCCAACCAGAAGAAGCAGATCCTCCCAGCCAAGAGTGTTGAGGCGCAGACCACTCTTGTGAACCCATGGGACACGACGAACCCATCCTAGGAACAGGGACAGGCCACCTTGCAGAACTAGAACCAAAAGAGGAAGCATCGTAGGGTGCAGGACGTGAAGTAGCGTCATCCGCTAGGGCTTGACTGCCATCATACCCTACGGACGCACCTGAGTCACAGTCCCTCACCACCATCTCTCGACCACGGCGAGCAGAGCGCACAGAAGTTGCAGTACGACGAGAATGAGAGGGCCGGTAGGTGGCGCTTGACTCTGAATCATCCTCCACCCAGTATGAATGGGGCTGAGTATCACCACCATACCTAGCGCTGTGATACCACCCTCTCTGACCAAGTGGCTCCTCCAGGGACATCTAAGCCATGTCGTCTTCGATACTCGGAGGACGAAGATCTCTACTACCGGACCTGCTACGATGAGATCCAGTTGAGTGTCGACCCTCGACTCGAACGCCTTTGCCGCGACCCTTTGGTAAGACTGCTACAGGAGGACGAGAAGATCCACCAACTTCTTCCCGAGATCGGCATCGAGAAAATTATTCCCCTACCGAAGAGCGACGTGGGGGCTCAGTGCGAGGAGCACCTACAGTAGAACGTCGGGGTGGTTCCCTGGGAACAGATTCCGCGTCAGCCTCCATATCGGCCCTTCTGGCAGTATTGCCTCGATATCTACCTAAGCCGGTGAATGCCCGGTCAATGTGTTTCTTCATCGTGCTCTACTCCTTAGTCAGTTGTCGGAGGAAAGCCCATCTTGGTTGAAAGATAACAAGACCGGGGTTATCTATAAGTAACATGTGGGATAAAAAAGGATGCAACATAAAATGAAGAATTGCCGGTTTCCGCTCGAATGCTTGAAGTGTGGAACACTCGCTGTTGTTCTCCACGTCCGAAAAACCGCCAATCTTTTTCCTTTCTGGTGGAATCTCCACCTCAGCGGCCTTGGCATAAGGCCCCAGCTGTAAACTTTATGGTCAGAAATCAGCCAAGACATAATAAAGATAAAGGAGGAAGATACATACCATTCGGGGAGCCAAACGGCTAAGATAACGTTCGAACTCGTCATTGAATTGCTCCTGCGGAACGTCATGCACGAAGTTGTCAAAATCTTGACCCTAAGTCAGATCCCTCAGAACACCCGGATCAACTGGCCATGGCTCAAACATATGTGTCGGAGGGTCTAGGGGAATGAGACCAGGATAACCTCCCAGGATTTGCCTTGAGGCTCTTTCTCCCAAATACCAAACATAACCATAAGGCCCCTCAAGCAGGAGGCGAAGACGGGTGTCATGCTCCACCAGATGCAAAGGTTGTGGTAACCCTCCGATATTAAAATCGGCCTAAGGGCGCCAGTTCACTTGATCCTGCAAAACGAAATGAGCACTTAAGGATGACATGTAGAGGAAAATGAAAGAAAATGTTGGACATGAAGAAATACCAGTTTTTGTCGTGAATGCCCTCGGTAGTCCAGCGTTCAGCAGCTGGCACCGTCTTATTCTTCTTCGAACGAATACCAAGGGCCGAGATGTACTCGTACGCCCATGACTGCATGAACATAATGTTAAATAAAGAAGAAAGGATAAACTGCATTAAAATGAGAAGTCTCGAGCACATACCTCGAGCACCTTCCATAGGGAAGGACCATACTGGTAACGAGTCTGAGCCGCATCAAGATAGACTGGATCCTCGTCCTGCGAAAGTCTCACCCCACGATGAAGCGGATGAAGTTCGCATAGAACGCCTTACCCCAGTTCAGGTTTCAAATATTGTTGAAATTCAGATGGTTTCAATACGACGTCAGGGAAATGTTGTCCCCGTGATTGGCGAAGAGGGAAGCAGAAATAACGTATGCCCAAAAAATGAAGCGGCATTGCTCTTCAGGAAGGTCTTGGAAACTTGCAGCGCAGATGGCCAGTTCAAAGTGCTTATATGAGAGGTTGGAAAGACCATGTCGTGGACCCAAACGCGCAGACACTAGACCTAACATATCCAGGACTGCCGAAGGGATCTCCGCATCAAAGACCACATCCTGCCCACGCCAAAGAAGACCGGTGATCATAACAAAATCTGTGGGCGTGACCGTCATCTCACCCACAAGCAAGTGAAATGAGTTGGTTGAATCCCACAACCTCTCAGCAATCGCTCGACCTATGATGCGGAAAGTCCGATTCCTCCAGGCCTCCAGGCATTTCATGAAAGGCATGAAACCCGCTGCATTCAAGGTATCACGAACAAAGTCTCCCGGGATCGACTCAGCTACCTTAAGAGGCTCTTTCAAGGCGCCGGGAGTTTTCAGCTTATCCTCCTAAATACGACGGGAAGAATTCCAATGAATTATTTAAAATGGGGGCTCAGTTGACATTTTGGGGCCACAAACATAATCTCGTGGACCCTAACCGGACCTAGCACAAACACTGGGCTCATAGCCATGGCCCACGAAGCGAGCCAGCAAGCCTAGGTACCTCGACCCGAGTCCGTCCACCAACACCAAAAAAAAAAAGAAAAATAAGAAAGACTAAAAAAAGCGAGTCGAACCCGCCTGGGTTTTGATCCTTCTAGGACCCTGCATCCGGCCCAAGAAGTACGTCAGGCCTGCAGACAAAATAAAAACCCTCCTGGGTTTTATTTCCTCAAGTAGACCGCCTTTTTTTTTATTTTATTTCCTCAAGTGTGCCGCACCTTGGACAAATGGGACAGAGGACGTGTGTGAAAAATAAAACCCGTCTAGGTTTTATTCATTGGCCGAGTATTGAAAGCATTTTTTTTGGTCCATTTTACGGTTTGCAAGTCGGTTTTCATTTTCGGTCAAATACAGAAATAAAAGGATCGTTCAACATCTTAACATACAAGCTAAAAAATCGACAAGATATGGAAAATAAATTCATGCTTGCTCATTTTTACGCTTAATTATGTACAAGAGAAAGGTTGAAGAGTTATCTTTCCATGAGAGTGGTAAAACCAAGAATGGTTCCAAGATTGAACAATAAGATCGGAAGAGGCCGCCTCTGTGCCAGGAACAAAATTGCGCCGAGAAGATCTTTCATGGGGCGATGCCGCTGCATGAGGAAGAGGTAGATTTCTATGACTCCGAGGTTGCATCTTTCTAAACCCGAACTTACTTCAAATGACAAGGCTTTCTTTCTAGAGAGAGGAGTAAGTTAGAGAGATGATGATGTGAATGAAATGAATGAAATGCTTTGAATTTATAGAAAGGGTGGGTGAATATGAGTCGTTCATTTCTAGGATCCGCCTCGAGATGCCAAATGCGTTTCATTGGCCGGAAATTCAAAGGTCGTCCGCTTGCCACCCAAAATGGAGACAGGGTGACGTGGCACAATTCCATCCACATGTGGGCTGGGCCCCACTTTGATTCCTCCCACAAGAAAAAGAAAAAAACAAAAAATGCATAAAACCCGCCTGGGTTTTGTAACAATCACAGCCCAAATACGCGGCCCAGTCGCCCTCGTCAGCCCAGCGGATGGATTTAAAACCCGCCTGGGTTTTGTGTCATCTATAGCTCAAATACGCGGCCCAACGCCTCACATTAGCCTAGTGGAAGAAATCAAAACCCGCCTGGGTTTTGTAGCTGCTACGACCCAAACATCTGTGACCAAGTGTATTACAGCCCGAAGACCGCGAGCTGGAGTTTCCAAAGTTCCGGTAAAAATTTGAACCTTTTTTACATTTCAATAAAACTAATACATGATTTTTCTCGTGACTTTTAGCTCGCCGCTATCCAGCTGCCGCATAAAAGGTTGCAGTCCTTCGATCGCCGCTAATCCAGCTGCCGCATAAAAGGTTGTTGCCCTCTGGTCGCCGTTGAAAGGGACCACCATCATCCAGCTACCGCATAAAAGGTTGCTGTGGTAGCCGCTAAAATGGACCACCGTCATCCAGCTGCCGCATAAAAGGTTGCTGTCGTCCGGTCGCCGCTAAAAGGGACCATTGTCATCCAACTACCGCATAAAAGGTTGCTGCCCTCTGGTCGCCACTAAAAGGGACCACCATCATCCAGCTGCCGCATTAAAGGTTGCTGCCCTCCGGTAGCCGCTAAAAGGGACCACCGTCATCCACTTGCCGCATAAAAGGTTACTGTCCTCCGGTCGCCGCTAAAAGGGACCACCGTCATCCAGCTACCACATAAAAGGCTGCTGCCCTCTGGTCGCCGCTAAAAGGGACCACCATCATCCAGCTGCCGCATAAAAGGTTGTTGTCCTCCGGTCGCCGCTAAAAGGGACCACCATCGTCCAACTACTGCATAAAAGGTCACTATCATCAACAGTCAGGTAGAGCATCATTCTAGCTCGAGATCATCCCTAAAGAGGCGCATGCCGCCCGCAACTACGATGTAGGACTCAGCTTCCAAGCATCATTCTAGGCTTTGCAATCCAAAGTCATATCCTCAGACTACTTTGACCATCGTCCTATTCGGACTCGATCAAAGTGGGGGATCTCTGTAGACACCGGAATTTATACCTGCATGAACCCGACCTATCAAGATCCACAAGTCATTTGAGCCAAACACGAAAGAAGACATTGGGCCCATACGATCAGTGGCGTAGGCCCTAAGAAGTCAAAACAGTCTGCATACATCTAATAAAACCCACCTGGGTTTTAAGCTTCAGAACATAGCCTACAAAGAAGCGGGCCCAAGGCGTGCCCCCAACCCAGAGGAAACAAAACCCGCCTGGGTTTTAAGCGGAGTAGCGACGCGTCGTTTTGCTCTCCCATGTCAGCAATCCCTGGGAAGAACAAATATAGCCCGCCTGGGTTTTAATTATTCTGGCGCTTAAACTCCCATGCAATCCCTTGATAAAAGCCACCTGCCTTGACTTTGCTATTGACCCCATGAAACCTGCCTGGGTTTTGATCCGAGATGGCATGATCTTTGGGTTATGTTCCCCTCATTTTCCCTTGAAACCTCTCACTCCCTCACCTATAAATACCCCCTCCATTTCATCCTCATTCCATCAACGACTCTATAAAAAATAAAAAAACTACCATCTATATGCTCAAATTCTCTCCACATTGTCTTACTAAAATTCCCTTAAACTTTCTCCATTATATCCATCCTTTAATAGTCTCATAATCACTCTCTTTCCATTGTCAGTCTAATACCACCATCCTAACCATTTCCATATCCATCCTTCCATCCAAGCGACAAGTGGAGGTCATGTCAAGGGATAAAATCCATTTCACCCATCACCTTTGAAACAAGGTTTGTTTTCCATTATTGTTATCATTGTATTAATAATGTAATTCATTCTTTAATTCTTTTACTTGTACATTTTTTTTAAAGAAACATCATGTTTTAATCTTGCAAGATCGGAATAATAAACATCGTGAAATTCATTTAACTTTACCCCGCTCTTTTTCTTTTCAAGTTCGATTTTTAGTAGAGTCTGTTTCAAACAGGCGGATTCGAGAATTCTAATAATTCTCGAATCCGTAACCTTACCCCCGAACATAGAATTCGGGTTCGTAGGCTAGAGTCAATTTTTACTATTTTTATGGTTTGTCGGTTTCCTTAAATTGGCTGGCGACTCTTTAAAATTTTACAAATTTGTTTAATTATTTAAAATACTCGCTTTTGCATAAAAATATTTAAAAAATGATTTAATTCACCTCTCTCATTAATTCAAGGTCGGACCCGAAAGAAATGGGCCAGAAATTGATTAAACCCAGGCGGGTTTTACCAATTTCAACCCACTTCTCTCTGGGCCGGGGAGGCAAGAAGCCCAGCCCAGAATTCAGGCGGGTTTTAATGGGTTATGGTGGCCTGCTTGTTTCTTGGGCTTGGACTTGGTCAGTGGGACAAGGTTAAATTATTATTAAAATATTTTTGCAATCTCGAATAATTAAAATAATAAAAAATGGATTTGTAAATAAATAATGTTTCATCAACCCGAAAATGAATTTCAAAAATAAAAATATCCTTATTTAAGGATTAAGCAACCTTAGTCTGCTCCCGATCATTAAGTAGCGCATCCAAAAACCGAAACCCCTAAACGGGAGCGATTTTCCGGGTCCTACAGATTGG
Source organism: Portulaca oleracea (assembly GCA_029582165.1). Lineage (NCBI taxonomy): Eukaryota > Viridiplantae > Streptophyta > Magnoliopsida > Caryophyllales > Portulacaceae > Portulaca > Portulaca oleracea. The sequence continues at coordinate 28,788,815 of CM055889.1, read as the reverse complement.
CGACTCCACTGGGACTTAAACTTAAAATGAGGGTAAAACTTGAAAAGATCGAATTGATTTGAATGTGTAAAAGGGAGAAGTTAATTTATTTTGCAATTTTATTATTCTTTTGTTAGACATCCTTTGCATACCGGGCCACTAATCGGGTCTTTTAACACGTTAGCACAAAGGCGACGGTATAGGTAATAACTAGGATTTTTCCTCGAGAGCGGGCGACCACTACTTGTGTGATGCACCCTACATCGCCAAGAATTTGGTCTTTCATCTCCCCATGTTATACTCAAAGAGCTTCCTTGAAGTTCAATGAGCAACACCTCATACTCCTTGCCCTCAATTTTAAGGGTAAGGTGAACCGAGGCGAGAACGTGCGGTAGGCCATGTAAACCCAACCATAGTAATCCATGAATATAGAACGTTGGTTTAGGTCATCCTTCAGATGAATCTCATAGACATGAATCACCATGCCTTATTTTGTTCATCTTTGAAGAATTGACGTAATTCATCCCTTGTACTTGTGCTCAATTGGACTACATACATCCATATGCATGAGTGTTTGTTGGCATGTTCACCCTTGTAAAAGGTACAGTCATGCTTTACAGACATCACATGTTTCAAAGTCTTATCATTCAAAGTCTATCACTGTGACGCTTCTGAATGCGCTATGATTTGCATGACTTAATAGATAGTTACAAGTTTTATGTTTGAACGTGAGTTATTCCTTTTAAACTTTTTGGTTTCGATGTGTTAGGTGTGTTTATCCGAGATCTTCTCTCTCTCTAATTGAGAGTAAACAATACTTATAATGAGAACATAGAATCACCAATAAATTTCTCTCATAACTCTTGAGGAAATGGATTAAACAACCAACTCTTCATAAGGAACTACAACTAATTGCATGATCCTATTAGTAGGTTGACTCTCATCCTTCAAAGCACATCTACTTTGTAGTAGATCCTGCACTTTTGCATAAATGTGAGTTTCACAGTATGTATCTTATACTCAAAGTGGGTTTTATAAGGGATATAAGCGGTGTAGCGATGCGTCGTTTTGCTCTGCCATGTCAGCAATCCATGGGAAGAACAAATATAGCCCGCCTGGGTTTTAATTATTCTGGCGCCAAAACTCCCATGCAATCCCTTGATAAAAGCCACGTGCCTTGACTTTGCCATTGACCCCATGAAACCCGCCTGAGTTTTGATCCGAGATGGCATGATCTTTGGGTTATGTTCCCCTTATTTTCCCTCCAAACCTCTCACTCCCTCACCTATAAATACCCCCTCCATTTCACCCTCATTCCATCAACGACTCTCAAAAAAAAAAAAAAAAAAAACTACCATCATTATACTCAAATTCTCTCCACATTATCTAACCAAAATTCCCTTAAATTTTCTCCATTATATCCATCCTTTAAAAGTCTCATAATCATTCTGATTCCATTGTCATTCTCATACTGATAATCATTTTTATATAGTGTTTTGCTAGAATTAAGGAAATTATATCAAAAAGCATGGAAAGTTGAAGGAAAATTGGGAAAAATCAAAGGAAATAAAAAAAAAGAAGTTGAAGAAGAAGAGAAGAAGGAAGGAAGAACGGCCCAAAACCACACGGCCAAAGTCCAGTTGAAGCGGAAGAACATGGCGCAGGCAGCGTTTTCAAAACGCAGCCTGCGCCTTATCTAGAAACCTCAAAGGCCGAACAATGCTAAAACGCAGCTTGGCGTTTTTCTGGCGCAACCAATGCCCATTCGCGGAAGATTCTCACTTTTTGAACAAAACACAACCAGCGTTTTGTGCCCTAGCCCAGCCCTATCAAAGGAAACTTTGCCGTTCAGTTTAGGGTATTCAGAAATTATTCTATTTTCTTCAACACGCCGGTTAGTATAGGTTTTCCTTGTACTTACTGCCTTCGGGGAGCCGTTCTAGTATATTAGGAACGAAAGAGGATGAGACGGAGATCGAATCGAGTGACACGAAGAGATCAAATTCGACGACTCGAACGTTCAGTTTGATTTCTATTTACTTTATGCTTCGTTATTCAGATTTTATTATTGTCTTCCTTGTTTTTATTATTATGAGTGCTTAGATTCCTTGTTTGGGGATAAACTCGATGTCTATTGATTGAATTTGAATACAGTCTCGGTGTTAGGTTATCATTTTATTCGTTTTGTCTGCGTGTGTTGCATGTCATAGTAATTTGGCAACAGAACGACAATTTGAGTCTTTACTTGGTAATAAATTCTTGACAACATGACGACAGTTTGAGTCTTGAATTGGAAGGCGTAGATTGAATAGGTTTAGAAAATAGTTAGACATAATGATTCTTGCCTAGGGTCAATTTTATCTTTGATTAGATTAAATAAGAAGAAATAATGTTTAGTTTAATCACTGTAACTCACCTAGGATCGAAAGATCGAAGTGATAAGGTCTAGAAAGATTATAGACCCCGAATTATCTTGTTACCTACACCGGGATTGTTGATAATTTGATTGATTGACTAGAGTGGACTCCCCTGAACGCCTTTAAGTACTTGGTTAAATCCTTTAATTTCCTGCTTCCTAGTTAATTATCTGCACCATTACAACAACCTTTTGATCGACCTAGCATCCTTTGTCGTGAACTAGTTTAGCGCGTAGTTGAACACAAGTCCCTGAGAGAGAACGATATTTTTATTACTACACAGACCCGTACACTTGCGGTACACAGACACCTTATATGTTTTAGGTTAGTCAAGTTTTTGGCGCCATTGCCGGGGACTTGTTTCCCTAACTGCCATTTGACGAACGCACTCTTGTTGACTAGGTTTTTATTGTTTTTCATTAAACCCTAAAAATCAAGTAAATTTTAAAAAATTTAAAAAATCCAAAAAGATGGCACCTTTTTATTTTCCTCAAGATGAACGTGAATTATTTTGGCGTTATTTTGAGCGTTTATATCTTTTCTTGTTTCACGTGATATCATGTTAGGAAAACCTGAAATTCTTGATATTATTTTTGAAGGTGTGAATTTAGAAACCCGTAGTCATTTAGATTATTTGGGCTTTTGTGATAAATCTGTTGATGAAGCTTGGGAATTACTTGAATGGCTTGCACGTGATACATATTATTTTGAAAATCCTAATTGTGCATCTGAGTACTTTAATCCTTATGCATTTCTGTCTAATTCCTATATCCAACCTCATAATTCAGTTACTGTGCTTTATGTGGTTCTCCTGAACATGACGATTCTACCTACCTTGGTGTTGCTAGGCTTGGTTCTTTAATGCAAGGGTGTGACTTGTTCCATGATATTGACCATAATTCAAATTCTTCCTATTTTAATGATGGAATATGTGATTATAGCAAGTCCCCCTCCCCTTTAGAAGTCAGTCTAGATGATTCTTCTTACCCTAGTTTACCTGAAAACACTACTGATGGTGTTCTTGATTTTCATGATACTTCCTTACCTTTTTCTCAGTCGACAGGGTTTGAGGTGAGTGAACCATCTGGGTTAGATACTAAGTATGAGGATGATTTTCATCATGATTCTGTTGATATTATTAATGAGGAACCAAGCGAGAAGGTTATTAGTGAACTAAATTTTTCAAACAAGGATCCTGATAATATTGTACTCCATAATTCCAGTGATTTATTCCATGCTTCTATTTCTTTTTCATTCCCTTCAGTTTTACCAGAAACCTTTGAGGAACCTATGCCTGATGAAAAAACCTTTGATGTTCAAATTAATATCTTTGATGAGGTTAATTTTTGTGTTCCGACTGGTGAAAGTAACAATATTATTGATGAATTGTCCATAGGTAATTACTCTTCCCTTGATCCATATTAGATACATCTAGAGGACATTCCTAGAAAATTTTTGTGGACTATCTATTTTGAATCTTTTGATTTTTCTAGCAAATTTGATTTATTACTGAGAGCGTTACTAATGTTTTATGTTATGAGATTTTAGTTGCTCTCTTATTTACTAGCTTGCAAACCGCATGAAGAGGAGTTTGACAAGCTATGAAGGGCTTTGACGGCATCCGGAACGAAGACCCGAATCTTGACCTTCTAACCGAGTCTATTTTAATTTTCTAGAGTTTTTTAATTTTCGTTCGATTTTGCTAAATTTCGTTTTTGTTTCTTATTTTCTCTTTGATAATTACAATATTCTTTAAATTTCTAGTCAAGTTTTTATTTATTTATTGAAATTATTATCTCAAACCTAATAATTTTTGAGTTGGTAGATATTTCTAGGGATTTTTGGTATGTCAAATTGAAGGGAAAGCAATAAGGATACAAAGAAAAGGTAGAAGACAAAGCAAACATTGGCCAAGAAACGAGTAAAAGCATCAGGTGACAAAACGCTGCCTGCGTTTTCAAAACGCTGGCAGCGTCTCGTCCAGAGAGCTCAGGTAAGGCGTTTTACCTGCGTTTTAAAAACGCTACCTGCGTTTTGTTATTTGCCCAGAAATTTTTGCCCACCTTTTAATTTTTAATCGGGGCCCCTCTTTTTCTTTTCAATAGAAAATATTCCTCCTTCTTTCTTCCCCAAAACCCTTGACCCCACTGCCCACAACGCTACTCCCTCCTCCCCTTTTATCTTCTTCCTTCTCGTTCTTCCTTCCTCTCACACTCCCATTCTCTTCCTTTCTACTCCATTACACTTCACCAAACCCTAACCTCACACAAATTCACACATAACCACCAAATTTGGTCCAAATTTCAGCCCTAACTCTGAAAACTTTCGAGGTATGATTCTGACTTATCTTTCACCTCCATTGTTACTTACTAGTATTTCTTGGTGTATTCATGCAAATTTCATGAGTTGTGCTTGGAAATTTAGTTTAAATTCACCATGGTTCATGCTTAGGTTTAGTGCACTACTTGAGTAATTTTTGATACTAGTTAGTAATTTTTGGTTGTTTGATTTGGAAAATTTTGTATCCTTGTTGATTGTTATTCAAGTTGAAAGTAATGTTGTTTTATTTGGAAGTGAATGACATGAATTTTGATGAGTTGGATGCTTGAACATATTGAACCTCTGTTTGAGAGTGTGGATTGCATTGTCTCAGAGAGTAGTGGTATGACTGTTTGAGATGAGGACTTTGAATCTTGGTTGTTAATGTGCAAATATGGGAGGAGTATGACTGTTTAGATTTGTCATTTCAGGTTTTTCAACACATTGTCATTGGTGGTAGTTCTTGTTGAGATTTCACCTTAGAATAATATTTACTTTGTTATAATCTTCACCTCACCTCTCATAGTCAATCACTAGTATTTTGTGGTGTCATTATGCATAATTTCTCAAGCTACTTGTTGAATTTATTCAGTAAACCACATTTCTTACTCGAGGATGTCATGATACTTGAGTTTGTTTTTTATACTAGTTGTTTGTCTAGGATGAGTAAGTTCAATCAAAAATGATATTTTTGTTGCTTTGGTGAGTGAAATTTTATGACATTGATTGAATTAAGCTTAAGGTGTTTAAATTTGGGTTATATTTTTGTGCTTGCTTGATCTTGATTTGGTACCCTCTAAGTATCAAGCAAGCATGGGGGTGTCTAAGTACGTATGATTATTATGCTCACATTCAATTGATGTTTAGATGGTAAGAACGAAGAACCCAAGTTTCACGGCCGGTGACCCAGATGATGATGGAGCCGGTGGGAGCCGAAAAAGAAAAGCTGCAGCTGCGGAGAAGGGTAAACAAAAAGCTACCCGGTCTCAGTATTCTATGAGCTCCAACCCTTTCAATTTCGAAGGGGATGTCAAAATGAGGTATGATTCTCTTTCTAAAAGAGCCTTATTCAGGCCGTGATTGACCGAACCTTACCTCCGCCACCTCCAAATCAAACCGCCCCATCCCGATCGAGCGAGGATGACTGATCCTTTGCTCTGCTCATACCCTCTTCACCATTGTCTTCTGCATTGAGGACAATGCAGTGTTTAAGCATGGGGAGGAGGGTTATATCTCAATTTATGAATATTTCTTCTTTACTTCTCGAATTTTTCTTTTATTTTCGTCTTTCTTTTTCTTGTTTCATGCTTATTTTCAATTTTTAGAGTGATTTTTTTGTTTCTAGTTTGCTTCTAGTTGATTTTTCTTACTTTTAGTGTGTTTTCTTTCGTTGAGTTTTTAGTTTGTGTGTCTCTTTAATTGTTTTTAGTTTTCTTTTCCTAGTTTCTTTCTAGTTTTAGGATTGCATTCACCTAGATTGCATTAGTTAGAGCATGTAGATTTTTCCTTTATTTCTTTTCTTAGTTTGTTTCTTTTTCTTTCTTTTGCATTCACTTCTCGAAAATCAAAAAAAAAAATCAGAAAAATTAGAAAAAGACCAAAAACATTAGAAAAGACAAAAAACAAACAAAAAAAAAGATATATGATAGGACTAGTATTAAAACCGAAAACACCTTCGGTGATGATTTGTAAACCTTTCTTACTTTCAGTTTAGCTTGCTTCGCTTAGAAAAGTCTGGATGAGTTCTCAAAAGTTTTTGAAACCTTTTCCTTCAAATCTTCTGATTTTGAGTCAAGTTATGAAAGTTGTAGCTTACTGCTTTGACTATTTTAGAAAGTATAAATAAGCGTGCCGCAAATCTTTGGGCTAAGTTTAGTTGATTGAGCCCCATCCCATGAGTCCACATTGCCTAAACTTTGATTTGATCACTTTTATCAATTCCATGATCCCCTGAGTGACTCACCCATTAGTTGCATCTCTAGAACTTGCTTTGCATCTCGCTTGAGACTACATATTTGCATTGCATGCGGTGACAAAGTGATTAAGGCATTTGTTTTTATTTTGTTAAACTACATAGCCAAATAGCCTTCCTTACATTATATTTACCGTTCTTTTTGCCCCGCCTAGCCTTTGTTTATCCTTCTTTCATGATTGAACCCTGGCAATACAAGCCTTGGCCTTTGATACTCAGTATCCCTTTGCCTTGCTTGGTTAAATGAGAGTTTGTCATTTTTTGGAAGGAACAATTGGTTCGGTATGTTTTTGAACAAAATATGAAGCTGGGGAGAGATTGTGCTTAATGATTCAAGCTGCAGAAACTTAAAGTCCCACCTTTCGAATAATTTGTGTTTGGTTATGTTGTTCATTTATTATATCGAGGTCGAAGTTATAATTCCATTGTTTTCTTCTCCCCGATCACCCACCAAAAAGAAAAAAAAAAGAGAAGTATAAAATAAAAAAAGGAGAAAAAAGAGTTCCAAAAAGAAAAGGGTGTTTAGGGAGATTCAATTTAAAGTTCTGAAAACTTTGACCTGGTTGTATTCAGTTGAGATGTTTCATATTGTTGAGGGTGAGAGGTGAAATTCCTTGCATACATTAAGCAAGAAGGAGAGTTTAGAGTGTTATACTCATTAAAAATCAATCCAAGCAGGGCTCTCAACTCCTCGTTCCCAAATTTGACCGCTCCTTTCCCCTAACCTAAGTCCCGTTACAACCCGGAAAAGTCCTTTTGATTGTCACTTGTGCATTGAATATCAGTAGTGGAGAGCGAGGTTCTTACCAAGCTTATGGCAGTTTGTTTCTATTGGTTTGAGTATGAGAAAACCCACATACATATTGAAATTTGAGTGGTTGAGCGATTTTATTCTTTTACATGTGAGGTTTGCTCTTTTTGACTGACTTACTTCCATAACCAACCACGCATATTTGCATTATTCTTAAGATTGTTGGCGGATTTATGCTTCTGAAGTACTTGTTCTCTTCTTTTTGGTTTCGAAAATTTCTTCCTTTCTCTTTTGAACTAAGTTTTAATCTTGTCCAAACTGATCTTTGTGCTTGCTTGTTGAATTGATGTGTTAGAATGGTTAGCCTTAGGGGGTGTTAAGATTTTGTTTTTGTAATGCTATCACAAACTCTTTCCGATTCTTTTTCTTCTTAGGTTCTGGTTTTCCTGTTTGAGCCCTACTCCTCCTGTTTCCAATTCTGACTTGCTTGGGGACAAGCAAGAGCTAAGCATGGGGGGATTTGATAAGTCGTTTTTATATAGAGTTTTTCGGGCTCAAATCATGTCAGTTCCATGCTTTTTATATCCGAAATTCCGTATTTTTATGTCAATTTATGTGATTTATGCACTTGTTCGCGAGATTGGTGTGTTTTGCAGGAATTAAAGAAATTATATCAAAAAGCATGGAAAATTGAAGGAAAATTGTGAAAAATCAAAGGAAATAAAAAAAAAAAGAAGTTGAAGAAGAAGAGAAGAAGGAAGGAAGAATGGCCCAAAATCACATGGCCTAAGTCCAGTTGAAGCGGAAGAACAAGGCACAGGCAGCGTTTTCAAAATGCAGCCAGCGCCTTGTCCAGAAACCTCGAAGGCCGAACAATGCCAAAACGCAGCTTGGCGTTTTTCAGGCGCAGCCAGCGCCCATTCGTGGAAGATTCTCACTTTTTGGACAAAACGCAGCCAACGTTTCTAAAATGCAACCAGCGTTTTGTGCCCTAGCTCAGCCCTATAAAAGAAAACTCCGCCATTCAGTTTAGGGTATTTAGAAATTATTCTATTTACTTCGACACGCGGTTTAGCATAGGTTTTCCTTGTACTTCCTCCCTTCAGGGAGTTGTTCTAGTAGATTAGCAATGAAAGAGGAGGAGAAGGAGATTGAATCGAGTGGCAGGAAGATATCGTATTCGACGACTTGAACGTACGATTTAAATTCTATTTACTTTATGCTTCATTATTCAGATTTTATTACTGTCTTCCTTGTTTTTATTATTATGAGTGCTTAGATTCCTTGTTTAGGGGATAAACCCGATGTCTATTGATTGAATTTGAATACAGTCTCGGTGTTAAGTTATCCTTTTATTCGTTTAATTTGCGTGTATTGTATGTCATAGTAATTTGGCAACAGAACGACAGTTTGAGTCTTGAATTGGAAGGCGTAGATTGAATAGGTTTAGAAAATAGTTAGACATAATGATTCTTGCCTAGGGTCAATTTATAATCAGTTCTTATCTTTGATTAGATTAAATAGTTAGAAATAATGTTTAGTTTAATCACTTTAACTCATCTAGGATCGAAAGATCGAAGTGATAAGGCTTAGAAAGATTATAAACCCCGAATTATCTTTTTATCTACACCGGGATTGTTGATAATTTGATTGATTGACTAGAGTGGACTCCCCTGAACACCTTTAACTAGATGGTTAAATCCTTTAATTTCCAGCTTCCTTAGTTAATTATCTGAACCATTACAACAACCTTTTGATCGACTTAGCATCCTTTGTAGTGAACTAGTTTAGTGCGTAGTTGAACACAAGTCCCTGAGAGAGAACGATATTTTTATTACTACACAGTCCCGTACACTTGCGGTAGACAGACACCTATTAGTTTTAGGTCTGTCACATGCCACCAAACTAACCATTTCCATATCCATCCTTCCATCCAAGCGACAAGTGGAGGTCAGGTCAAGGGATAAAATCCATTTCACCCATCACCTTTGAAACAAGGTTTGTTTTCCATTATTGTTATCATTGTATTAATCATGTAACTCATTCTTTAATTTTTTTACTTGTACTTTTTTTGAAAAGAAAACATCATATTTAAATCTTGCATGATCAGAATAATAAACATCGTGAAATTCATTTAACTTCTCCCTGCTCAATTTGTTTTCAAGTTCGATTTTAGTAGAGTCTATTTTCAAACAGGCAGATTCGAGAATTTTTATAATTTTCAAATCCGTAACCTTACCCCCGAACATAGAATTCGGGTTCGTAGACTAGAGTCAATCTTTATTACTTCTATGGTTTGTCGGTTTCCATAAATCTACTGGCGACTCTTTAAAATTTTACGAATTCGTTTAATTTTTTAAAATATTCACTTTTGCATAAAAATATTTAAAAAATGATTTAATTCACTTCTCTCATTAATTCAAGGTCAGACCCGAGAGATATGGACCAGAAATTGAAAAAACCCAGGCGGGTTTTACTAATTTCAACCCACTTCTCTCTTGGCTGGAGAGGCAAGAGGCCCAGCCCAGAATTCATTGAAACCCAGGCGGGTTTTAATGGGTTCTGGTGGCCCGCTTGTTTCCTGGGCTTGGACTTGGTCAGTGGGCCGGGATTAAATTATTATTAAAATATTTTGTGCAATCTCAAATAATTAAAATAATAAATAAACGGATTTGTAAATAAATAAAGTTTCATCATCCCAAAAATGAATTTCGAAAATAAAAATATCCTCTCTTAAGTATTAAGCAACCTTAGTCAGCTCCCGATCATTAACTAGCGCATCCAAAAACCGACACCCCTAAACGGGGGCGATTTTCCGGGTCCTACAGATTGGCGACTACACTGGGGACTTAAACTTAAAAAGAGGGTAAAACTTGAAAAAATTGAATTGATTTGAAAGTGTAAAAGGGAGAAGTTAATTTATTTCGCAATTTTATTATTCTTTTGTTAGGCAACCTTTGCATACTGGGCCACTAATCGGGTGTTTTGACACGTTAGCACAAAGACGACGGTTTAGGTAATAACTAGGAATTTTCTTCGAGAGCGGGCGACCACTACTTGTGTGATGCACCCTACATCACCAAGAATTTGGTCTCTCCCCTCCCCATGTTATACTCAAAGAGCTTCCTTGAAGTTCGATGAGCAACACCTCATACTCCTTGCCCTAAATTTTAAGGGTAAGGTGAACTGAAGCGAGAACATGCGGTAGGCCATGTAAACCTAACTATGGTAATCCATGAATATAGAACCTTGGTTTAGGACATCCTTCAGATGAATCTCATAGACATGAATCACCATGCCTTACTTTGTTCATCTTTGAAGAATTGAAGTAATTCATCCCTTGTACTTGTGCTCAATTGGACTACATACATCCATATGCATGAGTGTTTGTTGGCACGTTCACCCTTGTAAAAGGTACAGTCATGATTTGCAGATATCATATGTTTCAAAGTCTTATCATTCAAAGTCTATCAATATGACACTTCTGAATGCGCTCTGATTTGCATGATTTAATAGATAGTTACAATTTTTATGTATGAACATGAGTTATTCCTTTTAAAATTTTTGGTTTCGATGTGTTGGGTGTGTTTATCCAAGATCCTCTCTCTCTCTAATTGAGAGTAAACAATACTTATAATGAGAACATAAAATAACCTATAAATTTCTCTCATATGTCTTGAGGAAATGGATAAACAACCAACTCTTCATAAGGAACTATAACTAATTGCATGTTCCTATTAGTATGTTGACTCTCATCCTTCAAAGCACATCTACTTTGCAGTAGATCCTGCACATTTGCATAAATGCGAGTTTCACAGCTGGTATCTTATACTCAAAGTGGGTTTAATAAGGGATTTAAGCGGTGTAGCGACGCGTCGTTTTGCTCTACCATGTCAGAAATCCGTGGGAAGAACAAATATAGCCCGCCTGGGTTTTAATTGTTCTGGCGCTTAAACTCCCATGCAATCTCTTGATAAAAGCCACCTGCCTTGACTTTGCCATTGACCTCATGAAACCCGCCTGGGTTTTGATCCGAGATGGCATGATCTTTGGGTTATGTACCCCTCATTTTCCCTCGAAACCTCTCACTCCCTCACATATAAATACCCCCTCCATTTCATCCTCATTCCATCAACGACTCTCAAAAAAAAAAAAAAACTACGATCAATATTCTCAAATTCTCTCCACATTGTCTTACCAATATTCCCTTAAACTTTCTCCATTATATCAACCCTTTAATAGTCTCATAATCACTCTCATTCCATTGTTATTCTCATACCACCAACCTAACCATTTCCATATCTATCCTTGCATCCAAGCCACAAATGCAGGTCAGGTCAAGGGATAAAATCCATTTCACCCATCACCTTTGCAACAAGGTTGTTTTCCATTATTGTTATCAATGTATTAATCATGTAATTCATTCTTTAATTCTTTTACTTGTACTTTTTTTGCAAAGAAAACATCATGTTTAAATCTTGCACGATCGGAATAATAAACATCGTGAAATTCATTAAACTTCTCCCCACTCTTTTTCTTTTCAAGTTCGATTTTAGTAGAGTCTGTTTTCAAACATGCGGATTCAAGAATTCTTATAATTCTCGAATCTATAACCATATCCCCGAACTTAGAATTCGGGTTCTTAGACTGGAGTCAATTTTTATTATTTCTATGATTTGTTGGTTTCTTTAAATCTGGAGGCGACTCTTTAAAATTTTACAAATTCGTTTATTTATTTAAAATATTCGCCTTTGATTAAAAATATTTAAAAAATGATTTAAATCACCTCTCTCATTAATTCAAGGTCGGACCCGAGAGAAATGGGCAAGAAATTGATAAAACCCAGGCGGGTTTTACCAATTTCAACCCACTTCTCTCTAGGCCGGGGAGGCAAGAGGCTAAGCCCAGAATTCATTAAAACCCAGGCGGGTTTTAATGGGTTCTGGTGGCCCGCTTCTTTCTTGGGCTTGGACTTGGTCAGTGGGCAATGATTAAATTATTATTAAAATATTTTGTTCAATCTCGAATAATTAAAATAATAAAAAACTTATTTGTGAATAAATAAAGTTTCATCATCCCAAAAATGAATTTCGAAAATAAAAATATCATTTTTTAAGTATTAAGCAACCTTAGCCGGCTCCTGATTATTAACTAGCGCATCCAAAAACCGACACCCCTTAACGGGGGCAATTTTTCAGGTCCTACAGATTACTGACTCCACTGGGGACTTAAACTTAAAAAGAGGGTAAAGCTTGAAAAAATCGAATTGATTTGAAAGTGTAAAAGGGAGAAGTTAATTTACTTCACAATTTTATTATTCTTTTCTTAGGCATCCTTTGCATAACGGGCCACTAATCGTGTCTTTTGACACGTTAGCACAAAGGTCGCGGTTTAGGTAATAACTAGGATTTTTCCTCGAGAGCGGGCGACCACTACTTGTATGATGCACCCTACATCGCCACGAATTTGGTCCCTCCTCTCTCCATGTTATACTCAAAGAGCTTCCTTGAAGTTCGATGAGCAACACCTCATACTCCTTGCCCTCAATTTTAAAGGTAAGGTGAACTGGCGAGAACGTGCGGTAGGCCATGTAAACCCAACCATAGTAATCCATGAATATAGAACCTTGGTTTAGTACATCCTTTAGATGAATCTCATAGACATGAATCACCATACCTTATTTTGTTCATCTTTGAAGGATTAAAGTAATTCATCCCTTGTACTTGTGCTCAATTGGACTACATACATCCATATGCATGAATGTTTGTTGGCACGTTCACCCTTGTAAAAGATTCAGTCATGCTTTGCAGACATCACATGTTTCAAAGTCTTATCATTCAAAGTCTATCACTGCGACGCTTCTGAATGCACTCTGATTTTCATGACTTAATAGATAGTTACAAGTTTTATGTTTGAGCACGAGTTATTCCTTTTAAACCTTTTGGTTTCGATGTGTTGGGTGTGTTTATCCGAGATCCTCTCTCTCTCTAATTGAGAGTAAGGAATACTTATAAGGAGAACATAGAATCACCTATAAATTTCTCTCATAAGTCTTGAGGAAATGGATAAACAACCAACTCTTCATAAGGAACTACAACTAATTGCATGTTCCTATTAGTTAGTTGACTCTTATCCTTCAAAGCACATCTACTTTGCAGTAGATCCTGACATTTGAATAAATGCGAGTTTCACAACCGGTATCTTATACTCAAAGTGGGTTTAATAAGGGATTTAAGCGGAGTAGTGATGCGGCGTTTTCACCCTAATAAAACCCACATGCCATGTCAGCCATCCGTGGGAAGAACAAATATAGCCCGCCTGGGTTATAATTATTATGGCGCCATAATTCCCATGCAATCCCCTAATAAAAGCCACATGCCTTGAATTTGCCATTGACCCCATGAAACCCCCCTGGGTTTTGATCCGAGATGGCATGATCTTTGGGGTATGTTCCTCTCATTTTCCCTTCAAACCTCTCACTCTCTCACCTATAAATACCCCCTCGATTTCACCCTCTTCCCATCAACGACTCTCAAAAGAAAACTACCATCAATATTCTCAAATTCTCTCCACATCGTCTTACCAATATTCCCTTAAACTTTCTCCATTATATCCATCCTTAATAGTCTCATAATCACTCTCATTCCATTGTCATTCTCATACCACCAACATAACCATTTCCATATCTATCCTTGCATCCAAGCCACAAATGCAGGTCAGGTCAAGGGATAAAATCCATTTCACCCATCACCTTTGCAACAAGGTTGTTTTCCTTTATTGTTATCACTGTATTAATCATGTAATTCATTCTTTAATTCTTTTACTTGTACTTTTTTTGCAAAGAAAACATCAGGTTTAAATCTTGCATGATCGGAATAATAAACATCGTGAAATTCATTAAACTTCTCCCCACTCTTTTTCTTTTCAAGTTCGATTTTAGTAGAGTCTGTTTTCAAACATGCGGATTCAAGAATTCTTATAATTCTCGAATCCGTAACCATATCCCCGAACTTAGAATTCGGGTTCTTAGACTGGAGTCAATTTTTATTATTTTTATAGTTTGTCGGTTTCCTTAAATCGGCTGGCGACTCTTTAAAATTTTACAAATTCATTTAATTATTTAATATATTCGCTTTTGCATAAAAACATTTAAAAAATGATTTAATTCACCTCTCATTAATTCAAGGTCGGACCCGAGAGAAATGGGCCAGAAATTGATAAAACCCAGGCGGGTTATACCAATTTCAACCCACTTCTCTCTGGGCTGGGGAGGCAAGAGGCCCAGCCCAGAATTCATTAAAACCTACGCGGGTTTTAATGGGTTCTGGTGGCCCGCTTGTTTCTTGGGCTTGGACTTAATCAATGGGCCAGGATTAAATTATTATTAAAATATTTTGTGCAATCTCGAATAATTAAAATAGTAAAAAATTGGATTTGTAAATAAATAAAGTTTCATCATCCCAAAAATGAATTTCGAAAATAAAATATCCTTACTTAAGGATTAAGCAACCTTAGTCGGCTCCCGATCATTTAGTAGCGCATCCAAAAACCGAAACCCCTAAACGAGGGCAATTTTCCTAGTCCTCCTGATTGGCGAATTCACTGGGGACTTTAAACTTAAAAAGAGGGTAAAACATGAAAAAATCAAATTGATTTGATAGTGTAAAAGGGAGAAGTTAATTTATTACGCAATATTATTATTCTTTTGTTAGGCATCCTTTGCATACCGGGCCACTAATCTGGTCTTTTGACACGTTAGCACAAAGGCGACGGTTTAGGTAATAACTAGGATTTTTCCTCGAGAGCGGGCGACCACTACTTGTGTGATGCACCCTACATCGCCAAGAATTTGGTCTCTCCTCTCCCCATGTAATACTCAAAGAACTTCCATGAAGTTCAATGAGGAACACCTCATACTCCTTGCCCTCAATTTTAAGGGTAAGGTGCACCGAGGCGAGAACGTGCGGTAGGCCATGTAAACCCAACCATTGTAATCCATGAAGTTGGTTTAGGACATCCTTCAGATGAATCTCATAGACATGAATCACCATGCCTTATTTTGTTTATCTTTGAAGAATTGAAGTAATTCATCCCTTGTACTTGTGCTCAATTTTATTACATACATCCATATGCATGAGTGTTTGTTGGCACGTTCACTCTTGTAAAAGGTACAATCATACTTTGCAGACATCACATGTTTCAAAGTCTTATCATTCAAAGTCTATCACTGCGACGCTTCTGAATGCGCTCTGATTTGCATGACTTAATAGATAGTTACAAATTTTATGTTTGAACATGAGTTATTCGTTTTAAACCTTTTGGTTTCAATGTGTTGGGTGTGTTTATCCGAGGTTCTCTCTCTCTCTAATTGAGAGTAAGAAATACTTATAATGATAACATAGAATCACCTATAAGTTTCTCTCATAAGTCTTGAGGAAATGGATAAACAATCAACTCTTCATAAGGAACTACAATTAATTGCATGTTCCTATTATTAGGTTGACTCTCATCCTTCAAAGCACATCTACTTTGCCGTAGATCCTGCACATTTGCATAAATGCGAGTTTCACAGTAGGTATCTTATACTCAAAGTGGGTTTACTAAGGGTAGTGTGTATCATATACGCATTTGCCTAGAATTTAACCGGTTGTTGTCATTGGTTGGATATGTACAACTATTTGTCCTCACATTTCCTTTGACTTCTTGTCTTTGATAGATTTCTTAAATCTTAATTTCCCTTTGACTAAAGACTATCTTTTGTCGCCAACCTTTTGGCTAAAGGGGGATATGAAGTTTCTCATGTTTTAAAATAGTCAAATGATTTCAGAACATGAATGCCGTCAATTGGCCTTTATCTAGCTTAACCTAGACTATTTGGTTGTAAAGAACACACCTGGGATCAATATTGTTACTTCCATGTGCATTAAGCCCGTCTGTAGTAGGTAATTTCAAATTGGCAGCAACCCAAGCTATGAAAGAGTGACATGGAGCCGACACACCATTCCAAATAATCTGATAACAAGGCCATTTGACCTTATTAGCTAATAGCCATTCATAGCAAACAAAAACCAAATATTCTCCATTTTTCTCACCATGCCATTCCCAATTAAGATGATCAACATACTTAATCTTCTCTTTGATTTTGTAAACCTGCTTCCAGCTCCAAGAACTGGAGGCAGATGGGGAGTATTGCCACCAGTTATGAGTCTTAATGTATCTCTCATGTATCCACCTGACCCAAAGGTTGTCTTTCTTGTTAGTAACATTCCATACTAATTTTCCAATTGTCGCAATATTCCAAAGCCTTTGGTTTCTCAAACCAACACCACCAAATTTCTTCGGAGAACATAAAGTCTCCTCGCCAACCAGAGGTATACAATTAGCACCAATGTCACTAGACCAAATGAAGTTTTCTTGAACAATGCATTCAATGACATTGACATGAAGAACAAAAATATTCGACCAATATCCAACAATACTGAGGAGAACAGAGTTAACCAATTGAACCCGAGCCGCATAAGACAAATATCTCGAAGACCAAGTGCGAATTCTAGAAGTCATCTTCTCCACAAGAATAAGACAATCAAATTTCGCAATTCTTCCTGTTGTGATCGGAATACCCAAATATTTCAGGGGGAAAACACCATGGGTGAAACCTAAGATATCAACAAGTAATTGAGTATTCTCAACATCAACCCCAGCAAAAACGACCCTTGATTTTTCAAGATTAGCAGACAAGCTAGAATAAGTAGCAAACTTATTTAAAACATTAGCAACACACCTAATAGAATCTTGATTTGCCGCACAAAAGATGATCAAATCATTCGCAAACATGAGATGATTAACCTTCAAACTTTTACAACCCGGGTGATAACTAAACTTAGGATCATGTTGCAGATTATCCAACAAACGAGAAAGATACTCCATAACTAAAACAAAAATCAATGGAGAAAGAGGATCAACTTGGCGTAGACCACGACCTCCTTTAAAATATCCGTGTGATTGCCCATTAAGATTAATAGAATAAGAGGGCGAAGAAATACACATCATCACCCAATGAATGAATGTAGGAGGAAATCTGAAGGCAATAAGGGCTTCCTCAATACACTCCCAATACACTAAATCATAAGCTTTCTTGAGGTCGATCTTCATAATACATCTCGGAGAAAGATTCTGTCGATTATATCCATGAGCAATCTCTTAACATAATAAGATATTGTGAACAATTTCTCTACCCGAAACGAAAGACCGTGGCTCTGATTGATAAGATCAGGCAGTACACATCTCAGTCTATTACATAACAGTTTTGAAATGCATTTAAAAGAGACGTTATAGCATGAAATAGGTCTGAAATTAGATGAATATTCAGGGTTTAATTTCTTCGGGATTAAGGAGATTCTAGTATCATTGATATTGTAGACGCCGAATGTTGTACCAGTATCTTAGTGTTATTTCCGGCCCAAATAAAATAATTAGCATGCAAAGCAAAGGCCCAAAAGAGATAACGTAACTATTTTTTTAGCCCACTCCTTCCATTTTGCCAAAGGAAAATAGAAAAGCCTCCTGGCTTTTCTAGTTGACCATGGCGCATTTCTTTCAAAAACCCAACAGTTGAGAATTGCGGACAAATGAGAAAAGCCTCCAGGCTTTTCTTGTTTAGTTTGACCCATTTCATCCTTATTTTTCACTAAATAATCGAAATACCTTTTTTTATTAGAAAAAACCGCCTGGCTTTTCTATTATTCAAATTTCAATTGATTATTTCATCCACCTTTTCCACAAAATATTCGAAATATTTCCTATTTCCATTTAAAAAGCCTCCAGGCTTTCTATTTTATTCCCAAATTTTGAATGAGTATTTCATCCACATTTTCCTCAAAATGGTCGAAATATTCCTATTTCTATTTAAAAAGCCTCCAGGCTTTTCTATTTTATTCCCAAATAATGTTGTTTTGGTTGACATTATTCAGGGTAAAAATTTCATGTTTTATGGCAAAAGCCAGGAGGCTTTTCTTTGAGAAATATTATTTTCAAATATTTAATTGTGAAAATATACAAGGTTTCCCTTAGAAAGCCTGGAGGCTTCTCTCTTTCGGAAAATAATATTTTCACTCGTTGAATTGCGGAAAATCATATCATAATCTCAATTATTTTATTATAAGGAATATTATAATTATTCTCGCAATTTTCATTTAATCCGCACTCCTCCAACTATAAATACAAGCCTCCCCTCTTTCATTTTTTTCACGTGGGAATTCGACTAGCGTACTGATACTAGCAGTATTCTCTCTCCTTCTCTTAACCTTCACTTTTGCATGCTAATTGCTTAATCAAGTCAGCTAACATTTTATTTTACTTTAATTCTTGTATGATCATGTAAATTTGAATAATCAATAATTGTACAACTTGTAACTTTTTTATATATATTTTTATAATGCATGACACAATAGTTTTTTTGTGAAATTTATACAAATTCCTCCTCTTTTATTTATTCACTTTAATTCAATTTTAGTAAAGTCTGTTTTCAAAAAACAGGCGAGTCAGATAATTTTCTAATTATTAGACTCATAACCTTACCCCCGAATCCAATTTCTGGATTCGTAGGCCGGAGTCATATTTTTTTAAAGTTTGTTGTTTCTTCTAAAAAGCAACTGGCGACTCTCTAAAACTTGGTTTGCATAATTTAATTTGGTAGAGTTTTGATAATTCGTTCTTGTAATAATGATTTAAATCAAATGATAATACGCGAACAACAGGAAAATTTCGAGACAGACAATGAAAAAGCCTCCCGCTTCTCTTGTCAATTGTCGCTTCCCACCTGAAGCATTGGGCCACTGGCGTGATACCTTGAAGGCCTGGCTTTTGGGTATCAGTTCAGTGGACTGTTTGCCTCAAGCCAGATTTGTCTTCGTATTATTGTTCTGATTTTGATTGTAATTACTCAATTGAATTATTGAAATTCTCGAATTAAACTTACAACTTCAATTTTAATAAGAATTGTTGGTGATTTTAATCAATGTCCTTATTTAAGGATTAAGCAACCTCAGTCGGCTCCCAATTTAAGTAGCACTTCGAAATAAATTTCTTGAAGGGGAATTTTTCGGGCTCTACAGATACAAGAAAGAATTGTTCCCTTATCGAAACATTCAAAAATGGCTTCACAAAATCTGTCACCAATACAGTCCCAATTGAATTGGTGGAAAGAGCTACTGAACCCGTCAGGGCCTGGAGCTTTGATATCAGGGATTGAGAAAACAACATCACGAACCTCCTTCTTAGAGAAAGGAGTAATTAAACCAAATTATTGTTCAATATTGAGCAATGGACCCCTATGCAATAAAACTACATCAACAGGAGTTCAGCTATATAGCTGTTTACCCAACAAATTTTCGTAATAACTTAGTGATGGAGACCATCATGAAGAACAACAAGCAGCAGCAGCTTCATCAGTAAAGGAGGCATCCATAGGAGCTTCACCAGCACTTTCAGCAGCAGCACAAGGAGGAGACCATGTTGAATTACCAAACTCAACAGCTAAGGAAGCATTTCCAGCAGAAACAGCAGGCTTCCAAATCCCAGCAAGGACATTAGGTCATTCAGCATGTCACTCAGCAGTTCAACTACCAAGCAGGAGGTTCACAACTTCACCAGCATCCACCAACCCACCAACAGCACCCATCCAAGCTTGTTACACACTTATGAGGCAAGTCTTGGCACCTACAGCCATCCAACCCAGCAGCATTGGTCATTCCGACCAAATCCAGTTCCCAGCAACAACAGTCCAAGCAGCAGTCTTTCTCAATGTCATATCTGTTGATCGAGGAAGATTCAGCCAAGGTTCCCTAGGAGTTTTTTGTTCTTTTTCATGCCATTTTCAAGTCCCAACATGTTCGAGCAAGGCAACAACAAGTTTGAAGTGCCAAAACAAAACATCCCAGCAGGGTTATTTGTTATCAGTTTTTCCAGAACCCCAGTTCTATGGCTAAGTCTTGTGCCTTCTGTCCATAGGGGTTATTTTGGTCCATTCCATCCTAATTCTATCCTGTTGAGATTACTTCCAGGTTAGCAATTGCGCGGGAATTACCTCAGTAACATTATTTTTACCCCCTTAGGCAGGAAAGCCTCTCAGTGGTTCATTTTGCCACTCTTTTGGCATTTGGTCCAATCAGAGCTTAGCTAACATTTTCCCTTTTATTTTCCCTTCAAATTGTACTCGAGATTATTAGGATGTAATCAGTTGTTCTTGTTTTAAAGCTTTGTAGATTAGATTAAATCAGGGAGATTAAGCAGATTAGCTTATGTTAAGCAACTACTAATCAAACTGTAGGTAGTCTTTATATTCTGAAGTTTCCAGTAATGAAAGGATATCAGTGTTTATTCAATAGTATTCTTGAATGTCTTAGAACCTCTGAAAGTTTTTGAGTGTCCTATAACTCTCAATCTTGGTTAAATCAGCTCCTGTCACTGGATATTGGCAAGAATCCAGCAAGTGTCAACTGTGCTTGATCATCCATGCTTTGGTGTGTCTGTAAGAGTATGAATGTGAGAGTACTTTGCCCTCGATTGCAGTTGTGGTGTGTCTGTATCAACTGTAAGCAAGCCTATCCTTTATTTTCCTCGTTGGGTTGTCTTCTATTCCAGCCAATTGTTTCCAATTAGTTATTGTTATTACAGTCATTCTGGTGTGTATGTGAGTTGTATGATGCATTCTAGTTCAATACTCTGATATTTGTGAGCTAGCATACATCACTTAGTATATGGGAAGCAACATTATCAAAACCTGTAATTGGATCACCATTATTAGATTTCAAAGAGAAAACATAAGATCCCACCTGTCTCTTCTTCATTTTACTAAAGAAAAACCGTGAATGACATTCTCCAAGATTGATCCAAGTAATTTTTGAGTATTGTTGGATAATAGAGTGAGCAGAATTCAAAATTTTGATATGCTCACTTCTCTTCTCCCTTTCATGCAGACAAAGAGTAGAGTTGGATTTATCAGCCTGCAACATCATCTGCAACTTTTCAAGCTCATTTCTACTGAGTTCAACTTGCTGATGAATATCATGAAATTGTCCCCTATGGAGAGATTGGAGAGGACCACGAATTTCCATTAAGAACTTATGGAACTGATACATTTTGCTACCCTATTCTCTTCCTGAAATAGCTTCTTCAATAATATCTCTGTATTGTGTAGTAGACTGCCACATCTTACAATATATTTAAAGGAAGCGTTAATCACAGGATTTGCATGAAATGAAATCTAAATAGGATTATAGTCTGATAATCCAAATGACAAATATTCAGTGTGCACAAACCTAGATTGTAAAAGCCATTCCTCATCAGAGAAAACCCTGTCAATGCGAGACCAAACATGAGAGTTGGTCCAAGTGTAGTAATCCCTTTTAAAACTCAACTCCTGCAAACCACTATTTTGCAAACAATCCTGAAAATCTGAAACTTCAAAGAATTGAATACTTGTTCCTCCCACCGTATCCTCCAAATACAACACAACATTAAAATCCCCAAAAACCAACCAACCCTCTTTAACTCTAAAAGCAAGAGCAACAAGTTTGTCCTATAACACTTTTCTTTCATGAAGGTTATTTGAACCATAAACCATAGTAACAAAGAAAATTTCACCATCCAACAGTCGGGTAACCCTCATATGCACCCACTGACTCTGAATATCAATCACATCCACATTATAGAAATGAGGATTCCAAGCCACAAGAATTACTACCAATCTATATATGTATATGTGTGTGTGTGTGTGTGTCTATATATATATATATATAGGGAACAGATCAAGTAGGAAGAGAGTTTAGGTAGGAAGGTGAGAAGAACCAATCACAGCCCTTGGTTTTACATCTGGCGGTGTGTGGTCATGGATATCAGGGGCTGTGGTCATGGATATCGTGACCAGGTTCCCTTAAATCCATGACCACACTCGCAGAAATCCATGACCACACTCCCTCATATCCATGACCACACATTGTGAGATGTAAAATGAGGGGTTGTGATTTGCTCTTCTCACTTTCCTACCTAAACTCTCTTCCTACTGGATCTGTTCCCATATATATATATATATATATATATATATATATATATATATATATATATATATATATATATATATAAGTAGGAAGGTAGGAAGAGAAAATCGTGGTCATGCAATTCAGATCCAATCAATGTGATTCAACCCACGCACATGTGCCAAAAAAAACTAGAAACCACACTTAATTTGAGAGAAAAGCTAGTGGTTTCGCCAGAAAAAAAAAAGAAAAGAAAAAATCAGTTAGTTATGCGGAAAAAACGAAAACAATCATCTACATTGAAAGTATGACTATTTTAGCCAAAAATAGAAGATGTCACAGTGGACGGTGTTCTGGGCATTGTCAAACGATAGCCAATCGCATGTCATTGCATTCCAACGACGAAAGACACATATTCATTATATGTATCAAATCAATGGCATACGACAGGTATGATCTTCCATGGTTTTTATTGTTCTGTCCACGTTAATATATGACGTGATTCGATGATTTTGGTCGGAATCATTAGGGTTTATTTGTTTTTGGGATGGGATATGGGAGGGTTATTGAGTATGCAATTGGGCTGGGTTGTCGTTAGAGAGACATTGAGCCCAATGCGCGTGCATGATGACAGTGCTAGTCAATGTTGAATGAATTGGCCATGCGGTTAAATTAACGGTCACAATCACACCACGCTTGCGTGTAGGGTGCGGGGGTATAGGGTTAATCGCGTTAAGCAAAGTCTATATTGTTTTTGGAGGTCGTGTGGCGCATGGATACACTTGCATACGCCAGATGCAATTGGCATTCAATGGTCCCCGCTATGTCCACAACCAGTATAAACATGGCCACAATATGCACATGCTCTAGTTGTTAGCTGCACAATCGGTGTTATCCAATGTGTCAACAATTAGTACAATTATGTCCACAGTCAGTATAAATATGGCCACATTGTGCACATACTCCAGTTGTCAGTTGGGAATTCGGTCATATACAATGTGTCTATAGTTAGTACAATTATGTCCAAAGTCAGTATGAATACGACCACATTATGCACAATATAGCCACGGTCAGGTGGGCAATTGGTGTTGTCCACTATGTCCACAGTCATGATAATTATGGCCACAATGACTCGTATTAATGGATTATTTCACTTCCGTATCCGTAGTTGTGTGGTTGTATCCCGTAGCATGCTGTATAGTTGTTGTCATGTCTGTTCGAACTAATTCGCAATCATGTGAGTTGACCACAGTGTTAGCTACACCTTCACAATGACACTCATATGTGTGTGTGTGTGTGTGTGTGTGTGTGTGTGTGTGTGTTGGGTGGGGGTGTACACGTGGATGCAGCTGGCAATGAGTGGTGGCCAATGTATCCACATTCAAAATAGCTGTGGTCACAATAATGCATACAGATGGACTATTTTCACCTCAGCACCCGTGTTTTATTTGATGTACCCCATTGACTGTAAGGTATTCGTTGTCACGTGGTCAGTGGGGAACATTGATGAATAAGCACAAAGCACATATTTTTGTTTACACTAAATATACATGACATGCTCATTATTCAGGGTACGTAGATAACACGCATACATTTTTGGTTTTCATTATAGTGTTGCGCCCGGGGAGGGGGGTAGCCAGCACAGCTACGTAGCGCCGCGACCTATACCAGACAATGACGGGTCTGGTGTGACGATATACTAGCCTAGATGCGACGACGAAACAATTGTACCGTGTGAGGGTATGCGGTTCAACACTTTGGGTGATGCTAAGTTGTTCTACGAGAAGTATGTAATTATAGTTGGGTTTACTGTACGTAGCGGTATGCACACCATTGAGAAGTCAAAAAGGGTTAGGAGTGGAAATATTTCTACTACAGGCATGAGGGACATAGGCGGAGAAAAGATGATACATTCGAGGCTGTAACCACCAACGATTAGAACTTAGATAGCGGTAAAGGGAAGGCAATCGCCAACAGCGATGATGACATAGGCCATAAAAGACCCTTGACCAGACGAAGGATAGTGGAGACGCGAGTGGGTTACGAGGCCTTGATAGCTGTGCGGACAGCGGACAATGGAAATGGGTTCGTAGTGCATAGACTCACGTTATCGCACAATCACCCGTTGATGACACCGAACCAAACTCATTTCAACAAAACAGCGAGGAGGGTTAATTTGGTGTAAAAAGAGCTGGTGAACCAGGTCAACCATGCCAACATAGGTGCATTAAAGGTGTTCCACGTGCTGAAAGTGTGTGTTAGGGGCTATAAGAACATCAGGTGCACACAGCAGGACATGAAGAACTAGAGACGAACTGTGGAAGCAGCGTTGAAGAGAAATGACACTCAGATGTTTGTGGATGCACTCCAGAAAATTAAGGTGGAAGACCCTTGGTTCTATTATGCTTACGAGTCTGACGAACAACAGAAGTTGATTCATTTTTTCTAGTGTGATTCGACGTCCCGTCGGGATTACATGTGTTACGGGGACTTGCTGTCATTTGACACCAAGCAATAAATAAACAAGTACAAGATAGCGTTCTGTCTATTCACTGGTCTAAACAATCACCGGAAGATCACATGCTTCGGTGTTGGACTAATTATGAACGAGAAAATCGAATTGTTCGAGTGGCTGTTTAACAGGTTCCTCGAGGCAATGCATGGGAATCATCCTAAGATCGTGACCACTGACCAAGACCTCGAGATTAAGGCTGATGTACGCGCGAAATTCGTTCACTCAAAACACAGTTACGTGCTATTAGAGTTCCGATACGCATGTATCCCATATCGTATGTTCCATTTCATAATTTATTTGCGATACGCATATGTCCATATCGTATCTTCCATTTCATAATTTCATAATTTATTTGCGATACGCATGGACTGGCTACACTAACTGTCTAGTGTCCAGATATACACATGGATTTGGCCACATTTTGTCACGATGTGCATCCGTCCAATGACCGTTATGTTGTATTACTCTCATAATTTCCCCCGTCACCATGCCCGATGTCTATTTACGTGACCACTCCGTCTCCACGCAGGTACTGCATGTGGCACATTATGCGAAAGATCCCCAATAGGGTGGGACGGTTATTAAACAGTTGTAACGAGTTCCAGGAGGAGCTCAAATTTTGCGTGTGGGCTTCTGAAGATGGTGATGAGTTTGAGGAGAAATGGAGTGAGATATTGCAAAATTCGACTTGGAAGAGAATCCACATATGGGAGAATTGTGGGATATCTAGGAAGAGTGGGTGGAGGCATATTTCCGCAATCACCATTTGGGGGGGACGCTGCGGATAACATCGGCATCCGAGAGACAAAACGTCTTGTTTGAAACATTAACCTGCCCAACATTGAGTTTTCTTGAGTTCCTACTGAGGTATAAACACGCTATGGATGCACAATGCCAAAGGGAGAAGGAGACGAAGAATAAGACTCTAACATCTGTCCCTGTCTTGAAAACTGAGCTCGACGAGGACCGTGCTAGGCAGGTATATACACACACAACCTTCTATGTTTTCCAGGAGAATCTAAAGCTTGCGTTGTATGAAATGGAGCAGCGGGGCCCCATGCATGCAGACGGATGTGTCATATGTGAAGTGCGTGAGCTGAAATCCAAAAAGGTCTAGCAGGTTGTGTACGACCGAATCACACATGATGCGACGATCGAATGCCCATTCTTTGATCTACAAGGTATCATGTGTCATCACATTATATCTATCATATGATAAGTGTGTATTTCATAGTATTTATTACGACTCTAACCTATATATGTTGACTAATTATTGACTTAAATACTGCAATTTTATACCGAATTATGTGATTTCTTCACTTGGTTTTGGAGACTGGTATATTTTGCAGGGTTGAAAGAAATTCCACTTTAAAGTGTTGAGAAATGAAGAGAAAGGGAAGAAAAATGGAATAAATAAGAAAAAGAATAGAAGAAGAGAAGGAAAGAAGAAGAAGACAGCCCACCTGCACGAGGCCCAGCCCAAAAATTGCCGGACAAGCCAGACGCTGCCCGCGCCTAAGGCAGAAGCTCCCCATAGTGTGTAAATCGCTAAACACTACCTAGGAGAAGAGAAGTTAAGCCAGCGTTTTTCCTCGAAAAACAAGGCGGAGGCACCAGACGTGGCCAGCGCCTCCAAACCCACTGCCAGCGCCTGGTGTCCTAATGTCGGTCTATAAAAGACCTTGAGCTTACTGTCGAAAGGGAGACGATAAATACACAGCTTGTTCTTACTATTACTTTTATAGTTTTTCTTAGACTTAGTTTTAGTTTTTAGAGAGTGCTTTAATAATATTCTGGAGATTCTTAAGAGCAATTAAAGAGGAGAAGGAGATCGAATCGAGTGATACGAAGAGATCAAATTCACCGCATTGGATACTCAGTTGTTTTCTATTTACATTATGTTTTAAAATTTGAATTCAGTTTTTATCTTGTTTATTTCTATTATCATGCGTGGGTAAATTCCTTTAATTAGGGGATAAACTCGATGTCTTTGACTGATTATGAATACGATTTCAGTGTGAAGTTCAATTTAATCGTTTAATCTTCGTATTAAGTATGTCATAGTAATTGATTGATCACCTTTTACTTGGTTTAGATTCTTAATATCGGATCAAAAGATTGTTATTATCAATTGGATAGACGAAGATTGAATAGGCGTAGAACACAATTAACAATAATGGGTTCTTACTTAAGGTCATGTTATAATCTGTGCTTATCTTTGATTGAATTAAATAGCCATAAAAATAGGTGCTTAGTTTAATCAGTGTAACTCACCCCGGATCAAAAGATTGTTGTGATAGGCCTTAGAAAGATTATAGACCCCTATAATCCTAACACCACTTCACATTGGAATTGCTTCTTAATTGGTTGATTAACTAGAGTTGACTCCCCTAGACTCCCTTACCATCTGGTAGAATTTCTAAAGTTTATATTTTTCCTTGCTTTAATTACAATAATTTGGCCGACCTAACATCCTTTGTAGTGAACTAGTTTAGTGCGTAGTTGAACAAGTCCATGAGAGACGTCTTTGATACTACATTGCACCCATACACTTGCGAAGCAAACCTATCAAGTTTTTGGAGCCTTTGTCTGGGACTTGTTTCCCCAGCTGCCATTAAATGAAAGCACTCTGGTTGACTAGGTTATTTATTCTTTATTTTCTTTTTATTACCATTTTTTATTACGCTTGGTGTTCTTGTTTTTGTTCTTTTCCAGGTTTATGTAAAAGGATTTCTCGTACGAATTCGACCCTGAGATCGAACGCACTCTGCGAGAAAGAAGCAAGAAGCAAAGGATGGAAAAAGAAAAGCAAGAAGAAGAGGAAGCTAGAAGTAGAGAAGAGATGGCCGACCCACAGCGAACACTGGGACAGTATGTGACACCCAATGTCACTAGCCTCAGTCCGCCGTCGTAGTACCTGTTGTTGCAGCGAACGACTTCGAACTACGACAATCTCTGATCAACTTGGTGTCCAAAACCTGTGACATATTCAAACTAAAAAATGTTTCGGAGGACGCAATCAAACTGAGGCTATTTCCGTTCTCCCTAGAAGGAAAAACATAGGAGTGGCTCGACTCGCTGCCACCTAATTAAATCACCACATTCGATCAGCTCGCTAGCATGTTCTTGGCAAAATATTTCCCTCCCAGCAAGCTGACTAGTCTGAGAAATCAGATCTTGACGTTCGCCCAAGAGCTTGACGAATCATTCTACGAAGCTTGGGAAAGAGTTAAAGACCTCCTTCATCAATGTCATCAGCATGGATTTGAGCTGTGGGTTCCAATCCAGTCATTCTACAACGGAGCGAGCGAATCGGCTAGAGGAAGCATCCTTTCAGCGGCCGGAGGCGATCTCATGAGCAAAACTGTGCCCCGACTTACAAGTCTGGTCGAGCAAATGGTGATTAACAAATACCAATGGTCTAAACCCCGCTATAGAGCGAAAGGTAAGCTAGAAGTTGATGAAATTTCTTTATTATCTTCTAAGCTTGATACTTTAATCTAGAAAATGGACCATTTAAATTTGCGTGCGACCCCTCCTTTACCATGTGCTTCTTGTCAATCAACCAAACACGTCACCGCAGCTTGTCCCTTAGGAATAGTCAATGAAGACCTAACTCAGCATGTCAACTATGTTGGCAACCAAAGACGCAACATTGACAGATTAATCTCTCACTAATCTCTCTCTAAAATCCAGTAATTACAAGGTTGGAAAATGTCTAAGTCTCTCTCCACTAGTCTCTCTAGATATCCCTCAAAACATAGCAAAGGGGTCTATTTATACAAAGCATAAAAACTCCCCAAAACGCAGCACAAAAGGCCGAAATTACGTGCAGGACATAGGGAGACCGCGGGCACGGTCTATGAGACCGTAGCTACGGTCTCGTTCTGTCCAGCGAAATCTCCATGGCGATTTTTTCCTTCGAGAGACCGTAGGTACGGTCTTGGGACACCGTAGGTGCGGTGTACCTGCTGTCTCAGCGAAGAGTTGCTTTGGCGATTTTTTATCTTCAAGAGACCGTAGGTACGGTCCCCAATACCGCAGGTGCGGTCTTGCTCGGCCAGCCCTGAGTAGCGGGTGTCACCATTAGCGTGGCGGGGGCTACCTCTGACTTCCTACCTCTTGTCCCTTCCTTCTTTCCAAGGCATGTAACGCCTGCTACGAGGATCGTAGTGGGTGTTACCTCACTAATTGACACCAAAGGCAGGGAAAATGGTCCCGGGTCAACTCCGCCTCGACTCTCTGTCCGGTCGGCTCGGGAAATCACCAAAAATGCTCTAAAATGGCCCTTTTTACCACGTTTTGAGTAAAAACTCCAAAATCTACAAAATAACTAAAAACGTATTAAAAGTTATGAAATTAGAACACGAAACGAGCTAAAAGCTTAGGAATTAAGGCGCTATTTAGACACAAAATTGGGTCTAAACATTCGGCTCGGCTTAGGCTCTGGAAATCGCTCGGGATTCCCTAAAAAGCCTCAATTTAGATCGTTTTTCATGCATTTGCTCCAAAAGCGCGAAAACCTACGAAACAACTAAAACACAAGTAAAAACGAAGGAAACGACTCAGAAACGAGCCAAAAGAGCAAGTAAAAAGGCGTTATTTAGGCCCAATATTGGGGCTAAACACTCCCCCCACATTTAAACTTTTGCTCGTCCCTAGCAAAACAAAACAAAAACAAAAGAAAAACTAAACACCAACTCCGCTGTCGTGCATTTAGCGTATGCACCAAGCCCTTTAAACCGCCCGGTAGCCCAGGTGGACGAGGTGGTCTCGTGAGGGTTTGTAGCGACTCTACCCACAAAAGCCAAAGGAAAAGGAAAAAGGAGAGAGAAGAGGTGAAAAACCAAAACAAACTCGAAAAAGAAAGAAAGAACTAGCTTGTTAATAGAATCATGCAATCAACTAGAAGAAATCAAGGCTAATCAACAAAAAGGAGCGGATACGAGCATATCAAGGACACCTAATCCAAAGCATTGCCAATCTTTTAGATTTTTGACTCCCAAACGCTTCCTACAAGACAAGGTCCTTTGTGCGCAAGTGCTTGTGTATCCTTGATGATCCCGATTGATCCATAGCAAAAATCACCACCTGAGCTCGTTTCAAAGCGAACAAGATTAGCAAAGAGTCGTCCTCCCCCGCATTGGGTCACCCTTGGCTTGGTGAGGGCCGCAGGAGATGCAAGGAAAGGCTCCTCACTTTATTAGAACTTAACTTTCTTTTGGGTTGGGTTTTAGAATTTAAGACCCAACATTTTCGAATTAGCTTAAAGTCGGCGTTTGCTTTTCGGGCGTTGAACGACCCATAACGGGGTTTACCCTGCCAATACAGGCTTTTACATACGCCTCATCATCACGAACGATGGAGGTTTAAGGGGTAATAGCGCCGTGCCGCCATTACCAGTACCATGTAGGTCGACTAACTTTATGCTGGTTAATGCCAGATTCGACCGACACAAAACCAATTAATTCTTTTTAATTAAGCTTCACTTTTTCAACAAGCTCGAGGGTGAAAAACTATGGTCTCACTGTTTCAAAAAGGAAGTGAAAAAAAACAAGAACCTCATTTTGCAATCGACGAAGGGAATCTAATTAGATGAGTCAAGGCAACACCCGGACTAGGGCCTACAACGCTCCTACCGGCTTCTTCTAAGAAGATTAACAACAACTTCGAGCTATTGGCTACGGGATTCTAAAAACAAGGAAGAAACTAAAGAAAAACGGAAAATTTTAGGGTTTTTCACAACTTTTCTCCTTTTTCTTTTCTCTTTTCACAAAAAATTTTCAAATTTTAGCCTAAAAAGAACAAAAAGAAAAGTGCTAGGTGATCTACCCATGAACAGATATAACTCCCCTCCCCCCCAACACTTAAAACGCCATAATGTGCTCATTGTGGGAAGGGTGTCACATGAAGGGTAGAGAACTAAAAAAAAAAAAAGCAAAAACAACTAGCAAGCAAGTGGTGACGACCCGAGCCCACACGGCTCCAACAATAAGATAAACCCAACAAGCACATACTAGTGGCTCGCCACCAAAAGAAAAACCAAGCATGTAAACGGATCATAGGATATTCATCTCAAAAAGAGAAGAGCGGAGAGATATTACCTCGAGATCTTCAAATAGAAAACTCTCAATCCACGATCCAAGAAAATCAAGCAAAGGGTTAGGATAATCAAGCAAAAACAACCAGAGCTCGTAAGATCCACATGCGAGATTAAAAACATGAAAAAGAAACTAACTAAGACAAAAATAGAAATTAACTCAAAAGAAAGAAACAAAAGTATGGGTTGCCTCCCATAAAGTGCTTGTTTAAGGTCACGAGCTTGACCTAAATACTTACTTGATTCTTGAAAGGCGTGGTGTGCATGAGACAAGCGTGGTAAGCTTTTTCCATCAACTCTTCTTCCTTCTCCTCCCGTGCACTCCAATAGAACTCATGAAAATCCGGGATGATCCTCCGGTGGTCTAGTCAACTCCGAAGGAATCAAAGATAACGACCTCCTCGCTTTACTCCACCAATATTTCTTTCTCATTTTCCATCGTTTCCTCTTATTGTGCAAATACGGAGTATGCCTCCTTGAAGACTTGATAGACCGGATAGAAAGAGAAAATAGTCCCGACTTGATGTTTGGTAGTGTGCCGGGTCTTGGGCCTTTGAAAGCCATCTCCCTCAGTTTCATATTCTCAATATATGTTTCACCCAAGGCAATCTCCCTCCTTAAAAGTACGGTGTTGAGGATGTCACCATGGAAGGTGAAATCATCTCCATGAAGCTCACATTGAATTGACTAATTAGGGTGACTTTCTTCAGCCCAATCATTCGGTTCCACAACAAGAACGCGAGGCTCCTCTTGATGCTCATCTATAATACCAACCACTGCATTGACCTTAAAACGTGACTCCTTGTGAGGGTTTCTTCTCGAAGGATCAAGATCAAAATCAATATGTTCTCTCCCCACATGAAGAGACAATCGACCTCTTTTTACATCAATAATTGCTCCCGCAGTGGCCAAGAAAGGTCGACCAAGAATAATAGGGCTTCTCCAATACTTATCCATCTCCAAAATAACGTAGTCACAAGGGATAAGGAAGCTTCCCACTTGAACTGGGATGTCTTCTAATATTCCCAAAGGCTTCCTAACAGTTCGGTCCACAAGTTGCAAGCTAATAGGTCTAGGGGTCAAGTCGTCAAGGTTCAACTTCTTGCATATTGAGTGTGGCATGACGCTCACACTTGCCCCTAAGTCACATAGTTCATTATCAATTCGCATATCACCAATCAAGCACGGTATAGTGAAACTACCGGTATCGGCAAGTTTCTCGGGAGTTTTACTCCCCATAATGGCATTGCAACTGATTGTGAGATGAACGGTCGACTATTCTTTGATTCTCCTTTTGTTTGTCAAGAGGTCATTAAGGTGTTTCTTGAAAGAAGGGACCTCCGCTATAGCATCCAGAAAAGGAATATTGACTTGGAGCTTCTTCAACATATCAATAAATCGCACAAACTTCGCCTCGTTTTTATGTTGAATTAATCTCCTAGGAAAAGGTACTGGTGGTCTATATGGAACGGGTTTCTCCAATGGGTTTGCATGATTAGCTTCCCTCAAGACTTCCTTCCCTTTTTCTCGTCTTTTCTCAATCTCTACTCTCTCTTCCAACTTCTCTTTTTTCTCATCATCGGCCTCATTAACCACAACATCATCCTCCTTCTCCTCAACTATGGCTCGCTCAACTCCCAAGTTCTCCTCTTAATTGCTACTCACACAACTCCCTCATTCTCTCCCAGAGATCTCTCCTCTTTCACACTCTCCCCCACTAGCATAGGTTCTTCAATTTTTCTTCTACTCCTTAGGGTAATAGCCTCAACTTGCTCCCCTTGGATAGGTTGAGGTTGAATGGGTTGAGAAAGGTATATTTGTCGAGCAACTTGGGTCATTTGGGTTTTAAGGTCTCTAAGACGAGCCTTATCACTTTCTTGATTAGCCACAATTTGTTGCAACTTTTCAATCATAGGATCTCGTGATGGTTGAGAAAATTGAGGTTGTGGGATGGGATGATGTGAGAACTCTTCTTGAAAATATGCATGATGATCATAAAATTGAGAAACAGGATCGAACACAGGATTGGCAAATATGGTATAGCTAGGATCATAATCTTCATAAGAATGGGAATAAAGTTGGTTGGAATAGATAGCATTCACATGCTCTACTTGACGATACTCCGTACATTGATGCTCAAGATGTGGACCAAAACACAATTTACAAATATGCAAAATAGGAACGGGAGTAGATGCGAAGGTTTGCATACCTCGGGCTAGGTTCAACTGGTTGGAAACCTCATCATTCACCATCTTCTTTTTCAAATCTAGGACGGTGGCCATTAGAAGCTTAAAAGTGGGGTTGTGTTCCAAAGAATAATCCCCATTTCCTAAATTTTGGGTGCCTCCACAATTGGGTACATTCTGAGATAGCTCATGAAGAAAAATATTGGCTTCCTCCGCAGTCTTCTTTAAGAACATCCCTCCGGATGCACGATCAATAAATTCTTTGTATGAATCACAAAGCCCATAATAAAAGTGTTGAATCTCCTCCAAACCTCAAAAAGATCCTCTTCAGGCTCTTGCTTGAAAGACGTAATAACTTGCCGGAGTCGATAAGTTTCATCCGCTGGGGAGAATCTTTGCAGAAAATCTCTTTTAAGTACCTCTCAAGAAGAATATGTGCCGGGAGGGCATGTTTGAAGCCGTGTCTTCACTTTCCCCGTAAGAGTTAGAGGAAAGAACTTCAATTTCATAAATTCAGAAGATAAACTAGGAACTTGCATGAAACTAATCCGATCTTCAAATTTCTCGATATGTGCCATAGGACTCTCGAATTTGTATCCATGAAACGGATTGCTCGAGAAAACTTCAAGTAAGTACTATTTGAACTCGAACATGACATCGGGCGGTAATGGTGGTAGAGTGATCGGGTTGCCTTCCGTACCCAATGATGGAACGACATATAAAAGAACGGTACGGGGTGAACCAGCTTGGCCCTCCGCCATCGGAACTTGAAACCTCCTACAAGAAATGAAGAAGCATCAAATTCATTGGATTTGGAACTAACTAGTTTCTAGCATGAAAGCAATCTTAAACAACTCAAGACCAAGAAACTAAGCTTGGGGCGCTTGCTCCCCGGCAACGACGCCATTTTATGTAACGTGGTTTTATAACCCCGGTTTTTATATCGTTCTTCTCGAGGAGCTAGGGGGCCTTGGCTAAGGAACTCGGTCTAGGTCGGGTCTGAAAACGCTAAGATAAGGCAACGGGTTGAAAGAGGCGATCAAAAAGCAAGAAAACAAACTAAGGTCAGTCAAGGTAAAACAATGGGTTTCGGAGGCTTTTCGGAGTGTAAACGGAAACAAGGAGACGGGTTTCGCAACAAGAGAGCAACAAGGAAGGAAATCAAGTGGTGATTCCGTTAGAAAATACCCACCGAGCTTCCACTTTCGTGGATAGTCCGGATTAACTTCCCCAAAGTCCACCACGGACCTGGAGGGTTAATGAAATGAAATTTCCTAGTTAACCTCCTTCCACTTTCGTGGGTGAGCATTAACTATCCCTACTCCAACCTTCCTACTCAAGTGTTGCATGTATTCGGGAGCTTTCGGACCTAAATATATCCCACTTGAGGGAAGGATTGGAGTGGGAAA
Source organism: Portulaca oleracea (assembly GCA_029582165.1). Taxonomy (NCBI): domain Eukaryota; kingdom Viridiplantae; phylum Streptophyta; class Magnoliopsida; order Caryophyllales; family Portulacaceae; genus Portulaca; species Portulaca oleracea. The sequence goes on along the minus strand of CM055889.1, from coordinate 28,754,132 downwards.
AGTGATTTCCCAACTAATTACTCACTAATATTGCTAACCCATACCTAATTACCATTCACACCCTTAATTACCCCCTAATCCATTAGGGTTCTAGCCACTACCTATCACAACTATGCTAAGAACATCAACAAAACAGACCCTAAGCATGAATTCTATCATCAAACAACAATTAAAAGACAAGCAACACAATTAAAGAGCAAAGGAAGTAAATAACAAGCAATTAAAGTAATTAACAAAGTAAAGTGGAGTTTAGGGAAGAAGAAACTTATCAAATGTTGTAGAAGAACAAGGAAGAACAATGGAAAGGATGATCCAAAGCAATCTCTCAATTGTTTGAATCTTCAATCCTTGAACAATGTCAAAATCTACCAAAACCCTTGATTAATCTCTCACTAATCTCTCTCTAAACCTCCTAATTACAAGGCTGAAAGTAAAGTCCTAAAAGCTAGAATGGAATCCTAGATAATCCCCCAAAAATGCAGCAATGGAGCTATTTAAACAAGGCATAAAGACTGCCCAAAACGCAGCGCACAAGGCCGAGAAAATCGCGTAGAAACAGGGGACACCGGGTGTAGTCTCAGGACACCACAGGTGCGGTCTCATCGAAAAGCATTGAGGCAATTTTGGGCGTTCGAGATACAGCGGGTGTTGTCATGGACACCGCAGGTGCGGTCTTCTTCTGGACCAGCAGGTCACGGGCGCTACCTGAAGTGTAGCAGGTGCTACCTTCTCCCAGCTCCACTCCTTGGTTGTCTTGCGCAGCAGGTCGCGGGTGCTACCTTCAGGGTAGCGGGCGCTACCTACAGGGTAGCGGGCGCCTACGCCTGTCATCCCTTCCCCTAACTTGTTTCCTTGACTGTAACGCCCGCTATAGAGGTTGTTGCGGGTGTTACACCTCTGAGCTACCTGAAACTTGGGGAACGTGATTCCAGGGTCGGTTCTGCCTCGATTCTCGGCTCGGCTTAGGCTTGGGAAATCGCTCGGGATTCCTTCAAAAACCTCAATTTAGCTCATTTTTCATGCATTTGCTCCAAATGCGCGAAAACCTACAAAACAACTAAAACACAAGTAAAAACGAAGGAATTGACTCGGAAACGAGCCAAAAGAGCAAGTAAAAAGGCGATATATAGGCCCAAAATCGGGGCTAAACATAAGGCTACGAACTCGAAAAGTAAACTTTAAGAGTTCGCCTCTCACAAAAGGAAAGACTCTACTAAAAGTTTAAAGATGTCCTTTTGATAAAGTTTGGAAGGGAAATAAATAAGAACTTTACGGAAATACTTCATTGAACATGCAACAAATAAGAATGAGAGAAAATACATGTACACTTTATTTACATAAAAAGTAAACAATTAAAAGCTTACATTGTGACCTTTTGCCTAACTTGCCCAAAGGGTTTTCAAGTTAGCCTCTCTTTTTCTTTCTTTTCTTTTTTTTTTCTTTTATTTTTTTCCTTTTCTTTTTTCTTTTCTATTTTTTCTTTTTTTTCTTTTTTTTTCTTTTCTTTTTTCTTTTTTTTTTCCTTTCGAGACCACTATTAGGGCACCAATGGGAATGAAGATGCAGGACCCTGAAGAATAGGGAGTGAATTTCCCTCTTAGAAGCTATCTCCGATAAAATGTCTTCAATGGTGTTACAAGGGTCGCGCAAGCCCCCAGTTTAGAGTAGCTTTTGAATCTGTTCATGATCATGCATGTTGTTGCCAGTTAGCCGATAATATGAAGTGGACGACTTTTGCTCTTGTTGAGAAGTGAGACACGCTCAGGTGTGCTGAGAGTGGGCATTAAGAACATAACCTCATACTTGCATTAATGACCAAGCTGAAAAGTCCTCAAAAGGGTGAGATGAGATGAAAAGGCTAAAAAGGTTGGTTAAAAAGTGTTTGGTGAAAGGGATGATGGGAGAGGTATTATTAATGAATGGGATGTGGAGACACTTAAGAATGAACGTGCCTTAAGAAGGAAGGAGAGATGGTCAAATGCGATACACATCATCTCTTGGGAAAAGGTTGGAACATGGTTGATGGAATGATGTTCAAATCTGACAGAAGGAAAATGGAAAATGGAGGGTTAATGATGGTGATAGAAATCCAGGTTCCCTCACCTTTTTCCTAGCCCGCCCAAGTGGGTTTTCGGACTAGCTTTTAATCTCTATTTTTTTTATTCTCTCAAAGACCAATTTATTCAACGAAAAATGCTCTCCAAAGTAAAAAGTATGGGCCGTGCCTCGAAGAGGTTCTCCTACGTATCCGAGGTGGAATCAGGCCAGTCGTAGTTCTTCAAGCGCAACATTGAAGGGTCAGTGCCACGAGGAAGGCTTAGAGCTTTGAAAAGATGGTTGAGGGTTCATATGCAGGTTATGGATGGTCATTGAAAGATGGGGAAGGTTATTGAAGGTTGAAAGGTATCATGAGGTGAAGGTTTGAGATCAATGGGATTTTTTTCTAGTGTTCATGACACTTATTTCCGTCTTCTAATTCTTGTTCTCCCTCCTTCCTTTTCTTCCTCAACCTTTTTTTATCTTCCTTTTCCCCCTTTTTTTGTTATCTCTCTCTATTCTTTCGCTATCCCTCTCAACTTTTTTTTCATTTTCTTTTTTTTCCTTTTGTTTTTCTTTTGAACTCCTTTCTTTTGAACCTCCTTTTTTTTCGAACTCCTTCACGGGTTGCCTCCTATTCTCCATTGGTCATAACACACCTTTTGGGTTTGGTTTGATGAATGAAAGGGTTTTGAAAAGGTTGAGGCTTGATGGAAAAGGCTAGAAATGTAAATAATAGGTAGTAAGTGGTAGGTCGAGATGGGATAAAAAGACGAGGGTAATGTGGTTGGTGAAATTAAGGCTAGGCGGAAGCCCCCTGTCCTCGGCATATAAGGCTAAGCTGCAAGATTTGTAAAGAGGAGCGCTCACTTGAGAGAGATTATGAGACTTGGTCTTTCCTGATGACATACTCTCCTTTTACTCAGCCTGCTGAATGAGGGTACATGCTGATTTCTCTCATCGATTTTATTCTCTCCTTTTGCCCCGCTTGCCTCAATGAGGTTTTCAAACCGGCTACTCTATAGTTTTTCACTCTATTTTTTTTATCACGCTTTTTTTTTTTGAATTTCTCTCTTCCTCTCTAACCCTGGATTCAAGAAAATGAAAGGATGAACGAGGTGTAAGACAAAAATGGAAAGATAAGAGAAGATGAGTTGGTCAGACTTGGTTTATAAGGATGTCGAACAAATGAGAGAACTTTTCAACTCAAGTCAAAAATACAAGCACGAAATTCTGTTCGAACAAAAATAGCAACAAGAGCAACTAAATTCAAGAAATGAATTATGAACCGACTCTTTATTCTAACAGACTCCGGAAACAAATTAATGCTTGACAACCAAGACTGTAGCTAACTCTAGAGCTCCATTGATGATATGCCCTCCCTGTCTTCGCATGGGGAATCCATGTTCTATGTGTGCTACTTTTGGTAGGGGCAGTTTCCTAACTGGTTTATGTCCTCAATCTTGTTCTTCAAAGCCCAACAATTCTCCGAGTCGTGCCCCCGGGATCTATGGTAGTTGCAAAATTTCCCGTCATCCTAATACTTTCCCTATATTGTTGGCGCGGGTTTCAGTGCTGCTAACTCAACCAAATTCTTCTTCAGCAACCTGCTTAATGCCTTAGAGTAGGTAGAGTTAAGAGGTGTAAAAGTCTCGTGTTTAGCAGATGGTCTTGAGACAAGGCTCCAATTTTGAGCATTGGTTTCCACAATATCATTGAAGATTCCCTGACTTAAACTAGCATTTTCCCATTTTGGTGAGGTGACATTTCTTTCCTTTCGTGCTTCCAGCTTAGGGCACAACTTCTTCAGATAGTCAAAACTTTCCACCACATGAAAGTCCAATTGTTGTGCTAGACTTAGCTTCAAACCACGATTAAAGGTATCTAGCTGCATCTCGGTTGGGAGGATATTAGTCACTTGGGATAACTTGGCATGCCATCTCTCATAATAAGTAAGAAATAGTTCATCAGCTCCTTGACGAATCATCATAATGTCCGACAGAGTCACCTTGTCTTTCTGAATCTACTGTAATGCTCGATAAAGGCTTTCCATAAGGCTGTCCAATCTCCTCGTACCTCCGAAGGAAGGGTGTAGTACCAATCTAAGGCCTCATCATTCAGCGATGATGGGAAAACTCGCATGTAGTGCTCAACACCAATACCCCTGAGCGGCATTACTCGGTTGAACTCCCATACGTGATGCGTTGGATTCTCGAATGGACTGAACTTCCTGAGTGGTATATCCATTCTTCCAGAAACATTGGTGTTGACCTCAGCAGGTGGTTCAAACTTAATGAACTGATTAGCGAATACGGGCATGTGACTTACTGCATTCTTAAGTCTGTCGAGCTGGGCTTTTATCTCCTGGATGACAGGGTCGTCTTGAAAGTTCACTTCAGCTTTGATTGTAGCAACCCGAGGGGTAGCTACTGGTGGTGGTAGCTTCGGCTTTGGGTCATCTATCATGTGGATGACCACTTCCATACCGAGTCTTTCCCCTATTTTGGCTTTACCTTTATCAACAATAGGCACTGGGCTTGGAACAACATTGTCAAGATCTTCTTCACCATTGCCCATATCAACATGCATATTGACACGCTGCAGAGCTTCCAAGACCCCATTCAAGGTCTCCTGTTGTTGTTCAATCCTTTTGTTTTACTGCTCGATCAGTACCTCCTACCTAGTAATTTGTTCCTCAACTTTATCCTCTTGTTGAATGGTAGCAACAGTGATTGACTCTTCCACCTTATTGAGTTTCTCCTCCAAGTTCTTAACCAGTGCAGAGTCGACTTGGTCCTCACCATTGTTCTTACTTGCAGATATGTTAAACAACAGACGACGAGAAGCTTTGGACCTAGGTGTCAGTGGGATGAAGTTCGGGTTACGGACTGGACGGCCTAACGGTCCTGTGATCCAAGCTGCACTCGAGTCTCCCGTTCTGACTAAAGGAAACAACGCACTTTTCAGAGATTGACCTCTTATTAACCAAAACCGAACCTAATGAATACGTGTATGACCTAAATGACCTATATGGGACTCCCTAAAAATGACAAATGCCTGTATGCTGACTCGAGAGACTCATCCGGGACATGGGTTTGAATGAGCTAACCGACCAACATGGGACTTCCTAGGATGCAAGATTTCTATATGCTTACTCAAGATGGGTTCACATGTCATAAATTCTATATGAGACTTCCTAAAATGCAAATGCCTATATGTTGACCTAGAAAGGCTACCTTATGACTTGGACCCACTAACACGAGAAAAGACTCATCCTAGACCTCATACGGGACCTTCTAAAGACACTCATATTCTGACTCTTAAAACAAAAGACTCGCTCCTGACCTAGACTCTATATGAAACATTCTAAAGAGACTGAAAGACACTTACATCTTGACTCTAAACAAAACTCACCCATGACCTAGGCTAACTAGACCATACATGATACCTCCTAACGTGTAAGACACTTATACACTGACTCAGGAAACGACTCAACTATGACACAAGTTTACGAGTCCTAACCTTTATACAACTCTAAAGACAAACAATAACACTTCTTACAACAAGAGCATTATAAAGGGCCGGATAAAGTCAAACATAGCGAGTTGACATAAGTTGGAAAGCGCAAGTGAGTGTTTCTCAATTCGGATGGGCTCAAACCAAAAGCCGACTGTTTTAAGGAGAATCTGTCACTTGAACTAACAAACTTGTGTCAACTCAAGCTATGTTGGCTATTATGCGGACTAGAATAATGCTCGACACACTGATAGTCTAACTTCTAGACTTCTATTTATACGCTCGTTTTTTATGACCCAACACATTTATTTATTTATTTATTTATCTCGTGGAAAGTGATGTCATAAAGGACCGAATAAAGCCATCGAAAGGCGAGTTAAAACAGACTTATAAACTCAATTATTAAATCCAACATGGATGGGCTTACCAACGGGCCGACCATGGATTTATTTTCGGACTTGATAATCAAGTTTATAATTTTATTTTGTCTAACCTTGAGACTATTACACGGGTTAGAACAATACACACTAAGTTTGTTTTATTATTAACCATTTTCTTTGGACCCAAAATAAGAGAATACTGAGAAGGGCCGAATAAAACCATCAAAAGTAGACCTGTCAATTCGGTCGGGCGGGCGGTTTCGGGTCGGTCGTATATCGGGTTCGGGTAAATACGGGTCGTGTGTATTTCGGGTTCGGGAAAATACGAGCGGTGTATTTCGGTTTCCGGTCAACCCAACGGGTTATGATTGCGACCTTTTTCCGCTTTTCCTTAAAAAAAAATGTTCTCTAAATACTACTTTTTTACAATATACATAATAAAATATGATTATCTTGTAATAATGATAGATTATTGTAACTATTTTAACTTAAATTAGAGAAATAACAAATAAATAAGTTGCGCTTATAGTTTAACGTTAAAAATTACAAAGAAAAATCACAAATTTTAATAAATTTGAATCTAAAAAATTAATTTTTCGGGTCAAACGGGCGGGTCGGGTTTGACCCGCTAATTTTCGGGTTCGGTATACTTCGGGTTTAGTTGAAAAAATCGTGTTCAAAACCCAGAAATTTCGGGCGGGTTCGGGTCGGGTTATCGGGTCGGGTCAGAAACTGCCAGGTCTAATCAAAAGTGAGTTAAAATGAATCGATAAATAGGCCAATTACCCTTTAAAACGGATGGGCCACACAAGCAGGCCGACCGTAAAATTTAAGGTTAATTAATCGAGTTTATAAACTCATTTTTTTCCTCAAACCCAATGATTATTATGCGGACTAAAATAGTATCTCAAAATTAGGTCCGACTCTAATGAAGACACAACACACAAACACACGTTTACACAAACAAAGACTCAACAAACTCAAACACGTATTTAAACAAACACATTTTTACACAAACTTTACTTTATACGAACCTAACTCAATATGGACCCTAAGGACAGCTGATCATTATGAAGGGCCGAATAAAGCCAAACATGGCGAATCAGAACCGAGTATGGGAGTACTGCAAGTCAGTGTTTCTCAATTCGGATGGGCCCCATCCACAGGCCGACCGTTTTAAGGAGAATCCGTAACTTGGACTACCTACACAGACCAACTCGAGCCATGTTGACTATTATACGGACTAGAATAATGATCAACAGGACTGATAGTCCGACACTTTTCTATACAATTTTTTTATTCTATTTGTTTAGGAAAGTGGATATCGTAAAGGACTTGATAAAACCAACAACAGGCGAGTTGTAATTAGTTTTTGGACTTAATTGCTAAATCCAATATGGTTGGGCCTAACCACGGGCCGGCTATGAGTATGATGGATTTAATAATTAATTTGATAAATTAATTTATTCGAGCCCGATGATTATTACGCAGTCTAAAACTTTATCCACTAACTTTAATTAGGTTTATTGGACCTTCGTTAAGAAAATGTTGAAAAGGGCCATATAGAATTATCAAAGGCGAGTTGAGTTTACTTTATGAACCAAGAGAATCAACCTTTATAGATAAATGGACCCAACCCACTAGGTTAACCATAATTTTTTAAGGTTAATTAACTTAGTTGGTAAACATGACTCTTCTCAACCCAATGACTACTATATGGACTAAAACAACACTCCTAAACTTGGGTCGACTCTTTACAATAAAATTAAACACATAGCACATAGCATACATATGAACAAGGGGTATCCTAAACGAAGGCTCTATGTACAATAGGGTTTATTGGTTGGATAAGGCTTAGCGGCTCATGTACTCGCCCCGATGCATTCTTGTTGTAAAGGCAACTTGAATGTGTGGGGTGTTGCTCTTGGAGGCTCAAGTGGAGACCTCGTAGAGTGATGCATGAGTGGATGTGGTGACTAATGCTCTCTCGGTGTAAATGCACCAATTGAGTATAGCCGGTCCGACATCCCATGGGTTATTTTTTTTATGGTTTAAAGAGAAAAAACCTAATACCGCCGATTTATGTGCTCCTACGACATATCACATGTCAAGGGAGTGCTCCGGTATATGCAATGCATTATGCCTAAAAAGAATGACTTAATAACATAAAGTAAAAATTTATTTTCCTTCCAAAAATTTTAAAGCACACTCAACTTTTTTCAAGTTTTACCCACATTAGAAAAAAGAAAACTCCCCAGTGGAGTCGCCAAAAATCCTGTGGACATTTTTCCTTGTCGTTCGGGCTTCCGAATGTCCACGTTTGGATTGGGGTGTTATTAGGTGATTTGTGTTGGGGTTTAACCTTTGAAAAATCTTGAAGGAAATCTATCATATATTTCATAAATAATGCTTTGTAAAATCACTCTCCGTTTACTTATTCATTTTATGAGTCATGGAATTAAACCTTTAAGAGTGAACATCCACTTGTTCTCAACTCTTCTAAATTTAACCCCATTTGCTCATTTAAATGTTAGGCTCGGAAGAGAGTGATTTATGCAACCATTATTTAGAAATATAAGAAAGAAAACCCTAAAGTTGCATCAATACATTGTAAAACCATGTTAACCATAGTTTATGCAATCCTTGATGCGTTTTAGTTCGAAATAGGAATCGCCACACGACTTTTTAAGGGAAAAGCCAAGACAAAACCAAAAGGAAAATAAAGAAAAACTCCGCCTGCGAAACCCTAGAATGGATTCGGGGGTAAGGCTACAAACTCGAAAAGTAAACTTTAAGAGTTCGCCTCTCACAAAAGGAAATACTCTACTAAAAGTTTAAAGATGTGATTTTGATAAAGTTTGGAAGAGAAATAAATAAGAGCTTTACGGAATTACTTCATTGAACATGCAACAAATAAGAATGAAAGAAAATACATGTACACTTTATTTACATAAAAAGTAAACAATTAAAAGCTTACATTGTGACCTTTCTTTAGAGAAGCCTTGCTTAGCCTTTGAAGTATCTCCTTCGAATGCCTTGAATCACCCTCTTGAAGATGCCAAACTAGTGCCAAAAGTGGATGGAGAACTGGATGGAAAAGGGGATAAAAAGGATCTTTTTGTGGGGTTTTTGGGATAGTAGAAAGATAGGCTTTTTATGGAGTTTTTAGGGTTTTATGGAAGATTTATGTAGGGAGAAGGAATGATAGGATAAGAGTATGGATTATAGGCTTAAGAAAGTTAATATATGGAGATTAGGATGGTAAGAAAATGGTGGAAAGGTGATAGGAAAAAGGGTGGTAGAATAATGATAGGATGGAGAGATTAGATAAATGAGAGAATTGAGAGATGGAGAAGAATGAGTGAATGAGTTGATGAGTTTGGCTTCAAGAGAGGTAGTATTTATATGCTTACATGAACATACATGCACTTACATGCATTCTCCACATTCGTAGTCAACAGCTCCTAATTCCACGATGACTAAGGGGGTGTGTGTAGGTGGACGGTAGTGTGAAGAGATGACTTTGGGTGTGAATGAATTAAAGGCCGATCGGCCTATAGAGAGGGGAGGGATGTATTTGCTAGCATCCATGCACCTTTTGGATGCTTTTGCTAGGCTTTGAACTTGAGACCTCTTGGCACGTGGCTTGCATGCCTTGCATGGCTTGGCTTCCCTTATTTTCTAATTTCCTAATAAAAATACATAAAAAAGGAAGTAATTAAAATTACATTAAAAAGTATATAAAATTTATGCTAAAATCTGGCTTATCGACTGACTTCTCCTTCTTTATTTTTGCTTCATTATAAATAGTTATGCTATATATTTATGTGCCAAAATCCGGTGTCTACAACCAGCAGAATATAAAGTGAAAGTAGGGATTATCGCCATCCAATTTACAAAACTTGAGATTATTAGAATCCAATTTTCATATATATATATATATATATATATATATATATATATATTTTTTGGCAGAAGAAGAAACTCTTTTATTGCCAACAGAGAAACAGAACAGGGCCACACAACAGCAAACAAAATAAAAAACTACTGCAGAAACAAGTCTATACAAACATAGAACTTCTTACTCTTCTTAGACCTAGAAAGAAGCCTATTTAGGATCACATAATTGATCTTTTTGATAGCTTCTTCCACAGAAATTACCCTCTAACCAGTAGGGAACCTCTTGTAATTCCTGAACTCCCAAGTAACAGCAATAACAGATGTAAAAATAGCAGCAGCCAACAGCTTCAAAGATCTCTTCCTACTAACATTCTTTCAGTTTAGAGCCCAATGATGCAGAGAAGAAAAAACACCCTTGAAGTTAATCTTCCTGCTGTAAAACTTGATGATTTGCTGCACAAAATCGCAACCAGAAAACAAATGATCAATTGACTCCTCAGCTCTGTTACATAAGCTACACATGCTGTTAATACTGCTACCATGAGAAATCAAATGAGTAGCCACCGGAAGCTTCATATGAACAGCCACCCAAGCTAAGAAAATATGTCTTGGTGGAGAGATACCATTCCAAATCATATGGTAGAAAGACCATTTTTGATGGTTTCTGAAAAACCAATTGTAACAGGTTTTGACAGAATAAAATTCACCTTGAACCCCCCTCCATAGCTCACTTTGTTCATCCCCATACTTAATCTTCTCTTTCACTTTACAAATTTGCTTCCAACTCCATGAACCAGTGACTGGAGGCTTATACCTCCACCAATTATTCCCCTTAATATATCTTTCACGCATCCATTTCACCCAAAGGTTATCCTTTTCCTGAGCAATACTCCAAACCAACTTGCCAATAATTGCAATGTTCCAAAGTTTTGGATTTTTCAAACCCAAGCCTCCCAGTTTCTTAGGGGAACACATAGTGTTCCAATCAATCAAAGGGACACGATTTGAGCTCAGACCACCAGACCAAATAAACACACGACATATCTTGACAATTTGCTCAATAACATTCTGAGGGAGGAGAAAGATATTTGCCCAGTAACCAAAATACTCATCAAAACTGAATTGACTAATTGAATTCTAGCAGCATAAGACAAATGTCTGGAAGCCCACACTCTAACATTAACCGTAATCTTCTCAACCAACATAAGACAATCGAATTTTCCCACTCTACCAGAAGTAATAGGCACTCCCAGATATTTCAAAGGAAAACATCCATGAGAGAAACCCATAATAGTTGCAAGATGATGAGAACGATCAATATCACACCCAGCAAAAACAATTTGTGATTTGCTTTGATTAGCCATAAGACCAGTACAATCAGCAAATTGACACAAGATTCTTGCAATATGGGAAACAGAAGTATCATCAGCAGAGCAGAAAATTACCAGATCATCAGCGAACATGAGATGATTAACCTGCATCTCCTTACACCCAGGATGATATTTAAAATCATGAGAGAATTTCAGATTATCCAATAGTCTTGACAGATACTCCATGACTAGCACAAATAGAAGGGGGGAAAGCGGATCTCCTTGTCTCAAACCACGTCCCCCTTTAAAATAACCATGGGTTTGACCATTAAGATTGATAGAGTATGTAGGAGAAGAGATACACATCATAATCCACTGTACAAACTTAGGAGGAAAACAAAAAGCAACTAATGCCTCCTCAATACACTCCCAATAAACAGAGTCATAAGCCTTCTTCAAATCGATTTTCATAATACATCTAGGAGACAGATTTTTCCTTGAATAACCCTTCGCAATTTCATGGCACATAAGAATATTATGGACAATCTCCCTTCCAGGAACAAAGGCTCCTTGAGTTTGATTCACAAGATGAGGCAAAACCGACCTCAATCTCTTGCAAATCAGCTTTGTCAAGCACTTATAAGTAACATTACAACAAGAAATGGGCCTAAAATCATCAGGACTTTCAGGGTTAATCTTTTTTGGAATAAGAGAAATCACAGTACCATTAATACTCTTCAAGAAAACCCCATTATCATGGCATTCAAAAATAGCATTGCAGAAAAGATCACCAATAGAATCCCAGTTAAACTGAAAAAAAGAACTGCTATAGCGATCAGGACCTGGGGCCTTAAAATAAGGAATAGAAAAAACAATTGCACGCACCTCATCTTTTGTGAACTCCTGAAGGAGGCCCAGCTGACGGCTAATAGACAGAATATTACCTATTCTAACAATGCTCAAATCAATACTCTGCCTAATATAATCCTGTTGACCCAGCAGAGCCTCAAAATAATGCACAATTTCAGTGGCTACATTATCGAAACCAGATATAAGCTCCCCATCAATATTCTTCAAAGTGTAAACAAAAGAGTTCTGCCTCTTCTTCCTCATTTTACTAAAGAAAAAACCTAGAAGGGCAATCACCATAGTTTAACCAACTCAATTTTGATTGCTGCCTAATCAATAGCTGAGCAGAATTAAGCACAGACATATACTCATCCCTTTTTACCTTTTCTTGTGAGATAAGGACATGATTAAACTTGTCATTACAAAGTTTAATCTGCAGCTCCTCCAAACCAGATTTACACCTATCCACTTGAGTATGAATATCATGAAATTGACTCTTATGTAGTCTACTCAAAGGCTTCCTGAGAGACAGAAGAAAAGAGTGTAATTGAAACATTCTATGTCCTCTGGGGATATGACAAAGAGAATCCCTGATAATATTCTGATAATCACCAGAATTGTGCCACATAGAACAGTATTTAAAAACATGCTGAACTTTCGGGCTACCTGGAAAAGAAATAAGTATAGGAGCATGATCAGAGAGACCAAAAGGCAAATAAGAAATATGCACAAAGCCAAACTTCAGCACCCATTCATCATTAGACAAAGCCCTATCAATACGTGACCACACATGTGTATTAGTTCCGGTATACTATTCTCCATGGAAAATAAGCTCTTGAAGGTTACTGTGAAGGAGACAGTTTTGAAAATCTTCCACTTCAAAAAAATCCACCTCAGTACCACCAATTCTGTCTTCCTTATACAAAACCGCATTAAAGTATCCTAAAACCAACCAACCATCAAGCATATAAGAATCCCATAGCTTGATTTGATCCCAGATTGTTTTCCTTTCAGTAAGATTATTCGAACCATAAATGAATGTTACATAAAAAGAGACACCATCCAGCAATCTGTTGACTTTAGTATGAATCCACTGTAATTGAGAATCCAAAATCTCCACATCATAGAACCGATGGTTCCAAGCCACCACAATCCTGCCTTTACCATTGATCTGAGCATTATGAGAAATAGACCAACCAGAGAACAAACTCACCTCCAAATCTGCCATTTTTTCAAGCTTAGTTTTTATTTCAAGTAAGCCAACAAGGCCAACTTGATGAGAATGCAAGAACGAACGAATGTCCGCTTGCTTATTAAGATTACCACAACCTCTAACATTCCAGCTCATGATCCTATCCATGACCCCTCACAGAAGCCCCACCCGCCTTTTGGAATGTCTTCAAAACCTCACCCGCTTCAATGATATGAGGTCTTCTCGAGACAGCACTAGGAGGCAGACTTTTAGAGGGGACCGAAGGAGTAACATTAGGTTGCTTTGGAATATAAGGAGGAGGAGGAGACTTATTAATCACTCGCACTTCATTGCTAGTCGAGACTGTAGCTGGAATCAAATTACTAGTAACCTTCTTCTTGCAATCCACCACTGAGTGCCCAAACAATTTACAATGAGTGCATCTAATTGGCTTCCAATCATAGATGACTTTCTGGGTAACAACCACACCATTATCAGTGAAATGCACCTTATCAGGATAAATACCATCCACAATCATCTCAACAAGTAATCGCGCAGCAGTTAAATCACACTTCTCTCTTGTACGACAACAAGTTTTAATAGGTATACCCAATGTGCTCCCAATTTTACTAAACCCAGATGAATTCCAGTACCTCAAATGCAGCTTAGGTAAGATAACCCAAACAGGTAACGAAGTAATTGAATCAAGATCAATTGAAAAATTCTCATTCCAATCTCTGACCAACATTGGTTTGTTATCAAAATAGTAAATTCCCTTCTCCACAATTAATTTCATGTGTTTTTCCGAATGAAATTGAACAACATACACACCTTTATTAGCTTTAACAACCTTCAAAATATCCAAGTCCTTCCATAAATCTCGAATAAACTCATTCATCTCATCAAAATTCAAAGTAATACCAAGAATTCGACATAAAACAGAATTATCCCAAGAATCCTCACCATAATCATCCTCAGTAAGCTCTACGCAAAGAGTTCCATCAATGGCTTTCGGGGGGATGAAACGAAGACTCAAATCCTCCTCTTCGATTAGGGCACTAAAGTGAGAAACAACATTTGCACATTCTTCACTCATCATCAAAATCACGAAAGGAAAAGGAAACGGAAGTTTAACCTCTCTAAAAGCCAAAGCAGAGGAGCTCCTAACTCAGTAGACTTAGCCGGAGAAAACGGCCGGGAAACGAAGAGAGAGAAGCTCTCGTTTAGAGAGAGAAAAATTTATATATATATATATATATATATATATATATATATATATATATATATATATATATATATCATGATTATCTCCTACATCCATCATTACAAGCAATATTATAAATTATATTACAATTATTCAATAATTAAATATACATAATGTGACAAATGTAAGTTGCCACAAATGTCCTTTTAAAATTAAAATACTATTTGTAGCAAATCATATATGTCACAAATAATGTTTAAATGTGGCAAAGTTAGTCTTGTGGCAAAGTGAAATTGCTTTAAATTGTATGATATTGTAGCATTTCAACATTTGTAGCAATTCAAGATGTGCCACAAAAGCCTCAAAATTTGTTGCAATTTTAAAATTGCCACAAAAGCCTTTTGTAACATAGGCATTTGTGGCATCTTTGTGGCATTTCTAAAAAATGCTACAAAAGCATATTGTAGCAATATTTTTATATTTTGTGGAAAAATTTGATGCCACAAATAACCATATTTCATTTAGTGAAAGGATTGGTGCCTCGAGGAGGGCTTCGTGAGGTAGGCTTGAGGATGGTTATGGATGCAAAGGTGTGATGACGACGTGAAGGCTTAGAGTGTAAGGCTTGAGAGCAACTCAAAAGATTTATGAACGGTTATTCGGTGTGCATGACTATCAGCTCCATCTCCGGTTTCTCACCCTCTTTTTTTTTTCTTTTCTCTCTCTCTCACTTTTCTCTTTCTTATTCCCCCCTTTTTTTTTGTTGGCATGCTTTGAGATATGGACAGCCCAAACAAGGCTTTACTCTCCCAGCACAGGTTTTTCCATACGCAAACGAAGTGCTTAAGGCACACAAGTGTCGTACCACTCATGTCGACCCATGTTGGTGAATCAACTAGGGATTCTCTCACTTCTTTTTCTTTTTCTTTTGTTTTCTTTCTCTTTTTTTGAACTTTCTTCTTCATGGGATTGATTCATGTTCACCTTTCTGATGTTATTAATCACAACACACCTTTTAGCTTTGTAGTAGATATGGAGTGGTTATGAAGAGAATGATCGAGTTGGTCAAGGCTAAGGGTTTTCGAACGGTGAATCTGGAGAATGATGCAAAAATGGATGACTTGGTGAAGAGGAACTTGGGATGCAGATATAGGTGATAAGTAGGGACAGATGTTGTCGGCGAAGGGGAAGGTAATAGGTGACATGGGTGGTGAGGTGGTAGTCCCTTGTCCTAGGCACATTTTGTTCAAGTTGCTGGTCTAGGAGCATAGAGATGTCCACTTTCGAAAGACTGGTGGTTTTGGTCTTCTCTCCTTTTGCCCGGCCTGCTTGATGAATGCAAACTGGCTTCTCTCTTTTTTTTCTTTTTTTTTCCTTTTTTTCTCTCTTTTCTTTAATTTTTTTCTTTTAAACCCTGGATTCATAGGATGACAAACATGATGAACAGAAGGGTATATGAAGGTGATGATAGATGGATATGTCAAACTTGGATGTTAATGCTAATGAATGGGTGAAGGAGCTTTTCAACTCTAGTTAAGAGTACAAGCACGAGATTCTCAAACAATCGCAATCAAATAGATGCATCTTTTGAATTCAAAAGACAAGCGTATCAAAGACCGACTCAATGCCCCTCTAACTGACACTGAAATAGAATGCTCTGAGGAATTAAGACCCTAGCTAACTTCAAAGTCCCCTTCCTGCGGTATTGCCTTTCCCTGTTGACTACTCCTAGAGGGTCGTTGCTCTCGTTGGCTTTCTGCGCTGCTTTTGGTAGAGGCAATTTACCCGATTGGATCATACCCTCAATCTTATTCTTCAAGGTCCAACACTTCTCGGTGTCATGTCCTATACACCTGTGATAGTTGGAGAGTGCGTTGTCATCCCAGCTTGGGAACTTCGTTTCTGGCTCTGGTCTCGGTAAAGGCAACTTAATCATATTTTTTTATAAGAGATGAGCCAAAGCATCGACATAGGTGGTGTCGAGTGAGTGTAATGGTCATACTTTGATTGGATTCTTGACTGAATTAGATCAATCTCAACACTCTTAGGAGAGTGGTTGGGTGAACCAGTAGCCCTCCTATTAGGACTGAAATTCTTCCACCTTGGGGCGGCGACCTTCTCATTGTTCATGGTCTCGAGTTGGACACAAAGTTCCTTCAAGTAGTCGAAGTCCTTAATCACATGGTATCCCAAGTTTCGAGCCAGGCTACCTTGAGACTTTGTTTGAAGGTGGATAATTGTAAGCATAGTGGTATAGTCTCATTGATGTGAGACAAGTTGGTCTGCCACCTTTCGAAGTAATCAAGGATGGACTCGTCTTCCCTTTCATTCATGGTTGTTAGGTCATCCACTATGGCCTGCTTCTTCTGGATACGGCTGTAGTGATTGATAAAGGCCATAAGCAGCTCATTCCAGTCAGCCTTGACTTGAGGTGACAGGGCATGGTACCATACTTTGGTTTCACCATCTAGGGTGGATGGGAAGACTGTAGAGTACAAGTCAACATCAATCATGTTGAGAGGTACCAGTCGCATGAACTCCTCGATGTGGTGGGTAGGATTTTCTGTAAAACCTCGAGTTTTAGGAAGGACAGAACCGTTAGAATAATTACTGAACCGTTAGGCCTAAGTTTAAGTTTCGAGGACGAAACTTCTTTTAAGGAGGTAATGATGTAAAACCCCGAAAATTCCAAAGGTGTTGATCGTTACGACGATAGTAGATTAGCTAGGTTTGACTCCATTAATTAGTTATTCATTGTGATTATTTTTCGCTAACACTTCAGCTCGTAGGATCGTTAGGGGACTAACAAGGGTATATTGGTAATATCTTGTTGGTTATTAGTATTATTATTATTACTACTACTACTACTATTATTATTATTATTATTATTATTATTATTATTATTATTATTATTATTATTATTATTATTATTATTATTATTATTATTAGGCCTCAACCCGTGCGATGCACGGAGTATATTAAAATAGTTATTTTAAAAAATCAAAAGTTCAATAGAAATTGTAAATATAATTTAGAAATATTATTCCAAAATAATTATATTTACTTATAGTTGCACCAAAATATAATCGTGTATTGTTATTATTATTACTTTTATATTTTACTTCGTGTATCTTAAAAAATATATATAATTTTCTACGTATTCACTTCGTGTATCTTGTTATTATTATTATTATTATTATTATTATTATTATTATTGTTATTATTGTTATTATTATTTTAGAAATAAAGTCACCGTCTAGATTATTTACTTATTATTGTGTATATTGTTATTATTATTATTATTATTATTATTATTATTATTATTATTATTATTATTATAGGAATCACCAAAATAATTTAATTCAAAGTCCAAAGCAGTCAAGGATTAGTGTACTTTTTGGTTTTTTAACTTTTAAAATAAAATCCGGATTGAAATTTTTTAAAAAAATTAAAAATAGAAAAAAAAACTTTCTACTTTGTGATTGACAATTCCCCTACAGTCACTCCCGTGGCTCTATTTCGTGGGACCCACAATGATTTTTATAATAATAATAATAATAATAATAGTAGTAGTAGTAGTAGTAGTAGTAGTAGTAGTAGTAGTAGTAGTAGTAGTAGTACTACTAGTACTAGTACTAGTAGAGTAGTAGTAGTAGTATTATCTATTACGCCTAATACTAATATCACACTAACCATAATAAGAACTACTAATAGTAAAATAATAAAACATATGATACTAATTGTTATATAATATAAATACTAATCATATCCCGGTAATGCTCACCTAATAATATAATACTAATAATAATAATAACAACAATAATACTAATAATAATAAGAATAATGATAGTAATAATAATAATCACATAACAATAATACCATCATAATTATTCACATAATACATATTGGTATTAGAATTTGTTAGGCCTAAATCTTGTTCAGTTAAAAGAATTGGGAGTGAATTTGGGTGAGATTAGAGTTAGGTTAGTAGAGGATTAGGGTTAAGTAAGTCTTGTAAAACCTAGATAACAAAACCCTAAGTTACTCCTCCCTTCTTCCCTCTCCCTAAACTCTTCCACTCTCTCTGTTGTCCCTCGTCGCCACCACCGCCGCCGGACCATCGCCGGCCGCCACTTCGAACCCCAACAACCACCGCGAGCCACCGCCGGCCTCCTTCCTTTCTTCTTCTTTCCCCTTTTCTTTCCTTTCTCCCGTTTCTATATTCGCTGCCTTGTCGCTGCTGTCTCCGACCGATCCTAGACACCACCGTTGACGTTAGGGACCACCTTCGCCGCCCAGCCGCTCACCGCTGCCGCCCAGATGCATACATGACCGACATATGCTATCGTGCCGATGCGCTACTGTTGTGGGTGCTGCTTGCTGTCGAACCGAGGCACCGACACCTACATTCCGATGACCACCGTCTACTCTCACCGCCGCTGACCTCCGCCAGTGACTGCCGCCCCCCAAATCGCCTATGCCCTCTCCCTTCACGTAAAACCCTTCTGCCCGAGCTAGTTCGCGTCATTAGTGAGCTCAAGTGTTCGTTAGTTGAAGTCTAGTGATGATATTCAGGTAACGTCTATGCCCTAATCCCCACTGGGATGCACTTTAAATGTGTTCTGTTGATTTCTAATATGTTTTTGGAATTTGCATCCTGAAAGGCACTTTTTGTAGAAAATGTGACCATCTGTTTTGGATAATTGCTTGTGCCTTAATTTATGGAGTTGAGAAATCAAGATGGTCTTTAATGAGTAGTTTTGTTACTGGTTTTAATAACCTGGGTTGTGTTTGACTTGAGAGCTGTGAGCTGATATTTGTATAATATACTAATAATTCAAAGTGAAACATTAAGCGGGTTTTGTTGATGCCTTTGGTAGGCAGTTATTTTGATGCCTTTGGTAGGCAATTATTGATGCCTTTGGTAGGCAATTATTATATTTATGCCTTTGGTAGGCGATTATCTTTGATGCCTTTGGTAGGCGAATGTTTTGATGTCTTTGGTAGGCGATGTTACTTTAAAGGATGTGGTACCCCGCCCGCGTAATAAAAATGAATTGGTTGGGTTTAGGAAAACAGTTGTAAGGGTTAAACGGTTTGTGAAATGGTTTGACTTGTTCCCCCTCCCTTAAATGAATTGAAATGAAATTGAATTGTTTTTAACGGTTAGGGATTACATATTATTGAGATTTCCCTCTCATTTTTTGAAATGTTTTGTTTTCAGGTGATGATCTATATGTTGGGGACGGGAACTAGCAGTGAGGCTCGGCTCATTTAGTTTTATTCTTAAGTTGTGTTTGAAATTCTGAAAGACCTGAAGTTAGTCGTATTAAGATAATTTCTAACTTTTGAGGTTGTTTAGTTTGCTTTACAGTTGAATAGTTGTGGTTTTTTGCTTTCTTGCCTTGTATTCCTTCGGGGATGCGGCAATGACTCCCCAATAAGAGTTTGAGACTTCCGCTGAATTTTTCCGGTAACGTTAGTTTGAGTTTGACTTTTCTACAATTGAATTTCCGGGGCGTTACATAAAGTGAGAATGGCGTGATTAGATACTGTTAATTATATTACGTTTCTTTTTAGAAATACATGAAGATAGTGATGTTGAGTTCAAATTCTAAGTTTGATTTTGTTAGTTGGTTTATCGTTGTCAAACATTGTAGTTTTCCTTCTCGCCTTGTATTCCTTCAGGGATACGGCAGTGACGCCCAAATAAAGTTTGAGACTTCCGCTGAGTTTTCTGTTAACGTTAGTTTGACTTTGACTTTTCATAATTGAATTTCCAGGGCGTTACATTTTCAGACGACTTGAACTTGATGTTGGGCACTTCAATTTTGTCAGCAACGTTCATGACTGGGTGGATAGGCAAAGGCACATCTGTGTACTTGTCAGTAAAGGCCGGAAAAGTGCTCATTATCTCGATAACACTCTCGAGTTTTTGTTCTAAGGCCTTTACAATAGGATCCTCTTTGACTTTGGGAATCTCCGAGGCTACTTTGGACTTGCCTTTGAATGATTTTGAGCCACCTGACTCATCTCTTCTAGGTGTCTTGACGAGTTCGGGCTCATATTCGTACCCTTGGACTTCCACCACATCATCATCTCCTTCGGTATTCAGGCCTAGCGTCTCATTAATCTTGGTTATGGCTTGAAGCATGCCATCCATCACCTGTAGTTGCTCATGGAACCTTTTCCAGATTTTCTTCTCCTATTCAAGGGAGTTCGCAAAGACTAAGCCTTGCATCTTAGTGTCTTCAAGATGTTAGCTTCGGTACCCTAGACAAGGATCTCCTGAAATCGTTCCTCAGCCATGATGTGGTCTCGAGCGGTGAACGGATCGTATCTTGAATTAGGAACCAGTTGACCGGTGCGCGGATCTCTAATGCGGGCCCCGAGTCGAGATCCTATCTTGCCTGTATGGAAATTTGTTATTGACCCGATAATTGGCTCTGACACTTTCTACCCGATGCATGCATGTCCTAGAAGGGCGTGACCTAACTCTATATGGGCCTAACAACATAACATTATAAAGGGCTGAATAAAGTCAAATATAGTGAGTTGATCATAAGTTAGGAAGCACAAGTCAGTGTTTCTCAATTCGGATGGGCCCAATCCACAAGCCGACTGTTTTAAGGAGAATCCGTAACTTGGACCAACGAACTCAGACAACTCGAGCTATATTGGCTATTATACGAACTAGGATAATGTTCAAGAAGACCGACGATCTCCAACACGTTTCTTTTTTTTTTATTTATTACTCAAGGAAGATGGACATCGTAAAGGACTGAATAAAGCCAACAATAAGCGGGTTATAATTAGTTTATAGGCTTAATTGGTAAATCCACTATGGTTGGGCCTAACAACGGGCCGGCCATGTATACGGTGGATTTAATAATTAAATCTATAAACTAATTTACTCAAGCTTAGTGACTATCATGTAGTCTAAAACGTCATCCACTAACTTTGTTGGGACTTTAGTCAGATTTTGAACCTTCGTTAAGAAAGCATCGAAAAGGGCCATATAAGATCATCAAAGGCGAGTTAAGTTTTGCTTTATGAATTAGAGTAATCAACCTTTGTACATAAATGGGCCCGACCACTTCGTTAACCATAATGCTTGACATTGATCGCCCTAGCTAATTGATAAACAGACCTCTTCTGAGCCCAATGAACCTTACATGGACTAGAACAAAGCCTCTAAACTGAGGTCGACTCTTTTGCAACAAAGAAAGGGGAAGGGAAAAACACATATATTCACAAACAACATGAGGGGTATCCTAAACCAAGGCTCTATATTCATGGATTACTAACTTTGGGATTAGATGAGGTATCACATGTTCTCGCCTTGGTACACTTCACCCATATAAAGTTTATCGGTAAAGTGTGTGAGGTACGTGTTGCTCGTCGGACTTCAAGGAAGCCTTGGAGTATAACATTGGTGAGAGGAGAGACCAAATGCTTGGCAATGTAGAGTGCATCACACAAGTAGTGGCTGCCCGCTCTCAAATATAATCCTAGGTCAACCCTAAACCATCGCTTTTGTGCTCTCGTGTCAAAAGACCCAAAGAGTAGCCTAGTATACAAAATGCCTAAAAGAATAATAAAATCGTGAAATAAATCAACTTTCTCCCTTTTGCAATTTCAAATCAAATCGATTTTTTTCAAGTTTTATCCTCTTCTTAAGTTTAAGTCCCTAGTGGAGTGGCCAATCTGTAGGACCCCGAAAAATCCCTGCGCAGGGCATAGTTTCGAACGTGCTACTTATGTTGTGATTGGGAGCCGACTAAGGTTGCTTAATCCTTAAATAATGATATTTTTATTTTATAAAACAATTTCGAGGTGAGAGACTTTTATTCATTCAACCAATTTTTATTATTTACACACTTGAAATTACATCAAATTAATTTACAAATGACTTAATACAAATTCTAATTCAAACCCGGACCAAGAATAAAGTACATGGGCCAGCAGGGGCCACCACTGGCCGCGGGGCCTGTGGCGTGGCCACTATTGGGCTTGTGCTTCTTTGGCCCAACAGAAAATGCCTAGAAACTTTCGTAGGCCACCGGGCCTATGATAATCTCTTCAACATTTTCTCTTTAGTTAGCTCCGGCTTAGAATATAGGAGTATATAAATCATTTTACAGATTTTTCGATGTGATAAACATGTGTGTTTAATAATAATAAAAAAGGGTTATAAAGAAAGAGTCGACAGCCGATTTAAGGGTATCGACAAACCAAAATAAAAAAAATAACTCCGATCTACGAACCCGAATTCCGAATTCGTGGGCAAGGTTACGAATTCGAGAATTAAAGAATTCTTGAATCCACCTGTTTAAAAAAACAGACTCTACTAAAATCGAACTTGAAATGAAACGAGCGGGGAGAAGTTTAATGAATTTCACAAAATTAATATTCCGAATCATGCAATAATAAAACATGAAGGTTTTTACAATACAATGCACAAGTAAGATAACCTAGGAATAAATTACATAATGAAAATACAAATACATGGAAGTACAAACCTCACTTTAAGCTTTCAAAATGGACCCCTATGTAGTGAATGCTTAGGCTCGGTGTTGTATGGATGACGAAATGAATGCTTGAGAATGGTTGGAGGTATGGTTATATGGATAGTGTGGCGGTGGTAGTGATGATAGTTATGGAGGATGGAAGGGAATTTGAGAAGATATATATGATGATGAGGGTAGTTGATGGAAGAAGTTAATAATGATGAAGTGAGTAGAGAGTGATGAAGAGTTGATAATGATAGTTGGTCATGTGATTGAAGGATGAGGGAGTTATTTATAGGTGAGGGATGAGTTGATGAAGATGGAAGGAGAGGAGGCATGATCCAAAGATCATGCCCACCATATTAAATAGGATGGTCGCATGGCCTTGCTCAGGTCAACAGTCAAAGAGTCAAGCCTGTGATCATCGGATCACAACTGTATGGGAGGGAAAAAAATTGGCGCCAGAGTCCAGAGTCAGCGTGGCAATCCGAGAAATGGGCTGTAATTGTGAGCAAGGCCCGCGGCCATGCTATTTTCTGCTGGACCAGGCGCGCGCCTTGGGCCCATCTTGACACTGAGCAAGGCCTCGTGGCCTTACTATTTGAAAGGGGCTTTGGTGCTTTCGGGCCCTTTTCCTTGGATGTGGCCTAAGCCCACGGGTTTCATCGACTATTTCGGCCCAACTTTCTCGAGTGAGGTTTACCGGTACAAAATTCAACATCTAAAGTAGCGTGATCAAGCTTTGTGATCATAGTGATGGTCAATCACATGGGCAATGTTGCGAACACTTACCTAATTGACCAGCAGTGGGAGCACTTTAAGTTGTGAATGTCATAAGTGCTCATGCTACTCTTTGATAATTCCTAAATCCTGAGTTCTTTACTTAACTTACATCGTTTATCGTCACTTTGGAGCACGTTCAACACCTCTCGTAACGGGGATGTAATTGAACAAGATGAATTGTCTTCCCCGCAAGGGATAGTTGTCTCGTTGCCACTCGATAAGCTTAGATTGAAAATGCTTGGCCAAGCTCAGATGGATCAATAGCTGATCATCTATTTTCAGCGTCAAAGTTGGAGGTCAAGGAACATTCGGGTTACATATGGATGATATTGGCTTACCTTATCCGAAATAAGTAAAATGGGAATTAAAAGGGATTCAACACTTGTGGCACAAGTCAGAGATTGTTGTGAATGTCCAGACAATGTTCAATTTAATTGGAGTATTTAAGCCAAAATATTATAGTAATTATATGTCTTGCTAGAGACCTCCGTAATTGGTATTAAATGTGTTTAATTACATATATATTATTTGGTCTTATTGGGTCACATAAGCTAGCACCTTGGAACAAAGTATATAGCCTAAGATAATATGGTATTATGTTAGATAGTGTCAAAAATTTTCTTTCTATGAAAAAACAACATATCACGAATTGTGGTGCACTTGCCACGACCAGTGTCGCATTATGATGAAGAAAGTCGGTGTTTTGGAGGTGGCCACGAACCATGGCCCTAGTGACACGGTCCATAGCATGGCCCTAGACACACGTTTCTTAAGTCGTTTGAAAAGAGGGTTTCTTTAACCCCTTTTGCAAGCCGCTAGACACTATAAATAGGGGAGAAAACTTCGTATACAATTATTCAGAACTCTTGCAGGAGAAACAATGACAAGTCTTCTCTTAAATTTCTCTTCTTTGGCTCAATAGTTTATTGTTTCTACAACAATCTACACAAACACACTAAACATATACTTTTGCAATTGAGATTTGTCTCAATTCAGCCGATCTAGCAATCGAGCCCCATGAGTAATGTGTGGACCTTCAGTAAAGGATTCTTATAAAAATGTTAAAGGCCTACATTTTCCCCAGCAAGAAAGTATCAGTTATAAAATACAGTTTTTGCAATTCTTATTTCATGGGTTGTTTGTTCTTTTCATAACTGTTATGAATTATTCCGCCAATTAACTCTATCTATTTGGAAAATAGATTACCTAAAACTCAACACTAATAATTATTATATTTAGTAGATTGACAGATATCGTATATCATTTCATCCATAAACTATTTCATTGCATGTTTAGTACATTTATCAGATAAAACTTAGGACATCTTGCTTGTGTAGTAAGTTGCATTGGTGATATTTGCATGCTTTATTTATGAAGACAAAATGAAATTGTGCAATTTATAAGCTATATAACAATTTCAATCCATTGGTCCTTATTTCATTTGAAGCATCATCTCATCCAATATCTCACATGTTTCTTTGTAGCTCGATATAAATGTATGTTCCATTGTTGGCCTTATAGTGAAAATGTGAAATTATAATAGTTAAAGTTTCATTTAGTCTCTAGTGGGTTTGAGGCATATAACCTCATTTACTACAAACGTTTGAATTATAGAACATGATATTGATAAGTGCTTTTGATGACAATGTTTTAAGGGGACATTGATAGTGAATTAGGGATAAGTTTAATTGTAAATCTTGATTTATTTCCCAATTTCTCTACTACAGTTGGTGTTGTTGTTTTTGATGCGCATTCGTAGGTTTTGAGGCCAAAACACCAACTTTCTCTCAACTTCAGGCAAGAGTGAATACACCACGGGCCTCTACATAACAAACCCAGACCGTGGTACAAATTTGGGACGGAAAGGAGCAAGGAACAATCGGGCAGTGCACACCACGGTCTGACCGTGGTGGCTGCCACGGTCCAGGTTGTTTTGCGCGTGAAGAAAAGAACAACAACAATTGATTTGAGGGAGGCAAATTCATTGCATTCATCTTCCTTCACAGGCCAATGACAAAGATCATAAGGGGAGGTCATTATTTGGAATGTTTTTCAATCCTTCAGGCGGCCCAATCAAAAAAAGGGAGAAGTGAGGATCAATTCATTTCATTCGTGAGAGAGGTGGAGGCAATTGAATTCATTCACCCACCACTTATTTGGCCCAATACAAAAGGGAGGTGATGAAATTGAGTTCATTGATTCAGCAGCTCATTCATTCCACTCACTCGGCCCAATTATAAAGGAGAGAAGTGGAGGCCAATTTATCTTTCATTCATTCAGCACATCATTCTCCAAATCACACAAGAGAGAGAGGTAGAGGAAATTGAATTCATTCCTTCAACCATTGATTCAGTCCAGTGGAAAAAAAGAGAGAAGAGGAGGCCCATTGATTTCATTAATTCACATTTCATGCGGCCCAATGAACAAAAGAAAAAAGGGAAAGAAATTCATGTCATTGGTCAACCATTTCATTTTCCCAGCACAAGACCGAAGAGAGAAGTGAAGGAAATTGAGGCAGAGGCTACCACGACCTGGCCATGGTGAAGGCCACGGTCCTTGGTTGCCACGGGCTGGGTCGTGGTTTAGCCGTGCTTCGCAAGAAAGGGTGCAGGAGTGATGGTTTCATTTTTTATGATTAGTCATTGGGCATTCACTATTCTATCATGGATTCATCAACCCTCTCAAGAAAGAAAAACCAAGGAGAAAACTTTAATACATCCCATTATTCATCAATCCCTTAATCAGGATTCAAGATTGAGTTTGATTCGAAGAGAAGCGAAGTTCGAGATTCGGGAGAACCCATCAATACTTGCCTGGAAGACTCCACCCCGGGATCGAAAGACTCGACGGTTGTAATTCCTTGTAGTTATTATTCTTTTCAGTTTTCTTTCTTTGTTTTGAGAATTAATCATGATGTTTGCAACTTATTTCGTGCTTTTCTTGAACATGAGTGATAGTTTCCTTGAATTCTAGGGTTTTGCAACCTGAAACAATGTAGTTTGATTGAATATTATTAATTTGTGCATGAATTCTTGTTATGAATCAATAGAAGGTTGTGTTTTATATGTTCATGTGTGTTCTTTGAGGGCTCGAATACTCATGGGTTTGAGATTAACTTGGGAAGTACTGAAAGGTAAATTAGGATAATCTGATTGCCAACCTTTCTATCTAGTTTTGTGAAATTTGAGAAAAGAATAGAAGACTTAATATTTTAGACCTTCAACTTTGATTAACTTGAAAAGCATATGAAAGTTGTAATTAAGGTTATTCGAGGTAATTCTATTAGCATCAAAAGAGCAGTGGAGTTCTTATGGTTATCGTTCTTGATTCGTTCTTGAATGTATGATTGCGCATGCTAGGTTTTAGTAATCAAACTCGTTGTTAGGTTAGCATCTCCCTAAAAGTCTTTCTCTCTTGACTAGAATCCTTGATTAATTTCCTTGATGTCTTTAGTCTTAGCTTATTCCTAAATCCTTACCTAAATTAAACCTGATTACCTGAGCAATCGCGATAAAGATTAGTTCTCTGTGCTACTAATTTGAGCCCCTGTGGGATCGACCATGTCGTGCTACTACGTACACCGTGCGCTTGCGGCCCTGTCAAGTTTTGTGAATTAGGGATAACTTTAATTGTAAATCTTGATTTATTTCCCAATTTCTCAACTACAGTTGGTGCTGTTATTTTTTATGCGAATTCGTAGGTTTTGAGGCCAAAACAGCAACCTTCTCTCAACTTCAGTCAAGAGTGAATACCCCACGGGCCTCTACATAACAAACCCAGATCGTGGTACAAATTTGGAACGAAAAAGAGCAAGGAACGACAAGGGAGTGCACAGTACAGTCTGACGGTGGTGGCTTCCACGGTCCAGGCTGTTTTGCGCTTGAAGAGAAGAAAAGTAGCAATTGATTTGAGGGAGGCAAATTCATTGCATTCATCTTCCTTCATGGGCCAATGACAAAGATCAGAAGGGGAGGCCATTATTTGGATTGTTTTTCAATCCTTCAGGCGGATCAATCAAAAAAAGGGAGAAGTGGGGATCAATTCATTTCATTCATGAGAGAGGTGGAGGCAATTGAATTCATTCATCCACCACTCATTCGACCCAATACAAAATAGAGGTGAGGGAAATTGAGTTCATTGATTCAGCAGCCCACTCACTCCACTCACTCAGCCAAATTAAAAAGGAGAGAAATGGATGCAAATTCATCTTTCATTCATTCAGCACTTCATTCGCTAAATCACATAAGAGTGAGAGGTGGAGGAAATTAAATTCAGTCCTTCAACCATTGATTCTGTCCAGTGGAAAAAAAAAAAAGAGAGAAGTGGAGGCCCATTGATTTCATTAATTCACATTTCATGCTGCCAATAACCAAAGGAGAGAAATTGATTTCATTAATTCACATTCATTCATCCACCACTCAATCGGCCCAATACAAAATAGAGGTGAGGGAAATTGAGTTCATTGATTCAACAACCCATTCACTCTACTCACTCGGCCCAATTGAAAAGGAAAGAAGTGGAGAACAATTCATCTTTCATTTATTCAGCACTTCATTCGCCCAATCACACAAGAGAGAGAGGTGGAGGAAATTGAATTCATTCCTTCAACCATTTATTCAGTCCAGTGGCAAAAAAAAAAGAGAAGTGGTTGATTAATTCACATTTCATGCGGCTCAATAACCAAAGGAAAAAAGGGAAGGAAATTCATGTCATTGGTCAACCATTTCATTTGCCCAGCACAAGACTGAAGAGAGAAGTGAAGGAAATTAAGGCAGAGGCTACCACGGCCTGGCCGTGGTGAAGGCCAAGGTCCGTGGTTGCCTGGGCGTGTTGTGGTTTAGTCGTGCTTTGCAAGAAAGGAAGCAGGAGTGACAGTTTTATTTTTTTTATTATTCATTGGGCATTCAGTATTCTATCATGGATTCATCCACCCTTTCAAGAGAGAAAAACCAAGGTGAAAACATTAATCCATCCCATTACTCATCAATCCCTTAATCAAGATTCAAGATTGAGATTGATTCGAAGAGAAGCGAAGTTCAAGATTCGGGAAGAAACCATCAATACTTGCGAGGAATACTCCACCCCAGGATCGAAAGACTCAACGGCTGCAATTCCTTGTAGTTATTTGTCTTTTCGATTTTCTTTCTTTGTTTTGAGAATTCATCATGATATTTGGAACTTGTTTCGTGCTTTTCTTGAAAATGAGTGAGTAGTTTCCTTGAATTCTAGGGTTTTGCAACCTGAAACAATGTAGTTTGATTGAATATTATTATTTTGTGCATGAATTCTTATTATGAATCAATAGAAGGTTGTGTTTTACATGTTCATGTGTGTTCTTTGATTACTCGAATACTCATGAGTTTAAGATTTACCTGAGAAGTACTGAAAGGTGAATTAGGATAATCTGACTACCAACCTTTCTATCTAGTTTTGTAATATTTGAGAAAAGAATAGCAGACTAAGGAAACTTTTGATGACCAGAATATTTTAGACCTTCAACTTTGATTAACTTTAAAAGCATATGAAAGTTGTAATTTTGGTTATTCGAGGTAATTCTATTAGCATCGAATGAGTAGTAGAGTTCTTATTGGTTGTCTTTCTTTATTCGTTCTTGAATGTATGATTGCACATGCTAGGTTTTAGTAATCAAACTCGTTGTTCGGTTAGAATCTCTCTAAAAGTCTTTCTCTCTTGATTAGAATCCTTGATTAATTTCCTTAATTTCATTATTCTTAGCTTATTCCTAAATCCTTACCTGAATCAAACCCGATTAGCTGAGCAATCGCGATAAAGATTAGTTTTCTGTGCTTCTAATTTGATTCCCTATGGGATCGACCTTGTCATGCTACCACGTGTACTTTACGCTTGTTGCCCTGTCAAGTTTTCGTGAATTAGGGATAACTTTAATTGTAAATCTTGATTTATTTCCCAATTTCTCTGCTACAGTTGGTGTTGTTGTTTTTTATGCGAATTCGTAGGTTTTGAGGCCAAAACACCAACTTTCTCTCAACATCAGGCAAGAGTGAATACACCATGGGCCTCTACATAATAAACCCAGACCGTGGTACAAATTTGGGACGGAAAGGAGCATGGAACAACCGGGCAGTGCACACACGGTCTGACCGTGGTGGCTGCCACGGTCCAGGTTGTTTTGCGCGTGAAGAAAACAGCAGCAGCAATTGAATTAAGGGAGGCAAATTCATTGCATTCATCTTCCTTCATGGGCCAATGAAAAAGAGCAGAAGGGGAGGCCATTATTTGGATTGTTTTTCAATCCTTCAGGCGGATCAATCAAAAAAAGGGAGAAGTGGGGATCAATTCATTTCATTCATGAGAGAGGTGGAGGCAATTGAATTCATTCATCCACCACTCATTCGACCCAATACAAAATAGAGGTGAGGGAAATTGAGTTCATTGATTCAGCAGCCCACTCACTCCACTCACTCAGCCAAATTAAAAAGGAGAGAAATGGATGCAAATTCATCTTTCATTCATTCAGCACTTCATTCGCTAAATCACACAAGAGTGAGAGGTGGAGGAAATTAAATTTAGTCCTTCAACCATTGATTCTGTCCAGTGGAAAAAAAAAAAAGAGAGAAGTGGAGGCCCATTGATTTCATTAATTCACATTTCATGCTGCCAATAACCAAAGGAGAGAAATTGATTTCATTAATTCACATTCATTCATCCACCACTCAATCGGCCCAATACAAAATAGAGGTGAGGGAAATTGAGTTCATTGATTCAACAACCCATTCACTCTACTCACTCGGCCCAATTGAAAAGGAAAGAAGTGGAGAACAATTCATCTTTCATTCATTCAGCACTTCATTCGCCCAATCACACAAGAGAGAGAGGTGGAGGAAATTGAATTCATTCCTTCAACCATTTATTCAGTCCAGTGGCAAAAAAAAAGAGAAGTGGTTGATTAATTCACATTTCATGCGGCTCAATAACCAAAGGAAAAAAGGGAAGGAAATTCATGTCATTGGTCAACCATTTCATTTGCCCAGCACAAGACTGAAGAGAGAAGTGAAGGAAATTAAGGCAGAGGCTACCACGGCCTGGCCGTGGTGAAGGCCAAGGTCCGTGGTTGCCTCTGGCTGTGTTGTGGTTTAGTCGTGCTTTGCAAGAAAGGAAGCAGGAGTGACAGTTTTATTTTTTTTATTATTCATTGGGCATTCAGTATTCTATCATGGATTCATCCACCCTTTCAAGAGAGAAAAACCAAGGTGAAAACATTAATCCATCCCATTACTCATCAATCCCTTAATCAAGATTCAAGATTGAGATTGATTCGAAGAGAAGCGAAGTTCAAGATTCGGGAAGAAACCATCAATGCTTGCGAGGAATACTCCACCCTAGGATCGAAAGACTCAACGGTTGCAATTCCTTGTTGTTATTTGTCTTTTCAATTTTCTTTCTTTATTTTGAGAATTCATCTTGATATTTGGAACTTCTTTCGTGCTTTTCTTGAACATGAGTGAGTAGTTTCCTTGAATTCTAGGGTTTTGCAACATGAAACAATGTAGTTTGATTGAATATTATTAATTTGTGCATGAATTCTTGTTATGATTCAATAGAAGGTTGTGTTTTACATGTTCATATGTGTTCTTTGAGTGCTCGAATACTCATGAGTTTGAGATTTACCTGAGAAGTACTGAAAGGTGAATTGGGATAATCTGACTACCAACCTTTCTATCTAGTTTTGTAAAATTTGAGAAAAGAATAGCAGACTAAGGAAACTTTTGATAACCAGAATATTATAGACCTTCAACTTTGATTAACTTGAAAAGCATACGAAAGTTGTAATTTAGGTTATTCGAGGTAATTCTATTAGCATCGAATGAGTAGTAGAGTTCTTATTGGTTGTCTTTCTTTATTCGTTCTTGAATGTATGATTGCGTATGCAAGGTTTTAGTAATCAAACTCGTTGTTCGGTTAGCATTTGCCTAAAAATCTTTCTCTCTTGATTAGAATCCTTGATTAATTTCCCTAATTTCATTAGTCTTAGCTTATTCCTAAATCCTTACCTGAATCAAACCCGATTAGCTGAGCAATCGCGATAAAGATTAGTTTTCTGTGCTGCTAATTTGAGTCCCTATGGGATCGACTTTGTCGTGCTACCACGTGTACTTTACGCTTGCGGCCCTGTCAACTTTTCGTGAATTAGGGATAACTTTAATTGTAAATATTGATTTATTTCCCAATTTCTCTGCTACAGTTGGTGTTGTTGTTTTTGATGCGAATTCGTAGGTTTTGAGGCCAAAACACCATCTTTCTCTCAACATCAGGCAAGAGTGAATATACCATGGGCCTCTACATAATAAACCCAGACCGTGGTACAAATTTGGGACGGAAAGGAGCATGGAACAACCGGGCAGTGCACACACGGTCTGACCGTGGTGGCTGCCACGGTCCAGGTGGTTTTGCGCGTGAAGAAAAGAGCAGCAACAATTGAATTGAGGGATGCAAATTCATAGTATTCATCTTCCTTCATGGGCCTGTGAAAAAGAGCAGAAGGGGAGGCCATTATTTGGATTGTTTTTCAATCCTTCAGGCGGATCAATCAAAAAAAGGGAGAAGTGGGGATCAATTCATTTCATTCGTGAGAGAGGTGGAGGCAATTGAATTCATTCATCCACCACTCATTCGGCCCAATCCAAAATAGAGGTGAAGGAAATTGACTTCATTGATTCAGCATCCCACTCACTCCACTCACTCGGCCAAATTAAAAAGGAGAGAAATGGATGCAAATTCATCTTTCATTCATTCAGCACTTCATTCGCCAAATCACCCAAGAGTGAGAGGTGGAGGAAATTGAATTCATTCCTTCAACCATTGATTCGGTCCAGTGGAAAAAAAAAGGAGAGGAGTGGAGGCCCATTGATTTCATTAATTCACATTTCATGCAGCCAATGAACAAAGAAGAGAAATTGATTTCATAATTCACATTCATTCATCCACCACTAATTCGGCCCAATACAAAATAGAGGTGAGGGAAATTGAGTTGATTGATACAACAGCCCATTCACTCCACTCACTCGGCCCAATTAAAAAGGAAAGAAGTGGAGACCAATTCATCTTTACTTCATTTAGCACTTCATTCGCCCAATCACACAAGAGAGAGAGGTGGAGCAAATTGAATTCATTCCTTCAAACATTGATTCGGTCCAATGGAAAAAAAAAGAGAGAAGTGGTTCATTAATTCACATTTCATGCGGCCCAAAGACCAAAGGAAACAAGCGAAGGAAATTCATGTCATTGGTCAACCATTTTATTTGCCCAGCACAAGACCGAAGAGAGAAGTGAGGGAAATTGAGGTAGAGGCTACCACCGCCTGGCCATGGTGAAGGCCAATGTCCATGGTTGCCTCTGGCTGTGTAGTGGTTTAGTCGTGCTTTGCAAGAAAGGGAGCAGGACTGACAGTTTCATTTTTTTTTATTCATTGGGCATTCATTATTCTATCATGGATTCATCCACCCTTTCAAGAGAGAAAAACCAAGGAGAAAATCTTAATCCATCCCATTACTCATCAATCCCTTAATCAAGATTCAAGATTGAGATTAATTCGAAGTGAAGCGAAGTTCAAGATTCAGGAAGAAACCATCAATACTTGCAAGGAAGACTCCACCCTGGGATTGAAAGACTCGACGGTTGCAATTCCTTGTAGTTATTTTTCTTTTCGATTTTCTTTCTTTGTTTTGAGAATTAATCATGATGTTTGGAACTTGTTTCGTGCTTTTCTTGAACATAAGTGAGTAGTTTCCTTGAATTCTAAGGTTTTGCAACCTAAAACTATGTAGTTTGATTGAATGTTACTAATTCGTGCAGGAATTCTTGTTATCAATCAATAGAAGGTTTGAGATTAACCTGAGAAGTACTGAAAGGTGAATTAGGATAATCTGACTACCAACATTTCTATCCAGTTTTGTGAAATAGTAGAAAAGAATAGGAGACGAAGGAACCTTTTGATAACCAGAATACTTTAGAACTTCAACTTTGATTAACTTGAAAAGCATACGAAAGTTTTAATTTCGGTTATTCGAGGTAATTCTATTAGCATCTAATGAGTAGTAGAGTTCTTATCAGTGGGCGTTCTTGATTCGTTCTTGAATATACGATTGCACATGCTAGGTTTTAATAATGAAACTCGTTGTTAGGTTAGCATCTCCCTAAAAGTCTTTCTCTCTTGATTAGAATCCACGATTAATTTCCTTAATTTCATTAGTCTTAGCTTATTCCTAAATCCTTACCTGAATCAAACCCGATTAGCTGAGCAATCGCGATAAAGATTAGTTTTCTGTGCTGCTAATTTGAGTCCCTATGGGATCGACTTTGTCGTGCTACCACGTGTACTTTACGCTTGCGGCCCTGTCAACTTTTCGTGAATTAGGGATAACTTTCATTGTAAATCTTGATTTATTTCCCAATTTCATTCTGATTGGTGTTGTTTTTGATGCGAATTCGTAGGTTTTGAGGCCAAAACACCATCTTTCTCTCAACATCAGGCAAGAGTGAATATACCATGGGCCTCTACATAATAAACCCAGACCGTGGTACAAATTTGGGACGGAAAGGAGCATGGAACAACCGGGCAGTGCACACACGGTCTGACCGTGGTGGCTGCCACGGTCCAGGTGGTTTTGCGCGTGAAGAAAAGAGCAGCAACAATTGAATTGTGGGATGCAAATTCATAGTATTCATCTTCCTTCATGGGCCTGTGAAAAAGAGCAGAAGGGGAGGCCATTATTTGGATTGTTTTTCAATCCTTCAGGCGGATCAATCAAAAAAAGGTAGAAGTGGGGATCAATTCATTTCATTCGTGAGAGAGGTGGAGGCAATTGAATTCATTCATCCACCACTCATTCGGCCCAATCCAAAATAGAGGTGAAGGAAATTGACTTCATTGATTCAAAGATCCCACTCACTCCACTCACTCGGCCAAATTAAAAAGGAGAGAAATGGATGCAAATTCATCTTTCATTCATTCAGCACTTCATTCGCCAAATCACCCAAGAGTGAGAGGTGGAGGAAATTGAATTCATTCCTTCAACCATTGATTCGGTCCAGTGGAAAAAAAAAGGAGAGGAGTGGAGGCCCATTGATTTCATTAATTCACATTTCATGCAGCCAATGAACAAAGAAGAGAAATTGATTTCATAATTCACATTCATTCATCCACCACTAATTCGGCCCAATACAAAATAGAGGTGAGGGAAATTGAGTTGATTGATACAATGACCCATTCACTCCACTCACTCGGCCCAATTAAAAAGGAAAGAAGTGGAGACCAATTCATCTTTACTTCATTTAGCACTTCATTCGCCCAATCACACAAGAGAGAGAGGTGGAGCAAATTGAATTCATTCCTTCAAACATTGATTCGGTCCAATGGAAAAAAAAAGAGAGAAGTGGTTCATTAATTCACATTTCATGCGGCCCAAAGACCAAAGGAAACAAGCGAAGGAAATTCATGTCATTGGTCAACCATTTTATTTGCCCAGCACAAGACCGAAGAGAGAAGTGAGGGAAATTGAGGTAGAGGCTACCACCGCCTGGCCATGGTGAAGGCCAATGTCCATGGTTGCCTCTGGCTGTGTAGTGGTTTAGTCGTGCTTTGCAAGAAAGGGAGCAGGACTGACAGTTTCATTTTTTTTTTATTCATTGGGCATTCATTATTCTATCATGGATTCATCCACCCTTTCAAGAGAGAAAAACCAAGGAGAAAATCTTAATCCATCCCATTACTCATCAATCCCTTAATCAAGATTCAAGATTGAGATTGATTCGAAGTGAAGCGAAGTTCAAGATTCAGGAAGAAACCATCAATACTTGCAAGGAAGACTCCACCCTGGGATTGAAAGACTCGATGGTTGCAATTCCTTGTAGTTATTTTTCTTTTCGATATTCTTTCTTTGTTTTGAGAATTAATCATGATGTTTGGAACTTGTTTCGTGCTTTTCTTGAACATAAGTGAGTAGTTTCCTTGAATTCTAAGGTTTTGCAACCTAAAACTATGTAGTTTGATTGAATGTTACTAATTCGTGCAGGAATTCTTGTTATCAATCAATAGAAGGTTTGAGATTAACCTGAGAAGTACTGAAAGGTGAATTAGGATAATCTGACTACCAACATTTCTATCCAGTTTTGTGAAATAGTAGAAAAGAATAGGAGACGAAGGAACCTTTTGATAACCAGAATACTTTAGAACTTCAACTTTGATTAACTTGAAAAGCATACGAAAGTTTTAATTTCGGTTATTCGAGGTAATTCTATTAGCATCTAATGAGTAGTAGAGTTCTTATCAGTGGGCGTTCTTGATTCGTTCTTGAATATACGATTGCACATGCTAGGTTTTAATAATGAAACTCGTTGTTAGGTTAGCATCTCCCTAAAAGTCTTTCTCTCTTGATTAGAATCCACGATTAATTTCCTTAATTTCATTAGTCTTAGCTTATTCCTAAATCCTTACCTGAATCAAACCCGATTAGCTGAGCAATCGCGATAAAGATTAGTTTTCTGTGCTGCTAATTTGAGTCCCTATGGGATCGACTTTGTCGTGCTACCACGTGTACTTTACGCTTGCGGCCCTGTCAACTTTTCGTGAATTAGGGATAACTTTCATTGTAAATCTTGATTTATTTCCCAATTTCTCTGCTACAGTTGGTGTTGTTGTTTTTGATGCGAATTCGTAGGTTTTGAGGCCAAAACACCATCTTTCTCTCAACATCAGGCAAGAGTGAATATACCATGGGCCTCTACATAATAAACCCAGACCGTGGTACAAATTTGGGACGGAAAGGAGCATGGAACAACCGGGCAGTGCACACACGGTCTGACCGTGGTGGCTGCCACGGTCCAGGTGGTTTTGCGCGTGAAGAAAAGAGCAGCAACAATTGAATTGAGGGATGCAAATTCATAGTATTCGTCTTCCTTCATGGGCCTATGAAAAAGAGCAGAAGGCGAGGCCATTATTTCGATTGTTTTTCAATCCTTCAGGCGGACCAATCAAAAAAAGGGAGAAGTGGGGATCAGTTCATTTCATTCATGAGAGAGGTCGAGGCAATTGAATTCATTCATCCACCACACATTCAGCCCAATACAAAATAGAGGTGAGGGAAATTGAGTTCATTGATTCAGCAGCCCATTCACTCCACTCACTCAGCCCCATTAAAAAGGAGAGAAGTGGAGGCTAATTCATCTTTCATTCATTCAGCAAGCACTTCATTCGCCCAATCACACAAGAGAAAGAGGTGGAGGAAATTGAATTCATTCCTTCAACCATTGATTCGGACCAGTGGAAACAAAAATTAGAGAAGTGGAGGCCCACTGATTTCATTAATTCACATTTCATGCGGGCAATGACCAAAGGAGAGAAATTGATTTCATTAATTCACATTCATTCAACCACCAGTCATTCGGCCCAATACAAGATAGAGGTGAGGGAAATTGAGTTCATTGATTCAGCAGCCCATTCACTCTAGTCACTCGGCCCAATTAAAAAGGAAAGAAGTGGAGATCAATTCATCTTTCATTCATTCAGCACTTCATTCGCCCAATCACACAAGAGAGAAGTGGAGCAAATTGAATTCATTCCTTCAACCATTGATTCGGTCCAATGGAAAAAAAAAAGAGAGAAGTGGTTCATTAATTCACATTTCATGCGGCCCAATGACCAAAGGAAACAAGCGAAGGAAATTCATGTCAGTGGTCAACCATTTCATTTGCCCAGCACAAGACCGAAGAGAGAAGTGAGGGAAATTGAGGCCTCTGGTTGTGCCGTGGTTTAGTCGTGCTTTGCAAGAAAGAGAGCAGGAGGACAGCTTTCATTTTTATTATTCATTGCGCATACACTATTCTATCATGGAATCATCAGCCCTTTCAAGAGAGAAAAAAGAGAGTGAGGTGGAGCAAAATGAATTCAGTCCTTCAACCGTGGATTCGGTCCGGTGGAAAAAAAAAAACGAAGTGGTTCATTAATTCACATTTCATGCGGCCCAATGACCAAAGGAAAAAAGGGAGGGAAATTCATGTCATTGGTCAACCATTTCATTTTCCCAGCACAAGACCGAAGAGAGATGTGAGGAAAATTGAGGCAAAGGCTACCACGGCCAGGCCGTGGTGAAGGCCAAGGCCCGTGGTTGCCTCTGGTTGTGCATTGGTTTAGTCGTGCTTTGCAAGAAAGGGAGCAGGAGGACAGCTTGCCTTTTTATTATTCATCATTGGGCTCACTATTCTATAATGGATTCATCCACCCTTTCAAGAGAGAAAAACCAAATAGAAAACCTTAATCCATCCCATTACTCATCAATCCCTTAATCAAGATTAAAGATTGAGATTGATTCGAAGTAAAGCGAAGTTCAAGATTCGGGAAGAAACCATCAATACTTGCAAGGAAGACTCCACCCCGGGATCGAAAGACTCGACGGTTGCAATTCCTTGTAGTTATTTTTCTTTTCGATTTTCTTTCTTTGTTTTGAGAATTAATCATGATGTTTGGAACTTGTTTCGTGCTTTTCTTCAACATGATTGAGTAGTTTCTTGAATTCTAGGGTTTTGCAACCTGAAACAATATAGTTTGATTGAATATTAGTAATTGGTGCATGAATTCTTGTTATGAATCAATAGAAGGTTGTGTTTTATATGTTCATGTGTGTTCTTTGAGTGCTCGAATACTCATGAGTTTGAGATTACCCTGAGAAGTACTGAAAGGTGAATTAGGATAATCTGACTACCAACCTTTCTTTCTAGTTTTGTGAAATTTGAGAAAAGAATAGTAGACTAAGGAACCTTTTGATAACCAGAATATTTTAGACCTTCAACTTTGATTAACTTGAAAAGGATACGAAAGTTGTAATTTAGGTTATTCGAGGTATTTTTATTAGCATCGAATGAGCAGTAGAGTTCTTATGGTTGTCGTTCTTGATTTTTTCTTGAATGTATGATTGCGCTGGCTAGGTTTTAGTAATCTAACTCGTTGTTAGGTTCTTTCTAAAGTCCTTCCCTCTTGTTTAGAATCCTTGATTAACTTCCTTGTTTTCTTTAGTCTTTGCTTGTTCCTAAATCATTACCTGAATCAAACCTCATTAGTTGAGCAATCGCGATAAAGTTTAGTTTTCTGTGCTACTAATTTGAGTCCCTGTGGGATCGACCTTGTCGTGGTACCACGTACACCATACGCTTGCGGCCCTGTCTAGTTTTCGTGAATTAGGGATAACTTTAATTGTAAATCTTGATTTATTTCCCAATTTCTCTGCTACAGTTGGTGTTGTTGTTTTTTAGGCCAAAACACCAACTTTCTCTCAACATCTGGCAAGAGTGAATACACCACGTGCCTCTACATAATAAACCCAGACCGTGGTACAAATTTGGGACGGAAAGGAGCATGGAACAACCGGGCAGTGCACACCACGGTTTAACCGTGGTGGCTGCCACGGTCCAGGTTGTTTGGCGTGAAGAAAAGAGCAAGAACAATTGATTTGAGGGAGGCAAATTCATAGTATTCATCTTCCTTCATGGGCCAATAATAAAGAGCAAAAAAAAGGGAGAGAAGTGGTTCATTAATTCACATATCATGGAGCCCAAAGACTAAAGGAAAAAGGGAAGGAAATTCATGTCATTGGTCAACCATTTCATTTGCCAAAGACAAGATCAAGAGAGAGGGAAATTGAGGCAGAGGCTATCACGGCCTGGCTGTGGTGAAGGCCAAGGTCTGTGGTTGCCTCTGGCTGTGTCGTGGTTTAGTCGTGCTTTGCAAGAAAGGTAGCAGGAGTGACAGTTTCATTTTTTTTATTATTCATTGGGCATTAATTATTCTATCATGGATTCACAACCCTTTCAAGAGAGAAAACCAAGGAGAAAACTTTAATCCATCCTATTACTCATCAATCCCTTTAATCAAGATTCAAGATGGAGATGGATTCGAAGAGAAGCGAAGTTCAAGATTCAGGAAGAAACCATCAATACTTGCAAGGAAGACTCCACCCTGGGATCGAAAGACTCGACGCTTGCAATTCCTTGTAGTTATTTTTATTTTCGATTTTCTTTCTTTGTTTTGATAATTAATCATGATGTTTGGAACTTGTTTCGTGCTTTTCTTGAACATAAGTGAGTAGTTTCTTTGAATTCTAGGGTTTTGCAACCTGAAATAATGTAGTTTGATTGAATATTATTAATTTGTGCATGAATTCTTGTTATGAATCAATAGAAGGTTGTGTCTTTTATGTTCATGTATGTTCTTTCAGTGCTCGAATACTCATGAGTTTGAGATTAACTTGAGAAGTACTGAAAGGTGAATTAGGATAATGTGACTACCAACCTTTCTATCTTGTTTTGTGAAATTTGAGAAAAGAATAGCAGACTAAGGAACCTTTTGATAACCAGAATATTTTATAACTTCAACTTTGATTAACTTGAAAACCATACGAAAGTTTTAATTTAGGGTATTCGAGGTAATTCTAATAGCATCGAATGAGCAGTAGAGTTCTTATTAGTTGGCGTTCTTGATTCGTTCTTGAATATACGATTGCGCATGCTAGGTTTTAGTAATGAAACTCGTTGTTAGGTTAGCATCTCCCTTAAAGTCTTTCTCTCTTGATTAGAATCCTAGATTAATTTTCTTAATTTCATTAGTCTTTGCTTATTCCTAAATCCTTACCTGAATCAAACCCGATTAGATGAACAATCGCGATAAAGATTAGTTTTGTGTGCTACTAATTTGAGTCCCTGTCAGATCGACTTTGTCGTGCCACCACGCATAATCGCACGCTGCGCCCTATCAAGTTTTCGTGAATTACGGATAACTTTAATTGTAAATCTTAATTTATTTCCCAATTTCTCCGCTATAGTTGGTGTTGTTGTTTTGATGCGAATGTAAGTTTTGAGGCCAAAACACCAACTTTCTCTCAACTTCAGCAAGAGTGAATATACCACGGCCTCTACGTAACAAACCCGCATCGTGGTACAAATTTGGGACGGAAAGGAGAA
Source organism: Portulaca oleracea (assembly GCA_029582165.1). Lineage (NCBI taxonomy): Eukaryota > Viridiplantae > Streptophyta > Magnoliopsida > Caryophyllales > Portulacaceae > Portulaca > Portulaca oleracea. The sequence goes on along the minus strand of CM055889.1, from coordinate 28,713,462 downwards.
AGGAACAACCGGCAAAGGCACAATGGTCTGACCGTGGTGGCTGCCACGGTCAAGGGTTTTTTGCGCGTGATGAAAAGAGCAAAATCAATTGATTTGAGGGAGGAAAATTCATTGCATTCATCTTCCTTCATTGGCCAATTACAAAGAGCAGAAGGGGAGGCCATTATTTGGATTGTTTTTCAATCCTTTAGGCGGACCAATCAAAAAAAGGCGGAAGTGGGGATCAATTCATTTCATTCATGACAGAGGTGGAGACAATTGAATTCATTCATCCACCACTCATTCGGCCCAATACAAAATATTGGTGAGGGAAATTGACTTCATTCATTTAGCAGCCTACTCACTCCACTCACTCATCCCAATTAGAAAGGAGAGAAGTGGAGACCAATTCATCTTTCATTCATTCAGCAATTCATTCGCCCAATCACACAAGGGAGAGAGGTGGAGCCAATTGAATTCATTCGTTCAACCATTGATTCGGTCCAGTGGAAAAAAAATAAAGAAGAGAGAAGTGGTTCATTAATTAACATTTCATGCGGCCCAATGACCAAAGGAAAAAAGGGAAGGAAATTCATGTCATTGGTCAACCATTTTATTTGGCCAGCACAAGACCGAAGAGAGAAGTGAGGGAAATTGAGGCAGAGGCTATCACGGCCTGGCCGTGGTGGTGGTTGCCTCTGGCTGTGTCGTGGTTTAGTCGTGCTTTGCAAGAAAGGAAGTAGGAGTAGCAGTTTCATTTTTTTATTATTCATTGGGCATTCACTATTGTATCATGGATTCATCCACCCTTTTAAGAGAAAAAAACCAAGGAGAAATCCTTAATCCATCCCATTACTCCTCAATCCCTTAATCAAGATTCAAGATTGAGATTAATTCGAAGAGAAGCGAAGTTCAACATTCGGGAAGAAACCATTATTCTTGCAAGGAAGACTCCACCCCGGGATCGAAAGACTCGACGGTTGCAATTCCTTGTAGTTATTTTTCTTTTCGATTTTTTTTCTTTGTTTTGAGAATTAATTATGATGTTTGGAACTTGTTTCGTGCTTTTCTTGAACATGAGCGAGTAGTTTCCTTTAATTCTAGTGTTTTGCAACATGAAACAATGTAGTTTGATTGAATATTACTAATTTGTGCATGAATTCTTGTTATGAATCAATAGAAGCATGTGTTTTACATGTTCATGTGTGTTCTTTGAGTGCTCGAATACTCATGAGTTTGAGATTAACCTGATAAGTACTGAACGGTGAATTAGGATAATATGACTACCAACCTTTCTATCTAATTTTGTGAAATTTGAGAAAAGAATAGCAGACTAAGGAACCTTTTGATAACCAGAATATTTTAGACCTTCAACTTTAATTATCTTGAAAAGCATACGAAAGTTGTAATTTAGGTTATTCGAGGTAATGCTATTAGCACCGAATGAGCAGTAGAGTTCTTATGGTTGTCGTTCTTGATTCGTTCTTGAATGTATGACTGCGCTGGCTAGGTTTTAGTAATCTAACTCGTTGTGAGGTTAGCATCTCCCTAGAAGTCTTTCTCTCTTGATTAGAATCCTTGATTAACTTCCTTGTTTTCTTTAGTCTTCGCTTGTTCCTAAATCCTTACCGGAATCAAACCTGATTAGTTGAGCAATCACGTAGATTAGTTTTCTGTGCTACTAATTTGAGTCCCTGTGGGATCGACCTTGTCGTGCTACCATGTACACTATACGCTTGCGACCCTGTCAAGTTCTCGTGAATTAGGGATAACTTTAATTGTAAATCTTGATTTATTTCCCAATTTCTCTGCTACATTTGGTGTTGTTGTTTTCGTTTTGAATTCATAGGTTTTGAGGCCAAAACACCAACATTCTCTCAACTTCAGGCAAGAGTGAATACACTACGGGCCTCTACATAACAAACCTGCACCATGGTACAAATTTGGGACGGAAAGGAGCAAGGAACAATCGGGTGGAGCACACCACGGTCCGACCATGGTCGCTACCACGGTCCAGTTGTTTCATACAGAAGAAAAGAGCAGCAGTTGATTTGAGGGAGGCAAATTCATTACATTCAACTTCCTACATGGGCCAATGATAAAGAGCAGAAGGGGAGGCCATTATTTGGATTGTTTTTCAATCCCTCAGGCGGACCAATCAAAAAAAGGAAGAAGTGGGGATCAATTCATTTCATTCATGAGAGAGGTGGAGGCAATTGAATTCATTCACCCACCACTCATTCGGCCCAATACAAAATAGAGGTGGGGGAAATTGAGTTCATTGACTCAGCAGCCCATTCACTCCACTCACTCAGCCCAATTAAAAAGGAAAGAAGTGGAGACCAATTCATCTTTCATTCATTCAGCACTCCATTCGCCCAATCACACAAGAGAGAGAGGTGGAGGAAATTGAATTCATTCCTTCAACCATTGATTCGGTCCAGTGGAAAAAAAAGGAGAGAAGTGGAGGCCGATTGATTTCATTAATACTCATTTCATGCGGCTAGTGACCAAAGGAGAGAAATTGATTTCATTAATTCACATTCATTTATACACCACTCATTCGGCCCAATACAAAATAGAGGTGAGGGAAATTGAGTTCAATGATTCAGCAGCCCAATTAAAAAGGAAAGAAGTGGAGACCAATTCATCTTTCATTCATTCAGCACTTCATTCGCCCAATCACACAAGAGAAAGAGGTGGAGGAAATTGAATTCATTCCTTCAACCATTGATTCGGACCAGTGGAAAAAAAAATTAGAGAAGTGGAGGCCCACTGATTTCATTAATTCACATTTCATGCGGGCAATGACCAAAGGAGAGAAATTGATTTCATTAATTCACATTCATTCAACCCCCAGTCATTCGGCCCAATACAAGATAGAGGTGAGGGAAATTGAGTTCCTTGATTCAGCAGCCCATTCACTCTAGTCACTCGGCCCAATTAAAAAGGAAAGAAGTGGAGATCAATTCATCTTTCATTCATTCAGCACTTCATTCGCCCAATCACACAAGAGAGAAGTGGAGCAAATTGAATTCATTCCTTCAACCATTGATTCGGTCCAATGGAAAAAAAAAGAGAGAAGTGGTTCATTAATTCACATTTCATGCGGCCCAATGACCAAAGGAAACAAGCGAAGGAAATTCATGTCAGTGGTCAACCATTTCATTTGCCCAGCACAAGACCGAAGAGAGAAGTGAGGGAAATTGAGGCCTCTGGTTGTGCCGTGGTTTAGTCGTGCTTTGCAAGAAAGAGAGCAGGAGTGACAGTTTCATTTTTTTATTATTCATTGCGCATACACTATTCTATCATGGAATCATCAGCCCTTTCAAGAGAGAAAAAAGAGAGTGAGGTGGAGCAAAATGAATTCAGTCCTTCAACCGTGGATTCGGTCCGGTGGAAAAAAAAAACGAAGTGGTTCATTAATTCACATTTCATGCGGCCCAATGACCAAAGGAAAAAAGGGAGGGAAATTCATGTCATTGGTCAACCATTTCATTTTCCCAGCACAAGACCGAAGAGAGATGTGAGGAAAATTGAGGCAAAGGCTACCACGGCCAGGCCGTGGTGAAGGCCAAGGCCCGTGGTTGCCTCTGGTTGTGCATTGGTTTAGTCGTGCTTTGCAAGAAAGGGAGCAGGAGTGACAGTTTCGTCTTTTTTATTATTCATTGGGCGTTCACTATTCTATAATGGATTCATCCACCCTTTCAAGAGAGAAAAACCAAATAGAAAACCTTAATCCATCCCATTACTCATCAATCCCTTAATCAAGATTAAAGATTGAGATTGATTCGAAGTAAAGCGAAGTTCAAGATTCGGGAAGAAACCATCAATACTTGCAAGGAAGACTCCACCCCGGGATCGAAAGACTCGACGGTTGCAATTCCTTGTAGTTATTTTTCTTTTCGATTTTCTTTCTTTGTTTTGAGAATTAATCATGATGTTTGGAACTTGTTTCGTGCTTTTCTTCAACATGATTGAGTAGTTTCCTTGAATTCTAGGGTTTTGCAACCTGAAACAATATACTTTGATTGAATATTAGTAATTGGTGCATGAATTCTTGTTATGAATCAATAGAAGGTTGTGTTTTATATGTTCATGTGTGTTCTTTGAGTGCTCGAATACTCATGAGTTTGAGATTACCCTGAGAAGTACTGAAAGGTGAATTAGGATAATCTGACTACCAACCTTTCTATCTAGTTTTGTGAAATTTGAGAAAAGAATAGTAGACTAAGGAACCTTTTGATAACCAGAATATTTTAGACCTTCAACTTTGATTAACTTGAAAAGGATACGAAAGTTGTAATTTAGGTTATTCGAGGTATTTTTATTAGCATCGAATGAGCAGTAGAGTTCTTATGGTTGTCGTTCTTGATTTTTTCTTGAATGTATGATTGCGCTGGCTAGGTTTTAGTAATCTAACTCGTTGTTAGGTTCTTTCTAAAGTCCTTCCCTCTTGTTTAGAATCCTTGATTAACTTCCTTGTTTTCTTTAGTCTTTGCTTGTTCCTAAATCATTACCTGAATCAAACCTCATTAGTTGAGCAATCGCGATAAAGTTTAGTTTTCTGTGCTACTAATTTGAGTCCCTGTGGGATCGACCTTGTCGTGGTACCACGTACACCATACGCTTGCGGCCCTGTCTAGTTTTCGTGAATTAGGGATAACTTTAATTGTAAATCTTGATTTATTTCCCAATTTCTCTGCTACAGTTGGTGTTGTTGTTTTTTAGGCCAAAACACCAATTTTCTCTCAACATCTGGCAAGAGTGAATACACCACGTGCCTCTACATAATAAACCCAGACCGTGGTACAAATTTGGGACGGAAAGGAGCATGGAACAACCGGGCAGTGCACACCACGGTTTAACCGTGGTGGCTGCCACGGTCCAGGTTGTTTTGCGCGTGAAGAAAAGAGCAGCAACAATTGATTTGAGGGAGGCAAATTCATAGTATTCATCTTCCTTCATGGGCCAATAATAAAGAGCAAAAAAAAGGGAGAGAAGTGGTTCATTAATTCACATATCATGGAGCCCAAAGACTAAAGGAAAAAAGGGAAGGAAATTCATGTCATTGGTCAACCATTTCATTTGCCCAGCACAAGACTGAAGAGAGAAGTGAGGGAAATTGAGGCAGAGGCTATCACGGCCTGGCTGTGGTGAAGGCCAAGGTCTGTGGTTGCCTCTGGCTGTGTCGTGGTTTAGTCGTGCTTTGCAAGAAAGGTAGCAGGAGTGACAGTTTCATTTTTTTTATTATTCATTGGGCATTCATTATTCTATCATGGATTCGTCAACCCTTTCAAGAGAGAAAAACCAAGGAGAAAACTTTAATCCATCCTATTACTCATCAATCCCTTAATCAAGATTCAAGATGGAGATGGATTCGAAGAGAAGCGAAGTTCAAGATTCAGGAAGAAACCATCAATACTTGCAAGGAAGACTCCACCCTGGGATCGAAAGACTCGACGCTTGCAATTCCTTGTAGTTATTTTTATTTTCGATTTTCTTTCTTTGTTTTGATAATTAATCATGATGTTTGGAACTTGTTTCGTGCTTTTCTTGAACATAAGTGAGTAGTTTCTTTGAATTCTAGGGTTTTGCAACCTGAAATAATGTAGTTTGATTGAATATTATTAATTTGTGCATGAATTCTTGTTATGAATCAATAGAAGGTTGTGTCTTTTATGTTCATGTATGTTCTTTCAGTGCTCGAATACTCATGAGTTTGAGATTAACCTGAGAAGTACTGAAAGGTGAATTAGGATAATGTGACTACCAACCTTTCTATCTTGTTTTGTGAAATTTGAGAAAAGAATAGCAGACTAAGGAACCTTTTGATAACCAGAATATTTTATAACTTCAACTTTGATTAACTTGAAAACCATACGAAAGTTTTAATTTAGGGTATTCGAGGTAATTCTAATAGCATCGAATGAGCAGTAGAGTTCTTATTAGTTGGCGTTCTTGATTCGTTCTTGAATATACGATTGCGCATGCTAGGTTTTAGTAATGAAACTCGTTGTTAGGTTAGCATCTCCCTTAAAGTCTTTCTCTCTTGATTAGAATCCTAGATTAATTTTCTTAATTTCATTAGTCTTTGCTTATTCCTAAATCCTTACCTGAATCAAACCCGATTAGATGAACAATCGCGATAAAGATTAGTTTTGTGTGCTACTAATTTGAGTCCCTGTCAGATCGAATTTGTCGTGCCACCACGTACACCGTACGCTTGCGGCCCTATCAAGTTTTCGTGAATTACGGATAACTTTAATTGTAAATCTTAATTTATTTCCCAATTTCTCTGCTATAGTTGGTGTTGTTGTTTTTGATGCGAATTCGTAAGTTTTGAGGCCAAAACACCAACTTTCTCTCAACTTCAGGCAAGAGTGAATATACCACGGGCCTCTACGTAACAAACCCAGACCGTGGTACAAATTTGGGACGGAAAGGAGAAAGGAACAACCGGGCAGTGCACAAAATGGTCTGACCGTGGTGGCTGCCACGGTCAAGGGTTTTTTGCGCGTGATGAAAAGAGCAAAATCAATTGATTTGAGGGAGGAAAATTCATTGCATTCATCTTCCTTCATTGGCCAATTACAAAGAGCAGAAGGGGAGGCCATTATTTGGATTGTTTTTCAATCCTTTAGGCGGACCAATCAAAAAAAGGCGGAAGTGGGGATCAATTCATTTCATTCATGACAGAGGTGGAGACAATTGAATTCATTCATCCACCACTCATTCGGCCCAATACAAAATATTGGTGAGGGAAATTGACTTCATTCATTTAGCAGCCTACTCACTCCACTCACTCATCCCAATTAGAAAGGAGAGAAGTGGAGACCAATTCATCTTTCATTCATTCAGCAATTCATTCGCCCAATCACACAAGGGAGAGAGGTGGAGCCAATTGAATTCATTCGTTCAACCATTGATTCGGTCCAGTGGAAAAAAAAATAAAGAAGAGAGAAGTGGTTCATTAATTAACATTTCATGCGGCCCAATGACCAAAGGAAAAAAGGGAAGGAAATTCATGTCATTGGTCAACCATTTTATTTGGCCAGCACAAGACCGAAGAGAGAAGTGAGGGAAATTGAGGCAGAGGCTATCACGGCCTGGCCGTGGTGGTGGTTGCCTCTGGCTGTGTCGTGGTTTAGTCGTGCTTTGCAAGAAAGGAAGTAGGAGTAGCAGTTTCAGTTTTTTATTATTCATTGGGCATTCACTATTGTATCATGGATTCATCCACCCTTTTAAGAGAAAAAAACCAAGGAGAAATCCTTAATCCATCCCATTACTCCTCAATCCCTTAATCAAGATTCAAGATTGAGATTAATTCGAAGAGAAGCGAAGTTCAACATTCGGGAAGAAACCATTATTCTTGCAAGGAAGACTCCACCCCGGGATCGAAAGACTCGACGGTTGCAATTCCTTGTAGTTATTTTTCTTTTCGATTTTTTTTCTTTGTTTTGAGAATTAATTATGATGTTTGGAACTTGTTTCGTGCTTTTCTTGAACATGAGCGAGTAGTTTCCTTTAATTCTAGTGTTTTGCAACATGAAACAATGTAGTTTGATTGAATATTACTAATTTGTGCATGAATTCTTGTTATGAATCAATAGAAGCATGTGTTTTACATGTTCATGTGTGTTCTTTGAGTGCTCGAATACTCATGAGTTTGAGATTAACCTGATAAGTACTGAACGGTGAATTAGGATAATATGACTACCAACCTTTCTATCTAATTTTGTGAAATTTGAAAGAATAGCAGACTAAGGAACCTTTTGATAACCAGAATATTTTAGACCTTCAACTTTAATTATCTTGAAAAGCATACGAAAGTTGTAATTTAGGTTATTCGAGGTAATGCTATTAGCACCGAATGAGCAGTAGAGTTCTTATGGTTGTCGTTCTTGATTCGTTCTTGAATGTATGACTGCGCTGGCTAGGTTTTAGTAATCTAACTCGTTGTGAGGTTAGCATCTCCCTAGAAGTCTTTCTCTCTTGATTAGAATCCTTGATTAACTTTCTTGTTTTCTTTAGTCTTCGCTTGTTCCTAAATCCTTACCGGAATCAAACCTGATTAGTTGAGCAATCGCGTAGATTAGTTTTCTGTGCTACTAATTTGAGTCCCTGTGGGATCGACCTTGTCGTGCTACCATGTACACTATACGCTTGCGACCCTGTCAAGTTCTCGTGAATTAGGGATAACTTTAATAGTAAATCTTGATTTATTTCCCAATTTCTCTGCTACATTTGGTGTTGTTGTTTTCGTTTTGAATTCATAGGTTTTGAGGCCAAAACACCAACATTCTCTCAACTTCAGGCAAGAGTGAATACACTACGGGCCTCTACATAACAAACCCAGACCATGGTACAAATTTGGGACGGAAAGGAGCAAGGAACAACTGGGTGGAGCACACCACGGTCTGACCATGGTCGCTACCACGGTCCAGGTTGTTTTGCGCGTAAAGAAAAGAGCAGCAGTTGATTTGAGGGAGGCAAATTCATTACATTCAACTTCCTACATGGGCCAATGATAAAGAGCAGAAGGGGAGGCCATTATTTGGATTGTTTTTCAATCCCTCAGGCGGACCAATCAAAAAAAGGAAGAAGTGGGGATCAATTCATTTCATTCATGAGAGAGGTGGAGGCAATTGAATTCATTCACCCACCACTCATTCGGCCCAATACAAAATAGAGGTGGGGGAAATTGAGTTCATTGACTCAGCAGCCCATTCACTCCACTCACTCAGCCCAATTAAAAAGGAAAGAAGTGGAGACCAATTCATCTTTCATTCATTCAGCACTCCATTCGCCCAATCACACAAGAGAGAGAGGTGGAGGAAATTGAATTCATTCCTTCAACCATTGATTCGGTCCAGTGGAAAAAAAAGGAGAGAAGTGGAGGCCGATTGATTTCATTAATACTCATTTCATGCGGCTAGTGACCAAAGGAGAGAAATTGATTTCATTAATTCACATTCATTTATACACCACTCATTCGGCCCAATACAAAATAGAGGTGAGGGAAATTGAGTTCAATGATTCAGCAGCCCAATTAAAAAGGAAAGAAGTGGAGACCAATTCATCTTTCATTCATTCAGCACTTCATTCGCCCAATCACACAAGAGAAAGAGGTGGAGGAAATTGAATTCATTCCTTCAACCATTGATTCGGACCAGTGGAAAAAAAAATTAGAGAAGTGGAGGCCCACTGATTTCATTAATTCACATTTCATGCGGGCAATGACCAAAGGAGAGAAATTGATTGCATTAATTCACATACATTCATCCACCACTCATTCGACCCTATACAAAATATTGGTGAGGGTAATTGAGTTGATTGATACAACATCCCATTCACGCCACTCACTCGGCCCAATTAAAAAGGAAAGAAGTGGAGACCAATTCATCTTTAATTCATTCAGCACTTCATTCGCCCAATCACACAAGAGAGAGAGGTGGAGCAAAATGAATTCAGTCCTTCAACCGTGGATTCGGTCCGGTGGAAAAAAAAAATCGAAGTGGTTCATTAATTTACATTTCATGCGGCCCAATGACCAAAGGAAAAAAAGGGAGGGAAATCCATGTCATTGGTCAACCATTTCATTTGCCCAACACAAGACCGAAGAGAGGAGGGTAATTGAGGCAGAGGCTACCACGGCCTGGCCGTGGTGAAGGCCAAGGCCCGTGGTTGCCTCTGGTTGTGCCGTGGTTTAGTCGTGCTTTGCAAGAAAGGGACCAAGAGCAACAGTTTCATTTTTTTTATTATTCATTGGGCATTAAGTATTCTATAATTGATTCATCCACCCTTTAAAGAGAGAAAAACCAAGGAGAAAACCTTAATCCATCCCATTACACATCAATCCCTTAATAAAGATTCAAGATTGAGATTGATTCGAAGAAAAGCGAAGTTCAAGATTCGGGAAGAAATTATCATTACTTGCAAGGAACACTCCACCCCAGGATCGAAAGGCTCGACGATTGCAATTCTTTGTAGTTATTTTTCCTTTCGATTTTTTTTTTTGTTTTTAGAATTAATCATGATGTTTGGAACTTGTTTCGTGCTTTTCTTGAACATGACTGAGTAGTTTCCTTGAATTCTAGGGTTTTGCAACTTGAAAAAATGTAGTTTGATTGAATATTATTAATTTGTGCATGAACTCTTGTTATGAATCAATAGAAGGTTGTGTTTTATATGTTCATGTGTGTTGTTTGAGTGCTCGAATACTCATGGGTTTGACATTAACCTGAGAAGTACTGAAAGGTGAATTAGGATAATCTGACTGCCAACCTTTCTATCTTGTTTTGTGAAATTTGAGAAAAGAATAGCTGACTAAGGAACCTTTTGATAACCAGAATATTTTAGACCTTCAACTTTGATTAACTTGAAAAGCATACAAAAGTTGTAATTAAGGTTATTCAAGGTAATTCTATTAGCATCAAATGAGCAGTAGAGTTCTTATTGGTTGTCGTTCTTGATTCGTTCTTGAATGTATGATTGCGCATGCTAGGTTTTAGTATTCAACTCGTTGTTAGGTTAGAATCTCCCTAAAACTCTTTCTCTCTTGATTAGAGTCCTTGATTAATTTCCAAAATTTCATTAGTCATAGCTTATTGCTAAATCCTTATCTGAATAAAACCCGATTAGCTGAGCAATCGCGATAAAGATTAGTTTTCTCTGCTACTAATTCGAGTCCCTGTGGCATCGACCTTGTCGTGCTACCACGTTCACCGTACGCTTGCGGCCCTGTCAAGTTTTCGTGAATTAGGGATAACTTTAATTGTAAATCTTGATTTATTTCCCAATTTCTCTACTACAGTTGGTGTTGTTGTTTTTGATGCGAATTCGTAGGTTTTGAGGCCAAAACACCAACTTTTTCTCAACTTCAGGCAAGAGTGAATACACCACGGGCCTCTACATAACAAACCTAGACCGTGGTACATATTTGGGACGGAAAGGAGCAAGGAACAACCGGGCAGTGCACATCACGGTCTAACAGTGGTGGCTGCCACGGTCCAGGCTGTTTTGCGCGTGAAGAAAAGAGAAGCAGCAATTGATTTGAGGGAGGCAAATTCATTGCATTCATTTTCCTTCATGGGCCAATGACAAAGAGCAGAAGGAGAGGCCATTATTTGGATTGTTTTTCAATCCTTCAGGCAGAACAATCAAAAAAAGGAAGAAGTGGGGATCAATTCATTTCATTCATGAGAGAGGTGGAGGCAATTGAATTAATTCACCCACCACTCATTCGACCCAATACAAAATAAAGGTGAGGGAAATTGACTTCATTCATTTAGCAGCCCATTCACTCCACTCACTCAACCCAATTAAAAATGAGGGAAGTGGAGACCAATTCATCTTTCATTCATTCAGCACTTCAATCGCCCAATCGCACAAGAGAGAGAGGTGGAGCAAATTGAATTCATTCATTCAACCATTGATTCGGTCCAGTGGAAAAAAAAAATAAAGAAGACCGAAGAGAGTAGTTCGGGAAATTGAGGCAGAGGCTAAAGAAGAGAGAAGTGGTTCATAAATTCACATTTCATGCGGCCCAATGACCAAAGGAAAAAATGGAAGAAAATTCATATCATTGGTCAACCATTTTATTTGCCCAGCACAAGACCGAAGAGAGTAGTTTGGGAAATTGAGGCAGAGGCTACCACGGCCTGGCCGTGGTAGTGGTTGCCTCTGGCTGTGTCGTGGTTTAGTCGTGCTTTGCAAGAAAGGGAGTAGGAGTGACAGTTTCATTTTTTTTTATTATTCATTAGGCATTCACTATTCTATCATGGATTCATCCACCCTTTCAAGAGAGAAAAACCAAGGAGAAAACCTTGATCCATTGCATTACTCCTCAATCCCTTAATCAAGATTCAAGATTGAGATTAATTCGAAGAGAAGCGAAGTTCAAGATTCGGGAAGAAACCATCAATACTTGCAAGGAAGACTCCACTTCGGGATCGAAAGACTCGACGGTTTCAATTCCTTGTAGTTTTTTTTCTTTTCGATTTTATTCTTTATTTTGAGAATTAATCATGATGTTTGGAACTTGTTTCGTGCTTTTCTTGAACATGAGTGAGTAGTTTCCTTGAATTCTAGGGTTTTGCAACATGAAACAATGTACATTGACTGAATATTACTAATTTGTGCATGAATTCTTGTTATGAATCAATAGAAGCTTGTGTTTTACATGTTCATGTGTGTTCTTTGAGTGCTCGAATACTCATGAGTTTGAGATTAACCTGATAAGTACTGAACAGTGAATTAGGATAATATGACTACCAACCATTCTATCTAGTTTTGTAAAATTTGAGAAAAGAATAGCAGACTAAGGAAACTTTTGATAACCAGAATATTTTAGACCTTCAACTTTGATTAACTTGAAAAGCATACGAAAGTTGTAATTTAGGTTATTCGAGGTAATTCTATTAGCATCGAATGAGCAGTCCAGTTCTTATGGTTGTCGTTCTTGATTCGTTCTTGAATGTATGACTGCGCTCACTAGGTTTTAGTAATCTAACTCGTTGTCAGGTTAGCATCTCCCTAGAAGTCTTTCTCTCTTGATTAGAATCTTTGATTAACTTCCTTGTTTTCTTTAGTCTTCGCTTGTTCCTAAATCCTTACCGAAATCAAACCTGATTAGTTAAGCAATCGAGTAGATTAGTTTTCTGTGCTACTAATTTGAGTCCCTATGGGATAGACCTTGTCGTGCTACCATGTACACTATACGCTTGCGGCCCTGTCAAGTTTTCGTGAATTAGGGATAATTTTAATTGAAAATCTTGATTTATTTCCCAATTTCTCTGCTACAGTTGGTGTTGTTGTTTTTTATGCGAATTCGTAGGTTTTGAGGCCAAAACACCAACTTTCTGTCAACTTCAGGCAAGAATAAATACACCACGGGCCTCTACATAACAAACCCAGACCGTGGTACAAATTTTGGACGGAAAGGAGCAAGGAACAACCGGGCGGAGCACACCACGTTCTGACCATGGTGGCTACCACGGTCCAGGTTGTTTTGCGTGTGAAGAAAACAGCAGCAGCAATTGATTTGAGGGAGGCAAATTCATTACATTCAACTACCTACATGGGTTAATGACAAAGAGCAGAAAGGGAGACCATTACGTGTAGTTTGATTCTAGGGTTTTGCAACCTGAAACAGTGTAGTTTGATTGAATATTACTAATTTTTTGCATGAATTTTTGTTATGAATCAATAGAAGCTTGTGTTTTACATGTTCATGTGTGTTCTTCGAGTGCTCGAATACTCATGAGTTTGAGATTAACCTGAGAAGTACTGAAAGGTGAATTAGGATAATCTGATTACCAACCTTTCTATCTAGTTTTGTGAAATTTGAGTAAAGAATAGCAGACAAAGGAACCTTTTGATAACCAGAATATTTTAGACCTTCAACTTTGACTAACTTGAAAAGCATACGAAAGTTATAAATTAGGTTATTCGAGGTAATTCTTTTAGCATCGAATGAGCAGTGGAGTTCTTATGGTTGTCGTTCTTGATTCGTTCTTGAATTTATTATTGCGCTGGCTAGGTTTTAGTAATCTAACTCGTTGCTAGCTACCTAGACGTCTTTCTCTCTTGATTAGAATCCTTACCAACTTCCTTATTTTCTTTAGTCTTTGCTTGTTCCTAAATCCTTACCTAAATCAAACCTGATTCGTTGAGCAATCGCGATAAAGATTAGTTTTCTGTGCTACTAATTTGAGGCCAAAACACCAATTTTCTCTCAACTTCCGGCAAGAGTGAAATCACCACGGGCCTCTACATAACAAACCCAGACCGTGGTACAAATTTGGGACAGTAGAAGATTCGGCAGCTACTGCGGCTCCTGCTTCTTTAGACGGAACTCCAGGTTGAGGAGTTACCCCGTATTTCTTCTGGGGAATCTCCTAATTGTTCCAGAGCAACCAGAAAGAGATTCTTTAACCAGAAGGAATTCGGGAAAGGAGCAAGGAACAACCGGGCAATGCAAACCACAGTTTGACTGTGGTGGCTGCCACGGTCCAGGCTATTATGCGCGTGAAGAAAAGAGTAGATGCATTTGGTTTGAGGGAGGCAAATTCATAGCATTCATCTTCCTTCATGGGCCAATGACAAAGAGCAGAAGGGGAGGCCATTATTTGGATTGTTTTTCAATCCTTCAGGCGGACCAATCAAAAAAAGGAAGAAGTGGGGATCAATTCATTTCATTCATGAGAGAGGTGGAGGCAATTGAATTCATTCACCCACCACTCATTCGACCCAATACAAAATAAAGGTGAGGGAAATTAAGTTCATTGATTCAGCAGCCCATTCACTCTACTCACTCGGCCCAATTGAAAAGGAGAGAAGTTGAGACCAATTCTCTTTCATTCATTCAGCACTTCATTCGCCCGATCACACAAGAGAGAGAGGTGGAGGAAATTGAATTCATTCCTTCAACCATTAATTCGATCTAGTGGAAAAAAAATAGAGAAGTGGAGGCCCATTGATTTCATTAATTCACATTCATTCATCCACCACTCATTCGGCCCAATACAAAATAGAGGTGAGGGAAATTGACTTCATTGATTCAGCAGCCCATTCACTCCACTCACTCGGCCCAATTAAAAAGGAGAGAAGTTGAGCAAATTGAATTCATTCCTTCCACCATTGATTCGGTCCAGTGGAAAAAAAAAAGAGAGAAGTGGTTCAATAATTCATATTTCATGCGGCCCAATGACCACAGGAATAAAGGGAAGCAAATTCATGTCATTGGTCAACCATTTTACCTGCCCAACACAAGACCGAAGAGAGAAGTGAGGGAGATTGAGGCAGAGGCTACCACGACCTGGCCATGGTGAAGGCCAAGGCCCGTGGTTGCCTCTGGCTTTGTCGTGGTTTAGTTGTGCTTTGCAAGAAAGGGAGCAGGGGTGACAGTTTCATTTTTTTTTATTATTCATTGGGCAGTCACTATTCTATCATGGATTCATCAACCCTTTCAAGAGAGAAAAACCAAGGAGAAAACCTTTATCCATCCCATTACTCATCAATCCCTTAATCAAGATTCAAGATTAAGATTAATTCGAACAGAAGCGAAGCGAAGTTCAAGATTCGAGAAGAAACCATCAATACTTGCAAGGAAGACTCCACCCCGGGATCGATAGACTCGACGGCTGCAATTCGTTGTAGTTATTCTTCTTTTCGACTTTCTTTCTTTGTTTTGAGAATTAATCATGATGTTTGCAATACGCTTGCGGCCCTGTCAAGTTTTCGTGAAATAGGGATACCTTTAATTGTAAATCTTGAATTATTTCCCAATTTCTCTCCTACAGTTGGTGTTGTTGTTTCCGATGCGAATTC
This sequence comes from Portulaca oleracea, assembly GCA_029582165.1. Classification (NCBI taxonomy): domain Eukaryota; kingdom Viridiplantae; phylum Streptophyta; class Magnoliopsida; order Caryophyllales; family Portulacaceae; genus Portulaca; species Portulaca oleracea. Next base: position 28,698,150 of record CM055889.1, on the reverse strand, counting down.
GAAGGTTATGAGGCCAAAACACCAATTTTCCCTTAACTTAAGGCAAGAGTGAATACACCACGGGCCTCTACATAACAAACCCAGACCGTGGTACAAATTTGGGACGGAAAGGAGCAAGGAACAACCAGGCAATGCAAACCACGGTCTGACCATGGTGGCTGCCACGGTCCAGGCTGTTATGCACGTGAAGAAAAGAGCAGCAGCATTTGATTTGAGGGAGGCAAATTCATAGCATTCATCTTCCTTCATGGGCCAATGACAAAGAGCAGAAGGGGAGGCCATTATTTGGATTGTTTTTCAATCCTTTAGGCAGACCAATCAAAAAAAGGGAGAAGTGGGGATCAATTCATTTCATTCATGAGAGAGGTGGAGGCAATTGAATTCATTCAACCACCACTCATTCGACCCAATACAAAATAAAGGTGAGGGAAATTAAGTTCATTGATTCAGCAGCCCATTCACTCCACTCACTCGACCCAATTGAAAAGGAGAGAAGCGGAGACCAATTCATCTTTCATTCATTCAGCACTTCATTCGCCCAATCACACAAGAGAGGGAGGTTGAGCTAATTGAATTCATTGCTTCAACCATTGATTCGGTCCAGTGGAAAAAAAAAAGAGAGAGAAGTGGTTCATTAATTCACATTTCATGCGGCCCAATGACCAAAGGAAAAAAGGGAAGGAAATTCTTGACATTGGTCGACCATTTCATAGGTTACCATGGCCTGGTCGTGGTGAAGGCCAAGGCCCGTGGTTGCCTCTAGCTGTGTCGTGGTTTAGTCGTGCTTTGCAAGAAAGGGAGCAGGAGAGACAGTTTCATTTTTTTATTATTCATTGGGCATTCATTATTCTATCATGCATTCATCCACCCTTTCAAGAGAGAAAAACCAAGAAGAAAACCTTATTCCATCCCATTACTCATTAATCCCTTAATCAAGATTAAAGATTGAGAATGATTCGAAGAAAAGCGAAGTTCAGGATTCGGGAAGAAACCATCAATACTTGCAAGGAAGACTCCACCCCGGGATCGAAATACTCGACGGTTGCAATTCCTTGTTGTTATTTTTCTTTTCAATTTTCTTTCTTTGTTTTGAGAATTAATCATGATGTTTGGAAATTGTTTCGTGCTTTTCTTGAACATGAGTGAGTAGTTACCTTGAATTCTAGGGTTTTGCAACCTGAAACAATGTAGTTTGATTGAATATTATTAATTTGTGCTTGAATTCTTGTTATGAATCAATAAAAGGTTGTGTTTTACATGTTCATGTGTGTTCGTTGAGTGCTCGGATACTCATGAGTTTCTAGATTATCCTGAGAAGTAATAAAAAGTGAATTAAGATAATTTGACTACCCACCTTTCTACCTAGTTTTATGAAATTTGAAAAAAGAATAGCAGACTAAGGAACCTTTTGATAACCAGAATATTTTAGACCTTCAACTTTGATTAACTTGAAAAGCATACGAAAGTTGTAATATAGGTTATTCGAGATAATTCTAATAGCATCGAACGAGCAGTAGAATTCTTATCGTTGTCGTTCTTGATTCGTTCTTGAATGTATGATTGCGCCGGCTAGGTTTAGTAATCTAACTCGTAGTTAGGTTAGCATCTCCCTAGAAGTCTTTCTCTCTTGATTGGAATCCTTGATTAACTTCCTTGTTTTCTTTAGTCTTTGCTTTTTCCTAAATCCTTACCTGAATCAAACCTGATTGGCTGAGCAATCACGATAAAGATTAGTTTTCTGTGTTACTAATTTGAGTCCCTGTGGGATCGACCTTATCGTGCTACCACGTACACCATACGCTTGCGGCCTTGTCAAGTTTTCGTGAATTAGGAAGAACTTTGATTGTAAATCTTCATTTATTTCCCAATTTCTCTTCTACAGTTGGTGTTGTTGTTTTTTATGCGAATTCGTAGGTTTTGAGAACAAAACACCAACTTTCTCTCAACTTCAGGCAAGAGTGAATACACCACGGGCCTCTACATAACAAACCTAGACCGTGGTACATATTTGGGACGGAAAGGAGCAAGGAACAACCGGGAAGTGCACATCACGGTCTGAAAGTGGTGGCTGCCACGGTCCAGGCTGTTTTGCGCGTGAAGAAAAGAGAAGCAGCAACTGATTTTAGGGAGGCAAATTCATTGCATTCATTTTCATTCATGGGCCAATGACAAAGAGCAGAAGGAGAGGCCATTATTTGGATTGTTTTTCAATCCTTCAGGCGGAACAACCAAAAAAAGGGAGAAGTGGGAATCAATTCATTTCATTCATGAGAGAGGTGGAGGCAATTGAATTCATTCATCCACCACTTATTCGGCCCAATACAAAATAGAGTTGAGGGAAATTGAGTTCATTGATTCTGCAGCCCATTCACTCCACTCAGTCGGCCTAATTGAAAAGGAGACAAGTGGAGACCAATTCATCTTTCATTCATTCAGCACTTCATTCGACCAATCACACAAGAGAGAGAGATGGAGGAAATTCAATTCATTCCTTTAACAATTGATTCGGTCAAGTGGAAAAAAATAAAGAGAGAGAAGTGGGGGCCCATTGATTTCATTAATTCACATTTCATGAGGCCAATGACCAAAGGAGAGAAATTGATTTCATTAATTCACCTTCACTCATCCACCACTCATTCGGCCCAATACAAAATAGAGGTGAGGGAAATTGAGTTCATTGATTCAGCAGCCCATTCACTCCACTCACTCGGCCGTATTAAAAAGGAGAGAAGTGGGGACCAATTCATCTATCATTCATTCAGCACTTCATTCGCCCAATCACACAAGAGAGAGAGGTCGAGCTAATTGAATTCATTGCTTCAACCATTGATTCGGTCCAGCGGAAAAAAAAAGACAGAAGTGGTTCATTAATTCACATTTCATGCGGCTCAATGAATAAAGGAAAAAAGGGAAGGAAATTCATGACATTGGTCAACCATTTCATTTGCCCAGCACAAGACCGAAGAGAGAAGTGAGGGAAATTGAGGCAGAGGCTACCATGGCCTGGCCGTGGTGAAGGCCAAGGCACGTGGTGGCCTCTGGCTGTGTCGTGATTTAGACGTGCTTTGCAAGAAAGGGAGCAGAAGTGACAGTTTCATTTTTTTTATTATCCATTGGGCATTCACTATTCTATCATGGATTCATCAACCCTTTCATGAGAGAAAAACCAAGGAGAAAACCTTAATCCATCCCATTACTCATTAATCCCTTAATCAAGATTAAAGATTGAGAATGATTCGAAGAAAAGCGAAGTTCAAGGTTCGGGAAGAAACCATCAATACTTGCAAGGAAGACTCCACCCCGGGATCGAAATACTCGACGGTTGCAATTCCTTGTTGTTATTTTTCTTTTCAATTTTCTTTCTTTGTTTTGAGAATTAATCATGATGTTTGGAACTTGTTTCGTGCTTTTCTTGAACATGAGTGAGTAGTTACCTTGAATTCTAGGGTTTTGCAACCTGAAACAATGTAGTTTGATTGAATATTATTAATTTGTGCTTGAATTCTAGTTATGAATCAATAAAAGGTTGTGTTTTACATGTTCATGTGTGTTCGTTGAGTGCTCGGATACTCATGAGTTTGAGATTATCCTGAGAAGTAATAAAAAGTGAATTAAGATAATTTGACTACCAACCTTTCTACCTAGTTTTGTGAAATTTGACAAAAGAATAGCGGATTAAGGACCCTTTTGATAGCCATAATATTTTAGACCTTCAACTTTGGTTAACTTGAAAAGCATACGAAAGTTGTAATATAGATTATTCGAGATAATTCTAATAGCATCGAACGAGCAGTAGAATTTTTATCGTTGTCGTTCTTGATTCGTTCTTGAATGTATGATTGCGCCGGCTAGGTTTAGTAATCTAACTCGTTGTTAGGTTAGCATCTCCCTAAAAGTCTTTCTCTCTTGACTGGAATCCTTGATTAACTTCCTTGTTTTCTTTAGTCTTTGCTTTTTCCTAAATCCTTACCTGAATCAAACCTGATTGGCTGAGCAATCACGATAAAGATTAGTTTTCTGTGTTACTAATTTGAGTCCCTGTGGGATCGACCTTATCGTGCTACCACGTACACCATACGCTTGCGGCCCGTGGTACATATTTCTCTGCTACAGTTGGTGTTGTTGTTTTTGATGCGAATTCGTAGGTTTTGAGGCCAAAACACCAACTTTCTCTCAGCTTCTGGCAAGAGTGAATACACCACGGGCCTCTACATAACAAACCTAGACCGTGGTACATATTTGGGACGGAAAGGAGCAAGGAACAACCGGGCAGTGCACATCACGGTCTGAAAGTGGTGGCTGCCACGGTCCAGGCTGTTTTGCACGTGAAGAAAAGAGAAGCAGCAACTGATTTTAGGGAGGCAAATTCATTGCATTCATTTTCATTCATGGGCCAATGACAAAGAGCAGAAGGAGAGGCCATTATTTGGATTGTTTTTCAATCCTTCAGGCGGAACAATCAAAAAAGGGAGAAGCGGGAATCAATTCATTTCATTCATGAGAGAGGTGGAGGCAATTGAATTCATTCATCCACCACTCATTCGGCCCAATACAAAATAGAGGTGAGGGAAATTGAGTTCATTGATTCTGCAGCCCATTCACTCCACTCACTCGGCCAAATTGAAAAGGAGACAAGTGGAGACCAATTCATCTTTCATTCATTCAGCACTTCATTCGACAAATCACACAAGAGAGAGAGATGGAGGAAATTCAATTCATTCCTTTAACAATTGATTCGGTCAAGTGGGAAAAAATAAAGAGAGAGAAGTGGAGGCCCATTGATTTCATTAATTCACATTTCATGCGGCCAATGACCAAAGGAGAGAAATTGATTTCATTAATTCACCTTCACTCATCCACCACTCATTCGGCCCAATACAACATAGAGGTGAGGGAAATTGAGTTCATTGATTCAGTAGCCCATTCACTCCACTCACTCAGCCGTATTAAAAAGGAGAGAAGTGGGGACTAATTCATCTTTCATTCATTCAGCACTTCATTCGCCCAATCACACAAGAGAGAGAAGTTGAGCAAATTGAATTCATTCCTTCAACCATTGATTCGGTCCAATGGAAAAAAAAAAGAGAGAGAGAAGTGGTTCATTAATTCATATTTCATGCGGCCCAATGACCATAGGAATAAAGGGAAGGAAATTCATGCCATTGGTCAACCATTTTACCTGCCCAGCACAAGACCGAAGAGAGAAGTATGGGAAATTGAGGCAGAGGCTGCCACGACCTAGCCATGGTGAAGGCCAGGGCCCGTGGTTGCCTCTGGCTGTGTCGTGGTTTAGTCGTGCTTTGCAAGAAAGAGAGCAGGAGTGACAGTTTCATTTTTTTTTTATTATTCATTGGGCATTCACTATTTTATCATGGCTTCATCCACCCTTTCAAGAGAGAAAAAACAAGGAGAAAACCATAATCCATCCCATTACTCATCAATCCCTTAATCAAGATTCAAGATTTAGATTAATTCGAAGAGAAGCGAAGTTCAAGATTCGAGAAGAAACCATCAATACTTGCGAGGAAGACTCCACCCCGGGATCGATAGACTCGACGACTGCAATTCCTTGTGGCTATTTTTCTTTTCAATTTTCTTTCTTTGTTATGAGAATTAATCATGATGTTTGGAACTTGTTTCGTGCTTTTCTTGAACATGAGTGAGTAGTTTCCTTGAATTCTAGGGTTTTGCAACCTGAAACAGTGTAGTTTGATTGAATATTACTAATTTGTGCATTAATTTTTGTTATGAATCAATAGAAGCTTGCGTTTTACATGTTCATGTGTGTTCTTCGAGTGCTCGAATACTCATGACTTTGAGATTAACCTGAGAAGTATTGAAAGGTGAATTAGGATAATCTGACTACCAACCTTTCTATCTAGTTTTGTGAAATTTGAAAAAAGAATAGCAGACTAAAGAACCTTTTGATAACCAGAATATTTTAGACCTTCAACTTTGACTAACTTGAAAAGCATACGAAAGTTGTAATTTAGGTTATTCGAGGTAATTCTATTAGAATCGAATGAGCAGTGGAGTTCTTAGTGTTGTCGTTCTTGATTCGTTCTTGAGTGTATGATTGCGCTGGCTACGTTTTAGTAATCTAACTCGTTGTTAGGTTAATATCTACCTAGATGTCTTTGTCTCTTGATTAGAATCCTTGATTAACTTCCTTGTTTTCTTTAGTCTTTGCTTGTTCCTAAATCCTTACCTAAATCAAACCTGATTAGTTGAGCAATCGCGATAAAGATTAGTTTTCTGTGCTACTAATTTGAGTCCCTGTGGGATCACCTTGTCATGCTACCACGTACAACATACGCTTGCGGCGCTGTCAAGTTTTTGTGAATTAGGGATAACTTTTATTGTAAATCTTGATTTATTTCCCAATTATTTTGCTACAGTTGGTGTTGTTGTTTTTGATGCGAATTCGTTGGTTTTGTGGCCAAACACCAACTTTATCTCAACTTCAGGCAAGAGTGAATACACTACGAGCCTCTACTTAACAAACCCAGACCGTGGTACAAATTTGGGACGGAAAGGAGCAAGGAACAACCAGGCAATGCAAACCACGGTCTGACCGTGGTGGGTGCCACGGTCCAAGCTGTTATGCGCGTGAAGAAAAGAGCAGCAGCATTTGATTTGAGGGAGGCAAATTCATAGCATTCATCTTCCTTCATGGGCCAATGACAAAGAGCAGAAGGGAAGGCCATTATTTGGATTGTTTTTCAATCCTTCAGGCTGACCAATTAAAAAAATGGAGAAGTGGGGATCAATTCATTTCATTCATGAGAGAGGTGGAGGCAATTGAATTCATTTAACCACCACTCATTCGACCGAATACAAAATAAAGGAGAGAAGTGGGGAAATTAAGTACATTGATTCAGCAGCCCATTCACTCCCCTCACTCGGCCCAATTGAAAAGGAGAGAAGTGGAGACCAATTCATCTTTCACTCATTCAGCACTTCATTCGCCCAATCACACAAGAGAGAGAGATTGAGGAAATTCAATTCATTCCTTCAAAAATTGATTCGGTCAAGTGGAAAAAAATAAAAAGAGAGAAGTGGAGGCCCATTGATTTCATTAATTCACATTTCATGCGGCCAATGACCAAAGGAGAGAAATTGATTTCATTAATTCACTTTCACTCATCCACCACTCATTCGGCCCAATACAAAATAGAGGTGAGGCAAATTGAGTTCATTGATTCAGCAGCCAATTCACTCCACTCACTCGGCCCTTTTAAAAAGGAGAGAAGTGGGGACCAATTCATCTATCATTCATTCAGCACTTCATTCGCCCAATCACACAAGAGAGAGAGGTCGAGCTAATTGAATTCATTCCTTCAACCATTGATTCGGTCCAGTGGAAAAAAAAAAAGAAAAGAGAGAAGTGGTTCATTAATTCACATTTCATGCGGCCCAATGAATAAAGGAAAAAAGGGAAGGAAATTCATGACATTGGTCAACCATTTCATTTGCCCAGCACAAAACCGAAGAGCGAAGTGAGGGAAATTGATGTAGAGGCTACCATGGCCTGGCCGTGGTGAAGGCCAAGGCACGTGGTTACCTCTGGCTGTGTCGTGGTTTAGTCGTGCTTTGCAAGAGAAGGAGCAGGAGTGACAGTTTCATTTTTTTTATTATCCATTGGGCATTCACTATTCTATCATGGATTCATCCACCCTTCCAAGAGAGAAAAACCAAGGAGAAAACCTTAATCCATCCCATTACTCATGAATCCCTTAATCAAGATTAAAGATTGAGATTGATTCGAAGAAAAGCGAAGATCAAGGTTCGGGAAGAAACCATCAATACTTGCAAGGAAGACTCAACCCTGGGATCGAAAGACTCGACGGTCGCAATTCCTTGTAGTTATTTTTCTTTTCGATTTTCTTTCTTTGTTTTGAGAATTAATCATGATGTTTTGAACTTGTTTCGTGCTTTTCTTGAACATGAGTGAGCAGTTTCCTTGAAATCTAGGGTTTTGTGAAATTTTAAATAATGAAAGGTGAATTAGGATAATCTGACTACCAACCTTTCCACCAAGTTTTGTGAAATTTGAAAAAAAGAATAGCGGACTAAGAACCTTTTGATAGCCAGAATATTTTAGACCTTCAACTTTGGTTAACTTGAAAAGCATACGAAAGTTGCAAATTAGGTTATTCGAGGTAGTTCTAATAGCATCGAATGTGCAGTAGAATTCTTATCGTTGTCGCTTTTGATTCGTTCTTGAATGTATGATTGCACTGGCTAGGTTTTAGTAATCTAACTCGTTGTTAGGTTAGCATCTCCCTAGAAGTCTTTCTCTCTTGATTAGAATCCTTGATTAACTTGCTTGTTTTCTTTAGTCTTTGCTTTTTCCTAAATCATTATTAGAATCAAACCTAATTAGCTAAGCAATCACGATAAAGATTATTTTCTATGCTACTAATTTGAGTCCCTATGGGATCGACCTTATCGTGCTACCACGTACACCATACGCTTGCGGCCCTATCAAGTTTTCGTGAATTAGGGATAACTTTAATTGTAAATCTTGATTTATTTCCCAATTTCTCTGCTATAGTTAGTGTTATTGTTTTTTATGCGAATTCGTAGGTTTTGAGGCCAAAACACCAACTTTCTCTCAACTTCAGGCAAGAGTGAATACACCACGGGCCTCTACATAGCAAACCCAGACCGTCGTACAAATTTGGGACGGAAAGGAGCAAGGAACAACCGGGCAGTGCACACCACGGTCTGACAGTGGTGGCTGCCACGGTCCAGGCTGTTTTGCGCGTAAAGAAAAGAGAAGCAGCAATTAATTTGAGGGAGGCAAATTCATTGCATTCATCTTCCTTCATGGGCCAATGATAAAGAGCAGAAGGGGAGGCCATTATTTGGATAGTTTTTAAATCCTGCAGGCTGACCAATCAAAAAAAGGGAGAAGTGGAGATTAATTCATTCCATTCATGAGAGAGGCGGAGGTAATTGAATTCATTCATCTACCACACGTTCGGCCCAATACAAAATAGAGGTGAGGTAAATTGAGTTCATTGATTCAGCAGCCCATTCACTCCACTCACTCGGCCCAATTAAAAAGGAGAGAAGTGGAGACCAATTCATCTTTCATTCATTCAGCACATAATTCGCCCAATCACACAAGAGAGAGAGGTGGAGGAAATTGAATTCATTCCTTCAACCATTGATTCGGTCCAGTGGAAAAAAAAAATAGAGAAGTGGAGGCCCATTGATTTCATTAATACACATTTAATGCGGCCAATGACCAAAGGAGAGAAATTGATTTCATTAATTCACATTCATTCTCCACCACACGTTCGGCCCAATACAAAATAGAGGTGAGGGAAATTGAGTTCATTGATTCAGCAACCCATTCACTCCACTCAATCGGCCCAATTAGAAAGGAGAGAAGTGGGGACTAATTCATCTTTCATTCATTCAGCACTTCATTCGCCCAATCACACAAGAGAGAGAGGTGGAGCTAATTGAATCCATTCGTTCAAACATTGATTCAGTGCAGTGGAAAAAAAAATAGACAAGTGGTTTATTAATTCACATTTCATGCGGCCCAATGACCAAAGTAAAAAAAGGGAGGAAATTCATGTCATTGAAGAACCATTTCATTTGCCCAGCACAAGACCGAAGGTAGAAGTGAGGGAAATTGAGGCAGAGGCTACCACGGCCTGGCCATGGTGAAGGCCAAGGCCCGTGGTTGCCTCTGGCTGTGCCGTGGTTTAGTCGTGCTTTGCAAGAAAAGGATTCACTATTCTATCATGGATTCATTTTTTTTTATTATTCATTGGGCATTCACTATTCTATCATGGATTCATCCACCCTTTCGAGAGAGAAAAACCAAGGAGAAAACCTTAATTCATCCCATTACACACCAATCCTTTAATCAAGATTCAAGATTGAGATTGATTCGAAGAGAAGCGAAGTTCAAGATTCGGGAAGAAACCATCTATACTTGCAAGGAAGATTAATCCCCGGGATCGAAAGACGCGACGGCTGCAATTCCTTGTAGTTATTTTTCTTTTCGATTTTCTTTCTTTGTTTTGAGAACTAATCATGATGTTTGGAACTTGTTTCGTGCTTTTCTTGAACATGAGTGAGTAGTTTCCTTGAATTCTATGGTTTTGCAACCTGAAACAGTGTAATTTGATTGAATATTACTAATTTGTGCATGAATTTTTGTTATGAATCAATAGAAGCTTGTGGTTTACATGTTCATGTGTGTTTTTGGAGTGCTCGAATACTCATGAGTTTGAGATTAACCTGAGAAGTAATGAAAGGTGAATTAGGATAATCTGACTACTAACCTTTCTACCTAGTTTTGTGAAATTTGAAAAAAGAATAGCAGACTAAGGAACCTTTTGATAACCAGAATATTTTAGACCTTCAACTTTGGTTATTTTAAAAAAGCATACGAAAGTTGTAATTTAGGTTATTCGATGTAATTCTATTAGCATCGAATGAGCAGTAGAGTTCTTATGGTTGACGTTCTTGATTCATTCTTAAATGTATGATTGCACTGGCTAGGTTTTAGTAATCTAACTCATTGTTAGGTTAGCATCTCCCTAGAAGTCTTTCTCTCTTGATTAGAATCCTTGATTACCTTCCTTATTTTCTTTAGTCTTTGCTTTTTCCTAAATACTTACCTGAATCAAACCTGATTAGCTAAGCAATCGCGATAAAGATTAGTTTTCTGTGCTACTGATTTGAGTCCCTGTAGGATCGACCTTGTCTTGCTACCACGTACACCATACGCTTGCGGCGCTGTCAAGTTTTCGTGAATTAGGGTTAACTTTAATTGTAAATCTTGATTTATTTCCCAATTATTTTGCTACAGTTGGTGTTGTTGTTTTTTATGCGAATTCGTAGGTTTTGAGGCCAAAACACCAACTTTATCTCAACTTCAGGCAAGAGTGAATACACTACGAGCCTCTACATAACAAACCCAGACCGTGATACAAATTTGGGACGGAAAGGAGCAAGGAACAACCGGGCAGTGCACACCACCGCCTGACCGTGGTGGCTGCCACGGTACAGGTTGTTTTGCGCGTGAAGAAAACAGCAGTAGGAATTGATTTGAGGGAGGCAAATTCATTGCATTCATCTTCCTTCATGGGCCAATGACAAAGAGTAGAAGGGGAGGCCATTATTTCGATTGTTTTTCAATCCTTCAGGCGGACCAATCAAAAAAAGGGAGAAGTGGGGATCCATTCATTTCATTCATGAGAGAGGTGAAGGCAATTACATTCATTCATCCACCACTCATTCGGCCCAATACAAAATACATGTGAGGGAAATTGAGTTCATTGATTCAGCAGCCCATTCACTCCACTCAATCGGCCCAATTAAAAAGGAGAGAAGTGGAGACCAATTCATCTTTCATTCATTCAGCACTTCATTCGCCCAATCACACAAGAGAGAGAGGTGGAGGAAATTGAATTCAGTCCTTCAACCATTGATTCGGTCCAGTGGAAAAAAAAAAAGAGAGAAGTGGAGGCCCATTGATTTCATTAATTCACATTTCATGCGGCCAATGACCAAAGGAGAGAAATTGATTTCATTAATTCAGATTAATTCATCCACCACTCATTCGGCCCAATACAAAATAGAGATGAGGGAAATTGAGTTCATTTATTCAGCAGCCCATTCACTCCACTCACTCGGCCAAATTAAAAAGGAGAGAAGTGGAGACCAATTCATCTTTTATTCATTCAGCACTTCATTCGCCCAATCACGCAAGAGAGAGAGGTGGAGCTAATTGAATTCATTCCTTCAACCATTGATTCGGTCCAGTGGAAAAAAAAAAAAAGAAAAGAGAGAAGTGGTTCATTAATTCACATTTCATGCGGCCCAATGACCAAAGAAAAAAAGGGAAGGAAATTCATGTCATTGGTCAACCATTTCATTTGCCCAGCACAAGACCGAAGAGAGAAGTGAGGGAAATTGAGGCAGAGGCTACCACGGCCTGCCCGTGGTGAAGGCCCAGGTCCGTGGTTGCCTCTGGCTATGTCGTGGTTTAGTCGTGCTTGGCAAGAAAGGGAGCAGGAGTGACAGTTTCATTTTTTTATTATTCATTGGGCATTCGCTATTCTATCATGGATTCATCCACCCTTTCAAGAGAGAAAAACCAAGGAGAAAACCTTAGTCCATCCGATTACTCATCAATCCCTTAATCTAGATTCAAGATTGAGATTGATTCGAAGAGAAGCCAAGTTCAAGATTCGGGGAGAAACCGTCAATACTTGCAAGGAAGACTCCTCCCCGGGATTGAAAAACTCGACGGTTTCAGTTCCTTGTAGTTATTTTTCTTTTAGATTTTCTTTCTTTGTTTGGAGAATTAATCATGATGTTTGGAACTTGTTTCGTGCTTTTCTTGAACATGAGTGAGTAGTTTCCTTGAATTCTAGGGTTTTGCAACCTGAAACAATGTAGTTTGATTGAATATTATTAATTTGTGCATTAATTCTTGTTATGAATCACTAGAAGGTTGTGTTTTACATGTTCATGTGTGTTCTTTGAGTGCTCGAATACTCATGAGTTTGAGATTAACCTGAGAAGTAATGAAAGGTAAATTAGGATAATCTGACTACCAACCTTTCTACCTAGTTTTATGAAATTTGAAAAAATAATAGCAGACTAAGGAACCTTTTGATAACCAGAATATTTTAGACCTTCAACTTTGATTAACTTGAAAAGCATACGAAAGTTGTAATTTTGGTTATTCGAGGTAATTCTATTAGCATCGAATTAGCAGTAGGGTTCTTATGGTTGTCGTTCTTGATTCGTTCTTGAATGTATGATTGCGCTGGCTAGGTTTTAGTAATCTAACTCGTTGTTAGGTTAGCATGTCCCTAGAAGTCTTTCTCTCTTGATTAGAATCCTTGATTAACTTCCTTGTTTTCTTTAGTCTTTGCTTGTTCCTAAATCCTTACCTGAATCAAACCTGATTTTGAGAATGAATACAATCAAGCTTTTAGCTTACCCCTTGAGTGTTCCATGAGAACCTCGTTGATTTCTTCTATTGTATCCTTGTTTGGCAACCAAGTGGTGAGGAAGAGCTTGAATCCTGAACCTAGAAGGTTGTTCTGTAACTAGGTTTAAGGTCAAGTAGCCCTAGGGTTTCTTCTTATGGTGTTCAAGTATAAAGATATATCCTTTGAACTATCATGGTTACTTTTTATCTTTCTATGCTTTAGTTAGATAAAGCAAACCCTAAGGCTATTCACAATCTCTCAAAGCTCTCATCTTTCCCTCTTTCTCACGTCAAACTCTCTCCCACTCTCTCAAACCTCACGTCAACCCTCTCCCTCTCTCACAAATCTCTCTCAAACATCCCTCCCTCAAACTCTTTCAAAGTCCTCATGACAAAATCACCATCTCTCCCTCCTTTGCCTCACGTCAATCATCATCATACATCTCTCTCAAACTCCATAAAGATTCATCCTTTCTCAAACCTTAATCCATACTCTCCCACAAATCTCCCAAAACTCCATAAATCTCTCTCTTTTCACATGAATCATCCCCTACCCTAATCCTAGTTCACGTGAAGCCTCCCATATTCAGATTGGTTGCACATCTCCCTTGATGTGTAATTGATCAAGATCCAATCTTTGATCCCATTATACATCATAATTTGAGAAAGAGATTTCAACCCAAAGAGAGTGATTCCAATTTCACCACTATGACCACTGAACGTCCTCAGTTTAGTGAGCATAAGGAGATCATTTCTTCGATCCTAAACACAAACCCTAGCCACGAAAATCCCACAAAAGAACCTCCCCTCGTCACCTCCCACGAGATTCCAGACGAGAAAACATCAACAATGCCCTCTCAACGTGAGATCCAGCCTAAGAGTGTTCACGTGAGCCCTAATGATGTTCCAGAGGTTCAAAATCAAAATGAAGATCTTCAGACAAAGGGTATGATCAAGGAAATTGTCAGTCCATGCGCCATCCCTACCCTTGTGGTTACAAAGGAAGACGGGAATGAACGTCTCTGCAACAAGAAGACCACTACCAAGTACAGCATTCCTAGAACTGAAGATCCAGTGGATGAGCTGCACGATACCCAAGTCATTCCAATGACTGGTCAAAAAAGTGGGTATTACCAAAGACAAACTCAAGAAGGGGATACTACTGTCAAAATCAAAGGAGGTCTCTATAAATGGTTAGTCATGGCTGCTGGACTAACTATTGTTCTTTATACTCTAATGAGATTGATGAATTAGGTTTTGAAGCCCCTTATTAGCAAGTATGTTGTTGTCTACCTTGATAACATATTCGTGAAAGATCATATCTTTCATCTCCAATCTATTGTGAAGACTTTAGCTCACGTAATTCTGCATTGGAATCTATCCAAGTCTTACCTCTTCATCAACAACATAGTCTCTCTTGGCTATGCTCTTTCAATTAAAGTGATCAAGGTTGAAGAAGAAGAGGTCAAAGCTATCAAGGAGTGGCCTACTCCAACTAGTAGTCATGATGTTCGAAGCTTCCCTGGCTTGGTCTCTTTCTGTAGGAGGTTTGCGAACAATTTCAGAACTATTCTATCTCCTATGAACGAGCTATTGAAGTCCAAGCGGTTCTCATGGATGCACCTAGCCCAGCAAGCTTTCGACACCATCAAGGAATGACTCTGCACCACCTCAGTCCTAGCCCTACCAAGCTTTAATAAGAAGTTTGAGGTTGAGTGTGATGCTTCTAGAGTTGGTATTGGAGTTATTCTATCTCAAACGGGCCATCCCTTAGCTGCTGGAAAGTCACCTAGCCTCAGTTCCACTTTTGGGGATCCTAGATTCATGGAAGATAATGGAGGCCAGCCCCGATCCACCAATAAGAAGATCTCATTCCTGCAATCAAGTTTGAGGACAAACTTTCAACAAGGGGGGAATGATGTACTTCAGTCCACGCCTGAAATAAATCTGCCTAGCCTAGGTCTCACTTTTGGGGACCTTAGGTTCATGGAAGGAAATGGAGGTTCACCAAGCCTTGGGCTCGCCTTTGGAGACCCAAGATTCATGGAGAATGATGGAAATCCATCCATATTATTCACACCAAGCCCAACTAAAGAGGCCCAACGTCACTTCCTCTCTAATGATGGAAAGCCACCCACGCCAAGCGCAGTAAAGAAAGTCCAATTCAACTACAAACGGGCTATAGAGGAAAGAATGAGTATAGAGGCCCAAAGGCCCATCCATATTGTGTGCTCCTTATGGCAAGAGGATGTCTAAACATCCTAAAGGGGTCCAAGGCACGCCAACATCACGTCAATGGCCCAAGTGCAAGCCCAAAGTGAATTTCACATTTCTGACCATTTCCAGATAAAGTTCACAGTTTTACCATTTCAGTTTGAACTTCACAGTTTTGGCCGTTTGATGTATTTCTTTACATTTCTAGGGTTTTATTTACATTTCCAGTTGTGTGAGGTGCCAAGTAATATATATAACTTGGACATCAAGTCTTAGGAGTCTAGATTAGTCTAGAATGATCTACAATGTTCTAGAATGATTTAGAAGTTGTGTGGTGTGTGTGTGTGTGACGTGTGGTGTGCTAGATTTGGTGTCAAGCTAAGTAGTCCTAGATAAGGTTGGCTTATTTTGTAAATAATCAATCTTGGATTAGGAAAGCCAAGTCCTAAAAGGATTATTATCTCTTATAACCAACTCCCCTTAGGATAAGGAGTGCTAATCCAAGGGGGAGATGAAGTAGATGGCGTCTAGGAGTAGTAATAGATGGCTTGCACGCCAAGCCTTAGAGTCCTGATATGTTTGGGACTTAGTTAGTATAAATAGCTAGGCTTGTAGCCTTTCAAAGGCAGCCCGTTTTGAATTATGAATACAACCAAGCTTTTAGCTTACCCCTTGAGTGTTTCATGAGAACCTCGTTGATCTCTTCTATTGTATCTTGGTTTGGCAACCAAGTGGTGAGGAAGAGCTTGAACCCTAAACCTAGAAGGTGATCTCTTCTATTGTATCTTGGTTTCTTTTTGTGGTGTATCTGTATCAAGATAGATCCATTGAACTATCCCGGTTACTTCTATCTATCTTTCAATTTACCTTGTTAAGATGTGATGACAATCCGACATGAATTATACACATCTACAGGAGTCCATCTCCAACCTTTCAGGCCTAGTTCAGGCCCTTTTTCACCAGTCCTCACCTCCACCACCTCAAGAACCACCCGCCCCAACCCCAACGAGTGAGGATGAGTGATCTTTTGCTCCGCCCTTTTATCTTTCTGCCATTGTTTTCTGCATTGAGGACAATGCACTGTTTAAGCATGGGGGGTTATATCACTTTGTGAATATTTCTCTTTACTTCTCTGAGTTTTCTTTTATTTTCGTGCTTCTTTTTCTTGTTTCATGCTTATTTTTCAATTTTTAGTGTGTTCTTCTTGTTTTTTTTGTGTTTCTAGTTTGATTTTTCTTACTTTAGTGTGTTTTCTTTTAATTGAGTTTTTAGTTGTGTGGTTTTCTTTGCTTATTTTTTAGTTTTTCTTTCTAGCTTTCTTAAGTTTTCCTTTTAGTTTTTAGATTCACATTCACCTAGATTGCATTAGTTAGAGCATATAGATTTTTCTTTTCTTTCTTTTCTTAGTTTCTTTTTCTTTTTCTTTCTTTTGCATTCACCTTATTCAAAATCCAAAAAAAAAATTCAGAAATTAGAAAAAGCCAAAAAAATTTTGAAAAGATAAGAAGAAAAACCAAAAAATATAGGATTAGGATTAGCCTGTCCGGAACACCTTCGATGATTATTTGTAAACCTACCTTACTTTCAGTTTACCTTGCTTCACTTAGAAAATTCTGGATGAGAATTTAAAAGTTTTTGAAATCGTTTTCCTTAAATCTTCTGATTTTGAGTCAAGTTATGAAAGATGTGTTTAACTGCTTTGACTATCTTAGAAAGTATAAATATGCGTGCCGCAAATCTTTGGGCTAGGTTTAGTTGATTGAGCCCTATCCCCTGAGTCCACATAGCCTAAAATTATGGATTGACCATTTTTATCAATTCTTTTATTTCTTGAGTGACTTCACCACTAGTTGCACCCTTAGAACTTGCTTTGCATCTTGTTTGAAATTGCATTTTTACATTGCATATTGTGACAATATGATTGAGGCATTGTTTCCTTTATTAATTAAACTACATAGACAAATAGCCTCCCTAATGTTATAATTACCGTTCTTTAGCCCCGCCTAGCCTTTGACTACCTTTCTTTTTGTGATGAAACCCTGACAATACAAGCATTGGCCTTTATTAATTCCTACCCTTTGCATTGCTTGGATGTGTGAGAGTCCATTGTTCCGGGAGCGAAAATTGGTTCGGTGTTGCTGTGAATGGTATTGAGATATTGAGGTGTGAATTTTAATTTTAATTGAATTGGGACACATTATATTTCCCAATTATTTTGAGTTAGCCAATTGGTTATGAAGTTCTTTTGACATATATGACAAGTTTTTGGTGTCGTTGCCAGGGACTCTATCCCTAGCGGCCAGTAGAGGAACCCTCTTAGGTTGACTAAGCTGGTTTTTTTCTTTCTTTTTCTTTGATTTTCTTGTTTCACTGCATTGGTGTTCTCGTTTTTGTTTTGCTAGGATCTTTTAGTATATGCAACTATCTTCGGAGTTCGAGTTCAATCCAGAAATAGAGAGGACTTTCCATCGGAGGAAGAGACAAAGATTAGAAGAAGCTAGCAAAGAGACGCACGTGTAGCATTTTGAGATGGCCGAAGAAGAACCACCAATTACTTTCGGCCAATATGTGACTCCAAACGTCACAAGCCCACCCACCGCCATCAAACTACCTGAAGTGGCAAACGGCTTTACGTTGAAGAATTCTCTCATCAGCCTAGTACGTGCTACGCCCTTCCACGGTATCCCAAGCGAGGATCCTAACCGACATTTGCGCGTTTTCCCCCAAATATGTGATACCTTCAAAGCCAATGGAGTCTCGCCGGAGGCAATCAAGCTGCGATTGTTTCCCTTCTCCCTGGAGGACCGAGCATGGGAGTGGCTGGATTCCCTTCCACAGAATTCAATTAGCACCTTCGATCAGCTGGCGAGCACGTTCTTGGTCAAGTACTTTCCGCCAAGCAAGCTGACGAGCCTCCGGAACCAGATCTCTACTTTCTCCCACGAGTCAGACGAGAACCTGTATGATGCATGGGAGAGGTTCAAGGAATTGCTTCGCCAATGCCCCCATCATGGTTTCGAGCCATGGCTTCCCATCCAAGCCCTCTACAACGAGGTAGACGATCAGTTGAGAGCGACCCTCCTTGCAGCCGCTGAAGGAAATATCATGAGCAAGACGGTGGAGGAATTATATGAGCTTATTGATCAAATGGCGTTGAATAGTCATCAGTGGTCGAGATCCCGCTCCACGGGAACGGGAGTTAAGTATTCCGTTGATGTTATCACTTTGTTATTTGTAAAACTTGATTCCATTAATCAGAAAATGGAAAGAATGCATGTGAATGTTTCCCCTCCCTCTCAATGTGGTTCCTGTTATTCTTTTGAGCATGCGACTCTGCATTGTCCTAATGGGGTGGGTAGTAGTAGCCAACCTGACCAAGCCAATTATATTGGAAACCCTACCCAGAGACTTCCTTTTGACCCCTATTCCAACACTTATAATACCGGTTTGAGACACTATCTAATCTTACTTACCGGAACCAAATGGGTCACCCACAAGAACAAAGACCTCCTACTCAACCTTACCAAGCCCCTCAAAAGCCCGACCCAGAGGCTATGATGGTAACCATGCTCCAGGCCCAACAAAAGCAACTCGAGCATCAACAAAGACAAGATGAGGTAATTAAGGCTCTAGCCACTAAGGTTGACCTTTTATCCAGCCATAACCAGATACTTGAGAACCAGATAGCTATCTAATCTGGTACTTCCACCACCCCCCTCCTGGACCACCCGTGCCTAATCCTAAGGAGCATTGCAATGCTATAGTTTTGAGGAGCGGGACACAACTTAAGGGACCCGAGATGCCAAATGGCAAGCATGGGGGGATTTTGAGTGAGAAGGATGTTGAGAAAGAGAGTGAGGAGGAGAAAGACCATGAGAGAGAGACCATCGATGAGGGTAATGTTGAAATCCCTCAACCACCACCATCTTCACCACCGAGAGTTTATGTGCCCCATATTCCATTCCCTTCTAGGCTTGCTAAGCCTAAGTTTGATGTTCAATTTGGGAAATTCCTTGGTATGTTGAAAAAGTTAAATGTGAATATTCCTTTTCTTGATGCTTTGTCCCAAATGCCCTTATATGCTAAATTTTTGAAGGAGATTCTCTCCAAGAGGAGAAAAGTAGATGATTGTGAGGTAATTGCATTGAGTGAGGAGTGTAGCTCTGTTGTTTTAAATAAGCTCACTCCAAAGCTTAAAGACCCTGGAAATTTCACTATTTCTTGTGGCCTAGGAACTAGGGGTGGAAACGGTGCGGTGCGGTGCGTTTTCGGTACGCCGAAGCGGTGCACCGGATGAAACGGTGCGCGAAAACCATAAACCGGAACCGGAACCGAATCACCTGGTTTTTAAAAACCGGTGCACCGGCTTTAATAGTGCGGCTTCACCGGTGAACCGGAACCGCATAAATTTCTATCAAACATCAAAAAATCTCTATTTAATAAAAAAAAAATCTCTCTTTAATCAAAAAAAAAAAAAGTGAGAACCCTAAACCCTAAACTGGAAAATGAAAATTTGAAATACTAAAACCTAATTCCCCCCTCCCCTTGCCCGACGGTCAATGTCTTAGTGAGACTGTGAGGAGTGTGAGCCAGAGAGCCAAATTTACTAGCCCATAAGCCCAACCCAATAACACATTAACACCTAATGTTCTTTTTTTTTACCTAGTTAATTTATATTATTTTTGTATTAATTTTTGGGTAGAATTTTTTTTTAACCAAAATTTATATATATATATGTATTTAATTATATTAATGGTGCGGTGCCGGTTCCCCGGCGGTGTGAATATCCCAAACCGGAACCGCCCCGTTTAGTATCTGGTTTTTCCGATGCGGTGCACCGGATTTTTAAACCAATTCGGTGTTGCCCGTTCCCGGTTTTTTTTATCCGGTTTCCTGTTCGGTGTGCCGGTTCCGGATTTTTCTTTCACCCCTACAAGGAACCATGAACATCAACTGTGCTTTATGTGATGTGGGCTCAAGTGTGAGCTTGATGCCTTATTCCCTTTATAGGAGACTGAAGTTAGGGGAGCTTAGACCTATCGTCATGTCACTTCAAATGGTTGATCGTTCTGTTAAGTACCCAATGGGTATTTTAGAGGACTTTCCTCTTAGGGTAGGAGACTATTATGTGTCTATGGATTTTGTGATTCTTGATATGGTCGAGGACACCCGTACCCAAATTATTTTAGGAAGACCTTTCCTTGCCACTATTGGGTGTGTAATAGATGTGAAAAAAGGGAGGATGAGCTTTAAGTTCGGGGAGCATGAGGTTGAATTTAATATGTTTCGTGAACATATGCCTCATAATGTTTCTTCTTGCTGTGGTGTTGATGTGGTTGGGGGTGATGAGTCTGTTGATGTTTTTCCTAAGGGCCATGGACTTGGTGATGTGACGGATTGGACGCATGTTATTGAACTCGAGCCTAACATTACCAAGGACATGCCCTGTACTACTAATGAGGATTGGCTGGGAGATTTTTGCAGGTTTGATTCTAAGATGTCTTCCATTGCTGAGGAAGGAAAGCAGTTCGACCCTTGCTGGTGGGTTCGACTTCGAGCATTTGAGGGATCACGTGCTGATGGTGATCCGAAGGAGTTTGGCTGTCACGTTGTGAAATTTTCTCCTGGTTGTGGTAAGTTTCGTCTAGCTTAAGATGTTAAACTAGAGCTTCTTGGGAGGCAACCCAAGTATTTATTTGTTTTCTTTTGATTTTGTTTTGTTTGAGTTAGTTTAATTTGATTATGAAATCCCCTCCTTTAATTGGTTCTTTATGGTGTATATTTGGATTGTCATTGCAATCATATTCTTGAGAATTCTTGGTTTGATGTGGATGATAGGAGAAACTTGGTTGCTTGTTTGATTTACGTTGCTTGTCTTGTTGTGATTCAACTAGTCTTGATCGATTCTTGTGCATGACAGTGAAGTTCTTGTGTTTGGTACATCAAATGAACTAGTTGTTTGTGATTATGGTACGTTAACCCGTGAGACTTCTTGAGCCTAAAAGAATATCATTTCTATAGTCTCATTTTCTTTTGAGTGTGACCTTACCATATTTGCATCTCTAGAACTTGATTTGACTCTCTTTGAAACTGCATTTGACTTGTGCATTGTGTTAATTTGAGGCCCATTTTGAAACTATAGTCAAAAGCCACCTGACGATATGACTTCTTTTTGCTAGCCCTTGCGAAGTTTTTCCTGTTTTGATTGTTTCACCTATATTCCGCACCCTTGGCCTGTTCTAAATCCCATATCCCTTAGCCAAGTTAGTGGAGCAACAATTCAGTCGGGAGGCAGTTTTGTAATCTAATTGTTGGTGACTTTGTTGTTAGTTTGCTTGATGAGGGAAGCATTGCTCATAATCGTTATTTATCCCCTCTTTTCATTCGAGGTCGAAATGGGTTTGATGGGAAATGAGTCGTTTCTTTATGTAATTATGCTATCCACCGAAAAAAAAAAGAAGTGAAAAAAAAAGAGAAGCTTTTAAGAATAAGGTGAATAGCATGGTCACTTTCTTGCTTATAGTGACTCTTCCCTTGCTTTTTCAATGCAGGATATATATATTTGAGCCTAATTGCAATGTGAAGTAAGAGGTGTTGTATGTTATGTATTGGGAACGTTGCTCTTTAGGTCCTTGGCTCTTAGCCCCACATTTCCCAAATGATTTCCCTCCTTACCCTACACCTAAGCCCCATTACAACCCTTGAAAAGTCCTCATGATTAACATTTGTGCATATTGTCTATAGCAGTAGAGAATTGAGACTCTTGTCAAGCTTATGGTAGCTTGCTTACATTGGTTAAAGGTTTTTTAGTGAACCGATATATCTTTTGCAAACACACGAGGTGAGTGATCCACATACCATAAAGTGAGGTCCTACCGATCCCAACTGGTTCGCCAAGCATGTGAACGGAATTTATTTGCATTTGAATTGTGATGGATTGGTTGTGTTGCTTCTTGACTTGTGATTCTATTTCGAACAGCAACCTTTGTTTCAATTTAAATCTTATTCTCGCTAGGGAGTCCTTGAGTGTATGTTTGCTTGGGTATTCTTACATTGCCTTGATATTGGAGGAGGTGTATTAGTTTTCCTTTTGAAGTCCTTTCATTCTGTTTTGAGTCATGTACTTGCATGGGGACAAGCAAGGAGTAAGCATGGGGGGATTTGATAAATGTTTTTAATGACTATGTTTTTAGGGGATTTTGATAATGAATTAGGGATAACTTTAATTGTAAATCTTGATTTATATCCCAATTTCCCTACTACACTTGGTGTTGTTGTTTTTTATACGAATTTGTAGGTTTTAAGGCCAAATCACCAACTTTTTCTCAACTTCAGGCAAGAGTGAATACACCGTAGGCCTCTACATAACAAACCCAAACAGTGGTACAAATTTGGGACGGAAAGGAGCAAGAAACGACTGGGAAGTGCACACCACGGTCTGACCGAGGTGGCAGCCATGGTCCAGGCTGTTTTGCGCATGAAGAAAAGAGTAGCAGCAATTGATTTGAGCAAGGCAAATTCATTGCATTCATCTTCCTTCATGGGCCAATGACAAAGAGCAAAAGGAGAAGCCATTATTTGGATTGTTTTTCAATCCTCCAGGCGGCCAAATCAAAAAAAGGGAGAAATAGGGATCAATTCATTTCATTCGTGACAGAGGTGGAGGCAATTGCATGAATTCATTCATACACCACTCATTCGGCCCAATACAAAAGAGAGGTGAGGGAAATTGAGTTCATTGATTCAGCAGCCCATTAATTCCATTCACTCAGCCATATTAAAAAGGAGAGAAGTGGAGGCCAATTCATCTTTCATTCATTCAGCACTTCCTTCACCCAATCACACAAGAGAGAAAGGTGGAAGAAATTGAATTCATTCCTTCAACCATTGATTCGGTCCAGTGGAAAAAAAGAGAGAAGTGGAGGCCCATTGATTTCATTAATTCACATTTCATGCGGCCCAATGACCAAAGGAAAAAAGGGAAGGAAATTCATGTCATTGGTCAACCATTTCATTCGCCCAGCACAAGACTAAAGAGAGATGTGAGGGAAATTGAGGCAGAGGCTACCACAGCCTGGCCGTGGTGAAGGCAACAGTCCATGGTTGCCACTGGCTGGGTCGTGGTTTAGCCGTGCTTCGCAAGAAAGGGAGCAGGAGTGACGGTTTCATTTGTTATGATTATTCATTGGGCATTCACTATTCTATCATGGATTCATCCACCCTTTCAAGAGAGAAAAACCAAGGAGAAAACCTTAATCCATCCCATTACTCATCAATCCCTTAATCAAGATTCAAGATTGAGATTGATTCGAAGAGAAACGAAGTTCAAGATTCGGGAAGAAACCATCAATACTTGCCATGAATACTCCACCCCGGGATCGAAAGACTCGACGGTTGTAATTCCTTGTAGTTATTTTTCTTTTCGATTTTCTTTCTTTGTTTTGAGAATTAATCATGATGTTTGGAACTTGTTTCGTGATTTTCTTGAACATGGGTGAGTAGTTTCCTTGAATTCTAGGGTTTTGTAACCCGAAACAATGTAGTTTGATTGACTATTATTAGTTTGTGCATGAATTCTTGTTATGATCAATAGAAGGTTGGGTTTTACATGTTCATGTGTGTTCTTTGAGCGCTCGAATACTCATGAGTTTGAGATTAACCTGGGAAGTACTGAAAGGTGAATTAGGATTATCTTACTAGTAACCTTTCTACCTAGTTTTGTGAAATTTGAGAAAAGAATAGCATACTAGGGAACGTTTTTATAACCAGAATATTTTAGACCTTCAACTTTGATTAACTTGAAAAGCATACGAAAGTTGTAATTTGGGTTAATCGAGGTAATTCTATTAGCATCAAAAGAGCAGTAGAGTTCTTATGGTTGTCGTTCTTAATTTGTTCTTGAATGCATGATTGCACAGGATAGGTTTTAGTAATCAAACTCGTTGTTAGGTTAGCATCTCCCTAGAAGTCTTTCTCTCTTTATTAGAATCCTTGATTAATTTCTTTAATTTCTTTAGTCTTAGCTTGTTCCTAAATCCTTACCTGAATCAAACCTGATTAGCTTAGTAATCGCGATAAAGATTAGTTTTCTGTGCTGCTAATTTGAGTCCCTGTTGGATCGACCTTGACGTACTACCACGTACACCGTGCGCTTGCGATCATTCAGATATCAACATTCTTATATTAATAGGAGACCAGATACCAGATGTATAAGGTTAACTTATTCGAATCAATCATATTATTATTTTCTTTTATGATATATTATTAATTTTTTTTATATTGTGCCACAAATTACATTTTCAATGTTTTCTTATCACATAACATAAGAAACAGGCTAGGTAAATCATCTTACTATTTGAAAAATGTCTAGTATTGGTATTATAGATTAAATTTCATTATTTGTTGTTCTAAACCAAAATTCTATAGGCCATGTTCTTTGGAGTGTAGATAAGTATAGGTAAGTCAGTAAGGTAAATGTTAGTAGGTAAGTCTCATTAGTCATATTAATTCTTAAATATGTAATTTTTTAAATAAGGTATTGTGACTAAGATAAGTCATATCATTAATATTACTAATCAAATAAGGTAGTATGAGTGAGAAGAAACTAACAAAAGCACAAAATATTTAGATAAAATTTACAAAAGTTGGAATGAGCTTGAATGAATTGTTAAAATTTGGAAGAAGTTCAAAACACACAGCTTTTTAGGCCCTGTTCTTTTACATGGTACACTACTAAAAATATGTATATTTCCAACTAGCTTTTTATAACCAATTTAAAATAGTTGGAAAAACTAACCATTTTAGCAACCATTTGATATTCCAACTATTTTTCAAAAAATTTAGTAGGAAAAATGGTTGGAAATTCCAACCAATTTTGCTAAAATGGTTGGAAAATTTTCCTACCATCCTTTTTCCAACCAATTTCAAATAGTAGGAAAAAGAATGATAAAAAAATTTCCAACCAATTTTAGCAAAATTAGTTAGAATTTCTAACCATTTTTCCCACTAAAGTTTTTGAAAAATAGTTGGAATATCAAATAGTTACTAAAATGGTTGATTTTTCCAACCATTTTAAATTGGTTGGAAAAAAGTGGTAGGTAATACAGATATTTTTAGTAGCGGTATCATATCCCACCTACCACAATTTACCATGCTAACCACAAACTAATGCATCTTACCATATCACATCCACACTTTATCATAACCATCATAATTTTCTCTCTGATTGCTTTTCTCTCTCATTTTTTCTCAACGTTTCACTTTTTTCTCTATTCACCTACCACATCAACCATTTTTACCACAAATTTTACAACAACCTAACATATTGTACTACAACATACTACATTCTTCACAATTTACCATACCTTACCATTTTTACATTTGATCTATCATAATTCTAAAAAAATCAACCTTAAAGCTTGTAAATTTCATGAGTAAACTGTAGGTAAATATTACTTACCTAAATCAACTCAAATTTTTCCAAACTTTCTCAAATATACCAAAATTTACCAAATTTACAATAATCACAATTTATACAACTTACCTAATTTTACCTAAAATTATCTAAATTTACCAAACTTCACCCAAATAATTTTTCTATACCACACCTTCCAATCTATTTTACAGGCGCTTAGATATATGCGATCGCGGAGCTTCATTGGAATTTACATCTCAAGTTGTCATCTCTCTCTCGCTTTTCTTCATTCCACCGAATTTTGGGCTCAGAGTTAGAACTCGATGGAATGAAGAAAGAGGAGAGAGGATAACAACCTAAGAAAATGTAAATTCCACCATAAGCTCCGTATCAGATATACTCTTAGTTAAATTTTCCTTAGGCAAATTAAAGGACTAAAAATAAAGAATACACTGTAAATCTCGTGACATAAAAAGAAAAAGTTGATGATGATGAAGCATTAACGGCCACACAGTCGACACGTGGAAGAGTATGAGAGGAGGGAAGGGAACATTGGAAGGGGGTAAGTCTCAGTGTTTCAGACCGTTAGTACAAATAGCCACGTGCATTCCTGCGGTCGGTGGGCCCCACATGACACGTGTTCAGGTGCAGACTGTGAAGTCTGTGATCGGACATTGACAACTAATTTAAAGGAGATTAATTTAATTAATAAATAACTACTTATTGCTACTCACTGTTCAGGATTTGGTTTAATTGCTTTGTTTATGTTGCTAATAGCATGTACACCAAGCCCAAGCATATATATGTACTGTAGCATAAAGTTCTCTTTTTGATTTGAGGAATGTACTAGTTTCGGTTTCCTCACATCACGAAACGTTTTATAAGTGAGAATATCACTGTTCAGAGGGATATATTTCATTTAAAAATTAGGAAAAGTAATCAATTAACATTTTAATTCATTTTAATAGTACCAGATATAACTTTGCTACTGTCAACTTCAATTCCATTTTTGTTTTAGGTAATCAATTAACATTTCAATAAAAAGTAATCAATTTAAACTAATTAATATAGTAGAATTTAGGGGTGTGTTTGGCGCAGGAAAACATTTTCTAGGAATATATTTTTCAATTTTTTAGTATTTGGTACAAAAAAAGGTTTAGTAAATAATTTACAAAGACAATTGTTTTTCACTAAAAGAAGGAAATTGAATTCTTTTGTTCAACCTAGGAAAAATATTTTTCACCCTTGATTGTTAGATCGATTTTCACTACTAATGCCCTGTTCTTTATGCGGTATTCTGCAGTATGACGCGGTATGATGTGGTGAAATTGTGGCGGGTTGTGGTGTAATTGTGGCGGGTTATTGGTATGTTGTAGTGGGTTTTTTGTATATATATATATATAAATATTGTATTGGTAATTGTGAAAAAGTAATTGGAAAAAGTGAGTTTAAATATTGTATTGTTTTTGGATGATAAATATTGTATAGGTAATTGTGAAAAAGTGAGTTGAAATATATATATAAATATTGCATTGGTAATTGTGAAAAGTAATTGGAAAAAGTAATTTGTGGTGGATTGTGGTAAATTGTGATAGAATGATTTTTTGTGGTGGGTTGTGGCAAACTGCGGTATACTGTGGCACCGCAGTTTGCCAACCGCAGAAAAGAACAGCACCTAAATCTAACTGAAATTTAACGGTGAAATTCAACTTGAACGATTTGCCTCGAAATTTTGTATTAGGGTAGTATTGATTCAAAAAAACTCAAATATGAATTTTTAGCTCAAAATATTTTTACTTGATAACAGTTATCGCAACATGTATCAACAATTTTGTCACTAAAACTAGCTGAAACTTTAAAAAATTCAAATTTGACTGTTTGAATCGAAACTTTATGATATGATAATATGGATTAAATAAAACTCAAACATGAATTTTGAACTCCAAATATTTTCATTTGTATATTTAATATAGGAAAATTGGATTATAATAATCCTATATTTTACAAATTGGATGGCGATAATCCCTACTTTCATTTTATATTCTTGTGGTCCAAAAAAAAAATAAAATTGGATTGTAGTGGTATACCAAATCAACCTCCACATTCTTCTTATTTTTTTCATTCCTATCCTATATTGTTTTTGTTTTTTCTTTCCTGCCCCTAGAAAGTTAATGAATTATCGTTTCTAAAACATTTTTTAAATTATTTTTTGAGACTCCGAGTAATTATTATGATTTTTTAAAATTAATAAAAGTGAAAAAATCATAAAAAATAGTAAAAAAATTGGGAGAAACGCTGTAAATTCATTAAAAATCATTGAAAAGTGTTATACTAAGTTTTGAATCAAATTCAATACAAAATATATGATATTTAGGGTATACCCTCGAAAATATCCCATTACAATCCATTTTTTTTTTGGACCACCAGAATACAAAGTGAAAGTAGGGATTATCCTCATCCAATTTGCAAAACATGGGATTATTAGAATCCAATTATTCTATAATATATCGCCGCTTTTTGTCGATATTTTTCTGTTGTTAAATATGACTGAAATTTAAGAGGAAAATTCAATTTCATGGGTTTGTCTTGAAGCTTTACAATACGATAGAATTTATTTAAAAAAGATCAAAGATGAATTTGGAACTCCAAATATTTTCATTTATAACTTATATCGCCATTTGTATCAACATTTGTTGCTATTAAATTTGACTGAAACTTAAGAGTGACACTAAATTTCATCGGTTTGTCTCAAAATTTACAATATGATAGGATTGATTAAAAAAAGTTCAAATATGAATTTGGAGCTCAAAATATTTTTTTGATAACATTTGTTGTCACACATATCAGCCTTTTTGGTCGTTAAAATTAACTGAAACTTTAAAGCAAAATTCAAATTTAGCTGTTTGAATCGAAAGTTTATGATATGCTATGCTGAAGTGAAAAAAGTTTAAATATGAATTTTGAGTTTCAAATATTTTGGTGTATTACATATATCGCTATTTATGTCACATATATCATCATTTTCCGAAAAAACTATTTGTCTCTTACCAAGTAAGTAAACATTTGCATGGACAACCATTTTCATTGGAAAACTATTTCTCTTGAAAAACCATTTCCCCCAAAATCATTTTCTTTTCAACCAAACAGACCCTTATTTTAGAACTTAATTTGGGTCTTAAAAGATACTCCATATCTTGTTACTTTTGAAGTCATAAAACTATTTCTGTTCTATCTAATTGAAAGTATTTTTAAAAAAAAATTCCATTGGATGATATGTCAACCTTTCTACATTAACAAGAGATCCTCCGGTTCGATCTTAAAAAATCATACTAACCGTACTTTTCTTCTAATTAGTTCATTTTATAACTTTAGCTTGAATTATTATTGACTCACTTCAACTCAAACTCAACCTGATATGTATCACTAATCATGCATACAAGCTATCAAAAATGAAAAATGATATTTCTAAAACAACACCTACAAAGCAAAATAAATTTGCATCTTATAACTTGAACAACCACTCGTATTCTTTTGAAATATAAGTTGAGTTTACTTATATAATTTTTATCTGGACACTTTTTTTTTTTTTTGTGCTAGGTAACATTTAACCCCTCTAAACACATTTAACCACTTTTACTAATTATAACTTTAACCACCACTTTCATAATTCACCAACATACATACATCACACTTCCCATACTTCACCAACTTATCATACTATCTATACTTTACCAACTTATCACACTACCGACACTTTCTCAACTTAACAATAACTACACTTTACTGAGCACAGAAAAGAATAGAGTCAGCTTACCGTACTTACCTACTTTCCTTACATCCATATAAAAGAATAAACTATAATATATATTTAATTTTACCTACTTACCAACTTACCTCCTTTTTACTAACTTAACATACGTACATTATCCACTAACTAACTTACCTAAACTAGAAAAGAAGAGTTGATTATACATACATACATAGGAAAATTGGTTTATAATAATCCCAACTTTTACAAATTGGATAGCAATAATCCCTACTATCGATTTGTATTCTGGTGGTCCAAAAAAAATAAAATTGTATTGTAGTTGGTCGCCGCCGAGTTAGAGGGTGGTGACTCGGTGGTTTGCTGACGTTGACCGGTGATAGTGTGTTTGACCAATAATTCAGACCACCAGAACATAATCAGCTATGAAATGAGACCACCAAAATACAATAAGTATGTCAATGGGACTACTAGAATACTATAGCAATTCAAATGTGACCACTAAAATACAACTAAAATAATAATTTCTTGGCCAGACACACTCTTGCCGGTACACGACAGCAAACCACTAAGTCACCACCCTTTAACTCGGCGGCATCCCACTACAATACAATTTTATTTTCTTTTGGACCAACGGAATACAAATCGAAAGTAGGGATTATTGTTGTCCAATTTGTAAAAGTTGGGATTATTTCAATCCTATATATATATATATATATATATATATATATATATATATATATATGAAAATTGGATTCTAATAATCCCGACTTTATGAATTGGACAATAATAATCCCTACTTTTGGTTTGTATTCTGGTGGTCCAAAAAAAAAATTGTATTGTAGTGGGACATCATCAAGAGTATACCCTAAATACCATAGATTTTGTGTTGCGTTTGATTCAAAACTTAGTATAACACTTTACCACGATTTTTAATGAATTTATGACATTTCTCCCAATTTTTTTCAATTTTTTTACGATTTGTTCACTTTTATTTCTTTAAAAAAATCATAATAATTACTCGGAGTCTCAAAAAAATAATGTAAAAAATGTTTTAGCAACTACATTTCATTACTTTTCTGGCGGCAGGAATGAAAAAACAAAAACAATATGGAGTAGGCATTAAAAAAATAAAAAGAATATGGAGGTGGATTCGGATTTGGTACCACTACAATATAATTTTATTATTTTTTGGACCACCAGAATACAAACTGAGAATAGATTATTGCTATCCAATTTGTAATGTTGATATTATTATAATCCAGTTCTCCTAAATATATATATATATATATATATATATATATATATATATTGTTGGAATTAACAAACAATGAGATGGAATAAAGTAACCACGGAAGATGGGGGATCACTTGGGTGGCTAGGAGTCGAGGGCAAGCCCATCTCCCCTTAAGACTTATTCACTAGACCGTGAATAGACTCAAAGGTAATACCTAACTTCTTGTAAGCAAAGTTACAATATTTCTCAAAGTACTCAAAGAGTTGCTGAAGTCAACACCTTAAGAATGTGTTGAATGCTCTCTAGAAAAGAAGGAGAAGATGAATGAGGGAGTGAGGATGAATGTGAGATTCACCCTCCTTATATAGTGAACTTTGGAGCCAAAAAGGAGTCAAACATTTCCATAGTCATTAGGCATAATCCAAGGGATTGAGTTGAATAATATTGATGAGAAATCATGACTGATTTCTCAGTCAATATCATCCAAAAACCTACCCAAATACATTTCAACACGAGGCATAAATAAAGGGATTTCAAAAATCGATCCCGACTGCGATCAACACGGATCGTGTTAGGTCAACACAGTCCGTATTGTAGCCAACACGACCCGTGTTGGATCAACACGACCCGTGTTGGATCAACACGACCCGTGTTGATCCTGTGCACAATTTTTGTGCTCTCTGGACGTCAACACGGGTCGTGTCATGCCGAGCACGATCCGTGTTGAGTCCCTTACTTGTTAAGCTTGTCTTCGACCTATTCGATCGATCTTATGCTTATAACTTATATTTTATGCCTCTTTACTCTTGAAATACTCCAACAATCCCCCGTCATTTCAAGAGTACCACTTGAAATAGCACGGGATCCCTCACTTGGGTAAAAATACCCCCGCCATACATGACGACTTCTAGAAAGATTCAACACCCGAGAAATCGAGGAGTTGTTATGCATCATTAAAGTGCCTTTCGAATTGAACTTCCACTTAGTGTACATAATTTCAATTAGTTTGAATGATAAAGTAGACAAGTCTTTGAACTTTACATCCTTATTTAACTAATTGGATACATATCACACACACAACCCAAAACCTTGCTTAAATAAAGACACTATTTTACAACCGGCCATGTGTCCCATACCCTCCGCGAGAACCATCAAGCCAAGCCCTAGGCTATCCGAAGCGGCCCACTTCACGTCCTCGCATAGGCAGACTTTTACGCCCCGTAATAGAGCTCCCCATCTCATCGATTCAAAGTCTGTTAATGAGTCGAAGACTCAAACCTCTTGAACATTACGGTTCTTGAGCATCACCTTGTCCTTGGGATGAAATAACTTGAATAATTGATGCTCCCATTATCATTCAACGTCGTCGACCATTGAACTCAAGGCTTGACTAAGGTGTCAAGCGTGAGTTGGAGCTCCGTTGATGATAATCATTTGGTTGGGCTAACCCCCATCCCCTTTGATGAGTTTTTCACCATTTCCTTGTTTAATCCTTTGGTGAAAGGATCAGCCAAGTTCTCACTTGTCTTAATGTAGTTTACCGCTACAATTCCATCCTTAATGAGTTGATGGACATAAGCGTGTCGTAACCCAATGTGCCTTAACTTGCCATTGTAGACACGATTATATATGCTTGCAATTGTGGCATTGTTGTCACAATAAAGAGTTGTTGGAGGCATAGGCTTTTCCCATAAAGGAATTTCCAACAACAAGTTTAGTAGCCATTCCGCTTCTTTACAAGTGGCGGCCAACGCTACGAGCTCGGAAGCCATGGTGGAGTCCGAAATACATGCTTGTTTCTTAGAACCCCATGAAACAGCACATCCACCAAGTAGAAACACCCAACCGGAGGTTGAAGTGTAATCATCCTTGTCACTTATCCAACTTGCATCGGAGTATTCTTCCAAAACCGAAGGTTCTCCCTTAAACCGCAAGCTATAGTTTTGGGTAAGTTTTAGGTATCCCAAAATCCTCTTAACTGCTTGCCAATGCTCTTTGCTTGGGTTGCTAGTAAATCTACTAAGCTTCCTTACCGCAAAGGCAATATCCAGCCTTATACAAGTCATAGCGTACATTAAGCTACCTATGACTTTAGCGTATTCCAATTGGGCAAAAGGTGTACCATCATTTTTACTTAGTTTGATGCTTGGATCAAATGGGGTAGTAGCCACATACGAGCTCTTATGAAACATTCCTAACACCTTTTCCACATAATGTGATTGTGTTAGACTTATTCCATCATTATTTCTAATGATCTTGATACCAAATATCACATCCGCTTCTCCCAAGTCCTTTATAGAGAACTTAGCGGATAGAAAACTTTTAGTTTTCTCAACTTGTTCCATGTCGGTACCAAATATCAACATGTCATCAACATATAGGCATATAATCACCCCCTTTCCATTCTCAAACTTAGAATAGACACACTTATCCGACTCATTGATCTTAAAACCAAATCTAAGCACTACCTCATCAAATTTATGATGCCATTGCTTAGGTGCTTGCTTTAGACCATACAAAGATTTTATGAGTTTATATACTTTATTCTCATGACCCTTTTCAACAAATCCCTCGGGTTGTTCCAAATACACCTCCTCTTCTAGTTCTCCATTTAGGAATGCCGTCTTGACATCCATTTGATGGATTACTAGCTTATAGATAGTGGCTAAAGCTATAAGTACTTTTATAGTTGCAATCCTAGCCACGGGTGCATAAGTGTCAAAGTAATCGATACCATATCTTTGAGTAAAGCCCCTTACTACTAACTGGGCTTTAAATCTTTCTATGGTACCATCTACTTTCTTTTTGCGCTTAAAGATCCATTTTGATGTAATGGGTTTACATCCCGGTGGTAAATCTACTAAAATCCAAACATTATTTTCCTTAATGGAGTCTATCTCATCTTGTACCGCTTCCTTCCAAAAGGAAGCATCTTGTGACTCCATGGCCTTTTTGAAAGTTTTAGGATCTTCATCTACATTGTAGATGTAGGGAGTCTTATATTCAATAGAGTTCCTATCTCCCTCTACTAAATACACAACGAAATCCAAGCCATAATCCTTGGATTTCCTTGTCCTCTTACTCCTTATTTCCTCAACATCTTGTTGAGTTTCTTGAATAGCATCCTTTGGAATCATGTCATGAATGACATCCTTGGGTCTAGGAATTGAAGAGAACCGAGTCTCATCAAATATTGCATCTATTGACTCTATTACGGTGTTCACCGTTATGTAGTCATTTGGTTCGATAACCATAAACCTATAGGCTTTGCTTTCAAAAGCATAGCCTATAAAGATGCATTCAATTCCTCTTTCTCCCAATTTTCTTTTCTTTGGTTCCGGGACCCTTACAATGGCCCGACACCCCATACTCTAAGATGCTTTAGAGTTGGCTTTCTTTTATTCCAAAGTTCATATGGGGTTTTAGAGTTCCCTTTTAGAGGAACCCTATTTAAAACATAACAAGCCGTTAATAAGGCTTCACCCCAAAACCCTTCACTTAGACCGGAGTAAGATAGCATGGAGTTAATAATTTCTTTTAATGTCCTATTTTTCCTTTCGGCCACACCATTTTGTTGAGGTGTATAAGGTGCCGTTGTCTCATGCACCACACCACAACCTTGAAAATAATTTGGATCATAGTATTCAACATCCCTATCGGATCTTAGTCTTTTTATTTGGGCCTCACATTGTAACTCACTTTTAGTCTTGTATATTTTAAACTTGTCTAAAGTTTCATCTTTTGAATGCAAAAGAAATACTTGGCAATACTTAGAAAATTCATCAATGAAAGTCACATAGTATCTTTTTCCTCCTATAGAAGGAGTGCTATGGAAATCTCCTAAATCACTATGAATCAATTCAAGCAATTTAGAATATCTCATAATACTTGGAAAGGAATTCTTGGTGATTTTAGTTAACATGCATGTTCTACACTTCTCAATCTTATCATCCAAAGTTGGGATTAGGTCAAGATTAGACATGTACTTAATCTTATTGTAATTAACATGTCCAAGTCTCAAATGCCAAAGAAAAGATTTTAAACAAGAACCAAGCAAGTAAACGGAAACATCATTCTTATTGCCACTTGTAGCGTTATGCTTAAACATATCACCACATGCATAGCCTTTTCCTACAAAGACCCCCCCCTAGATAAAACATAGTTGTCCCCTTCATACACTTGCTTAAACCCAAACTTACTTAAGAGAAACCCGAAACAAGATTTTTACATATTTCCGAAACTAAATACACATCGTTTAAAAGCAATGTCTTTTCGGAAGTAAATACAAGTTCAACTTGTCCTATTCCTTCCACCTTAACCGGGGAGTTGTTGCTCATAAAGAGCTTCCTTCCCTCTTCGGCGGGATGGATAGTCTTGAAGAGAGAACGTTCCATGCATACGTGCCGAGCTGCACCCGAATCAACCCACCAAATATCGTTGCTTGAAACGACATTAATTTGGTCCTTAATCATGGCTACGAAGGGTCCAATGGACTTCTTCTTACCACCATGATTCTTAGTGTTGTTGTTCGAAAGCCCGTGTTTCTTCCTCCAAGAACATTCCCTCTTGGGTGACCCGGCTTGCCGCATTCCCAACAAACCATTTTTGGTTTCTTGTTGTTCTTGTTCTCAAACTTATTATTGTTCTTTGTTCCTCTTGTGTTCTCTTGAACCACATGCACCTTGGAGGGATTCTCCTTGGTAACATCCTACATTCCCAATTCCTCCTCAACACGGAGATGGTTAGTGATAACTGCGTTTCATGACTATGTTTTTGGGGGTTTTCAATAGTGAATTAGGGATAATTTTGTGTGTGAACCTTGATTTTTATTCCAATTTCTCTACTACACTTGGTGTTGTTGTTTTTGATGTGAATTTGTAGATTTTGAGGCCAAAACACCAACTTTCTCTCAACTTCAGGCAAGAGTGAATATACCACGGACCTCTACATGTCAAACCCAAACCGTGGTACAAATTTGGGACGGAAAGGAGCAAGGAATAGCCGGGCAGCAGCAACCTTGGGCAGCCCGTGGTGGTGGCCACGGTCCGTGGCGGACTTGCCCAGCTCATTTTGGCGAAGGAAAGAAGAAAGAAGCGGGGCAGTGGCAACCTCGGGCAGCCCGTGGTGATCACCACGGTCCGTGGTGTACGGACTGTACGGACCGAGGCGAACTGCCTATGCAGGTCGGTTATTTTCGCGAGTAGAAAAGGGAGGAAGCGACGGTTTTTCGAGATTCATTCATTATCTATCAGTTTTCCTTCGTTCTTTGGCCGTCAAGGAGAGAAAAGAGAGCCCTAATACTTCCATTCTACTCCTCTTCCCTACCATCAAGATTCAAGACCGAATCGATTCAAGAGAAACCAAGATCAAGATTCGCAAAGGAAAGGAGCGACGTTCGCGGAGAAGGTTCTACCCCGGGATCGAAAGGCTCGACGGGTTGTATTCTTCGCAATTCTATTCTTTCTTTTTTATTTCCTTCTTATTTTTGAGATTCGATTATGATGTTTGGAACTTGTTTTGTGTTTTCATTGAATATGAGCGAGTAGATTTCTTGAACTCTAGGGTTTTGCAACCCGAAACAATGTAGTTTGATTGTTTGTTATTAGTTTGTGTATGAATTCTAGATTAGAATCAATAGAAGGTTGTGTTTTCCATGTTTATGAGTATTCTTAAGGCCTTGAATATTTGTAAGTTTGAGATTAACCTGAGAAGTACTGAAAGGTGAATCAGGGTAATCTGACTACCAACCTGTCTACCTAGGCTTATGAAAGTTGAAAAAGGAGTAGTAAACTAGGGAATCATTAGATAACCTGGCTTTTAAGACCTTCAATTCTGTTTAACCTAAAAGGCAGACGAAAGTTGTTGATTAGGTTGTTTAGAATAATTCTATTTAGCCTCGAAAGGGCGATAGAATTAAGAGGTTATCGATTCTTGATTCATTCTTGAATGTATGATTGTGCAAGCTAGGTTTTAGTAATCGAACTCGTTGTTAGGTTAGCATCTCCCTAGAAGTCTTTCTCTCTTGATATAATTTTTGATTGATTTTCTTTTTCCTGCTTTATTAGTTTTAATTATTTTTTAAAGTCTTCCAAAACCAAAACCTGATTAGCTTAGCAATCGAGAAAGAGATTAGTTTTCTGTGCTGCTAATTGAGTCCCTGTGGGATCGACCTTGACGTGCTACTACGTACACCGTGCGCTTGCGGTCCTGTCAGTTAGCCAAACCCTCAAGAGATATGGGTTCCTAAGAATGCATTAAGGTTCTCTTAGTTTCTTTCCATGAAGGGGGGAGCTTGCCAATTATTGAAGATACAATATAGGCCTCATCTATGTGGATTTTATGTTGAACAAATTTGCTTAATATATGTTGAATTTCATGCAATTGGCCAAGAACTTTTCTACCTTCAACCATTTTAAAATTATTAAATTGGCTCACAAGAAAGTTCTTACTTATAGAATCCTCCGACATGTATTTCGCTTCGAGCATCTCCCAAAGCTCCTTGGCAGACACGACGTTTTGATAGACGTCGAATAGAGCATCCGTCATCCCGTTGAGAATATGGCCTACACAAATGTAGTTGTCGTTCTCCATCTTGAGCCGACGCCTTGTTTGCTCCGCCGTCTCGTCATCATCCTCCGCCGAAACGTCTTGGGTGAGCATATACACCACCTTCAGAGTGGTGAGCATGAAGTGCACCTTCTTTTTCCATCTACGGAAATCGATCCCCTCAAACTTATCCAACTTGTGAAAGTTGTTGGTCATGTCTTTCAAGGAGTGAGACATCGTGGATAAGTCTTAAGATTATTGGAAATAACGAACAATGAGATGGAGTAAAGTAACCACGGAAGATGGGGGATCACTTGGGTGGCTAGGAGTCGAGGGCAAGCCCGTCTCCCCTTAAGACTTATTCACTAGACCGTGAATAGACTCAAGGGTAAAACCTAACTTCTTGTAAGCAAAGTTACAAGATTTCTGAAAGGACTCAAAGAGTTGCTGCAGTCAACACCTTAAGAATGTGTTGAATGCTCTCTAGAAAAGAAGGAGAAGATGAATGAGGGAGTGAGGATGAATGTGAGATTCATCCTCCTTATATAGTGAACTTTGGAGCCAAAAAGGAGTCAAACCTTTCCATAGTCATTAGGCATAATCCAAGGGATTGAGTTGAATAATATTGATGAGAAATCATGACTGATTTCTCAGTCAATATCATCCAAAAACTTGCCCAAATACATTTCAACACGAGGCATAAATCAAGGGATTTCAAAAATCAATCCCGACTGTGATCAACAGGAATCGTGTTAGGTCAACACAGTCCGTGTTGTAGCCAACACGACCCGTGTTGATCCTGTGCACAATGTTTTTGCTCTCTGGACGTCAACACGGGTCGTGTCATGCCGAGCACGATCCGTGTTGAGTCCGTTTTACTTGTTAAGCTTGTCTTCGACCTATCCGGTCGATCTTATGCTTATAACTTATATTTTATGCCTCTTTACTCTTGAAATACTCCAACATATATATATATAAATATATATATATGAAGAAACAGTTGACACACCTGATGCCCTCCATGATTCTTCCTCTGAGGACCTCAAGCATCACCAGCAGATTTTGGTTGAAAGACAAAATTAAAGGGAAGTATCCGAGAATATATATTACCATATCCGAATATTCCCTGAGATATTCCATACTGAATTATATACTTTTGAAGATGATGAATCGAAAGACAAGTCCACAAGCTTCCAAAGAACTGAAGATTGAGAATCAAGGCAAGATTGGAAAGTATCAACCAACAAGGAAAGACAAGGCAAAGCCGTTGACGCTGGAAAACACAAATTATAAATAGCCTTGCCTATCCTCTTTGATGAAATAACGATTCCAAGGAAGTGTAATCGAAGTGTAGGAATTTTTAGTGAGAAAAATTTTGAGTGTAACCACTAGTGTGTTAGTGGTGAGTTTTGTAACTAGAGAAGTGTTTCTGGTGAGGTCATCAAATCTGTTTAGCTAAAGAAAGAGTGTCTCAATCTTTAGTGAATTGCATA
This sequence comes from Portulaca oleracea, assembly GCA_029582165.1. Classification (NCBI taxonomy): domain Eukaryota; kingdom Viridiplantae; phylum Streptophyta; class Magnoliopsida; order Caryophyllales; family Portulacaceae; genus Portulaca; species Portulaca oleracea. The sequence continues at coordinate 28,659,504 of CM055889.1, read as the reverse complement.
ATCACCAAGATCTTTGGTGAGGTCACCTAGCAGAGACTGTCTTGAAGTTTCTACCGTTGTATGCAGTTTAGAGGACCTCATAGTCCTATTACAACTGAGTATCCTGATCTCCTCATTTATATTCTTCTCTGTGCTTCATATTCAGTTCAATAAAGAAATATATATAATTAAGTTATATCTATTCTATTAACGTTCTTGTTATTTAAGTGCAGAAAGTTTCATCAACCCTATTCACCTTACTTCTAAAATTCTTTCCATATATATGTATATAAACATATAAGCATGACATAAACCCATAAGAAGGATATTTCTTTCCTCCCAAACTCCGCTAAACTATCAAATAATTAAAAATATATATTTAAAAAAATGGAAGCAATTAAAAAAAAAAAAAAAAGCTTTGCAATTGCACTGGCTGAACTGTAGAGGTTGATCGAGGTAGGTCACGTGCATGCCATGAAATTAATTTTTATGTATAAAACTCTCAACCCCTGGAGGGGCCTATAGCTAGCTAGGGAACATGCGTATATATATGTATCCCTTTAATGGCAAAGCCTATGATTAACGTGAAACATACCCCATAAAGTAATGAAAGGGATGTATATATATATATATATATATATATATATATATATATATATATATATATATATATATATATATTTGTTCATAGACCACAGAGTGTGTGTGTGTTCATAGACCACAGTATAAAACGAATTGAAAATTCTACCATATTTGAAATAATTTTCAACTATGATAGTTGAAAATTACATAACTATTAATTTAAAAAAAATAAATTACATATATTAAAAGATTTATATCTCACTAAATAGGATTAACTGTTTGTAATAACTTACTTTCATCAATATATTTTAATATTAATTTTTTATAGTAGAATTAATGATACTTACACTTTCAACTATGATAGTTGAAAAAAATTCAAATTTGGTAGAAAATCCTTCAAATATTAAATTTTGTAAAAAGTTATATTTCAACAAAAAGGATTACTTATTGTAATAAGTTCTTTAATCAATATATAACAATTTCAACTTTCTTAAAAGTATATTTTAGGGTTATTTTACATTTCAACTATCATAATTGAAAATAATTTCAACTATGGTAGAATCTCCCAAAATGAATTAGTGTGCCAATTGCGAAAATTTTCAACCTTTTGGTGTAGATTAAGTTTAGGCAAAAACCTACAAAGCTATAACCGCATTTTACGCCCCTCTATCCTCAATTATTAGATGTCTTAGAACCCCATATATGTGATCCAACAAATAAAAGTTAGATTCTTCGTGCACCATTTAAAGATGTGGAACATATTTAAGTAGGTGCTAATAAATAGATAACTAATTTAGGTCTTTTTTGTTTTCGGTTGTGGACAATTATTAAATGTTATTGATGATGAACTTCCAATATTCAATAAATCATATCAGAAATGTACTGTTTAACTTTTGTTTAAAAAGATTTAATCACTTAATAAAATAAGAAATCGTAATCCTATGAATTGATCGTGTCTTAACTAATTTATCCACTCTTTCATTAATTTTCTGTTTATGCCCACCTGACTATAAAATACTCCCTCCATTTTTTTTATATGTCATTTACGGTTTTCAATGTCAATTTTTAACATAACAAGAAAAATATATTTAGGCAACAAATTTAGACTAGTTTAAGTAACAAAAAAATTATGATTACATTAATTTAAAATATAGCAACCAAATAATTTTGTGGTTAAATGCATTACATGTAGGAACAAATTTTTTTTCTGTTACAATTAATATAGATTTAACAACAATTTAAAGAAAAATGGTTGCTAAAAGTTATTAAGGCAACAAAAAAATTTGGTTGCCCACCACAACTAACTTGTGCTACCATTTTTACTAATTTGTAGCCCGAACTTTATGCTTGGACGATAAAACTACCAAAAGTGACAATTTGTTTTTGTAGCATCATGTTAATTAGCAACAAAAATTGGACTAAAGCAACAAATTTTTTTGTTACCCAAAGTAAATTTTCTTATTGTGAATATTTATTGTACACTAATAGATTTTTATATTTAATAAAAAATATAAATCAATGGTGGAGTGATTTTGAAAGTTGCTTTCAATTAGCTATTTGTGAGGCCAAAGATTTGACGGATTAACTTGTGGCTATACCTTAATTTTAATTATTGTATTCAACCTATGATCATAAGTAAGTTATTACTAATTAGGTACGATAATCAGATTTGCAAGCTATCTTTAATTGTCTAACCCATGGCCCATCTTTTTAAATTTGTTTCTATACAAGACATCTTTAGGTACCTGATCAACTGATAATAGACTAAAATTGATTTCACTTATTCGACGTATATATAGTTTGACCTAATCATATTTTCTTAATCTAAATCGGTATGATTTTCCAGTACCACCATATGCATGTAATTTCTATCCCTTGTCCCAGTTTAGAATAAACGTACAGTGTTTTGCCAATGAGTTTTGCCATCATGCATATGGAAAAGCACCAATGATGAACGACCAAGAACCCTAAGAGAAGAAAGAAGAAATAGGTTTCAATTGCAATTATTCGACGCCTCAATTAGGTAGGGAGAATATGCATGCAAGTGAATTAAATAAACAAAGGCAAAAACTTACAATTATTTTACGAATGCTTAAAGGTGTTTTGTCGGCCAGTTAAACTATATATTAGAAAAATATTCTCTATACCAAAAATAAAAGGCTAGGGCCACTGTCTTAATTTGTCTTTTCCGCTAATCTATCACAAGATTTGCTTAAGATTATCTTTGAATCAATACCCCCATCACCGTATATCTAGCTGGATATATATGTTTGCCAAATTAACAAATCTATGGGGTATATACATGGATAGATGTGATAGTGTGGTAAAAGAAGAACCGATTACTCGACACATGCTTTCTCATTTATTTTCTCAAGTAATGAAATAAAATGTTTATTTCAATTTTTTTAAGTAATCAAATAAAAAGTTTATTTCGTGGACCAATAATATCTCGAATCAGAGTGTTGTAAAAAAAAATTTTATAATGAAATAATATTTACTCAAACAAAAGAAATCAAAGTTTTGTTGGAAGGTGATACATATTGTAGAAAATGATTGAACAACACCATATTATAATTATTTTGATCCATTCACGGCCAACTTAAAAGTTGTGAAGAATCTCACATCACGAATGAGGCCCTTCCAGCAACCAACAACGAGGACCTCATTATAGCACACGCAGAGGACCTCCAAGCAACGACATTGCAGTTTTGTTTGAAAGACTAAACCGGACAATATTTTAGGGAAGTATCTTCCATAAACCCTAAATTATACTTCCTATTATTTGGCATGATCTCTTAACCGCTACCTTCCTTATTTCCAGATATCGCATCTATGGAAAACAAATCAAGGGAATCAAGATGATCTTGAAGAAAGCTCAAGTATGGAAACTATCTTCTGAAAGATAAGGAAGTCGTTTGCTGCCCCCCAACTCTCACATATAAATACTGCTGCATACCTACCTTGAAGAGCATCGATTTCCAAGGAAGAAAATCAGTTGTAGGAGTTTTGTGAAAGAAAACTCTGAGTGTAGGAATATTAAGTATTCTGAGTGTAACCACATTTGTGTTGTGGTGAGTTTTGTAACCAGTGGTATAACTGGTGAGGACCTCTTGAGGTTGTAAGTTTGTTTGTGTCCAGTGAACCTCTGGTGAGTGAGGTCACTATTTGTAATCGCCTCTCCTATGAGACCTCAAGATCCAGAAGACGTCTGCAAGGTCTTCTGTCCTAGTAAGCTGCTTTGAGGACCTCACAGTCTTCTTATCAGCTGAGTTGTAACCTCCTCCCTTCTAAGCACTTTTGTTCAATAATAAAGAAGTATTTTTCAATATTTAAAAGTGCTATTAATCTAAGTTGTGTTGATTGAAGTGCATATTTTTTTACATAACCCCAATCACCCCCCCTCTAGGGTTATTTCAATTGGTATCAGAGCAGGTCCACAGATCTAAAGAGTCTAACAACTCGTGGTAAAGATCATGGCCGGCCTCAACACAATTGAAGCTCCTCAAGGACGCTTATGGACAAGAGCGCCCCTCCTCACTGGTGAAAACTATAGGATGTGGAAAAGGCTAATGGAAATCTTCCTCAGAGATCAAGATAAGGACCTCTGATTGTAGTCACGGAAGGAGATTTCCCTACTCCTACAAAGAAGAATACTGCAAATCAAGATATCCCAAAAGAAAGAGCTGACATGACAGTCGAGGAGCTCACAACCTTGGGAAAAAATATTCGTGCTTTAAATCTATTATATTGCAGTTTGAATCCTAATGACTTTGAACGTGTCTCTAATTATGAAAGTGCCAAACAGGTTTGGGAATACCTAGTAACCTCATATGAGGGTACAAGCCAAGTTAAGGACATCAAACTAGACATTCTTGTTCAGAAATATGAAGGCTTCAAAATGGAAGAAAATGAGTCAATTGAAGAGATGTACAAGAGATTCAGCAGCATTGCTAACCACCTCAAGTCACTTGGAAAGAACTACTCCAATGAGGAACAAGTCAGAAAAGTCCTCAGATGTCTACCGCGGAAAAAGTGGGGCCCAAAAGTCACTGCCATTGAGGAAGCTCAGAATCTAAAGGTCGTCAAATTAGAAGAACTCATCGGGAAATTGCTGGCCCATGAGATCCAATTAAGCGACCTCACAGAACCCAAAGGAATTGCCCTCAAAGCAACCCGAGAATCTAATGATGAATCAGATGAGGATGAAGAAGAAACAATGGCTATGCTGGCAAGAGGGTTCAGAAAGCTATACAAGAAAAATCCAACCTTTCGAGGCTACCTCAAGGATGGACAACACAGAAAACCAAAAGGTAAGGCCCCTATAAAGGAAGATTCTGACCCCTTTACTTATTATGGTTGTGGCAGCACAGAGCACTTGGTTAAAGACTGTCCTCACACAAGGAAAAACAAGGAAAGAAGGAACTCGAGGCCCAGACAACAGCAACGTAGGGCAATGCTTGCAACTTGGAGTGATAGTGACTCAAGTGAGGACAACAGTGATGTTGATGAGGTTGCGAATATCTGTCTAATGACTCAACTGAATGAGGAACCGGAAACGTCCTCATCACCAGAAGAGGTAAACATTTGTAACGCCCCAACCTTAATCACAAGATTAAGACTATACTTTAGAATCCCAAACCTGTGATTAGCGCAGCGGAACACCTTAGGTCGAGGCATTACCGCCGTCCCCACTCGGGACAAGGCAAAAACACAATACCAAAAATATAACAATCCACCATAAAACTGTACTTAACTCCATACAACTCAAACGCTAAACTTAAAGTACAAAAACATTATACAACCTTTAATTAAACATATAATATAGACTTTCCACAACCAAGTGGCCTTTAATGCCCTTGAGTAACCTTGATTACCGACCATCGATCGCCTTTAGAGAACTACTATGTACAGACGACTTACTTCTGCTTAACCTCGCCGTTATCCTGGGAGCTCGGACCGCCTAAAAACAAAACATTGAAATACATTCGCAAAGTGAGTGGGAAACACTCAAGACGTAAACCTCCAAAGACGTAAACCGCTCAAAGACGGTTTTAGTGCCAGATTTAAATTCATTTTGAAAACGGGAAGGGGTTAAAATAGGACTGAGTGACATGATCATAAACATAAACCAATAAAGATAGAAAGTAGGTGGAACCCTTACGATTGGTGCAAGCACCTCACGCCGTATGCCCAAGTTGATCTAAACTTGGAATGATTGACTGCTAAGCAGTCGACACTGGCCAGGTCAAGGCACTCTGATCAGGAGTGCTAAAAACATAACTGTAAATATAAGCATAGAATGCAGGTCCACTATTAAACATAAAGACATTGTAAACCATAAAACTTGACATGGCATAAATCGAATGAACCATGAATAAGACTTGGATCATAAAAGCTGGACAATTTGCGTACCTCGAAACGCATAGAAGCTTGGTGGCTTGTCTCGGCCTCGGGATGGCTTGGGCGGCTTGGAAACTAAGATAAAAGAAGTATAAAGTGGAGAACCGAATAAGGTTCCTAATTAGCTTCAAATGTTTAGTAACTTAAGAAATTATGAATGAAGTAAGCTTAGAAAGAAAATTTCAGGTTTTTATGAAATAGAGTTTTTTTAGCATAACTCGGGTTAGAAAACTCGGAATTAAACAAACGAGTACTTCCCGGAATAGGGAAAATTAAGTTCTACAACTTTGTTAACAGGACCGAGGTCCAAAAATGAAGGGAAGGGCTCGAAAAACGGCCCGGACAGAAGCTGATTTTTAAAGTAAAGCTAAGCGATTTGGATTTTTAGAGTGAAACTTGGATAGAAATCTATAATAGCTTAACGGAAAGCTTGAAAGGCGAAGAATATCTTGAATAACCGGAATGATGTAGTATGGAATTTGAATCTTTGAAGGTTAATAAAGAATTTATTAAAACTTGTTAAACTTGTAATGAAACATGTCGTCAAACGATGAGAAAAATTATAAGAAATAGCTATTGGTCGTAAGACTTTTTAGAACGATGCAACGGAGTTGAGTACTTGGAAGAAAGTTACTCCTCAAGGCTAATTGATGATCAATGAAGGTCTTTACCCTGATAAACATCTAAGTTCTATAAGTTTTAACCCCTAAGTCACCATGAGATAACTTAACTTCACATATATTAATATTACTCCACGACTCGCTGTGAATAACCAAATCTTTAGGAGGTAATCTCAATCACCAATTTGACATACTTCAACTTAAAATACATATCCAAATCATCCTAACATTGACACAAAGGTCATCACATGATTAGAACCCTTAATTGGTCCACTATTATCCACAAGGTAAGAAATTGATAACTAAAGTTCTGGGTAAAATTCAGATTACAGCCCTTTAGTCTAAGGCTCATATCTCTCTCACCCGATATCCAGTGATGGCCCAAAACCCCAATTCGGAAAGCCTACAGAATGTTCTTCAAGTCTTATGTTGACCACAAAGTGGTTAGAGCATCCTAAAAGGTCGAATTATAGCCATAAAGTCAGAATTCATACTTAAAATTCTGGACAGAACCCCGATTTCAGCTCCTCAATGAAAACCTTGTATCTTCTATTCCCGACATCGTATGGACGCATACTATACATTTCCGGAAAGCTTAAAACGTCACCTAAAACTTTTATGTTTATCATTAAAACCAATAAAGTCTCCAAATGGACGAAAAATTGACATTTAGCTACTGACTCAGAAAACGTATATAATTGCACACCTATACAGTTTTGGCCATATTCCGGGCTACACATATCGGATTCTCGAAATTCCAAAGCCCATAGTTAGATAATGACTTAAGCTATCTTTTTAAGCAAAAATATGGACCAAACTCATATCTTACATCCCCTGGAAAAATCAGATTTCAACCAGATTCACACATAACCCTAATTTAGCTTTGCATGCAATTTATATGAGGTAATTTCTCCCTAATTTCATCTCAAAGATACATTTTAAGCATAAACCCTTATTATCTAGAACTAATTGCCCAGAAATTACTCATCCAAGTCCATAAATTTCACATGCATGGCCATTATTTGCAATGAAAACCCAAGGAGAACATAAAGACAACAAAAATCTTGACATACTTACCCAAATTTCTCTTTGATTGTGAGAACCTTCACTCTTTCCTTGCTAAACTCAAGAACACCACTTTAATTTCTGAGATTAACATGATTTATACAAAGAAACTCAGATTTGATTCATAAAAATCTAAAGAATTGAAGAGGAGTTAGGGATGGAGGATTTACTCTTGAATGGAGGGAAAACAAGAGAACAAGAGAGCAAGGGGTGTGCCGGTGGCCGGAGATGGCCGGAAAATGGTCGGCGACGGCTGACATGGCGGCAGCAGGTGGCTGGGCAGAAGAAAGGGGGCTGCTCTGCGTGGAGGAGGAAGAAGAGAGGAAAAATGAGGGAGTTTGAAATAAAAGGGGATGAATGAGGGAGTGTGAAATTTTATCATCCAATTGTTATAATAACTTACCAAATACTCAAGCCCAAATACACTTCCTCCTTCACTTAATTCAGCTAACCAAGACAAATAAAATTAGATTAGGTAAAATAATTGGTAATAAACTAGCTAAGGTTAATTGGTATACCTTGGGTAGAATAAATTGATACAAAGTTAAATAAAGTAATTTGAATTTAAATTAGACGAAATCAATTAGTAATACTTAAAATAAAATAAAATAAATTGGTGGGATGATACTTAAGAAAATAAAATGAACGATAAAATATAATTAGGACAATTAGATGATTCGAGTATAATCGAAAATGTACATAAAAATTAATGTAACTTTTCTCGGTTAAAACCGTAAAGTTAAGAATCGTAAAATAAATTACATAACTTAACTCGAAAATAAATAAATAACCATAAACTCATGATAGTAATTATGTATGATAAGAATACTTTATCAACCGTGGTAATACGTATATAAAATACTATAACCAACCCATTTAGCCACCTCCTTACTCGAGACCTGTCGCCACAATAAAAATAATAACAATGGTAATAAAAATGAAACGAAAAATTTTAATAGCGTAATTTGGGTTAATCACGGTGATTATAATTTAGTTAATATGGGTTTTAGGGCGGGTCGTTACACCCTCCCCCCCTAAAAATAAGTTTCGTCCCCGAAACCTGCTGTTGGATTAATCCCATCGAAATCCCTTAAAAGAGGTGCGGATAGCTTTTGTTCAAGTCTTCCGCGGTTTCCCACGTGGCTTCTGAGGTGTCTTGGTTTGCCCAAAGGACCATGACTAACGGAATTTCTTTAGAACGAAGTCGTTTAATCCTACGATCCAGGATTTGGATCGGTTGCTGCTCGAAAATGAGGTTTTTGCTAGAAGAGGTTCTTCCTCCAGAATGTGCGTCGGGTACTGACAACTCATGCTTTGTGCTCTTGTGGAGAAACCTTTAAAATTGATGATACTTCCACAAAATCTATTGATAACAATTTGTTTACACATGCTCATATATATCAATAACAGGGCACCTCATAAGGAAGGATCTACCTTGAGGAATACTCCTAATATTTCCTTGTATCCACTACTATGGAGCTCAGACTCCCCCTGACTCACTTTATTTCTTAGTTCGTACTAGGGTGAGGTTTATGATTGATAAGGAGAAAACTTTTCTTAAAAAGATAGATAAATTGCAAGGAATGAATAATGTAATGCAGAGAAATAAAAAGATACGATAGGGATAGACAACAATATAATTACAAAATCTCAAGATAATGATAGATCTGATATCTAGAATGAAGACTCTGACATTGTTTGGTGGAGTGTGAATAACCTACAAAACTGGAATAGCTGCCGCATGGATTTTCGACTAGCACGAGATGATAAGAATGTCAACGAGCACTATGATTTTTGGAATGAAGTAATAATAAAATATAGTGAGCTTAAATGAGTTAAGAAAGGTATAGAGGTTTTCTTTTGGGGTTGAAAACATGGACAATGGTTTATTGTAATGACTACACCATAAGGGTAGTACAAATGATGAGAATTTAAGATTGGGCATAAGGATTTGAAATTTTAGGATCTATGCTGAGCACGATTAATTAACAATACACCAAGAATGGATCGAAATGATAGGTATCGATAAATTATTTGAGACAAGACAGTTGTCTGGAATGACAAGCTTGATTAATTTATAAGGAAGTAAGAATATGAAGGATGAATTTTGCATTCAAGGGGGTAGTCTACTATGGATGATAGTAACTAAGGATGAGAGATGAAAAAGCTCTGTTAGGCCAAGAGCATCATGGAATAAATAAGATTAGAAATGAGGAAATGAATTTGACATTAGTTAAAAGAGATGGGAACTAAGTATGAAATAATCAATCTGAATAAGTAACTATAATTATGGAGGATTTAGTGGTTGAGGCAATTGTAATAAGTTTGCAAGGATGGTAATGAATGAATGATAAAGGAGCAATGCGAACACCACATTAACTAACAATATGAAATGGTATACTTGGTTTGAAATTAAATGAAAGAAACGTAGTGATTAAGTAGGGCTTACTATCATGGGAAAAGGGTTTATATGGAAGGGATTTATAGCATGAATCGAGAGGCTTATAATTCAGTTCATGTAATGGAAATGAAATAGGATGGGTTTAGTAATGGAGACTTGAATTGTGCAAAGGCTATTTAGGGAAACTGATCCAGGAAAATAAATAATTGGAAACTGAAGGAGGATTAAGGAAGTCATTCAATCCTATAATCAAGCTAGATATTGCCCCAAGTAATTTGTCCATACTCATTGAGATAACCTACAAAACACATCCAAACTCCGCTTGGTAGAAAGAGGGGTCACTCACCTATTTAACCACCATCACAATCAGCCCAATGGCTCTGTTACAACCTAAATCTCAAACTTTAAATCAATCATGTATAGAAGATCCAAGAGGTGCCTACTTTTGGGAATTCTATGCGTGGATGAATAAACAGGAGGATCACCGCAGGTCAGAAGTATTATACTTTCCTTACTTGATCGCGGTATTCCATTTATGGGTTTTTTTGTCTTAGCTCACTATTCATTCGTATCATATAGATGCTTTTAAACATTTCACCATACTCTAAGATCAAGCACTTAGCACTTTATTTGCGCTCTACATCAATCCCACTTGGAATTGGATTCGTAAACTTCTTTCCTTGATAGTTAAAACTCTCTTTTAAAGACTAATTTGACATGCCTCATAATCTCAAGAACACTTAGCAAGCTTCACTTGCACCAAACTAGTAGATTACTTGTAATTTGTACTTAAGCTTCCTTAGATTTTTCTACTAAAGCTTTCTAAATTCCTGGAGGAATTTCGGCAGCACTTCCTCAATAAATTGGAATATCCCAAAAATTTTACATAACTTCATACCTGCAAGGAAACATTTTACACTTCATATACTTATCTAGAGCTTCATGCTCAACATCCATCCCAATAAATTCACATATCCCCAATCTTAATCCACAAGGGGGACATATATATATCACACATAATATCCATAGTTCAAACATTCATAACACAAATTCCTATGAAATTCTACACCTCAAGCTCTTCTTATAACAGCGCTCTGATACCACAACTGTAACGCCCCAACCTTAATCACAAGATTAAGACTATACTTTAGAATCCCAAACCTGTGATTAGCGCAGCGGAACACCTTAGGTCGAGGCATTACCGCCGTCCCCACTCGGGACAAGGCAAAAACACAATACCAAAAATATAACAATCCACCATAAAACTGTATTTAACTCCATACAACTCAAACGCTAAACTTAAAGTACAAAAACATTATACAACCTTTAATTAAACATATAATATAGACTTTCCACAACCAAGTGGCCTTTAATGCCCTTGAGTAACCTTGATTACCGACCATCGATCGCCTTTAGAGAACTACCATGTACAGACGACTTATACGCTTAACTCGCCGTTATCACGGGAGCTCGGACCGCCTAAAAACAAAACATTGAAATACATTCGCAAAGTGAGTGGGGAAACACTCAAGACGTAAACCTCCAAAGACGTAAACCGCTCAAAGACGGTTTAGTGCCGCATTTAAATTCATTTTGAAAGCGGGAAGGGGTTAAAATAGGACTTGAGTGACATGATCATAAACATAAACCAATAAAGATAGAAAGTAGGTGGAACCTTTACGATCGGCAAGCACCTCACACACGCGTATGCCCAAGTTGATCTAAACTTGGAATGATTGATCGCTAAGCGACACTGCTGTGTCAAGGCACTCGATCGAGTGCTAAAAACATAATCAGTAAATATAAGCATAGAATGCAGTCCACTATTAAACATAAAGACATTGTAAACCATAAAACTTGACATGGCATAAATCGAATGAACCATGAATAAGACTTAGATCATAAAGCCGGACAATTTGCACCTCAAACGCATAGAAGCTTGGTGGCTTGTCTCGCCTCGGATGGCTTCGGCTTGGAAACTAAGATAAAAGAAGTATAAAGTGGAGAACCGAATAAGTTTCCTAATTAGCTTCAAATGTTTAGTAACTTAAGAAATTATGAATGAAGTAAGCTTAGAAAGAAAATTTCAGGTTTTTATGAAATAGAGTTTTTTTAGCATAACTCGGGTTAGAAAACTCGGAATTAAACAAACGAGTACTTCCCGGAATAGGGAAAATTAAGTTCTACAACTTTGTTAACAAGACCGAGGTCCAAAAATGAAGGGAAGGGCTCGAAAAACAGCCCGGACAGAAGCTGATTTTTAAAGTAAAGCTAAGCGATTTGGATTTTTAGAGTGAAACTTGGATAGAAATCTATAATAGCTTAACGGAAAGCTTGAAAGGCGAAGAATATCTTGAATAACCGGAATGATGTAGTATGGAATTTGAATCTTTGAAGGTTAATAAAGAATTTATTAAAACTTGTTAAACTTGTAATGAAAAATGTCGTCAAACGACAGAGAAAAATTATAAGAAATAGCTATTGGTCGTAAGACTTTTTAGAACGATGCAACGCAGTTGAGTACTTGGAAGAAAGTTACTCCTCAAGGCTAATTGATGATCAATGAAGGTCTTTACCCCGATAAACATCTAAGTTCTATAAGTTTTAACCCCTAAGTCACCATGAGATAACTTAACTTCACATATATTAATATTACTCCACGACTCGCTGTGAATAACCAAATCTTTAGGAGGTAATCTCAATCACCAATTTGACATACTTCAACTTAAAATACATATCCAAATCATCCTAACATTGACACAAAGGTCATCACATGATTAGAACCCTTAATTGGTCCACTATTATCCACAAGGTAAGAAATTGATAACTAAAGTTCTGGGTAAAATTCAGATTACAGCCCTTTAGTCTAAGGCTCATATCTCTCTCACCCGATATCCAGTGATGGCCCAAAACCCCAATTCGGAAAGCCTACAGAATGTTCTTCAAGTCTTATGTTGACCACAAATTGGTTAGAGCATCCTAAAAGGTCGAATTATAGCCATAAAGTCAGAATTCATACTTAAAATTCTGGATAGAACCCCGATTTCAGTTCCTCAATGAAAACCTTGTATCTTCTATTCCCGACATCGTATGGACGCATACTATACATTTCCGGAAAGCTTAAAACGTCACCTAAAACTTTTATGTTTATCATTAAAACCAATAAAGTCTCCAAATGGACGAAAAATTGACATTTAGCTACTGACTCAGAAAACGTATATAATTGCACACCTATACAGTTTTGGCCATATTCCGGGCTACACATATCGGATTCTCGAAATTCCAAAGCCCATAGTTAGATAATGACTTAAGCTATCTTTTTAAGCAAAAATATGGGCCAAACTCATATCTTACATCCCCTGGAAAAATCAGATTTCAACCAGATTCACACATGACCCTAATTTAGCTTTGCATGCAATTTATATGAGGTAATTTCTCCCTAATTTCATCTCAAAGATACATTTTAAGCATAAACCCTTATTATCTAGAACTAATTGCCCAGAAATTACTCATCCAAGTCCATAAATTTCACATGCATGGCCATTATTTGCAATGAAAACCCAAGGAGAACATAAAGACAACAAAAATCTTGACATACTTACCCAAATTTCTCTTTGATTGTGAGAACCTTCACTCTTTCCTTGCTAAACTCAAGAACACCACTTTAATTTCTGAGATTAACATGATTTATACAAAGAAACTCAGATTTGATTCATAAAAATCTAAAGAATTGAAGAGGAGTTAGGGATGGAAGGATTTACTCTTGAATGGAGGGAAAACAAGAGAACAAGAGAGCAAGGGGTGTGCCGGTGGTCGGAGATGGCCGGAAAATGGCCGGCGACGGCTGACATGGCGGCAGCAGTGGTCAAGCGAAGAAAGGGGCTGCTCTGCGTGGAGGAGGAAGAAGAGAGGAAAAATGAGGGAGTTTGAAATAAAAGGGGATGAATGAGGGAGTGTGAAATTTTATCATCCAATTGTTATAATAACTTACCAAATACTCAAGCCCAAATACACTTCCTCCTTCACTTAATTCAGCTAACCAAGACAAATAAAATTAGATTAGATAAAATAATTGGTAATAAACTAGCTAAGGTTAATTGGTATACCTTGGGTAGAATAAATTGATACAAAGTTAAATAAAGTAATTTGAATTTAAATTAGACGAAATCAATTAGTAATACTTAAAATAAAATAAAATAAATTGGTGGGATGATACTTAAGAAAATAAAATGAACGATAAAATATAATTAGGACAATTAGATGATTCGAGTATAATCGAAAATGTACATAAAAATTAATGTAACTTTCCTCGGTTAAAACCGTAAAGTTAAGAATCGTAAAATAAATTACATAACTTAACTCGAAAATAAATAAATAACCATAAACTCATGATAGTAATTATGTATGATAAGAATACTTTATCAACCGTGGTAATACGTATATAAAATACTATAACCAACCCATTTAGCCACCTCCTTACTCGAGACCTGTCGCCACAATAAAAATAATAACAATGGTGATAAAAATGAAACGAAAAATTTTAATAGCGTAATTTGGGTTAATCACGGTGATTATAATTTAGTTAATATGGGTTTTAGGGCGGGTCGTTACAACATTGATGACCTCCTCAACCTCTCACCTTTACATCTTGCTCATAAGTGTCTACATCTCTTTAAATACACCAAGTCTCTGATTGAAAGAATCAAATATCTCTCCAAGCATGTTCAAAGTCTCAATGAGGCCAAAGACAACCTAAGTTCTCAAAATGACCTCTTCTTTACAGAAAGCAATAGACTATCTCTTCAGGTCAAAGACTGCTACAACACCATCACTCAACTATCCAATGAGGCAGTCACCGCTTCTCATCCCCACAACAATAAATTGGCCTTTACAACTCCTCCTTTTCAACCTCAGACTAAACACCCCACAAATCAGCCGACAAGAGGACCTCTTCTTCCCACTCCTAAACAAACTCCTCACATAAAGCAGCATCACAAAACTGCCCTAAAGCCTATACTCAAAAGACCTCTCGAGACTGCCATCCCAGATCACCAAGGACCTCAAGGTTTCCTCAAAAGACCTCCCAAGGCCCCTCTTCTAACTCTCCCAAATCCTCAAGATTCTTTCGAGTTGGTGATATCTGGATCCCTAGACCTAATGTTACAACTTGTCTGTCAAAGTCCATGAAAGGTATAATGTTCTCTGATGCAGGTGTGCCTCAAAACTCACAGCGACCTATGGTATTTGGACTACGGTTGCTCTCGTCACATGACCGGAGATCCAACCAAGTTTTGCGAACTGTAAACCAGCAAGACTGGGAAAGTTACATTTGAAGACAAAAGCCAAGGGAAGATCCACGGCATTGGGAAGGTCGGTAAGGACCTCAACAACTCCTTACATGATGTATATCTAGTAGAGGGTCTAGAGTATAATTTGCTTAGTATATCTCAGTTTTGTGATAAGGGTTATAGAGTCAGTTTTGATAAAAGTGCTTGTGTAATATCTTCTGAATCACATCAAGTCTTATTGTATGGTCATCGCCTGAATAATGTCTACGTTATAGATCTTAGTGAGTCTCTTGAGGACCTCTCCTGCCTTAAGGCTGGAACTGAGGAAATATGGTTGTGGCACCGCCGCCTAGGCCATGTTAGCATGAAAACATTACAAAAGCTGCATAAGTCAGACCTAATCCGAGGTCTCCCGCCTCATAAATATGAGAAAGATCGGGTTTGTGATGTATGTGCAAAAGGTAAACAGACCAGAACCTCCTTTAAACCTATCAAGTCTGTGACCACCTCAAAATGTCTTGACCTCCTTCACATGGACCTCTATGGTCCTATCCCTTATAAAAGTCTTGGAGGTAGCTCATATATCTTTGTTGTAATAGATGATTTTTCAAGATTTACGTGGTGTTCTTTTTGAAAAGTAAAACAGAAGCATTTGAGAACTTCTCAAAACTCTACAAGAAACTCAAGGTCCTCACAGGCAACTCTGTCAAAGCCATAAGGACCGATCCAAGAACTCCTCAACAAAATGGAGTTGTTGAACGAAAGAATCGCACCTTGGAGGACATGACAAGAACAATTACCTGCGACAACAACCTCCCAAAATTCCTATGGGCAAAGATCATCAATACATCAAACTACATCCTCAATCGGTGCACCATCCGATCTATTCTGAAAAAGACCCCCTATGAATTATTCAAGGGAAAGGCACCGAACATTAGTCATCTCAAGGTTCTTGGATGCAAATGCTTTGTCCACATCAACATGAAAAGACCTATTAGCAATTTTGATGCTCGAAGTGAAGAAGGAATTTTTGTTGGATACTATTCTACAAGCAAGGCTTACAGAGTTTATTTCAAATCCTCAAGAACAGTAGAAGAAAGTATCCATGTCATATTTGATGAGGCCTCACCTGTGGGACAAACCACTGTGCCACCTCATGAGGGTGACAGTGAAGATGAGCCTCCTCCTAGGCTCCCTCCTGTACTAACCTCAAATAATACACTTCAAGACCCTCCTGAGGACACTGCTCATCTTCTCAAGAACCCTCACCTCAGGCCTCTGTAGAACCTGAGATCACCTACAAGTTCAAGCCAGCTCATCCGGCTGATAATCTCCTCACAGATATCACCACAGGTATACGAACTAGATCCTCATTAAGAAATTTTTGTGCTTTTAACGCCGTGGTCTCGCAAATTGAGCCTAAGCATTATAATGAGGCCTTGCTGGATCCAAGTTGGATCAATGCAATGCAAGAGGAACTGAATCAATTCGAACGAAGCAAAGTGTGGTCCTTAGTTCCCAGACCTCACCATCACCCAGTCATTGGTGTCAAGTGGGTCTTCCGCAACAAATTGGACGAAACAGGTGCTATCACTAGAAACAAAGCTAGATTGGTAGCCAAAGGATACAACCAAGAAGAAGGCATCGACTATGATGAAACCTTTTCTCTAGTTGCTCGCTTGGAGAGATTTTGCCTCATCCAAAAACATCAAGTTACATCAAATGGATGTCAAAAGCGCCTTTCTCAATGGTGACTTCATTGAAGAAGTGTACGTTGAGCAACCACCAGGCTTTGAGGACATCACACATCCAGATCATGTCTTTCGCCTACACAAGGCCCTCTATGGGCTGAAGCAAGCTTCCAGAGCTTGGTATGAGCGCCTCAGCAAGTTTCTTCTACAAAACAATTTCAAAAGAGGCAAAGTGGACAAGACTCTCTTCATCAAGGAAAAGAATGGTGACTTCATTATTGCCCAAATCTATGTTGATGACATCATATTCGGGGCATCACATTCGTCTCTGGTTGAGGAATTTTCTCACCTCATGAGTGCTTAATTTGAGATGAGCCTTGTGGGAGAACTAACCTTCTTCCTTGGCTTCCAAATAAAACAATCACAAGAAGGCATCTTCCTGAATCAAAGCAAGTATTTTTCGAAGCTCCTCAAGAAGTATCAACTGGACAATCTCAAACATGCATCAACTTCGATGTCCTCAACTCTCAAACTTGATTCAGACCTCACAGGTAAACCAGTCTCAGAAAAGTTGTATAGAGGTATGATTGGCTCACTACTTTATCTTATAGCTAGTCGTCCTGATATTATGTTTGGTGTTTGCCTATGTGCGCGCTTTCAAAGCGCCCCAAAAGAATCTCACTTCTCTGCTGTCAAGAGAATCTTACGCTATCTTGCAGGAACCAAAAGCTTAGGTCTTTGGTACCCTCGACAGCCTGACCTCCACCTCTGTGGTTATACTGATGCGGATTTTGCCGGATACAAGGTCGATAGAAAAAGTACCATAGGAGGATGTCAACTGCTGGGAGCCTCACTGGTCTCCTGGCAATCCAAGAAACAGACCTCTGTCGCTCTCTCCACTGCTGAGGCCGAGTATGTAGCTGCTGAATCATGCTGTGCTCAAATACTCTAGATCACTCATCAGTTAGAGGACCTCAGCCTCTACTTCACAAATGTGCCCATCAAGTGTGACAACATGAGTGCCATCCAGATAACCAAAAATCCAGTTCAGCATTCACGGACCAAACTTATTGAAATACGCCATCATTTCATCCGTGATCATGTTGAAAAAGGCCATGTCAGCTTAGAGTTTGTTCCAACTCAACAGCAATTAGCTGACATCTTCACCAAACCTCTTCCGGAGGATCAATTTGCCTACATCAGACGTGAACTTGGTATGCTTCACCTTGATCCTTAATGTTCATGGCACCTATTGAGGGGGAGCCTCCTCTATAGAGGACCTCCTTTCGTCCCCAGCACCCTCTGAGGGGGAGCTGCTGTATGAGGCCCTCACTTACCTTCAGGTATGATTCATCCCTTCTCTGTGAGAGTCTGATGTCCTCATCAGATCACTCCACCATTTTTCCACAATAAATGGCCTCATCAATGAACTGAAGACATCCATCAATATGTGCTTCAGTCGTTGATTTTTTCAAAAATAAAAATTTTTCAAATGCTTTCATTTTTTTGTTTCCCTCTTTCCCCCCCTTTTTTTGACTTTCCAAAATCCCTTCTCCAAATCATATCTTCCAAATTTTTACCTTCCCAAGGTACGACCCCCCCTACCTTCCTAAATTAACTTCTCTCCATAATTAACCGTCCCATCCATCACCTCTTAGTTATCCCTCCGTCTCTCCTCTGTCATCTTCTCTCTCTCTCTCTCTCTCTCTCTCTCTCTCTCTCTCTCTCTCTCTCATATTCTTCATCTGACCTCCCCCTGCCGTTCCCTAACCGTTCCCCTCTTTCCTTCTCAAACCACTCCTATTTAATCCTCCTCACTTCCTCCCTTTTTCTTACCGACTGTAAAACTTTTTCTTACTCTCTTCTTCCCAACTTCTCTCACTCCATTCCTCCATCTCTCCTCCTTCATTCACCATGACCGAACGCTCCACCAAACCTGTTGCACCCTCCAGTGTGGCTAAACGACTTAGGTCGAGCAAACCCCCTACTTCTCCAGACACAACCTCCGCCAACTCATCCTCCGACGAACCTGCCCTCATCCCTCGTCCTGCTCCCACCACTGCTGGACACCAGGAGTTCCTCCGAAAACGACTCGAGACTATTAAGAAGCGTCCTCTTCTCCATTGCGACAGGGTTGATCTCCAAATCTCCAAGGTACCAAATTCACTTTCCTTTCCACCCTTTCCATCCTCGGCTATGACTTAGTTTTTAATGGTGATGATTTCTGCTATCCGGACCTTGTCTTTGAGTTCTATGCCCACCTTGAGAATACATCCCCAAACTCTTCCAAACCAACTTACAAAACTACTGTTTCTGGGCGTGAAATTTATCTCTCAGCCCTCAAACTTGAACGCATCTTAGGCATGACCCCAGCCCCTCAAAACTTGCCCTCTCTAATATCACTGACGCTCGTTCTGAACTCCTCTCGACCTATGGCAAACCAACCACCACAAAATACCCTCAATACACAAATCTTCAGTCTGAGGCTCGTTGCCTCTATTTTATAGTGGTTCGCACTATTCTTCCAAGGGGGACCTCCAAAGAGACAATTAATGAGCCCTGTGCTTCCTTTCTGCGTAACATCCTCAATGCCTGCCACCCAGACATGGGTGAGGTTGTTCTCAACCATATTGTCAAAGCTGGCTCTAGTTCGACTGGCCCCCTCCCATACTCCAACCTCCTCAATCACCTCTTTCGCAAGTTCCACATTCCCCTTCCTGATGATGGCAAATCCCCCATTTCCCTCTCCACCATCACCACCGCCACTCTTGAATCTCTCGGCTACCATCCTCACCCCTCCGGTCATTGGATGCATACCGATGACCTCAAGCCACTACCAGCCTCATCCTCCGTTCCATCAATCTCTGATGCCTCAGCCCCATTGCAAACCCAGCTAGACCTCCTACATTCTGAAGTCCAGTCCCTCCAAACTGAAGTGCGTCATCTGCAGGACCTGCGCCTTGCTCTTCAGGCAAATCTTCTGGCCAACTCTAATTTCTGCTCTACTCTCAAGAATCTGGTCAACTAGGCTGAAGCCCTCCTTGGTCCTCGCACTCTGCCGACTGTTCCCACCGTGGAGGCTAATGTTGCTGAGGCTGGCGTCGATCCCCCTCCCCAAGAATATACCTTCCCTTCTCAAACTGTTTTCTTTTTTTTTTTCTCTTTTGCTTTGAAACTCGTTTGGCCAAACATTTTGTCTGTTTTTGTAAGCTCCTGTTTCCTTCTTGTCTGAAAGACAAAAAGGGGGAGACATCTTTGGCCTGTACCTAACCTATTATGCACTACTACTACTATAAACTGCTGCTATGTGATTCTCTATTTCATGACTATTCTGCTGCATCTATTGGATCTATATATCTGTTATACATTGAGAATGCATCAAAGAATATCCAGGATGTTTTGTCTTTCAAACAAAAAGGGGGAGATTGAAGAATCTCACATCACGAATGAGGCCCTTCCAGCAACCAGCACCGAGGACCTCATTACAGCACACGCAGAGGACCTCCAAGCAAAGGCATTGCAGTTTTGTTTGAAAGACTAAACCGGACAATATTTTAGGGAAGTATCTTCCATAAACCCTAAATTATACTTCCTATTATTTGGCATGATCTCTTAACCGCTACCTTCCTTATTTCCAGATATCGCATCTATGGAAAACAAATCAAGGGAATCAAGATGATCTTGAAGAAAGCTCAAGTATGGAAACTATTTTCTGAAAGATAAGGAAGCCGTTTGTTGCCCCCCAACTCTCACATATAAATACTGTTGCATACCTACCTTGAAGAGCATCCATTTCTAAGGAAGAAAATCAGTTATAGGAGTTTTGTGAAAGAAAATTCTGAGTGTAGGAATATTAAGTATTCTGAGTGTAACCACATTTGTGTTGTGGTGAGTTTTGTAAACAGTGGTATAACTGGTGAGGACCTCCTGAGGTCGTATGTTTGTTTGTGTCTAGTGAACCTCTGGTGAGTGAGGTCACTGTTTGTAATCGCCTCTTCTGTGAGGCCTCAAGAACAAAAGACGTCTGCAAGGTCTTCTGTCCTAGTAAGCTGCTTTGAGGACCTCACAGTCTTCTTATTAGCTGAGTTGTAACCTCCTCCCTTCTAAGCACTTTTGTTCAATAATAAAGAAGTATTTTTCAGTATTTAAAAGTGCTAGTAATCTAAGTTGTGTTGATTAAAGTGCATATTTTTTTACATAACCCTAATCACCCTGCCCCCCTCTAGGGTTATTTCAAGTTGGTTGTGAGGTGAAGCATGTAATAGGGTTTTTTTCATTTTGGACCCCAAAATATAGGGATATTTATTTTTTGGTCTCACGGTTTTCATTGTTTTTTTTTGGACCCACCGTTCTAAAAAAGGTCTGTGTACTGTTTTTCTTTTTCTTCTCATGTTTCAATTTATCCCCCGATTAGCGCCAAACTTCAGGAGTAAGGTCAAAAGAGACATTGAAGCTATAATACATATCTCTTATTCATATTGGAACTAATTAGACCTTGAAGTATCCAGGGTCTAAGTAGTTTCGACATGAATAAGAGAGGTGTATTACAACTTTAATATTAGTTTTAACCTTAGTCTTGAAGTTGGACGCTGATCGGGAGATAATTTCAAACATAGGAAGAAAAAGAAAAATAGTACACGCGCCTTTTTTTCAACCTACAAAATTTAAGGTCCTTTTTTATTCAACCCATAAACTTCAGGGTCCAAAAAATAAACAATGAAAACTGTGGAACCAGAAAATAAGTACCCCTATCATTCGGGGTCCAAAATACAAATAACTCCATGCAGTAAGACCAAAATATTCTTACTTTTCTACTCCTAATTTCTCTCATAGTCTCATTCTGTAGCTATCATATTAAACTATACTTAAGACCTCAGAGCAGCTTCTCCTTTACTTAACCAACTAGATCCAAAAAAAGTACTTCAATTCCAAGCTGTGTGGAGCTGAAATAAACCATACTTACGAACATGGGTAACGAAGAAAGGCAATAGCAAGCCCCACAAGAGAATGAACCCACACACGGTGCTTGACCATTCAAAATGAGTTGAGGTCCTAGGGGCCGGCCGAGTCAATTGATTGTTTTGTCATGCCCCGAACCTAGGGTGTGACAGACGTCGCACACCTGTAGAATAAGGAGGTCCAACAAGTATGCAAGGCTCAAAAGATAGAAACAAACCCAAAATATAAAATAGACTTAACTTAGAATAGAGTACTTGATTGAACAGTCAACTAGGGAGTATACTTAATTACACAGCGGATACCACAACAAAAGATATTGAAATCTTTTGACTCATAAAGTAACTAAAATAACAAAAACCTTATCCCACGCAACCTCTTGGCCCACTACGCTTCACTGCTAAACTCTGATACTATAAAGAATCCGAACACTACCAAGAAGCAAAGAATCATAACCTGAAAAAAAAATAGGAAGATGAAGGGATGAGCTTGAAAGCCTAGTAAGTAGCATAACACCCCCTTAGCTGGGTTAGACATGCGGGTAAAACCTAGGCTGGGTCAGAGTTAATAAATAATTTGATACTCCATCCGTTCCATATTAATTGTCATAATTTTGACTTTCACGATCTCCAATATCATTTTTTAATTGATAATTTCTTGCATAATATGTTATTAACAATTGCAACATTATACTTGTATGATAGTATTTTTCGTTACGAATCTAATGATAATAATTTTATATAGCAATTCATTGTATATATTAAGAAATTTATGGTCAAAATTTTTTAAGTTTGATTGCACAGTTTCCAATGACGACAGTTAATATGGAACGGAGGGAGTAACAAAACATGACTGGGTTTTCCAAACACTTTTAATTAGCTCAAAACCCCAAAATCTATATACTTATAATGACAATGTATGTGGGGCCCAACAAATACTGCAACGAGAGCGTTTCAAGGAGTCTCAGCCAATCACAATTAAGAAAAAAAACGACCCCATTTTTAATATTTTTTTTATTTTTTTTCATCCGGATTTTATTATAAACCTAAGCTGCTTTGGACTCTTACACCAATTACAGCTGTTCCATTACTGTTTTGGATTTAATTTTATTTTAGAATTAAAAAAATATATTACGAATCCCATATGGCTTTAGACTTTGATCACGTTTACAACTGTTCCATAGATCAACTAATCACTAAAAAATCCAACGCAACTACGGCTAGGTCAATCATGTTCATTACTTTTTTCAAAACATATAAATACAATACTTTCACAAGCAAGAGAGAATCACAATTGATTATTGACATTCACTTTTCATACTCTCTTTAAGGTAAGTTTCAAGTCATTAGTATATAAATATTCAAACTTATTGGGTTCTACATTGATTGCATTCATTGTAATTGATTTGCATCAGGTTATAGTACGAATTACATTTCTTATAAAACTTTAACACCGTGTTCCTGATAATAATTACCTAATTTTTTTACTATTATTCCGTACAACCCGAACCAGATCTAACCATGGCGGTTTATATAGATTTGCGTCAGCAACAACACAACAAGCCATAGTGGTTCATCATATATCCAACAGGTCCCGATGGGAGGGTCAAACTTGATGTGTTGCGTAATCCATTTCGGCTTATCGTCCCATGTTCTGAAGATTATATTTTTTTCTATTTTCAATTTTTTTTATTTTCAATCCGGATTTTATTTTAAAATTAAAAAACCCAGAAAGTATCACTTATCCTTTACTTCTTTGGACTCTGAATTAAATTATTTTGATACAAATAACAGTAATTATTTTGGTGTTGCTATAATAATAATAATAATAATAATAATAATAATAAATATAGTAATATAATAATAATAATAATAATAATAATAATAATAATAATCTGTATACTTATAATGAAAATCTATGTGGGGCCCAGCAAATACTGCAACAAGAGCGTTTCAAGGAGTCTCAGCCAATCACAATTAAGAAAAAAACGACCCCATTTTTAAAAAAATTTTATTTTTTTTTATCCGGATTTTATTATAAACCTAAGCTGCTTTGGACTCTGACACCAATTACAGCTGTTCCATAACTGTTTTGGATTTAATTTTATTTTAGAATTAAAAAATATATATATTACGAATCCCATAGGGCTTTAGACTTTGATCACGTTTACAACTGTTCCATAGATCAACTAATCACTAAAAAATCCAACGC
This sequence comes from Portulaca oleracea, assembly GCA_029582165.1. NCBI lineage: Eukaryota > Viridiplantae > Streptophyta > Magnoliopsida > Caryophyllales > Portulacaceae > Portulaca > Portulaca oleracea. The sequence goes on along the minus strand of CM055889.1, from coordinate 28,635,311 downwards.
AACTGCGGCTAGGTCAATCATGTTCATTACTTTTTTCAAAACAAATAAATTTAATACTTTCACAAGCAAGAGAGAGTCACAATTGATTATTGACATTCACTTTTCATACTCTCTTTAAGGTAAGTTTCAAGTCATTAGTAAATAAATATTCAAACCTATTGGGTTCTACATTGATTGCATTCATTGTAATTGATTTGCATCAGGTTATAGCACGAATTACATTTTTTTATAAAACTTTAACACCGTGTTCTTGATAATAATTACCTAATTTTTTTTTACTATTATTCAGTACAGCCCGAACCAGATCTAACCATGGCGGCTTATATAAATTTGCATCAGCAACAACACAACAAGCCATAGTGCTTCATCATATATCCTCCAGGTCTCGATGGGAGGGTCACGACTGATGTGTTGCGTAATCCATTTCGGCTTATCGTCCCATGTTCTGGAGATTATATTTTTTTTCTATTTTCAATTTTTTTTATTTTCAATCCAGATTTTATTTTAAAATTAAAAAACCAGAAAGTATCACTTATCCTTTACTGCTTTGGACTCTGAATTAAATTATTTTGATACAAATAACAATTATTATTTTGGTGTTGCTATAATAATAATAATAATAATAATAATAATAATAATAATAATAATAATCTATATATTATAATAGAAATCATTGTGGGTCCCACGAAATAGAGCTATGGGAGTGATTGTAGGGAAATTGGTCAATCACAACGCAGAAATTTTTTTTTCTATTTTCATTTTTTTATTTTCAATCAAGATTTTATTTTAAAATTAAAAACCTAGAAAGTATCACTAATCCTTGACTTCTTTGTACTCTGAATTAAATTATTTTGGTGCAAATAACAATAATTATTTTTGTGTTGCCTATAATCTATATATTATAATAGAAATCATTGTGGGTCCTACAAAATAGAGCCATGTGAGTGACTGTGGGGGAACTGGTAAGCACAACGTAGAAAATTAATTTATTTTTTCCATTTTCAATTCTTTTTATTTTCAATCCAGATTTTTATTTTAAAATTAAAAAAACCAGAAAGTATTAGTAATCTTTGATTGCTTTGGACTATGAATTAAATTATTTTGGTGCATATAACAGTAATTATTTTGGTGTTGCCTATAATAATAATAATCTATATATTATAATAGAAATCATTGTGGGTCCCACGAAATAGAGCCAGGGCAGTGACTGTAGGGGAATTGGCCAATCACAACGTAGAATTTTTTTTTCTATTTTCAATTTTTTTATTTTCAATCCGGATTTTATTTTAAAATTAAAAACCAGAAAGTATCACTAATGCTTGACTGGTTTGGACTCTGAATTAAATAATTTTGGTGCATATAACAGTAATTATTTTGGTGTTGCCTATAATAATAATAATAATAATAATAATAATAATAATAATAATAATAATAATAATAATAATAAATAATCTATATATTATAATAGAAATCATTTAAATAGAGTCACGAAATAGAGTCGATCAGAGTAATTGGCCAATCATAACGTAGAAAATCATTGTGTTTTTCATTTATATCTATATCTATATAATATACATTTGCAATAATTTTGAATTTTCAAATATTCACATGAATGAATATAGGATTATAGCCAAAATAATATCTACAAGGCATTTATATTTTATACTCGAATTTTATATCTAAATTGATAAGTAAAGTTAGAATTATTGGCTATGTGTATTTTTTATTTTATTTTATTGATTCCTTTTATGATGGACTTATTATGGTATCTTTTCATTTGATATTATGATTAATGCTTTTTTGTTTGTAATTTGTATCTACATTTAGCATTTATTTTTCTAAATTTAAATAACTATTTAATTAGGCTTCGTGCATCGTACGAGTTGAAGACTAGTAATACAATAATAATGATCAAACGAATTCCGTCAAAGTAACATAGTGTATATCAAAACATAGCAATCAAAATCACAAAACACAATTTGGGGCTAAGGCCACTACTAGCCCAGTGGTATGGGCAACAGAAACCACTATTGACCCAGTGGCGGGGGAACAAAGAATTGGGCCCAACGGAACACAGATACACATATCGAAACACACAGTAGCGTGCATACAAGTCAATCGAAAAGTCCAGTGTATACCTTAACTTGTTAAGGCAAAAGACATAGCCCAAAAACAAAACCAATAACTTGATGTAGATACAAGAATATTAGACTTATTTTTGGAATAATAAATTGCGTGCAGCCGAAGCATCTGGATCTTTGCGAGCCAACCAGTCGATCCTGGCGGATCTTTGAGGCCACCAGATGATCCGCGAGGTCTTTGCACGCCAGCCCAGGCAATTCCTCGTATATCGTCTAATTTGGCCCAGAAAATTCTTCGCGGATCCGTTGATTTAGCCCAGGAAATTCCTCACGGATTCCACCCATGACCGACAGTTTCTTCAGTCAGAATCACTTACTCCCACTTTCCCTACTAAAGGTCCTCGCGGATTTTTTAGGAAATGGGGGAAAATCCTCGTGGATTTTTCACGAAATGTGGGGGGGGGGGGGGGAATCCTCGCGGATTTATTCAAACTGGGCAGTTTTCTTTCAGTCAAAAAATTGCTTACTCCCACTTTCCCCACTATTCAAGAAATGGGGAAAATCCTCGCGGATTCTTCAGGAAATGGGGGGAAAATCCTCACGGATTTATTCAAAATGGGTAGTTTTCTTCAATCAAAGAACTGCTCATATCGACTCTCCCACTAAAGCAACTCCTTGCGGATTTGTTGTGAGGTGAGGGGAGATGTCTTCTACAGATAACCTCCACCGAAGAAGCTTATAAAAGAGTCGTCAACGAGCATTTGGAGGAGATTGGAAGTCTCGTATAGGTGCACCATAAAGCATTATCCACAACAAGAAAACACATCCTATCGGGGCAGAGATCCTCGCGGATCATGTGAGTGGTAGCAACCATTTCGTCTGTGTGAGGCGTTGACAGCAACGAGGAAACATTCAGCCTATGAGAGGAAATCCTCGCGGATCCGGAGAGAATCACGGCAGGGATTGGAATTTTGCAAAAGTCTTCGCGTATCCGGAAGGGGGTTGGTAACTTTTTTTTTTGGTTTCGGTATTTTTTTTTTGAGATTGTAATCGTGTGGTACATTTTCCCGCCCATTGTATTTTTTTTATTTTGTTTAGACGTTTGCTTGTTTTTTATTTTATGTCTGCGTTTGCATGAGTTAATTTAAAGATCTTGTGACAAATTGGTTTTTTTTTCTTTTTCCTTTTCTTACGATCATTACTCCTTCCCCTTACAATCAAAGCATCACTACTCTGGTCATCACCCTCAGTATCAAATTTCTCCGTACACAATAAACTAGCCTTTACTACACTAAGGTTAAGGACACCATGATTCCTATACAATATGATCACCTTAAATTATTTATGTGATGCAGCTAGGGACATGAATAAATGTAAAGTCTTATCCTCATCAGTGTGTTTTACATCCATTTATTCTAACTCAGTAATACTAGAATCAAATTCACTAAGATGTGCTTGCATAAAAGTACCTATGGGCACTCGCAGCCTGTAGAGCTTCTCCTTCATTCGGTACTTGTTCGCAAGACTCTTTGTCATGTACAACTCTTCCAATTTGGTCCAAAGCTCCTGAGGTTTCTCGATATGCATCACCTCTCTCTGAATATGCCCTGCCAAACATAGTTGAATCCCTGCCAGGGCCTTATCTTCCAGCTTCTTCCACTCCCTCGGACTCAAGTTGCCCTTGATATCCTTTTGGAGCTTTTTGAAATCTTCACCGCTCATCGTTTCATCAGTCTTCGTGCTGGGATACTCAATCATATCCCATAACCCGTGCTGAATCAGGACCGCCTTCATCTGTAGTCTCCACATAGTGAAACTCCTCGTTCTATCGAATTTTGGAATATCACACTTCATGACTGAAGCCATCTCCACCTCGCTCTGATACCACTTGTTAGAGAAAAAAAGGTAGGTAATTGCGAGGTTATAGCGGAAGCGGAATAAATTGAGATGACGGATATTACGACAAAATTCAGGAACGAAAATGTAAGAGCGATAAAATCAAACACCAGATTTACGTGGGAAACCGAAGAACTCGGAGAAAAACCCATGGACAGCGACAACCAAAAAATAATTTACTATATGAGAAAGGAGGAGAACAACTAGATTACTATCACAGAGTGTGATACGATCACCAAAGGAGATTACAATATAAATACCTCTCTCACACTCAACTCACAATCTCCCAGGATACACTGGGAAAATATTGGTGAGACTCACTCTCTCTCAATATTTTCTCTCTCTCTCTCTCTTGCTCTGGTGAATAAAGTGGAGAAAACTAAACCCTATTTATAGGGCGGCTAGGAGAAAATAGAGTTAGATTAAAACTCAAATAACAACAATTAAGTAGTATTTGACTTGAACAAGGAATTAGAATTAGATTGAAACTGTATCCTATGCCGATTCTTCTCAAGTTCTGGACCCTACCGAGAATCCAATGGGCCACAAAAACCCAATAAAAACCCTACCGAGAATCCAATGGAAATTTGGTTTTTTTTTTTTGGTGGGGGGAGGGGGGGGGGGGGTTGTCAAAAACGATTTTTCTCTTTCTTTAAAGCTTTTAAATTTTAATACAATGTGGCTCCTCTTATATTTTAGCAAAGTTTATTTTGAGTTTTTAGTCAAACCAATTTGTATGTTTTATTTGTTTATTTTTATTTAATTTTCTTTTTAGTTTTCACTACATTCTTTATATTTTTTTGCATTTTCCCCTTAAATTAAGAATTTAATATTAATTATTTTAATGTTTCATATACATTTTATGAGCATTGCTATATAATCATACTTTTCATTTTTTTATATTGTCATTACTAACTTATTCCAACTCTATAAAGTTTTTATGAACATTGTATTACATTTTTTATAAGGTTTATGAACATTATAGTATGGCTTAAGAGCACTGCATCATTTTTTTTTATGAACATTGTTTTAGGGTTTTTATGAGTACTAATGTAGAGTTTTATGACTATTGTTATATGACTTTATTTTTAAATTCATTCTTTTATTGTCATATTAGCATTTTCTGTCTCCACAAAGTTTTATGAGCATTATAATGCATTTTTATGAACAATTTCATGAGGCTTATGAGTTTTGTAGTACTAGGGTTTAAGAACATTAGATGATGTATTTATGAACATTGGTTAAGTGTTTTTATAAACATTTTATAATGGTTCAATTGTGAAATAATTTTTATTAAATCAGCTAAAAACAATAGTTATAATTCAATCAACTTTAAAAGTATTTATCATTTCTAAAATTGAATCACATATATGAACGTACGGTAAAATTTAAAATTTGTAAGTTACATGTGCAGTGTTTTTACATAAAATAAAATAAATAAACAAATAAAAAAAATAAAATAGTGAAAAAAGAAGCTAAAGTGGGAAGGGGAGATGGCCTGGGCTCACAGTGTATTATGCTCCCGGGCTATGAGTATGACTACAAGGATCATTATTCGAGCCAAGGGTTGAACCCAATAACAATGTGTACCGTACATGCTGGCTATAATTTTCAAGCCACAAAAGTACATATTCTTGCCATTATCATTGATCGACTTTGATTCTAATGAACACTCTAAAGTATAAACTTGTGATAGTTTATCTACTGCAATACATGAGGGGTTTTTTGCATTTTGGACCTCGAATTTTAGGGGTATTTACATTCTGAACCCTTAGTTTTCAACATTAACGTTTTGGACCCTAAAGTTTGTAGGTTGAAAAAAAAAGACCCTAAAGTTTGTGAGGTGAAAAAAAAGCTCGTTTCCCGTTTTTCTTTTTCTTTCCATGTTTGAATTTCTCTCCCGATTGGCATCAAACTTCATGACTAAGGTTAAAACCGATATTAAAGTTATAATAAACATCTTTTATTCATGTTGGAGTTACTTAAAACCATGTACTTAGGGGTCTAAGTATCTTCGACACGAATAAGAGAGGTGTATTATAGCTTCAATATTAGTTTTAACCATAGTCCTAAAGTTTGACGTCAATCGGGAGATAAATTCAAACATGAGAGGAAAATAAAAAATGAGACAGGGGCCTTTTTCTTCAGTCCACAAACTTTAAGGTTCTTTTTTATTCAGCCTACAAACTTTAGGGTCCAAAATGTTAAAGTTGAAAACTAAGGGTTCAGAATGTAAATACCCCTAAAATTTAGGGTCCAAAATGCAAAAAACCCATACATGAGTTGTTCTTTTATCTCACAGACTTAGGTTTCAATATTCTTTAGTTTGAAACTTTAGGGTTAATAGGGTGCACATTGTTATTTTATGTATTACATAATTTTCAAGAAAGCTCTTATTTACATTGCCTGTTGCAAATTTCAACAGAATATATCAAATCTGGTGTCTGTTTTAAATTTTATAAATTTTACCAATTTAGTACATTGTTGTCCTATAATATGATCTGACTCTGAAGATACAAATTTTAAGCTGGTCCACTAAAATAAGTGTGGCCAAACCAATTTGATTTTTATTTTGATGTAATGGGATTGATCCAAAATTTCTTCCACCAAAATGATGGATTTCACCGTACCGATAAGGATGGAAATTCCCATCTCACATTAAGGCCGTGTTCTTTTCTACGGTTGGCACACTCACCGTGATTCTTGCACCGCATTTTACCGTAAATCATTACTTTTGTCTCTCCTCTCCTTTCTCTCTCTTCACTTTTCTCCTCTACTTTTTACATTCTCTCTCCTCACCTACCCCACATACTAATAACCTACCACAATTCCACCACACCCCACCACAATTCCACCACACCCCACCGCAACATTCCGCAAAATACCGCATAAAAGAACACGGCCTAATTGGTCTTCATATATTTCAGATTAGAAAGAATCAAGAGATGCACACAATGTATACATTTCTTCCCATATGATGCAAACCCTTTGTGACAGAAAATCGCATGAGCTACTTCTGTTGCTTTTGATAAGAAGTGGCCTCGAACATCGATCATACAAAAATCTTGTTCAAGTTTTAAAAATGTAGCATTCCTATTCGTTTGTATATTTCCTTTATTATATATCTATTTTGAGGCTTGTTGCCAATTCTTCAAACAATAGTTGCAAAATTGCATATTGATATATAACCTTAGTTTTGAATTAATGTTTCCGCTTGCAAGGTCTGTAGGTCATATTTTTTTATATACATTTCTCAGAAGACTGTTATATATATGTGTTGTTGATTGTAATTGTTACTATAAGTCTATAATAATAACTTTTCTACTTATAAATTAAGCCCCAAAAGAGGGAGTTCAATGTAGTGTGGAATTTGTTGTAAAGATGATATACAAAAGGTGTTCAATGCACAGGGTGCTACGCAGGGTTATTTGCATTTTGGACTGATAGGCTAACTTATTTTTTGAGCCCTTATTTTTTAATATTAATTTCTTGGACCTTAAAGCTTCTAGGTTGAATAAAAAGGTGTGTATCCCGTTCTTATTTTTTTTCATGTTTGAATTGTTCTTCTGATTGCGACAACTTTAGGGCTAAGCTTAAAACTGATATTGAAGTTATAATACACTTTGTAATGGTCATCTTACTTATCATTCCATCTGTAATTACTCTGTATATGACCCTTGGACCTAAAGTACGCTTTGGCTACTCACAATGGTACTTAGGGGTTTAAGTAGCTCCAACATCAATAAGAGAAGTAGATTATAGCTTCAACATCAGTTTTAAATGTAGTCTTAATTAAAGTTCAGCGTCAATCGAGAGAGTAATTTAAACATGAGAATAAAAAGAAGATCTTGATACAAACTTTTTTCTATTCAGATGACAAATTTTAAGATTCAAACAATTATATCATTGAAAATCAAAGGTTTAGAAATTAATTACCCTATCTTTCGAGGTTCAAAATACAAAAAACCTATATTATATGAGTAGAGGTAGGATGGATCAATTTTAATTGTAAAAGTTTTGGATAATGTAGAATATGAATATTTGTTAAATGTTTTTTAAAATTTTCAAAATTTTCAAAGTCTCAGAAGCTTCTCAAGACAAATTTGTAAGAATTTGGCGACCTAATTATCCTCAAAAGAACACTTACCATCATCAAATTTGCATCTTCATATATCTGTCTTTCATCATCACCACATATCTGCATCTTCATATATTTATCCTTCATATCACCAAAACTGTCAAAATTTACCCAAGCTAATATAAAGTTTCCTAAGAAAAGGCACTTCAAACACTTACCATATTGATGGGTGCATTTACATTTATATTGCATCTTCATGTATCTATCCTACAACATCATCAAATTCTAATGGCATAGGGGTTTAAACAAAAACTAACATATATAGAGGCATAGTTATACATACATAAACTGATACATACATATATATATATATATATATATATATATATATATATATATATATATATATTTGAAAATACACTTGAGAAAAGATTGAAAAAAGAAAGCAAGTGAAGTTACAAAATAGGCATATATAGCTTAGACAGTGCAGTACATAAAGTTGATGATATAAGCAATGTGAGACTATTTATAATTAATATTGATTGAGCACAAGAAATGAAGATGAACCATTATTAATTAACTTAAAAGGTTGTAGTAAATAGTAATTAATTGGAGGAAGTAGTAGTAGTAGTAGTAGTAGTAGTAGTAGAGAAAGAAGGAATTTGGAGTTGGTTGTGCTTAGGAGGAGGCCTCTTCCTCTTCTTGTCATAGCTAACACCACGAGCCTTAGCCTGGTAGTCTCTGACCTCCCTTAAGTAGAGGCGGACAGCACGAGCAGCAAAGGGGTTATTCTCTGGGCGGCCACCGTTCTCCTCGTAGGCAGCACGGAGGCGTCCAACGAGAGCATCGAGACTACCCCATGCCTGGCGTAGTGGGCATGGGCATGGTCCCGGTGGGTTTGGTATACCGAAGTATTGACAAGCATGAGTGTGGACCTTTGTCTTACCGAACTGATCTAGGTACCTCAGGAACTCCAGCACATTAGCCCCGCTGCAAACTGCAAGTGGGAGGGGTGGCCTGTGACTCCTCAGGTACTGACTGAATGTGTTCCAGTCACGACGCTTCTGGTTCTCGTACCTGTTCGGCGGCACTGATGTCTGCACTGTTGACGCCACTTCCTCCTGCTCAGTACTTGATGATGACCCTTGCCCCATCACCATCCCTGTAACACTTGTACTCATACTCATACTCATACTCAAATGGGGATTTCCTGAGAAATTCATTTCGTACACACTCCAAATCTTTGCTTATCTATGATGGATCAAATTAGCTAGAAGAAGAAGAGGAAGATGATTTTGAAGGAAGCATAAAGGATTAGGATGGTGTTCATATATACAGACTATCAACCCAAGTGGGAAACTGTGGGTGTGGGTTTTTAGGGCAAATTAAGGAAACAAATTCTATGCAAGTGGGTGATTAAATAAATGGATAGATTTCGTTTTCCACAGAAAAGGGAGGCCAACTGGGAGTTAGATTTTATATAGCTGAAGCCTGAAGAAAGTGAGTGTGTATAGTATTGAGGAGGTGGTCCAATAAATGGGAGAAGAGGAGAGAGAAGAGGTAGTTTTGAGTTGTGGGGGCAGATATAGTAATTACTAAGAGAGGTTTGCAGTTGGCCAAAATGGTAAATAAACTGGATTATTCACTCTCTCTCCTAACCTTATTGGCTGTTGCCCCAGTGATAGCGATGTTTGTCTCCATTCTCTCAGCTTACACTCACTCGGTGATGGGGACGGACAATGCCCTGAATAGTTGTACTACTATTCCACGTACTGTACCCTTTTTCATTTTAAGGTTTTCTTTTCCCCCCCCCCCCCTTTTCTTCTTTCAAAACAACTGTAGATTTTTTTAGGGAAATAATTTTTTTGGATGCCGTGTGTAAGAACTAATTCACTTAAAAGTTTAATTTCGTGACTGACAATTTAGAAAGTACGTTAAAATACGAACTTTCGATTTTGTTCTGAATAATGTGAACTTTGACTTCGCATGGCTGCTTCGGTAGCGGGAATACTAAGAAACTTAACTCTTGCACGTCAGCAATGTTGACTTTAAAAAAAAGTCAGCTCAACCTACCCTTTTTTTTTCCCTCATCTTTCCCTTTTTCTTTTTTTCTCTCCTCCCTCTCCTTTTCTTTCGACGTTCTTCAGAGCAGCCATGGCTGCTGACTCTCCCTCTTCTCTCTATGTTCTTCTTCTCTTTTTTCCATCTTCTTTCTTCCCTCTCCTTCAGTCTCCTTCGTCCCCCTTCTTTCTTCCCTCTCTATTTCTCCTTCTCTTTAACTCGCTGAATCTCAATTTGGGTTTTTTCAGAACTTGATTCTTGGCAAGAGGTCATCTTTAAGTGTCTTCCAAATCGTTCGAAGTTCAAATCCCAAAACCCTAAAAACTCTCGCTCCCATTTCAATATCAAACTCAATTAACCAGTCTCAAATCCAATCAGATCGAATTCTCAGATGGATATCATCAAAAGCAGCACTACAAGAATGACTCACTTGCGCCACGGAATTATTCGTGGTTAAAGTAAAAATATCCCATGGCGAAAGCAATTGGCCATGAAAATCTTGTGTGTGGCCTGTCATGGCGAATGGCCTCGTGGCTAATAAAATGGCCACAGAAATATCCATTGTATGGCGAGCTATCATAGTACTTGCCACTAAACATTTAGTGGCTAAGTATTGTCCAACTTGAGTTATTTATTCCGATTCGCCACAATATCTTTCGTGGCTAATAAGTATATTAGCCACAAATAACATAGTGGCCACTAAATTATATTAGCCACGCCATCATCCGTTGCTAAATTTTATAAAAAAAATAATTAGTTATTAAAAAAAATTTATTTCTACTAGTAATCGCCTATATATGACTATGTGTGTAACTAATTGTGACGCCCCGGACCCTCCGGGTCGTGGACATTACCGATAACTGTTTCAAGGATTCCTGGATGGTCCCACGAATCACCGTGAGTCTTTCGAGCGTGCTTTATCTTTGGTCACACGCTGCATGGGAAAACTTCCCAGGAGGTCACCCATCCTGAGACTACTCCCACCCAAGCACGCTTAACTGAGGAGTTCCCAACGGATGAACTACCATGAAAGAAGGTGCATCTTGGTGATATAAGTATCATTTCAATCCTTTTAAACCCACACTTAACCATATACCCGGGGTGTTACACCAATACTGTTCATAGTATGCATAATCTCTAGCCACGACTTTTCTAGTGACTTATTGGCACCATTGTAAATCACTAGCAAGAAAAAAGATTATTTCATCAAATAAAAATATCCAGTATTCACTGTCATTACTAGTCACTAATAATACTCAACAAGTTTGACCACCAAATATATTTTGTAGGAGCATATGAAGTTGAACCTTCGAGCCACCAAAATGATTTTTCAATGGCAAATATAAACAATTGGCCACCAAATATTTTTTTCATGGCCAAATCCACAAACTAGCCACAATATATTTTTATCATGGCCAAAATTTTAAACTAACCATGACTATTGGCCACATAATATTTTTATTAGGGTCAAATTTACAAACTAGCCACGATATATTTTTATCATGACCATATTTTCAAACTAGCCATGACTATTGGCCACAACATATTTTTATCATGGCCAAATTTTCACACTAGCCATGACTATTGGCCACAAGATATTTTTACCATGGCCAAATTCACAAACTAGCCACGACTACTGGCCACAAAATATTTTTGTCATTGCCAAATTCACAAATTAGCGACGATTAACTTTTATTCCATGGTTAATAAGAGACTATTTTCTTAATTGGCCACTAAAGAACTACTTTCATGGCAAACATACTTTGGGTCTATGGATTACAAACATTGATGTAAAATCTGTCCACCAAAACTTGCTTCCCATGGCCACTTTGGTGGCGCAAGTGAGCCATTCTTGTAGTGCAGCTTCTCTTTCATGGTGGATATTGTTTGCGGCGTCTATGTTGCCCAGAACTACAACGTTCCCAAAATTAAGAAGCTTACAGACACTGAGATGGCCATGCTCAAGCACATTGAGCATCGAAACTTGAATTTCACATGGAAATTTTGGGGTTGATTTTCTAGGTTTTGATGATTTTGTTTGGATTTTGTTTGATTGTGAGATCTTCTGAATTTTGGGCAATTGGTGAATTTTGCTTTCTGGGTTTTCGAAAGTTCGGATGAACTTTAGGTGAGTTTTGAATTTGAGTTTCTGGGTTTAGCTACTCTCCTCCTGATTACTCCAAGCCCAAGAAAACCCTAAGTCCCAAGAATTAGAACCCTTCGTTCTCCATCAACTCTGGGTAATTCATGCCTTCCCTGTCCTTTGTTTTTCGATTTGAGCAACAATAGCTTGTTTTTCTTGCTCGATTTGCAAAAGGGCATTTCTAGTTAGCCTCAAATACAAGTTTCTTTGAACTGGATGCTCGTAAATTTCGAATATACGAGGGAACTTGAGCACAAACAGCCAAACTAATTCTTTTTGTCAAAAGATCAAAACTTTTTCCCTTCAATCGATGTTTTCTGTCTAAATTCCCGCTCTCAATCGGTGAGAATTTTCTAGGTTGATGATTGCTCCTTTGAAGAAGAAATCAAATAAACTGAAGAACAACAACAACCCAGGTTTTTGTTTCTGTAGGATGTTACGAGCGATTATGTAGAGAAAGAAACCATCTTTATTTAGGCAGAAAACAGTGATAGCAGATTCAAGAAACAGTTATAGCAATGGAGATGGGTCTTCAACCTTGCTGCTTGGGGGGAGTCAGCAGCCATGGCTGCTCTGAAGGAGGCTGAAAGAAAGAATAGGAGAGGGAGGAGAGAAAAAAAAGAAAAAGGGAAAGATGAGGGGAAAAAAAAGTTAACCTGGCTTTTTTTTAAAGTCAACATTGCTGACGTGGCAAAGTCAACAGACCCAGCCGCCGCCACGTCATCCCGCCACCGAGTTAAGTTCAACTTAACTCGGTGGCGTGTTACTGGGTGCAACAGGGGATCAAAGTTCATATTATTCATAATCAAATCAAAAGTTCGTATTATTAAGTCTTATATAGCCAAAAGTTCGTATTATTAGAATCCAATTTCCCTACTTTTTTTATGAATTATCTTGTATAAATAAACCTGTATAAATTGCTGAAATCTGATTTAAGGCCCAGTTCCTTTTTAAGTTGCAACTGCGGTGAGGTTAGTTACAGTGTGGTGGAATGTGGAAAGATAAAATGGAATGTTGAAAATTATGGTGGAAATATAAGAATGTGAATTGATATATTTTAATTTGAAAATAATGGAAGGTGGAAATAAAATGAAAGTTTTGATTTTTTATTTAAAAAATTTTCACTTTTAATAAAAAGGGAAAAAGAAAGTTATGGTGAATTACGGTGGAAAATTGAAATTTGTGATGCAGCGTGGAACCGCTAATGATTCCACCGCATAAAAAAAATGAGACCTTAGGAGGAAGACCTCCTGCTTAAGAAGCTCAAATATTACGTGCAAAAATTGAATTAATTAAAAATTTAAACTGATGACTGATTTTACACCATAGTTTGAATGATGTAAATGCAGGGATGGAGCCAGAACCTTTTATTAGGATAGGCCGTAATATGACCAAACTTTTTATTTTAACCATGTCATTAGATATGTAAAAAAATAAAATAAAAAAGGGAAATATTAACTTATAAATAAGGGAGGCATCAAAATAAATAAAACACTCTTATTAATAAATATTATGAGACTAGGTATGATTGACATTATTTTTAAGATCGAGAACATTATTTATTTATTGATAGATAAGAGATTGCTTATAATTAAACTACATTGCTTTACAACAAAAAAATCTGGGAAAATAGAATTTTTAAAATAATTACAATTAAAAAAAGATGCAATATTGAAAATTTATAAAATAATATTAAATATGATCAAAGTAGGAGTGCTGCAAGAATAGGAAAATAAAAATAATTTGTTAAAAAAGTATATACATAAATAAAATAATAAAAAAAAACTAGAAACTCAAAAGTAGACGAGAGTTGGAGAGGTGCTGGGGTCATTGCTTACTTTAAAAACAAAAGAACATACTTGTTATGGGACTTGAACACACGACCAACATAAGAGAAAATTATATTTACCATTTAGCTACAAGACGTTTGATGTCTACAAGTGCAGCGTCTAGTAAACAACTAAAACAATAGACTGGACCATGGCCCATCCTAACCCACCACCCACCCCCCCGGCGCCTCCGCCGCCCATGGACGTATGGGTACTTGATGTTCGGGGTGGTGTATGAGTGTAATTTTCATTCAATTATTGTATGATAATCTCTTTACGTAATACTAGTATTAGTTTAGAATAAGGTTAAGTGTGTATATGTGTGTGTGTTTATACAAATGTGGGTATGTGTACCCACACACATTACACGCACACGTACACATGTGTGTGTGTCTGTGTGTGTGTGTGTGTGTATATATATATAGATATATATACATATATATACATATATATATATATATATATATATATGGGAAAATTGGATTCTAATAATTCTATATTTTGCGAATTGGATGATGGTGATCCCTACTTTCACATTGTATTCTGGTCGTCCAAAAAAAGAAAAAAAATTGGATTGTAGTGGGACATTTTCGAGAGTATACTCTAAATATCATAGATTTTGTGTTGCATTTTATTCGAAACTTAGTATAAAACTTTACCATGATTTTTAATGAATTTACAGCATTTCTCCCAATTTTTTTCATATTTTTCACTATTTTTTACGCTTTTTTCACTTTTATTATTTTAAAAAAATCATAATAATTGCTCGGAATCTCAAAAAAATAATTTAAAAAATGGTTTAGAAACTGCAATTCATTAATTTTCTAGGGGTATGAACGAAAAAAAACAAAAACTATATAGGGTAGGATTGAAAAAAATAAGAAGAATGTGAGTGTGGATTTGGTACCACTACAATCCAATTTTTTTTTTAGACCACCAGAATACAAAGTGAAAGTAAGGACCACCATAATCCAATTTGTAAAAGTTGGGATTATTAGAATCCAATTTCCATTTATTGTTTCAATAACTTTCACTTTGTATTCTGGTGGTCCAAAAAAAAAAAAATTGGATTGTAGTGGTTCCAAATCCACCTCCACCTCCACATTCTTCTTATTTTTTTCATTCCTACACTATATTGTTTTTGTTTTTTTCGTTCCTGCTCCTAGAAAGTTAATGAATTGTAGTTTCTAAAATATTTTTTAAATTATTTTTTTGAGACTTTGAATAATTATTATGATTTTTTAAAAATAATAAAAGTGAAAAAATCGTAAAAAATAGTAAAAAAATGAAAAAAATTTGGGAGAAACGCTATAAATTCATTAAAAATGATTGTAAAGTGTTATACTAAGTTTTGAATCAAATGCAACACAAAATTTACGATTCCCTCGAAAATATCCCACTACAATCCAATTTTTTTTTTGGACCACCCGAATACAAAGTGAAAGTACGGTCCACCATTGTTCAATTGGTGAAAGTAGGAATTATTAGAATCCAATTATTATATATATATATATATATATTACATTTACCCTACCTGGGATTTGTTGTAATAAATTTTACACACCCCACATTTGTGAAATAACTTTTAGCTTACCTCACATAAGCTTTGAGTGTTTTTTATCCTACATGAGGTTTGTCGTAGTAATTATTATACAAACCACCTTACTGAAATAATTTTACCCTACCTCACAATAGTTGTAAGTGATTTTTACTTAACTTGTTATGGCAGCTAGTAAGTGTTACTGAAAATCTAGATCTTCAATTTCCACCTTAATTTACTACTGAAGGTCCAGAATCCAAAATAACATTTGAATGTCATGAAATGTCATCCAAGAAAACCAAACAGGAAGTAATCTACAATGAAATCTCAGTCTCCATCATGTATGCTCCATTAAACTTTCCATAACCTCTCATTCCTTCCTTACTACCCTCTACACTGCCGATCATGTATATCAATCCTAAACTCTTTCGCAGTTGTCGATTTCCACCAAAATGTGAATCTACACATACATAACTAGTTATTGATTCATGATGTATGTTCATCATGCCTTGGCTTGATTTTTTGGGAAAAATTCACAGACCTCATTTCAAGTCCGTTTAACTTGAAATTTGGTAGTCATGATCTACATAATTTATCATATTTTTCAGCCAAGTTTGAGAATTAAAGCTTATGTGGATCATCTTCAGCAAAGCATTTTACAAGTTGTTTTTTCCTAGAAAAATATGTTTTACATGCCGTAGACTTTTGCTTCGTACATGCTCATTTGGTGTCCAAAATGGTTGATTCTAAAACAATTAGTTCACTTAATGAGTCCTCTAATTAACACTGTCCAAAAAGTGCACGTGACTGAATTTGAGGGACATTTTCTACAACCCAAAAAGTCTGGGTATGTTAGGGAAGTTCTGTTCTGGACAGCTTTGATATTTTGCAATCATATTTGATCTTTTCACCTTGAATGCAACTTCTGCTCCACTTTTTCCCAAGGAGACTTTTGAAGAGCATCACTTAAGTGCTCAATTTGGATTTGATTTGAGTTCCACACAACCGTTTCAATCAGACCCTGCGATAAGGAGCTCAAACCTGATCTACTTGGAATTTTAGTGTTTCAGCAAGGTTACTTTGGTCTTTTCACTTGGGATTCAGTTTTCTCATGTTATATACCAAGGAAGGCTCCAGCTGAATGGGAAAGAAAACCAATGTGTGTTTTCAACTTTGAAGCCACAGATTGTAATCTGTGTGCTAAAGAGAGCCAATGGAGAGATGTCATCTGCCTTGCTGTGATTGGTCCTTGCTGCCTCCCATCTGATTCAATACTTCTTAGCAGCTTTATGTATTAGTTTATTAGTATGTAATTAGTCTAATTAAGCTAGATTAGAGGTTACTTCATGATTAGGAAACCTCTAATTAGTTAGTTTAGTTAGCTACTTGCTTTGCTTGCTTTCTTTTATTCGTTCCAGCCATGTATTATATAAACCCCTCTTGTAATAGTTAGAAGTCAGTCAATGAAATATGAGTGAATGTTTATGAAATCAGTAGAGCCTTGCTCCTGTATGTTTGTGAATACCAGGTAACTCTCACCCTTGGTTAATTCAACTCCTGTCACTGGATTTTGGCAAGAATCCAGCAAGTGTTAGCTGAGCTTGATCAATCTGTCTCTGGTGTCTGTACGAGCTAGATTGTGAGAGTCCTTTGCCCTTGTTTGCAGCTGTGGTGTGTCTGTATCAGTTTGTAAGCAAGTCTATCTTTATTTTTCTTGTTGGTTTATCATCCATTTCAGCTAATTGCATCCAATTAGCTTTGTTCTTTCCCAAAATTCCCTAAGTGTGAGTGTTGCACGATGTCTGTAAGTTCAATACTCTGATCTTCGTGGCCTTGCATAAATCAATTCATACATCACGATTTAAGTTCTTCACAGTAAAAAAAATAAAAATAAAAATTGATAAATAAAGAAGACCCCTACTCCAAGCTAAATGCTTCATTATTTAAGTTATCGGTCGCGCGAAAAAATTCTGTGTCCAATGCGATATGGATCGCTCTGTTAAGTCGTGACATCCAGTTATGTTGTAGTCTTGCAATAACACTTACAACAAACCTCAAGTAGAGTAAAAATTACTTACAATTTATGTGAGGTAACGTAAAAATTATTTAAAAAAAGTGGGGTGTGTAATAATTATTACGTCAAACTTCAGGTAGGATATAAAACACTTATAGTTATTGAGAGGTAAGGTAAAAATTATTCGAAAATGATAAACATCTTGACACAAGATGACTCTTAACCATCTTACATTTCTTCTAAATCACTAATAAAGTGAAATGTAAGTGTATTTAAATCATTCTAAAGGTATGTTTCATTATTTTTAGGGTTACTACAACTTATAAACAATTTAAAAATAATTATTTATTTATATTTATTTCATAAATATAAAACCATGTATAAAAAATGTGGACTTTCTACTATGATTGATAAAATTAGGCTATTATTATATTTTTTCACCTAGCTAATAAGTATTATATTATTATAATTGATAAATATATATAATTATTAAAGAAAATATTAATAAAAGTTATAAAAATGTGAAATATGAATAATTCAAGATGGTTAAGAACCATCTTGAGTCAAGATGGTTATCATGGTTCACTAATTTCACAAATGTGGGTTGTGTAAAAATTATTACCGCAAATCTCAGGTAGGATATATATATATATATCTGTGTGTGTGTGTGTAGAAAAATTGGATTATAATAATCCCATGTTTTCCAAATTGGATGGCGATAATCCCTACTTTCACTTTGTATTCTAGTGGTCCAAAAATAAATAAAATTGGATTGTAGTGGGACATTTTCGAGAGTATACCCTAAATATCATAGATTTTGTGTTGCATTTGATTCAAAACATAGTATAACACTTTACCATGATTTTTATTGAATTTACGGCGTTTCTCCCTATTTTTTTCAATTTTTTTTAATTTCTTACGATTTTTTCACTTTTATTATTTTTAAAATATCATAATAATTTCTCGGAGTCTCAAAAAAATAATTTAAAAAATGTTTTAGAAACTACAATCCATTAACTTTCTAAGGGTAGGAACAAAAAAAAAAAAACAATATAGGGCGGGAATGAAAAAAATAAGAAGAATGTGTAGGTGGATTTGGTACCACTATAATCCAATTTTGTTTCTTTTTGGACCACCATAATACAAAGTGAAAGTAGGGATTATCACCATCCAATTTGCAAAATATGGGATTATTATAATCCAATTTTCTTATATATATATATATATATATATATATATATATATATATATATATATATTTATATATTTATTGGATAATTGGATTCTAATAATCCCTACTTTCAACAATTGGATAATGGTGGACCGTACTTTCACTTTGTATTCTGGTGGTCCAAAAAAAAAAAATTGGATTGTAGTGGTTCCAAATCCACCTCCACATTCTCCTTATTTTTTTCATTCCTACACTATATTGTTTTTGTTTTTTTCGTTCCTGCCCCTAGAAAGTTAATGAATTGTAGTTTCTAAAATATTTTTTAAATTATTTTTTTGAGACTTTGAATAATTATTATGATTTTTTAAAAATAATAAAAGTGAAAAAATCGTAAAAAATAGTAAAAAAATGAAAAAAATTTGGGAGAAACGCTATAAATTCATTAAAAATGATTGTAAAGTGTTATACTAAGTTTTGAATCAAATGCAACACAAAATTTACGATTCCCTCGAAAATATCCCACTACAATCCAATTTTTTTTTTTGGACCACCCGAATACAAAGTAAGAAAGAAGAGCAGCATTATAAGAAGAAGACGGATAAAGATACAACATTGAAATAAAATACACCAGATAAACCAATTGCAAAAGCATCAACAATGAAAACTGGAACCTATGTGTCACTATTCAATAAAGATGATAGAATGAGTCTCAAGTATGTAGAGCCAGTCCAAATCAATGGCGTGTCTTGTGCAAAATTGGAACACCAGGATGTAGTAGAATCATTAGAATATTAGAAGTACTCCGTCATCTGTTGCATTCTTGGTGCCAATCCCCCACTGGAGATCATGAAGGGCTTCTTACGGCAAGTGTGGAAACGTCTGGGCATAGAGTCTATCTCTGATTTAAAGAAAGGGCTCTTCATGGTCCGATTCACATCTCAGGAAGATCGGGACAAGGCTATACATAATGAATTCCATTTCTTTGACAGTAAGCCACTGATTGTCAAAGAATGGAATGAAATTCTTGAGATGGATTTAGAGTCAATTGCCACACTACCGATATGGATCACAATGCATGATTTACCATTCAAATACTGGAGCATTGATGGACTCATTAAAATAACAAACATGTGGGGTATTCCTATCAAAACTGATAGGAAAACAATGGAGACAACAAAACTGGGATATGCAAAGGTACTACTGGAGATGCCTCTGAATGGTCCTTTTCCAGATTACACAAACTTCCTGGATCATCATGATAATTTGGTTCGACAACCAATACATTGTGACTGGAAGCCTGTAAAGTGCACCTTCTGCCATATGTATGGACATGGAAAAAGTGATTGCAAGAAGAAGCTTGCACAAAGCTCAAAAAACAAACAAAAAATTACTTAAGGGTACCCTAACTTTTGGTGAAATGTTTTTCTGGTACCCCAACTTTTAAAAACTAATTTTGGGGTACCCTAACTTTTAGAATTAGAAATAACTAGGTGAATTTTCGGCCAATTATTTGAATTCAACGGTGAGTTTTAGGCGGGAAATTGATTAAGTGTTTTTGTGGATGAAAATGCCCTTTGTTTTCGTGGACGAAAATGATTTGAATCAATCGGAGTTTCGCCGGAAATTCACCTAGTAATTTATAATCCTAAAAGTTAGGGTACCGCAAAATTAGTTTTGAAAAGTTAGGGTACTAAAAAATTGTTTCTTCAAAAGTTAGGGTACCTCTAAATAATTTTTTGAAAAACAAAGCACACCAACCAAAGATTACAGAAGAGCCGAGGGTAGATGAGCATGGACTTATACAACCCAAGAAGTCTTTGATATGGAAGGAAACTGGTAGGAAGGAAAATGTACCTACGACAAACAGATTTGATTCATTGCAATTATTGGAAGGGCAGGATACAACTTCTGAAGATTTGTTACCAAACGCAGCAGGATCAAGTAATGCTCACATCCATGATGAACATTATCAGCTGGAATGTTAGAGGGCTTAATAGCCCAGAGAAGCAAAAAGAACTTTCTTGCATATGCAAGGGGCTGGATCAATAAGCCGTTTTGAATATAAGGTGGCCCCACACAACATTGATGTCATAAACAGTAGATTGTTTAGAAATTGGGATACTACGAACAACATCAATCATTGTGCAAAAGTCAGAATCTGGATGGAACCCGAGATTCTATAAAGTTGAAGTGATCAGCAGCTCTGCCCAACATATCCACAACAAGGTATTTATGATGAACAAGCCATCCTTTTAACCTATGTATATGGCAGCAATGATATGCAAGAAAGGGAGGTACTGTGGAGCCAGATTCGGATAATTTCTATACACATGGACGATCCATGGGCGGTCATGGGTGATTTTAATGCCATTACAACAGAATATGAGAGAGTATGAGGAGCAGATGTTGAAGCTTTCATGATAAGACCCTTTGTACAATGTATCCAAGATTGCTCTCTTCATGAACCAAAAATCATGTCTGGTCCAAGCTAGACAGAATGTTAGTCAACTTGCAGTGGTATATGATAGCGAATCACCAGCATGTTCAATCCAAACCTTCGGGTCTCTCGGATCATGCTGCCATAGTTATATCCTTTCCCTCGAGCCTTGATTCAAACCTGTGTTCCGTTACTGTGATATGTAGGGGATACACCCGGACTACCATAGGACGGTTAAACATGCTTTACATCATCTTCCGCAAGGTCACAAGCAATATCAGCTGGCAGAGTTACTCAAATCCCTTCGAGGAGCTTTCAGAGACATGCACAAGGGTCGCTTTGCAGACATACACCAGCAGGAAATAATGGCAAGGGAAGCTCTTAGCAATATTCAGGAAGCCCTTGTAAATGAAAGGGAAAATGCGCAACTACAGGCAGAAGAAAAAGAAGCCAGAAAATAGTATGCCTCAATTCTACATTCAACCCTCCTAATGAGACGTCAACAAAGCAAGATAGATTGGACACATATGGGGGACACCTGCTCTAGGATTTGTTTTGCAAAACTGAGGCAAAACAGAGCCCAGGAGTATGTATATGCGCTTGAAAATGAAAGTGGGGAAATGACATGTGGCTTTCATGAAGTGAACAACATATTAACAACTTTCTATCAAAATCTCCTTGGGCAAACAAGAGAAGCTGTAGAATCCATCAACAGAGAGGTTTCTCAAAAGGGTCTGACACTTACAATAGACTAACAGATTACGTTGATCAGGCCCATCACGAAGCAAGAAATAAAGAATGCTATATTCTCTATCCCAAAAGATAAGACACCGGGCCCGGATGGCTACACTAGTGGCTTTTACAAGGAAAGTTGGGTGACTGTTGGTGATCTCGTCTTTGAAGCAGCTCAAGAATTCTTCAGCACATGGAAACTCTTGCAGAGCTGGAACTCAACGAATCTTGCCCTGATTCCGAAAGTGCCCAACCCTACAAAAGCATCAGAATTTCGGCCGATCTCATGTTCCAACACCTTCTATAAGGCTATCACAAAGGTGCTGGCCTCGAGAATAAGGGAGGTTCTTCCAGACATAGTTGATATGAGTCAGGGCGCTTTTATTCCGTGGAGAGAGCTCCTGCATAACGTCCTCCTATGTCAGGAGATAGCCCAAGGATACACGCGGACTACAACCTCTCCCAGGTGCATGATGAAAATTGACTTAAAGAAAGCTTTTGATTCAGTTTATTGGTCATACATCATTGATGCTCTATATGCATATAATTTTCCCTTCTGGCTGGTAAAATGCATCAGAACATGCATTCCACACCCACTTTTACTGTGTGTGCCCATGGCCTCCAATCAAAAAGTTTCAGAGGTGGTCGAGGGCTTCTTCAAGGGAATCCCATGTCCCCCCTTCTCTTTATTTTAATGATGGAATACTTGTCCCGATCTCTCAAGTATTATGTGGAAAAAACCCAAGATATAAATACCACCCGCACTACAGACGACTCAAGCTTACTCACCTAATGTTTGCAGATGATCTAATACTCTTTACATTCACTCATGCATCACTCTACGAGGTCTCCACTCGAGCCTCCAAGAGCAACACCCCATACATTCAAGTTGCCTTTACAACAAGAATGCACCGGGGCGAGTACATGAGCCGATAAGCCTTATCCAACCAATAAACCCTTTTGTACATAGAGCCTTGGTTTAGGATACCCATTTGTTCATATGTATGCTATGTGCTATGTGTTTAATTTTGTAAAGAGTCGACCTAAGTTTGGGAGTGTTTATCTAGTCCATATAGTAGTCATTGAGCTGAGAAGAGTCATATTTACCAACTAAGTTAATTAACCTCAAAAATTATGATAAACTTAGTGGTTGGGCCCATTTATCTATAAAGGTTAATTCTCTTAGTTTATAAGGTAAACTCAACTCGCCTTTGATGATTCTATATGGCCCTTTACGACATCTTCTTAACGAAGGTCCAATAAAACTGATTAAAGTCAAAACAAGGTTAGTAGGTAAAGTTTTAGACTGCGTAATAATAAGCACCGAGCTTGAGTAAGTTAATTTATCAAATTAATTATCAAATCCATCATACTTATGGTCGGCCCGTAGTTAGGCCTAACCATATTGGATTCAGCAATTAAGTCCATAAACTAATTACAACTCACTTGTTGTTGGTTTTATCTAATCCTTTACGATACCCACTTTCATAAACAGGAAAAATAAAAATGTATAGAAAAGATGTCAGACTGTCAGTCCTGTCGATCGTCGTTTTAGTCCGCATAATAGTCGGTATGGCTTGAGTTAGTCTAAGTAAGTAGTCCAAGTTATGGATTCTTCTTAAACCGGTCGGCCTGTGGATGGGGCCCATCCAAATTGAGAAACACTAACTTGTACTCCCATACTCGGTCCTTATTCACCATGCTTGAGTTTATACGGCCCTTTATAATGATCGATGGTCCTTAGGATCATATAAAGTTAAGGTCATGCAAGCCCGTGTCCCGGGTGAGTCACTTTGTTAATTCAGCATATAGGTCGTGCACCTTAGGAGGTCCCATGTAGGTCCATTAGGTCATGCATTCGCGGGGTGGGTTATTAATAAAAGGTCAATCTCTGAACTGTGTGTTGTTTTCTATAGCCCGTAGAAGAGATCCGAACCTAGCTTGGATCCTCGGCCCATCAGGTCGCTTGCTCCATAACCCAGACGTCGTCCCGTCAGCACCTAGGCCCAAAGCTTCTCGCTGTCTGCAGTTCGACATGTCTTCTGGGGAGAACAGTGGGGACAATCAAGTTCATGAGACTTTAGCTAAACTTCTTGAAGAGAAGTTCAAGCGAGTAGAGGGTTCAATTACTTTTGCTGCCTTACAGCAAGAGAAGAAAGCTGAGGAGCACACCGCTTAATAACGGGAACTCATCGAGAGGCCAAACGCTCGCATAGAGGAACAACAAGAGACCCTGGATGGTGTTTTTGGAGGCTATGCAATGCATCAACATGTGCATGGGAGTGGTTGATGATGATGAGAATGCCATGGAAATCCTCCCTAACCCTGCGGTTGACAAAGGTAAAGGAAAGCTAGGGGAAAGTTCCAGTGCTAGAGTGGTCATTTAGATACCCGATGACCCGACACCTAAGCCACCATCATCAGTGGCTACCCATCCGTCAAGCTGTCCTGGTCAAAGCTGAGTTACAAGATGACCCCATCATTCAGGACATAAAAGCTCAGCTGAACGTGTTCAAGGATGATGTAAGCCAAATGCCGGCTTTCACTAATCAGTTCATCGAGTTCGAACCGCCCGCTGAGGTTAATGCTAATGTAGTATGGAAGATGGATATACCCCTGAAAAAGTTTTACCCGTCCGAGAATCCAACCCATCACGTATGGGAATTCAACTAAGTAATGCCACTTCGAGGCATCAGTACTGAACACCACAAGCACGTCTTTCCATCATCATAGAATGCTGAGGCGTTGAACTGGTACTACATTCTTCCTCTGGAGGTGCGAGGAGATTTGACTGCCCTTCGTAGGGCATTCATAGAGCAGTACAGTAAAATTCAAAAGGACAAAGTGACCTTGTCAGATATCATGGCAATCCGACAAGGAGATGATGAATAATTTATGGCTTATTACGAGAGGTGGCATGCTAAGCTGTCCCAAGTGACTAGCATCATCCCCACGAAAATGCAGCTAGACACGTTTGTCCGTGGTTTAAAGCCAAATCTGGCGCAATAGCTAGATTTCCATGTGGTCGAGAGTTTTGAATATCTAAAGAAGTTGTGTCCTAAATTATAGGCACGTAAAGAGAGGACCGCCGTGTCCTAATGTTGGAAGGGTAGTAATATGGGGAGAAGAACCATTAGCGCTCCTAAGGCGGCTGAGGCCAACATTGTTCAGAATGTGAATCGCGGCCCGCCTCCAAAGTCGGCTTACTTCCAGTACGACACATATACCCCACTGGAAATGACCTATGCTGAAGCCTTGGACCAGTTGCTGAAATCCAACAAGATCCAGTTGCCAACGCCTAGGCCTGAACCTGAGACTAAAGGACTAGGATGGAATAATAATGCTTACTGTAAGTACCACCGGGCAAGGGGCCATGATACCGAGCGGTGCTGGACACTCAAGAACCACATCGAAAAAATGATCCCTTCTAAGGAACTACTGCTACCCAAGGCCGCTAGTAAACCTAATAACAAAAGTAATCCTCTCCCAAATCATGTTATCTTTGTAGGAGAGGATACTTTTGACCGATCTAAATGCATTACCAATGAAGGAGCACCTATACTCCTCCTTGAATATTTGACAGCCTTTACTATCAACAACATTTGGGTTAATGATGAGGAGGATGTATACAAAGAAGATCCCGACGATGACTTCTGGTGCGATAAAGAAGAAGAGACTCCACCTAGTACTACATTCTTAACTAAGTCGGGGAGGCATAATAAGGCAATAACCGAACCTGTGGTTCCTACGCCAAATCTAGGTCTCGCGAAAACAGAAGCACTTGCTGCCCTTGAGGATTTGACAACCTTTACTGTCAATGGCATATGGGTCGGCGATGACGAAAACAATTACAACCATAGGGAATAACCCAGCAATGCCTGGAGGAGCTGAAGAATAACCTACACGATATGGTTATACATTCAGCTATCCGCCAAGCTAAAAAGGTTCGGGAACACCTAGAATGACAAGATCAGCAGATAGAGCAACAACGGGAAACTTTAGACGACGTGTTGGGAGAGCTTCAACATCTTAAGGCTTGTGTCGTTCAACAAACCACGCTGAAAAAAAAAAGAAAAAGAAGTTGACCCGGTTGTTGTTGTGTTGTCCAATCTTGAATTTGACCCAAGCACCATGATTTCTGTAGATGGAGGTTACCGCGAAGTGACCTGGGTCGATTCTCTCAACAATAAATGTACCCTAGTGTTAGGAGAACCTTATAAGGTCCGGTCTAAGTCGAGCACTAATGGGTCTGTAATCGAGTCTGAGTCTGTTGGGATTAGCCCCGAGTCTGATAAGTTTGTATCTGTTTCTGCATTCAATGAACTGAACATTTCCGAGTATCTCTGCTCTTCTTCCCTTCTCCCTAATTGTTGCGCTAATAATTATGAATTTGATGTTGAACCTTTAAAATACTTTAATGAATTAACACAAGCTATGAACAACCACGAGAATCACATGGCCCCGTTGAAATTAAAGACCATCGCCATCAACATGGGGACACCTGAAACTCCCCGGGAATTGAAAATTGGAAAGTCATTAACCCTGGAGGAGCAACAGTTCACCGCGCTTTTGAAGGAGTTTGTTGATGTTTTTGCCTGGTCTTACGAAGACATGCCCGGGATAGATAGGGAGATCGCTGAACATGCAATTCATCTTTATCCGGATGCAAAGCCAATGCAGCAGCGACCTCGCCGAATTAAGAATCAATGGTCGGATAAGATTCATAATGAGGTCAAAAAGCAGTAAGAAGCCATATTCATCACAACAGTAGAATTCCCGGAGTGGGTGGTTAATATTGTCCCGGTGCCAAAGAAGGATGGAAAAGTGCGAATGTGTGTCGATTTTTGAGATCTAAACAAGGCTAGCCCAAAGGATTACTTTCCTTTGCCGCATATTGATGTCCTGGTTGATCATACCTGTGGACACGAGCTGTTATCATTCATGGATGGGTATGTTGGCTACAACTAGATTAAAATGGCTGAAGAAGACATGGAGAAAACATCTTTCATTACTGCATGGGGGACTTTCTGTTACACTGTCATGCCCTTTGGGCTAAAGAATGCTGGTGCTACTTACCAACACACCACTACTACCCTGCTCCATGATATGATTCACACGGAAGTGAAATTATATGTAGATGACATGATTGTCAAGTCAAAGATGGGTGAGGATCACATTCCAAACTTACGCAAGTTCTTCCTTAGGCTCCGCAGGTACAACATGAGGTTGAATCCGCAAAAGTGCGCATTCGGGGTAACTTCAGGAAAGTTGTTGGGTTATATCGGTAGCCAGCGGGGAATAGAGGTTCATCCATCCAAGATCAAAGCTATTCAGGACATGCCTCCGCCTCGAACCGAAAAGGATATCCGCGGTTTTCTGGGGCGGGTACAATCTTTGAGCAGGTTCATTTTCAAACTCACAATGACTTGTGAGCCATTATTCAAGAAGTTAAGGAAGGGAGCGAAGGTCTAATGGGATGACCAATGCCAAGCGGCATTGATAAAGTTAAGGCTGACTTAACCAATCTACCAGTACTTGTCCTATCTGTATCAAGGAAGCCATTGCTGCTTTACCTCACCATCAGTCCAAGCGTTATAGGCGCTATGCTAGCACAAGAAGGTCACGGCTTAGAACGAACTATATTTTATATCAGCAAAAAGATTCTTGGATGTGAGTCCCGCTATTCTGAGATTGAAAAGATAGCCTTAGCATTGGTATGGTCTACAAAAAAGCTTCGCCACTACATGCTCTGATAACTGCGTTTTATTACTATATTTTTGTGGGTTTTCAATAGTGCATTAGGGATAGTTTTGTGTGTGAACTTTGATTTTTATTCCAATTTCCCTACTACACTTAGTGTTGTTGTTTGTGATGCGAATTTGTAGGTATTGAGGCCAAAACACCAATTTTCTCTCAACTTCTGGCAAGAGTGAAGACACCTCGGGCCCTTTACATGTCAAACCTGGACCGTGGTGTAAATTTGGAATGGAAAGGATCACGGAATGCCCGAGCAGTGGCTGCCACGGGCTGTCCGTGGGCTGCGTTTTGGTCCGTGGCGCAGCAGCAGCTTATTTGGGCCATCAATTCATTTCATTGAACATTTATTGGCCCAATGAGAAAGAAGAGATGGAGGGCAATAAATTGGACTCCTTCCCAACATTCACTTAAGGCGGCCCAATGATAAAGGAGAGAAATGGTGGAGAAAATTCAATTCATTGGCTCACCTTTTCACGGCCCAATAACCAAAGAGAGAAGGGAGAGCAATTGTGGGCTGATCCACTCACTCGGTCCAATTACAAACAAAGAAAGTGGAGGCCTTGAATGCATTTGTTCCATCCATTCATTCCCATTCGTCCGACCCAATCAAAAGGGAGAGTGAGGGAAATTGATTCGTGAAGCCCTTCATGCGCCAATCACAAGAGAAGGAATGGGATACAATTCCATTCAGCCTATCCCTTGGACTTGATTTCGCCCAGCCTTGTTTTGCGAAGGAAAGAACGAAGTGCCGAGGTAGCGTATACCACGGCCTGATCGTGGTGAAAGCCACGGTCCGTGGTTGCCACCGGCTGGGTCGTGACCGTGCGTCGCAAGGAAGACAGCAGAAGTTATCATTCATCTATTAATCATCATTCACGCATTCTATCACCGTTCATCCATCATTATTCATCCTCCTTTTCAAGGGAGAAAACAAGAGAAAGACCTAAATCAAATCTCCACTCATCAATTACTCCATCAAGACCAAGATCAAGATTTATTCATTCAAAAATCAAGATCAAGACTCGGGACGCTCACGAGGAAGACTCCACCTTGGGATCGAAAGACTCGACGGTTGTATTTTTCGCAATTATATTTCTTTTCGAGTCTTTCTTCGTTTTGAGAGTTAACCATGATGTTTGGAACTTGTTTCATGCTTTTCTTTGATGATGAGTGAGTAGTTTTCTTGAATTCTAGGGTTTTGCAACCCGAAACAATGTAGTTTGATTTAATATTATTAGTTTGTGCATGAATTCTTGTTATGATTCAATAGAAGGTTGTGTTTTCCATGTTCATGTGTGTTCTTTGAGCGCTCGAATACTCATGAGTTAGAGATAACCTGAGAAGTACTGAAAAGTGAATTAGGGTAATCTGACTACCAACCTGTCTACCTAGGTTTGCGAAAGTTGAGAAAGGAGTAGTGAACTAGGGAATCATTAGACAACTTGACTTTTTGAGACCTTCAATTCTGTTTAACCTAAAAGGCACACGAAAGTTATTGATTAGGTTGTTTAGAATAATTCTATTTAGCATTAAAAGGGCGATATAATTTAGAGGTTGTCGATTCTTGATTCGTTCTTGAATGTATGATTGTGCAGGCTAGGTTTTAGTAATCGAACTCGTTGTTAGGTTAGCATCTCCCTAGAAGTCATTCTCTCTTGACTAGAACCTTTTATTAATTTACTTGCTTTCTTTAGTTTTAGTTTGTTTCCTAAACCTTTTCCAAAACCCAAAACCTGATTAGCTTAGCAATCGCAATAGAGATTAGTTTTCTGTGCTGCTAATTGAGTCTCTGTGGGATCGACCTTGACGTGCTACTACGTACACCGTGCGCTTGCGGCCCTGTCAAGTTTTTGGCGCCGTTGCTGGGGACTCTGTCCCTAGCAGTCAGTAAACGAACCTTCTCAGGTTGACTAAGCTGTTTTTTTTTCTTTCTTTTTCTTTTTTCTTTTTATCTTTGAAAAAAAAAACCAAAAAAAAATGGCAATTCTTGATTTTCCCCAATTTGACCAGGAATTATTATGGCACTATTTTGAGCGATTACGTGCATGTCCTGTTCCACGTGGTGTTGTGCCTGGGATATTAGATATTCTTAACATCGTTGCCGAGGGGGTGAATATAGAGACTCGTACTTTATTAGAGTATTTTGGTTTCTATGCTAAACGTGTTGACGAAGCTTGGAGTTTGCTTGAGTGGCTTGAACATGATACACTTGATTTTGATAATTATTATTGCGCATCTAGTCACTCTTACTCCAATCCTTGTGCGTCTCATGCTAGGTTATATACTCAACCCCATTGTGTGCATCCTTGTCATTCGTGTAATTCTCTTGACCATGATGATTCTACATGCCCTGGTTTAGCCAAACTTGATATTTTCATGAGGAGTCTTGTGAGGAGTTTGTTGGTGGATTGGATGCTTCAAGCGCGGAATCTGATGATGTACTCCACGCTTCTATGCTTTGTTCAATACCTTCCCTCGCCCCTAAAAACCTTGAGGAGCCCATTCCCTGTGAAAAGACCATTGATGTTCATGTTGATGTGGAACGTGTGGTTACTCTTGTGATGTGACTGTGATTGAGGGGACCAACAATGTCTTTGATTTGTCCTAAGGCACTTTAGGAGAGTTTCATCCCTATCTTGATCCATATTGTAAATACCTAGAGGACTCAGCTAGAAAAATCATGTGGACAACTTATTTTGATTCTTTTAATTTTTTTAGTACTTTTGACTTATTTGAGAGAGTGCAACTAACATTCTTTGCCATGAGTATTTTGTTGCTCTCTTATCTGCAGGCTTGTGAACCGCATGCTGCGGAGTTTGACAAGCTTCTAAGGGTGTTAACCGCTTCTGCGGTAAGTTTCGTCTAGCTAAAGACGTTAAACTAGCGCTTCTTGGGAGGCAACCCAAGCTTTTAATTGCTTTATTAGTTTTTATTTCGTTCCTTTAATTTTCTTCATATTTTTTAGAGTGTGATGCATTATGTCGTTTCCCTCTTGTGCATGCTACCCTTATTCGAAATGCATTATGGACACTGCTTTGTCCAAGTATTGGGGGATTCGGGTTGACTGTCTTGAAATCATGTGCTTGAGTGAGATTGATGTTTATAGTTGAATATTTCTTAGTTTCTTTTTGTGTTTGTTAGGCTTTGAATTTGCATCTAGGTTGCAGATAGGAGTAGTTTTCTTGCTTTCTTGTTAAAAGTTTAAAAAAAAAAAAATTAGGATTGTCTTTCGCCTTTAAGAGGAGTGTTTGGATTGTCATTGCACGTGTGTACTCATGAGATTTTTGGCTTGCTGTGGATGATAGGAGAAACTTGGTTGTTTGTTTGATTTAGGTTGCTTGTCTTGTTTGTGATTCAACTAGTCTCGATCGATTCCAGTGTATGATAGTGAAGTTCCTATGTTTGGTGCATCAAAGGAACTAGTTGCGGTAGGTTAACCCGTGAGACTTCTTGAGCCTAAAAGACTATCATTTTTATAGTCTCATTTTCTTTTGAGTGTGACCTTACCATGTTTGCATCTCTAGAACTTGATTTGACTCTCTTTGAAACTGCATCTGACTTGTGCATTTTGTTCATATGATTGAGGCCCATTTTGAAGCCACATAGCCAAAAAGCCACCCGACATCTTGACTTCTTGTTGCTAGCCCTTTACTAACCATTTTTCCTGTCTTGTTGTTACCCTATATTGCGCTCCCTTGGTCTGTTCTTAATCCCATACCCTTTAGCCAAGTTACTGGAGCAACAATTCAGTTGGGGGGGGGGGGGAGGGCAGTTTTGCAGTCTAATTGTTGGTGACTTTGTTGGTTAGTTTGATTGATGAGCGAAGCATTGCTCATAATCATTATTTATCCCTTTTTTTCATTCAAGGTCGAAATTGGTTTAATGGGAAGTGAGTCGCCCTTTATGTATCTATGCTATTCTCCAAAAAAAAAAGAGAAAATTATTGAAAAAAAAGAAAGTAGTAAAAAAAAAAGAGAAAAGCTTTGAAGAATAAGGTGAATAGCACGGTGGTTTTTTTTTCTTATATTGACTCTTCCTTTACTCTTCTTCGATGGGGAGATATATTTGGTGCTTCATTGCAGTGTGATGTAAGAGGTGTTGTATTTTATGCTGTGGGAATGTTGCTCTCTAGGTCACCTTGGCTCTTTAGCTCCACATTTCCTAAATTGATTCCCTCCTTACCGAACACCTAAGCCCCATTACAACTTGAAAAGTCCTCATGATGACACCTGTGCATGTAGTCTATAGCGGTAGAGAATTGAGAGTCTTGTCAAGCTTATGGTAGGTTGTTTACATTGGTAGAAAGTTTTGAGTGAACCGCCATATCTATTTAAAACACACGAGGGGAGTAATCCACATATACTAAAGCGAGGTCCTACCGATCCCAACTAGTTCGCCAAGCATGTGAATGGAATTAGATTGCATTTGAGTTGTGATGGATCGGTTGTGTTGCTCCTTGACTTGTGATTCTTTTTCGATCAACAATTTTTGTCTCAATTTGGTTCTAAATCTTACAAGGGAGTCCTTGAGTGTATGCTTGCTTTGGTATTCTTACATTGCCTTATGTTGGAGGAGGTGTGTGTTTAGTTTCTTTTTGAGTCCTTTCATCTAGTTTTGAGTCTTGTACTTGCTTGGGGACAAGCAAGGAGTAAGCATGGGGGGATTTGATAACTGCGACTTATGACTATATTTTTGTAGGTTTTCAATAGTGAATTAGGGATAATTTTGTGTGTGAACTTTGATTTTTATTCCAATTTCCCTACAACACTTGGTGTTGTTGTTTGTGATGTGAATTTGTAGGTATTGAGCAAAACACCAATTTTCTCTCAACTTCTGGCAAGAGTGAAAACACCTCGGGCCTCTACATGACAAACCCGGACCATGGTGCAAATTTGGAATGGAAAGGATCACGGAATGCCCGGGCAGTGGTTGCCACGGGCTTTCCGTAGGCTGCCTTTTGGCCCGTGGCGCAGCAGCAACTTATTTGGGCATCAATTCATTTCATTCAACATTTATTTGCCCAATGAGAAAGAAGAGATGGAGGGCAATTAATTGGACTCCTTCCCAACATTCACTTAAGGTAGCCCAATGATAAAGGAGAGAAATGGTGGAGCAAATTCAATTCATTTGCTCACCATTTCACCACCCAATAACCAAAGAGAGAAGGGAGAGCAATTGTGGGTTGATCCACTCACTCGGTCCAATTACAAAGGAAGAAAGTGGAGGCCTTGAATGCATTTGTTCCATCCATTCATTCTCATTCGTCCGGCCCAATAAATAGGGAGAGTGAGGGAAATTGATTCATGAAGCCCTTCATGCGCTAATTACAAGAGAAGGAAAGGGAGGCAATTCCATTCAGCCCATCCCTTGGACTTGATTTTGCCCAGCCTTGTTTTGCGAAGGAAAGAACGAAGTGTCGAGGCAGCGTATACCACGACCTGACCGTGGTGAAAGCCACGGTCTGTGGTTGCCACCGGCTGGGTCGTGACCGTGCATCGCAAGGAAGGCAGCAGCAGTTATCATTCATCTATCAATCATCATTCACGCATTCAATCACCTTTCATCCATCATTATTCATCCTCCTTTTCAAGGGAGAAAACAAGAGAAAGACCTAAATCAAATCTCCACCCATCAATTACTCCATCAAGACCAAGATCAAGATTTATTCATTCAAAAATCAAGATCAAGATTCGGGACGCTCACGAGGAAGACTCCACCCCGGGATCGAAAGATTCGACGGCTGTATTTTTCGCAATTATATTTCTTTTCAATTCTTTCTTCATTTTGAGAATTAATCATGATGTTTGCAACCCGAAACAATGTAGTTTGATTTAATATTAATAGTTTGTGCATGAATTCTTGTTATGATTCAATAGAAGGTTGTGTTTTCCATGATAATGTGTGTTCTTTGAGCACTCGAATACTCATGAGTTAGAGATTAACCTGAGAAGTACTGAAAGGTGAATTAGGGTAATCTGACTACCAACCTGTCTTCCTAGGTTTGCGAAAGTTGAGAAAGGAGTAGTGAACTAGGGAATCATTAGACAACCTGACTTTTTGAGACCTTCAATTCTGTTTAACCTAAAAGGCACACGAAAGTTGTTGATTGGGTTGTTTAGAAGAATTCTATTTATCATCAAAAGGGCGATAAAATTTAGAGGTTGTCGATTCTTGATTTGTTCTTGAATGAATGATTGTGCAAGCTAGGTTTTAGTAATCGAACTCGTTGTTAGGTTAGCTTCTCCCTAGAAGTCTTTCTCTCTTGACTAGAACCCTTTATTAATTTACTTGCTTTCTTTTGTTTTAGTTTGTTTCCTAAACCTTTTCCAAAACCTAAAACCTGATTAGCTTAGCAATCGCGATAGAGATTAATTTTTTGTGCTGCTAATTGAGTCTCTGTGGGATCGACCTTGACGTGCTACTACTTGCACCGTGCGCTTGCGGCCCTGTCATGCTTTCACACACCATGTATGTGATCGCAGCATGCAACCCGGTCAAGTACATATTGGAACAACCCACCATCAATAGCAGGATTGCTCGATGGGTGGTCATGTTATCCGAGTTCGACCTACACTTCCGACATCAAAAATCTATAAAAGGTAGTAAAGTCTCTGATTTTCTGGTTGAGTTTCCACGGGAGAACCTGACACTGGGGGCTTGGAATTCAGTGATGAACAAATATTTCAAGTTGAAGAGGAAACCTGGAAACTATACTTTGATGGTGTTGCTAACCAGATGGGGTGTGAGGCCGGAGCTGTTCTAATTTCTCCTGAAGATATACATTTCCCTTTGGCGGTCAAACTTAACTTTTATGTTAGCAATAACGCTGCTGAGTATGAAGCCTGCATTTTAGGAATGCGTACAGGTCCTGGAGATGGGAATTGAGAGGTTACGTGTGTTCAGAGATTCTAGTCTAATTGTTAACGAAGCTACCAGCGTGTGGAAGGTGAAAAGTGAATCCTAATTAGCACTATATCAGCAACATTTGTCTAATTTGGCTGTGAGGTTCAAGCACATTGAGTTCAAGTATCTGCCATGAAGTCACAACGAGCTGGCTAATGCATTGGCAAAACTTTCATCCATGGAAGCTATGCCAAAAAAGGAGCAAACTTTAGCAGTAGTAGTGGAGAGGAAAATTCATCCTGCTCATCGACAATTAATGGTCATCTCTGTCAGCGCTGATGCATGCTTCTTTGATATTTATGCCTTTTTGAAAAATTGTACATATCCGCCGAGTGCCGAACATCGGGCCAGGAGGGCTATCCGGCTGTAGCGTCCCAATATTGCATTATTCAAGATCATCTGTACAAGAAGACTGCTATGGGGATAAACCTTCTATGTGTGGATGAGGAGGAAGCCAATAAGTTAATGTAGTCCACTCACGGTGGAGAGTATGGACTGCACATAGATGGAAGAATGCTAGAGAAAAAGATCTAAAGGGTAGAGTATTTCTGGTCAACTATGGAGTCGGACTGTCTCTAATTTGTGAGAAGGTGCCCAAAGTGTCAAGAATATCCTCCTACTTAACCACCTTGGCTTTGCCGTGGCCATTTTCGGCATGGGGAATTGACATTGTTGGAAAGATTTTGCCCCAAGGCATTGGAGGGCATGAGTATGTGTTGGTAGCCGTGGAGTATTTCACTAAATGGGTGGAACTGCCTCATATTTAAAGATCACTTCGAAACACGTGACTAAGTTCATGCTAAGGAACATCATTTGTAGGTACGGTGCGCTACATGAAATGATCAGTGACAATGGGAGCCATTTCATGGGTGAATTTGCAACTCTTCTGGCCAAGTACCAGATCCGACATCACCATGCCTCTCCCTATTGGCCATAAACCAATGGAGCAGTAGAGGCTGTAAACAAAACTCTAGTGAAAATTATCAAGAAGACAACTGTCACTTATAAGGATTGGCCTGATAAGCTTCCCTTCGCACTATGGGGATACCGAACGTCGATTCGAACTGCAACTGGAGCTACACCATGTTCTTTGGTGTACGAGCTGGAGGCAGTCTTGCCAGTCGAACTTGCCATTCCTTCCATGAGAATTATCGCTGAACTCAAATCCCTTATTTAGTACTAAGTCTAGTCCTATTTGAGTCGGAGTCTTTTTAGGCCCATTAGTGCTCATTCATCCGGACTTGCTTATTTCTCCTTCCTAGGGTGAGTGGCTTGCTTAGAACTCGACTCGGGATCATTAGCGACGATGACACTCTTTAATTTCGGGGTGTCTCGAAGAGGTGAGCTTAATTGCCTTTCGCGCCAATGACTAGCACCGACAGTAGTAGTGAGCCAGCTCGGTATCCATCCGTTGAGGTGGTAGAGATACGGTTCGGGGAAGGAACTTCCACTCCTGCTCGTTTCTTCCAATATTTAAGCCAGGACTCAACTACCGACCCTCGGAGATGAGTAAGATCGGGAACCTCGCATGGAAGAAGAGGGATGTCTTGAGAATGTCCCATTTGTCGCATGACTCGATCAGGGAAGTAATAGGTTAGCTCCGTCAGGCCCAGTAGAGTGATGTGAGTTGCCTTGCGAGAATGGTTGGAAAAGCATGGCACTTTCCACCATTGAACCCACCACCGGATCTCTTTGTGGTTCTTGAGAAAAACAATCCACTCATCAAAGTAGCGGCGGGTGTTGAATTTCCTTTTGCGTTGGCAAAAGTTGGCTAATTCCGAGGAGGTGATGGGAGAAAATATCATGTTCATGTGCTCCATAAGCCACATCTACAAGAGAAGAGAAGGAATTGAGAATTTTGGTTGCAAAAAAAAATAGGAAAGTACAACCGAAAGAAAAAAAGAGGAAAAAAAAAGAAAAATCGGCGAATTATTCCACATGGATCGTTTGGACGGTCCATGCAAAAGCAAAATAATAATAATAATAATAATAATAATAATAATAATAATAATAATAATACCAAAATAAAGTCGATACTCACTTGAAGAGCATAGGGGCTTCCCGGAAAGTCTGCTTCGTGGTCCACGCATCAATGCCGAGGAGGGTTTCCGCAATCATCATAGAAGCGGGGTTATAACCCCGAGACATTTCATCTACAATGTAGATGAGAGGAAGAGGTGCAAAACCCGAACCCCCGTGATAAAATAAATATTCGGCCAAGATACAAAAAACCAAACCTCGCACTCGTAAAGCTGGATTGAGTCTGAGCGCCTCTTGTGATTGAAAGAACTTCACTAAAGCCTGCAACATCACCATGTTGACTACTAAGATATGTCCTAGCGTCCGATGATTGAAGTCATCAGTTCCTCGAACTTTTCACGGTAATTGTGAGCAAGAGGAGGAGTTGTAGGAGGGGCGTAGAGATCAACACTAAGCATACAAGCCTACTCTTCAAGGAGGGGACACAACTCATTCTAGGAAAAGTGAAAGACATGGAGTTTAGAGTCCTAAAAAGTCAGGGTTGCTTTGAGAAACACCCAGTCGATCTTCACTTGTTTTAGGCTCAATATCAACGTTAAATTGTAGTATGTAAGAAGCCGTTTTTCAGGTTTTGTAAGGGAGTTCATCCAAGAGTTGAGTTTTCTTTCGAAGGCCATAATTGGAATAAAAAAAGGCGGGTTGAGAGGAGATGAGAATGTGATGAAATTCCAATGGCAAAGCATGCTTATATACTATTTTGGAAAGCCTCGGGATTACACAGAACACGGTTGCTCTATCAGACCACATGGGATGAACACAACCTCCGTCCATGCGCATTCGGGTGAACCACGCTGGTCGTCACCGTGTGGAGGCCGACCAACCTTCAGGTCGAAGGGATGAACTCGTTTTGTGAGTTTACACCCCTACGTGCATGTACCCATGGAGGAGAGATGCGGTTTTTTCCTACGTGTTTTTATAATATTTTGTATAATGTGAATCCCTTTTTCTTTTTCTTTTTAGGGTTGTATTAGTTTAGTTGTTATTGTACATTATATCCTTTTTTGTAAACAGTTAGAGGTTAACCTGTATGAATAAAAATTAGGGCTTGCATGGCGCATCTTCAAGGAGTCGAAATCACATAAAAAAGAGTCTGCCTTATTGCATTTTCCTTTATTGCGCATTCCTATTGTAATATGGCATTTCATTAGCGTTACAAACAACAATAAACATGAGAAAAGGGCGAAGCCTTGCCACAATGCCTAGTAGTTTCCGCCGGAGCTGCCACCGCCAAACAAGCTCCTAAAAGCTGCATCTGCAAAAGAGCCTAGTTGAGATTCATCCTGGGTACCAGAGGGACCGGGCATGAATCAGTTTGAAGGCATGCCATGAAGACTAGGACCCAGATAGACCTGGCTGAAGCCATGGAGCTGACTGTAAGGGTGTGGACATTTTTCCTCGCCGTTCGGGCTTCCGAACGTCCACGTTGGATTGGGGTGTGATTCGATGATTTGTGCTGGGGTTTAACCTTTGAAAACTCTATAACGAATTAATCATATATTTCATGAATAATATTTTGTAAAATCACTTTCCGTTTACTTATGCATTTTATGAGTCATTGAATTAAACCTTTAAGAGTGAACATCCACTTATTCCAAACTCTACTAAATTTTATCCAATTTGCTCATAAATGTTAGGCTCGGAGGAGAGTGATTTATGCAAGTATTATTTAGAAATATAAAAAGAACGCCTTAAAGTTGTATCGGTACATTGTAAAACCATGTTAGACATAGTTTATGCAATCCTCGATGTGTTTTGGTTCGTAATAGGAGTCGCCACCAGACTTTTTAAGGGAAAAACCAAGACAAAACCAAAAGGAAAATAAAGAAAGACTCCGCCTGCGAAACCCAAGAATGGATTCGGGGGTAAGGCTAGGGACTCTATAAGATATTTCATTGAATCATGCAACAAGAATGAAATATACAAGACAAAGAGGGTACAAATACACAATTATGTACAAAAAGAAGAACACTTAAAGCTTACATTGCTACTTTGTTGGGAAAACGCCTTGCCTAGCCTTTAGATGCTTGTTGAATCCTCCTTGGTGCCTTAAAACCTTCCTCTCCAAGTGCCAAGATGGTGATAAAAAAAGGTGGTAAAAGATGATAAGAAGAAGGGGTAGAAAGACGGGAATAAGAAGGCTCTTTTTGTTGTTATGAATGTGTTTAGGCTAGGGTTTTTTGTGGAGTTCGAGATGAATGAAGGTAGGATATGTATTTAGTGTTTTTGTGAGGATAAAAGAATGAAGATGATGGTAAGATAGATGATGGAAAGTAGGATAGGATAAAGGATGGATAGAATAAGAGAGGAATATGAGATAAGAAGTAGGAGATTATAAGAGAGATTAGAGGGAGATTAGTAAGAGAATGAGTAGAGAGGGATAGATGATGAGTGAGTTG
The DNA here is from genome assembly GCA_029582165.1 of Portulaca oleracea. NCBI lineage: Eukaryota > Viridiplantae > Streptophyta > Magnoliopsida > Caryophyllales > Portulacaceae > Portulaca > Portulaca oleracea. The sequence goes on along the minus strand of CM055889.1, from coordinate 28,596,233 downwards.
GTGAGTGAAAATTACTTGGAGAAGGATAGTATTTATAGGAGAATGGAGGAGAAGAGATACATGCATGCATAACACACACATAGACACACACACACACACACACACACACACACACACACACACACACACACACACAGGCAGGGGGGATGGATCCCATCTCGTCCATGCATACATGGATGGTGAGGTGTGAATTCAACCAACCTAGGGAATAGGTGGTTCACACTGGACGGAGTGAGCATATATTGTTAGCTTTGAAAGTTATTTTTGAGTGCTTCATTCGGATTCGATCTCGCGATCTCTGGCACTTGCTCTTAGGGCTTGCATGCTTCATCTTTTTATATAAAAAATGTACATGTAGCTAGGAAGGATCACATGTGATCATGCATGCGATTTAGGTGAGGGAAATACATGTAAATGCATGTATTTATCAAGCTTCTTTTATTTCTTCCACCTTTATTTTTCATATAATTTATGCGTCAATATCCCGGTGTCTACAGAGAGCCCCCACTTTGATTAAGTTCAAAGATAGGACAAGAATCAAAGTAGCCTTGATTTAATGGACATCGGCCGAGATACGACTTTGAAATACAAAGCCTGGGGATATGACTTTGTGGAGTGCAAAGCCTGGGATGATGCTTGGAAGCGGGGTCCTGCATCGCAGTTGTGGGCGACGTGCGCCTTTGTCAAGGGTGATCTCGAGCATGAATGATGCTCTACTTCAAGTGATCTCGGACGCTTGAGGCGTCCTACTCGATATGGTATTGGACGTTTGAAGGTGTGGACTGACACTTGGAAGCTAAGTCCTGTGTCGTGGTTGGCGAACTTGCGCTGACAGGTGATATTAGGCAAGAATGACACCTTACTTGTTGGAGAGACTTCATCGGCCATGATGTCGATGGCTCTAGGATGTTGATTCTCCAGTCTTTCCCGGTGTCGATTGTTGATGTTGGTTGGCATGTTCAATGCCGAAGGACTTCATCGATCGCGATGTCAATGGCCTGGGGGTCAAGACTTCATCGGGCGTGCTACCGATGGCTCGGGGATTGGGACTGCATCGATACTCTACCGATGGCCCTGGTTGTCGAGACTTCACCGAAACTCTGTCGGTGGCTCTGATGTCGATGGGGACTTACGGCCTTTTCTGATGATGATGATGATGACAAACTAGACGCGGGGCCAGATGCTGAGACTAACCAGACGCGAGGCTGGAAGCCGTTAATGATGATAATGATGGTGACAAACTAAACGCGAGGCAAGATGCCAGACTAACCAGACGCAAGGCTGGAAGCCGTTGATGATGACAATGATGACAATTCAATGCCAGGGGACTTCATCAATCGTGATGCCGATGGCCCTTATCTTCCTGCAAAATACACAGAAGTTCTTTTTTCTTCATTAGTTCTGATGAATTTCAATTTTCAGTCCAGAAGACTTACCTCGGATTGCGGCGATACAGCCATTGGGAATTGCTCTTCATTTGGGGAATGGATGCTTCGGTCTTGAGAAGAACACCCCCTCGTCAGTTGGGCGCATTTTAATGAAGCATAGCTTTGGAAATTTGTACACCATTGGGAATGGGCAAGGAAAAAGAAGACAAAAACCCACTTATCGAGGCCGATTGGCCACCACTTCAAGAAGGAATCTTGTGGCTCGTACTACTCAGCTTTTGCATGCCATGCAGGAGACCATTCAATGCAATTATTGAAGGCAGTCTTGTAAGTCGATCGTCCTTGAGTTAGGTCCAATGATGGGCTGACATATGGCAGTGGGAGCTCACTCATTTTGCTTATATAAGGTAGCTTGAATCCAGTTGCATTGCACTCTTACTCGAGCTCATTATCTTGAACTCCTTATTCTCTCTCTAAAGAAATCTTTTGAGTTTTTGAATTTTATTTCAAGAGAATGAATTTCTTTTGGAGGGGACGTAGACGTGCCACTCAACCGGCAGTTCAAAAATGTCCTTATGTGAGAACAGTGCAGCGAGAGTATCCTAACAGGGATTTCACTCCGGCTCAGTTGGTCTTTCATCAAGATGAGCACCCATGGTTTTTTCGCTCTCATGACTTGGTACGCACCTTCTAACTCATATAGCATGTTTCACTTTTCCAGTCGTCTTTGCATGCTATTTACTGTAGTACTTTAAGTTGAATTTTAAAGCAACCTTAGTTACTTGAATTTTGCTTGAAGTACTTTGCACCTTAGATTCTTCTGTTGACCTCACCGTAGGAAGACTCATTTAGGGCATGCAGGAGTATTCAAGGCGTAATAGCCTTGTCCTTCCATGCGAAGGCGGGTGCATTCTACTCATGTACCGTGAAGGATGCGGGCTTCGGACCTTTTCTGGACGGCTTGAGGGTATGGAAGATTCGCAGCAAGAGAACCTATGGTCGGGCTATCGTGGAGCGTTTCTGCGATACCACGAATTCATTCCACCTGCCCATTGGTGAGATAATGCTTACTCCTTTTGACTTCGTTAAGATCACATGTGTAGCTAGGGTGGCCAACTACTGGAGTTCCGGCGGGATGTCGACCCTCGTGTTCATGCGCTTTTGCAGCCTGTTACGGCGTTGGCGGGATGAGTTGGCGGCCTGCAGTACACGCATCTAGCGGCTGTTATAAAAAGCGAAGGTTTTGCTAGCCTTCCTCTTCCTCAATGTCAGTTTATTGTGTTGGTGAATTTTATCAATGCAACAATCTTTGCAAACCATGGAGACACAATCACCCTCTCCTGGGCACACCACCTTCTGAATTTCGGCGAGGTGAGATTATTCAACTGGGCAGTTGCTGCTTACGCCTATTTGGTCAGGGGAATGCGAGTTGCCTCTCGACCTACCGGTTGTGACACGGTGGGGCGTACGTGGGCAACATAAGCTAAGAAGCTCAACTTGGGGAGCAGCCTTTGGCTAGTCTTGGAGGTATGCTCCAAGATTTTTCTTTTAGAAATTTGTGATGTGCAAATTTCTTCTTCACTAAGAACCTTCCCTGGTGTGCAGGTGTGGGTTTTAGCCTATTTCCTTCCTGCAGTTGGTGGAACTAACAATGGCGATCTGCACGTTGCAGCTGCTCGGCGATGGGTAGAAGCATCAGGCTATCATCGGCCAAAATTTCATTACAAGGACTTGAATGGCCTTAGGAGGATTATCGACAGTCTCAGACCGGTATGTCTTGCTTTTCTCCTTTTTCTTTTCCCTTGAGTTGCTCATGACAATGCTTTTCGCAAGAGGACATTGACCGTTTTCCATGAATAGATATAGCTCTGAGGGTCTTCACTTTGACATTCGCCTTGCTAGGGAAGCGAGCAAGCGTCGCTTGCTGTTGGAGGGTCCTTCTGGCCTAACTTTCTACTTGGGGGAGCGCTTCTTCTTTCAGCACACCGGATAATGGCCTCCAAGAGTACTCATGGATCCTCCTGAGCTTATCTTCGATAGGCAAGCCTTGGAATAGAGCGTGATGACCTGATTGCTGATCGGTGAGCCAGCGGTCAATTTTGTCATGCCTACGGATAACTTGGAGGAGGCGACTCTTCAGCATAGAGGATGCCTTGCTTTTGCTCAGGTATAGACTCTTCTGCTTTTGGGTTAACACTACGGACTTCTGGCGTTTTAACAATGTCATCTTTCTGTAGCTGGGAGGATATTATGATCCTCTTCTGGACCAGCATGCAGAGGAACCTGAACAGGCGGAGGGTGAAGATATGCTATTTGGATTCATCCCACTCGTGCCTAACGATCATGAAGTGTTGTAGTTCTTTGATGCGAACCCGGTAAGTCGCATATTTGTCCATCCTTTATCATGCAACATCGATTCTCACTGACCTTTCCCTATGCAGCAAGCATACGCCGGCATCCGTATTCTATTATGGGAAGGCAACACGGCCCGGGAGTTCATTGATCAGAACTTCGAGAATGGCCAATATCGGGGTCCTATGTCGGCTGCTGCTGATGAAGATAATGAAGCTCACTCCCATGTGAGCTTGCCACGTTCTGGGAGCTCATCAAGACGTCCTCCTCGCCATTCTTCAGCAGGAGAAAGAGGTAGCAGAGGTTTTCGTGGAGAGTCAGGGGCAGGACCATTTAGGCGTAGGGACTAAGATATGAAGAGTGTGCCTCGTGATCCCTATGCCAGCTCTTCGAGACGAAGGTCTTTCGATATTCTGGAGTTCATGGTGGAGGACTGCTCGGAGTCTAGTGGATTCCAAAACTCAATGGGTATAGTGCCTAGTCGATGGGCGCCTCAGTATCATGCTCAATCCATTGTCCCTTACAGCCAGCCCCTTGGCTTCAGCTAGGACTATCCGGACTTTGGTTTTCATGGCATGTGTTCTAGCCAATTCTTGCCCGGTCCTTCTGGTACTCAAGATGAATCACAGTCGGACTGTTTTGCTGATGCAACTGTCAAGAGCTTATTCGGTAGAGGCGGATTTGGTGGGAGCTTCTAGGCATTGCGGCAAGGCTTCCCTTCCCTTTTTGTTGTTGCCCCTTTTTTTATGTGATACAGGAGAAATGCCATGTAATAAAGAAATGCGCAGTTTAATGAAAATACAAATCAGGCAAACTCTGTTATGTGATTTTGACTCTCTAATGATGTGACATGCAAGCTCCCAATTTTTATTTATTTTAGGTCAACCTCTGACTGTTTACAAGGAAGAAATAAAAGGAAAGAATAATGTACAAAAGAAATTACATCTAAAACAACTTCAAAGTTAAGGAAAAATAAGATTACATTTTTACACAAAAGGGGAAAAAACAAAACAAAACAAAACACGTAGAACACCGTGTTTTCTAAATGGGTGCATTACGTAGGGGTGTGGACTCACCAAACGAGTACATCCCCCTCTTCTGGTGGCCAGTCGGCCTTCACACGGTGACAATCACCGTGGTTCATCCGAATGTGTGGCTGGATGTTGCATACATCCCCTAGGGTCAGGTTGAATAGCCGTGTATAGTACATTGTCGAGGCTATATAAGCTTACTCTGTTGTTGAGAATTCATCACATTCTTGTCCTCTCTCGACCCTTCTCACTTCAATCATGGCTTTCGAAAGAAAACTCAACTCATGGATGAACACACTCATCAAACCTGAAAAACGACTCCTCACATACTACAGCTTGTCCTTGATCTTAAGCCTAAAACAAGTGAAGATCGATTGGGTGTTTCTCAAGGCGACCCTAACCTTTTGGGACTCCAAATTCCATGTCTTCCGCTTCTCTTGGAATGAACTGTGTCCTCTTCCTAAAGAGTGGGCTTGTATGCTCAAATTCGATCTCTATGCTCCACCTACAACTCCTCCTCTTGCTCACAATTACCGTAAAAAATTCGAGGAACTGACGAACTTCAATCACCGGGCATTAGGACACATTCTGGTGGATAATATGGTCAACTTGCAAGCTCTAATGGAGTTCTTTCAATCCTCCTCTTGGTTTTAAGTATTTTAGCCGAATATTTATTTTATCACGGGGGTTCGGGTTTTGCACCACTTTCTCTTATCCATATTGTAGATGAGATGTCCCGGGGTTACAACCCTGCTCCGATGATGATTGCGGAGACCCTCCTTGGCCTTGATTCATGGACTACTAGACAAACCTTCCACGGAAGCCCCCTTGCTCTTCAAATGAGTATCGACATTTTTCTCTTTTTTTTTTGTTTTTTGTTTTTTGTTTTTTGTTTTTTGTTTCTTTCCTTCTCTCTTTTTTTTGATATTATTTTTTCTGATTTTGCATGGATCATCCGAGTGGTCCATGTGGAATCACTTGTCAATTTTTCTCTCTTTTTTTCGGTTGTATTCTCTCTTTTCTGCAACCAAAATTCTCACTTCTTTCCTTTCGCTAGTATATGTGGCTCATGGAGAATTTAGACATGATCATCTCTCCCATCACCTCTTCGGAACTAACAAACTTTTTCCAACGCAAAAGGAAGTTCGACACTCGCCGCAACTTCGATGAGTGGGTCATTTTCCGCAAGAACCACAAGGAAATCCGTTGGTGGGTTAAATGGTGGAAGGTGCCATGTTTCTCGAACCATTCTCGTAAGGCGGCCCACATCACTCTACTTGGCCGTACGGAGCTTACATATTATTTCCTCGATCAAGTCATGCGACAAATGGGGCGTTATAAAGACATTCCCCTTCTTCCATGCGAGATTCCCGATCTTACCCACCTTCGAGGGTTAGTGGTCGAATCGTGGCTACATATTGGTAGAAACAAGCGCGAACGGAGGTACCTGCCCCGAACCGTATCTCTACTACTTCAACAGACGATTATCGAAGCTGGCTTGCTACTACCATTGGCGCTGGCCATTGGCGCGAGAAGTCGTCACACTCACCTCTCCGAGACACCCCTAAACTAAAGAGCGTCATTGTGGCCAACGAGCCTGAATCGGATTCCAAAGAGGAAGCGCACCCAAGGAAAGAAAACAAGCAAGTCCGGACGAATAAGCACTAATGGGCCTACACCGACTCCGACTCAGCTGGGACTAGACTTAGTACTAAATAAGTAGGATGGAGAGAAAGAAATGAAATGAAAGAAATGCGTGTGCTATGTATTTTTGTTATTTGATGCTTTTCCTTTAGAAAATTAATAAAACAAAAATGTAATAGAAAGATGTACTTCTTTTATTAGAAGTAAAGTATTACATTATGTTTTATAAGAATCAACACAAGCCATGCTCTTCTCCTCGTCCTTCAAAAGCACAACTTCAACTGCAACACTTTTATTCTCTCCTTTACCTAACTTGTCCCGAGGATTTTCAAGTTAGTCTCTCATTTTTCTCTTTTTTTTCTTTCTTCTTTTTTTTTTTTACTCTCCTTTTGCCTGACCTGCCTTCAAAAAAGGTTTTCAAGTCAGCCACTCTATAATTTTTCACTCTTCTTTTTTCTTTTCTTTCCTTCTTTTTTTTTTCTTTCTCTCATAAGCAAGTGGCCTTTTGGCAGTTTGGTTGCTTGCTTTTATAAGATAGTACATGTCTAAGTAGCTAAGGATATCGACCCAAGTTCATAGGTTGGATAAGCTCCTCTCCCCCGGGCGTGGCTAATCGGGCGGCGCCTCCTGGGGTGATAGAAACAATGACATAGGGACCCTTCCAGTTCGCGTCAAACTTGCCTCGAGGATCCTGACGAGCAGACCTCATTTCTTGTAGCACTAGATCCCCTTCTGCTAAATCCCGATCTTTGACTTTCCTATTGAACGCTCGGGAAATCCGACTCTGATAAAGTTATATGTTATGTAAAGCACGGAGTCGTCTCTCATCCAACAAAACCAACTCCTCATATCAAGCTCGGGCCCTTTAAGCCTAAGGAATTTGACTTTCAGCAATGATTCTTAGAGAAGGAGCAACAAGTTCTACTGGCAAGACTACTTCCATCCCGTACACCAAAGAGTATGGCGTAGCTCTAGTGGCAGTCCGAATCGACGTTCGGTATCCCCATAGTGTGAAGGGAAGCTTTTCGGGCCAATCCTCGTAGGTGACAACCATTTTCTTGATAATTTTCACTAGAGTTTTATTTACAGCCACTACTGCTCCATTGGGTTGTGGCCAATAAGGAGAAGCATGGTGATGTCGGACTTTGTACTTGGCCAAAAGAGCTGCAAATTCGCCCATAAAGTTGCTCCCATTATCACTGATCACCTCATGTGGCACTCCGTATCTGCAAATGATGTTCCTCAGCATGAACTTGGTCACATGCTTTGTTGTGGTTTTTGAATATGAGGCAGCTTCTACCCACTTAGTGAAATAATCAACAGCTACCAACACGTATTCATGTCCTCCTGTGCCTTGGGGCGAAATCTTTCTTACAATGTCAATTTCCTATACTGAAAATGGCCAAGGAGAGGTCGGAGTGGTTAAATAAGAGGACGGTTGATGCTTGAGATCAACATACTCTTGACATTTCGGACACTTTCTCACAAATTGGAGACAGTCAGATTCTATAGTCGACCAAAAATACCCTGTCCTTTGGATCTTCTTAACCAACATTCTGTCGTTCATGTGCGGTCCACATTCCCCTCCGTGAGTGGACTTTATCAATTCCTTAGCTTCCTCCTCATCAACATACAGGAGGTTTATCCCTGTAGCAGTTTTCTTATACAGACGGTCTTGAATAACGCAATATTGAGACGTTACCAGCCGGATAGCCCTCCTGGCTCGACGCTCGACATTCAGCGGGTATGAACCGTCTTTCAGGAATGCATAAATATCAAAGAACCATGCATCAGTACTGACCGAACCGATCGTTAACTGTTAATGAGAAGGACAGGCTCTCGTTTCTACCGTGACTGCTAGAGCTTGATCTTTCTCCGGTATAGCCACCTTGGATGAAAGATTTGCTAGCGCATCAGCCATCTCATTATAACCTCGCGGTAGATACTTGAACTCAATATGGTTGAACTTCTCAGCCAATCTGGACAAATGCTGTTGGTATAGTGCTAAAGATTCACTCTTCACCTTCCATACACTAGTTTCTTGGTTGACAATCAGACTAGAGTCTCCGAACACTGGTAGCCTCTCAATTCCCATCTCCATGGCTACATGCATGCCCAGAATGCAGGCTTCATACTCAACAGCGTTATTGGTAGCATCAAAGTCAAGCTTGACTGCTAAAGGAAAGTGTATATCCTCATGAGTAACCAGCAGAGCTCCAGCCCCGCATCCCATCTGATTAGCAGCACCGTCAAAGTACAGCTTCCAGGTTTCCTCTCCAACTTGAAATATCTGTTCATCACTGAATTCCAAGCCCCCAGTGTCAGGACTTCCTGTAGGAAACTGAGCTAGAAAATCAGAAACTGCACGCCCCTTTATAGATTTCTGAGGTTGAAAATGTAGGTCGAATTCAGATAGCATGACCACGCACCGAGCAATCCTGCTGTTGATAGTAGGTTGTTCCATGATGTTCTTGACTGAATTACAGGCCGCAATCACATATACAGTGTGTGAGAGCATATAGTGACGGAGCTTCTTTGTAGGCCACACTAATGCTAAGGTTATCTTCTCAATTTCCGAATAACGGGACTCACACCCAAGAAATTTCTTGCTGATATAGTAGATGGCTCATTCAAAACCATCACTTTCTTGTGCTAGCATAGCACCCATAGCGCTTAAACTGATGATGAGGTAAAGCAGTAACGACTTTCCTAGTATAGGCGGGACTAACACTGGTTGTTTAGTTAAGTGAGCCTTAAACCTTATCGAATGTTGCCTGACACTGGTCATCCCATTCAACCGTTGTTCCATTCTTCAACTTCTTGAATAATGGCTCACAAGTCATTGTGAGCTTGGAAATGAACCTACTCAGATACTGTACTCGCCCTAGGAAACCACGAATCTCCTTTTCTGTCCGAGGCGAAGGCATATCGTGAATTGCCTTGATCTTGGATGGATCAACCTCTACTCAACGTTGACTGACAATATAACCCAGCAATTTTCACGAAGTCACTCCAAACGCACATTTATGCGGATTCAACCTTATGTTGTACTTGCGGAGCCTAAGGAAGAACTTGCACAAGTTTGGAATATGGTCCTCACGCTTCTTTGACTTGACGATCATGTCATCCACATACACCTCTACTTCCACGTCAATCATGTCATGCAACAGGGTGGTAGCAGTGCGTTGGTAGGTAGCACCAGCATTCTTCAATCCAAAACGCATGACAATGTAACAGAAAGTCCCCCATGGAGTAATGAAAGATATTTTCTCCATGTCTTCTTCAGCCATTTTAATCTGGTTGTAGCTAGCATACCCATCCATGAACGATAGCAGCTCATGTCCATAAGTGTGATCAACCAAAACATCAATATGTGGAAAAGGAAAGCAATCCTTTGGGCTAGCTTTGTTCAGATCTCGAAAATCAATGCACATCCGCACCTTTCAATCCTTCTTTGGCACGACCACGATGTCAGCTACCCACTCCGGGAATTCTACTGCCCTGATGAACTTAGCTTCTAACTACTTTTTGACCTCATTGTGAATTTTGTCGACCATTCATTCTTGATTCTGCGAGGTCGCTGCTGTACCGGCTTTGCATCCAGATAGAGCGGAATTGCATATTCCACAATCTCTCTATCGATCCCAGGCATATCTTCATAAGACCAAGCGAAGACGTGAGAACTCCCTTAGAAGCGAGGCGAACTCCTCTTGCTCCTCCAAGATCAATGATTTTCCAATTTTCAATTCCCGGGGAGTTTCAGGCGTCCCCACATTGATGGCGATAGTTTCCTCAACAAGTGCCATGTGATTCTCGTGGTCATTCATGGCTTGTGTTAATTCATTAAAGTCTTTTAAAGGTTCAACATCAAATTGATAGTTATTAGCACAACAATTAGGGAGAAGGGAAGAAGAAAAGAGATACTCAGAAACGTTCACTTCATTAAATGCAGAAATGGATACAAACTTATCAGACTTGGGGCTAATCCCAGTTGACCCAGGTCACTTCACAGCAACCTCTATCAGCAGAAATCATGGCGCTTGGGTCAAATTCAGAGTTGGATAGCACAGCAACCACCGGGTCCAACTCTTTTTCCTCTTTAGCAGCTTTTTGACCGAACAGCAGACCGAACATACTCCCTCCAGAAAGGTGAGTCCACTCATGAGGCGATTGCTCATTTGGTTTAGGCTTGACAACTTCCTTTACTGGGATGTCGCAGTCATTGAAGACCTCTAGCCCGAGAACGCGAATACCATTAACATACCGGGGTTCCGGGAATCTATACCAAGGGAAATCATCACCCTACCTTATGAATTGTCCATTCAAAGTCAAGGGATATGGCTTAGTCTCCATCAGCGTAGGAGAGTCGAACTGGTTTCTTTGACAAGCTAACGCAATCCTGGCAAGATGAGCCTCCTGATTGGTTGGCTTGTATCCTAGGCCAAAACAGCAGGAATAAGTAGAGGTAGAAAACTAAGGTGTGACCTTGTCTGGCCTGCTTCCTAAAGACATCCCAGGGAAGTATCCTTGTCTCTTCATGAAGGCATGAATTTTCAAGTTAGAATAAGGAGCGAAATCAAAGGGTGCTTCGTCCTCTATAACAGCGACCATCTCCAAGTTGTGAAGCTCCACATCAGTAGAGGTGTGCTCTACTTCCAACATTGGTTGTTTAGGTTCAAAAGTCCCAGAGACAACCCCACCCGAAACAGTGAGCACTTGATCGTGTATGACCATCTTCACCTTTTGATTCATCGTTGAGGCCACGACATTGCAATTGCGTCCTAACAGCAGGTTAAAAGCAGCGGGGATATCTAGAACCATAAATTCTACATTCTAAGCGATATGGTCAAAGGTGATAGGCAAAGTCACTGTCCCTAATGACTTTCGAGGGGTATTATCATATGCCCGGAGTAACACGGCATCCTGAACCAATTGACCTTTTTGAACCCCTAACTTGGCAGCAGTTCGCCAAGGACAAACATTCACAGTAGAACCGTTATCCACTAAAATCAATGGAATCACTTTATTAGAACAACGTGCGGTCAGGTACGAGGCTTTATTATGGTTCATTCCAGATACAAGCAGGTCCTCATCACTGAAAGTAATGGCACCCTGGCTAGCGGCGACATGTAAGACTAAGGCTGCAGGTGTTGTGGAAGTAGGAATGATAACATTCTGGAGAGCCCCCAGTACGAGCTCTCTATGTGGTCTAGAAGCACATATTAGTTGCCAAATCGACACATTTGCCACAGTCTTCTTCATTTGTGTAAAGATAGAATCTTCAGGAGTAGCAGGTATTTTCGTCCGGGTGGGACTTGGATTTGGTGGAGGAGCTGCAGGTTCAGTCCTCGCTTGATTTGCCTTCCCGATCTAGTTAAGAATGCAGCACTAGGTGGAGCCTCTTCTTCTTTGTCGGACCAGAAATCATCATTAGGATCCTCTCCACATACATCCTCTTCATCACTAACCCAAATACCGTTGACAGTAAAGTCTGTCAAATCTTCAGGAAGGAGTACGGGTGCTCCCACAAAGATGGCATGATTTGGGAGAGGATTGCTTTTGTTATTGGGTTTATTTGTAGCTTTGGGCATTAGTAGTGCCCCAGAACGAATCATCTTTTCGATTTGAGTCTTGAGCGTCCAGCACCAGCTCGATGTCATGCCCCCTGGTCCGATTATACTTGCAGTAAGCATTGTTGTTCCACCCTGGTCCCTTAGTCTCAGGTTCAGGTCTAGGTACTGGCAACTGGATCTTATTTGATTTCAGCAACTGATCCAGGGCTTCAGCATAAGTCATGTCGAGTGGGGTATATGAATCGTACTAGAGGTAGGTCGGCTTTGGAGGCGGACCACGATTCACATTCTGGACGAGGCTTGTTTCGCCACCTTAGGGGCGCTGATGGTCCTTCTCCCCACGCTGTTGCCCTTCCAATTTTGAGACGCAGCAGACCTTTCCTTGCGCACCTCTAAGTTAGGACATAACTTCTTCAAGTACTCGAAACTCTCAACCACATGAAAATCCAACTGTTGCGCCAGACTTGCCTTCAAACCATGGACAAATGTGTCCAACTGGATTTCCGTGGGGATGATGCTAGTCACCTGAGATAACTTAGCATGCCAACTTTCATAGTAGGTCGTAAACGACTCATTTTCTCATGGTCGAATAGCCATGATGTGTGACAGGGTCACCTTATCTTTTTGAATCTTACTGTAATGCTCGATTGATGCCCTACGCAAAGAAGTCCAATCTCCTCGTACCTCCAGAGGAAGAGTATAATACCAGGTCAACGCCTCATCATTCAGCGACGATGGGAAGACTTACTTGTAATGTTCAGTAGTAACACGCCGAAGTGGTATCACTCGATTGAACTCCCATACATGATGGGTTAGATTTTCTGACCGATAAAACTTTTTCAGCGGAATGTCCATCTTTCCCACTATATTAGCATTTATTTCAGCAGGTGGTTTGAACTCAACGAACTGGTTGGTGAAGGTCGACATCTGGCTCACAGCATCCTTGAACACATTCAGCTGAGCTTTTATGTCTTGAATGACAGGGTTATCACGTAACTCAGCTGTGATCGGAATGGTTTGAGGGATAACCACTGACGGTGGTGGCGTCGATGTTAAGTCATCAGGCACTTCAATGACCGCTCCAGCTTTGGAACCTTCGCATATCTTTCCGTTTCCCTTGTCAACTACAGGGTCAGAGAGGATCTCCATGGTGTTTTCATCATTGTCCGCCATTCCCATTCACATGTTAATGCGTTGCACAGCCTCCAGAATGCCATTCAGGGTTTCTTACTGTTGCTCTATGCGAGTGTTCTGCCTCTCGATGAGTTCTCGCTGTCGAGCGATGTGCTCATCGGCTTTCTTCTCTTGCTATAATGCAGCAAAAGTGATGGAGCCCTCTACTTACCTAAACTTCTCCCCAAGAAGTTTAGCTAAGGCCTCTTGAACTTGGTTGTCCTCGTGATTCTCTTTGGAAGACATGTCGAATTGTAGATGGCGGGAGGTTTTGGACCTGGGTGCTGACGGGACGAAGACCGAGTTACGGATCAAGCGACCTGTTGGGCCGGGGATCCAGGCTAGACTCGGGTCTCATATCTTGACTACAGCAAAACCACACACATCTCAGAGATCGACCTTTCCTTAATCCAAAAGCCAACCTGATGAATGCGCGCATGACCTAGCGAACCTACATGGGACTTCCTAATATGCACAATCTACATGCTGCTTGAACAAGGTGACTCACCCGGGACACAGTTTTGCATGACCTTAACTCTACATGACCCTAAAAGACTATTGATCATCATAAAGGGTCGAATAAAACCAAACACAGCGAGTCAAGACCGAGTATAGGAGTACAAGTTAGTGTTTCTCAATTCGGATAGGCCCCATCCACATGCTGATCGTTTTAAGGAGAATCCGAAACATGGACAACCAACTTGGGCCAACTCAAGCTGTGCTGATTATTATGTGGACTAAAATGATGATCAATAAGACTGACCACCTAACACCTTTCTTTTTTTTTTTTATTCTATTTGTTTAGGAAAGTGGGTATCGTAAAGGACTGGATAAAACCAACGACGGGCGAGTTATAATTAGTTTATGGACTTAATTGTCGAATCCGATATGGTTGGGCCTAACCACGGGCCGACCATAAATAAGATGGATTCAATAATTAATTCGATAAATTAACTTACTCGAGCCTGGTGATTATTACGCAGTCTAAAACTTTACCCACTAACTTTGTTTGGACTTTAATCAGGTTTATTGGACCTTCGCAAAGAAAATGTCGTAAAGGGCCAAATAGAATCATCAAAGGCGAGTTGAGTTTACTTTATGAACCAAGGAAATTAATCATTATAAGTAAATGGGCCCAACCACTGGGTTAACCATAATTTTCGAGGTTAATTAGCTTAGTTGGTAAACATAACTCTTATCAGCCCAACGACTACTACATGGACTAGAACAATCCTCCTAAACTTAGGTTGACTCATTACAACGAATTTAAACACATAGCACATAGCATACATATGAACAAGGGGTATCCTAAACCAAGGCTCTATGTACAAAAGGGTTTAATGGCTGGATAAGGCTTAGCGGCTCATGTACTCGCCCTGCTGCATTCATGTTGTAAAGGCAACTTGAATGTGTGGGGTGTCGCTCTTGGATGCTCGAGTGGAGACCTGGTAGAGTGATGCATGTGTGGATGTGGTGACTAATGCTCTCTCGGTGTAAATGCACCAATTGAGTTTAGCGGATCCGACATCCCATGGGTTATTTTTTGTGATTTAAAGAAAAAAAGCCTAATACCGCCGACTTACGTGCTCCTACGACATATCATATGTCAAGGGAGTGCCCTGGTATATGCAATGCATTATGTCTAAAAAGAAAGAGTTAATAATATAAAGTAAAATTCATTTTCCTTCCAAAAATTTCAAAGTACACTAAACTTTTTTCAAGTTTTACCCACTTTAAGAAAACTCCCCAGTGGAGTCGCCAAAAAATCCTGTGGACATTTTTCCTCGCCGTTCGGGCTTTTGAACGTCCACGTTTGATTAGGGTGTGACTCGGTGATTTGTGTTGTGGTTTAACCTTTGAAAACTCTTTAAGGAATTAATCATGCATTTCATGAATAATATTTTGTAAAATCACTTTCCCTTTACTTTTGCATTGTGTGAGTCATTGAATTAAACCTTTCAGAGTGAACATCCACTTGTTCCAAACTCTTCTAAATTTAATCTAATTTTCTCATTTGAATGTTAGGCTCGGAGGAGAATGATTTATGCAAGTATTATTTAGAAATATACAAAAAACGCCTTAAAGTTGCATCGGTACATTGTAAAACAATGTTAGACATAGTTTATGCAATCCTCAATGTGTTTTGGTTCGAAATAGGAGTCGCCACCCGACTTTTTAAGGGAAAAGCCAAGACAAAACCAAAAGGAAAATAAATAAAGACTCCACGTACGAAACCCAAGAATGGATTCGGGGGTAAGACTACGAACTCGAAAAGTAAACTTTAAGAGTTCGCCTCTCACAAAAGGAAAGATTCTACTAAAAGTTTAAGAATGTGTTTTTGATAAAGTTTGGAAGGGAAATGAAGGAATACTTTATAAGATTATTTCTTTGAATCATGCAACAAGAATGAAATATACAAGACATAGAGGGTACAAATACACAATTATGTACAAAAAGAAGAACACTTAAAGCTTATATTACTACTTTGTTGGGAAAAAGCCTTCCCTAGCTTTTAGATGCTTGTTGAATCCTCCTTGGTGCCTTAAAACCTTTATCTCCAAGTGCCAAGATGGTGATAAAAAAAGTTGGTAAAAGATGATAAGAATAAGGGGTAGAAAGAGGGGAATAAGAAGGCTCTTTTTGTGGTTATGAATGTGTTTAGGCTAGGGTTTTTTGTGGAGTTTGAGATGAATGAAGGTAGGATATGTATTTAGGGTTTTTGTGAGGATAAAAGAATGAAGATGATGGTAAGATAGATGATGGAAAGTAGGATAGGATAGAGGATGGGTAGAATAAGAGAGGAATATGAAATAAGAAGTAGGGACATTATAAGAGAGATTAGAGGGAGATTAGTAAGAGAATGAGTAGAGAGGGATAGACGATGAGTAAGTTGGTGAGTGAAAACGACTTGGAGAAGGATGGTATTTATAGGAGAATGGAGGAGAGGAGATACATGCATGCATAACTCACACACATAGTAATCTCCGAAGCTATGCACTTCACGATGCAGTAGGGGGGCTTACCTTGCATGGACGGTGGCACGTGGTCAATTGACCACGTGTGGGCGGCGCCACTAAGGCCAACCGGCCTACAGGCGGGAGGGATGCATGGACGGTGAGGTGTGAGGTCAACCAACCTAGGTAATAGGTTGTTCACACTGGACGGAGTGAGCATATATTATTAGCTTTGAGAGTTGTTTTTGAGTGCTTTCGTGAGGATTCGATCTCGCGACCTCTGGCACTTGCTCTTAGGGCTTGCATGCTTCATCTTTTTATATAAAAAATATACATGTAGCTAGGAAGGATCACATGTGATCATACATGCGATTTTAGGTGAGGGAAATACATGTAAATGCTTGTATTTATCGTGCTTCTTTTATTTCTTCCGCCTTTATTTTTCATATAATTTATGCGTCAAAATCCCGGGTATCTACAAAGGGACAATGGATTGAGCATGGTACTGAGGCACTCACGGACTTGGCACTCTATCAATTGGACCTTGGAATCCACTAGATTCCGAACAATCTTCGGCCATGAACTCTTGAATGTCAAGAGACCTCCATCTCGAGGAACTAGCATGGGGATCGCGAGGCACACTCATCAAATCATGATCGCTACGCCTGGACGATCCTGCCCCTCGATCTCCGCTGGTAAGCTCTCTTACTAGTCTTTCCTTCTGAATAATGACGAGGAGGACGCCTTGACGAGCTTCCAGAATATGGCAAGCTCACATGAGAGTGAGCTTCATTATCTTCATCGACAGCGGCTGGCATAGGACCCCGGTATTAGCCATTCACAAATTTCTGATCAATGAACTCCTGGGTGATGATGCCTTCCCTTAACAGAACGCGAATATGGGCATATGCTTGTTGCATAAAGAGGAGATCAGTGAGAAATGAGATTATGTAAGAACGGTGGGTCAAACATGTTCGGGTTAGAATCGAAGTACTGCAAAACTTCATGATCATTAAGCACAAGCGGGATAAATCCGAACAACATGTTTTCATCCTCCGCTTGTTCGGGTTCCTCCGCATGCTGGCTCAGAAGAGGAACATAATATCCTCCCACCTACAAAAGGGGAGGTTGTTAAGCATTAGAAATCCGCGACATTAATGCAAGGACAAGAGAAACTGTACCTGAGCGGAAGCAAGACGTTCTCTATGCTGACGGGTCGCCTCTTCTAAGTTGTTTGTGGGCACAAGAAAGTTGACAGCATGTTCACCGCCCATCAGTCGAGTCATCTCGTCCTCTACCAAGGCTTGCATATCAAAGATAAGCTCAGAAGGATCCACGGGAACCCTTGGGGACCATTCTCCAGTGTGCTGGAAAAAGAAGCGTTCCCCTAATTAAAAGGCGAGGCCAGAAGGACCCTCCAGCAACAAGCGACGCTCGCTCGCTTCCCTCGCAAAGCGAATGTCAAAATAGAGATCCTCCGAACTATGCCCATTCCATGGAAACCGGACAATATCCTCCTGCAAGGGTTGTTATCATCAATAACCCGAGAGTAAGAAAGAAAGAGGTGAGGAGGAAAGTGAGACATACCGGTCCGAGGTTGTCGATGATTCTCCTAAGGCCGTTCAGGTCCTTGAAATGATATTTCGACCGATGGTAACTTGATGATTCTGCCCATTGTCGGATGGCCGGGACACACAGATCACCATTATTGCTTCCGCCGACGGCAGGAAGAAAGTATGCTAAAACCCACACCTATACATCAGAGAAGGTTTTTAGCAAGGCCAAGAAAGGAATTTGCATATCACAAATTTCTAACAAGAAATGATCTCGGAGCATACCTCCAAGACTCGCCAAAGACTGCTCCCCAGGTTGAGCGTCTTAGATACTGTTGTTCTCGAGCGCCCCACCGTGTCGCAACCAGTAAGCCAACAAGCAACTCGCATTCCCCTCACCAAGTGGGCGTCAGTAGCAGATGCCCAGTTGAAAGCCCTCACCTCGTCATAATCCAGGAGGTGATGCGCCCAAGAGAAAGTGATCGTATACCCACAATTCACAAAGATGGTCGCGTTGATGAAATGCACCAACACAAGAAACTGACATTGAGGAATGGGAAGGCTCTCAAATCCTTCACTTTTTATAAACTGCCACCAGGTGCGTATACCGCAGAGTACCATTTTGCCCCGCAAATGCAGTAGCAGGCCGGCAAAAGGTGAGTAGTACGAACCAAAAGATTCCTTCCCAAGGTGTAGGTCGGTCGGCCTTGAAAAGAAGGAGATTTCGTCTTCTTTCTTCCTTGCCCATTTCCAATAAACATGCATGTTTTTAAAGCGATGCATGGCCAAACGTCCCTAATGAGATGGGATGACCTTTTCAAGATTGGAGCATCCATTCCCCAAATAAGAACATTTTCCAACAATTAGGCTGACACAATCCGAGGTAAGTATTCCGGATTAAAAATTTGAAAATCATTCTGACTGACAAATTTTTCTTTTCATTTTGTAAGAAAATAAGAGTCGTCGACATTGAGTTCGACGAAACCTCAGGAATAAGAGTCATCGGCATCATGTCCGATGAAGTCTCCTGGCAATGAACTGCCATTGAAAACCAAAGTCCGAGCCATCGGCAGCGTACCCAATGAAGTCTCAACCCCTAGGGCCATCGACATCGCGATCGGTGAAGTCCATCGGCATTGAACATGCCAACAATTATCAACGCCGACACCGGGAAAGACTGGAAACGACACTGGGAAAGACTAGAAAAATCAACAAGAGTCATCGGCATCATGTCCGATGAAGTCTCTCCAACAAGTAAGGCGTCATCCTCGCCTAAGATCACCTATCGACGCAACTTCGCCAACCGCGACACAGGACTTAGCTTCCAAGTGTCATCCCACACCTTCAAGTAGGACACCTTCAGCGCTCGAGATCATTTCGAGTAGGACGTCATCATACGTCCGAGATCACTTCATGTCGGGCGTCATTCCCACCTGAACTAAGCGCACGATATGCAAAAAATCATCAACAATCAAGTAGAGCATCATACATGCTCGAGAGCACCCCGATAGAGGCGCTTGCTGCCCACAACAATGATGCAGGACTTAGCTTCCAAGCATCACCCCAAGCTTTACACTCCAAAGTCATATCTCAACCGGGGTCCACAAATCAAGGCTACTTTGATTTTTGTCCTATCCTCAGACTCAATCAAAGTAGGGGCTCTCTTTAGACACCGAAATTTTGACGCATAAATATATGGCGCATCTTTATAGAAATAAATGCAAAGAAAGAGAAGAAAATCGATAAATACATGCATTTACATGTAATTCATCCACCTAAAGCCACATGTATGATCACATATGAGTTTACCTAGCTACATGTACATTTTTATATAAAAAGATGAAGCCATGCAAGCCATAAGAACAAGTGCTATAGGTCGCGGGGTCGAATCGTCACAAAAGCACTCAAAAAACCTCTCATAAAGGCTAAATATAAACACTCTCTCCGTTCAGTGTGAATCTCCATTCCCTAGGCAGATTGTCTTCACACACCACCGTCCATGCATGCATGGACGAAGCAAATACATTCCCCCCCTCCAGCTGGTGGTCGGTCGGCCTACAGCACCGACCACACGTGGTCAATTGACTACATGCCACCGTCCATCCTCATACACTCCCCCTCCTGCATGGTGTTCTGTGCTATTGACCAAGGGCTACGTGAAGGGGATGAGTGTGATTATATATGCATGCATTCTCTACTACCTCCTCCTCCTATAAATACTACTCCTCTCAAAGCTAAACACACACACACCATCTAATCCACTCTCCAACTCACTCTCTCACTCCTTCATTCTATTCTTCATCCATTCTCTCTACTTTTCATATTTCTTCTCATAATCTTACACCATATCATCATTCTAGTATCATCTCCACTATCTTCATTACCCTAATCTTACACCATATCATCATTCTATTATCATCTTTACTATCTTCATTACCTATCTTATCACCATAATCTTCCTTCTTCCACCATCATAAAACCTTAAACACATATCCTATCCTTATCCATCCTAAACTACATAAAAAAAAAACCCTAGCTTAAACACTTTCAAAACCACAAAAAAAAAAGCCTTCTTTATCCCTTTTATCCAACAACTCTTCTCTGATCCTTTCCATCACCCTTTTTATCTATTTTCGCACTTTGAGAAGAGGTTTTTAATGGCATCACAAGGAGGAGTTTTCAAGCATCAAAAGGCTAGGCAAGGTTTCCCCAACAAGGTCAGAGTGTAAACCTTAAGTGTTCTTTCTTCTTTTTGTAAATAAGTGTGTGTATTTGTATCTTTTATTTTGTAAAGTTCTTGTTGCATGATTCAATGAAATAATTCTATAAAGCATCCATCCATTTCCCTTCCAAACTTTATCAAAAGCACATCTTTAAACTTTTAGTAGAGTCTTTCCTTTTGTGAGAGGTAGACTCTTAAAGTCTTTAACTTTTCGATTTCGTAGCCTTACCCCTGAATCCATTCTTGGGTTTCGCAGGCAGAGTCTTGCTTTATATTCTTTTAGTTTTTCTTGGCTTTTCTCATTTAAAAGTCGGTAGGCGACTCCCATTTCGAACCAAAACACATCGGAGATTGCATAAACTATGGTTAACATGGTTTTACATTAAACTGATGCTACCTCAGGGTGTTTTTCCTATATTTCTAAATAATATTTGCATAAATTGCTTTCTTCCGAGCCTAACATATTAGCGAGCAAATTGGGTTAAATTTAGAAGAGTTTGGAACAAGTGGACGTTCACTCTTAAAGGTTTAATTCAAGGACTGATGAAATGCATAAGTAAAGGAAAAGTGATTTTACAATATGTTATTCATGAAATGTACGATTCATTCCTTAAGGAGTTTTTCAAAGGTTAAACCCCAACACAAACCACCAAATCACACCCCAATCCGCATGGACGTTTGGAAGCCCGATTGACGAGGAAAAATGTCCATAAACAATGAGAAAACTCTCAGGGCAATTACAATTAAGCATGAGGTCGCAGGTGTCACAAGCCAGGTCACGGGCGCGACCGTTCTGGGAAACTGCTTCCTGTGCTACTTCATCGCGGGTGCCACAGCAGGCGTAGCGCCTGGCATGCCCTTCGGTCCCCTTCCCCTTTTTCCTTCCATGGTTGTAGCGTTGCTACAAAGGTTATGGCGGGTGCTACAACCCTATTTTGCTTCAATAATTAGGAAAAGTATTCTCGGGTCGTCTCCGCTTCGCTTCACGGCTCAGCTTGGCTTGGGAAATCCTTCAGGATTCCCTAAAATGACCTTGAAATGCTCCTTTACAATGTTTTTCTCCTCGAATGCGAGAAGCCTACAAATGAACTAAAAAGCGAATAAAAATAACAAAAATAACTTGGAATCAAGTTAAAAGACGAAACACAGAAGCGTAATTTAGGCCTAAAAACGGGCCTAAACACCCCCCCAACACTTGAGCTTTTGCTCGTCCTGAGCAAAATAGAACAAAACAACCTAGAACTAAACAACTACTCCACTTTCATGGGAGGAAACGAGTACATTTAGCGTATGCACAAAGCCTTTTAAACCCCCTCGGTAGCCCGGGTGGACGAGGTGGGTCTTGTGAGGGTTTGAAGCAACTATACCCATAAAAGCCATGAAAAAGGAAAAAGGGAAAGAAGGAAAAGCGAAAGACAAAGCTAAGAATAAAAACTGAAGAAGAAGAAGAAGAAGAAGAAGAAGAAGAAGAAGAAGAAGAAGAAGAAGAAGAAGAAGAAGGATACAGCCTAAAACGTGATAGGTCTTCCGCAAGTGCACGGGTGCAATGTAGTATATCAAGGTTGTTCTCTCTCAGGGACTTGTGTTTAACTGCGCATTAAACTAGTTCACTACAAAGGATGCTAGGTCGGTCAAATAGTTGTGTGAATAAGAAATTTAAGGAAATAAACAAGAAAGATAAAGTCTTTATGGGTTTTATCAGATAATTAGGGGAGTTTAGGGGAGTCCACTCTAGTTAATCAATGAATCAAGAGGTGATTCCAGTTCAAGGTAGTATTGGTAGTGTCGGGGTCTATAATCTTTCTAGGGCCTATCACAGCAATCTTTCGATCCGAAGTGAGTTGCAGTAATTAAACTAAACACCTATTTTTATGGCTATTTAATTTAATCAAAGATAAGAACTGATTATAACATGACCCTAAACGTGAAACCATTATTTCTAATTGTTTTCTACGCCTATTCAATCTTCGTATTTCCAATTCAAAATACAATCTTTCGATCTGATGTTAAGAATCTAAACCAAGTAAGAGGTAGCTAATCAGTTACTATGACATACGAAGCACAAAGATTAAACAACTGTATTGAAACCTAAAACTGAAATCACACACCATAAAT
Source organism: Portulaca oleracea (assembly GCA_029582165.1). NCBI lineage: Eukaryota > Viridiplantae > Streptophyta > Magnoliopsida > Caryophyllales > Portulacaceae > Portulaca > Portulaca oleracea. The sequence continues at coordinate 28,573,728 of CM055889.1, read as the reverse complement.
CAATCAAGAAACATCGAGCTTATCCCCTAAATGGGGTATTTAGCTACTCATGATAATAAAAACTAGGAAAACAAATACGAAAACTAAATTACGAAACAAAATAAAAATAGAGAATAAACCAAACATCCAAGTCGTCGAATTCGATCTCTTCGTGTCACTAGATCCGATCTCCTTCTTCTCCTCTTATGTTCCTAATCTAATAAGATGGCTCCCCGAAGGGAGGAAAATACAAAGAAACCTAGACTAAAGTTTGATGGAATAAATCTTTGAATTCTTGGATGTTTAAACTTTGCGGCGAACGTCTCCTTTTATAGGAAATCAGGAGACACGGCCAGCGGCCAATTGCACGCTGCCAACGGGTCTTGTGGACACTCATTCTTCCTAGGGCACAGCCAGCGGGGCAGTAGTCACTGCATGCGGTTCTCAACACCGTCGTGGACCTCTTTCGAGTTGGCCGCTGCCAGCAGGCGAGTCGAGGCAAACGTTGCCAGCGTTTGTTGAGTGAAGGCACACTGCTAGGGGTCTTTGCTGCTGCTGCCAACGTGTATTGAGGGGTGAAGGGAGCTGCTGGTGCGTGACTTGCTATCGTGGATTGCTTGCTACTCTCTCTCGTGGCTAGCTGTTGTGTGAATGCTTGCCGCTACTGCTTGTTGCATGAAATTGAGAATGCATACTGAACGTTTGTTGCAAGGGTTGCATTGGTGCGTGGTTTGTTGCTCTTCTCAGCTGGGCACCGACGTTGCAAGTTGGGCATTGGCTTGCTGTGGTGAATTAGGTCCATCTTTGGTTCAATTTCTTCATGTCCTCTTTCTTCTCATCTTCTCTTTCTCCTTCATTTATTTCTAATTCTTTAACTCTCTTTCTTTTCTTCAATTTCTTCTCCATTTCTTTACTTTTTAGGGAGATTTCACTAAAATTTGCAAAACAAACCAATTCCCGACCAAGTGAAGAATATTATAGAATTTAATATAAGAACACTAGATTATATTACAAAATCAGCTAAAATATACAAGTTAAATACCTAATAAATACTATAAAATATTCTCTTATCAGGTTTCCCAGTATGGGTTGGAATGCTAGGATGGGCATCCTCCCGTATGACGGGCCTACGAAGCTCAAGGCCAAGCATGCACGTAAAGCAAGTGTGGTTATCATCAGTCATCATTTACCAAGTCTACACGACTTTAGCTGAATGGGGGTCCGAGGCCGACTTCCAACTCTCAAGGTTCATCTCCGACTCCCATAGGTATTCCCTCGAGGTGGATTACTTAGGTTTCCCAGCATGGATCGTGTGTTCCTCGATTGGTGGCTTTTCTCGCGACTCCTCTCGATACTCAAGGCTCAGGGATGGTTTTCAAGATTCTGGATTAGTTATGTCATAAAATCATAACATTAATGCTTATTAAAGTAGCATAGTCGTGGTTACATAAACGGTCCAATGCTGAATATTTTAATTAGAGTACAATAAGTCTAGGAGATAGAAAGGGCATCGTTCTCCCACGGCCTCAACAACCCAACCGATCTGATCCCGTCTAGTCATGCCTTCTTGTTCTCCTCCGGGTTCCCCTCGGTGGAAGTCGTACCTAGCATGAGACAAGTACCATTAGCAGGATCGCCAAGTATGGGAACAGCGACTTAAAAACGAGAGCAAAGTAACTAAAGCATCTGGTTAACTAAAGACTTGTAAGGTTTCGTTAGAGCTCTTTTCTCATACCATGATCATTCGCAACATCGTTTAGGCGCACCCATCGTTTGGTTAACGTTTGGCCAGGACGTTAACCCCCTTTTTGACCCCTGGTCGTGGTCGATCTATGTCCAGGCTTTGATTGATGAACCTCGGTTCGTCAACTTCCCCTAGCATGCTTTACGAAAATTTTCCAAATTTCTGGGCTTTGATTGGTGAACCTCGGAACACCATCTTCCCCATTATGCATCGTGGTCTACTTGCTTTGCTCATTTATGAAAAATCCCATGTGAAAACTTAGTAGATAATACCCATACCTTCCATTGGTGGTGGATTCCATTGGATGATCTTAGTTGTTTCTTGACTTTATCTTGCTTAACTCCTAAGCCTTATTCTTAAGTAGCAACCACACCCTCTTAGGTCTAATTCTAGGTGGAAAATGTGTCCAAGGTGAGCCTATAAGTCGTCCTTCAAGTCCCCTAAATTCACCCTAGCAACCCTTCTTCTTCCTTCTACTACTTGGAATTTATGTTGTGTTCATAATTATCAAAGTGAGTGTGTTTTAATGTTATGTCTGAGAGAAGATATTGGAGATGCTCTTAGAGAGAGAAAGAGAGGGAGAATCGGTGAGGATGACAGAGGGAGGAGGGTGGACGAATGGTGGGGTTGTTAAATAGAGAGTGGGTGTGAGTATACTTGGCCTAGATTCTCCTAGGTAGCTATAGGGGGCTTTGAGTGCGTAAGTGAGCAAATAAGGAATATTTGCTTCTGAGTTTATTCCCTATAATCATCACATATCCCCTCCTCATGCCTTTTGTAGGTGCTTTTAAGGGTTTAATATTGATAAATTTGCAAGTGTGGATGCTAAATCATGTGGCATATTAGACCAAATTATCGCCCCCCCTTCATGGGTCCGAAAATTGTTGGGGGTTGATAGTAGTAATCCTTGGAAAAATTGTAAGCAAAACCCGTTGTAATTAAGTTATATTTAAAGTGGGGGATTTTAGGGTTGCTTCGTTGGTTTCAAATTTCACTTAACAAACTTTTAGAGTCTCTCTCAACAAGTTGTTGGCCTACTTTAAAGGCTAAGGGGGAGGGTCGTTACATGCTTTAGGGCGACAAAATTAATAACAATCGTCCATTCTGTCGTTGTAGGACATCAAAAACTTTGTCGCCCTCTTCGTGTTTTAAGCCGTCAAAAATGTATCTGTCGTCATTTGTCGTTGTAGGACGTCGAAAACTTTTGTCGCCCTCTTCGAATTTAGGTAGGGGTGAGCGGGACCGGGATCCCGGCAATTTTCAGAGGTCCCGGTCCCGGTTGTGACCGGGAGCAAACTTTTACTCCTGGTCCCGGTCCCGGTTGTGACCTGGAGCAAAGATTTGCTCCCGCTCCTGCTCCCACCGGGACCAGAAAATTTTTAGTCCCGGTTTCCTAATTTTTTCACCCATTATTTAATTTATTTCCATTAAAAACCAACATAAATTACACAAGTTTTCTCTAATTTCACAAACGTGGGCTCTGATTTGTTTATATAGCCGCTTTTAATATCTAATACGTAATTTTTTTTTCCGGAAAAAATATGGTAAGTTCGAAATAGTAATAAATAAAATAAATTTAAAGAGCGAACATAAATTAAATTAAACAAGTTTATCAATCATATGAAGTCACTTGATTTGTTTAATATATATATATATATATATATATATATATATATATATATATAGATATATATATATATATATATATATATATATGTATGAACCAGGATCAGGACCGAGACCGGGAAATGAGGTTAACTCCCACTCCCGGTCCCGCTCCCACCGGGAACGGGATTTTGGGACCGGGACGGGACCGGGATTCCCGGAATTTTTTCTCACTCCTATGTTTAGGGCGTCAAAATAATTTTGTCGTCATTTGTCACTGTAGGACGTCAAAAGTTTTTGCCGCCCTTTTTTCCTAAAAGACCACAAAAAGATAATGACGTTGTATCCTTATAAGGCGACAAATTTTTTGACGCCCTCATATCATGCTGTTAGCAACCAAATATTTTTAGTAAGTATAGTGACAAGTGAATGTACACAAGTTCAACATATATCTACAAGCATATCATATATGGGCAAAATACTTCACTTGTCAAACCTTCTAATTTGCCTTCATCCATCGTTCACAAGGAATACTATAAATATGCCATGCTTGCCTATATCCACCCATAATGTATCTGACCAGAGTTATCCATCTGCATGTAACTAAAAGACAATATAAACTTAGAAAATTGCATAGAAAATTTATTGTAAAAATTTGTTGCTAAGATATACACAAAATGTAACGCCCCGGAAATTCAATTATTGAAAAGTCAAAGTCAACTAACGTTAACAAATAAAATTTAGCGGAAGACTCAAACTCTTATTGGGCGTCACTGCCGTATCCCCGAAGGAATACAAGGCGAGAAGGAAACTACAACTGTCTGATAACGGTAAAACAACTAACAAACTCATACTTAGAAAAAAAATAAACCTCAAAACTAACTTCAAGTTTCTCATAAAAGAAAAGCAACATAATTAACGACTTCTAAACATGACATCCTCACTTCTAATTCTCATCCCCAACATATAGATCTTCACCTGAAAACAAAACATTTCAAAAAAATGAGGGGGAAAACTCAATAATGTCTACCCCTAACGTTAAAAACAAGTTAAGTTTATTTCAATTCATTTGAGGGAGAGGGAGCAAGTCAAATAATTTCATAAACCTTTAATCCCTTAACTGTTTTCCTCCAACCAATTCATATTTTATTATGCGGGTGGGATACCACATCCCTTAGAGTAACATTGCCTACCACAGGCATCAAAGAGTCGCCTACCACAAGCATCAAGAGTTCGCCTACCACAGGCATCAAAGAGTTCGCCTACCACAGGCATCAAAACATTCGCCTACCACAAGCATCACAATATTAACTATCCTATATTAGGGAAGAAGCCCTGATCTCCTGGTCTATAACCCTGCAGGATACCAAATCCTGAACTCCGGGTTATGCCCTGAAACCCGCTTAATGTTTCACTTTGAATTATTAGTATCTTATGCAAAACTCAACTCACAGCTCTCAAGTCAAACCCAACCCAGGTTATCAAAACTAGTAATAAAACTACTCATAAAAGACCATCCAATTTCTCAACTCATAAAACAAAGTACAACAATTACAAACAGTTATCCAAAATAGATGGTCACATTTTCCACATAAAGTCCCCTTTCGGGATGCAATTCTCAAAACAGATTAGAAAACATTAAAAGACATTTAAAGAGCATCCTGGTGGGGATTAGAGCATAGACATTACCTGGTTAACTTCACTTCACAGCAAAGACGAACACACTTGAGCTCACTAACGACGCGAACTAGCTCGGGCCAAGGTTGTGAAGGGTTTTTATGCAACGTAGTTGACACCAAGGCGGAGGAGCCTATGATTGAGAACATTCCGATAATCCAGGATTTTCCTGACGTCTTTCCGGAGGACCTTCCGGGAATGCCTCCACGCAGAGAGGTGGATTTCTGCATTGATTTGGATCCCGGGGCCGCACCTGTTTCAAAGGCCCCATATCGAATGGCGCCCACAGAGCTTAAGGAGTTGAAGACCCAGCTGGATGAGCTACTAGAAAAGGGATACATACGACCCAGGACGTCACCATGGGGAGCACCCATACTGTTCGTGAAGAAGAAGGATGGTAGCATGAGGTTATGCATCGATTACCGAGAGTTGAACAAGATTACCATCAAAAATCGGTACCCTCTACCTCGCATTGATGATTTCTTTGACCAATTGCGAGGTGCAACGATGTTTTCGAAGATAGACTTGAGATCGGGTTATCACCAGTTAAGAATCCGAGAAAAGGATATCTCAAAAACCGCTTTCCGAACTCGGTATGGTCATTACGAGTTCGTAGTAATGCCGTTTGGACTCACGAATGCCCCAGCCGCTTTCATGGATTTAATGAACAAAGTGTTCAAGCTGTTTCTGGACAAGTTTGTGGTGGTGTTCATCGATGATATATTGGTATAATCAAGGACATAGGAGGAACATGCAAACCACCTGAAAGATGTGCTGACAACCTTACGGAGCAACGAGCTCTATGCAAAGTTTAAGAAATGTGAATTTTGGTTAGAGCAAGTGGCATTCTTAGGACACGTGGTGTCTAAAAAAGGAGTGGCAGTGGATCCTCAAAAGGTGGAGGCTATCACTAAGTGGCCAACACCGAAGAATGCATCTGAGGTTAGAAGTTTTCTGGGTTTGGAAGGCTATTATAGGAAATTCGTTCAGGATTTCTCGAAAATTGCTAACATGTTGACCAATCTGACTCGGAAGTCAATAAAGTTCACGTGGTCGGAAAAATGTGAGTAAGCATTCCAGGAGTTGAAGAAGAGACTTACCTCGGCCTCTATTCTCGCCCTATCTCAAGGGAACGAGGGATTTATCATCTACAATGACGCAGTACATGGTGGATTGGGATGTGTACTTATGCAAAATGGGAAGGTGATTGCGTATGCATCCAGACAGCTGAAGACACATGAGAAGAACTACCCCACTCATGACTTGGAGTTGGCAGCAGTAGTTTTTGCACTTAAGATTTGGAGGCACTACCTTTATTGAGTACACTACGAGGTGTTCACCGACCATCAAAGTTTGAAGTATCTATTCACACAGAAGGAGTTAAACCTTAGGCAGACTCGATGGTTAGAATTTCTGAAGGACTATGATGTGAAATTTCAATATCATCCCGGGAAAGCAAATGTAGTGGCTGATACCCTGAGTAGAAGACCCTATCCTGCTGTAAACCACTTGCTGATGATGCCGCACGAGCTGTGCGAGGAGTTTAGAAGACTAGAGCTTAACGTGGTGACACCAGGAAGGAAAGTTGTATTGAATGCCATGGAGTTGCAACCTTCTCTCATGGAAGAGATCAAGAGGACTCAAGAACTGGATTTGCAGCTTGTCAAGATACGGGAGGAAGTTTTGCAGGGGAAGGCCCTTCGTTTCGTGATTCATGAGGATGGTACATTACGGTTCCATAACCGCATCTGTGTACCTAATATGGAGGAGCTGAAGAGGAAGATTTTAGAAAAGGGGCACAACACACCATATTCTGTGCACCAAGGGGGAAATAAGCTTTACAAGGATCTGAAGCGGATGTTCTGGTGGAGTAATATGAAACGAGAAGTGGCGGACTTTGTGGCGAAATGCCTTACATGCCAACAGGTCAAGATAGAACATCAACGACCTACCGGATTTCTGCAACCGCTGGACGTTCCTGAGTGGAAGTGGGACTCAATATCAATGGACTTCGTAGTGGGTCTGCCAAGGACTAAGCGGAAACACAATGCGATATGGTAATTGTAGATCGATTGACCAAGTCGGCTCATTTTCTAGCCATCGCCAACAACTGGTCCCTGGACGAGCTAGCTCAAGCCTATGTAAGAGAAATCGTAAGACTACATGGAGTCCCCAGTTCTATAGTCTCGGACAGAGACACCAGATTCCAGTCTGGTTTTTGGAAGAAGTTACAGGAGGCGTTTGGTACCAAACTCAAGTTTAAGACCGCCGACCCACCATCATGGGCGCATCGAGAGGACTATCCAAACCCTCGAAGATATGCTGCGAGCATGCGCACTAGACTTCAAGGACTCGTGGGATGACGAGTTGACTCTTATTGAGTTCTCCTACAACAACAGTTATCATGCTAGTATTGGGATGTCACCCTTCGAAGCTTTATATGGGAGGAGATGTAAGACTCCCCTATGTTGGCAAGACATCGATGAAGCTCTAACGATCGGACCGGACCTAATACAGGCCACTACTCAGAAGGTTCGAACCATTCAAGATAAAATGAAGGCAGCACAAAGTCGACAAAAGAGCTATGCTGACAGGAGGAGAAGAGCTTTAGAGTTCGAAGTGGGAGAATACGTGTTTTTACGGGTTTCACCTACAAAAGGGGTTATGAGATTCGGTCAGTCGGGGAAGTTGACACCAAGATTTATCGGGCCGTATCCAATCTTGGAACGCATTGGAGAAGTTGCCTACAAGTTACAGCTGCCGGGAGAACTTCCAAGAGTGCACAACGTCTTCCATGTGTCACAACTCAGGAAATATGTCCCAGACCCAACTCATGTAATTGATCCTTAGCCACTTCAGCTACAAGAAGATTAGAGCTATGAAGAGCAACTGCTGGAAATATTGGATCGCAGAGAAAAACAACTTCGAAGGAAAGTAGTTCCCCTGATGAAAGTACGATGGGCAAATCATGCCACAACGGAAGCAACCTGAGAAACAGAAGAGGAGATGAGGACGAAATACCCTCACTTGTTCATTCTTAAAGGTACGTCAAGTGTCAAGGACGAAACTTCTTTTAAGGAGGTAATGATGTAAAACCTCGAGTTTTAGGAAGAACGGAACCGTTAGGATTGTTACAGAACCGTTAGGATTGTTACCGAAGCATTTGGTCTAAGTTTAAGTTTCGAGGACGAAACTTCTTTTAAGGAGGTAATGATGTAAAACCCCGAAAAATCCAAAAATGTTAACCGTGACGTTGTTAGTAAATTAGGTTTGACTTCGTTATTTATTATTCGTTTGTGTTTATTTTTGCTAACACTTGAGCTCATAGGACCGTTGGGGGATTAACGGGGGTATTTTGGTAATATCTTGTGTTATTATTATGTGTAATATTGCTCCTATTATTATTATTATGATTATGTGTTTATTATTATTATTATTATTATTATTATTATTATTACTACGTAATTATTTTTATTAGTACTATTAAGTGATTATCATTGATATATGATTAATATTTCTCGTATATGATTATTAGTATTATGCGTTGTATTATGTTCTATTACTATTAGTATTTATTATTATTAATATTATTCTTGATTACAACTATGGGAAGGTAAGTATTATTTACGTGCTAGTGCTATTATTATTATTAGTATTATTCTTGTTAGTTATTATTAGATACTATTATTATCAGTAGTAATAAGTACTATTAGAGATAGATGACTATTAGTATTACTATATTATTATTATTGCTTTGTGTTTTTATTAGCAGTATAACTATTAGTGTTAGTATTGGTAAGAGTAGAAGTTTAGCTTAGTTAGAGTTGTAGGATTGTGCGGTTAGTCAGTTAGGAGATTAACTAGAGTTGGATTTGGTTTGTTAATCTGTTGGGAAGAGGATATTAGAGAGTAATTATTTGACTAAACCTAAGAACCCCCAACCACAAAACCCACGCACACAACTCCCTCTATTTCCTTCCGCCTCTGTTTATCTCTCTCTCTCTCTCTCTTTCTGCCGCCTCTCAACGCCACCACTGTGGCCGGCCGCCAGCGTGAACCACCAGAGGCCGTCACACAACCCCCGCTGCCGTCGAAGTCAAACGCCCAGCCACCAGAGTCGTGACACCGCTGCCTTGTTGTGCTGCTACTCTGTTTCGGTTGTGTTGTCGCTGCAGATCACCATCGCTATCGTTGATGCCTTCGACCAATCCCAAGCGCCACCACCGACGTCGATGACCACCTAGAGCTGCCCAGTCGCCGTCTCCTCTGCCCTAATCGTCAACCACCGCCTCTAGCGTAACCCTTTGTTTCAATTCTTTGCTTACGTTTGGCTTACTCTGTTTTTAAGTCACTGTTTTTAGTCTTATACATGGCTGTGCACGTGCATGGACTGATTCTTGATGATAGTAATTGTGTAAATTGCTTCTGGTTCTTGATTATCACGTTTTTTTTACATTGGTTTTAATAATCATGAATATGTGTTAGTGAATAGAAAACAATATTCTTTTATTTGTTTAAGGTAATCATGATTGTAGTGGAGTTTATGTAATTAATTTTGTATGTAAAGTCTGTTGGAATTATTGATGTAGTACTCATGTTAGAGCTTGATTCGAATTAATCGTGTGTTAAATTGATTAGTTTACGGATAAGTTGAGCATGCCGTCAAAATTATTACTAGGAATAAGTGGAGTCACAATGTTGGGTTGCAAAAGTGATATTGCTGAATCTATGCAAGCATGCTTAGGGTGTCAGTATTATTATTTTTTTTACGTATGATTTAGGGTTCCAAAGGAGTTAGTATTTTATTGAATGTGAGTCTGATTGTTTTTATTACTTAGTTTAATGATGTTTGTTTACTGTTGATATTAGTATGAAGTTTATATCAAGGTAGAAACTTTACCCTTAGTCATTGTTTTAGCCCCCAAGTTAGGACCCCGGGGTCGAATGGTGAAAGTTAGAACCGAAATTATCAATTATATGGGAACCGGGTGCGGGACAGTTTTGATAGGGTCTAAAGAACGAATGACCATGAGAGATATAGTCATTCTTTGATCGAACCCTTTGAACTAGAGGTTTCCTTAGATGTTAGCTTTCATAGGAATTTTGCGGATCAGACTTTGGAGGTGTATAGGTCGAGTTATACCCCGATTACCAGACTAGGTCAGATCTGGACAGTTTGGATTGATGACCATTTTTGAGGACCTTAGAGGGTGTTTTTAGTCTCGAAATCAACATAAGAGTTTTAGTAGAAATCCTGTTGTTTCCGAAAAGACCAAAACTAGACCCATAGGATGTCAGGAAGTCATGTTTTTTACCCTTTTTATGTGCATGCTGTAATCTGTCTTATTGATGTTATTTACTAATGAAAGTGTTGTTGAATGAAAATGTTGTTTCGATCTTGTTATGTGATTACTTGGAATGTGTTAGGTAATTTAAAGTGTAAATTCATGAATGATGGGAACATATAGTGTTCCTAGTAGAGGGTTAGGTAGAAGTTAGTTAATACTAACTTCGAAGGGCGCGTTTTGATTAGAATAATTACTCTTATTTTAGGCCCGAGCTAATTCGCGTCGAAGTGTGTTCATCTTTGATGTGAAGTGAAGTTAACCAGGTAATGTCTATGCTCTAATCCCCATGGGGATGCTCTTTAAATGTGTTTTAATGTTTTCTAATCTGTTTTGAGAATTGCATCCCGAAAGGGGACTTTATGTGGAAAATGTGACCATCTATTTTGGATAACTGTTTGTAATTGTTGTACTTTGTTTTATGAGTTGAGAAATTAGATGGTCTTTTATGAGTAGTTTTATTACTAGTTTTGATAACCTAGGTTGGGTTTGACTTGAGAGCTGTGAGTTCAGTTTTGCATAAGATATTAATAATTCAAAGTGAACCATTAAGCGGGTTTCGGGGAATAACCCGGAGTTCAGGATTTGGTATCCTGTAGGGTTATAGACCAGGAGATCAGGGCTTCTTCCCTGATATAGGATAGTTAACATTCTGATGCCTGTGGTAGGCGAATGTTTTGATGCCTGTGGTAGGCGAACTCTTTGATGCCTGTGGTAGGCGAACTCTTGATGCCTGTGGTAGGCGACTCTTTGATGCCTGTGGTAGGCGAACTCTTGATGCCTGTGGTAGGCGATGTTACTCTAAGGGATGTGGTATCCCGCCCGCATAATAAAATATGAATTGATTGGGTTGAGGAAAACAGTTAAGGGATTAAAGGTTTGAGTCTTCCGCTAAATTTTATCTGTTAACGTTAGTTGATTTTACTTTTCTATAATTGAATTTCCGGGGCGTTACACAAAAAGATATGATAAATATAAAATAATACCTTAACAAAAACAAAAGTTAGCTTCATCACCAAAAGTCACAATTAAGATAAGTCAACTTCAAGAAGAGCTCTCGCTCCTCTCCTTGTAAAACAAAATTAAACATTAAATTTTTATTAATATTTACTATCTAACAATGCCTGCACCAATTAAAACACTAGGGACAAAGTGATAAATGAGGAAAGTTTTATAGAAGAAGGAGAATGGATGAGTTGTGAAAGGTGCAGGTATCACTTATATATCATTGTCACAAGTTTAGTCAAGCATAAAGGAGACGATAACTAGCATATGTTATTCATTGTAATTTTCATTTTCTTCCATGGTTAAAAAAGGAAAAAAAACCTAGAGATGCCCATATAGTCATTGAGGATAACCTAAATATCTCTATCAGTATTACTCATTGACTATAGCCCCCCCCCCCCTCTTTGGGGCCATATAGTCACACACCCCATGTTTCCCAATTCAATGAAGCTCACCCTACTACCAGGAATGGCCAACAAGGTTTATAACAGGAAAAGCATTTCAGTCAAGTTGTACGCATGCTATGAAATGGTGAACAAGGTTTCAAAAGAGAAAGCTTTAAGGCCATAGCTCAAGCTCATAAAATGAGGGAATATTGTGAACTACAAGTTTGTATACTAAACTCCATCTTGTATTCTTCACTTGTATTCTTCACTTGGTCCAAAGGTAAACGTACAAAATAACAAACAACACTCGTTCTGCAACAGCCCAAAGAATGTTACCAGGTAAGTTAGCAAGCATCATGTGGATTGATATGTTTGGTGTGAAGTTTGAGCTGAATAAATGCATGTTTGATGGTTAAGCTCGAACCATGCTATACTAAAATAATCAATGACTAATGCTGAGGTAGACAATAAGTCTTTAGGTTACAATGATGGGTGTATTTACTAGTGAGCACTCCATACTCAAATAGGGGGCAATGATGGTTATGTTAGTGAAGTTCCTAAGTGATTCTAAAAAAACTGATTCTTGTCTGGGTTCAATCAGCTCAAGTTTGTATTTGATTACTGTTGTAGGAACTAAAAAAAGGTGACTATAAGGCTGGAAGTTCTTATCATATGGCTTTGGTGATCCTTGGGGGTTATCCCTAGCAAGGACTGAAAAAAATATATATTACAGGACATGGGAATGCACAGTCAGTGGCATATGTACTGAATCTATTTAATATGTTACAGAGCAATCCTAAGCATTGAATAAGAAGTTACCGAAATGTTATCAAACAACCTAGTCTTCGCATCTTGCTCCATCCTTTTCCAATTCCTACAATGGTAGGGTATTTTTAAACTTACAATATATTCAGTTCTAATTATTATATCTTTAATTTGAAAGCATAACTATAATGAAATATATTACGCTAAAATTACCTTGTATTTAGGGGGCAAAACTCTTTCACCCACTTATTACACTCACCAATGAATCTGTTAGCATTTTCACCAATGATGTGATACATGTCTGTTGTTATCTGTGCGGAAGGCATTACATTAGGATTCTTTGCCCTCTCGCGTAGTGACTTCAAACATCTTGTTGGCCCTCGCTTGCGAGCTACATATATCAACAGTAACCATATGCATTAACACAATTAATCTAGTGGGAAATTTTAGATAATATATGATGCCTTAGCAAGGGGAAGTGATTTGCATTCAAATGGAGTAATGCTTTCAAATCAACAATTACATAAAGGCAAGACAAAAAAAAAAAAACCCCAAGAAAAGATGTTGATTGCTACCAATATTCAACGCGAATATAAATTAATTAGCAATGAAAAGAGGTTAGACATACCATTTCGAAGTGCTTGATCAGCTCTCCTCTTTTGCCTATAAGTCAAAGGAGGTTGGCCACGATCCGAACCACTCTATTGAGCCTCTAATGAAGATCTTTGGGGGCGCTAAGAGGCTGAACACGCCATATTTTTACACATGACATTCAAAGTATGAGCAACCAAAGAAACTTTTATGACAAAATTGCAATGTCATGTTTGGTAGCGACAAAGGAAAGTAAAATAATAAAACCAAACCTGTCCTATTTCAATCAATTACATTGTATAGTAAACCAAATCCAAGGCTAAATCTCTCTGGAAATAAGTAGCATGAGATAAACGAATTTTTAAGGTTTGGTCTTTTCAAATTATATTAGTAGTGATGGAGTTTATCATCTGTCAAATTATATAGTAAAAATAATGTAAAAATGAACTATATACATATATATATATATATATATATATATATATATATATATATATATATATATATACACATATATATATATGGCCCAGGTGACTTTAGAGGTAGGCTAGAAAGGAAGGAAAGAGAAAGGCTAGCTCAAGCGAGCGTGGTGAATACTGTCTCGCAACTTACCCATCAACCTTGCCAATAGGCCTCTGTTGATTGGGTACGAACAAAATACGAGTCCAAAGTACCAACAAGCAACTACCGAGCGGACGGGAGCGAAAGCCTAAGCGTTAGTACTAAATCCGTTTTCTTGCTTAGGACGGGAGTCTTAGTAAATGCCTACTCTTTGCCTTCAACGTCAACTTTTTCCGGGTTGCTTTTGTGAAACCAGTTCCTGAATCTACTTCAGATCCATGCCGACTCCCCTTTCGTCATAAGGCGAATCGACCAAAAAGGCCTGTCAAGCCTTAGAAGTCAAAGCATGCATCATTCATAGCTTTGTATGTATATGTATATATATATATATATATATATATATATATGTGTGTGTGTGTGTGTGTGTGTGTGTGTGTGTGTGTGTATATATATATATATATATATATATATATATATATATATACATATAGATATACATAAATATACATATGCAAATTATTGGTTTGGATACAATCATTGAAGTCAGCCACCTCAAAGAATTCAACATGAGTACCCCTAATTCTGTCCTCCGGCTTCAAAACAGAGTTAAAATCGCCAAGAATCAACAAACCCTCCTAAGTTTCATTGGCAAGGACATATAATCTCTCCCACAGACATTTCCTTTCTTGCAAACTGTTAGAACCATAGACAAAAGTGACTTTGAACTTGAAACCATCATTAAGATTAGTAACAGAAACATGGATCCATTGAGAATGAATTTCCAGAGCCTCAACAATATAAACACTAGGTTTCCAAGCAACGAGGATCCTACATTTACCATCAATCGCAGCATTATGAATGAGATGTCAACCAGTCAACATATGAGACCCCAACTCCGACATTTTTTCATTTTTTGTTTTGACTTCCAACAAGCCAACAAGGCTAACATGATGTTTATGCAATAATTGACGAATGTCAATTTGCTTATTAATTCTACCACACCCCCTAACATTCCAACTCATTAAGTTAACCATACCCCACAGGAATTGACCTTCCTGCCTTTTAAAAGTATTTTAGAACCTCACCAGCAAGGATTATACGAGGTCTAGTAGAAAGTGGAGGCAGGCCTTTAGAGGGTACTGAAGGAGTTGGAATTGATCGACTAGTACTGCTGGGAATAGGAGAGATTGGATTTGCACTTGTTGATGGAGAATCAGAAACAACATCAGTATTGGCATTCACTACCTTATCAGTTGGTGTAACGTGGTTTTTGTACCCCAGTTTTGTTTATCGTTCTTTCTCGAGGAGCTAGGGGCCTTGGCTATGGCAGTCTGACTTTAGGTAAGGTTTAAGGATCACTAGACGATAAGAGGTTTCAGGTAAGGATTGCACAAAACAGAACACAAACACGGCTAAGGTTCGGTCAAGAAGAAAACTATGGGTGTCGGGAAATTTCAGGATGCAAACGGAAATTAGGACAAGGGTTTCGTAATCAAGAAGCAATAAATCGAGGGAACCAAGTGACAGTCCCGATAGAACAACCCACCGAATCCCCTTTTTCAAGGCAATTCGGATTAACTTCCTACAAGTCCTCGATAGACCTGGAGGGTATATGGAACGGGACTCTCTAGCTAACCTCTTTCCACTCTCGTGGGTGAGAATTAACTATCCCAATTCCTACCTTCCAACAAGTGTTGGATGTTTTTGAGAGCTTTCGATCTCAAATACATCCTATTTGAGAGAAGAATAGGATTAGAAAATTGACTCCACAGCGAATTACCTCCTAAAATTACAACCGAATTCAAATCAACCATTCACATCCCTAATTTCTCTCTAACCCATAAGGGTTCTAGCCTCTAATCATCTTAACTATCATGCTAACAACGATAATAACTATGCTATTCATGGTTAAAACAAAGAATAAAGATAATCAAGCAACAATCTAGCAACAACAATCACCAACAATAAAAACAGAGATTGTAAAGCAAATAGATGAATTAAAGAGAGTAAGGGTAAGAAATGCTCATTGATTTGATGTCAAAGGAAGGATGATCCAGAATAATAAGAAATCCAAGCTCCAATAATAAGATAAATCTTCAGAACTTCAATAGAATTCCAACCAAGTCCACAGCAAAATGCAATAACCAAGTGTAATTACTCACTAATCACTAAGGAATCTTACTAATCTCTCTCTAAATTCAAAGATAAGTGCTGAATTTTACAATATAAAAGTTGCTCCCTAACCTAATCGAACCTAAGGAATATATACAACCAAAGTTAGTTACCCAAAACACAGCACTTCGTATAACAGATTTTTCAGATTCCCGAAGGGGACCGCAGGTACGGTCCTCCGAAACCATGGCGATTTCTAATTTCTCCCTTCGCAAGACCGCGGGTGCGGTCTAGGGACCGCAGCTGCAGTCCCTCTCAGGTAACTTCCCTCCTTGCCTCAGCCTTGGGTGACCACCGCAGCTGCCGTCCATAGGACCGTAGCTGCGGTCCTCCTCGGTTGGCTTGGACATTGCTTTTTACTTCGCCTTTTACCCCGGTCGAGACCCGGGAAGCCTCGGGATTCCCAAAATGGCTCTAAAACAGCCTTTTTACCACGTTTTGAGTAAAAACTCCAAAATCTACAAAATAATCAAAAACGCATTAAAAGTTACTATAGACACCGGAATTTGTACCGGTATAATCCTGACCCCTTGAAAATATGCAAGTCAGACGGGCCAAGTAATAAACGAGTCATTGGGCCCAAAAGAGCAATAAGTCGAGCCCAAAGAAAATAAGCAAGCCACATTTAATTGTTAAAACCACAGTGGGTTTTAACTTTTAATGCACATGCCCATGCAGAAACGGGCCCAGTCGCGCGCCTTGGCCTAGAAATTCTCAAATCCCGCCTAGGTTTTGAGCGAGGCAGCAAGCGTCGTCGTTTTGTGCCATGTCAACGATCCGCGTGCTAATATAATCAAAACCCGCCTATGTTTTGAGCATTCTAGCGCCATAATCTGCATGCATGCATGATCCCTTGATTTTTGCCCACGTGATTGAATTTTTCCCTTGACCACCCAAAACCCGCCTAGGTTTTGGTCTTCAATGGATGTATTTGTGGGGTATGCTCCCCACGGATTCCCTCCAAAACTCTTCATCCTTCACCTATAAATACCCCCTCCATTCTACCTTCAATTCATCAACTACTATCAACAATTCCCATCTACAACTCTCACCAAAATACTCTTACTATACTCCCATTTGTTATTCCCATATCATACTTCCACTCTCTCAAAATTTCATCATCCACATCCATCTCTAATCTCTTCATAATCACACTTATCATATCTATATTATCACCCATACACCACCCTTCTAAACCACTCACAATACTTCATCCAAGCTTCAAGTCAAAGGGCAACTCAAGGGATCAAAGTCATCATCGCAACACCTTTGACAAAGTTCGATTTCTTTATTTACATTATTGTATTTAATCATGTAATCCTTTATTTAATTTCGTGCTTGTACATTTTGTAAAATGAAAATCGCATTGTTTTTATATCGCATGATTTGAATAATAATTCTGCAAAATTAATCAAACTTCTGCCCGCTCTTTTTCTTTTCAATGTTAATTTTAGTAGAGTCTGTTTTATAACAGGCGGATTCGAGAGTTCTTATAACTCTCGAATTCGTAACCTTACCCTCGAATCTAGAAATCAGGTTCGTAGACTGGAGTCTTTCTTTTTTTATGGTTTGTCGATTTCCTTGAATCGGCTGGCGACTCTTTTACAATTTTACAATTTCGTTTAATTATTTGAAATACTCGATTTATTGCATAAAATAATTTAAAATAATAGTTTAGTTCACGTCCAAGGGTAGGAAAAAAGGCCAGAAATTGGTAAAACCTAGGCGGGTTTTACCAAATTTCCACCCATTTATTCCCTGGGCCTGGAAATGAGAGGACCAGCCCAGTGCTCGTCAAAACCTAGGCGGGTTTTGACGACTTCTGGTGGCCCGCTCGCTTCTTGGGCCCGGTTTTATTAAATGGATTGGAATTGAATTATTATTAGATTATTTCGTGTAATATTCGAATAATTTAAATAATAAAAACGAGTTTGTAAATAAATAAAGTTTCACCACCCCGAAACGAATTTCGAAAATTAAAAATATCCTTATTTAAGGATTAAGAAACCTTAGTCGGCTCCCGATCGTTTAAGTAGTGGCATCGCGAAACCATCTCCCCGAACGGGAGGGTTCCAGGGCGTTCCTACAGATGGGCGACTCCACTGGGGACTTAAACTTAAAAAGAGGGTAAAACTTGAAAAAAATCAAGTGTAATAGGGAGAAGTTAATTTATTTCGTGACTTTATTATTCTTTTAGGCATCCCCTGCATACCGGGCCACTAATCGGGTCTTTTGACACGTTAGCACAAAGGTGACGGTTTAAGTTACCTAGGATTTCCCTTGAGAGCGGGAGGCCACTACTATGGAGATGAACTCTACATCTTTAAGCATTTGGTCGCTCCTATCCCGATGTCACACTCCGAGAGCTTCCTTGAAGTTCTTTGAGAAATACCCTAACTGCTTACCTTTATGGTATGAAGAACCGGGGCGAAGGCATGAGGTAGGCTTTATACTAAACCATAAAAGTCCATGAATTTAGAGCCTTGGTTTAGGATACCCTTTCATGTGTATGCTATGTGGTATGTGTATCCCTCCCCTTTTCTTTTCTTTTCTTTTTTGAAAAGAGTCGACCCTAGTTTTGAGGTTTTGTTCTAGTCCATATAAAATTCATTGGGTTGAGAAAATGATTATTTATTAATTAATATAATTAACTCAAAGACATCTTGGTTAGCCCAATTGGAAGGGCCCATTTATGTTTGAAAGTTGATTGTCTTAATTAATAAATAAAAAATGACTCACCTTTGATGATATTATATGGCCCTTTACGAAATTCTCTTTACAAAGGTCCAAAACAATTAATTAACAGACCAACAAAGTTAATGGATAGCGTTTAGACTGCATAATAGTCACTAGGCTTGAGTAAATTAATTTATCGACTTAATTAATAAATTTGTCGCATTTATGGTCGGCCCGTTGATTAGGCCCAACCATATTGGATTTATCAATTAAGCCCATAAATTAATTATGCTCGCTTATTGTTGGCTTTATTCAGTCCTTTACAACACCCATTTTCCCCGAGTAAAAAAAAGCATAAAAAGGAAAAGGGTTTTTTTTAATAAAAAAAAGGGGGATCTTTTTTAAACATTATTCTAGTCCGCATAATAGCCAATGTGGTTTGAGCTGTCTAAGTCGTTGGGCCAAGTTACGGATTCTCCTTAAAACGGTCGGCCTGTGGATTGCGCCCATCCGAATTGACAAACACTGACTAAAGCTTGTCAACTTATGATCTGCTCGCTATATTGACTTTATTCGGCCCTTTATAGTGTTCTGGTCCATATAGAGTTAGGTCATGCACTCCCAAAAAGTGGGTGAGTCCTCCGTGTCAGCACATATGTGTCGAGTCAGTTAGGATCATATAGGTTATCTAGGTCATGCATGCATCGGGTAGAACGTGTAGGAGTCTGTCATCGAGTGTCTTAACTTTGAATTTCCATGCAGTCATAATTGGTGATCGACTCCGAGCCCACATTCGAGGTCCACGAACCGGTCGTCTGATTCCGAACCCTCTCTACTATCCATCTGCAACCAAAGGATCGCGCATGTCCGGAGAACAGCCCAAGAGGTTCCAATTCGTAGATCGAGGCCACTATCACGAAGCATCTGGATGACCATTACACCAAAATGCAAGGATTGGTATTCGCTAATACCTTAGAACAGGAGCAGAAGATGGGAAAAAGACTGAATGAACTGTAACAGGTGACGGACGGTATGCTGCAAGCCATCACTATGATCAACACCAAACTTGGATTGAATGTTGAGGGAGACGATGAAGAAATGCAGGGATATGAGTCCGAACCTGAGATCATCAAGATATCCTCAGATTCTGGAGGTATTGGGATATCCAAAACAAAGGTCAATACCCCTGAGGCATCTAAACTCATAAAGGACCCTGCTGTTAAGGCCCTTGAACAGAAATTGGAAAGCCTTACTAAAGCAATGAGCACTGTGCCAGCCTTTGCTGACAAGTACCTGGAAGTGCCATTGCCTGTCCAGCCAATTCTGAAGATAGCTGATAAAGTTGAGGTGCCAAATATTAGGATTAAACCTTCTGAGAACCCAGTTCACACATCGAAGAGTTCATGAGACTAGCACCTTTAAACCTGATTGATGTCGGCTTATACTCTACTGTCTTCCTATCCACCCTAGATGGAGAAGCCAAGGTGTAGTACCATGCTTTACCATCTCAGACGAAAGCCGATTGGAATTAATCGTTCAAAGCCTTCATCAATCACTATAGTCGTATCCAGAGGAAGCAAGCTACGGTGGACGACTTAACCACCATGAAACAACGAAATGGCGAATCCTTCCTAGATTACTTTGAGCGATGGCATACCAAACTGTCTCACATCAATGAGACAATTCCTCTTCGTCTACAGTTGTCTACTTTCAAGCAAAGACTAAAAGGCAGCTTGTCCAAACACTTGGGGTACCATGTCATCAAAGACTTTGACTACATGAAGGATATTTGTGTTCAACTGGAGGCATGCATAATGATAAGACCACTTCGCTTGGATGGAAGGGGTCTAGTACCAACAGGAGGGCCATTAGTGCGCCTAGCCACCCTCATAAGATTATAGAAACTAACTCTATCCAGCGCAAAGGGCCTGTTGTACCAAAATATGAGACTTACACACCACTGGACGTCTCTTATTCTCAAGCTCTTGATCGGTTGGTCAAGAAGGGTTTTTTGGTTTTACCTTTGCCAAGAGAAGAGCCAGCGATAAAAGGGAAAGGTTGGGACGCTAACCAATTCTGTCGTTACCATCGAAGCCGGGGACATGATACTGAGAAATGTTGGACTCTCAAGAACAAGATAGAAGACATGATAAGGGATGGGACATTACCCATGCCAAAAGCTGCCCAAAAGCCTAACAATCAAAGCAACCCGATGCCGAGCATACAAATGCTATCTTTCAAGGAATTGGTAGCTTTGATCCTTCCACTTGGATTGTTGAGACAGGTCAACCTGTCCACAAGGCGTTTGGTTTTCAAGAAGACATATCCATTCATGGTATTTGGGACAGTGATGACGACGACCAACATGAATACTCCAAAATGGAATGGATGGAGACGGATGAACCACCATTAGACGATGTGGCATTTCTCACTCGATCTGGCCGCCATAACAATAGGAACACCACCACCCTAGTGACTGTTCCTAATCCTATGCCAATGGCTACCAATGACAATCATGTTCCACCTGAACATCCTCTTCTTACACAACTCAAGAAGACTAGAGCTGAAGTTACTATCTGGCAGCTGATATGCACTTCGCAAGCGCATAGACAGAAGTTGATGGATGCTCTTACTGCATTAATAGTATCGCCCACAACAACTCCTGAATCTCTAGTGGCTCATGTGACTACCCAACAGGAGGCCATTACCTATGGAGTTGAAGATCTGCCTCAAGGAGAGGTGTCTCACAACAAAGCACTCTACCTTACAGTGCAATGTTCCAACAAGACTATCCCACTAGTTTTAGTCGACAATGGTTCAGCTGTGAATATATGCCCTTGGAGGACGGCGCAGAAATTAGGAGTCCAACAACAGCATTTGACTCAAAATGGTGTACAGCTCAGGGCTTACGACAATTCTCCTCGAAAGTCGGTCGGGTCTATAGTATTGCCCATCACTATAGGCAATATCACTCGGAATGTAGAGTTCGTGGTGCTAGACATTCCAGCCTCCTTCAATCTGCTGTTAGGGAGGACGTGGCTTCATGAATGCAATGCTATAGTATTTACCTTACACCAGAAGGTAAAAATGTTGGTCCAAGGTCAAGTTATCACCATCTCGGGAGAATCCATCAATGCCATCTTCACTCCCAAACAAGTGACCCTTGAAGTAGAACACAGTTCCATGGATGAAGAACTTCACAACTTTGAACTTGTGGCGAATTTGAGCCAGGATGAAGCTTCCTTTGACTTCGATCGCTACTCAAATCCCAAAGTGCATGCTATACTCAGGAAACAGGGATACTTTCCGGGAATGCCGCTAGGAAAGAACCCAAAAAACAAGATTCCTCTTGTGTTCAAGATGTTTAAGCAGAATGGAAGGTTTGACTTAGGGTACAAGCCAACTGAGAAAGAAGTTGTACTCGCCAAGATAGCCATAGTTGAGTAGAAGAGGATGAATAATCCTCCTATCTTGTTCCAAATAAAGCCCTATCCACTCACTCTGAATGGACAATTTGTTAGGGAAGGCGATGACTTCCCTTACTATGGATTCCCTGAACCATACTACCTAAAGGACAAGGGAGTTCAAGTTGCTGGGTTAGAAGTTTTCAATGACTGTACCATTAACATGGCTACTGTTTTTGTCCCCGCTCGGGACAAACAGCCACCATTGGAATGGACTCATCTAGCTGGGAGTAACATATTTGGCATGCTGTTTGGACAAGAAGCTGTTAAGGAAGAGTCTGAAGCTGATGCTGTCATTGCTGCATTATCCAACCCAAGCTTTGACCCAAGTCTCATGATCACTGAAGAAGAAGAAGTCAAGGCGGTCTCGTGGGTCGATGCTGAGAATAATAGCTTTGTTTTATCTGTAGGAGAGTCTGTCCCTATGGACATAGAGTCTGGTCCTAAGGGTCTAGTGTCAAGTGAGTCTGGTCTTGAGTCTGCTGGCGATGTATTCATTTCTGCATTGAATAAGATGAACCTTTCTGCTTATTCTGATTCTTCTTTCCCCTCTTCCCTGAACTGCTGCGCTAATAATAAACTGGAATTTAATGAACCCTTAAAAGAATTTTCTAATGAACATGAGCATAAAATGGCGGTGTTGGAAGACACCATCGCTATAAATGTGGGCACGGAAGAACAACCTCGGGAGCTGAAGTTAGGTAGTTCACTCATAGCAGAAGAACGGGTAGCATTTACAGATCTTCTCAAGGAGTTTGTGGATGTATTCGCATGGTCTTATGAGGACATGTCGGGGATTGACAGGGAAATTGCGGAGCACACCATACCTTTGCTCCCGGATGCAAAGTTAGTTCGACAAAAGGCTAGGAGGATCAAACCTGAATGGGCTAAGAAAATTGAAGAAGAGGTGATCAAGCACCTTAACGCTAAGTTCATCAAAGCAGTCCAATACCCTGAATGGATTGCGAACACTGCCCCAGGACCCAAGAAAGACTGGAAAGTGCGCATGTGGGTTGACTTATGAGACCTTAACAAAGCCAGTCCCAATGATAGTTTCCCTCTACCTCACATCGATGTATTAGTGGATAACACCTGCCGATATGAGCTTTTATCTTTTATGGACGGGTATGCTGGTTACAATCAAATGAAAATGGCAAAAGAAGACATGGAGAAGACTTCCTTTACCACACTATGGGGAATGTACTGTTATGTTGTCATGCCTTTGGGTCTTAAAAATGTCGGTGCAACATATCAAAGGAGTACCAACACTCTGCTTCATGACATGATGCACATAGAAGTAGAAGTTTATGTGGATGACATGATTGGTAAGTCCAAAACAAGGGAGGAGCCCATTCCTAATCTTCGCAAATTCTTTCTGCGACTTCGCAAATACAAGATGCGACTCAATCCAGCAAAGTGCACCTTCGGTGTTACCTCTGGGAAGTTGCTAGGCTATGTGGTCAGCCAACGGGGCATTGAAGTTCATCCTTCAAAGATCAAGGCTATCCAACAGTTACAACCACCCAGGACAGAAAAAGAGATAAGAGGCTTCCTAGGACGAGTCCAATACATCAGTAGGTTCATCTCAAAGCTCACTATGACCTGTGAACCTTTGTTCAAAAAACTAAAGAAAGGAAGCAAAGTGGAATGGGACGATCAATGTCAAGTTGCTTTTGATAAAATCAAGGAATATTTGCAACATCTTCCAGTCCTCATGCCACCAGTATCAGATGAGCCTCTACTCCTTTACCTTACAGTGACTAGCTCGGCAATGGGGGCTATGCTAGCTCAAAAGGTAAAAGGTCAAGAGAGCGCCATCTACTACTTGAGCAAGAACTTCCTAGACTATGAAAGTCGATACACAGACATAGAGAAAATGGCTTTCGCATTAGTTTGGGCCACTAAGAAGTTAAGGCATTACATGCTTTCACATAGTGTATATGCCTTAGCCGCGAATAATCCCATCAAATTCTTCATGGAACAACCAACCATCAACAACCGCGAATAATCTTCAATACTTGCCCCCGAAATCTGTTAAAGGGCGAGTTGTTTCAGACTTTTTGGCTGCTTCACCATCACAGGAACCTCCAAGCACTCACTTGAAATTCCCAGATGAAGACGTGTTCTTAACTGATGAAATTTCTTGGGAAATGTATTTTGATGGAGCTTCTAACCAAATGGGTTGCCGAGTAGGAGTCTTGTTGATATCTCCAAAAGGGGCACATGTCCCTGTGTCTGTAAAATTGGATTTTTGATGCCACTAACAATGCTGCGGAGTATGAAGCATGCATCAAGGGCCTACAAGCTGCTTTAGCTTTAGACATACGCCACATAAAGGTCTTTGGAGACTCTAGCCTCATCATCAACCAGGCTAAGAGTGCGTGGAAGGTTCGAAGTGAGTGTCTCCTGGCTTATCAACAAAAGCTTTTGGGACTAGCTGATCAGTTCGAGCAAATTAGCTTCCAATATCTTTCTAGGGATCACAACGAGTTGGCAGATGCCTTAGCCAAGTTATCTTCAATGATAGCGATCCCATCAGGAACGCTCCGTAATAGTAGAGCGGCAGTCGGAACCAACAAAAGAAGAGGAGACTGAAGAATGGTTTCTTGACATATACAATTTTCTTCGGAAAGGAGAATATCTCGCTGAGTTAGATGCTCGAGGACAACGAGCGATCAGGTCTCTAGTAGCACAGTACAACTTAATCCAAGATCGTTTGTACAAGAAGTCACCTACAGGCATTAATTTGTTATGTATCGATGCCTCACATGAATGGGTGCATGCTAGCAAAGAAGATTCAAAGGGCTGGTTACTATTGGTCTACTATGGAGGCAGACCGTCCGAATTTCGTTCGAAGATGCCACAAATGTCAGGAATATGCCAATCTGCAGCATCAACCTCCTTCGTATCTGACTACATTGACCCCTCAATGGCCATTCTCGGTATGGGGTATTGACATCATTGGCAAGATACACCCAACCGAAACAGGAGGACATGAATACATCTTGGTCGCTATTAATTACTTGACTAAGTGGATGGAGGCAGCCTCTTTTGCGTAACTCACATCCAAGCAAGTGGCCAAATTCATCCTTCAGAACATTATATGCCGATATGGAGTGCCTCATGAGATCATCAGTGATAACGGGAGTCATTTTCGAAAAGAAGTGGAAGTTTTGCTCACCACTTACAAAATTCAGCATCATCGGTCTTCACCTTATCGACCTCAAGCTAACGGTCCTGTAGAAGCAGCCAACAAAATAGTGGCAAGAATCATCAAGAAGATGGTCGTTACTTACAAAGATTGGCTTGATAAGTTAGCATTCGCCTTATGGGGATACCGAACCTCTATACGAACTACTACAAGAGCAACACCATATTCATTAGTGTATGGGATGGAAGCAGTCCTGCCAATTGAATTAGCAATCCCTTCATTACGAATAGTGGCAGAAAGCCAATTGCCAGAAGCAGAATGGGCTAGGTCAAGGTTCGAGGAGATAATGTTGATGGATGAAAGGCGATTAAGGGCGTTGCATAATGTTCAGGTGTACCAAAGTAGGATCACTCGCGCTTTCAATAAGAAGGTGAAAAGTCGTTCACTTCAAGAAGGTGATTTGGTGCTTAAGGAAATGAGGGCACCAATACAAGACCCAAGGGGAAAGTTTGCACCTAATTGGAAAGGTCCTTATGTGATTACGGAAATTTTACCAGGAGGAGCAGCTCGGTTGGCTACTATGGATGGAGAAGATATGATTCAGCCGACAAATTTGGATCAACTTAAGCGATATTATGCTTAATATAGCCAAGCAACTGGAAAGCCAATTTTCAGACACTTGGTGAATATTCAATTTATGCTCATGTATATAAGAAAGATAAAGTTTGCAATAGCACAATAATTGTAAACAATATTTCTTCTTTTATTAATAATCGATAATGCAAGTACACCGCTTGTAAAAAGAAAATTCAAAAGGCATAATTAAATAAAAGTTTATTTTGGCAAAGCAATTAATTTCCTTCACTTCCATCCATCTTCTAATCTTGTTTCACCTTATCTACTTCGTCAGTGGTCTCCTGGTCAATCTCCATGTCTCTAGGTTCATTTGGGTCCGTCTCTTTGTCTTTAGGTTTATAGGCTCGCCTATGTGATTTTTGTGTCTCCACTCTCGGGCCAAGCCGATCTTTGGCCGTCACCTTCGCACCGAGACAATCCTTTATCATTGAACGGAGACCCAGTCTCTCCTTCATGGATGCTTGACTTCTTCTCGCCTCTCCAGCATGGCGAGACTCGACGACTGCAATTAGCCATCGGTGGTATCCAGCGTCAGCAATCTCTGATACATGTGCCTTTGGTGGAGCTTTAAGGGTCGGCCTTCTCGCCCAATACCTCAGCCAAGACTCTATCACCGAGTCACGAAGCTTCAAATGATCGGGGGCTTCACATAACCGCTCGGGGATGGTTTGTTTGCGACCCATTTGTCCCCGCACTCGCTCCGGAAAGTAGAAGGTCCTGTGTTTCAAGCCGGCAATACACAAGTAGGCTTTTCGATTATCGCTTGTCACATATTCAGGAACGTGCCACCACTCGATCCACCATATGGTTTCACGAGGTTCCTTCAGAAAGGCGACCCATTCCGTTATCGATCGACGTACAGTATATTTGCGCCTTCTTTGACAATAATTCGCAAGTGCTGAAGAATTATGAGGTTCCTCGACAAGGCCCAAATGCTCCATCAGTCATATCTGCCCATAAAGTTAGCACGGGTTATGATTGCATACCAATTATTTCCCCATCTAATGAAAAAAAAGGGGGGCCAAAACCCGTCTAGGTTACGAAGGCAGTAGGCAGATTTGAAGAATAGTGAGGAAAAGAGGAAGGAAGAAATGTACCTGAAGAAGTAGGGGGCTCCCACGAAGCTCATATTCTGGATCCGGATTGTCCAAGCCCATCATAGTTTCCGCCAGCATCAACGACACTGGTTTGAAGCCACGAGCCATATCTTCAACAATTTGTATTAGGCATGCCAGCCCAGTTCTTCGTCCACCGTGGTAGAAGCAGAATTCCCCGAGCAAACATAATACGAGCGCTCGTACTCGTATCACAGGACCATATTCCAATGTGTTAGGAGATTGGAAATATTCGACAACAGTTTGGAAGTGTACCTTGTCACCGAATAGTGCGCTTCCTACGACCCGGTTCGGAAGGCATAGCAGCTCCTTGTATTGCTTGAAGTTGTCGGTAACAGTTGGAGGTGATGTCGGCCGTGCAAAATGGTTCGTCCCGCGAATAGACGACCACTCTTCAGGAAGTGGACATAGCTCCGTCAAGGAAAAGCGGAAAATGTGCATCTTTGGATCCCAAAAAGCCTTTGCCGCTCGGAGAAAATCATGGTTGACTCTCGCTTGTCGGAGGCTTAACAATCTTGTCAAGCTATATCTCCCGGGCTCTTTTTTCTCTTCTTTGGATAAAGTGCTCATCCAAGTAGCGAGTTTCTTCTTAAAAGCCATGAGAATAAGAGGATTTCTTGAGATATTTGGAGACTTTTAGAAGGAGTATGCAAGAGAAGAAGATGAGTGATGATTATATGCACAAGAGTAAGGTATTTATACACCTTCATCAAAGATCAAAATAGAACAAATCAGCCAACAAGTGTAACGTGGTTTTGTGGACCTCGATATTGTCGTTCACTCTCAGGGAGCTGGCGGCCTTGGTCATAGAATCTAGGTCAACGGTCGGGATGAGATTTCTAAGGTAAGGATATCGGTTTGAAGGGATCACAACGCAAGAAACAAAGCTAAGGTCGGTCAAGGAACGGAAAATGGGCTTCGGAGGTTTTTGGGATGCAAACGGGAACAAGGAGATAGGTTTCGCAACAAGAAAGCAACCAGGAAGGAAATCAAGTGGCAATTCCGTTAGAAAATACCGACCGGGCTTCCTCTTCCGAGGATAGTCCGGATTAACTTCCCTAAAGTCCATCGACAGACCCGGAGGGTTAGTGAAACGGAATTCCCTAGTTCGCTTCTATTCGCTTTCGTGAATAGAATACTAACTATCCCAATTCCCACCTTCCAACACAAATGTTGGATGTATTCGGGAGCTTTCGAACCCAAATACATCCTACATGAGGGAAGGATAGGAGTGGGAAATTGATTTCATAACTAATTACTCACTAATATTGCTAACCCAAACATAATCACCCATTTACACCCTTAATTACCCCCTAACCCATAGGGTTTCTAGCCACTAATCATGATAAAATCTAAGCTAACAACATCGAAACCAAACCTAAACATGATTTCTAGCATCAAACAACCATCAACAAGCAAGAACAATGAAATAGCAAGTAAAGAAATCAAGAACAAGCAAAGTAATTAGCAAAGTAATTAATAAAAGAGTTAACGGAAGAGAACACTTATCAAAATGCTGTAGATGAACAAAGGAAAACAATAAAAAGATAATCTAATAATCTCTCAATTGTTTGAATACCCAAATATTCAATAATAAACACAAATCTTCAAAACCCTAGAATAATCTCTCACTAATCTCTCTCTAAAATCCCTAATTACAATGCTGGAAATTCTCCAAGTCTATCTCTAGATGCCTCCCAATCGAACTCCTAAAAACATAGCAAAGGGAGCTATTTATACAAGGACTAAAAACTCCCCAAAACACAGCACATAAGGGCTGAAAACACGTGCACGGCATAGAGAGACCGTGGGCACGGTCTAGGAGACCGTGCGTACGGTTCCAGCGAACAAAAGTCGGTCGATTTCGAGCTTCGAGAGACCGTAGGTACGGTCCTGGAGACCGTAGCTACGGACCCCACCGGGGGCAGGAGGTCGCGGGCGCGACCCAAGTGGTAACGGGCGCTATCGTCTTCAGCTGACGATTCAAGGTCGACTTTGAGCACAGCAGTAGGGGGTAGCGGGCGCTACAAAAATAGTAGCGGGTGCTACCATAGAGGTAACGGGTGCTACGCCAAGGGTAGCGGGCGTTACCCTACGAAAACCTCTTGGCGATTCTCTCCTTCGATCGACCGTAGCTACGGTCTTGCTGACCGTAGCTGCTGTCTTGCTCGGCCTAGCGGTGGTAGCGGGTGCTACCCCAAGGGTGGCGGGGGCTACCCTACCTCTTTTCGTCCCTTTGTTTCCTCCTACTTTCCAAGGCATGTAACACCCGATATGAGGGTCGTAGCGGGTGTTACCTCACTAATTGACACCAAAGGTGAGGAAAGTGGTCCCGGGTCAACTCCGCATCGGCTTTCGGTCCGGCTCGGCTCGGGAAATCACCAAAAATGCTATAAAAAGGCCTGTTTTGCTACGTTTTGAGTAAAATCTTCAAAATCTACAAAATAACCAAAAACATATCAAAAGTTATTAAAATAAACACGAAACAAGTCAAAAGCTTAAGGATTTAGGCGGTATTTAGACATAAAATTGGGTCTAAACACCCCCCCCCACACTTAAAGTTTTGCTCGTCCCGAGCAAAACAAAACAAAAACAAAAAAGAAAACTAAACACCAACTCCTCTATCGTGGGAGGAAACGAGTGCATTTAGCGTATGCACTAAGCCCTTTGAACCCCCCGGCAGCCCGGGTGGATGAGATGGACTCGTGAGGGTTTGTAGCGGCTATACCCACAAAAGCCAAAGAAAAAGAAGAGATGGAAAGTGAACAAAACCTAAGAAAACAAAGGCTTTGATTCAAAAGATCTCGCAACCTAACTAAGAAAATGTTATTAAGCCTCCAAAAGCAACCGTTATGAGCATCTCACAATCCCCTATCCCAAGCAAAAGCCAGTCTTTAAGATTTTCGATTTCCTACATTTAGTGTCAAGCGAAACCCCATGTGCGTAAGTGCTAGTGGGTTCCAACCGAATCCAAAAGACTCCAAGGACTCATGCCTGAGCTCAAAAACAACGAAACGAACAAGAGAAGTGTTGCCCTTCCTCGCATTTGGTCGCCCTTGGCTTGGTGAGGGCCGTAGGTGATGCAAGGAGAGATCCCACACTTTATTAACGCTTAAACTTTCTTTTTGGGGTTGGGTAATCCCAACAAAATTGCTTTTTCTTTCTTTTTTTTCTTTTTATAGGTCGGTATTAGCCTTACTTTCGGGAATTGGACGGCCCAAATATGGGGTTTACCCTCCCAACACGGTCTTTTCCATACACACCTCCGCCGAGAATTCAATATGGGAGGAGCTTAAGGGGTAATAGCGCCGTACCGCTAATACCGGGCCCGTGTAGGTTGGCTAAGTGTATTGTGGTTGATGTCATTCAGCGACACGCTCCACTTAATCCGGTTATTGTAGCTTTTCTTTCTCTTTTTTTTTTCTTTTCGACTTTGCATTTGTTAAACAGGGAAACAAAACAAGCTCGGACACAAACCCCTAGAATCTCCCGATTTCAACCAGAACGTGAAAGGGATCGGGGGTTTCACTAGGCACTTGATGAAGGTCATCTAAAGAAGGTAAGTCATGACTAGTACCGAGACAGGGTCGAAATGCTCAGACCAGTTTCTTTTAAATAAGTTTAAGAACGGCTTCTCAATTTCGACAACAATACCCAAGAAATAAAGCAAAAACGAAAATGAAAGAAAACCTTTAAGGTTTTCACTCCCTTTTTTCTCCTTTTTCACACAAATTTTTTTCAGATTTTAGGCAAAAACTAGAAAACAAAAGCAATAATGCTAGGAGATCTACCCTTGAAACAGAATATCTCCCCCCCCCCCCCCACACACACACACTTAAAACGCCACAATGTCCTCATTGTGGGAAGGTGTAACATGGAAAGGGTAGAGAACCCACAAAAACAAACAATCACAAACATCTAGCAAATAAAAATGGTGGCGACCCGAGCCCACACGACTCCAACAACAAAATATCCCAACACAAACAGTCAAAGGGGTTCGCCACCCAAAAGAAAAATCAAGCATGCAATAAGGATCAATATATGTACACATTCAAAGAGTGCGGAAAGAGGTTACCTCGGGGTCTTTAAATAAATAACGAACCCAATCCGCGATCCAAGAAAAACGTCACACTTTGGTTAGGAATAAACAAGAAAAACATACTAAGTGTGAGTGTTCGCATGCATAAAAGAAAAAGAACAAAAAAAAAATAAAAATAAGACACTAGGGACTATAAACTAAGGAAAAGGAAAAATTAAAAAGAAGAAAAAGAAGTAAAATTAGAAAAATGCAAAAAACTAGCAAAATTGAAATAGGAAACTCAAAAAAATTATGGGGTGCCTCCCATAGAGCGCTTGTTTTAGGTCCCTAGCTTAACCTAAATACTTACTTGATTCTTGGAATCCTCGGGAAGTCGATTTGCTTTATAAAAAGAACATATCAATGAACTTCTATGAAATGGTTTTACGGGATTCAGCCAATTGTTTTGACACAAACCAAAAACATCATCAACCTTTTCCACCAATTCTTCTTCCTCTTTTTCCCATGATTCTCAAAGAGGTTCATGAATGTCATGGGACACTCTTCCGATGGTCTAATCATCCGCCTAATATATCCGGATAGCATTTTCTTTGGCTTCCTCCACCAATGTTTCCTTCTTCTCTTCCAACGCTTCCTAGCGGGCCTAGGACCTTTGAAAATCATCTTATTGACTTTGTTGCACTCAACATAGGTTTCACTCAAAGAAATTTCCTTCCGCCATGGAATGATCTTAAGAGGATGATCATGGTAAATATCCTCAAATTCACTTAGATTTGGATGCAAAGCCCTTAGATATTTGATTTCTCCCCAATCACGGGGCTCAACTTCAAGAAAATAAGACTCCTTTTGTGGTTCATCCAAGATGTCTACCACCGCATTGGCCTTAAAATGAGATTCTTTGGGAGATTTCACTCTTGCAGGGTCGATGTCAAAATCAATATGATCTCGACCCACATGAAGAGACAAGCGGCCTCTTTTCACATATATGGTAGCTCCTGCGGTAGCCAAAAAGGGTCGACCAAGAATAATAGGATTTCTCCAATCCTCATCCATCTCCAAAATAACGAAGTCACAAGGGATAAGGAAACTTCCAACTTGAATTGGGATGTCTTCTAATATTCCCAAGGGCTTCCTAACACTTCGGTCCGCAAGTTGCAAGTGGATAGTTGTAGGGGTCAAGTCATCAAGGTTTAGCTTCTTACATATAGAGTGTGGCATGACACTCACACTTGCCCCCAAGTCACATAATGCATTACCAATCTTCATATCACCAATTAAGCATGGAATAGAGAAACTACCGGGATCGGATAGTTTTTCGGGAGACTTGCTTCCCATGATGGCGTTGCAACTAACTGTGAGATGAACGGTCGATGAGTCCTTGATTCTTCTCTTGTTTGTCAAAAGGTCCTTGAGATGTTTCTTGAATGAAGGGACCTCTGACATGGCATCTAGAAATGGTATATTAACTTGGAGTTTCTTCATCATCAAAATAAACTTGGAGAATTTATCATCATTCTTTTGTTGAACCAATCTTCCGGGAAATGGAACTGGTGGTCTATAAGGAACGGGTTTCTCCAATGGGTTTTCATGAATATTCTCCCTCAAGACTTCCTTTCCTTTCTCTCGTTTTTTCTCAATCTCTACCCTCTCTTCCAACCTTTCTTTTTCTTCATCCTCGGCCTCATTAACCACAACATCATCTTCCTTCTCCTCACTTATGTTTTGCTCAACTTCTAGGCTTTCCTCTTCATCACTATCCACCACAACTCCCTCATTCTCTCCCAAGGGTCTCTCCTCCACCACATTCTCCTCCACTACCAAAGGTTCCTCAATTTTTCTTCCACTCCTTAGGGTAATAGCTTCAACTTCCTCCCCTTGGATAGGTTGAGGTTGAATGGGTTGAGAAAAGTATACTTGTTGAGCAACTTGGGTCATTTGGGTTTCAAGGTCTCTAAGGCGAGCACCTTCACTTTCTTGATTAGCCACAATTTGTAGCAACAAATTTTCAATCATAGAATCTTGGGATGGTTGAGAAAATTAGGGGTATGGGGTAGATTGATGTGAAAACTCTTCTTGAAAATGCGCATGATGGTCATAAGGTTGAGAAATAGGGTTAAACATCGGGTTGACAAAAGTGGTATAACTAGGATCATAATCCTCACAAGAATGGGAATAAAGTTGGTTGGAATAAATGACATTCACATGTTCTACTTGACGATACTCGGCACATTGATGCTCAAGATATGGACCAAAACACAACTTACAAGATTGCACATTGGGAATAAGTGTGGATGCAAAGGCTTGCATACCTCGGGCTAAGTTTAACTGGTTGGAAACTTTATCATTCACCATCTTCTTTTACAAATCGAGAACGGTAGCCATTAGAAGCTTGATAGTGGGGTTGTGTTCCAAAGAATAATCCCCATTTCCTGAATTCTGGTCGCCTCCCCAACTAGGCATATTCTGAGATAGCTCATGAAGAAAAATATTGGCTTCCTCCGCAGTCTTCTTTAGGAACATCTCTCCGAACGCATTATCAATAGATTCTCTCCGGACGCATTATCAATACTTATCAAAATGTTGTAGATGAACAAAGGAAAGCAATAAAAAGATTATCCAACAATCTCTCAATTTTTTGAATACCCAAATCTTCAATAATAAACACAAATCTCCAAAACCCTAGATTAATCTCTCACTAATCTCTCTCTAAAATTCCTAATTACAATGCTGGAAATTCTCTAAGTCTATCTCTAGATGCCTCCCAATCGAACTCCTAAAACACATAGCAAAGGCAGCTATTTATACAAGGACTAAAAACTCCCCAAAACACAACATATAAGGGCTGAAAACACGTGCAGGGCATAGAGAGACCGTGGGCACGGTCTAGGAGACCGTGGGTACGGTCCCAGCGAAGAAAGGTCGGGCGATTTCGAGCTTCGAGAGACCGTAGGTACGGTCCTGGAGACCGTAGCTACGGTCCCTATTGGGAGCAGGAGGTCGCGGGCGCGACCTAAATAGTAGCGGGCGCTATCGTCTTCAGCTGACGATTCAAGGTCGACTTTGAGCACAGCAGCAGGGGGTAGCGGGCGCTACAAAAACAGTAGCGGGCGCTACCATAGAGGTAGCGGGTGCTACGCCAAGGGTAGCGGGCTCTACCCTGTGAAAACCTCTTGGCGATTCTCTCCTTCGATCGACCGTAGCTACGGTCTTGCTGACCGTAGCCGCAGTCTTGCTCGGCCTAGCGGTGGTAGCGGGTGCTACCCCAAGGGTGGCGGGGGCTACCCTACCTCTTTTCGTCCCTTTGTTTCCTCCTTCTTTCCAATGCAAGTAACACCCGATCCGAGGGTCGTAGCGGGTGTTACCTCACTAATTGACACCAAAGGTGAGGAAAGTGGTCCCGGGTCAACTCCGCCTCGGCTTTCCGATCATTTCGCTCGAAATCACCAAAAATGCTATAAAAAGGCCCGTTTTGCTACGTTTTGAGTAAAATCTTCAAAATCTACAAAATAACCAAAAACGTATCCAAAGTTATTAAAATAAACATGAAACAAGTCAAAAATTTAAGGATTTAGGCGGTATTTAGACACAAAATTGGGTCTAAACAGCATGCAATGACATAGTCGTTGCTATCACATCCCATGATTCAAGCTCTTTTCCAACGGCTAGAAAAAAAAAAGAAAAAAAATGTTAAAACCTAGGCGGGTTTAAACCTCGCCAGGTCACCACGCGCGCCATTGATTCCTACTCAGCTTAAAACCCGCCTTGGTTTTAAGCGGTCTGGGCCCATTTTCCAGCTTCTGCGGCCCATTTGTGTGTAGCTTTGTATCGGGCCTTTTTGTTTGACTTTATTTGGCCCATTTGCGTATTCTTTGATGTTCCGGGTTCTGTTATCGACCCAATGATGTTAGTTCTGAAATTGTTGCTCGACTTATCTCCAACACTTAAGTTTTTATTTTGTTTTTCTTTTCTTTTCTTTTTGGGGAAGCGGGATTAATGGGGATTAGTCCCGTCTTGTAGAAAATCATTCAAATGCATTAATAAAAGCGTCAAAGTTGTGCATTCACCGAGTCTTGCATAAAATAAAATGTTACAAAGAGTCTTGCATAATAAAAGTAAAAGAAAAAAAAAAGAGAGTCTTGCATTGCATGAGTTTGATCACCACAGGGATCCTGAATCGCCGTTGTCCTCCGCCAAGTTGCCTCCTGCATTTGAAACTCCCGCGTTGGAAGTACCGGCTGTGCCAAAGTAGGTATCACAGGAGTAATAATCAGATCTAGGAGCTGTCTGCACATGAGGTGATGGCCTAGTCAAGGGCATTTCTAAAGGATGTACAATCGACAATGAAGACATAGAATGCCCCTACAAAGCAGCCATCCAGGAATGATCAGGAACCTGCCACTCAGCAGAAGGAGTAGGCCATACAGGACCAGTTCCATAACCGGGGGCTGGCCAATCAGAAGAAGCAGATCCTCCCAACCAAGAGTGTTGAGGCACAGACTACTCTTGAGAACCCATGGGCCATGACGGGCCCATTTCAGGAGCAGGGATAGGTCATCATGCAGAACCGGAATGGAAAGACGAAGCATCATAGGGTGCAGGACGTGACGTAGCGTCACCCGCTAGGGCTTGACTTCCAGGATACCCTACAGATGCACCTAAATCACGGTCCCTCACCACTATATCCCGACCGCGATGACCAGAGCGCATTGAAGCTAGGGTATGACAAGAATGAGGAGGTCGGTATGTGGCGCTTGACTCGGAAGCATCCTCCACCCAGTAGGAATGAGGTTGAGTATCACCCCCATATCCAGCACTGTGATACGACCCTCCATGACCAAGCGGCTCCTCCAAGGACATCTGAGCCATATCCTCTTCCATACTCAGAGGGCGACGACCTCTACTACCGGACCTGCTACGATGGGATCCAGTGAAGTGTTGACCCTCGATCAAAATGCCTTTGCCCCGACCCTCTGGTACAGTTGGTAGAGGAGGACGAGAAGAACCACCAATTTCCTCCCGAGATCGACCTCGAGAAGAATATTTCCCAACCGAAGATCGGCGTGGGGGCTCCGTGCGAGGAGCGCCTGCAGTAGAATGTCGAGGTGGTTCTCTTGGAACAGACTCCGCATCGGCCTCCATATCGGCGCTTCCGGCAGCACCACCTTGATATCTCCCCGAACCGGTGAATCCCCAATCAATGAACTTTCTCATAGTGCTCCACTCCTTAGTCAGTTGCCGGAGGAAAGCCCATCTCAGCTGGGAAGTAACAAGACAAGGGTTATTCATAAGTGGCATATGTGATAAAAGGAAGCAACATAAAACAGAGACTTACCGGTTTGCAGTCAATTGCCCGAAGCGCGGAGCACTGGCTGCTAGTTTCCACATCCAAGAAACCGCCGACCTTTCGTCCCTCTGGGCGGTTCTCAACTTCGGCAGCCTTAGCATAGGGCCCCAGCCGTAGACTTTCTGGTTAGAAGATAGCCAAAATATGATAAGGACGAAGATGGAAGATACATACCACTCAAGGAGCCAAACGGTTGAGATAGCGCTGGAACTCTTCATCGAATTGCTCCTGCGGAACGTTATGCAGGAAATGTCAAATTCTTGACCTCGAACCAGATCTCTCAGAACACCCGGGTCAACCCGCCATGGCTCGAACATGTGTGCCGGAGGGTCTAGGGGAATGAGACCAGGATAGCCTCCCAGAATCTGCCTCGTGGCTCACTCCCCTAAATACCACACATAACCATAAGGCCCCTCAATCAGGAGGCGAAGATGGGTGTCGTGCTCCACCAGCTCCAAAGGTTGTGGTTACCCTCTGACGTCAAAATCGGCCCAAGGACGCCAGTTCACGTGATCCTCCAGAAAAATAAAAGGATCATTCAAGTTCGACGTGCAAAGGGAGATGAAAGAAATGCTGGATGTGAAAGAATACCTGTTCCACTTTATCCAAGATGCCACGGATGAGGTCAAAACTCCCTGACTTGTATTTCTTGTCATGAATACCCTCGGTGGTCCAGCGTTCAGCAGCTGGAACCGTCTTATCCTTCTTTGAACGAGTGCCCAGGGCTAAGATGTACTCGTACGCCCATGTCTGCATAAACATAATGTTAAATGAGGAAGAAGGGAGACATTGCATTGAAGAAAAGAAGGTTCGAGCACATACCTCGAGCACCTTCCACAAGGAAGGACCATACTGGTAACGAGTCTGAGCCTCATGAAGATAGACTGGGTCTGGATCCTGAGAAAGCCGGACGCCGCGTCAAAGCCAATGCATGAAGTTTGCATAGGACACTTCACCCCAGTTTAGATTTCGAATATTTTCGAAGTTAAGAAGGTTCTGAAACCATGTCAAAGAAATGTTGTCCCCATGGTTGGCAAAGAGCGTGGCAGAGATAACGTACGCCAGGAAAATGAAGCGACGTTGCTCTAAGGGCAAGTTTTGAAAACCTGCATCGCGAATAGCCATCTCGAAGTGCTTGTAGGCAAGGTTAGGAAGGCCATGCAGTTGCCCTAAGCGAACCGATACTCGAGCCAACAAGTCCAGCACTACCGGAGGAATATCCGTATCAAAAACCACGTCCTGCCCACCCCAAGGAAGATTGGTAATCATGACGAAGTCTTTAAGTGTGACCGTCATCTCACCCACCGGTAAGTGAAACTAGTTGGTTGAATCCCACAACCGCTCAGTCATCGCCCGACCTAGGGTACGGAATGTCCTTTTCCGCCAAGCCTCCAAGCATTTCCAGAAGGGCAGGAAGCCCGCGGCAGTCAAATATCACGAACAAAGACACTCGAAATTGATTCCGCAGTTTTAACAAGCGCTTTTAGGATGCCAGGAGTTTTCAAATTGCCCTCCTAAAGGCAGAAATCTGGCACGTCATTTAAAATGGGGGCTCAGAGCATAATTCCATGGACCCAAGCCGGACCTAGCACCAACACTAGGCTCACAGCAACGACTCATGAAGCAGACCAACAAGCGTATGGTCACAACCCATGAGGCGGCCCCAACAATGAGTCAAAACCCGCCTGGGTTTTGACTTCGTCAGGCTCACCGTTATAGCCCATGAAGCGGCCCAGCAAAAAAAAAAGGGGGGGGAATGCGCGAGTCAAAACCCGCCTAGGTTTTGACTCCGCCAAGCCCAGCTGATCGGCCCCGAACACGCGACGACCCAGCAGGCTGGAGATAAAACCCGCCTAGGTTTTATTCCGCCTAGTGGGCCGCTACTCAGTCAAGTATTCCTGGTCCATTTTTTCAAGGCAATTTGCAATTTCATTTTTGGTCAAAATGCAAAATAAGTGGATCGTTCGACATCCTAATGTTTATACTTAAACTAGCTAAAAATCGACAAGATATGAAAAATTAAAATTCATGCTTGCTCATTTTTACGCTAAACTAAGTACAAGAAGAAAAGTCCAAGAGTTACCTTGCCATGAGAACGATAGAACCAAGCATGATTCCAAGATTCAGCAATGAGATTGGAGGGAACCGCTTCCGTGCCAGGAACAAAGTTATGCCGCGAAGACCGCTCATGAGGCTAGGCTGCCGCGTGAGGAAGAGGTTTATTCCTATGACTCCGGGGTTGCATCTTCAAAACTCGAAATTACCTCAAAAAGCAAGATTTGTTTTCTAGAGAGAGAATGAGTAAGCTAGAGAGAAGAAGGAGATGAAGATGTGAAGGAAATGAAAGAAATGCTTTGAATTTATAGAAAGGTTGGGTGAACGTGAACCGTTTGTTTTTAGGACCCACCTCGAGATGCCCAAACGCATTTCATTGGTCGGAAATCCAAAGGTTATCCTTTTGTCACCCAAAAGAGAGACAGGGTCACATGGCCTATTTATGACCACAAGTGGGGCGGGCCCCACTTTGATACTCTTCATGAGGCAGAAAAAAAAAGAGAAAAAAAAAGAAGAAATAATATCAAAACCCGCCTGGATTTTGGTTGCCCAAAAGGAGCGGCCCAGAGGAACGCGTGGTCCAAGCGCTGCTCTTGAAGAATCATCAAAACCCGCCTGGGTTTTATAACGTGTAGGGCCGAATTTGCAGCCCAATTCCACATAAGCCTAAGCCCACAGTTTGACCTCTTTTGTTTTTCCAATAAGACTGATACTTTTTTTTTCTTTTTGTATGATTTCCAGGTCGCCAGCAAAGGGACCACCCTCATCCATCTGCTGCACAAAAGGTCGCAGTCATCAACATCATCCAGGGTCATCGGCAGAGTTTCGATGTAGTCCAAATCCAGGGCCATCGGCAGAGTTTCGATGTTGCCCCAATCCTGAGCCGCCAGCGTGGCCCGGTGAAGTCTCGATCCCAAGGCCATCAGCACCACGTTTGATGAAGTCCTTCGGCATCGAAAATGCCAACAATCATCAAAATCGACACCGGGAAAGACTGGAACCGACACCGGGAAAGACTGGATTCGACACCGGGAAAGACTGGAACCGACATCGGAAAAGAGTGGAACCGACACTGGGAAAGACTAGAACCAACATTGGGAAAGACTGGAAGCGACACCGGGAAAGACTGGAACCAACACCGGGAAAAAATGGAATCGACACTGGGAAAGACTGGAACCGACACCGAGAAAGACTGGAACTGACACCGGGAAAGACTGGAACCGACACTGGGAAAGACTGGAAGCGACACCGGGAAAGACTGGGATCGACACTGGGAAACACTAGAAGACTCCATCAACCATCGGCAGCGTGTCCGATAACAAGTAAGGCGTCATTCTCGCCTGAGATCAACATCGACACTAGGAAAGACTAGAAGACTCCATCAACCATCGGCAGCGTGTCCGATAACAAGTAGAGCATCATCCTTCCCAAAGAGGCGCATGCCGCCCGTAACTGCGATGCAGGACTCAGCTTCCAAGCATCACCCCAGGCTTTGCAATCCAAAGTCATATCCTCAGACTACTTTGACCTTCGTCCTATTCGGACTCAATCAAAGTGGGGGCTCTTTGTAAACACCGGAATTTGTACTGGTATAATCCCGACCCCTTGAAAATATGCAAGTCAGACGGGCCAAGTAATAAACGGGTCATTGGGCCCAAAAGAGCAATAAGTCGAGCCTAAAGAAAATAAGCAGGCCACATTTAATTGTTAAAACCCCAGTGGGTTTTAACTTTTAATGCACAGGCCCATGCAGAAACGGGCCCAATCGCGTGCCTTGGCCCAAAAATTCTCAAAACCCGCCTAGGTTTTCAGCGAGGCAGCAAGCGTCGTCGTTTTGTGCCATGTCACCGATCCGCGTGCTAATATAATCAAAACCCGCCTAGGTTTTGAGCATTCTGGCGCCATAATCTGCATGCATGCATGATCCCTTGATTTTTGCCCATGTGATTGACTTTTTCCCTTGACCGCCCAAAACTCGCCTAGGTTTTGGTCTTCAATGGATTGATTTATGGGGTATGCTCCCCACGGATTCCCTCCAAAACTCTTCATCCTTCACCTATAAATACCCCCTCCACTCCACCTTCATCTCATCAACTACTATCAACAATTCCCATCTACAACTCTCACCAAAATACTCTTACTATACTCCCATTTGTTATTCCCATATTATACTTCCACTCTCTCAAAATTTCATCATCCACATCCATCTCTAATCTCTTCATAATCACACTTATCATATCCATATTATCACCCATAAACCACCCTTCTAAACCACTCACAATACTTCATCCAAGCTTTAAGTCAAGGGGCAACTCCAAGGATCAAAGTCATCATCGCAACACCTTAGACAAGGTTCGATTTCTTTATTTACATTATTGTATTTAATCATGTAATCCTTTATTTAATTTCGTGTTTGTACATTTTGTAAAATGAAAATCGCATTGTTTTTATATCGCATGATTTGAATAATAATTCCGCGAAATTAGTCAAACTTCCCCCCGCTCTCTTTCTTTTCAATGTTGATTTTAGTAGAGTCTGTTTTATAACAGGCGGATTCGAGAGTTCTTATAACTCTCGAATTCGTAACCTTACCCCCGAATCTAGAAATCGGGTTCGTAGACCGGAGTCTTTCTTTTTTTATGGTTTGTCGATTTCCTTAAATCGGCTGGCGACTCTTTTAAATTTTACAATTTCGTTTAATTATTTGAAATACTCGATTTATTGCATAAAATAATTTAAAATAATAGTTTAGTTCACGTCCAAGGTTAGGAAAAAAGGGACAGAAATTGGTAAAACCTAGGCGGATTTTACCAATTTCCACCCATTTTTTCCCTGGGCCTGGAAGTGAGAGGACCAGCCCAGTGCTCATCAAAACCTAGGCGGGTTTTGACGAAATCCAGTGGCCCGCTCGCTTCTTGGGCCCTGTTTTATTAAATGGATTGGAATTGAATTCTTATTAGATTATTTCGTGTAATTTTCAGATAAATTAAATAATAAAAACGAGTTTGTAAATAAATAAAGTTTCATTACCCCGAAAACGAATTTCGAAAATTAAAAATATCCTTATTTAAGGATTAAGAAACCTTAGTCGGCTCCCGATCGTTTAAGTAGTGGCATCCCGAAACCATCTGCCCGAACGGGAGGGTTCCGGGGCGTTCCTACAGATTGACGACTCCACCGGGGACTTAAACTTAAAAAGAGGGTAAAACTTAAAAAAAATCAAATTGATTTGAAAGTGTAAAAGGGAGAAGTTAATTTATTTAGCGACTTTATTATTCTTTTAGGCATCCCCTGCATACCGGGCCACTAATCGGGTCTTTTGACACGTTAGCACAAAGGCGACGGTTTAAGTTACCTAGGATTTCCCTTGAGAGCGGGAGGCCACTACTATGGAGATGAACTCTACATGTTTAAGCATTTGGTCGCTCCTCTCCCGATGTCACACTCCGAGAGCTTCCTTGAAGTTCTTTGAGAAATACCCTAACTGCTTACTTTTATGGTATGAAAAACCGGGGCGAAGGCATGAGGTAGGCTTTATACCCAACCATAAAAGTCCATGAATTTAGAGCCTTGGTTTAGGATACCCTTTCATGTGTATGCTATGTGCTATGTGTATCCCTCCCCTTTTCTTTTCTTTTTTGAAAAGAGTCGACACTAGTTTTGAGGTTTTGTTCTAGTCCATATAAAATTCATTGGGTTGAGAAATTGATTATTTATTAATTAATATAATTAACTCAAAGACATCTTGGTTAGCCCAAGTGGAAGGGCCCATTTATGTTTGAAAGTTGATTGTCTTAATTAATAAATAAAAATTGACTCACTTTTGATGATATTATATGGCCCTTTATGAAATTCTCTTTACAAAGGTCCAAAACAATTAATTAAAAGGCCAACAAAGTTAATGTTTAGCGTCTTAGACTGCATAATAGTCACTAGGCTTGAGTAAATTAATTTATCGACTTAATTAATAAATTCGTCGCATTTATGGGCGGCCCGTTGATTAGGCCCAACCATATTGGATTTATCAATTAAGCCCATAAATTAATTATGCTCGCTTATTGTTGGCTTTATTCAGTCCTTTACAACACCCATTTTCCCCGAGTTAAAAAAAAGCATAAAAAGGAAAAGGGTTTTTTTTTAATAAAAAAAAGGTAGGTCTTTTTTGAACATTATTCTAGTCCGCATAATAGCCAATGTGGTTTGAGCTGTCTAAGTCGTTGGGCCAAGTTACGGATTCTCCTTAAAACGGTCGGCCTGTGGATTGCGCCCATCCAAATTGAGAAACACTGACTAAAGCTTGTCAACTTATGATCCGCTCGCTATATTGACTTTATTCGGCCCTTTATAGTGTTCTGGTCCATATAGAGTTAGGTCATGCACTCCCAAAAAGTGGGTGAGTCCTCTGTGTCAGCATATATGTGTCGAGTCAGTTAGGATCATATAGGTTATCTAGGTCA
Organism: Portulaca oleracea; assembly: GCA_029582165.1. Classification (NCBI taxonomy): domain Eukaryota; kingdom Viridiplantae; phylum Streptophyta; class Magnoliopsida; order Caryophyllales; family Portulacaceae; genus Portulaca; species Portulaca oleracea. Next base: position 28,530,961 of record CM055889.1, on the reverse strand, counting down.
TGCATGCATCAGGTAGAACGTGTCGGAGTGTGTCATCGAGTGTCTTAACTTTGAATTTCCATGCAGGCATCGTTGGTGATCGACTCCGAGTCCACATTCGAGATCCATGAACCGTTCGTCTAATTCCGAACCCTCTCTACGATCCATCTGCAACCAGTGACTGCGTCATGTCTGGAGAACAGTTCCAAGAGGTTCCAATTCAGAGTACTGAGGCCACTATCACGAAGCATCTGGATGACCTTTACACCAAAATGCAAGGACTGGTATTCGCTAATACCTTAGAACAGAAGCAGAAGATGGGTAAAAGACTGAATGAACAGCAACAGGTGATGAACGGTATGCTGCAAGCCATCACTAAGATCAACACGAAACTGCGATTGAATGTTGAGGGAGACGATGAAGAAATGCAGGGATATGAGTTCGAACCTGAGATCATCAAGATATCCTCATATTCTGGAGGAATTGGGATATCCAAAACAAAGGTCAATACCCCTGAGGCATCTAAACTCGCAAAGGACCCTGCTGTTAAGGCCCTTGAACAGAAATTGAAAAGTCTTACTAAAGCAATGAGCACTGTGCCAGCCTTTGCGACAAGTACCTGGAAGTGTCATTGCCTATCCAGCTAATTCTGAAGATAGCTGATAAAGTTGAGGTACCAAATATTAGGTTCAAACCTTCTGAGAACCCAGTTCACTACATCGAAGAGTTCATGAAACTAGCACCTTTAAACCGGATTGATGTCGGCTTATACTCTACTGTCTTCCCATCCACCCTAGATGGAGAAGCCAAGGTGTGGTACCTTACTTTACCATCTCAGACGAAGGCCGATTGGAATGAATCGTTCAAAGCCTTCATCAATCACTACAATCGTATCCAAAGGAAGCAAGCTATGGTGGACGACTTAACCACCATGAAACAACAAGATGACGAATCCTTCCTAGATTACTTTGAGCGATGGTATACCAAACTGTGTCACATCAATGAGACAATTCCTCTTCGTCTACAGTTGTCTACTTTCAAGCAAGGACTAAAAGGCAGCTTGTCCAAACACTTGGGGTACCACGTCATCAAAGACTTTGACTACTTGAAGGATATTTATGTTCAACTGGAGGCAATGCATAATGATAAGACCACTTCGCCTGGATGGAAGGGGTCTAGTACCAATAGGAGGGCCACTAGTGCGCCTAGCCACCCTCATAAGATTATGGAAACTAACTCTATTCAGCACAAAGGGCCTATTATACTAAATATGAGACTTACACACCACTGGACGTCTCTTATTCTCAAGCTCTTGATCGGTTGGTCAAGAAGGGTTTTTTTGTTTTACCTTTGCCAAGAGAAGAGCCGGCGATAAAATGGAAAGGTTGGGACGCTAACCAATTCTGTCGTTACCATCGAAGCCAGGGACATGATACTGAGAAATGCTGGACTCTCAAGAACAAGATAGAAGACATGATAAGGGATGGGACATTACCTATGCCAAAAGCTGCCCAGAAGCCTAACAATCAAAGCAACCCGATGCCTGAGCATACAAATGCTATCTTTCAAGGAATTGGTAGCTTTGATCCTTCCACTTGGATTGTTGAGACAGGTCAACCTGTCCACAAGGCGTTTGGTGTTCAAGAAGATATATCCATTCATGGTATTTGGGACAGTGATGACGACGACCAACATGAACACAACTCAAGAAGACTAGAGCTGAAGTTACTATCTGGCAGCTGATATGCACTTCGCAAGCGCATAGACAGAAGTTGATGGATGCTCTTACTGCATTAATAGTATCGCCCACAACAACTCCTGAATCTCTAGTAGCTCATGTGACTACCCAACAAGAGGCCATTACCTTTGGAGTTGAATATCTGCCTCAAGGAGGGGTGTCTCACAACAAAGCACTCTACCTTACAGTGCAATGTTCCAACAAGACTATCCCACTAGTTTTAGTCGACAATGGTTCAGCTGTGAATATATGCCCTTGGAGGACGGCGCAGAAATTAGGAGTCCAACAACAACATTTGACTCAAAATGGTGTACAGCTCAGGGCTTACAACAATTCTCCTTGAAAGTCGGTCGGGTCTATAGTATTGCCCATCACTATAGGCAATATCACTCGAAATGTGGAGTTCGTGGTGCTAGACATTCCAGCCTCCTTCAATCTGCTGTTAGGGAGGACGTGGCTTCATGAATGCAATGCTGTAGCATCTACCTTACACTAGAAGGTAAAAATGTTGGTCGAAGGTCAAGTTATCACAATCTCGGGAGAATCTATCAATGCCGTCTTCACTCCCAAACAAGTGACCCTTGAAGTAGAACATAATTCCATGGATGAAGAACTTCACAACTTTGAACTTGTGGCGACTTTGAGCCAGGATGAAGCTTCCTTTGACTTCGATCCCTACTCAAATCCCAAAGTGCATGCTATACTCAGGAAACAGGGACACTTTCCGGGAATGTCGCTAGGAAAGAACCCGAAAAACAAGATTCCTCTTGTTTTCAAGACGTTTAAGCAGAAGGGAAGGTTTGGCTTATGGTACAAGCCAACTGAGAAATAAGTTATACTCGCCAAGATAGCCATAGCTGAGCAGAAGAGGATGAATAGTCCTCCTACCTTGTTCCAAATGAAGCCCTATCCACTCACTCTGAATTGACAATTTGTTATGGAAGGCGATGACTTCCCTTACTATGGATTCCCTGAACCATACTTCCTAAAGGACAAGGGAGTTCAAGTTGCTGGGTTAGAAGTTTTCAATGACTGTACCATTAACATGGCTACTGTTTTTGTCCCCGCTCGGGACAAACAGCCACCATTAGAATGGACTTATCTAGCTGGGAATAACATATTTGGCATGTTGTTTGGACAAGAAGCTGTTAAGGAAGAGTCCAAGGCGATCTTGTCATTGTCTTGCATTATCCAACCCAACCTTTGACCCAAGTCTCATGATCACTGAAGAAGAAGAAGTCAAGGCGGTCTCGTGGGTCGATGCTGAGAATAATAGCTTTGTTTTATCTGTAGGAGAGTCTGTCCCTATGGACATAGAGTCTGGTCCTAAGGGTCTAGTGTCAAGTGAGTCTGGTCTTGAGTCTGTTGGCGATGTATTCATTTCTGCATTCAATAAGATGAACCTTTCTGCTTATTCTGATTCTTCTTTCCCCTCTTCCCCGAATCACGCTAATAATAAACTGGAATTTAATGAACCCTTAAAAGAATTTTCTAATGAACATGAGCATAAAATGGCGGTGTTGGAAGACACTATCACTATAAATGTGGGCACGGAAGAACAACCTCGGGAGCTGAAGTTAGGTAGTTCACTCACAGCAGAAGAACGGGTAGCATTTACAGATCTTCTCAAGGAGTTTGTGGATGTATTCGCATGGTCCTATGAGGACATGCCGGGGATTGACAGGGAAATTGCGGAGCACACCATATCTTTTCTCCCGGATGCAATACCAGTTCGACAAAAGGCTGGGAGGATCAAACCTGAATGGGCTAAGAAAATTGAAGAAGAGGTGATCAAGTAGCTTAACGTTAAGTTCATCAAAGCAGTCCAATACCCTGAATGGATTGCTAACATTGTCCCAGTACTTAAGAAAGACGGGAAAGTGCGCATGTGGGTGGAGTGCTGAGACCTTAACAAAGCCAGTCCCAAGGATAGTTTCCCTCTACCTCACATCGATGTATTAGTGGATAACACCTGCAGACATGAGCTTTTATCTTTTATGGACGGGTATGCTGGTTACAATCAAATGAAAATGGCAGAAGAAGACATGGAGAAGACTTCCTTTACCACACCATGGGGAACGTACTGTTATGTTGTCATGCCTTTTGATCTTAAAAATGTCGGTGCAACATATCAAAGGACTGCCAACACTCTGCTTCATGACATGATGCACATAGAAGTAGAAGTTTATGTGGATGACATGATTGTTAAGTCCAAAACAAGGGAGGAGCCCATTCCTAATCTTCGCAAATTCTTTCTGCGACTTCACAAATACAAGATGCGACTCAATCCAGCAAAGTGCACCTTCGGTGTTACGTCTGGGAAGTTGCTAGGCTATGTGGTCAGCCAACGGGGCATTGAAGTTGATCCTTCAAAGATCAAGGCTATCCAACAGTTATAACCACCCAGGAAAGAAAAAGAGATAAGAGGCTTCCTAGGGCGAGTCCAATACATCAGTAGGTTCATCTCAAAGCTCACTATGACTTGTGAACCTTTGTTCAAAAAACTAAAGAAAGAAAGCAAAGTGGAATGGGACGATCAATGTCAAGCTGCTTTTGATAAAATCAAGGAATATTTGCAACATCCTCTAGTCCTCATGCTACCAGTATCAGATGAGCCTCTACTCCTTTACCTTACAGTGACTAGCTCGGCAATGGGGGCTATGTTAGCTCAAAAGGTAAAAGGTCAAGAGAGCGCCATCTACTACTTGAGCAAGAACTTCCTAGACTATGAAAGTCGATACGCAGACATAGAGAAAATGGCTCTCGCATTAGTTTGGGCCACCAAGAAGTTAAGGCATTACATGCTTTCACATACTGTATATGTCATAGCCGCGAATAATCCCCTCAAATTCATCATGGAACAACCATCCATCAACAACCACATCACTCGATGGGTAGTCATGCTTTCTGAGTTCAATCTTCAATACTTGCCCCAGAAATCTGTTAAAGGGCGAGTTGTTTCAGACTTTTTGGCTGCTTCACCATCACAGGAACCTCCAAGCACTCACTTGGAACTCCCAGATGAAGACGTGTTCTTAACTGATGAAATTACTTGGGAAATGTATTTTGATGGAGCTTCTAACCAAATGGGTTGCGGAGTAGGACTCTTATTGATATCTCCAGAAGGGGCACATGTCCCTGTGTCTGTAAAATTGGATTTTGATGCCACTAACAACGCTGCGGAGTATGAAGCATGCATCAAGGGCCTACAAGCTGCTTTAGCGTTAGGCATACGCCACATAAAGGTCTTTGGAGACTCTAGCCTCATCATCAACCAGGCTAAGAGTGCGTGGAAGGTTCGAAGTGAGTGTTTCCTGGCTAATCAACAGAAGCTTTTTGGACTAGCCGATCAGTTCGAGCAAATTAACTTCCAATACCTTTCTAGGGATCACAACGAGTTAGCAGATGCCTTAGCCAAGTTATCTTCAATGATAGTGATCCCATCAGGCACGCTCCAGCTACCAATATTAGTAGAGCGGCAGTCGGAACCAGCATATGTCTGCGCCATGGAAACACAAGAAGAGGAGACTGAAGAATGGTTTCTTGACATATATAATTTTCTTCGGAAAGGAGAATATCCCGCTAAGTTAGATGCTCGAGGACAACGAGCGATCAGGTCTCTAGCAGCACAATACTGCTTAATCCAAGATCGTTTGTACAAGAAGTCAGCTACAGGCGTCAATTTGTTATGTATCGATGCCAAAAGTGCAAAGGAAGTTATGGCGACTGTGCATGGAGGAGAGTGTGGGCCTCACATGAATGGGTGCATGCTAGCGAAGAAGATTCAAAGGGTTGGTTACTATTGGTCTACTATGGAGGCAGACCGTCCGAATTTTGTTCGAAGATGCCATAAATGTCAGGAATATGCCAATCTGCAGCATCAACCTCCTTCGTATCTGACAACATTGACCTCTCCATGGCCATTCTCGGTATGGGGTATTGACATCATTGGCAAGATACACCTAACCGGAACAGGAGGACATGAATACATCTTGGTCGCTATTGATTACTTCACTAAGTGGATGGAGGCAGCCTCTTTTGCTTAATTCACATCCAAGCAAGTGGCCAAATTCATCCTTCAGAACATTATATGCCGATATGGAGTGCCTCATGAGATCATCAATGATAACGGGAGTCATTTTCGAAAAGAAGTGGAAGTTTTGCTCACCACTTATAAAATTCAGCATCATCGGTCTTCACCTTATCAACCTCAAGTTAACGGTCCTGTGGAAGCAGCCAACAAAATAGTGACAGGAATCATCAAGAAGATGGTCGTTACTTACAAAGATTAGCTTGATAAGTTAGCATTCACCTTATGGGGATACCGAACCTCTATATGAACTGCTACAGGAGCAACACCATATTCATTAGTGTATGGGATCGAAGCAGTCCTACCAATTGAATTAACAATCCCTTCATTACGAATAGTGGCAGAAAGCCAATTGCTAGAAGCAGAATGGGCTAGGTCAAGGTTCGAGGAGCTAATGTTGATGGATGAAAGGCGATTAAGGGCGTTGCATAATGTTCAGGTGTACCAAAGTAGGATCTTTCGCGCTTTCAATAAGAAGATGAGAAGTCGTTCACTTCAAGAAGGTGATTTGGTGCTTAAGGAAATGAGGGCACCAATACAAGACCCAAGGGGAAAGTTTGCACCTAATTGGAAAGGTCCTTATGTGATTAAGGAAATTTTACCAGGAGGAGCAGCTCGGTTGGCTACTATGGATGGAGAAGATATAATTCAGCCCACAAATTTGGATCAACTTAAGCGATATTATGCTTAATATAGCCAAGCAATTGGAAAGCCAATTTTCAGACACTTGGTGAATATTCAATTTATGCTCATGTATACAAGAAAGATAAAGTTTGCAATAGCACAATAATTGTAAACAATATTTCTTCTTTTATTAATAATCGATAATGCAAGTACACCACTTGTAAAAAGAAAATTCAAAAAGCATAATTAAATAAAGGATTATTGGATGATAATACACTGAACTTTAGGGGTATTGGACAATAATGCACTGAACTTTTTTCTTGGACTCTAATACACTGAACTTTGAGGGTATTGGACAATAACGCACTCAGACCAATTCAGCTGGTGGTTGACGCGGTGGCTGTCCTATTTTGAGGTGTCGTTTTTCTATTTTTTTTTAGGAAAAAACTTTTACCGTGTAAGAAAGTACACATAAGTAAGATGACTGATATATTTTTTTTGGAAAAAAATAGAAAAACGATACCCAAAGTGGGACAACCACCACGTCAACCACCAGCTAAATTGGTCTGAGTGCATTATTGTCCAATACCCTCAAAGTTCAGTGTATTAGAGTCCAAGAAAAAAGTTCAGTGCATTATTGTCCAATAACCCTAAAGTTCAGTGTATTATCATCCAATAATCCTTAAATAAAAGTTTATTTTGGCAAAGCAGTTCATTTCCTTCACTTCCATCCATCTTCTAATCTTGTTTCACCTTATCTATTTCGCCAGTGGTCTCCTGGTCAATCTCCATGTCTCTAGGTTCATTTGGGTCCGTCTCTTTGTCTTTAGGTTTATAGGCTCGCCTATGTGATTTTCGTGTCTCCACTCTCGGGCCAAGCCGATCTTTGGCCGTCACCTTCGCACCGAGACGATCCTTTATCATTGAACGGGGACCCAGTCTCTCCTTCATGGATGCTTGACTTATTCTCGCCTCTCCAGCATGGAGAGACTCGACGGCTGCAATTAGCCATCGGTGGTATCCAGCGTCAGCAATCTCTGATACATGTGCCTTTGGTGGAGCTTTAAGGGTCGGCCTTCTCGCCCAATACCTCAACCAAGACTCTATCACCGAGTCACGAAGCTTCAATTGATCGGGGGCTTCACATAACCGCTCGGGGATGGTTTGTTTGTGACCCATTTGTCGCCGCACTCGCTCCGGAAAGTAGAAGGTCATGTGTTTCAAGCCGGCAATACACACATAGGCGTTGCGATTATCTCTTGTCACATATTCAGGAATGTGCCACTACTCGATCCACCATGTGATTTCACGAGGTTCCTTCAGAAAGGCGACCCATTCCGTTATCGATCGACGTTCAGTATATTTACGCCTTCTTTGACAATAATTCGCAAGTGCTGAAGAATTATGAGGTTCCTCGACAAGGCCTAAATGCTCCATCAGCCATATCTACCAATAAAGTTAGCACGAATTATGATTGCATACCAATTATTTCCCCAACTAATGAAAAAAAAGGGGGGCCAAAACCCGCCTAGGTTTTGAAGGCAGTAGGCAGATTTGAAGAAAAGTCAGGAAAAGAGGAAGGAAGAAATGTACCTGAAGAAGTAGGGGGCTCCCATGAAGCGCATATTCTGGATCCGGATTGTCCAAGCCCATCATAGTTTCCGCCAGCATCAACGGCACTGGTTTGAAGCCTCGAGCCATATCTTCAACAATTTGGATTAGGCCCGCCGGCCCGGTTCTTTGTCCACCGTGGTAGAAGCAGAATTCTCCGAGCAGACATAATACGAGCGCTCGTACTCGTATCACAGGACCATATTCCAATGTGTCAGGAGATTGGAAATATTCGACAACAGTTTGAAAGTGTACCTTCTCACCGAATAGTGCACTTCCTACGACCCGGTTCGGAAGGCATAGCAGCTCCTTGTATTGCTTGAAGTTGTCGGTAACAGTTGGAGGTGATGTCGGCCGTGCAAAATGATTCGTCCCGAGAATAGACGATCACTCTTGAGGAAGTGGACATAGCTCCTTCAAGGAAAAGCGAAAAACGTGCATCTTATCAAGCTATATCTCCCGAGCTCTTTTTTCTCTTCTATGGATAAAGTGTTCATCCAAGTAGTGAGTTTCTTCTCGAAAGCCATGAGAATAGGAGGATTTCTTGAGATATTTGGAGACTTTTAGAAGGAGTATGCAAGAGAAGAAGATGAGTGATGATTATATGCACAAGAGTAAGGTATTTATACACCTTCATCAAAGATCAAAATAGAACAAATCGGCCAGCATGCAATCACATAGTCGTTGCTATCACATCCCATGATTCAAGCTCTTTTCTAACGGCTAGAAAAAAAAAGAAAAAAAATGTTAAAACCTAGGCGGGTTTTAACCTCGCCAGGTCACCACGCGCGTGCCCGCCAGTTTGCTCTGGCCCAGCTCCTTCTTCAGCTTAAAACCCGCCTAGGTTTTAAGCGGTCTAGGCCCATTTTCCTGCTTCCGCGCCCATTTGTGTGTAGCTTTGTATCTGGCCTTTTTGTTTGACTTTATTTGGCCTATTTGCGTATTCTTTGATGTTACGGGTTCTGTTATCGAACCAATGATGTTAGTTCTGAAATTGTTGCTCGACTTATCTCCGACACTTAAGTTTTTATTTTGTTTTTATTTTCTTTTCTTTTTGGGGAAGCGGATTAATGGGGATTAATCCTGTCTTATAGAAAACCATTCAAATGCATTAATAAAAGCGTCAAAGTTGTGCATTCACCGAGTCTTGCATAAAATAAAATGTTACAAAGAGTCTTGCATAATAAAAGTAAAAGAAAAAAAGAGAGTCTTGCATTGCATGAGTTTGATCACCACAGGGATCCTGAATCGCCGCTGTCCTCTGCCAAGTTGCCCCCTGCATTTGAAACTCCCGCGTTGGAAGTACCAGCCGTGCCAAAGTAGGTATCCCAGGAGTAATAATCAGATCCAGGAGCAGTCTGCACGGGAGGTGATGGCCCAGTCAAGGGCATTTCTAAAGAATGTACGATCGACGGTGAAGACATAGAATGCCCCTGTAAAGCAGCCAGCCAGGAATGATCAGGAACCTGCCACTCAGCGGAAGGAGTAGGCCATACAGGACCAGTTCCATAACCGGGGGCTGGCCAACCAGAAGAAGCAGATCCTCCCAAACAAGAGTGTTGAGGCACAGACCACTCTTGAGAACCCATGGGCCATGACGAGTCCATTTCAGGAGCAGGGATAGGCCATCCTGCAGAACCGGAATGGAAAGACGAAGCATCATAGGGTGCAGGACGTGAAGTAGCGTCATCCGCTAGGGCTTGACTTCCAGGATACCTTACGGATGCACCTGAATCACGGTCCCTCACCACTATCTCCCAACCGCGACGAGCAGAGCGCACTGAAGCTGGGGTATGACGAGAATGAGGAGGCCGGTATGTGGCGCTTGAATCGGAAGCATCCTCCACCCAGTATGAATGAGGTTGAGTATCACCCCCATATCCAACACTGTGATACGACCCTCCATGACCAAGCGGCTCCTCCAAGGACATCTAAACCATGTCCTCTTCCATACTCGGAGGGCGACGCCCTCTACTACCGGACCTGCTACGATGGGATCCAGTGGAGTGTTGACTCTCGATCAGAATGCCTTTGCCCCGACCCTCTGGTACAGCTGGTAGAGGAGGACGAGAAGAACCACCAATTTCCTCCCGAGATCGACCTCGAGAAGAATATTTCCCAACCGAAGATCGACGTGGGGGCTCCATACGAGGAGCGCCCACAGTAGAATGTCGAGGTGGTTCTCTTGGAACAGACTCCGCATCGGCCTCCATATCGGCCCTTCTAGCAGCACCACCTTGATATCTCCCCGAACCGGTGAATCCCGATCAATGAACTTCCTCATGGTGCTCCACTCCTTAGTCAGTTGCCGGAGGAAATCCCATCTCGGCTGGGAAGTAACAAGACAAGGGTTATTCATAAGTGGCATATGTGATAAAAGGAAGCAACATAAAACAAACTTACCGGTTTGCGGTCAAATGCCCGAAGATCGGAGCACTGGCTGCTAGTTTCCACATCCAAGAAACCGCCGATCTTTTGTCCATCTGAGGGGTTCTCAACTTCGGCAGCCTTAGCATAGGGCCCCAGCCGTAGACTTTCTGGTTAGAAGATAGCCAAAATATAATAAGGACGAAGAAGGAAGATACATACCACTCGAGGAGCCAAACGGCTGAGATAGCGCTGGAACTCTTCATCGAATTGCTCCTGCAGAACGTTATGCACGAAATTGTCAAATTCTTGACCTCGAACCAGATCTCTCAGAACACCCGGGTCAACCCGCCATGGCTCGAACATGTGTGCCGGAGGGTCTAGGGGAATGATCCTGCAGAAAAATAAAAGGATCATTCAAGTTCGACGTGCAAAGGGAGATGAAAGAAATGCTGGATGTGAAGGAATACCGGTGCCATATTATCCAAGATGCCACAGATGAGGTCAAGACTCCCTGACTTATATTTCTTGTCATGAATACCCTCGGTGGTCCAGCGTTCATCAGTTGAAAACCGTCTTATCCTTCTTTGAACGAATGCCTAGGGCTAAGATGTACTCGTACGCCCATGTCTACATAAACATAATGTTAAATAAGGAATAAGGGAGACATTGCATTGAAGAAAAGAAGGTTCGAGCACATACCTCGAGCACCTTCCACAAGGAAGGACCATACTGGTAACGAGTCTGAGCCTCATGAAGGTAGACCGGGTCTGGATCCTGAGAAAGTTGGACGCCGCGTCGAAGCCAATGCATGAAGTTTGCATAAGACACTTTGCCCCAGTTTAGATTTCAAATATTGTCGAAGTTAAGAAGGTTCTGAAACCATGTCAAAGAAATGTTGTCCCCATAGTTGGCAAAGAGTGTGGCAGAGATAACGTACGCCAGGAAAATGAAGCGACGTTGCTCTAAGGGCAAGTTTTGAAAACCTGCATCGTGAATAGCCATCTCGAAGTGCTTGTAGGCAAGGTTAGGAAGGCCATGCTGTTGCCCTAAGCGAGCCGATACTGGGGCCAACAAGTCCAGCACTACCGGAGGAATATCCGTATCAAAAACCACGTCCTGCCCACCCCAAGGAAGACCGGTAATCATGACGAAGTCTTTAGGTGTGACCGTCATCTCACCCACCGGTAAGTGAAACGAGTTGGTTGAATCCCACAACCGCTCAGTCATCGCCCGACCTAGGGTACGGAATGTCCTTTTCCGCCAAGCCTCCAAGCATTTCCAGAAGGGCAGGAAGCCCGCGGCGGTCAAAGTATCACGAACGAAGACACTCGAAATCGATTACGCAGTTTTAACAGGCGCTTTTAGGACGCTAGGAGTTTTCAAATTGTCCTCCTAAAGGGAGAAATCTGGCACATCATTTAAAATGGGGGCTCAAAGCATAATTCCGCGGACCCAAGCCGGACCTAGCACCAACACTAGGCTCACAGCAACGGCCCATGAAGCAGACCAACAAGCCCATGGTCACATCCCACGAGGCGGCCCCAACAATGAGTCAAAACCCGCCTGGGTTTTGACTTCGTCAGGCTCGCCGTCAAAGCGCATGAAGCGGCCCAACAAAAAAAAAGGGGGGGGAATGCGCGAGTCAAAACCCGCCTAGGTTTTGACTCCGCCAAGCCCAGCTGACCGGCCCTGAACACGCGACGACCTAGCAGGCTGGAGATAAAACCCGCCTAGGTTTTATTCCGCCTAATGGGCCGCTACTCAGTCAAGTATTCCTGGTCCATTTTTCAAGGCAATTTGCAAATTCGTTTTTGGTCAAACTGCAAAATAAGTGGATCGTTCGACATCCTAACGTTTGTACTTAAACTAGCTAAAAATCGACAAGATATGAAAAATTAAAATTCATGCTTGCTCATTTTTACGCTAAACTAAGTACAAGAAGAAAATTCCAAGAGTTACCTTGCCATAAGAACGGTAGAACCAAGCATGATTCCAAGACTCAACAATGAGATTGGAAGGAGCCGCTTCCGTGCCAAGAACAAAGTTACGCCGCGAAGACCGCTCATGAGGCCAGGCTGCCGCATGAGGAAGAGGTTTATTCCTATGACGCCGAGGTTGCATCTTCAAAACTCGAAATTACCTCAAAAAGCAAGATTTCTTTTCTAGAGAGAGAATGAGTGAGCTAGAGAGATGAAGGAGATGAAGATGTGAAGGAAATGAAAGAAATGCTTTTAATTTATAGAAAGGTTGGGTGAACATGAACCGTTCGTTTTTAGGACCCACCTCGAGATGCCCAAACGCATTTCATTGGCCGGAAATCCAAAGGTTATCCTTTTGTCACCCAAAAGAGAGACAGGGTGACGTGGCCTATTTATGACCACAAGTGTGTCGGGCCCCACTTTGATACTCTTCACGAGGCAGAAAAAAAAGAGAAAAAAAAAGAAGAAATAATATTAAAACCCGCCTGGATTTTGGTTGGCCCAAAAGGAGCGGCCCAGAGGAAGGCGTGATCCAAGCGCAGCTCTTGAACAATCATCAAAACCCGCCTGGGTTTTATGACGTGTAGGGCCGAATTTGCAGCCCAATTCCACATAAGCCTAAGCCCAGAGTTTGAGCTCTACGGCTCACAGGTGAAAATCGAACCTCTTTTGTTTTTCCTATAAGACTGATACTTTTTTTTTCTTTTTGTATGATTTCCAGGTCGCCAGCAAAGGGACCACCCTCATCCATCTGCTGCACAAAAGGTCGCAGTTATCATCATAATCCAGGGCCATCGGCAGAGTTTCGATGCAGTCCAAATCCAGGGCCATCGACAGAGTTTCGATGTAGTCCCAATCCTGAGCCACCGGCAGCGCGTCCAGTGAAGTCTCAATCCCCGAGCCATCGGCAGCGCGCCCGATGAAGTCTCATCCCCCAAGGCCATCAGCACCGCGTCTAATGAAGTCCTTCGGCATCGAAAATACCAACAATCATCAAAATCGACACCGGGAAAGACTAGAACCGACACCGGAAAAGACTGGATTCGACATCGGGAAAGACTGGATTCGACATCGGGAAAGACTGGAACCGACACCGGGGAAGACTGGATTCGACACCGGGAAAGACTGGAACCGACACCGGGAAAGGCTGGAATCGACACCGGGAAAGACTGGAACTGACACCGGGAAAGACTGGAAACGACACCGGGAAAGACTGGGATCGACACTGGGAAACACCAGAAGACTCCATCAACCATCTGCAGCGTGTCCGATAACAAGTAAGGCGTCATTCTCGCTTGAGATCAACATCGACACTAGGAAAGACTAGAAGACTCCATCAACCATCGGCAGCGTGTCCGATAACAAGTAGAGCATCATCCTTCCCAAAGAGGCGCATGCCGCCCGTAACTGCGATGCAAGACTCAGCTTCCAAGCATCACCCCAGGCTTTGCAATCTAAAGTCATATCCTCAGACTACTTTGACCTTCGTCCTATTCGGACTCAATCAAAGTGGGGGCTCTCTGTAGACACCGGAATTTGTAATAGTATAATCTCGACCCCTTGAAAATATGCAAGTCAGACGGGCCAAGTAATAAACGGGTCATTGGGCCCAAAAGAACAATAAGCCGAGCCCAAAGAAAATAAGCAGGCCACATTTAATTGTTAAAACCCCAGTGGGTTTTAACTTTTAATGCACAAGCCCATGCAGAAACGGGCCCAGTCGCGCGCCTTGGCCTAGAAATTCTCAAAACCCGCCTAGGTTTTGAGCGAGGCAGCAAGCGTCATCGTTTTGTGCCATGTCAGCGATCCGCGTGCTAATATTATCAAAACCCGCCTAGGTTTTGAGCATTCTGGCGCCATAATCTGCATGCATGCATGATCCCTTGATTTTTGCCCACGTGATTGACTTTTTCCCTTGACCACCCAAAACTCGCCTCAATGGCTTGATTTATGGGGTATGCTCCCCACGGATTCCCTCCAAAACTCTCATCCTTCACCTATAAATACCCCCTCCATTCCACCTTCATCTCATCAACTACTATCAACAATTCCCATCTACAACTCTCACCAAAATACTCTTACTATACTCCCATTTGTTATTCCCATATTATACTTCCACTCTCTTAAAATTTCATCATCCACATCTATCTCTAATCTCTTCATAATCACACTTATTATATCCATATTATCACCCATACACCACCCTTCTAAACAACTCACAATACTTCATCCAAGCTTTAAGTCAAGGGGCAACTCAAGGGATCAAAGTCATCATCGCAACACCTTAGACAAGGTTCGATTTCTTTATTTACATTATTGTATTTAATCATGTAATCCTTTATTTAATTTCGTGCTTGTACATTTTGTAAAATGAAAATCGCATTGTTTGTATATCGCATGATTTGAATAATAATTCCGCGAAATTAATCAAACTTCTCCCCGCTCTCTTTCTTTTCAATGTTGATTTTAGTAGAGTCTGTTTTATAACAGGCGGATTCGAGAGTTCTTATAACTCTCGAATTCGTAACCTTACCCCTGAATCTAGAAATCGGGTTCGTAGACCGGAGTCTTTCTTTTTTTATGGTTTGTCGATTTCCTTAAATCGGCTGGCGGCTCTTTTACAATTTTACAATTTCATTTAGTTATTTGAAATACTCGATTTATTGCATAAAATAATTTAAAATAATAGTTTAGTTCACGTCCAAGGCTAGGAAAAAAGGGCCAGAAATTGGTAAAACCTAGGCTGGTTTTACCAATTTCCACCCATTTTTTCCCTTGGCCTGGAAGTTAGAGGACCAGCCCAGTGCTCGTCAAAACCTAGGCGGGTTTTGACGACTTTTGGTGGCTCGCTCGCTTCTTGGGCCCGGTTTTATTAAATGGATTGGAGTTGAATTATTATTAGATTATTTCGTGTAATTTTCGGATAATTTAAATAATAAAAACGAGTTTGTAAATAAATAAAGTTTCATAACCCCGAAAATGAATTTCGAAAATTAAAAATATCCTTATTTAAGGATTAAGAAACCTTATTCGGCTCCCGATCGTTTAAGTAGTGGCATCCCGAAACCATCTCCCCGAACGGGAGGGTTCCGGGGCGTTCCTACAGTTACGAAATTAAAACACGAAACGAATCAAAAGCCTAAGAATTAAGGCGCTATTTAGACACAAAATTGGGTCTAAACACCCCCCCCCCCCCCCACACACTTAAACTTTTGCTCGTCCCGAGCAAAGCAAAACAAGAAACTAACTAAGATAACACAAACTCCTCTGTCGTGGGAGAGAAACGAGTGCATTTAGCGTATGCACCAAGCCCTTTGAACCCCCCGGTAGCCCGGGTGGACGAGATGGACTCGTGAGGGTTTGTAGCGGCTATACCCACAAAAGCCAAGGAAAAAGGAATGAGGAAAACTGAAAGCGAAACGAAAAGAAAAGAGAACAAAAGCTTTGCTTCAAAGGATCTCAAAAGTCTAAATTGGAAAACGTTATTAAACCTCCAAAAGGAACCGTTATGAGCGTCTCGCAAGCTCCTATCCTAAACAATAGTCAATCTTTGAGGTTTTTCGATGTCCTACACCTAATGCGAAGTAAAACCCCACGTGTACAAGTGCTAGTGGGTTCCAATCAATCCCGAGAGACTCTAAAGACTCGTATCCGAACTCAAAAACAAACGAACGAACAAGGGAAAGAAAAAGGGTTGCCCTTCCTCACATTTGATCGCCCTTGGCTTTGTAAGGGCCGTAGGTGATGCAAGGAGAGGCCCCACGCTTTTACTAACACAGGAAGCTTTTCTTTTTGGGGTTGGGTTTTCCCAATGAGGTTTTTAGAAGTCGAGGCTAGCTTTGCGGGAATTGCACGGCCCAAAGTTTGGGGTCTACCCTCCCAACACAGTCTTTTCCATTCACATCTCTGTCGAGGATTCGATATAGGAGATGCTTAAGGGATATTAGCGTCGTACCGTTAATACCGGGCCTGTGTAGGTCGACTAACTTTATGGTGGTTCGATGTCGTAATGCCGACTCTCCCCACTTAATCAGGTTATTAAAGCTTTGCTTCCTTTTCTTTCTTTTTGCTTTTCAACTTTGCTTTTGCTTTTTCTTGAACGAGAAAGAGAAACGAGCTCGGACACAAACCCTTAGAACCTCCCGGTTTCAACCAGAACGTGAAAGGGATCGGGGGTCTCACTAGATACTCAATGCAAGACATCTAAAGAGATAGGTCATGACTAGAACTCGAGATATGGTCGAAATGCTCAGACCGGTTTCTTTTTAAATAAGTTTAAGAACGGCTTCTCAATTTCGACAACAAGATCTAAGAAACAAGGCCAAACAAAGCGAAAACAAAACAAAAGAAAAGCTTTAAAAAGGCTTTCACTTCCCTTTTTACTCCTTTTTCAAACAAAAATTTTCAAAATTTTAGGCAAAAACTACGAAAAACAAACGAAACAACTAGGTGATCTACCCTTAAGCAAAAATCCCCCCCCCCACTTAAAACGCCACAATATCCTCATTGTGAGAGGGTGTTAGTAGAAAAGGGTAGAGAACCTAGAAAAACAAACAAGGAAAATAGCAAAACAATAAGTAGTGGTGACCCGAGCCCACACGTCTCCAACAACAGGATAATCCCAACATAGACATTCAAAGGGGTTCGCCACCCAAAATAAAATCAAGCATGCAGCGAATCAGAAAGTAAATGACATAAGAGGGAGCAAGGTGGAAAGATAGTACCTCGTGCTCTTCATGAATTTCAAATCTTGATCCGAAGTCATCATTTAAGTGAATCGAAATGATGTTAGAGCAAAAGACGACCTCATAAATGGCAAAATTCACATGCCAGATCGAAAACCAACTCAAAAATAAAGCTATCTTATCAGACTTTTAAACAAAGAGAAATTAAAAAGAAAGGAAAAACTATTTACAAAATGAACATTGCCACTTGCAAACCTTATCCCCGAATCTCACTCATTGAGGCGGGAAATAAGGGTGAAACTCAAATCACAATGACTAACAAACTTCATTTCATTTCATTAATATGAAAACATTCCATACATGCCGTGACAACCGACCGTGCCCCAAAATACAACCAATGACCTACCAAGACAAACCAACCACGCCCAAAATACAACCAAAATAACCCAAAATGACCACCACAAACCAAGCCCGATAACTTGAGATAAACACGAAAATAAGCCAAACAGACCCGAGACACCAACACGCCAAGACCACAAAGCTTCCCCCGTCCAAACTCCCCGATGAGGCACCCCCCACACTTTACATTTTACAAAGTAAAATATGGAAAATCAATGAAAAAGATCAAGTGGGGGGTGGGGACACTTACAACCGGCCCCTCAAACGGACCCTCCCGGAGGAGGTTGGAAGAAAGACGGGTAATAGGGGTTCTCGTAGTCTAGAGGTGCCGGGATATGACCCTCAATAGTGTAATGGTGAAAACCCCAGTCTCGCTAGAAGTTGTTTTGTTGGCGGAATTGCTCATCATGACGGTGTAGGTGCTGTCGGATGCTCACAATCTCCTTCTGTTGATCCTTTAGTAGCTTCACTTGAGAACGGAGAAGTTTGTTATGCTCACGAACTTCAGCACCCAAACTCTTGATCGAGGCAACCACTTGGTCCAGATTGTCATGCTTTGCCGAGCTCTTGGGAATCTCTTCTTGATCACTTTCCTCAAACTCTTCCAACAGGCTAGAAACAGGGATAGGTGCACCACCGATTTTCCTTGGCCAACCATAGAATTGCCCGCACGACCAATTTTCATTAGTTGCAAAATCAAGCCACTTCTCAGCATTTGCGATATCGAGAGGAATGTGGGTTCTCTTATCATCGTAACAATGATGATAAACAGTGCGTGATTGGCGCTCGGAAAGTATCTCCATTTGGATCAACAAATCCTTATCGATGGGAATCGGTATATGGCGTGGTTTCCACTTCTGAAGATAAGACCCAAAGTTTTGTTTCCGAAGGAAGTGACATATGACATGACCCATCCCCAAGTTGGCTAAGTTGTTCGTCCTACTCATTTCCCACAGCCAGTGCAGGATGCACGAACCTAAGTTCACTCGGCGCCCCGTCAAGGTGTTGTAAATTATAAAGAGATCCTCTTTACGGACACTTGAGCGTCCTTCATCTCACCCGAAAATTGAATTAGCAATCACAAGATGAAATAGCCGGACAGCAGGATTACAGAAATCTCGTGCTCGAGATTCTTCCGGGCAATAAACTTTCACACAGCCCTCTTCCCAGTCAACAGGTGCTCTTCTCCAACAAGTTAAACTCTTCCATGCTTCTTGTTTGTTGAAGTCCTCACACTCCCAAAAGTACACCCCATCCTCTGGTAATTCCAAAGCTTTGCATAACCCCTGAACAGAACAATGTATCTCCCTACCATCCACTCTATAGTTGAACATGGCCTCAGGATAACCATCGGTGATGACTTGAATCGAGCTCATGAACTCTAACATAGGTTGGTCTACGATGGGTTCCTTGATGTTGAGAAGTGCGCCCCAACCCAGTGTTCGAGCGAGAATATTGAAGCTAGACCGACAATGGAGAGTATTGATTGTTTCATCAGTGTAAATCTCCGGAGCATAGATCTTTCGTTCTTGGAGATCCTCATAGCTAGTTTTATGCGGTCCCCCATGAAAAGCAACTCTAGTACGAGGGCAGCTTCTAATGAAGGTAGTTGGCTGGGTTCTTCTCAATTCGAGAGAAGACGGCATGAGGGGTGTTCATGGAGAAGGATTACTAGGTCGAGATCTCTTTGGTTTCCCCATTTTAGCATGTAATACTCAAAAATCCAAAGTTCGAACACAAAAAATGTGCACAAAAATCACCCAAGATTAGCAAGACAATGAACTTTGATGCACAGAAGAGCAAAGAATACCTGAGTTGAAGATTTAGACACCCTCCCTTGCCATTTTCAAACCCCCACAAAGAGCAAACCCAGATTTTTGAACTTCAAGAGCTCTTCCAATGGTGCGAAAAAAGGTGAACAACGCAGCTAGGGTACTAAAACCGTAAAGAAAAGGAGTGGGGAGAAGGAATTTGTGAGGGATTTGGAGTGATTGGGACAAGTTTTGGGATTTTAGAGTTTAGGGGGAAGTTTTCGAGTGGGTGAGTGAGGGAAGAAATGAGGGAAAATGAAAGAGAGAGAGAGAGTTTAGACCCCGAAATTTTTCGCAGATTTCGACAGACCGTAAATGCAGGCAAGGGGACCGCAGGTGCGGTCTCCTGCTGGAAACCCCCTGTGAAGAGAATTGTGTTCTGGAGACCGTAGGTGCGGTTAAGACCACCGCAGGTGCGGTCTTCGTCTGGTCTTCATAAAATCCTCAGGTTGTAGCACCAGGACCGTACCTGCGGTCACCGCAGGTGCGGTCTCCTTCTGTCTACACCTACAAGACTCAAAAACTTGAAAATAATGTTAAGTCCTAAAATTCTACTCTCCTCATTGTCAACCCTCTTTTCTTATACACTCAGCACTACACTTGATCGACTTCCAATGCTTGAAACCTCGATAAAATTCTTCCTTCACAAATCCTTTCTCACACTCAAAATTTTTCATTTTCTCAATATTTTCTCACTTTTTTTTTCGTTTTCCTCAAACTCAAATAATAATTAGAACAAGAACAAAAGAAAAATGGAAGAAATAAAAGAAGATACTAAGGAAAAGGAAAGTAACTAGTACCTCCCGGTTGCTTGTTTTAGGTCCTAGCTTGACCTAACCGATCTGTTCAGCTATTGAAGTCGGCGAGGAACACCACAACCGTCCCCGCATATTCCTCTCCCATGATGTATGGCTTGATCTTTGACGTATTGACTTTGAAACAATCTCCATTCTCATTCTTAAGTTCAACAACTCCGACGGGAAGGATCTTTACAATTTCCAAAGGCCCCAACCATCTCTATCTTAGCTTGCCGGAAAAGAGTTTGAGCCTCGAATTGAAGATGAGGACTCTATCGCCGACCACAAAATCGCGATGGTTCAATCTTTTATCATGCCATACCTTGGTTCGCTCCTTGTAGATCCTATTGTTCTCATAGGAGTGACGTCTCAATTCCTCGAGCTCCTCCAATTGGAATAACCGACTTGCCCCGGCCGCCTTGATGTCATAATTCATCTTTTTGATTGCACACATTGTCTTATGCTCGAGATCTACGGGGAAATGACATGTTTTCCCGTAGACAAGGCGGTATGGAGTAGTCCTAATTGGCGTTTTAAAAGCGGTGCGATATGCCTACAAAACATCGTCTAATTTCTCCGACCAATCTCTTCGCGAGGAATTAACTGTCTTCTCCTAAATTTCCATGATAGCACGATTAGAGATCTCCACTTGACCTTACGTTTGAGGATGATAAGAGAGTCCTCTTTTGTGATTGATATCGTACTTTGCTAAGAGGGACTCAAACCTCTTGTTAATAAAATGAGATCTATTGTCACTGATGATGACCCTTGGAATTCCAAATCTTGTGAAAATCACTTTCTTCAAGAATCTCGACACGGACTTTCCATCGCATCTCACGCATGGGATTGCTTCAACCCATTTCGAAACATAGTCTACCACCACAAGAATGTATTGATGACCCTTGGATGACGGAAAAGGACCCATAAAATCCAACCCCCATACATCGAAAACCTCCACCTTGAGAATGAAATTCAGCGGTGTCTCATTATTTCGAGAAATGTTCCCGGACCTTTGGCATTTATCACATGACTTGACATAAAGATAGACATCTCGAAAGAGGGTCGGCCACCAGTAACCGGCTTTTAGGACTCTCGCGGCCGTCTTTTGAGATCCACCATGACCTCCAACCGGGAACTCATGGCAATGTGTCAACACAGACTTCACTTCACTCTCGGGTAAGCATCTTCTATACATTCCGTCATTGCATAGACGGAACAAGAATGGATCATCCCAAAAGAAATTTTTCACGTCATGAAAAAACTTCTTCTTTTGATGCGGTGTCAAATTTTTAGGAATCACCTCACTAGACAAGTAGTTGATGATATCGGCGTACCATGGGTGAGAATGCTTGACGGACATAAGACGTTCATCCGGAAAAGAATCCACGATGGGTTGAGTATCGTCTAAATCAACAAGAATCCTCGATAGGTGGTCGGCTATAACATTCTTGGTCCCAGCCTTGTCACGAATCTCCAAGTCGAACTCTTGCATAAGCAAAACCCAACGAATGAGTCTCGGCTTCGTTTCTTTCTTTCCCATCAAGAACTTGATTGCGGCATGATCCATGTAGACAACAACCTTGGAAAACATGAGGTATTGCCGAAATTTTTTTAGAGCAAAGATAATGGCCAATAGCTCCTTTTCCATGGTCGTGTAATTTTTCTGTGCACTATCAAGCGCGTGGCTTGCATAGTAGATAACCCGCAACTTCCTTTCTTTGGTTTGAGCCAAACATGCCCCAATTGCAAAATCGCTCGCGTCGGCCATGATCTCGAAAGGCAATGTCCAATCCGGAGATTGGACTACCGGCGCGGATATCAAAGCTTGCTTCAACCTGAAAAAGGACTCGAGACATTCATCAGTAAATAAGAATGGGGCATCCTTGCACAAGAGATCAGTTAAAGGACGAGCGATTTTGGAAAAATCCTTGACGAACCGACCGTAAAAGCCGGCATGGCCAAGGAAACTACGCACCCCTTTAACGGAAACCAGGGGTGGTAGGCGGTCTATCACTTCAACTTTCGCCTTGTCCACTTCGATGCCCCTCGAAGAAACTAAATGCCCCAAAACAATACATTCTTCTACCATGAAATAGCATTTTTCCCAATTCAAAACTAAGTTGACCTCCTCACAACGGATAAGAACCTTTTCCAAGTTAGCCAAACAATCATCAAAGGTGTTACCATAGACAGAAAAATCATCCATAAAAACTTCCATGCATTGCTCAATAAAATCACTGAAAATAGCCATCATACAATGTTGAAATATCCCAGGTGCATTACACAAACCAAATGGCATACATCTATATGCAAATGTACCGTATGGACAAGTGAAAGTAGTTTTTTCTTGGTGCGCAGGATGGATTGGAATCTGGAAAAAACCTGAGTACCCATCTAAAAAGCAAAAATATGAATGACACGCCAACCTCTCTAACATTTGGTCGATGAAGGGGAGAGGGAAATGGTCTTTCTTAGTCACTTTGTTCAACTGGCGATAGTCAATGCACATCCGCCATCCCGTGATGGTTCGGGTACTAACTAGCTCTTTCTTTTCATTCTCTACGACTGTCATCCCGCCCTTCTTTGGAACACACTGAACCGGGCTTACCCATTCGCTGTTGGCGATGGGGAAGATGATCCCAGCAGCTAACAATTTAACTACTTCTTTCTTAACTACATCCTGCATATTAGGGTTCAATCTACGCTGCGGTTGCCTAGTTGGTTAGGTATCTTCAAACAAATCAATGGAATGCATACAAATGGATGGGGACAGACCTTTCAAATCCTCTGTCTTCACTACAAGAAAAGTGCTCATTTACGAGGGGAAGACTCGTCTTAAAAGGTGCAGGTGCCATCGTAAATGATCATCTACGACGGGTTTGTGTCCCGTCGTGAGCCGTCGTAGAAACTGGCGCCGTAAATGATCACTTTCGACCAACCCGTCGTAGATGTGGCAATTAAGACGGGAAGTTTTCCCGTCGTAGAAGAACAACAGCAAGACGGGTTGTCCAGCCCGTCGTAGATGAGCGACAACAATTAAGATGGGTTATACAACCCGTCGTAGATGAGTTTCTGAGCTTCTAAGATGGAGTTTTGGCCCGCCTTAGAAGGATCATAACAATTGATACGGGTTTTTAGTCCCGTCGTAGATGAGCACAAAGAATTAGGACGAGCTTCTTAAGACGGGTCTTGTTCCCGTCGTAGATGAATGTAATCCATTCATCATAATAATTCATAGCAATTGAAATACAATTTTTGTCCATCGTAGATACTCCTGATAAACACTAAGAGAACCTATTTATCCTGTCATGAGTGCATTTCATCCTCTAATATATGTGTCTTTCACCTGTCATTTTATAATACATTTTTACATTTAATAATAAAATAACATAATTATTACAACGAATAAAATGACAATTATCACAACCCATGATCGAATTCATAACGTGTACAAATATATTGCCCAAGTATGAGTGATATTCTCATAAGATAGTAATGTTGTCTAGTGCAAAGAACAGTATAGTTATCATATAACAAAAGATAACCTAGAATATGAGGATTTATATAAACCAAACGCTATTTAGCAAAAAAATGGCTTGACGCAAGATTCTTAAAGGCCAACACCAAAAGGGCCAAGTATCACCTAGACTATGAAGATTTATAGATACCAAAAGTTTGATTGCAGCTCCTGTAGCATGAGTTGCAACAAAATGAGGTGTCAGCAACATTCTTGAAGGCCAAAACCAAAAGGGCCAAACTGCACACACAAAAAAAAAAACAGATTAATACCCATATCTATGATTATTTAACGCACATATGTATCAAAGAAAACAAGGAAACCAAACAATGCAAGCAATCCATCAAACTAGGGAAGTAATTCTCATAATGCATGAGGGGGATTGAGAAAATTTGAAGGTGTGGGATAATCCGTCATTAACCAAGTGCAAGTGGGACATATGTATCAAAGAAAATTTGATTATTGTTAGCTTTGGCAATGAGCCTGATGCCCTAAAGAGTATTCTCAAAATGAATGGGAAGTGGATTCATGGAAACAGAGTAACAGTTTGTAAGTCCTTAAGATGGCAGCGAGCAAGAGATAAAAAAAAGAAGAAAGCAATGATATGGGTGAAAAAAGGAAAACAAGGGTCCAACGTGGATGAGGGAGAGAATCAGCAGCAAGATCAAGCTGTGGCAGTGATCAAAAGCAGCTTATGTGAAGAAATGGTGAATTGGCTTGAGAGAAGTGTCATTTGTATATCTGTCAATCCAAGGAAAGTAGAGGAGGTGATGGAGTGTGTGGCCAAAACTGGTGTGCCGTTCAACAAGCTCACCATGTTCAATGTGAAGAAGTTCATTCTGACTCTCAACTCAGAAGCTGAAGTTAACCAGTTGGTCCAAAACCCATGTTCAATCATAGAAGACTTCCAAGCTAGAAATCAAAAGATTGTCACACTATGAAACGTCCGAAGAAAGAATGTCTAAGATTGAAATTTCAGGCATCCCACCTTATGGTTGGTTAGAAGAGAATTTTAGGAGATGTTGTGCATCGTGGGGACAAGTGATATGCTTGGATCAAGAGGTCAATAGTCCTACGCAATTTGAGTCCATGAGGTGTATCATAATCACTCGAATATTGATCATAATATAGGGTCATGTCGTTCTCAAGATTGGTGAATGCTCTTTCAAAGTATTTGTGAAGGATTAGCCATCTGCCTTCTCAAACTAAAGTGGAAGTTGAGGATGGAATTAACATCCTTATTGGGAATTAGAAACGCAATGCCCAATAATGAAGCGGAAGGTGGCTGTGTGGGAAGTGCAACTATCAATAATGAAGGAATTAGGACACATGAACCTTCTCTAGTTAGTATTAGCATTTGAGAGGGTGAAATTACCAAGGCATTGAGAACCACGAGCCAATAGAAGTGACGTATATCAACCAAGCTTTAGAAAAAAGGAAGAAAATTAAGACAAAGAAAGTTATTACAAGGAAAGCGGTGGTGCTAGGAGATGATTTAGGTCTAGAACACATCAACGATCCTATAGAAGCTGAAGATCTGAGCATAACAAAAAAGAATTGTGGTAAAGTGAAAGGCGAAAAGAGTGGGAGGCACTGCTAAAGCATCTCTGGAGCCATGAAAATCGCATGCTAGAATATAAGGGGGATGGGTTTTGAAGAGGAAAGGAGCACGTGAAGAAACCAATAGCCGCAGAATTCATCTCAATTGTGGGTATTGTCGAAGCAAAATATCAGAGGTTTGATCACTGGGATGTGAGAAGTTGTAGGGGCAATAACGGCGTTGTGCGACGCTGACTGAAGCAAGAACAGATAGGACATCCACGGAGCGAACAAGTAGTTTATTCCAACATGGTTTAGGAACTCCTCCTTCACCTTGTCAAAGTGATGGTAACACTTCAACATGTACAGAACAGACAGCAGCATCATTATGAGAAGGGCCAGAGACCAGAGGAGGGTACATGCTATTGAAGGAAACATATGGAGGACGACCATTAATGGCGCATGCATGCGTGCATTATTGTTCTCTTTGGTGAATTGAATCAAGTTGTTCCAAAGTAGCACTTGAGCGCATACAGACAGGCTTATGCAGAAGTAACCAGCATGAAAATTTGCCAGTACGACTGACACAAAATGCTTCCCAGTCAATGGGTTTGTGCTACTGATCCTAGGCTCACTTGGGAACGTTGTTGATTCATCGATCATGATTTTGGCTTCCATTCTTGTGCAATTAATGTGGGTAGGATACGTGGGTGGAGGAATAAATTGTGCTACTGCTAGACTACTATGGTAGAAATATATAGCGAGTTAAAGATCAAAAGAGTGCAACTTCAAAAATGGTACTACTAGTTGAGTTAGTACACTATGCAACTAGAGGTTTGATCACTGGGATGTTCCAACAGACTAATCCACCGATCATAAATTCATGCATAAATATAAAATTTCAACGAAGACGAGGATTTCCAAGTTCATAGGGAGATTGCCACTATTATTGCAAACAGTGAGAATAAAAATAAATATTAGAAAAGGAGAAACCTGGTATGTCTATGATTGAGCATTACTGGAGTTCTTAAACAGTCGGAGAAGATGGCGCTGGAATGTCGGGCTCTTGTGGACAAACGAGCTCACTAAGTTTTTGGAAATGATCGTACAACTTGTCAATATCTCTTCTTTGACTAGCAACAACTTTTTCATTATCGGCTTCAATTTTCTCAACTCTTGCAGTTAATTCCCTAATTAGTTTGTCTTTCTCTTGGACTTGAGCTCTAAGCTCTACCTTACTCGGTGTAGGCCCTCTAAGAGTTCGAGGTGTAACACCATATCAAAGCATGCTACATGTCCCTTCTCTTGAGGCACAAATGACATCTCCACCAACTCTAATGTAGACAAGGGTGGATCTTGTTTTTCGTTTTCCACTATCTCATCCTGTTCAAAATGTAAAATTATAAGAACTAACTGTTAGTGGAGTGGTTTGTAAGACCACGGTTTTATCGTTCTTCCACAGGGAGCTAAGGGCCTTAGCTGCAACTAGTTGACTCTAGGTATGGTTTATGATCATGAAAGGATGAAAGACCTTAGGGTGAAAACAACACAAACACGCTATGTTCAGTCAAAAAGGTAAAACAATGGGTGTCGGGAGACTTTCGGGATGCAAACGGGAATGAGGAAATGGGTTTCGCAACAAGATAGTAACGAGAAGGGGAAATCAAATGGTAATCCCGTTGGAAAACGCCCACCGGACTTCATCTTTCAAGGATAGTCCGGATTAACTTCCCCGAAATCCATAGACAGACCCGGGAAAGTTAGTAGAACGGAATTTCCTAGTTAGTTTCTATTCGCTTTCGCGAACTAGAATACTAACTATCCTAATTCCTACCTTCCAACAAGCATTGGATGTATTCGGGATGCTTTCACACCTAAATACATCCCACTTGAGGGAAGGATAGGATTAGGAAATTGATTTCCTAACTAGTTACTCACTAATATTGTTAACCCAAACCTAATCACCCATTCACACCCTTAATATCTCCCTAACCCATTAAGATTCTAGCCACTAAACATCCTAACTATCATGATAATAACACCAAAAACTTCATTCATGCTTAAAAGAGTAAACAAGGTGACAATAAACATTCAATAATACCAACAATGTCAATAATAACAAAACAGAGATTAGTAAATAAGCAATAAATTAGAGAGAAAAAGGTTAAGAAATGCTCATTGATTGTGATGACAAGGGAGAAAACTTCAAAATAATAAAGCTCCAATGCTCCAAAGTTGAGAATAATCTTCAGACTTCCAATAATAATCAAGAGAATCCAATACAAGAACTAATAATCTCAGCAAAGATCTTCCTTAATCCCTCTAATCTAAGACTTAGAATGTGATAAAGAGTGCTAAAAATATCATAAAAGATAGCTAAAGCTGCTGTCTAATCCCCTTTTTGCTAAAATGACCTAGATACATTAAATAGTAATCAAGGTTGTTACTCAAAACTCATCATTTTACACAACAGATAAAACTGGCCCGCAGGGGACCGTGGGCACGGTCAGGGTGACCGTGGCGGTCTGCGTAAGGCAGGCGATTTCTTCTCTTCGCTTCGCACCGTCGTGGGCACGGTCCCCATGCACCGTGGTCACGGTCTAGGCGATTAGGGCTGACAACTTTTCACTCCTTCGCACCGCCGTGGCTACGGTCTTGGGAGACCGTGACCACGGTCTAGTTCGGTCAGCTTCTTCTTTAGGCATGGCAAAGATCCTACCGTAACCACGGTCAAAGTGACCGTGACCACGGTCTAGTTCGGGTGCAAGGCCTCTTCACTTTGGTCTTGGCTCCATCATACCGTGGCTACGGTCTCTGTGACCGTGACCATGGTCTCTCTCGGCCACAGTTCCTTCCAGGGTACTCTTCAGCCGTTGCCTCCGCTTCCGCTGCCTTTCGACATGGCCGACCTTTCTAATCCTCTGCCTTTGACACGACCAGGGCTCGGGGAATCTTAGGAAATCTCGGGGTTCCCGAGATTGGTGCAAAATTGGCCCATTTAGATTTGTTTTGAGTGAAACCCTTCGGAAACTACAAAAGTAACTAAAACGCATTAAAAGTTATTAAAACAAACTACGAAACAAGTCAAAAGTCTAAGGATTTAGCCGGCATTTAGACACGAAATCGATTCTAAACACCCCCCACACTTAAACCTTTGCTCGTCCCGAGCAAAACAAAACTAAACTAAACTAACTAACACAAACTCCTCTGTCGTGGGAGAGAAACAAGTGCATTTAGCGTATGCACCAAGCCCTTTGAACCCCCGGCAGCCCGGGTGGACGAGATGGACTCGTGAGGGTTTGTAGCAGCTGTACCCACAAAAGCCAAAGAAAAAGGAGAGAGGGAAAGTGAAAACAAAACCGAAGAAGACAAAAAGAACGGAAAACAAGGGCTTTGATTCACAAGATCTCGCAATCCAAACTAAGAAAACGCGATTAAACCTCCCAAAGTAACCGTTAGGAGCATCTCAAAAACACCAAACTCAGAAAAAGGTCGATCTTGAAGATTTTTGACTCCCTACACCTTGTAACAAACGAAACCCCACAGCAAAAGCACAACAAGGGGTTAACGGGAACCAAAAGACTCTAAAAACTCGCGTCCGAATTTGAAAACAACGAAACAACCGAGAGGAGCGTTGCCCTCCCTCGCATGTGGTCGCCCTTGGCTTGGTGAGGGCTGTAGGTGATGTAAGGGGAGGCCCCGCTCTCTTTTTAGAAGCAAAACTTTTCTTTTCTTTCTTCTTTTTTTTTTGTTTTTTTTTTTGGTTTTTAAAAGTCGGTATTAGCCTTATTTCGGGAATTGGACGGCCCATATAAGGGGTATACCCTCCCAACACGGTCTTTTCCATACGCCTCTCCGTCGCAAAGCTATATAGGAGGAGGGTTAAGGGGTATCCAGTGCCGTACCACGAATACCGGGCCCGTGTAGGTTGGCTAAGTGTATGGTGGTTAATGTCTTCAGCGACACGCTCCACTTATTCAGGTTATTATAACTTATAAAAGCTTTCTTCTTTCTTTTTCCTTTTTCTTTTTGCACTTTTTGCTTTTGCTAAACGAGAAACAAAAACAAACTCAGACACAAGCCCTTAGAATCTCCAGGTTCCCAACAAAATGAGAAAGGAACGGGAGTCTCACAAGACACTTAGTGAAGGGAGTCTATTAAGGGTAAGTCTCGACTAGAACCCGAGTTAGGGTCGAAAATGCTCCAACCGATTACTTTTAGAAAGAAGTTTAAGAACGGCTTCTCAACTTCGATAATGAGATCCAGGAAACAAAGTAAAACAAAAAAAACAAAATGAAAAGAAAAGAAAAACGAAAAGGTTTTCACTCCCTTTTTTCTCCATTTTCACACAAAAATTTTAAATTTTAAGCAAAAATTAGGAAACAAAGAATAAAACAACTAGGTGATCTACCCTTGAAACAGAATATCTCCCCCCCCCCCCCACACTTAAAACTCCACAATGTCCTCATCGTGGGAAGGTGTCACATGAAAAAGGGTAGAGAACCTACAAGACACAAACAAACGAAAACAACTAGCAGGTAGAAAATGGTGGCGACCGAGCCCACACGGCTCCAACAGCAAACGAAATCCCAACATAGACACTCATAGGGGTTCGCCACCCAAGAGAAAACCAAGCATGCGACGGATCATGATAAGGATTCACATAAAAAAAAGAGTAAGGTGGAAAGATATTACCTCAACCTCTTCATAAGCGTTGAAAATAGCGATCCGAAATCGTCGTTCAAGAGAGTCAGATTAACGTTAGAGTAAGAGACGACATTTCAATTATAGAATTCGCATGCGAGATCAAAAGTAAAAGAAAGGAAAAACTAACTTGAGAGATTATGAAAAGAAATTGAAAAGATGAAAAACTGAAAATATGAACAATATATACATTGCCAGGGACTTACCTTATCCCCGAATCTCACTCATTGAGGCGGGAAATAAGGGTGAAACTTGAAATATACTAACCGAAACAACTAATTCGTTGCATTCATCCCAAATAACAGTCGGTTACATCCATCCATGACCCAAAATACAAACGAGAGATGCTTAAACAACAGTCCAACCCACCAAAAACAACAAACAAACAATCCTAAGACAATCATCCAACAACCCGACAAACATGAATGATAAACTAGGTAAGGAAAAACCCGAGCAACCTAGCCGAACAATCCCCAAAATATGTGAGCTCATGCCAAAAGAAATCGAGAGACCAACAATCCAAAACCACCAGACATCGCAACTCCAAAACCCCGAAGAAGCACTCCCCCACACTTATACTTCACAAAATAAAGTAAATGGACAATGATAAAGGTCGGGTGGGGGTGGGGTGCTTACAAACGGTCCTCAAGCGGACCCTCCTGGCAGAGGGCGGGGTTGTGGTGGAAAGAAGGATGGGTAATAGGGATTCACATAGTCAGGAGGTGCTGGGAAACGGCCCTCAACAGCGTAATGATGGAAACTCCAATCACGCATGAAGCGGTTTTGTTGGCGGAGGTACTCTTCGTGGTGCTGCAGGTGTCGTTGGATGTTCACAAGATGCTTTTGTTGATCCTCGAGCAACTTCACCTGGGAACAGAGAAGTTTGTTCTGCTCACGAATCTCAATACTCAAGCCTTTGATTTCAGAAGTGATTTGGTTCAGATCGCCATGCTGTGTCGAGCTCTCTGGCATCTTCTCATGGGTATTCTCCTCAAACTCTTGTAATAAACTAGAAATAGGGATAGGTGCACCGCCAATTATCCTCGGCCAACAATAAAATTGTCCGCACGACCAATTTTCATTATCTGCAATATCGAGCTATTCTTCGGCATGAGTGGGGTCGAGAGGAATGCGGATTTTCCTATCGCCATAACCATGATGGTAGATGGTGCGTGAATGACGCTCAGAAATTATCTCCATTTCGATCAACAGCCCCTTATCAATGGGGATAGGGACATAGCGCGGCTTCCATAATCCCAGGTAATCACCAAACCCTTGCTTCCGGAGGAAGTGACATATTATATGGCCCATTCCTAGGTTGGTGAAGTTATCAGTTCTACTCATCTCCCCTAACCAATGTAGGATGCAAGAGCCTAAGTTCACTCGTTCCCCCTTCAAAGTATAGTAAATTATGAAAAGATCGTCCGGACGAACATGTAATCGTTCTTCATCTCGCCCAAACATTGAATTAGCAATCACCAAATGGAAAAACCGGACAGCAGGATTACAAAAATCTTGTGCTCGAGATTCCTTAGGGCAGTAGAACTTCACCTGACCTTCTTCGGAGTCAACAGGTGCTCTTCTCCAACAAGTTAACCGCTTCCACGCTTCTTGTTCATCGAACTCCTCACACTCCCAGAAGTATACCCCATCCTCTGGTAATTCCAAAGCTTGGTAAAATTCTTGAACAGAACATTCTAGCTCCCTATCACCCACTCTATAGTTGAAAATGGCCTCAGGGTACCCATCACTAAAGACTTGAAGTGAACTCATGAATTCAAGTACGGGCTGGTCTATGATTGGTTCCTTGATATTGAGAGTGCTTTCCAGCCAAGTACCTGAGCGAGAGTGTCGAAACTGGACCGACAGTGAAGAGTGTTGATTGTCTCATCACATAGAATCTCTGGAGCGTAGATGTGTCGCTCCTGGAGGTCATCATAGCGAGTCTTGTGCAGTTCACCACGAAAAGTAACCTTGGTACAGGGACAACTTTTGATGAACGTAGCTGGTTGAGCCCTTCTCAATTCGAGAGAAGATGGCAGCTGTGGTGGTGATGGAGGGAGCTTCCTAGGTCGACCCCTTTTTGGTTTCATCATTCCAATGTTCAAAATTCAAGAACCCTAGATCTAGGCAGAGAAATACGCACACAACAACCAAAATCAACTAGGAAATCGAACTTGGATGCATCAACAAACAATACCTGAATTGAAGTGATGGGGAACTCCTCTTGCTAATTTCGACCCCCACAAGCAACAAGAGAACTGAAATTTGCTTGAAGATGGTCTGAAAATGGCGAACACAGTAGCTAGGGCACGGTTGTAGGAGAAAGTTGGGAGAAATGGAGGAATTGGTGGTGGTGTTGTTGAATTTTGGAAGAGAGCTAGAGGTTTAGGGTTTGGTGAGGGTTTTCGAAGGTGAGAGTGAGGAAGAAAGTGAAAGAGAAATGAGGGGAAATAATATTGAACCCCCGACATATCGCAGGTTTTCGACAGACCGTGGCCACGGTCCATTTGACCATGGGCACGGTGTGATTCGGGTGAGGGAAAAAGAAGGGAAAAAGCAGGGCGGAGACCGTGGCTGCGATAAACCTCACCGTGGTCACGGTGATGTTCGGGACCAAAATTTCCAAGAATCATGCTGCGATGAGACCGTGGCTGCGGTGACTTCCACCGTGGCCACGGTGATCTTCGGCTTGGCTAAACAGGGAGCAACTTTGAGTATGCTGACCGTGGCTGCGGTGACTCCCACCGTGGGCACGGTCCCTTTCGGTTCATCTCCAGCATCTACAAGGCTCAAAACTTGGAGAAAAATTGTTAAGTCCTAAAATCTACCCTCTTGTCATCCACTCCCTTTTCTTTCTCGCTCAATTATCATTCAAGGACACTCTCCAATCGCTCAAAAACACTTTCAAACCCCGACTCTCATAGAACCACTCTCGATTTTTTTTTCTTTTTTTTTCATTTTTAACTCAAAAAAGCTTTTCTAATAAAATAAAACAAAGGAAGAAGAAAGGCAAAAAAATTAGGGAAATAAAAATGAAAGCACTAAAAATTTAAAGAAAACACTAAATTAGGGGGAAGTAGTTCATACCTCTCCCGGGTGCTTGTTTTGTAGGTCCTAGCTCAACCTTTTCCGATGCTTTTTCAATTTCCAAAATCCGCGAGGTATGTCACAACTGTCCCGACATATTCCTTGCCCATGATGTATGGTTTGAGTTTCGATGAGTTTGCTTTGAAACACTTTCCTTGGGCATCTTTCAACTCAACTACTCCAGCGGAAAGAATTCTCACTATTTCGAATGGTCCGGACCACCGTGATCTCAATTTCCCAGAGAATAACTTTAGCCTTGAATTGAAAATGAGAACCCTATCGCCTACCACAAACTCACGTCGGTTCAACCTCTTGTCATGCCATGCTTTCGTTCTCTCCTTGTAGATCTTGTTGTTCTCATATGCATGAGGCCTCAACTCCTCAAGCTCTTCTAATTGAAATAACCGACTACCTCCGGCCGCCTTGAGATTGAAGTTCAACTTCTTGATTGCCCACATGGTTTTGTGCTCAAGTTCGACGGGGAAGTGACATGCCTTCCCGTAGACAAGACGGAAAGGAGTAGTGCCGATCGGTACATGTCTTGAAAGCGGTGCGGTATGCCCACAAAACCTCATCCAATTTTTCTGCCCAATCTTTCCTTGAAGAGTTAACCGTCTTCTCTAAGATCTCCTTGATGACACGGTTGGAGATTTCCACTTGACCTTGTGTTTGTGGATGGTAAGGAAGTCCCTTCTTATGCTTGATGCCGTACTTCTCCAAGAGAGACTCGAATCTCTTTTCGATGAAATGGGAACCGTTGTCACTAATGATGACCCGTGGGATGCCAAATCTTGGGAATAGGGTTTTTTTCAAGAATTTCGAAACGGATTTCCCGTCGCATCTTACACATGGTATGGCCTCGACCCACTTTGTGACATAGTCTACCGCCACTAGGATGTATTGGAAACCCCTTGACGACGGGAAAGGACCCATGAAGTCCAATCCCCATACATTGAAAGCTTCCACCTCAAGAATATAGTTCAATGGTGCTTCATTCTTCCGGGAGATGTTACCGGACCTTTGACACCTGTCGCATTTCTTGACATGCGAATGGGCGTCACGAAAAAGAGTCGGCCACCAATAGCCGGTTTGCAAAACCCTTGCCGCCATCTTTTGGGGGCCACCGTGACCTCCCACCGGAAATTCATGACAATGGGTCATAATAGATTGCACTTCACTCTCGGGAATACATCGTCGGTACATCCCGTCATTTTCAAGACGGAAAAGGAAAGGATCATCCCAAAAGTAATGCTTCATGTCGTGGAGGAATTTCTTCTTTTGATGATGGTTCAAGTGTTGAGGGATCACTTCGCTCGCCAAATAATTCACAATATCCGCATACCAAGGATGCGAGTTGATAGCCAAGAGTCGCTCGTCCGGGAAAGCGTCTACAATCGGTTGGGTGTCTTCTAAGTCGACAAGAATCCTCGAAAGGTGATCGGCTACGACATTCTTCGTGCCCGCCTTATCGCGGATTTCCAAATCAAATTCTTGCATAAGCAAGACCCACCGTATAAGTCTCGGTTTTGTCTCCTTCTTTCGCATCAAGTATTTGATAGCGGCATGATCCGTGTAGACTACCACCTTAGAGAACATGAGGTATTGCCGGAATTTGTTGAGCGCAAAAACGATCGCTAAAAGCTCCTTTTCCGTGGTAGTGTAGTTCCTTTGGGCGCTATCAAGCGCATGGCTTGCGTAATAGATGACCCTTGGCTTCTTGTCTACTGTTTGGGTCAAACACGCTCCTATGGCGAAGTCGCTCGCGTCAGCCATAATCTCAAAGGGTAGCGTCCAATCCGGAGGTTGAACTACCGGAGCGAAAATCAAAGCCTGCTTCAACCTATAAAACGACTCAAGGCACTCATCAGTGAAAATGAAAGGAGCATCTTTACACAAGAGGTCAGTTAGAGGTCGAGCAACTTTTGAAAAATCCTTGACAAACCGGCGATAAAAGCCGGCATGGCCAAGGAAACTACGCACCCCTTTAACGGAAACTGGGGGTGGTAGGCGCTCTATAACCTCAACTTTGGCCTTATCTACTTCGATGCCCTTAGAAGAGATTAAGTGACCCAGAACGATACCTTGTTCCACCATGAAGTGGCATTTCTCCCAATTCAGAACTAGATCCACTTCCTCACAACGAGTTAACACTTTCTCCAAATTTAGCAAACAGTCATCGAAAGAATTACCGTACACAGAAAAATCATCCATAAAGACTTCCATGCATTTTTCAATGAAATCGCTAAAGATAGCCATCATACAACGTTGAAAAGTCCCAGGGGCATTACATAAACCAAATGGCATGCGACGATAAGAAAATGTCCCATATGGGCAAGTGAAGGTGGTTTTTTCTTGATGTGAGGGGTGGATTGGAATTTGAAAGAAACCCGAGTACCCATCCAAAAAGTAAAAATGCGAATGACCCGCCAACCGTTCTAACATCTGGTCAATAAAGGGAAGGGGGAAATGGTCCTTCTTTGTTACTTTGTTTAATTGGCGGTAATCGATACACATCCGCCAACCGGTGATGGTCCGGGTACTAACTAGTTCTTTCTTGTCATTTTCAATTACGGTCAATCCACCTTTCTTGGGCACACACTGAACCGGGCTTACCCATTCGCTATTTGCGATGGGGAAGATGATCCCAGCAGCTAGCAACTTTACTACTTCCTTTTTAACCGCTTCTTGCATATTGGGATTTAAACGACGTTGGGGTTGCCTAGTAGGCTTGGCATTTTCTAGCAAATCAATCGAATGCATGCATATGGAAGGGGATAAACCTTTCAAGTCTTCTATCCTATAACCCAATATGTTTCCTAAGCAAATCAAGCAACTTGGACAATTCAAAATCATTCAAATTCGCATTCACAATGACAGGATAAAATTCTCATCATCCAAGAAAGCATATTGGAGGGAAGGGGGTAAAGCTTTAAGCTCTAAAGGAGTAGAAGATTGAATTTGAGAAGAAGACATACCTTTGAAGATCGCATCTTGAATCTCCATACACTCCATATAAGGCTCATCGATAATAATCTCCTTATGCATGGGTGAAGAGTCAAGAAGGTTGGTGAAGAAAGTAATATCGGTGCCGTCGGTCTCAAATTGGAAAGACTCTAATAAGCAAGCTCCCAAGGGATCATCACAAATAGATTCAAGAAGATGGGAGTCCTCAATATACTCATCAACAAGGAACTCCATCATATCAATGGCATAGCATGAATCCCCATACGAAGGACCCTTCAATGACCCCTCAAGTTGAAAAATTATGCTTTCATTCCCAACATTCAACGACATGCTTCCATTCTTCACATCGATAATGGCTCCCGCCGTAGCAAGGAATGGCCTTCCTAAAATAATAGGGATGTTGTTATCATCCTCTATCTCCAAGATCACAAAATCACAAGGAATCAAAAACCGCCCCACTTGGATCGGGATGTCTTCCCATATTCCCAACGGTCTTCGCACGGAACGGTCGGCCAATTGAAGGTTAATTGTTGTAGGAGCAAGATCGTCGAGATTTAACTTCTTGCAAATCGAATAAGGCATGACGCTTACACTTGCTCCTAGATCACAAAGGGCACGGCCAATTCGCATATCACCAATGGTGCATGGAATAGAAAAACTTCCGGGGTCGGCTAATTTCTCCGGTGATTTGTTATCGATAATTACACTACAATCCGCCGTCACATGGATCGTAGATTTCTCTTGAATTCTTCTCTTGCTCGTGAGAAGCTCCTTCAGATGCTTCTTGAAGGACGGAACTTCAGAAATGGCATCAAGAAATGGAATGTTCACTTGAAGCTTCTTGAGCATCTCAATGAATTTTGAAAACTTTGCATCGGATTTTGGCTTTGCTAACCGATCAGGAAAAGGGACCAGTGGTAGCTTTGGCTTCTCAATAATCTGGGTTGGTTCTTCTTCCACCATTTTTCTTTTTCCTTTCCTTAACTTCTCTATCTCCTCTTGTTCTTTACTAGACTCTCCCAATTCATCCTCATGTGCTCTCTCAACTTCCTCACCCAATACTAACTCACTTTCCCGCTTCTTCAACAAATCTTCCTCATCCGAGATATCCACCACGTCACCTTCCTTGTCACCCAAGACCTCCTCTCCCACCATTCTAGGTCCATCAATCTCCTTGCCACTCCTCAAAGTGATCGCATTAAGTTGCCCCTTTGGGTTATGTTGGGATTGGCTAGGCAAAGATTGGATAGGTTGAGATTGTTGTGCCAATTGGGCCAATAGTAACTCGAGGTTCTTAATGCGAGTTTGGTCTTTTTCTCGGTCTAAGGCCATCTTTTCTTGAGATAAGGATATCTTCTCTTGAGTTAGGGCCAACTTTTGGAGAGTTTGGTCAAGGGTTTCTTGTTGTCATGGTTTGGGTGCTTGGGAAGATTGACCTTGGTGAGGATTTTGGTGGTGGTTTTGGTGGTATTGGCGGCGATTTTGATTTGGGAAACCGGGGGGTGGGTTTTGGTTTAGGGGAGCTTGTTGGTTGTAGGCGTAATTCCCACGGGGACGAATGGCGGTTTGATTGGTATAGGAGAGGTTATTGTTGGGATAGATGGCTTGGACTTGCTTGGTTTGATACTCTTCACATCGCTTCGAAGAATGTGGCCCTCGATAAAAATCAAATACCAAGACTCGGGCATCCGAAATAAGCATAGGTACTTCTTGGGCCGCCTTTACTTGCCTCGTGGTTTCCTCCAAAGCTGCCTTTTGTTGCATCTTAAGAACGGCATTCATGAGAAATTTAATGGTAGGTTGCTTTCTAGAGGAGGACCATCTGTTGGACCACGACCGCCTCCCCAATGAGGAGAGTTTTGGGATAGCTCGTGAAGAAATACGTTTGCTTCCTCCGCCGCTTGAGGAACATGCCCCCCGAGGCATGATCGTTGGATTCTCGCAAAGAGCTACTCAATCCGGAATAGAAGTGATGCAATAATAACCAATCCTCAAGATTATGATGTGGACACCTCCGTTGGAGACCTTTGAATCTCCCCCATGCTTCGAATAACGACTCATCGGGCTCTTGCTTGAAGCTCATGATGGCTTGCCTCAACCGACACGTCTCGTCATTGGGAAAAAACCTTTGAAGAAAGTCGCGGCTAAGGGCATCCCATGTTGAATAAGTTCCGGGCAGACACGTGTTGAGCCATAATAATGCTTTCCCCTTCAAGGTAAGAGGGAAAAACTTCAGCTTCATGTATTCGGCGGAAACTCCATTCATTTGTACGAAGCCGATGCGTTGCTCGAATCTGTTGATGTGGTCAATAGGATTTTCATGCTCTCCTCCATGGTACAGGGTGTTCTCAAATATTTCCAATAAATATGGCTTGAACTCGAACGATGCATTCGGTGATAATTCTGGTAATATGATGGGATCGCCTCCCGTACCCGACGATGGTAAGGAATATGATGCTAAGGTACGGGGTGGAATTTGGTCTCCGTCAGCCATTGGAATTTCGATCGTCCCTCACTCCCTTTGTTGTCTAGCTCGTCTCGAACCGGCGTTAGCTTGTCGAATAATACTCTCCGGATTCGGGTTCGGTGGAGTTACAGGAGTTTGGCATCGTCGAGAGCGAGTCCGCATGCACAAAAGGAACAAACAGGAGAATCAAATTTCCAGTAACTAAGGATAAAAAAAATCTCTAGCAGTGAAATGATCTTAAACAACCTAAAGACAAAGAGCTAAGTTAGGTGCGCTTGCTCCCCGGCAACGGCGCCATTTTGTTAGTGGAGTGGTTTGTAAGACCACAGTTTTATCGTTCTTCCACAGGGAGCTAGGGGCCTTAGCTACAACTACTTGACTCTAGGTATGGTTTATGATCATGAAAGGATGAAAGACCTTAGGGTGAAAACAACACAAACACGCTATGTTTAGTCAAAAAGGTAAAACAATGGGTGTCGGGAGACTTTCGGGATGCAAACGGGAATGAGGAAATGGGTTTCGCAACAAGAGAGTAACGAGAAAGGGAAATCAAATGGTAATCCCGTTGGAAAACTCCCACCGGACTTCATCTTTCAAGGATAGTCCGGATTAACTTCCCCGAAGTCCATAGACAGACCCGGGAAAGTTAGTAGAACGGAATTTCCTAGTTAGTTTCTATTCGCTTTCGCGAACTAGAATACTAACTATCCTAATTCCTACCTTCCAACAAGCATTGGGTGTATTCGGGATGCTTTCGCACCTAAATACATCCCACTTGAGGGAAGGATAGGATTAGGAAATTGATTTCCTAACTAGTTACTCACTAATATTGCTAACCCAAACCTAATCACCCATTCACACCCTTAATATCTCCCTAACCCATTAAGGTTCTAGCCACTAAACATCCTAACTATCATGATAATAACATCAAAAACTTCATTCATGCTTAAAAGAGTAAACAAGGTGACAATAAACGTTCAATAATACCAACAATGTCAATAATAACAAAACAGAGATTAGTAAATAAGCAATAAAATAGGGAGAGAAAGGTTAAGAAATGCTCATTGATTGTGATGACAAGGGAGAGAACTTCAAAATAATAAAGCTCCAATGTTCCAAAGTTGAGAATAATCTTCAGACTTCCAATAATAATCAAGAGAATCCAATACAAGAACTAATAATCTCAGCAAAGATCTTCCTTAATCCCTCTAATCTAAGACTTAGAATGTGATAAAGAGTGCTAAAAATATCATAAAAGATAGCTAAAGCTGCTGTCTAATCCCCTTTTTGCTAAAATGACCTAAATACATTAAATAGTAATCAAGGTTGTTACTCAAAACTCATCATTTTACACAGACAAAGCGGCCCATGCAGGGACCGTGGGCATACGAGGATGATGGCCACGGTCTGCGTAAAGCGTGAGATTTCTTCTCTTAACCGCTCAGACCGCCACGTGGCACGGTCCCATGCACCGTGGTCACGGCTCCGTGCGCGCTACGGTCTTGGGAGACCGTGACCACCGTCTAGTTCAGTCAGCTTCTTCTTTAGGCATGACGAAGATCCTATTGTAACCACTGTCAAAGTGACCGTGACCACGGTCTAGTTCGGGTGCAAGGCCTCTTCACTTTGGTCTTGGCTCCATCGTACCGTGGCTACGGTCTCTGTGACCGTGACCACGGTCTCTCTCGGCCACAGTTCCTTCCAGGGTACTCTTTAGCCGTTGCCTCCGCTTCCGCTGCCTTTCGACATGGCCGGCCCTTCTAATCCTCTGCCTTTGACACGACCAGGGCTCAGGGAATCTTAGGAAATCTCGGGGTTCCCAAGATTGGTGCAAAATTGGCCCATTTAGATTCGTTTTGAGTGAAACCCTTCGGAAACTACAAAAGTAACTAAAACGCATTAAAAGTTATTAAAACAAACTACGAAACAAGTCAAAAGCCTAAGGATTTAGGCGGTATTTAGACACGAAATCGGGTCTAAACACTAACACAAATAAACACAATATGAAATTATAAAATTGTAGTAACTACGGCAAAATAAAAGGGGTGTAAAATTGTTGATAGCTTGTAAAAATAATAGATAGATAAGTCATACATATACTTCTTGATCTAACTCATTCAAAGCACGAGCCTTTCCTAGTCTGGATGCCATGAAAACTTCAGAAAGTCTCGGTTCCTTGCCATCTTTGCCTCCCTATAAATAGATAAGAATTAAGCTAAAGGGATCATATTAAGACAACATTGTAGTTAGTAAGCTATAAATACATAGAATTTAAGCCAAAGGCGCATTGGTTTAGAGTTGAAAGCAACTATTCATACCAAGTCTTCATAGATGATTTGTCGAATTGGTTTGCTACCAGTACGGGATTGCATGGTTAAATTAGCTCTATTTTCAGAATTTCTAACAGTTAGTATCTGCAATTTGCCAGCATTTATTAGGTCATTAAAATAGTGTCCCCAAAGAGACTAACTATACAAATGAATGGTCCATTATGTAAGATACACAATAAATTAAGTAGTTACGTGAACGTCCGGGTCAGTGTAATGCTCTAATACGAGCCACTCCCAATCTTCTTTGACCAAAGCCTTGGGGATATTATCCGGTTTTAGTGCATCCTTTATGTCCGAGACCTGTTTTAGATGTAGCTGTTTCATTTCACCTCGCCAATTTTGCCATAGCCCCTTCGCATAGCGCATGACCTCAAAGCGAGCATTCTCAATTCCTGTAAACTTATCCTACCACACAAAAATATTTAAGAGATCGAAAAGTAAATAAATTGCAGGATATCACTTATTCTAATAGTTCATATCAATCTCATAACTTAACAATAATTGAAAATCTCATAACTTAACAATAATTTGTCCAAATACTTGCCATCAATGTCATTCCAGCTATGCACTTTTACCGGCAACATGTTCCGATCACGGACAAGTTTCCAACATGCGTTGAGAATACACCTCAATTGTCACCATTCGATCCTTTATTATAGAAGATGACATCAAGCTTTTATCCAGGCCTCAAAGCAGCTACTTTTTTAACCTTGTTTCTTCTTCGCAGTTTCCAATTAATGCTTCTTTTTCGTGTTTTTTCAGAGGATCTACAAAATGTAAAATAATCAATTAATTTGCCAACCTATTCTAGCCCTTTTTGACATTTCCAATCAATTTTGTCCTGAAAATTTGTCAGAATATGTGATAGAAGAGATATCAAATCCCAAAGGAAATTGCTCACTATCACAAACAAGGGGCTTGGAATATGTGATGGAAGGACATATTAGGGACATGACAGCACCAATGGACCATAGAAGAAGCAAATAACAAGGTACAAACACCCAGCAAATAACCCAAAAAAAATTGAAGACAAAAGCTACAAACAGCTGCAACAAATAAGGGACAGAAATGGGAGAACAAAGAAACCCACCTAGTATTTGAGCTGGAATTTCAGACCCAATATCCAAAAATTCAAGTTTTCATTTTTAAACATGCAACTACTAAATATGTAACTACAATCAACAGGGACTAATGATACTTAGCTTAAAACTGGATAAGAGTGCATAAAATCACACTATAGTTACTGTAAGTAACACAACCAAAAGTAAGAATGCATACCAATAACCAACAGGAAACCTGCAACCAACCAAAGAAGCAAATAGACCCTTTCAAAGAGTCTTATTCGCAGTTTCAAGATGTGTCATTGATTTTTGGATGGAGGGAATATGCTGACTGTTTTTGTTCTGTTTTGTTTTGCCACTTCATATGACTCCTAATTGATTACTTAATTAGTAAAAAGCATTTGATTCTTGCAAGTCTTCTGACCATCAAATTCGGGGGGCGGGGGAGATTGAATTTTTTGCAAGTCTTCTCGGAATTTTATATGTTTTTAAGAGGAGAGAGTGTGTCAAAAAAGAGGGGTGGGGGTGAAAAAAACCATACCAGTTACGTTAATAATTTGTTTCAAATAAACACTATGCTATTTTCAAATCCAATGGTGCAAGGTAGTAAATTATACCTGAATTGCTCAGAGTTGCAGAGTTTCCCATCCCATTCAAACATTGAGCTTCACTCGGGGAATCACCTTCAGTACCACTACCATTTTCCTGTGCTCCTGTTGATCCTTGACCCACATTCGACCTTTCATCACTTGTATTATTTGTAGAATTACCTCGTAGGATTTCACGCAACCTTTATAAAAACAACACAACTAATAAATGTAACTTCCAAGGGGAGATATGACATCATTAACCACAACAATTGTAATTACAATACATAAATAATGGAACAATTACAAAAAATCACAATATAATTAATACCATTCTGGAAGTGGCTCATTCAAACCAAGAGGCACGCCTTGATTCACATCACCTCCACTACGAGCTGGCATATGACGGTTCACATCTTCTTCAGGTACTACCTGTAGGACATAAGTGGGATAAAGTAGGATAATTAATTCTCTATCATAAAAAGGCACTTCACTAGTTACTCCGTAAATATGTCTGTTCAACAGTTGGGTTTTGTAAATACATGTTCTAATAGACAAGTGATGAAGCAGTTTAGTCATTTTACCAATTGAGGTTCAGTTTGTGAATGTTGGTGAGCAAGTTCTGGTGTAAGTTGTTAACTCTTTGGCCAAATGAAATCAGCTACTTGTATGTAGTTTTACTTCATTGCTTGTGCCCAGTTTAAAATTACGTTAATAATTTGGTAGACAATATGAT
The DNA here is from genome assembly GCA_029582165.1 of Portulaca oleracea. Classification (NCBI taxonomy): domain Eukaryota; kingdom Viridiplantae; phylum Streptophyta; class Magnoliopsida; order Caryophyllales; family Portulacaceae; genus Portulaca; species Portulaca oleracea. The sequence continues at coordinate 28,487,883 of CM055889.1, read as the reverse complement.
ACAAACTTCAAGGATGAAACACTACAAGTACCTCATTGTCCTTTGCAGCTCCACCTCCATCATGCAACTCATTGTTAGAAACCAAACCAAGGCCTTTGGTGCTCACGTTTTGTGCTGGAGATTTCAGCGGTACTGGAGATTTGGGACAAGGGTTTTCCTTCAAGGTAGCAAGTCGCCCTCGAGTTAGAGAACTAGGTGCTATATACTTTGCTTTCGTTGTGCCCTTTACCGAAGTAGCCATGAACTCTATAAAATAATTCAAACGAAAGTGAACAATAATACATAAGAATGTAAAGAGGTATTCACATATAAAGGAGATGAATGTATAAAGCTCGGATAATAATAAATATTTAATGCATATTAACATTACTTTAACGTTGAAGTCAACATATAACCTACAAAAACATATGAAGATTTGATAGCATACAACAATACCATGATGGAAACTCAAGTTTTCCTCGATCGTTTAGTCTTTCTACTAGTCGAAGGTACATCAACTATTTCTGCATCTACATCATTCCTACAAACATCACGGTACTCGAATTCTTCATTCAAAGCATTTGTTGATGATGCAAATGGACAAGTCTCAGAAAGAAATGAACAATTTTGTTGATAAGCTTCATGATGATCTTCATTTCCTTGTCCATCTTTTTCCTCAAGAACTGACTCATATGAACCTTGAGGTTCAACCTTCACCGCAACACATCAACCCTTTCGACACACATCAGTAACATAAAAAACTTGTGAAGCTTGAGCTGCCAACACAAAAGGATCATTTGACTTCAATTGGCGTTGACAATTTACACTAACAAAGCCAAACTTGTCTACATAGATTCCCTTTTTATGTTCCACATCCCACCATTTATATCGGAAAAATACTACCTCATTACCCCGGTGTATTCCAAACTGAAGACCTCCATCAGAACACCATAGTAGTCTATGTCAACTTCTCCATCACCTACATTACCAACTACAAGAACTCCACTATTCTGAGTTTTTCCACCCCTTTCATGACTAATTGTGCGAAACTTAAAGCCATTAGTTATATAGCCATTATAGCTCTTCAAGTATGGAGTAGGTTTTCGAGCTAAAGATAATAGTTCACCCCCATAAGGACAATTCCCTTGTTTGTACAACTCTTCAACCTATATAAACCAAAATATTTACATAAAATCAAAGTCGTTGAATATATACAAACATATATCAAACAATTTGTAACCAAACATACATACTTTGGTTGCAAACCACTCAACGAAATGGTTGTTTTTTTCACCTTCAGTCATGCCATTCAAACTCTCTAGCATGTGGGAATGTTCTCTACAAGATAAAGTAAATTAGATGATACCCCCAACAATCACTTGAAGACTTGGCAAATTGGTTTGGATGATACAACTTACTCTATAAATGGTGATACTTCAGGGCAATTCATCAAAGCATACAAATGGGCCTGGTCTCTTTCTCGCACATCCATATCGCATATTTTGTAAGCTCCAAGAGGCCTGCCGGGATGTGAAAAAATACTAAGTAATTTTCCTTCTCTCACCCCACCATCATCATTACGAACTGGGCGATTGATTCTAGTCTCAATCCCATTTAAATAGCGGGAACAAAGTGTGTTGCACTCATCAGTTGTGTAACCCTCTGCAATTGAACCTTCTAGACAAGCTGTATTGCGCACCAGAGACTTTTTTGTGTATAAAACACGCTCTCCGAAGTACATCCACCTATTTTGGACTGGGACACCAAGAATAGCCTCTTCTGCCAAGTGGACAGGTAGATGCAACATTACATTAAAGCATGCAAGAGGAAACAACTTCTCTAACTTGCACAAAGTTAGTGGCATTTGAGCCTTAATCGCAACCAAGTCATCCATCTTCAACGACTTTGAACATAAGACTTTAAAAAACATCGAATTTATATAAGTGCTTCACTCACTTCTTTTGTAGGCATTCCTCCTCGAAAAAATAGAGGAAGTAACCTTTGAAGAAGAATGTGGTGATCATGGCTCTTTAACCCAGAAATCTTACATTCCTTCACATTCACACATCGAGAAATATTTGATGAGAAACCATCAGGAACCTTGATTTCCTTAAGAAATTTGCATAAGTCTTGCTTTTGCTTTTGCGATAATACATAAGGAGCTGGCGGTAACTCAAGCTTGTTACCCTTCTCACGCGGATGCATATCAGGACTTATATTGAAGGCCTGGAGATCTAACCGAGACAAGGCGTTGTCTTTGGTCTTCCCCTTTGTGTTCATAAGGGTCACAACAATAATTTCAGACACATTCTTTTCAATATGCATGACATCTAAATTATGTCGTAATAAATTGGTGGCCCAATAAGGAAGCTTAAAGAAAATGCTCTTTTTATTCCAGTTATCTCCTCTTTTCTCATGATCTATTTTCACCTTCACATGAGGAGCTTTACTTAAGGGCATCCCTTCTAAGTCATCCACCTCTCTAAGAACACCAGTTCCATCTAGTGGTTGAGGAGCATCCTCTAACTCGACATTGCCAAACCAATCCTTCTTTTTACGCCAGCTATGGTTCTTAGGTAGAAAGCGTCTATGGCGCATGTAAACTTGCTTTGCACAATGCTTTAGCCTAAGAGAATGGGTATGTTTGTGGCATACATGACAAGCAAGTTTCCCTTTGGTGCTCCATCCAGATAAAATTCCATAGGCCGGAAAATCATTGATTGTCCATAATAAACCTGCCCTCATCTTGAAGTTTTGACTTCTGCATGCATCATATGTATAAACTCCATCCCATAACTCCAAAAGATCATCAATCAGTGGTTGCAAGTAAACATCAATAGCCTCACCAGGGCCCTCCGGGCCAGGAATAATCAAGGATAAAATGAAATTAGATTGTTTCATGCAATTCCAAGGAGGTACATTGTATGGGATAAGTATCACAGGCCAAATGCTATAAGGGATGGCGGAGTTAGAAAAAGGTTGAAATCCATCACTCATTAATCCATGTCTAACATTGCATGGATCTGAGGAAAATGTCCTGTTAACTTCATCAAAACATTCCCAAGCTTTAGAATCAGCGAGATGCCTCATAATTCCATCTTTGATGCGTTCTTCATCATGCCATCGCATGTCCGAAGCTGTCTTTGAACACATGAAGTGACGTTGAAGTCTTGCTTTAAGTGGGAAATGTCGCAATACCTTCACAGGTATTTTCTTCCCATTGGCCTTTCTCTTTTCCTCCCCACTACGCTCATCTTCTGTCCACCTAGATGCCCCACAGACTTTACAAGCATCAAGTGATGCATCATCCTTCCAAAATAGCATGCAATTATTTCTACATGCATCAATTTTGTTGTATGAGAGTCCAAGATCTTTAATGATCTTTTTAGCCTCATAATACGATTCGGCTAACGTGGAACCCGATGGCAATAACTCATTGTTCAGAAACTCTGACAACATGGTAAACGATTTATTACTCCATCTTCCAAGAGATTTGATATGAAGTAACTTCATCATTGCAGACAACTTAGAGCATTTAGAGCTTGGATATGCAGGTTCCTGAAGGTTCTCTAACAACCTAAAAAATTTCATAGCTTCAGCATCTGGTTCCTCCACAAAATCATCCATGCCCGAAGAGCCAAAGTTTATTCCTTGTTCATTAAGACCATGGTAAATTGGAAATAAATATCTAATCATTTGATCAGTCTCATCATCATCATCACCATCATCACCACCTTGACAATGTCCCTCTAATTCTTCACTGCTATGGAGATTCTCCTCCATCTCATCGTCACTACCATCATTGGATTGTGGTTCATTAGCCATTTCTCCATGATGGTACCAAAATGTGTAACCTTGAAGGATCCCATACACTATGAGATGTGTTTCAACTTCATCTCTTGTATGCTCACTTGAATTACAACACTTGACACAAGGGCACTTTATCAATATGGTTTCTTGTCCTAACCGTGTGAATGCATATGAAAGGATGTCCTTTACTCCTTGGTTGTATTCTTGACTGAGACGACCATTAGAAGATAGAGTCATCCATTTTTTATTAGGTGCCATGACACTGCAAATTACCTATACATACATAATTAATTTAATTTCAAAGCAGATATTCGACAGAGGCTAGGAGGTAACACACTCAAATAATAGACACTCATTTAAACAAGGATAAAGACCACTAATACCACATAATCAAGTATGAAACATTGTCAAGTAACAATCTCAATAAAATATGACAAAATTAAATAGCCCAAGCACCAATACATATATAAATATCTCTATTAAAACTTATCTTACCTATCATACCATCAGTAGGAGTTGATTTGTCCCCACTTTGTCTTGGAGGAAACAGGGATCTTCGAATTGGTTGTTTCTTCTCGGAGGATGATCCTATAGGTTTCCTAGAAATAGAACTCATGTTGGCTTTTCCACTACGCTCTAGGTTACTAGAAGGTGGATGCTCCGAAAGGTTGTTTTGGGATATGACATAATTTGTATCAACAAAGTTGTGTGCAACAAATGGCAACATAAGGTAGTCGCTAGGTTTATCAATCACATAGACATGCATTATTTTGCATTTCACAAGTTTGGGACCCATCTCAACAACCTCCTTATCCCCAATAATCCGCCTTAACTCACTACCTATCCTAAAAGTCTTCCACCAAAGCTCTTCTATGTTGCCCTCATACTTGCAATCATCCCTCAACAATTTGCGTAGTGTAGCTATGGACAACTTTTCATATGAATAGCTAAGGGTAGTACACCCACTCTCTCCAATATAATGGATTTTCTTATCCCTTTTCTCAAATTTACCCCCATAATGAAAGGACAATATTATCTCAAAATTTAAAGACATCTGCAATAAAAAAAAACACAAATATACCACATCGTCAGTTCTTCTACCATGATATCACTAATAACTTACTAAGATTTAACAGGCAATAACAAAAACCACTCCATCAAAATATATGCAATTCACAAGTAATTGGTAAACTCGTATGAAAACCACTCCATCATTTTCTTTACATTCCATCTTTATTTTTTTGTTTTGTTTTTGACACTGAACTTGCTACTATTTAATCAATAACTATTCATGCTAAAGTCTAAAAATGGCAACTAGACAAATTTCACCCACCCTTAATATATTATTCTTAATTTCCAACATTTTTAATTATTTTTGTCACTTTATTACTGTGCTGTGAGAAACAAGGTAAGCTGGATGAATCTATGAAGAGGAAGTCGAGGCTGAGGCAACGTGTCCACCAAACAAATAAACAAATATATATAGAACATGACAGATGTAAGCAGTAGGAGGAGAGAATAAAATTCTGAAGTGCAAAAGGTTGTGATTTGTGAAGCTAGCACACAAGCAGCAAACCAAAGGCAAGCACCAAAGTAAAGCAAGCAGGTCACTCCCTCTTTTAATATATATATATATATATATATATATATATATATATATATATATATATAAGTTGTGTTCAATAAGAAAAAGAAAAAGGATGAATGGTGATTGGATTGTGTGTCGCGTAAACTATATGCAATGCATCAAATAATAACTTAAAACATATGACACAAAAAATGTCAGTATAACACACAATAGCATTCATGTACAACACGACAGCGGTATATGCAATCACATTCATGTAAACTGTCGGTGACTTTAAGTACCAGATATGCTCAAACATAGCACACCGAAAAATAAAAAAAGAGTACTGGTGCAATGATGATGTATTTAGTCACGCCGCATTTTTGCAGTGGAGTAGAAAAAAGCGACAGAGATTTGTACCTGGATGTAATTGAACTTCGAGAACTTCAAAAATTGTAACAAATAAGTAGTAGTTTAAAACATTGGGCTTGATCACTCCCTGAGTACTTGAGCTTATATCAAAAGTCAAATTTCATAATGCAGTTAGACAGAGCTGCTAACAATAAAACATGCTATGACATGAGCATTTTTAAGTTGGGAATTAACGTTTTAAATTTGGAGTGCTCATTAGTAACTTCATGTTTGAAGAATCTTTTAAAAAGTTATCCTACTGGTCATTATCTATCTAAAAATTGCGTATACAATCCCTGTGAACTAAGGTAGCTTATAATAACATTCTAAAGTAAATTGTTTTTTAGTGGTTAGTATCTATGTCTTTTAACTACACAGACCTTATCCCTTAAAAAAAAGAAGTAAAAAAAAAAACTTCAGTATGAGTAGTAAATCTGTCATGCTAACTTTAGAATTATAAATTGTCTATCCCACCCAAAAAAAAAGGAAAAATATCATTGTCTACCAAAGTTTAGTTGGGAAAACTATAATATTATTCTAGTGGTTGGCACACATTCATATAACGTACTACTTACTTCCCATATTTATTGTCAAAAACATCATTCTTCTAGTCCATAATATTATGAAAATCTCATTTTCAAGAGACCAATTAGTGGTTCTATTGGTTGGAAAACCATCTCCAACAATTATTACAAAAGTAAATACATTTACTACTAATTTTTCTTGTGTTTCTCAATATTTGATTTATGTATATAGGTATGAAGTAAGACATTAAAAAAAAAAAAGGGATGACAACAATGGTACTAAATAGTAATGATAAAATTATGATGGTATGAACTACTAAGAAGGATAACTTTGCTTCTACTAAATATCAATGGCAACAATGAAAAGGGGTCGTACATACAGAGCCTAACCTCAAGTAAATTCCTCAAGTAAATAATGAATATGACATAATTGGGGGCCAGGGGGTTAAATAAGGTAGATAAGCATATTGAAAATACAGCATTACTGATACTGTTAATGTCATAAGTGCTAAAGGGGCAGCAATAGAAGGTCCACATTCCACATTAAAATGATGATTAAACCATTTTCCACTATTAATCACGATGATTAGCAAATAGGTGTGAAGTGTGCCTTGAAATGGAAGAATCAATTAACATCCTCTTTGTTCATTACCATCAGGCGCAGACTCTTTGGTATTTAGCATAGCCCATTTAGAGGTTTGCAGTAAAGACAAAATCATTCAAGTAATGAATATGACAAAGCACTTCACAGTAGAAAACATATCTGACATCTTATTCTCTATTGTTTAATCGTTTTTTATGTTCATAAGTACCGGTAGTATAGCAAAGATCCTGAGGAAGCTGTTTCTAAGCCAACAAAACAGCATTTACAATTTTAGAGTTCAATTGTCTTCAATGCATTTACAACCCACTGTCATTACATAACTACCCAGACCCTCTCTTTCATCCCCTGAATTCCCATTATAATTACTTTGGCTTCACTATGGATGACTTTCCATTACAAGGAAAAGGATGTTGTCCAACAGGCTAAGGTAAGCCTTGATGATGAAATTAAATCAGTGAAGAAACTAGGTGCTTAAAAAGAAGATTTCCAGAAGATGGCCAAACATCACAAACAACTTCATTCCCCCACAAACACAAGGTTTGCACAGCAGCTGTAGCATCAGTCATACTATTAGTACTAGCAGTAATCCCCAATCCCAGATTCTTCTTCTCTCAATTCAAAGTAACCAAAATAAAAAAAATAAAGGGTTTATACTTGAGAGAGAGTTTATACAGCAGAAAAAAATAATGGACAATATCAAATTCCTCAAAAAAGGGCTACCATAAATTTTCGGCTCGAAAAGCAGGAGAGAAAAATCCCAACATTGCCATAATACGCGTGAGAAGATCAAAAACTAAATCAGAATCAAGTTAAAGAAGAAAAGGGCAACACTTGAATCAAAAAAAATTTTAGGGTTAGGAAAGCAATTACCGACGAAATTGTTGTCACATCACTAAACCCTAGCCAAACTCAAATCAGACGAACCAGACGAAGCAGATGAACCAGATGAACCAGAGTAGTGAGAGATGAACCAGAGATGGAGGAGGTTTTCGGTAGACTCAGAGCAGCGACATGATGTTTCCCATTGACTCAGAGCAGCGAGCGACGAGCGACGAACAACGCGCAGCGAGGTACAAGCAACGCGCAGCGAGCAACAAGCAACGAGCAACGAGATGGGAGTGAGAGGGAGATGGCAGCGAGATGAGGGAGATCGATGAGGGAGGTTTTGGTTAGATCTGTTCAGAGAGTGAGAGACTGAGAGACGTACTGTAGGCTGAGAGTTTTGGTCATTCTTTTTCAATTTTAGATAGGGTTATTTTTTTTATTTGTTGGTTCAAGTTCCCCGCCTAGTTTTTAGTAAATCCCGCCTCACTTTTCAGCTAACATTTAAGATGGGGTGTGTTTTACATCTACGACCATTTGTAACACCCGTCGTAAAAATTATACCATTCTGGACCGATTAAAAACTCGTCGTAATTGTAGCATTATCTACAACAGGTTTTAGAACCCGTTGTTAACTGGTGGTCGTAAATAAAGACATTTTTAGTAGTGCTTATTGCCTAAGGCACCCCTATGCTTCCTCAACAAATCAAGCAACTTAGACAATTCAGGATCATGCAGCTTGGCATTCACAATAACAGGCAAAGATTTTTCATCATCCAAGAAAGCATATTGCAAGGAAGGGGGTAAAGGTTTAAGCTCTAAAGGAGAAATAGAGGATTTAACTTGGGAAGAAGACATACCCTTGCAGATCACCTCTTGTATTTCCATACACTCAACATGAGGCTCATCAATAGTAATCTCCTCGTGCGTTGGTTATGAATCAAGAAGGTTGGTGAGGAACGTGACATCGGTGTCGTCGGTCTCAAATTGGAAAGACTCCAATAAACAAGCTCCCAAAGGATCGTCGCAAGTGGACTCAAGTAAATGAGACTCCTCAAGATATTCATCAACTAGCACTTCCATCATGTCGATAGCATAGCATGAATCTCCATATGAGGGATTTTTCAAAGACCCCTCGAGGTTGAAAATAATACTTTCAACACCGACGTTTAATGACATGCTCCCGTGTTTAACATCTATTATCACACCAGCCGTATCAAGGAATGGCCTCCCCAAAATGATAGGAATATTGTGGTCTTCCTCCATCTCTAGAATCACAAAATCACAAGGTATCAAGAATCTACCCACTTGGAGGGAATATCCTCCAAAATGCCCACGGGTCTTCGCACGGAGCGATCGGCCAATTAAAGATTGATGGTCGTAGGAGTTAAATCATCAAGATTCAACTTCTTGCATATAGAATAGGGCATGACGCTCACGCTAGCCCCTAGATCACAAAGAGCGCGACCAATCCGTATGTCACCGATGGTGCAAGGAATGGAAAAACTTCCGGGATCCGCTAACTTCTTCGGAGTTTTGTTGTCAATAATAGCACTACAATCATCAGTCAAGTGGATAATTGATTTCTCTTGAATCCTCCTTTTGCTAGTGAGAAGCTCCTTCAAATGCTTCTTGAAAGATGGAACCTCGGAGATAGCATCCAAGAATGGAATGTTCACTTGGAGCTTCTTGAGCATCTCAATGAATTTTGAAAACTTCGCATCGAACTTGGGTTTTGCCAACCGTTCGGGAAAAGGTACCGGTGGTAGCTTCGGTTTCTCAATGACTCGGATCGGTTTCTCTTCCACCACTACTCCTTTTCCTTTCCTCATTTTCTCTATCTCTTCACTCTCTTTCCTGGATTCATCCAACTCCTCCCTGTGTGCTTCCTCATCTCCCTCAACCAAGACAAACTCACTCTCCCGTTTCTTCATCAAATCCTCCTCTTCCGTAACATCCACCATTTCACCCTCTTTTTCCCCCAAAGCGTCTTCCTCCACCAACTTAGGACCTTCAACCTCCCTACCGCTCCTCAAAGTAATAGCATTCAATTGCCCCTTAGGGTTTGGTTGGGGTTGGCTAGGAAGGGATTGAGTAGGCTTAGATTGTTGCGACATTTGAGCAAATTGTAACTCCAAATTCTTGATGCGTGCTTGATCTCTATCTTGAGTTAGAGAGATCTTTTGTAAAATTTGCTCGATAGAGAATTCTTGTTGTGGTGGTTTGGGTGCTTGGGAAGTTTAACCGTGGTGAGGATTTTGTTGGTATTAGAAGCGGTTTTGATTTTGGAAACCGGGGGGTGGGTTTTGGTTTTGTGGAGCTTGTTGGTTGTAAGCATAATTTCCTCGAGGACGAATTGGGTTTTGTGTGGAATATGACAGGTTAGTATTTGGGTAAATGGCTTGGACTTGCTCGGCTTGATACTCCTCACATTGTTGCAAAGAATGCGGCCCTCCACAAAAATCACATATAAGAGTTCTGACATCCGGAATAAGCATAGGTACCTCTTGAGCTGCCTTTACTTGCCTCGTAGTCTCCTCCAAGGCCTTCTTTTGTTGCATCTCCAATACGGCATTCATGAGAAATTTAATCGTAGGGTTGCTCTCTAAAGAAGGACCTCCATCTTTCGGACCACGACCGCCTCCCCAATGTGGAGAGTTTTGAGATAGCTCATGGAGGAATATATTCGCTTCATCCGCCATCTTCTTGAGAAACATGCCACCCGAGGCATGATCGATGGATTCTCGCAAGGAACTGCACAAGCCTGAATAAAAATGGTGTAAAAGTAGCCAATCCTCTAAATTGTGATGAGGACACCTCCGTTGGAGACCCTTGAATCTCCCCCATGCTTCAAATAATGACTCACCGGACTCTTGTTGAAAGCTCATAATGGCTTGCCTCAACCGACATGTCATATCATTGGGAAAGAACCGTTGAAGAAAATCACGACTGAGGGCATCCCATGTAGAATAAGTACCCGGTGGACACGTATTGAGCCATAATAATGTTTTCCTCTTTAGAGTGAGAGGGAAAAACTTCAGCTTCATGTATTCGGCGGAGACTCCATTCATTTGCACGAAACCAATACGCTGCTCAAATCTATTAATGTGATCGATGGGATTTTCATGTTCTCCTCCATGATACGGAGTGTTCTCGAATATTTCCAGCAAATATAGCTTGAACTCAAACGATGCATTTGGTGATAATGTAGGTAGTACTATTGGATCGCCTCCCGTACCCGACGATGGTAGCGAATATGATGCTAGGGTACGAGGTGGACTTGCTTCTCCTCCAGCCATTGGAATTTCGACTCTGACTTGTTCCCTTTGTCGCCTTTCCCGTCTCGAACTAGCGTTCGCCTTGCGAATGATACTCTCCGGATTCGGAATAGGTGGAGGTTTAGGCGTTCGGCCTCGTCGAGATCGAGTCTGCATGCACAAAAAGGAACAAAATGGAAAAAAATCAAATTCCCAACAACCAAGGATATCAAATCTCCAGTATTTGAATTGATCTTTAAAACAACCTAAAGGCAAACAGCTAAGCTAGGTGCGCTTGCTCCCCGGCAACGGCGCCATTTTGTGTGATAGTGGTTTTTGTACCCCGGTTTTGTTTATCGTTCTTTCTCGAGGAGCTAGGGGCCTTGGCTATGGCAGTCTGACTTTAGGTAAGGTTTAAGGATCACTAGACGATAAGAGGTTTCAGGTAAGGATTGCACAAAACAGAACACAAACACGGCTAAGGTTCGGTCAAGAAGAAAATTATGGGTGTCGGGAAATTTCAGGATGCAAACGGCAATTAGGACAAGGGTTTCGTAATCAGGAAGCAATAAATCGATGGAATCAAGTGACATTCCCGTTAGAACAACCCACCGAATCCCCTTTTTCAAGGCAATTCGGATTAACTTCCTACAAGTCCTCCATGGACCCGGAGGGTATAAGGAACGGGGCTCTCTAGCTAACCTCTTTCCACTCTCGTGGGTGAGCGTTAACTATCCCAATTCCTACATTCCAACAAGTGTTGGATGTTTTTGAGAGCTTTCGATCTCAAATACATCCCACTTGAGAGAAGAATAGGATTAGGAAATTGACTCCACAGCGAATTACCTCCTAAAATTACTAACCCAATCCAAATCAACCATTCACATCCCTAATTTCTCCCTAACCCATAAGGGTTCTAGCCTCTAAACATCTTAACTATCATGCTAACAACGATAATAACTACGCTATTCATGGTTAAAACAAAGAATAAAGATAATCAAGCAACAATCTAGCAACAACAATCACCAACAATAAAAACAGAGATTGTAAAGCAAATAGATGAATTAAAGAGAGTAAGGGTAAGAAATGCTCATTGATTTAATGTCAAAGGAAGGATGATCCAGAATAATAAGAAATCCAAGCTCCAATAATAAGATAAATCTTCAGAACTTCAATAGAATTCCAACCAAGTCCACAGCAAAATGCAATAACCAAGTGTAATTACTCACTAATCACTAAGGAATCTTAATCTCTCTCTAAATTCAAAGCTAAGTGTTGAATTTTACAATATAAAATTTGCTCCCTAACCTAATCGAACCTAAGGAATATATACAACCAAAGTTAGTTACCCAAAACACAGCACTTCGTATAACAGATTTTTCAGATTCCCGAAGGGGGCCGCAGGTGCGGTCCTCCGAAACCATGGCGATTTCTGATTTCTCCCTTCGCAAGACCATGGGTGCGGTCTAGGGGACCGCAGCTGCGGTCCCTCTCGGGTAGCTTTCCTCCTTGCCTCAGCCTTGGGTGACCACCGCAGTTGTCGTCCATAGGACCGTAGCTGCGGTCCTCCTCGGTTGGCTTGGACATTCCTTTTCACTTTGCCTTTTGCCCCGGTCGAGACCCGGGAAGCCTCGGGATTCCCAAAATGGCTTTAAGACAACCCTTTTTACCACGTTTTGAGTAAAACTCCAAAATTTACAAAATAACCAAAAACGCATTAAAAGTTACGAAATTAAAACACGAAATGAATCAAAAGCCTAAGAATTAAGGCGCTATTTAGACACAAAATTGGGTCTAAACAGTTGGCTTTGTTGCAATGCTCGAATTCTTCTTAACTTTCAATTGACAATCACCAACAATGTGTCCATATTAAATCCCCATGACCGGATGGATTTAGCAGCTCTTTCTATCAATACAACTGGAGTATTATTGGTGATTTGCTCTACGATGCTATTATTGAATGCTTGGACACAGGTTCTATTTTGTCTAGCATTAATGAGAGTAATTTCTCTGATTCCAAAGAAATTAAATCCTGAGAGTCCAGTTGATTTTCGGCCAATTTCCTGCTGTAATGTTTCATATAAATGCCTTTCAAAAGTTCTTTGTGCTCGATTAAAGAGTGTTCTTCCTGACCTCATCAATCCCAATCAAGGTGCTTTTGTACAGAGGCGGGAAATTGTTCAGAATATTTTATTATGTCAGGAAATTGTCGAAGGTTACAACAAAAGTAATCTTTCCCCTAGATGTATCATGAAGATCGATCTGAGAAAGGCTTATGATTCAGTCTTTTGGGAATGCATTGAAGAAGCTTTAAAAGCTTTCCATTTCCCCCCAAGATTTATTCAATGGATTATGATGTGCGTATCTTCTCCTTCTTATACAATTAATCTGAATGGCCAACATCATGGTTATTTTAAAGGAGGGTGTGGCTTGAGGCAAGGTGATCCTTTATCTCCTCTCTTATTTGTTATTGTTATGGAGTACCTTTCTCGTTTGCTGTAAGATTTGCAATTTGATCCTGTTTTCTCGTTTCATCCGGGTTGTAAGTCTATGAAGATTAATCATCTTATGTTTGCGGATGATCTGGTGATTTTTTGTTCAGCTAATCAGGACTCTATTAATTGTATTGCAAGTGTCTTGAGCCATTTTGCTGACTGTACTGGGTTGAATGCAAATCAAAACAAGTCTACGATTGTATTTGCTGGCTGTGATGATGTTCTGGCGCAGCAGTTGGCTGATACTTTGGGTTTTACACAAGGTAACTTCCCTCTTAAGTATCTGGGTGTTCCTATTACCACTGATAGAGTTGGTAAATCTGATAGTTTATGTCTGGTGGAGAAAATTACCTCAAGAATTAGGGTGTGGTCCTCTAGACATTTATCTTATGCCGCCAGAATCCAGTTGGTGAACTCTGTTCTATTGAGTATTGTAGGCTATTGGTCAAACATTTTTGTGTTGCCAATCAATGTCATTGAGCAGATTGTAAAAATTTGTCGGAACTTCATTTGGTCTGGAAGTAGCAATTCCCATAGAATTCCTCTTATTGGCTGGGACACCCTTTGTTCCCCTAAAAAGTTTGGTGGTATTGGACTACGTAATCCTTGAATTTGGAATACTACTACTATTGCTAAGCTGGTGTGGGATATGGCTATAAAAAAAGGACAATCTTTGGGTTCGTTGGATCCATGAAAGGTACATCAGATCTCAAAATTCGTGGCTTTATAAGCCACCTGTTACCGATTCTTGGTTTTGGAAGCAAATCTGCAAGATTAAAGAAAAAGTCAAGTTGGGTAACCATAATGATTGGGACTGGAAAGGAGTGGAGAATGGTTCTTTTTCTATTACCAGATGTTATTCCTCTTTATTTCCAAACAATGAAAAATGGCCCCTATATCACATTGTTTGGAATGGGGGATCCCCTCCACGACATATGTTCTTGGCTTGGGTTGCTTCTCATTATAAACTTCTTGTTTCAACTCAGCTTGCCGCCCATGGTAGTATTGTTGAGATCACTTTCTGTTTGTGCAACCATTTGGAGGAAACTATGGACTATCTTTTTGTTTCGTGCCCTTTCATAAAGGAGGTAATGTCCCATTTTTGCAGGAAGTGGCAACTACATTTCAACTTCAGCTCTCTCTCTCAATGGCTTTCCAATTGGAAGAATGTGAGGAAGAAATGGTGTCTTATGGTGGCCTTAGCTACTTCTACTATTGCTATTGTTTGGGAAGCTAGAAACTACAAAAAATTTCCAGGAAGCCACAAACCTCTTTCGGTAGATAAAGTTATAAAGAAGATCCATTTTACTATTGTGCATAGATTTTTGTTTTTGGCTAAGAAAAGTTCAATATACAATCGTTGTATAGATCTTCTTCTCCATTAGGTTCTATCCTCTTGAGCCGTTTTGGGTTGTTTTGTACTCTCTTTGACTTTGTTCTAAAGTCTTTGGTAATGAAGAGTTACAATTCTGCCTATATATATATATATATATATATATATATATATATATATATATATATATATATATATATATTCATTTCCAAATTAGCAAGCTATTATTCAAAACAAGTTATTATCATTTGATGTTGAAATTATAAACTGGTGGGGAAATGTTTCCAATTTTAATTAGTCCATGTACCATTTGGTTAGACTTTTAAGTTTGGGTTATTATAAGGGGGAGATCAACAGTACATGTTGTTGTTGCAACCCACAATCTCTTATTTGGTGTCATAAGCAGTTTGTTCTTGGTTGGTGGCTCTTGCCTCTTTCTATAGAGTACAAACAAGAATTCTAGAGTGATCAGTCAATGGCTTTATGTTATCCACTTGTTTTATTCTTCAGAGGAGTTGAACTGGGGTTGCTTATTCATCATTCTATATCTTCCTTGGTCAGACATGAGATTCCTTAGCATAGTGGGGAATTCTTTAGGCTGCTTAGCTTCAGGGGAATGACGCACAAATTATAGCTCACATATTTAGCAAATTGTCCCAAGGAGAATAGATTGTTATAGCTATTGAAGAGTTTAGTGTTGTTGATGGTTGAGCCATATCAGGCTCAAATAGTTTGTTGTATAAGGATGACAGGTCATAGTACTAAACATACCCCTGCATTGATTAGTTTGTTCATATATTCCGTACATGAAAATTTGTATTATGTTGATAGTTTATAAGAAGCTCTTCTTTGTACACTAAACTACAATATAGCAAATGTTTCATGTATCTATCCCATTTACTTTCCCTACTATGCGACATCCCTATTTTGCTTTATTTTTGTACTAGTAAAATTAACCTGAAATCCAAACTGACGGACCTAAATTCATACCTGAACCACCATCCAAAGGTAGATTCAGTATCCAAATTGATCCATATCTAATTGAGAATAAGTAGCAATTTAAGCAAATTAATCTACTCCCAAACAGTTAGAAACGGTGCACAATTATAGTAGAACCAACAACAATTTTGGAACCCCAATAGTGATTTCCAGTGCATAAGACAATAATAAATAATGGGCTGAGTTTCAATCCATTTCATTTGCTAAAGACAATAGTCTATCTATTTTAAAATATTTTTTTATTATTTTCTATAGTTTTTAATATACCAAGTTGATCGCCAATTTGGTGGGCATTTGTTGCTACGGGCTTTGGAGCATCTGGTGGGCTCGGAACGATGTTGTGGCCAAGAATCGAAGAGTCGACCCGCAAATGATTGCTGACACGGCGTGGGACAACTACTTGGAGTTCACCAATACCATAGAGCAGAATCAAACACAAAAGGAACGGGAACAAACTGAGACTTGGATTTGTGAAGAGGGCAGAGGCATGAAGGTGAACTGTGACGCGACAATCGGCAGCAATAAAGGGTACACAGCCGTCGGATGTGTTGCTCGAAATGGCAGAGAGGAGTTTCAGTGGGCAGCGACTAAGCGTTTTGAAGGGAGATGGGCAGTGGAGCTGGCGGAACTAAGAGCAGCCAGCTTTGCAATTGAGATGAGTACACATAGAGGGGTATAGAGCGGGGAGTTATTGAGAGTGATGCTAAAGAAATTGTACAAGTTTTGAATACAAAAGACCTAGGAAGGAAGTTTTATGCACTTGAAGCCCAAGAAATTAAAAGAAGATGGGAGAATAGCCCAATTAGGGGGATCTAGTGGACAAGGCGGACGGCAAATAGTGTAGCACATAGATTGGCAAAATGGACCCTACATAATGGGCCATACTTTGTTGTTTTTTATTCACCCCTACCCTTTTTATTAGATATTCTTGTTGATGATCATTTCAACTTGAGGCAATAAAAGGTTTGATGTCTTTATTCAAAAAAAAAATAGTTTGTAGAATACAACTATAAATATTCCATATTGAGGAAAAAGTACTAGAATAACACAACAAAGCAACTCAATGACACAGAAAAGTTACAATAATTGTGCCAATGACAACAATAATCTAACACTTTGTCTGATTCGAAAATGTCTCAAATTTGAACAATCTCACTCATGCCATTCATTCATTTGGAAAGGTCAATAGAAACTCACTTCTCCTCCTAACTCTGGTACTTAGTCCTAACCTTAGCCTTTAAGAAAATGGATTAGGAAAGCTTAATTAAAAACTAAACCCTAATTAACAAAACCCCACACGTACTAATTACACAAAACCAATTAGCAAGCTGATCCAATTGAAGCAAACAACAGAAAAATGAAACCCCGACACCCAGCTCATGTATTTAGCAAATCAAGGCCTTCATTTTTGGATTCAAACTCAATCCAATTTACTTGCCACTAAAAGAAAATACACTATAACACTTAAACAAATAAACCTTTGTTTATGTTTGCATCTACAGAGTGAGAAATAATATTCTACATAGGGTAATTATATTCTAGTTTAGATTTCCTTTGGTCATATGCACTTATTATTACTTAACTTTCTAAAACTGCAAGAAAGGGTGCAAAGGGAAAATAAGGTAAGGAAATCTAATCGAACACCTGTTTATAAATTATCACTGAATTTAAAGAGACTGAAATTTTCAGAGCAAAAGGAAATCAGGTGTCTGAACAAGACAATCTAAAGTATTCTTTTTATAACAAAAAGAAAACCTTTCATTAATAGAAGAAAGAATGATGAAAAAGCATCCTACAAAGCTAATTACAACCAAATTGGAGGATCTATACAAAATCAAAGACATAAAAAAAGGAGGAACAAAATACCTCCTTCCTTCATAAGGTCATCAACCACTCCTTTAATCGCTTAAATATTTCTATTCCATCAAAAACTCTGCACCATCATTCCAATAATTAAACACAAAATGTAAGCCAAAATACTCTATCCCCATCTTCTTTAGTATAGAACAAGAAATCAATGGAACCCACATAACCAAACAAAACCCTAATACAAAATCCATGGCTCGACAGGAATCAATATTACAAACTAGAAATTCAATTTAGAATTCAGAGGAAACAAAAAGGAACATCTTGTACGTTGGAAGTGAGCCATTAGAGTCGCAAACAAAAGATCGATCTCCAAACACGTACAAACGAGTGGAGAAAGGCGGCTGAATAACTATGAAACGAGACAACATATCGATCGAAGTAAAAGAAATGGAAGGGAAAGTTCGGTGATTGGAGTAAAAAACCTTCAAAGAAAGGGGAAGAGAGAGCGATGGAGGGGTGAGAAGTCGAGAATTAGGGCTCTGCATTTTTCAGATCCAGGGAGGGGAGAGATGAGTGATTAGAGTTTTAAAAAAAAAAAAGAATGGAGGGGAAAGTTGGGTGAGAGGTGGACAGATAATGGCCAAGTAGGTGCTCAAATTTTCAGAAAAAATGTCATTACCCGGTTAAATTCCCTTAAAACTTTCACGAAATTTCTATGACGCGGGATGTGAATTTGACAAACCAGGGTTAAATTTGACAAACCAGGGCCACGACTCAACAACTTGACACCCTATTTATGCACAGGGCGGTGAAAATAAAATCTACGCCCTATCAGCCCTTATTTTACGTCAACATAATTTTGTCGTCCTTATTTCAGATAAGCACGACAAAAATATTTTTGACGCCCTTGATCTAAACTTTCGGTGCCCTCATCCATTTTTCTTGTAGTGTTTTCAAACTCTAATAAGTTAGCAAACAACGTCTTCAACACCAATAGAAAAAGATATGGGGATAATAGATCTCCTTGACAAAGACCTCTCTCTGGTTGGAAAAGCTGCGATTAGTAGTCATTAACACACACCGAGTACAACATAGATGACACACCACATCACTAGATCGATCCAATGGATAGGAAATAGGGATGACAGTGGGTCTTGGACCCGGTCTGGACCCTGTCGGACACAACCCATTAAGACGGGTCTAGGTCCAAAAATTTTGGACCAAGTGGGTCTGGGATGGGTTCGGGTCTGAAAAAAATAGCGGGTCCGGGTCTAGGTCCAAACACGGACCCACGGACCTGACCCATGGACCCATTAAAATATACACATATATAATTTTTTTCCTTTGAAAAAATAAAAACCCAAGTACTACACTACTACTCATCTACTGTCTGGCACCTGCAGAGACTCCTGGGAGTATTGGGCCTGTTGAAGTGTTGGCTTCTATTTTTTAAAACCCTAGTATACTATTTTTTCATTTGAAATATTTTTATTGTGTTAAAAATAAATGTATTTAAACATAATAATTATTATACATGTGTACAAGTATAAAATTAACCCAACAAATTGATAATTCTAGTAAAAAATGCATAATAGAGTTGGACCCATTAAGAACCCGCTAAGGACCCGTGGACCCTTGAACCCGCTGAGTCTGGGTCTGGGTCAAATTTTGGAACCCATTGGGTCCCGGGGCGGGTACGGGTCCAAAATAATCTAGCGAGTCCGGGTTCGGGTCCAACTGGACCCGCTCCAGACCCTGCCCATTATCATCCCTAGTAGGAAAGCCAAAAACATAACGAGTATTATGGAAATAACTCCAACTGACTCGATCATATGCTTTAGGGTGTGTAAAATTCATGGGTAAAAAGCAGTAGGGTAAAAGTTAAATTTTAGTAATTTTTGATAACTTTTAGTAAATTTTGGTAACTTTTGACAAATTTACGCATATATATTAAAATTTTGGTA
Organism: Portulaca oleracea; assembly: GCA_029582165.1. Taxonomy (NCBI): domain Eukaryota; kingdom Viridiplantae; phylum Streptophyta; class Magnoliopsida; order Caryophyllales; family Portulacaceae; genus Portulaca; species Portulaca oleracea. Next base: position 28,468,309 of record CM055889.1, on the reverse strand, counting down.
ACTTTATTGGTTTTTTAGCTTTGATAAATTTAGATAAATTTAGGCTAAAATTGGTAACTTTTAGTAAAATGAAATTACCCATAAATTTGACATGTCCTACTCATATTAACGTCAAGGGCCTATTTGGAGAGGTAAAATGAATGGAATAAGGGTGAGATAGGTATCCAATTCCTTTTCTTTGTGTTTGGTGAACCATTTCTGGAATGAGATTAGGAAACCCCCAGGTTTGTAATCCCTCTCAAAAGGGTGGAATTAGAATTCTCTCATATATGGAGGGTATCAGATCTAATCTTTTCTATTATTTTTCTTTTAACAAGAATGTATTTCCCATCACAAAATCAGCAGGCCACCTTTCAGACTCCAGCATCACAGGAACTCCATTGTCGCCACCTTCAAGAACTCCACTGTCGCGCGCTCGGACAACACTGCTACGACCACCTTTAGCGTCAAGTTTTCCAGCGACCATGTTTACCAAATTTTTAAGAAAAGCCTGAAATAGAACCCTAAAATTTCCAGCAGATCAAACATATATTCAAAATCCAACCAAACCTTTCGATCTCGATCTCCTCCATGGACGAAGGCAACAGCTACGCTGGTTATTTTCTAGACAACCCAACGAATTTCTCACAACATCACAATGTTGAAGGACAAAAGTAGAGAGAGAAATTCTGGAGAAGGGTTGAAGGAAGACTGCAATAGCTCTTCACGACGGGGGCGGGGAATGGGGTGGTGACTGAGGCTGAGCCCACCACCAGCTCCTGAACGATTGTCTTCAGGTGCTCCCTCACTCACTCACAGATTAGAATTGGAATATTAGAATTGGAGATCTGGGGAAGACAAAGACAAGGAAGAGGTAGAGGAGCCAACAACAATCTGGTGAATTTTAATTGTGTGCTTGTCAAACTCCATTATCAACATATGAGATTGTTACATGCTGTGGTGTTGAATCTTGGAATGAAGACGGGTGGCTCTATTTGTGAGTTGGGGTTTTGTGTGTAATAGTGGCACAGTGGGGTGGGTGAATTATTATTATTATTATTATTTTTTTAAATTTCACTCCATTCTAATTTCTAGCTAAATAACTCCACTTTTGGTTTCTAATTTCATTTCCATCCCTCTAAAATTTTAATTCCATATTCATCCCATTACTAAATTCTTGACCCTAAGGAGGATATATTGCATCTCATAAGGCTTTCTTTTTAGCGCAGTAACTACTTCATGAGAAATCAAGGCACTCTTGTGCAATATCATAGTACCAAGCAAGTTGTTCGACGAGGAACCATGTAATAATTTTAAAGTTGTGCGGCGGGTAAAAAAACCAAAGTCAAAATCCTTGTAAACCCTAGCTAACACTAACCAGTATGAAGTTGAACTCTTTTCAAGTATTGGTAGTTACCAGTTAAGCATGCCGTTCTGCTAAATTAGTTTCCAGCAGGCAACGTGGTGGTAGTCTGGTTTTCCGGCGAAGATGAAGGTGGTGGCTTTAGTGAGTGGCGGCAAAGACAGTTGCTACGCCATGATGCAATGCATACGGCATGGCCACGAGGTACCTTTCTCTCTCCACCCTACCCCAATTCGTATCGTCACAAAAGTTATGGGGTTTCGGGTTAATTCGTGTTTGTGTGTTTTGTCGATGTATTGCATAGATTGTGGCGTTGGCGAATTTGCTGCCTGTGGATGATTCTGTCGACGAATTGGACAGCTATATGTACCAAACTGTAAGTATTATATTATTGTTGTTGTTTATAGATGTGGGAATTGGGTTTAACGGGAATGCTGGGGTTCCATTTGTCTGTAACCTGCTGAAGTTTACTTGTTTCAATTGACAATGACGAAATGATGCCCCCCGTTTGCGTCAGTGGACTGGTGTGAGAATTGTGGTGGGCATTTTATGTGGAAGCTGTCAGCAGTCAAGTTTGATCCATCTGATTGGAAATTGGAATGCTTAAACTGGGGCTTCCATTGGTTTATAATGTAATGTTTGATTGGTTGAATTGAGAATGAATGAATGATGCCCCCTATTTGTGTTGGTTGTCAGTTGACTGGTGTCAGAATTGTGGTGGTCATTTTATATGGAAGTTGTCTGCAGTCAAGTTTGATTGATCAGGTACTAATAAATGGGAGGTGTATTTACTTCACTTGGCAAGTAGAGTCGAGTACCTCATGATTCAGGGTTAGGGGCGTAGCAACGGCTAACCTTATTTTCCTGATCAGCAGCACCGAACTTGGTGTTGTGTGAAATCAAGACAAATTTGAAGAGTTAAAAGAGAGGACATGAAAAGAGATGTAGTATTAGATCAAGCAGGTAGATGGTCATGCCTTCATCAACTGCTGAGGCTGTTTTTTTTGGAGCTTCTGACTATCTGTGAACACATTTATTTGTATCTCGGTATTATAGGCTGAAGGGGCTAGAAGTGAGATGCTGTTGTCTGGATAAAGGCTTGTAAACCTTCAAGCTTTTCATGGTATTACTTTGTTAGTGTAGCTTATCTTGAATCGTGGGAAATCATGTCCCGAAAGTTCTTTGGTTTCTAAATCTCATGTATGAGGAAGTGTTGAATGCATAAGATGCCTCTGGAATTTATAGAAAATGGAGTGCTGTCGATGTACTTCATACTTAGGAGTTATGATTGATTCTGAGCTCTTTTTCTTGCCACTGAAGTAAACATGGAATTTTCTACTTACTTTTCATAGAGTTGTAAGTAGTGAATGATCTTAAAATCTTGGGTAAATGTGGAACCACTCTATGTAATTTTTATTTTAGCGGTAAGACTGCTACATCAGATCTCCACCCTATCCTACAATGGGTTTTTTAGGGTATTGGATTTGGATTTTTTCAGAGGGGGCCATAAATTATAGCCACACTGTACTTTGCCAATTGGTTTCGATTTCTCCCTGCTGGTACTGAGTGAAACCTGTTGAACGAAGCAACAGCTGCTAATGGCTACGCTTCTTTTATTTTTTCAGAGGAAGACTTGGTGATTACGTAGTTTGTTTGGCAAGTTTTGTCGAGTGTTGTCTACATTCATGTGCTATACTTTTGATCTGTTTCAGAGAGTTGGGGAGTGAGTTTGATCTTAAACATTTGAATTTTGTGGTGGTATGCATTCGAATAAAATAAAATAAATGGGGGCCTTGGGGAGGGGGATGTCCAGTAAAATGATATTGGAATATGCAGTGTATACCTCAGTTATCTTTACTGAATCTGCATTGCAAGTCATACCTAAATACGTTGCTTAGACAGGACTGTGGTATATGGCTTTAGATTTCGAATCATAGTCTAACTAATATTCTTAGTAGTGGATCTCCCGCCTCCCCAAATTTACTCTTGGGCCTATCAAATGTTATCTTCAGTTGAGTGTTGCATCAGCCTTCTGAAGCCATTTGTTGGGAGCTGACTGAAACTTCTATGTTCCTAAGGTTGGACATGCCCAACTGTTCTTTATTTTGTGTGTTGGCTCTTCTATCAGCTACTCATTTCAATTTTTCCGTTTTTGTTTTTCTCTGTTGTAGGTTGGGCATCAGATTGTTGTCAGTTATGCAAAATGCATGGGATTGCCATTATTCAGAAGGCGATTACAAGGATCTACCAGGCAAGCTCTTTAAACAGGATTGCTTTGGTAATCCAATTTTCTTTCTTGTGATGCCCTGATTTCATGCAATGATTTTCAAACAACTTTTCTGTTAAAGTACTGAACTAGACTGTTCTGGAACTCATAGTGCTAGTTATACAGTATACTGCTTGCTCGCATGTTACTGATGCTTTCAATCCTTTTTTTTTGTGGCAATATGTGCTTAGGTGAAACTTTAGAACGTTAATAGGGTTGGTTTGTCTTCTCAGGGGGCAAGGTTAGTAGTTTGGGTTCTGATTGGAAGCCTGTAGCTGAGTAATTGTAAAAGTTGGTAGAAAATGGGAGACCATGTGGGCCATTACTCATACGGTTATTTCTCCAGCCACTGTTGGGCTTGTTGGTATGGCTCACATAAAGTTACGGATTTGGTGTCTAATATCAGACATGTTTCAGATTTGGCATCTAATTGACAACAGACAACCTAGCAACATCTCCATAATAATAGCATCTAGTTCCCAGCCTAACATAGTTGTTCGAGTTGTTAGCTATTGGTTGTCTAGTGCTAAGGTGTATTAGCTTAACTTCAGAAATTAGCCTTCCCAAAAGTATTTGAGTCCCTTTATATGTTATGTAGAACTGAAGAATATGTAAACACTGTACTTCACGAAATTCTTCACTTATTTAGAAAATGGAGTGATTAACTAACATTAAGGCCATTGTTAACCTTGCACAGACTGTTGATGCATGATTTTAATATACTATGACTAAACAAACCAAATCAATTATTGAAGAGTCTTGCGTAGGGCTTTGCATGTGTGTGTAGGCGCTTAGTGGTGAAGGGTGTTAAAGCTTGGCACTCATCTCCCTACAACTACATTGAAGTGAGGCTATGCAGTTGGATGATAGATAGACTTGAAAGGCATCCTCTACCTGCTACTTGACAGACAACTACAAAAGTATTTACAGTACATTTTGCTCTAAACCACTATGCTACGAAGTTAAAGATTGCTTAGTATTGACGCTTTTCAGCTACATGTAAAGTGAACTGGAGTTTCCTCTTAACTTTCAAATTCAGCATTTGAATGTACAATGAGTTGAAAGGCATCATTTGCTTTCTCTCAATTTTATGCCTTTTGGAAGGTATTATTTAGTCCTATTCCTCCTACATATGAATCTTCTACTAGCTATCATAGTTACAAAAAAAGCATGCTAAGAGAGAAGGATAATGGATTGGGTTGCTAGAAGTCTATATTAGAAGGTGTGGATCATTTCAGATCGTTAGTGCATTTTGAGGTGATGAATAATTCAAGGGTACTTTTTTTGGCATGGCGTATGGTGTTGGGATAAACCTCTTGAGATATACTTCCCTCATATCTTCATGATGAGCTTCTTAAGGATGCTACACACAGGAAGCATTCTCCTGGAATGGTGGCTAAAGTCATTGGAGTGCATATTTTTCGAGAAACCCCAATGATTGGGAATAGGAGATTGTGTGTAAATTTCTAATTGCTAGCTAAGAAGAGCATTTTCCCCAAAGGTGCTGGTAAGATAATGTCACCTTTTAACTCTATTGAAAGCTCTTTCTCCTGATCCTCTATAGTTGTTAAGAGCTTCTGCCATAAACTTTTTAATGCTGGTAATAGTCTTCCTTTTCCTACTAATTCCATCTGGAAGTCTATAGTGCTTTTTGAATTTTTATTTTATTTTATTTATTTATTTTTTTAAAGTGTGGGCTGCTATAACAGGCAAAATTCCCACAGATGATATGTGTTCAATTAAAGTTTTAATGGGCCTTACCAGGTGCTCTATATGTGCCTCGAGGAGGAAGAGACAACGGCTCTATCTCCTTATAAACTGTTGTTGGGACTAGTCTCTTTGGTTTCTGTCACTTTCTTGCATGGACGTGAGTGGGATTAAACGTTTAACGGTCAAAGATTTTACTGTCGCTTGGAGACAAAGAATGAAGATTACCTGGTTTTTGGAGTTTGGAGAATGATTCCTTTATAAATGTGGTGCTGTGTTTTGAACGAAAGGAATCGTTGAAACTTTTGAGGACAAAGCCTTTTCACCTTAAAATTTCAAGCTCTACTTTTTGAGAATTTCATTCAGTTGGAGTGTAGTGCTTCACAATGGAAGTAACATGAGTTTTTTGGATGTTGTAGATGAAATCATGCATGAGAAGGGGATGATGATTTTGTTCTTGAACCTTTTGTACATGGGTGGCACCTCCTTGATGTTTCTCAAATGCAATAATTTGACTTCTTATCAATAAAAAAAAGGAAACTTCTAATTTAGTTTGTCTTTGCTATTTATGCAGGCATCATGAACTTAGTTACAAAAGGACCCCCGGTGATGAAGTGGAGGATCTGTTTATTTTACTGAGTGAAATAAAGAGACAAATACCTTCCATCACAGCGGTTTCTTCAGGTGCAATAGCATCAGACTATCAAAGGCTACGGGTTGAAAGTGTTTGCTCACGATTAGGACTTGTTTCTCTGGCATATCTGTGGAAACAAGAGCAGTCATTGCTCTTTCACGAAATGGTAGGTGCTAGCTTTAAGAAAATGCCGATTTTCCCCTCGAAATAGATATAAAACTTCAATGCTTCCTGGCACATGATGCTTGGTTTCCTGGTTTAACAGATGACAAATGGAATCATTGGTATCCTAGTGAAGGTATGTTTTGGATACTCAAGCACAACAAAGTGATCATATTAATCTTCTATTAAAGCGTACTTAGATAGGAGACTGGAATGTGCGAGATGGCCTGCTATTATTCCCTTCTCCATCATTTTAATTAGTGTCTGTACTGGCCTCTGTCTGAAACCTATTTCCACTTGATTAACGCTGTTAGTGCTACTCTAAGAGAATATCATGCTTTGTGGCCTTATACATGCTGATTCGTGCAGAATGGATGCCAGGAATTGATATAAAAGCAACTATCTCAATGGATTTAGACAGTACCAAGTATCATAAACAATATTGTTGTTTGTCCAAGTAATATGGGCTGAAATAATCTAGTTTGGTCACAGATGGATCAGTAGATTGCTGGGTTTTCTTCTTCTTGATCTTGAAGAAAAAGATGATTGTGTGCTCTATAATTGTTTAGATTTGGTGAAAATGATCCTTGCATTATTATCTAACATTTTAAATAGTTTGTGCACTGGCAGCAACGTGAAATTAAATCCATTCTCGACTTGGTGAACCTAGTCTGTCTTGAACCTCAATCTGATCCACTTTAAACCCAAACTCATTTGGCACTATTACGATATAGTTGCTTTTATTTTATCTTGATAGGAATATTTACTTAACCAAACATTAGATCCATCGACCACAAATGAAAATAACCTGATCCCAAACCAAACTTTGTTAAATCTCACCAACCTGAACATGGCCGGAGCTGAACTCGCAATGAACGACATGTATGATGGTTTTGAATATGCTTCACAAAAATTAAAGCTTGTGGTTATCAGAAGTTAATTAGAGCCTAGGAATCTATAATTCTTTCCTTGTAAATTTTGAACTTAATCATTCTTCCGGGGGGGGGGGGGGGGGTAAGGTTAACTCTTCTCAAATGATTTCTTTCATGTATCCCTACTTACTTCCCACCTCCTTTTCCCTTACCGCCATCAGTGGCCGACAAGTTGGAGTTGATGCAACAGAACTAAATATGGGGATCTTTCGGGATGATTTCAAGTGCCACTTAGTTTGATGGAAATGGTCAAACAACACCTCTATGTTGGAGGGTTAGGGGTGAGGGATCTTCATTTGGTTAATGAGGCTCTGCGGGGAAAATGCCTTTGGAGGTTTATGAGTGAGAGGGACAATCTTTGAAGATACATAATTTTAGCTGAATATGGTGAAATTGGTTTGGGTGGTTTCAGTCTCTCTTGATGGCTCTCATGGTCATGGGTGTGGTCTTGGGAGATACATTGACAAATAGTGCGATAATTTCTCTAATTTTACTTTTGTTGTAAGAGATTGGTCTACCATTTATAGTGGTGTGATATACAACCTTTTGAAGGAGCGTTTCCCCTCTATTTGTTTAGCGAGGGATAGAGATGCCTTTGTTGCATGTTATGGGGAGGTTGTTTTTGGGGATATACTCTTGCACCTGTTTTTGTTCACTATGGTTTTGTTGATGAGGCTATGCTATTTAGCTTTTTTAACAAGGTTAATAAGGTCAATTTAGGAGAATCACCCTCTGGCAAAAACCCAACAGCACCGCCAGATTAGATATTTGCCAAAGTTGTATGGAGTCTTGTCCTTCCGTGGGGATTTTGGTGAGTTTGTGCTGTGCGTTTCCGATGTTTACCTGAGGTGTTCCTTGTGTTTTCGTTGGTATTTCCTAAGGCCCTGTAAATTTCATGGGTATCCTGGGTTAGGTAATTAATTACCGAAAGTTACCGATTGTTACTGAAAGTTACCAAAAATTACCAAAAGTTACCGAAATCTACCCAAAAAAAAAAAATTAACATTTATTTATTAAACATCTTAGACTGCCATATTTTTAATACTTATCAAAAGTTTACTCATATCAAAAGTTACCAAAAGTTACCAAAAATTACCAAAAGTTATCAAAAGTTACCAAAAGTTATCAAAATTCAGCATTTACCATACCACGACTTACCTACCAAATTTACAGGCCCTAAGCCTTACTGCTGAAGTTAGGGTTAGGGAGCCAGAGTTCTCACTTCGAGGAAGCCTAAAAGAACCTAAACTTCATGGCAGATGTGGAGATTGTGGGTTTGGCGACGCAGAAGAGGATAAAATCAGCAAAAAAAAAAAAAAAAAAACCCCCAATGAAGAATATTAGGAGAGTACTATGGAGAAAGTTTGGAGATCAACTCCATATTTCTTCGTTAAGGTGAAAACCTTCCCTATCCCCTTCGCCCATATCATGTGCATCCTAGCAAGTGTCGTCCTAGTGAGGATGGACATTAATGACAAACAAGTGTTGTCTGCTCTTCAACTCTCTAAGGGAGTGAAGAAGGAGCCATCCTACCTTACCGCGCTCATGGAGGAAGACGAGGTGAAGGAACCCAAGTACCTATGGTGATTGAGATGGTACTAGATGAATTTAATGATGTCATGGCCGCGGAGTTGCCAAAGTAGCTTCCCCGGAGGAGGGAAGTGTATCATGCTATTGAGTTGGAGCCTAGAGACAAGTCGCCCAAGATTCAGAGTTAAAGTATGTGACTTGTTGAAATGTGTGGGATCGGTTCACTTTTGGTTCTTCTATGGTCACCGGTTCGCTTCAAGCCGCCCTTTCCTCTCCTCGAATCAAACCCGATTTCAATATCCATTTCATGGTGGATACGAGTCCTTGGAGGGTCGTTATAGCCATAAAGGGGAGTGGTGTTCCCTTCTACGAAGACCCTAAGCCTTGGGATGACATCTTGGGTCTTTATCAGACCATTCGCGACGCGAGCCTTATAAGGGGCTCCAAGACCACCAACATGAATAACGAAGCAACGATGCACTTGACTCTCATTTTGACGTCAAACGGGGTAGAAACAACCCAAGGGGCATTTTGGTCTTTTCACCCTCAATGAAGATCAACCCCGGGATGTTTGTGATCCATTTGACATCCAAGGGCATTTTGGTCATTCGCCTTTCCCAAATGTCGGGATGGAAGACCGTGCGAAGGAGAAGAGACGGGAAGAAAAACCAATGTAATGGCAGCAGCAAGAGGCGCTAGCCGCGCCTCTCAATCTGGCGTGTCATCATTTTTCCAGCAAGAGGCGCTGGCTGCGCCTACATAGGTGATGGTCGCGCCTCTCGTTCTCTCTTCGTCGCCAAGTTCCTGGAAGGGGCGCTAGCTGCGCCAACATAGGCATATTGACCGCGCCTCTCTAAGAGACGCAGCCTGTGCCTCTTCATTTTTTGCCCATTAGTGCGTGATTTCTTCTTTTTTTCTCGATGTTTTTCCCCCTTTCCTTTATAAACATGTTAAACACCTCCATTAGAGATAGTTCATGAAGCTTTTAGGTTTTAGACTCAAAAATCCTCTCAATTGGAGAGTTTGCAATTGTGGGTTTTCAAAACCCTAATTAATGAAAGCTAATCCTTTGGGTGGAATTTGCTTGTTGATTTCTCTTCCTTGTGAGTGGGTGTTCTTCCTCCACTCTTTGTGAGATTTCTTGGATGTTTCATGGTGCTTGGCTTGTGGAAGATCCTTGTGCAAGTTATTGAACATCTTAGTTCAATTGGGTGAGTGTTTACTCTCTACAATTGTCCATACCCTTTCAATTCTTGTTGTAATTGTTGTTTATCTCCATAAACCCCTAACCCTAAAAATTAGTTGTTGTATTTATGAGTTCTATGGGTGGATTTCCGTCATCCACATGAATTGTGTAGACCCTAGGTCCATACCCTATCCACTTGCCGACGAAGAAAAAGACCTATGCTTATGTTGAATATTTTGGGTAATCTAGGGGGAAATTTGTGGAAGTAAATGAGGAGAATATACTCATTCTAAATATTTGAAGATGGAAGTGGACATAGATGTCAACAAACCAATTTGTTGGGGCATAAGACTCAAGGTTTGATAAAGTTTCAAAGTGAGTAGTGTTGAAGTATGTCAAAATTCCATACTGTTATGCTTGTGGAGTGATTGGTCATGTGTTCGAAGCTTGCAAACACTATGATCCTACCGTACCAGATAATGAGTTGCCTTATGGTCATACATTAAAGGGTTCGCTTGTTAAAAGAAAAGAAAAAGGAGTAGAAGAGTAGTGAAAAGGAAGAGAAGATGAAACTTTTGGAGCTAAGGGGATAAGGCAATGCTAGCAGATTGAAACTGAATGACAATAGGGTTGTTGGGTCCACATAGGTGGGGGAGGGGAAGATGTGATTATGCAAGATAGTCAGTTCATGAACAAAAGGCGTAATGAAGATATAAAGGGATCTGAAGTTGGGGAGAGGAAGCTTATGTTGGTTAAAGACCAGTGTGCTGATTGGGCACTAGAGGTGGAGACTAGAGGAGTCTAGTCCCACCTAGCCGAATGAGGTACCTTTACCGGAACTGTAGGCGGAGTAGGGACCCCCCTAACTGTTGAAGCGCTAACATTTTGGAGCGCTCGGCAGAGCCCTGACATTGTCTTTTTGTCAGAAACACTGACTGATAGGATAGAGAGGTTGGGAATTGAGTTTGGTTATAAAAGTTTCATTGCAGAAAGCAACCCCAGAAGTTAAAGTGGTTTAGCTATTTTTTTGGAGAGATGATGTGAAATTTTAGTTGGAGGTTTGTGCAAAACACTTTAATCCAGGTTAAGGTCTTGTAAGATGCCAAGATGGTAGGACTATTATGGTCTTTATAGGTATATATGAATGGCCAAAAGCGCAAAAATAATTGAAGACTTGGGAGGTCATTGGTGAAAGCGCACACAATCATGATGTCCCTATGGTCATTGGGGTTGACTAGTGAGATTCTTTCCTCAGACGTTTTTTTTTTTTTTTTTTGGGGGGGGGGGGGTACAAGGGACAAAGGAGAATGGACAACTTGGGAGCTCATTAGAGAGAGAATACTAATAAAGCTTGGATTAACATATTTGCGGAGGCCTATGTTTATTCGAGCAAGACAATGGATTAGATCAATCTTGTTGGATACCCCAAACAGAAGCCAAGGAAGGAGGAGGTTTTGGTCCAGTTTCAAAACTAAAAGGTATTGGGTTGATGATGAGGGCTATGAGACAGGTTAAACGGGCTCAGACGGGGGGAGAAAGTGGCCCAACTAAAAAAGTCAAAATTTTTGCGCAGGAGCTCTAAAGCTGGATGAAGTTCACATTCGTTAATTTTAGAGAACCTCTGGTTTATAGAATCTAGAGTGAAGTAGCTTAGTGATGGGGATAAAAACACTATTTTCCACCATAAAGCTTCCCAAAGCCCATAAAAAAAATCAATAACCCATTGGAAAAAGGCCAATGGCAAGTGCTTTACGTGATCATGAGGAGATTATGGAGCTTATCTTTAGCTACTATGGTGATCTTTTCAAGTCATCTAATCCTCAGGGTATGAGAGAGGCTTTTGTGGGACTGACAAGCAAGGTGATGGCCAAGATTAATGCCTCTCTTACAAGATTGTACACAAACAATTACATTAAGGATGCTCTATTCCAAATGAGAGCATATAATGCACCAGGATTGGATAGGTGATGCGATGTTCTTTCAACATTTTTGGGATAATTGGTAAGGATGTTACAGCGATGGTCCGTGGGATTGCTAAGGGTAAAGAGGATTTGGAAGAACTTAATAGAACATTACTTGTTCTAATTCCGAAGGTGAAGGCACCCACTTAAGTGCTTGAGTATAGGCCTATAACATCCTATACAAGAGTGCTTTTAAGGCTCTTGTCAATCGCCTCAAGACTTGGTTGACGTGCCTAGTCTTTCTCAATCACAATGACTTTGTACCTAGCAGGATCATCACTGATAATGCGCTCATAGCTCATGAACTCTCCCATACCATGAAGAAGTCGAAATCAAGGAGTGTGGCAGTGAAGTTGGACATGACTAAGGTATATTATTGGATTGAATGGAGTTTCGTAGAGAAAGTACTTCTAACCCTAGGTTTTAATGGCAAATGGGTTAAAGTGATAATGAAATGCGTTTCAACTATTACTTACTCAGTTAGGATTAATGGAGAGGTATGTGGTCTTGTTAGGCTGAGCATGGGTCTTTGTCGAGGGGTCCCATTGTCTCCCTACCCATTAATCCTTGTTGCAAAAGCTCTCTCCGGTCTTAGGCTAAAGCTCAATAGGATAAGGTCCTTCATTGCTCAAAAGTGAGCATGAATGGTTCAACTATTTCCTGACTATGCTTTGCAGACGATAGTGTTCTCTTAATTAGAGCCATAAGGCATTAATGATTTAAAATTGTTGATATTCTCAACACTTCTAAGCGGCCATCGGGGAAGAAAGTGAACTATGAGAAGTTCGAGGTTTCTTTCAGTAAAGGAGTAAAGGTTAGCAGAAGGGAAGATCTTGTGGCCATCTTGAACATGAGTGAGATAAACAAGGACCATAAATGCCTTGAGCTTCCCACGTTGATTGGTAGACACAGAAAGAGATTTATGGGCTTTTGAAGGATAGAGTTTGGAGGAAGATCAGTGGTTGGGAGGGAAAATTCCTTTCGAGAGTAGGAAAAGTTTTTGTCAAGTTGGTACTATAGGTTCTTCTGATGAATGTGATGAGCATATTTAAAATTCCAGGTACACTAGTTGAGGAAATACATAGCCTTTGTACTTCGTTTTGGTGAGGCTCAACCATGGATAAGTAGAGGGTGTACTGGAAAGTGTGGAGTGACTTGTTCAAGCCCAAGTGGGCTGGTGGGATGGGTTTTCAAAGAATGGATATCTTCAATGATGCCCTTTTGGCAAAACAAGGATGGTGCTTGATGAGTGATGAGCACTCCATGCTTAGTTGAGTTATGTGTGCTAAGGGCAAGGGATTTTTTGAAGTAGCTTTGAGTCATAACCCAAGTTTTGCATGGAGAAGCATATCGCGTGCCTAAGCTCTCTTGAAGGAAGGTCTATGTTGGCGTGTAGGAAACAAGAGGGACATTAATGTTTGGACTAATAAGTGGTTGATGATGGTGATAGCAAAGGGGTTACAACATCATGTGTGGAAGAGGACAATTTGAACATGGTTAGTGACCTCATAGATGTAGAAGTAGGGGTGTGGAAGTTGTAAGTCGTTGAAAGGATTCTCAATCAATGAGATAGGAATCTAATCCTTGAAATCCCTAACAACAAAAGGTGGCCCTAGATAGGCTGGTATAGTGCTATTGAGATAAGGGTTTTGTTCTATTTGAAAGCTGCATACCTCCTTGGTTTGTCAATTGATCAAGGTGACGTGGCTGAGCATTAGCATCTAATTTGGAAGTCCAACAAGATTCCTAAGGCCAAACCTTTTGGTGGCAATGGTGTGCATGCATTCTTCCAACAAGGACTTTGCTTAAATACATACATTTGGTGGATGAGGGTACATGTGAAAGTTGCAAAGAGGGGAGTGAAGATGCGTGGCACACAATCTTCCATTGTCGTCGTACTCCCATCTGGGATGACATGGTAAAAGGCAACTTGATGGAGAAAGAAAACTGCAACAATCAAGGGGATCTCATTCTTGCCAGGCACAAACACCTGGATGAGAGCAGACTTTTGGAGCTAATGACACGTGGTGGCTTGCATGGTACTGTAGGAATGATAGTGTGCTCAATGGCCAAGAAGCTAATCTCATGATGATCAAGCTCGGAGCAAGACAATTGCTAGAGATGAAGGAAGCAAAGATGGGAAAGGAGATGAACAAGGCAGTATAACCTCGCCCTACAGCGGTTGGTCTTCTCGGGAACTAGGCACTGTCAAGGTAAAATCTGGATGTTCATGTTGATAAAAATGGTTGGATTGGCCTTGGTGTCATTATCCGTGATTACAAGGTGAAGTGCTAGTGGTAGCAGTGAAAAAAAGTGACATCAAACTTGCTAGGCAATTTGGCTACATAAAGGCTTGTTTTGAATTAGATTGTGCTCTATTGGTTAAGTGGCTAACCAATCTAAGTTCCTACCTTGGTGTGGTGGATGTGATTTTAGAAGATATTCTATGTTCTAGTAGTTCTTTTGTTGTTAGTAATTGGACAGATGTTAGGCAGAAGGGTAACGAAGTTGCTCACCACCTCGCATGGGTCAGACCCATAGGTGCTGAACAAGTGTGGGTAGGAGTTCGCGCTTCACAAATTTCAAGCTATGCACTGATGGACAAGTTGAATTTGAATGAGTAGTTCCCTTTTCGGTTCAAACAAAAAAAAAAAATCTAGGAGAATCACAATCTGGCTTGGTGAGACGCGACTGGAGCTCGATAGGCGTCTTTACTGCCAAATATTACTTTTTGAGCCTCCTTTACATGAATTATGCATCATTACATAAACATTAGAAGGTGGTTTTCAACACAAGCATTTTTGGAAGCATTTAGCTCTAGTTAAAGTTTCTTTCTTAGGGTGTGTTTGGTTCAGAGGAAAATGATTTCTGAGGAAATTGTTTTCCATAAGAAATGATTTTTCAAGGAAAATGGTTTTTCATGCCAAAATTTCCCTTGTTTGGTAGGAGATAAATTATTTTTCAGAAAATGATCATGTATGTCGATATAAGTAGCGATATATGTTACAAATGAAAATATTTGGAGCTCAAAATTCATATTTGAGCTTTTCTTGATCATTTCTATCATGTTATAAAGTTTCGTGACAAACCGATAAAATTGAATTTTGCTTTTAAGTTTCAGTCATATTTAACCGCAAAAAAATGTCGACAAAGTGGCGATATATGTTACAAATGAAAATATTTGGAGCTCAAAATTCATATTTGAGCTTTTTTAATCATTTCTATTGTATTGTAAAGTTTCGTGACAAACTGAGAAAATTGAATTTTGCTCTTAAATTTAAGTCATATTTAACCGCAAAAAAAATGTCGATAAAAGTGGCGACATATGTTACAAATGAAAATATTTGGAGCTCAAAATTTATTTTGAGCTTTTCTTAGTTCATACTATCAAATCATAAAGTTTCAATTCAAACGGTTCAGTTTGAATTTTTAAAAGTTTCAGTCAGTTTTTTAGGGCAAAAACTTCTGATTTGATGTATATTGAGATAAATGTTATCAAATAAAAATATTTTGAACTAAAAATTTATATTTGAGGTTTTCTTAATCAATTCTATCGTGTTACAAAATTTCGAGCAAAACCGTTAATGTTAAATTTCGGCCTCAAATTTCAGTTAAGGTTAGTAGTTAAAATCGATCCAACAATCAATGGTGGAAAATGATTTTTCTAGGTTGAACAAAGGAAGTCAATTTCCTTCCTATCGAGGAAAATGATTTTCTAAACTTTTTTTGTACCAAACACTAGAAAATTGGGAAAACATTTTCCAAAAAAATGTTTTCCCCCCTACCAAACACACTCTTAATATGAGAAGCTACTCATAGGAACATTTTAACGTGTGACAACTTAAACAAGAGAGGACATTCATTGGTTAATAGGTGTTCTATGCAAGGAGGGTTTTGAATGTGGTGATCTGCTTCTTCAGTCTCAGTTTGCAAGTGCTCTTTGAATTTAGCTTTCTTGCGGTCCCTTAGATTGTTTCCAACTCTACAAGGAACCATCACCTTGCTTGAGAACTTTTTTTTAAATTGTTTTTTGGAAGGAAAGTGAAGGAGAAGAAAGCAATGATCAGTCCTCATGTGATTTTTTGGAGAATTTGGAGAGAGACTTTAAAGCTTTAGAAGATGTGGAATCTTCTCTTTAGAGTTTGGAACACAACTTTATCAATATCTCGTTATTTTGTTAAAAGGGGACTTTAAGCTCATGTTTTTGTGATGGCTCATTTTATGGATAGTTTGTGTTCATTTTGGTCATTGTCTTTTTGTTGGGACAAGATCTTAGATTAAAAAGTGCAATGTGCAAAAAAGCGCATTGGCCCCCCGAGGCGTGAAGTGAAGTGCGGAGCAAAGGTGCAAGCTTCAAGCACACGAGGCGCACCAAAGTGCAATTTTGCTTCAAAATCACATCCAATCTATATTTTCACTCAATAAGCTCATAAAGGGCATCAAATAATTGATTAGACGCAAGTAATACGATGATAAACCACGCAAATGGTCTTTTAACATAAGATATAATACGAAAATAGTCTTCTAAAGAGATAAAACAAGCATAGTCATATGAAGAAAAACATTGAAAACACAACACACTAATCAAAGTAGCAAAGTCGCAAACAGAGAACCTTAAGTAAATCAATATGTCAAGTAAGTCTTAAAACCCCACGTGCAAACAAAGAAACACTTAAAGAACATGAAAATCAAGAAGCAACCCAGCAAAAAAAAAAGCAACCCAGTAGAAAATCACAACCCAAAACAGATGAAAAAGAAATTTTGACAGCCCAAGAAAAAAAACAGCTTCCAAAGCACCATAGAAGCAAAAAGAGAAGCACGAAGAACCCAATCGTAACCCAGACAAAAAAAGAAAAACTTGAGAAAAGAGGAAGAAGAGAGGGAGTTGCTCGTTCTAGAGTTTCCTGAAAGCAGAAGGGGTTTTTAAAATACACTGAACGTTTCTTTTTTTTTCCCCCTTATGAGCTCAACAGTAAAAACTCCATCAGGCGCAAAAGGCGTGCGCCTCGCGCTACAATAAAACGGTGCAGAAAGGTGGCAAAAGCGCGTGTTTCACGAACCTTGCCTCTTGCTTCACAGCGAAATAGTGTGGAGGGGACGAGTTGCGTGCTTTGTGGGCTATAGTGCACGAGGTGCACGCTTTTTAAAACTGAGGAGATGGTAGTTTTTGGTGGATAGTTCTGTGTTTATAGGCTTTTGTAGAATGCTCCCTGAGCATCCAACTTGACCCATTCCTTTATAACACTTTCTCCTTCATAATACTTTGGGGTGTTGGACAATAATGCACTATACAATTTTTTTTTGGTATAATAATATACTATACTTCAGGGGTGGGTGTTGTGTACAATCCATACGAGTGTTTTTTTAGACAATTATGCACCAGAATTTAGCCTAAGGTTTGCTAAAATTCAACATCCCCAAAGTGCAATATATTATTAAACACGAAAATTGTATATTGCAGTATTGTCCAACACATAAAGTATATTAGCACCGAAAAATCCTATCACAAAAAGCATTCAATAATATTTTCTGGACGTATGTTTTAGAACTTGTCGATAGTCATTTGTGAATGATGTGTTTGTATCTTGGCGAACTAGTTTATTCCTCTTTTGCTTTTTAACTCAACTAATTTGTCCCCCTTGTTTGAGCTGATTGTGTTTCTTTTGTCCGTCATCAATTTCAAAGCATTTCTGCCCCTCTTCCTTTTTCTCTGTTTTTGCATAGTTAACTGTGTGGAAATTCATTCTCAATTATAGGTTGCAGCAATTGGATTACACCCTGCTAAGCATTTGGGGAAAGAACTATCTTGCCTAGAGTCGCACTTGCATCATTTAAACAGGTATGTGTGTGTGTGTGCGTGCGCACGCAAATACTCACTTGTCTTGTTTTTGCTGAAGAAGAGCTTTGACTATTGCTACACTTATTGGCAGCTTGTATGGTATCAATGTGTGTGGCGAAGGAGGGGAGTATGAAACATTGACTCTGGATTGTCCACTATTCAAAGTAAAATTCCTGCCTCAATTGGAGTTTGGTTGAATTGTTGGCTGTGTTTTATGCTCTTTGATGATTCATTATCAAGAGTATTTTGCATCATTTTGGATTTGGTTTGCGAATGTTTCTTAATGATGTGTATTACGGACATTTCTTTTTGAGTTAGTGTTCCTATGATGATATCTACTACTATTTCAGCTATATCCGTTTAAATATTTTTGCCTCTATATGCTGTTTGAGGTCTGTCTGCAGTTCAGTTTTTACACTTGGATTCTAGGCTCTATGTGTTGCTGATGATCAATGAACGTTTGTGCCTCCTGTCCCTGCTGGAAGCTGTCTTGCAGCCTTCTTTCCGTCAGATTGTTTGATCTATGAGATCTTTATCGTTTTGATTGCAAGTATTTGGCTCTCATAATTTTTTATCTGGACAAATTACAGTTTGCTCGGATAGTACTGGATGATTTCCAGGTTGTGCTTCATTCTTCAGATTCCATAGCTCCTGTTGGAGTCCTCCATCCTTTGGCTTTTCATTTAGAACCCAAGGAATTGTCCACAGCTTCAGGTTGCAGCAACTTTAATAATGGTGTATGTTTGGAGGAACTGAATTTTGTGTATGAAGTTGAAGGAGATTGCGGAGCAATACTACCAGATGGAAGCCAGTGTCCTCATTCTCTGTCTGATTTTACGGATGCGACATATAAAGTTCAAATGTCAAAAACAGACAGGGGAGACACATTTTCCATTTGTTGTTGGCTGGAAGATGTGTCTGAATCCTCAACTGGTAAATAATCCTTTTCATATGACAGCTATGTCATAGTCCTGGTGTGGCAAGATTTATTTCTTTGGAATTTGATTAGTTGTGCATTGTTTTTGCTAGTTGTGCAGGATGATCTGAGAGTTGTTTTGTTGAATGTTGAACTGCAACTCATACAACTTGGTTTTGGTTGGGAGAATGTGCTATATATACATTTGTATATTGCTGACATGAATGAGTTTGCAGTAGCTAATGAAGTATATGTTAACTTTATCACACAAGAGAAATGCCAGTTTGGTGTTCCATCACGCAGTACCATAGAACTGCCTTTGTTGGAAGCAGGGTTGGGGAAAGCATATGCTGAAGTCTTGGTGTCAAGGGACCAGAGCAAGAAAGTTTTACATGTGCAGAGTATTTCCTGCTGGGCACCTAGTTGTATAGGGCCATACAGCCAGGTAATAGTCTACAGTTATTTTTCCTTTTTGCTGATGAGGAATTCTTTCTGTTGTTCTCTTGTGGTGTGGCTATATAGGTGATTGAATATATTTGACTGCTCTTTTTTATTGAGAGGAGAGGGATGTGGACATGCATAGTCCATGCAGAAGATAGTTCTGAAGTTACAATAAGAAAGGGAATACCCAACTTGGAACCTGTTTAGGTTGCAAGAACTTTGTAATATATGCTATCTAGGGTTGTTTTGGTAGATCCTCTATGAAAATTTCTTCCTTTTTGGTGAAGACAAATTCAGATATTGAGAAAGTTTACAAGTTCAAAGGTATTGCGATCTATCTAAATCCAAATTGAACTTGTTTAGGTTGCAAGAACTCTGTAATATAAGCTATCTATGGTTGTTTTGGTAGATCCTCTATGAAAATTTCTCCTTTTTGGTGAAGACAATTCAGATATTGAGAAAGTTTACATGTCATTTTCAAACATGTTGCAATCTATCTTTATCCAAATCCATGTCTTGAAGGTGGACCAAAGATGATTATGTGTGGGGGCACTTCCTTTTCTTTCTTTTTTTTTGTTTTTTTTGTTGGGGGCCCAGGCGGAGAAGGAAGGAATTTTTTTTTTTTTTTTGGGGGGGGGGGGGGGGTTCCAAATGTAGCAGCCTTGCTTCAATGCTACAAAGGGAATTTGGTCCTATGTTACAAGTTTTGTCTGCCTGCTACTTCATGGAGGAAGGAGACGGAAGCTTAGTGAGCCATTTTTCTTTTTCTAATGTAATGCAAGTTGGGAAAGCCCCTGATCAGGAGAATTTTTCGAGCGATTTGGAAAAATGGATGTGCAAGGATTAAAGTGATTTGAGGATACTAATTTGAAGAGTATCTCCTGCAGGCCTATTTGACCCTAAGCCTGCTGGTTTGGCCCAAAATTAATTAAGCGCTATTTTGTAGCAATCAAGCCATTGCCTTTTCTTTCTCATCTAAATTTCTAACCTCAACTATTTGTCTGAATTAGTACATAATCCTTCTGGAGACCAGAATTTTATGGATAGGATTGAATCTTGGATCTCCTAGAAGAGGATTCTTGACATGTGTGGCTCCGCAACAATTTACACCCCACCCCTTGTTTAGTAGTGATAGGAGCAAGAGAGATATCACAGAATGACCTTTTTTTGGGCATCTGTGGCCATTGTTTACTCTCTTGATTAAGTGGATGAATTTGAGAAGTATTATGAGGAATTTGCATCATGAGAAGCATGATTGAAGTTTTGGAACTGTTTCCTTGAGTTTGTTATTTGTTTGTAATTGTATTGTTGATGGACTGAGTGGGACTGCTGGTTGGTCAATCTTAGTAGAGGAGCACTTTGCATGGTGTCTTGAGGGCTCTACAATCCATGCCAGTATTAAGACCAGGTCGAGAATGAGGCCAGAGGATAAGTTGGGAAGCAAGCTGGGAACTGCTGTTGTACACTGGTACGCTTGAGGTGATTGAAGGGCTCAGGCAAGTCCATGTGGCATGAATAGAGGGTGAAACACTGGTTCCAGGTGTCAACATATAGAGAAGAGAGCTAGAGATCATGTCATGTGTGTTTACAAACTTGAACAATGTTAAATTGTGTGAGACTATTGTTGAGGTGATTGAAGGGCTTCTTGGCAAGTCCTGGCTGGAATAGACGGTGAAACACACATTCTAGGTGCTAACATACAACGGGTGAAAAGAGGAGCTACAGATCATGTCATGTGTTTACAAACTTGAACAATGTTAAAGTCCGTGAGACTGCTCTCGCATCAATGAACATGTTTTGTTGTATTTTCTCTATTTGGTGTCTCTGATGTTCATTGGATTATGAGGAGCCTATTATCAATTTTGTGGTTGACTTGGGATAACTAGTCTTTTCTCTTGTTTTTTAGCACCAGGCAACTTTCTTAGAGTTGAACATCGGTTTTTTTGAGTAAAGAACAATTTGCCTACCTTTGGTTCTTATTCTTAGATTGAGGGTGAAAGGCACTAAAATGTTGCATAGAGAAAGCAAATTAGAATGACTACGGTTAATGATTGCATCAACTTCTTCTCAACTTTACATCTCTGTTAATTCGTTAAGATTGCTCATCAGACCCATTATTTAATGGAAAATTGTATTCTAATAATCCATACTTTCACCTTTTGTATACCAATAATTCTTACTTTGCTTTTGTATGCTGGTGGTCCAAAAAAATTTAAAATGGTGTTCTGGTAAGACGCCATTGAGTAAAGTGGTGGTGACTCGGTGGTTTGCTGATGTGTACTGATGAAAGTATGTTTGACCAAGAAATTATTGTTTTAGTTGTATTCTAGTGGTCCCATTTAAATTGCTATTGTATTTTAGTAGTCCCATTGATATATTTATTGTATTTTGGTGGTCCCATTTCATAGTTGATTATATTCTAGTGGTCCGAATTCTTGGTCAAACACACTCTCGCCAGTACCGGTCTGCAAATCACTGAGTCACCACCACTTGACTCGGTAGCGTTCCACCAGAATACAATTTTATTTTTATTTGGACCACCATAATACAAAAACGAAGTAGGGATTATTGGCATACAAAAGGTGAAAATAGGGATTATTAGAATCCAATTTTCCTTATTTAATTTCATGCTCATGGTGCAATCTTGACTAAGGACTCCTACAATTTCATTTTTAACCTATCTGTGTGTGATGAGCATCTGGGCTTCTTTTCTGAACTCATGAGTTTGGTATGATCCAGGCAACATTACATCATGGTATACTTCACATGGCTGGGCAACTTGGGCTTGACCCTCCGACAATGAAGCTATGCAATGGAGGCCCTGCTGCTGAGCTGGAACAAGCTTTATTAAACAGTGAAGCAGTTGCAAAGTGCTTTAATTGTTCAATATCTTCCTCTGCTGTTGCCTTTGTTGTGTACTGTTCAACTCGCCTTGAGTCAGTGAATCTGACCAAAGTCCAACAGAAATGGGAAGAGTTTTTGGTGCGGCTAAGAGATCTTCGTGTAGCCAAAGGAAGTGGTTTTGAAGTATCTGATCCTGTTCTTTTGTTTATACTTGTCCCTGATCTACCAAAGAGGTTGGTTTTTTTTCGAACTTCTCTTAGTCAGGGCTGACTCTCTAAAGAGACTTGTTAACCAATCACCAACCTCGTGGGCTAATCCTTTTTTGAATAATTTGGTGAAGTTAGAGTCAAATCATTAGGTTGATCCGAATCCTTTGTAGTTGTGGAACTGCAACATGTCAGTCCTTGCATACTAAATTAATTTTTTTGCATGCAAAGTTATTATGCATATCCTTTTTGCAAAAATCGATGCATGTTATACATGCAAACTTTCAATTCTTTCAGTCCTGTATGCTAAAAAAAAACATCCATGCATTTATCATTAAGAATGCAGGGACTGACTATGTAGTTTTTCTTATAACTACTGAGCATTCCTATCTTACTTGGGTGTAGTTGTATTCCTTCCATTGAGAATGGGGGTGGAGAGGTGAAATTGATGGTCATGAGCCCTTAAATCAAAAGTAAATAATAATAATTTTTTTTTAAAAAAAAAACCATGATCCCTTCATCTGAGGGGCTGCAGTTGATTCTTTATGCTATCAATCAAGAAGGAGAAACTAGCCTTTATTGTTACTCTTTGGTTTCTGTAAACTGGAGCATATCCTACTTCTGTTTGCAGTTATTAAGAATTTATTGTCTTGAATTGCTGGGTGCTTGTCCTTGTTCCTGTACCGTTCCTTAATCTAGGATCACAATTTGGTTGGTTCTGTTTTCACATTGAGTGTCCAGATACATTAAAATTGGAATGTAGTTGCCCCCTCCCCTTCCTCTTTGCACGGCAGCTTCTTATGGTACTCTGAAGTTTTATGTTAAGTGAGACTACTAGGGAGATGAGACTTGAACGCATGATTGGGAGTTTGTAAATCCTTGGTTATAGGCATAGATTGATCATTGGATTACATTTCTGATACCTATTTGTGTTTTGAGTATTGTAGGGCACTTGTAGAAGTAAAGCCGATAATTTTCACCATGGAGGGCGTCGAATCAACAGTCAAGATTGATTCTCTAGACCAAGGATGTGCTCCACCGCAAACCTACTGGGGGTTCCATCAGGAATCATGGCATTATAGGTGCCTTCAGAAATGCATTGTGCCTGGTCACATATGTACCGTTGTGCTAAGCATTACAAGTGAAGATATTGAAAAGATTTGTCAAGACTTTACAGTTGCTGATGATGTCGCTCATCCATATCTGCTTTCTCAAGGACAAGTGGAAAAGATTGTGAAATTCTGCATCTATCTCATCAATAGAATCCTTACAGAGAACCTATTTTCATGGAAAGATATAATGGTAACTTAATTCAGTTCCCTATTGCTCCTCCTTTGTCCTTGTTTAGGAAATCTTACTCTAAAGTTCTAAGCTATTTGAAGATAAGTGTGTTAGTGGTATGTCCATGACTCTCAATCGGCATTGCAGACATTTACGTACAGATACATAGACCCTAATGAACTGTCACCTATTACCAAATAGCCATAAGGATGGGCTAGTGAGATTTAGTTCAGCTCCTATCATCAGAGGGGTTCAAATCTCACATGTGCTGTTAGGGGGAGTGGTAATCCCCCTTATCTCCCCAGTCTGTTCTGTGTTCTCCCCTGCCCTTGTAAGGGCTTGCTATTGATAGGCCTTCGTATATACTATATACACACGAGGGTTTTTGCATGTGTTTCTTGACCTTCTTTTTGGTCTTTTTTCCCCTCTTCCATCGTGCCGCAACAACCTGTTGTATTTCCTTGTTTTTCTTTTTAGCAGAAATTGTTTTGCCCTTTGTTTCTGATATGGATACATGACTTTTATTCCAGTGCATGAGGATTTACTTTCAGAATGCTGTTATGGGGCAAATGGAGACGTTGTCTCTAGCATTCAATAAAGCATTCCACAAATTTTCGGAGATGAATCCAGATTTCAAGAGCAGGGATGAACCTATTTTCAACCTTGTTCCTGTCCTGGGTTCTGGGAAGTCACCCACATCTATGGAAGCAGCTTTGACATGTGAGCTATTGACTCAGAAAGCTTCTCAGTAGAAATCCCTCATGGACAACTTGAAGGAGCTCTTTGATCAACCATGATTTTCCATAATCTAGTAAATCTTCAAATTACATCACCCAAATAGGGTGGCAAATTCAGTAACTTTTATACTGTTTGGGGGGAGACGATGTCCTAAAATGATTCTATTTTACGTCGATTTTGGATGACTTAAACATCTTAATTTATTACTCTTATTTTTTTTTTTGTTGGAAACTTATACTGATCGATATGCTACTGCTTTTGGTAGGAGAAATTATGTCAATCTTGTCAAACTTATACTACTGAGGCCCTGTTCTTTTATGCGGTATTTTGCGGAATGGTGTGGTGGAATTGTGGTGGGGTGTGGTGGAATTGTGGTAGGTTATTGGTATGTGGGGTAGGTGAGCAGAGAGAATGTAAAAAGTAGAGGAGAAAAGTGAGGAGAGATAAAAGTAATGATTTGCGGTAAAAAGTGGTGGGTTGTGGCAAATTGCGGTGGTGTGCATGATTTCTTGACCATGAAAAACGAGGGCACGAGTACTCTTTGCCACAATCTGGCCAATGTAGGTCGGGTTTTCTATCATCAAATACCGTGTGGGATTGCTAGTATCGGATAAATATGATTCAAAGCCTAATTTTTGCAATTAAAATTTTGGTGTCTAAATCTCGAAACATTCGGCATAATGGTGTCTAAATTTAGTATAATCTCATTTCATTTAAGAGTTGGTATGGCATCTTGTACCATATTTACAACTTTCATCCCACCACTATTTGATTTTGTTGCGTTCTACATTGATGCATAGTTCCTACAATTTTGAATTTGCTCATGGATCCTTTTGTGAGTTTTTTTTTTTTTTCTGGTGACCCTATTTCAAATTCTTTAGACATACGTACATATTTACATGGTTTATATGTTTCTTTTTTGAGATTCATTTTGACAAGGCCAAAAAAGAAAAAGCTGGGAGTTTGTAAGGTTAAACACCAGAGACACATGCTACGGCTACATTTGGGGGAGGGGACCAGACAAGGATATGTTCGATATACTATAAAATTGGTTTTTAATAATTCTAATTTTTTATGTAATTGGTCAATAATGTCCAAATTTTATTTCTTTATGCAGGCAATCCCCAAAAAAAAAAAATTATCTTTTTGGACCACCATCAAATGTCTACTCTAAATAGATTTTGACTTGCGATTGCTCCAAAATTTAGCACAACACTTTCCTATTGTTATTAGTGAACTTTGTAACAAATTTTTTCAATTTTTTTAATATAATTTTTTTGGTGCATTTGGTTCTTTCCCAAGAAAATATTTTCTAGAAAACTTTTCCTAGGAAAGTTTTTCATGGGAAAAATATTTCACAATATTTGGTTGACATTTAAGAATAATGAGGTGTTTGTAAGAAAGTTTATTTAAGTATCCAACTATCCTTATATCTTAATTTATAAAATATCTGGTATTTTGGGAAGTTAAGTTATAAGCAATTTGACTTTCCCAAGGGAAAACAACTTTTCCAAGTTCTCCATGGGAAAGTTTTTCCCACCTACCTTGGGAAAATAGTGGGATTCGTTCCAAAACTTTCCTATACTTGACAACCAAAAAACTATTAGTGGAGTATCCAACTTACCATGAAAAAAAATATTAGTGGAGTATTTTGGCGCTAACAGGTAAAGATTTGGATTAGAGATATGGCCTTAATTGGTGTGAAATCAGGTACTTTGGAGGCCTTGGTTTGAATTGCTTATGGTATATTTCTACTGGTTTACGTATTTTCAATCAAGTGGCAAGCGGCAAGGGCAAAAAATTACTCGAGGGTGCCACACATCTTTTTTAACTGACTCGCGAGTCACAACTTTTTTTTAATGCATTCCCGGGGGTCATTAAACTTACTTAAGTGACTGGGGGGTGACATTCCGGTATGTTTTGGCTAAAATCCGATGAGTTATGTTGAAAAAGACGAAAGTACCCTTATTTTTCTATCTAATTTAACTTTGTCTACCCTTTCTCCCTCTTCCTCCCTTCCCCTCCCCCTCTTCCACTACAGTTATCTCGAATTGAAACTGGGCATGTGGTAGCAGTCAAACGGTGTAGCCATAACGGGCAAGGAAAGAACAAATTCTTGTCCGAGTTGTCCAAAATCGAGACCCTTAGGCACAGAAATCTTGTTAGATTACAAGGGTGGTGCCATGAGAAAGGGGAAATTTTGTTAGTATATGATTTGATGCCTAATGGGAGCTTAGATAACTAGATAAGGCCTTGTTTGAGTCAACAATGGTATTGCCTTGGAATCAACGAAGGAAAATTCTTCTTGGGGTGGCTTCAGCTTTAGCTTACTTGGATCAAAGAGTGTGAGAATCTAGTGGTTCATAGGGATGTCAAGGCTAGTAACATAATGCTTGATGAAGGGTTCAACGCCCGATTGAGGGATTTTGGCTAGCTGGCTCGGCATCTCTGTCTCGTTTCTCTCTCATTCGTCATCAATCATCATCACCATCTCCCACCTCTTCTCTTGACACAACCCAGAATTCCCTTTAAATAAAGCACAGTACACACTACAACTACAAGCAAGATCAACCCCCTACTTTTTCCAGAATCTCATCTCATCACCATTCACACACCTCCAAAATATCCCCAAACCCCCTACTCTGGTGCCAAGTACCTACTGACGGGGCGGGCCACTGAAAAGACAGATGTATTCAGCTTTGGGGTAGTCGTGCTCGAGGTTGCCAGTGGTCAGAGGCCGATTGAGAGGGACCGAATTGCAACAGGGAAGAATGGGAATTTGGTGGAGTGGGTGCGAGGTTTGCACAATTAAACTATTACGCTCAAACTTCGCACAATCTAGAGTACGAGAAAGAATGCGATGATCCAACACATAAATCGGAACAATCACATAAATTGGAGTTGTGGTCGCCAGGAAGGAGGAGAGAGAAAGTGAGGTGTAGTGAGAGAAGTCAATGCCATTGTTGAGCAAGGAGAAGTTTGAGAGAGGATGGGTTTGGGAGTGAAGAGGAGAGAGAACTTGATCCCAAGTTTTGAATAGTGAAATTAAGGGCAAAATGGACACTTCACTCAATTTTTTGAAGGACAAATAAGGCTTTTTCATGATTCCGGTCAAAACATGTCGGAATGACACTTCCCAGTCACTTAAGTAAGTTTAATGACCCCCGAGGATGCATTAAAAAAAATATGACCCGTGAGTCAGTTAAAAAAGGTGTGGCACCCCCGAGTAATTTTTTGGCGGCAAGGGTATAACTGATAATGGCATTTGTGGGACACATGCTAAACGTTGATTGCGTTCGTTGACGTTACTTAAAATTCAATGAAATAACATTTTGACGACCGGTCAAAACTCTAAGCATTAACCTAAACGTTGTTGTCGAACATAGCCTAATTTTATCATATCATTGAAAACTAATTTATGAACAATGGTCTACGGAATACAAATTTGCATGCCCAGCTCAAGTTATTATATTTTGAAAGGAAAATTTGATCAAAACAAAGAGAGAAAAATTGGAGTTTACGACACAATTTGATTTTCAAAAGAAAAGAAATACAGTTATAGATGAGTTGGTATTAGGGATGGCAATGGAGCGGGGAATCCCCGAACCCGTCGGGGCCCCGCCCCATTCTAGGGAAAAATCCCCGCCCCCATTGGAGACGGGGACGGGGACGATTTTCCAAAATCCGCTCAGGGACGGGGCGGGGATGGGGACAAAATTTTCCCCATCCTTGTCTCCATTTTCCCCGCCGGGGTGAATTCCCCGTCTCCATCCCCGAATCCCTATCCCCGAAAATGTTAAAATTACCAAATAACCTTTATTCAAATTTAATATATATATATTAATGGAAAGGACAAAGTAGTAATTTTTCAATTTATTCTCACTTGGTGATGTATTATTGTTGGATTTTGATGTATTATTACTTGAGCAAGTTAAATACGTTGTATTTTGAACATGTTAAAAACCGGATTCGATTAAAAACCGGATCCGATTAAAATTTAGTTAAATTTAGGATAGTTTTGAAAAATCCCCGTTGGGATGGGGAATCTGCGGGGCAGGGGATAAGGCAAGAATCATTCCCCGAAGCGGGGATGGAGACGGGGATGGGGATGAGTTTTGGGAGCGGGGATGGGGACAGGGGTATACTCCCCCATCCCCGATCCGCCCCGTTTCCATCCCTAGTTTGTATTATGGTATCGTGGAATCCATCCTCCTTTATTTATTTATTTTGTGTGTGTGTTGTGTTTTCAAATTGAGAATTCCAAATTTCTTGATTTTCTAAAATTTATCAAAATTTACCCATCACTATATTTATCATAATGTACTAAGATTTTAAGGCCAGAATAGTCAACAAACAAACAATAGTTGTAACGCCCCCACCCCTCACAAGTCAAGGACATTAACAACTGCTTCAATGATCGATGATTGACTCCACAAATCAGCAGGAGTCATTTCAGCGTGCTTTATCCTCGCTCAAACATTGTTTGGGAAGTCACCCATCTTGAGACTCCTCACAGTCAAACACGCTTAACTGGAGACTTCTCATTGGATGAGTTTCTTTCCTAAAGAAAGGTGCATCTTGGTGACATAAGTAGTAATTTCAATCCTCTTAAGCTACACTTAACCATATACTCGGGGTTCTACAATAGTCTACTTAAAATTTCAAGCCAACAATATCCAACATAACTCAAGTCTCAATCTAACAATACAACTCAACTGTCTTAAGAGTTTACTCCAACCATTCTAACACAACTATTCCAAAACCCCTATTAAGAGAAGAACGACCTGACATGCTAGTTCAAATTCCCTTTACAGTACTCCTTGCTGAGAACAAAGTATTTAACAAAATGAGATGGAACTCAACAATGGTTACCATTAATTGTCAAAACATGTCAAAGTTCATTTCAATTCGTTGACAGGGAGAAGTGAATAAGTCAAAAAATTTCACAAAGCGCTGACTCTCAACCCAGAAATATAGAGTTAAGAAACAACAGAAACTAAAAATATGAAATAAACTTTCAACTTAGAGTCAGAAAATCAGAATAATCCCTTAATCAGAAAAGAGTTAATTTTTATTGTACGGGCGAGATATAGAAGATCCCCATAGTTATCAATTAGAAATCAGAATAAGGTATTGTATCCTCAAAGCCAGAATCAGAATAGGACATTATGTCCTCAAAAACTGGAGTTGGATGTCCATCCCAGAAATAGAGTTAGACACATATGCGCACTTAACCTCGGGGAAGCAATTATAAATATATCAGGACATCCCCTGATCTCTTCCTCCATAACCCTCCAAGATCCCGAATCCTAATTTCTGGGTTATCCCCCGATATCCGCTTTAATGTTTAACTTGATTTATTAGTATCTTATGACGTTCACCGGTCAACAAAGTTTAAACAGAGACCCAACCCAATTGCCCTAGAACTAGTAGAATGAAACTCAAAATTTATATGGTTGTCTTATTTCACAGTTCACACAATTCGAAAAACAACTCGCAAACATATAAATCAGACAATCTAGTTTTCACATAAAGTCCCATTCAGGATGCATGCTTTAGAAAACAAAGTAAAATCACAAAACAGATAAAGGGCGCTCCAGTTGCGACATTACCTATGGGTCTTCACTTCACTTCACGAAAGCTCACTAGCATACCGGACCTAATCCGAACGTATAACAAAATAGGTCCTAAAATGAATGATTGCCTTAGAAAGTATAGGTAACCCTGACCTTACCCAACCCAAATGATCATTTTAAAGTTCTTAACATCTAAGGGAAACACATTTTAATGGACAACACAACATTTGCACAAAATTCTAATTAAACTGAATTTAGAAAATCTTGGACAAATTACTAGGTCAATTTGCAGGGACCATAACTTGACTTCCTGACATCCTATGAAGGTGATCCTTAGCATTATGGAAACCACACAGAGTCTTTACAACTCTCATGTTGATCACTAGGCCCAATTCAACCTTTAAGGATCTCACAAACAACAAACACTCCAATTGGTCCAGAATTGATCTAATCTCAATAAAACATTTATAATGCAATCTACACACATCGATCACCTAAGCTTCCAACTTCCTATTAAAGCTAACACAAGTACATAGACCCGTGCGCTGCACGGGGCGATAATAAAATGCATGTATTGTTAAAAGTAGAGCATATACAAAATGATTATACATATAATTTTAATTTCTAATATTTTTAAAGATATAAAATTTAATCTATAATATACGTAATTGTGTTTATTATATTGTACTTAATTTTATCATTAACAAACGAATCTTATCAAATAATTTATCTACTAAATTTAAATAGTTTAATGTCTAGGTATCGATGATACACTAAAATTGTCATTATCATCATAGAAGGAAAACTCAAGCATACATTTGCAGTGTACACGTAATATTAGTGTTTAAAGAACTTAAAATTTCAAGAATTAATTAATTTTGTGACAAAATATAAACAAATCCATAAAAAATTGATTCAATTCATAAGAGATTCATTTGGATGATTATATTAAAATATCAGATATCATAATAATCATAATATTAAACAAATAAATTATAATATATTACATGGTATGATATGAGATTTAAAAGTTACATGACGGCAAAAAAAGAATTAATAGTAACCTTCTTAATATTATTTTAAGTTTTAAACATTGAGTATGACTCGCATGGAGTAACACTCCCACATCACAAGGGGGAAAAAAAATTAGAAGGCAATATTGTGTACATGATCACTACATGAGTAACAACCTCGTGATAAAAGAAATGAGAAATCAATAATTACCTAAGTCATACATATGTTGTAAGAATTGAAGTGACGACAACCAAAGAGTAAAATCTTTACGATCAATCACACTTTGCACTCTACGAACAATCTTTGATCTAAGAATATATACAACACTTAGTAATATTAGATAACATGATCGAAGGTTTCAAAAAAAATCAAAAAGACTATTAAAAATATATATTGCACGTGGTAAAAGAACCACCACCTCTTCTTTCACATAAAAAAAGAACCACCATTTCTACATGTAACAATAAAAGCATAGTTTACAACCTACCACAAACCATCCTCAAGGTATAAATGAGTACCTATTATCTAGCCATTTATATATCCAATAGATAGACTTCCTAAGTTTCTATCCTACCTATAGCAATATGCATTAGAAGAAAATGGATAATTATTATGTGTAATTATTCATTTTAAATAAGGAGTCAATCAATGTAAACCAATCGGTTACATACCAAGTTAATTAAGAATTAAATAGTACTAATTATTTTCTCCGTTCTTTTTTATATTTTAGGATAAATAAAAACGGAGGGAGTAATATTTTAATTTGTACAACGATTTGCATAACGTTGCAAACAATTAAATAATCATATATATATGGCAAGTAACAATTTAAAACAAAAAATCAATTAAATTAATTGCATACGTTTTCATATGATTTTGTTATTTTGGAAGATTGCAAGTCACAATCTTTAGATTTGTACGTTAAAAAAAAAATTCTCTGCTTTTAATTAATTGTGTATATCGTTTTATTTTTGATTTTGGATTAATTAGGATACAATTTTTCTCTAGTTTTATAGTTTCATGTCCACTTCATAGTTCATATATACATATATAAAAGTTAAAATTGTTATTTGAATATAAAATTTGTGATAATTACTGCACAATAAATTATTAACTTTTAAATAAGTATTAATTTTTTGATTTTGATTTTGGATTTTGATTGATCTTAATTATTTATATTTTTTATTACAAATATAATTATTCATTGGAGAATATTCAAATTAGTGTGATTTTATTTTTGTAATATATGCTGAGCATAGAAATTCAATATCATTTAAAAGTGTATGTTTAAAAAAACAAGAACATTTAAAAGTTGATCAAATAATATGTGTAAGAAATTTTTTAAAAGTAAAAGTGACCAATTTTAATCTTCCGAAAACACCCTTAATGTAGTATATGTTTTTAATTTTAACTTTTGTGATAAAAAAAACTAGATTTTACTTATTTGATTATTTCAATTAGTTAATCTTTTTTATTTATTTATTGTTGGTAGTAGTTCATCATATGAATTAATAAGTACAAAGTAATTTTAAGAGAAAGTGAAAATGATCTATTATATATTTCCAAAAGTGTCCTTGTTCAAACACTCATATTTCAATTCTCATACTTGTATCAAAATATAAAAAAAGTAAAACTTATTAATTGTACTTTTCCAAAAATGTCTTCATTAGAACTTACATATAATACTCCTCATCCTTTATACCTAGTTAAGTAAACAACACGTATTGTTGGAAAAATTGTTGATATCATATTTAAAAGAATAGAGAAAATACAACAATGAAAAATAAAAGAAATAGTACATAAAATAAAGAAAAAGAAAGGAAGAAGTGTTAAAGATATTTTCGTATTTTCTCCTTTCTTATTTTCACATATAATTCACATATAAAATTATGTATTTATATGTGTAAATTATTCATGAAGACCATTAAAAAAAAATATTCATGAGAAACAATTATTAATTTACATTATATGTTGTGAACATGATTTTAACAAATTAAAACATGACTAACCATAATGAATGCACATCTAAATAAATACACACATTAATAGTGAAAATACATGATTTTTTAAAAAAGTTAAATATAATTTTTTGTAGATTTTCTGAAATGCCCTTGTTAGAATTCACATATTTCGATAATCACCCTTCGTACTTAGATTATCTAATACTTACAAAGTAAAGCCTTCAAGATATATATAAGATTTTGAGAAAAACGAATACTAAAGGAATATATATATATATATATATATATATATTATATGGGTATTAAATTAATCCTCAGTGATAAAGTGATTAACTTTTACGAAAAATATAATATGATTGATAGAAGATTAGAAAGAAACATAAATCCAAAAATATAATATATTCAAAAAATTAAATATAAACAAATTTCATATTTATGATAAATACAAAGAAATATTTTTTATTATTATTCAAAAAATTTAAAAGAAATATTTTCTTGTTCATATATATAATATTCTAACAATATCGTTTTCATAGTTATAATTAAATAATGTAGGTTTGATTTTTTTTGTTACCCAAAAAAGGAAACTAACTTTAAAATGTGTGAGTAAGCATCTCCGATACTTTGAACTTAACTAATTTTAATTTGCATATGAACATCACAACAATACATGATAGAAGTTATTAAAATTATTTGCAAAATAGAAAAAAAATTTAAAGCTTGATACATACAAACATATAAAATAAAATTATCCTTCCTCATCGGTCTTTTCATAAAAGCATAATCATTTCATATTGCAATTTATATAATAGAACATACACAAAATAATACCCAATATTTTATTAAATTAGTTATAGAAATATATAGTACGGTACCTACCATATATATATATATATAAGATTGAGAAGAGGTGCAACCAATAAATGCATTTTTATGTAGGACGTGATGCTTGTATTCGAATGGATGAATATGATTTACATTAACAACACCGTATATTCATACTTAACCATACCATTTCTTCAATTCTCGAACTTTAGGCCAAGTGAGAGAGACAAATCTTCACAAAGTTGAAATCACCAAAATGTATATTGAGATTGTCTTCGTAGTTAGCATCTTGATCCATATATTTATTTTCTTCCATTGCTCTTCCTTGAGTAGATCTCACCCAAGAAAATCAACCAAATCAACACACAACCAATTATAAAATAGAACATAATAAAATAAAATAATATAGGCAAATACAGAAAAAAAAAAACACACACACACACAGTCTGTAAAATCCCTAATTTAATATTTCATTCAAGCTTGCAAGAAAATATAATAGTTAATATAAAAATTGAAAAAAAACTTTGAATTAATTAAAAATGTACGGTTAAATAAATCTACAATATATACTAATATCGAAATGAAAACAAAATTGAATTGAAACTTACCTACAAAAATTGGATTAAGAGCCTAGCATAAGCAATTTATAGGAAGTATGAGATCTTAAAAAAAGTAAATATTATATAAGTTATGAGTTACTAATTAATAATACATAGTAAATAATAAGCAATTATTATCAAAATTAATCTTGTGTAACTTAATTGTCTAAGAGCTCATTAACATAAAGGAATTCTAAGAGCCTACTTTTCTTTGCAATCAATCAAAGAAGTAAAACCGTCATACAACCTTTTACTAATCATAATTGATAATTAATTTAAAAAATATTATTGTAGTTACTAAATCAAAATAGCACATGCGTTGATGACTCGCACTCATTCATATATGTATATTTTTTTATATGTGATAATATGTAGTTACTAAATATTATTGTAACTACAATAATATTTTTTACATTAATTATCAATTATGATTAGTAAAAGGTTGTAGGAAAAACTTATAGTGGTTGTCAACCATGACCACCACCACAATCAAAACGATATTTATTCATATATGTGTCAACTTTTATCTGCGCCATTCACTTTTTTTTATTTAGTACAACATTATAAAATATATTTTCTTTATTAAAATAAATTTTCTGAAATTTTTTAAAATTTTAATATCTTAAATCTAAATTTTTGCCTATTAAACAAGCATATTTTGAAAAATATTTATTTTAATTTTTTTTAAATAAACTAAAATTTTAAAAAATATATTTTACAATTTATATTAAATAAGAAAGCTAATGGTCAAGGTAAAACTTAACAAATGTACGAATAAGATTATTTTACTTACGGTGGTTGTCATGATTGACAACCACTATAAGTGCATCCAAAGGTTGTATGACGGTTTTACTTCTTTGATTGATTGCAAAGAAAAGTAGGCTCTTAGAATTCCTTTATGTTAATGAGCTCTTAGACAATTAAGTTACACAAGATTAATTTTGATTATATATATATATATATATATATAGGATAATTGAATTCTAATAATCCCTACTTTCACCAATTGGACATGATAGACCGTACTTTCACTTTATATTCTAGTGGTCCAAAAAAAATAAAATTGGATTGTAGTGGGATATTTTCGAGGGAATCATAGATTTTGTGTTGTATTTGATTCAAAACTTAGTATAACACTTTACAATGATTTTTAATGAATTTATAGTGTTTCTCCCAATTTTTTTCATTTTTTACTATTTTTTACAATTTTTTCACTTTTATTATTTTTAAAAAATCATAATAATTATTTGGAGTCTCAAAAAAATAATTTAAAAAATGTTTTAGAAACTACAATTCAATAATTTTCTAGGGGCAGGAACGAAAAAAATAAAAACAATATAGTGTAGGAATGAAAAAAATAAGAAGAATGTGGAGGTGGATTTGGTACCACTACAATCCAAATTTTTTTTTTTGGACCGCCAGAATACAAAGTGAAAGTACGGTCCACCATTGTCCAATTGGTGAAAGTAGGGATTATTAGAATCCAATTATCATATATATATATATATATATATATATATATATATATATATATATATATATATATATATATATATATATATATATATACTAGTAAATACCCGGGCGTTGCCCCGAACATAAAAATAAATACCCGAATTAACATTCATTTATAAGTACCCGTGCTTTCAATTACAAAATACCTTAAAATGGTGAATACTTCGAGCACTCATAGTAGTAAATTTGAGTTAATTTGGTTCACTGGACTGGGGAATATGTGAGCACTCATTAAGAAAGTTAAAGTTTGTCTCTTTATTTATCTAGCTTGCTTGCCTGAGTATGAGTTTGAGTCAAGTTCATTTAAAAAGTGAGTGGATCATACTTAATATTTACAAAAAGTGAGGTAGAGGAAGAGGAGAGAGTAAATATATAATTAAAATATTTTGTAAGAAACTTACCTTCAAACTAATCTCGTAAGCAGCTCAATATTGGTCTCGCGAGTCAAGTCACAATCTCACCACTGCATTGTACTACAGAACCTCATCATTCTATTTCTCATCCCATGTCATACCAACAATGAGCCCCAGATTTTAACTCACCATTGGAGATGGTTTTACAAATTACAATTATTTTAACACCAACAAAATTTATATGTCGCAGTTTATTATTTATTAGCAGTACACATGTTCAAAATTCGGGTCAGATTAGACTTAAGATCAAGTTAGTCGGATCGGAAATCATATGACCCTCGACCTAGACTTCGGGTCTGGATTTTCTGGCCGTGACCCTGACCATACGGGCCGCGAGGTAGGTCATCGGATCAATTGACCCTAAAATATGAATTTTAATATTAATTATTTCTATCCACTTTCATTGGTAAAAATCCAAACTTTTAACTTTTTAGCAAGTAGATCTACCAATGAAATTCTTAATTTCAAGTTGAAATGAAGGAAAAAAAATCAACATCAAATATCTAACTTATTACAAACATTAAAGTTTCCAATTAATTTTTTTCATGAAAAGTTATGCTATATTTTTTATTTATTGCGTCATCAGATCAGGTCAAGAAACCTTTGACCCGAACATGGCTATAATTAAGCCAATGCCCCGAAGTTTTGGGTCGGGTTAGGTCGAGCTAAAAAGTTAGACCCATACCCGCAAATGTTCGGGTTGGATGGTGCGGGTCCTCAACCTAATGGTCTAACCTATTTAGAAGTAATCAATAACCAAAGTTATTCATTTTCAATAGATAATCCTATTCTGTTAAAAATAAACTAATCCAAAGTTAGCCTCAACCTGTCTAAACCATAATCCAACTTCCTTGTTCTTTTTTGTGGTATGTCCGATTTTTACCAGACATAACCACACTTTACTATCCATATGTTACCAAATTTAGACATAACCAGAAAGGACATACCACAGAAAAGAGCAGAGCCTAAATCTTGTTAGCCCAAACATGAATCAGCTTAAACCTGAATTAAATAACCCATTGTTAAGTCTCTCATCTTCCACCTTCTCGTCAATTAAAAACAACTTTAATAATATCAGTATAAGGTGACATCTAAGCTCTGTTAAATTTGACCGAGACAATAACCTAGTTCAATATGACCTAAGGAAAGATCAAGTGCAGTCATAAATAACTTATTTGAATGTTAGAATCAATCATGTCTCATATGAAACCAGATTCGAGTTTAGCTTAACAAAATTTAGGTTATATCTATTAAAACTATCTAACAATAATCAAATCCGGTTTAAGAGAGAAAGTTGGGCTTATATTACCCATAATGTAACATGTATTCTTAATTTATGAATTATGATTAATCTTATTTATTGAGGCATGTAATTCGATCATATAAAACTACTGACGTTATCAAAATTTCTTTGAGAGAGAGAGATCGACAGAGACAGTTGAACTTAAAGAGTGGGATTGCATATTTACATGTGATTGATTTGGAGTGAGGGAAATGTGATCAACGGGAGGTTATGTAGCAAGTTGGATGGCATGGTCAACATATTTTAAAACTGTATTCAAATGAATGGTGACAAATACGCAATGCTTGGCAAGGCACGGTTAACACTGTTAAATCGATTCTTCTTTTGAAATTAGCTTTTAGAATATATATATATATATATATATATATATATATATATATATATATATATATATATATATATATATATAATAGTTAAAAATAGTTTGGAAGGTAATATTACTATACCAATTTAATCTTTAAAATCATTTTGTGGTGCCAAAATTTCAATGTTAACTCCATAATTCTCTGCCATGGCCGCCCAGGATGGACCCAGTTTGCTTTCCTCATTTTAATAAAGGTTTTGCATGTGTTTGATCAAAAAAAAAAAAACCTCCATAATTCTCTTCAATCAATGAACTAAAACACCCTACAATAAAGAAATTTAACAGTTATTTAGTTAAAATTAGAAAAAGTAATAAAATTGGAAAAATATGATAAAAATAAGGAAATATTAAAAATAAATCATTGGAGCCCCCAAGCTAAAATTAAAAGGTGGAATCATGAAAGAAGATCAAAGCGCCCATTACAAAGAACATCGAAACTTACAATTGTAAATTTGGTTGACAATGAGGGCACCTAAAATCATGCAAAGGTGTTGCTAGATCATATTGGAGGAGTAAGTATTAGAGATGGAGGCGTGATGGACAATTGACATAAAGAAAGTAGGAGATTTTGCATGGTGTTATATAGCGTTGGCAAAATTTTGTCCGACTCAAAAGTTCGAATTTGTCCGATATGAAAAAAACTCGGTTTTGTCTTAACCCGATTTTGACATTAACCGAATATTCGGATAAAAGATTTCTCTTTTTTCTTTTGTCCAAACCCGATTTTTGCTCCGTTCGGATTGACCGACCGAGTTTGATCCGAAAAAAAACTGGGCTTGGACATTAATATCTCATCAAATTTTAATGTAGACCGAACCCGAATTTACGCGACCCAAATTTTTACTGATGCTAGTGCCATTCAATTTTTTTTCTTGAATTTGATAAAAGAAAGTTAATGGAGAAAAATAAAGATTTTTATAATCGCCACATGAAAATAAAGAAGTTAACAAATAATGTTATCACGTATTCACGTGGGTGGAAAGTTGAAACAATCAGTTTCTTAATTGAGAATTAACACATGATAGGTAAAATGAAATAAACAAATTAATAAATAAATTTGAGCGGTGAGATGTGATTAAGAAAGAGATAATCAATGGTTATGATTAGTCAACTTCCGCGGATTAATCTCGTGCAAGTAAAAGGGATTTTGCAACCATCGGATTAATCTCGTGCAAGTAAAAGAAATTTTGCAACTATAATAGTAAGATATATATATATATATATATATATATATATATATATATATATATATATGATATATGATATTAGGGTACCTCCAGACTAAAGTTTCCTGATTGATTCGACTTACACTATTTATGGTAAATTTCTAAAACTCACCTAACAAAACCCAGTTCATATTTTATCTTGAATTTAACCCTAACTTTAACCAACTAACAAAACTCCAGCTTTTGTGTCTATACTTATATCACACATGTTAGGCTATCCATGACACTTTAACAATGACCCGAACTACCAAGAACCACTTATCTAGGTTAATAAAAACACCAACACACAAGAACACAACTTTAAGTTAAAAAGGCACAAATTAAACTTCATTTGTAAAACTCATAAATACTTAGACCAACTAAACTTTCATCATAAACTATAATAGATATACTAACTCAATAGAAGATTTCAAAATGACTAATACAGATTAATACGTGAAACTTTTTGCATAAATTGTGATAGCTAGGATAATAACTTGAATATATTTCATGAAATAAAACAAAATCCACCCTTTTCCTTATGAACATAACATTTATAGTTTTAAAATCAAAACCCTGAATTTAAATCAAAATTAACAACTCAAATACACAATGTAAATATGATAACGATAATAATCAAGCATGAAAATGATAATAACAATAATAAAACTAGGGTTTAGGGTTTTACTCAACAAAAATAGAAGAGTAAGTGGCTGGCCAGAGCAGCAGTGGCCGGTGACGTTTGAAGGTGGTTGAAGGTGGTTGTAGGTGGTCGTTGACGGCGACAGGTGGTGGTCGGAGCAGCAGCAACAACAATTGTACCTAACAACAGCAACCCCAAACAACAGCAGTAACCCTACTTCGATAATTGGGACGACGCTAGTGACGCCTGGGAGCTGGTGGTCGTGGGCGGGGAAGAGGGAGAAGAGGGGGAGGAAGAGAGGATAGAGAGAGAGAGAGAGAGAGAGGAGTTGGTGGGTTGATCTTTGTGGCGCTGATGTCTCCTCAGGCGGGCGGTGACGGTGGCATTGGGCAAGGGGGATGACAACGCACAATGGGGAGTAGTGGTGCCCCATAGTGGTGGTAGCGGGGAGCCACGGGAGTGAGAGGAGTGGAAGAGAGAGAAAGTATATTATAGGGTTTGAATATAATATAGGGTTTACGCTTATAATGGAGTATTTGTACACCATAATTATGTAATTAAGTAAAGTAAAAATAATTAATGTTTGAAGAAGTTGATTATAATTATTAATATAATAATACTAGGTTTTCAAAGATATTCAAAGTAAAACAATTAACACAAATAAATAGTGATAACTGCGTTTCATGACTATGTTTTTGGGGGTTTTCAACAGTGAATTAGGGATAATTTTGTGTGTGAACCTAGATTTTTATTCCATTTTCCCTACTACACTTGGTGTTGTTGTTTTTTATGTGAATTTGTAGGTTTTGAGGCTAAAACACCAACTTTCTCTCAACTTCAGGCAAGAGTGAATATACCACGGACCTCTACATGTCAAACCCAAACCGTGGTACAAATTTGGGATGGAAAGGAGCAAGGAATGGCCGGGCAGCAGCCACCTCGGGAAGCCCGTGGTGGTGGCCATGGTCCGTGGCGGTTCAGCTTCTTGTGCCCAGCTCATTTTGGCGAAGGAAACAAGAAAGAAGCGGGACAGTGGCAACCTCGGGCAGCCCGTGGTGATCACCACGGTCCGTGGTGTACGGACTTGTACGGACCGAGGCGGACTGCCTATGTAGATCGGTTCTTTTCGCGAGTAGAAGAGCAAGGAAACGACGGTTTTTCAAGGAAAAGTCATTATCTATCGTCTTTCCTTCGTTCTTTGGCCGTCAAGGGGAGAAAAGAGAGCCCTAATACTTCCATTCTACTCCTCTTCCCCACCGTCAAGATTCAAGACCGAATCGATTCAAGAGAAACCAAGATCAAGATTCGCAAAGGAAAGGAACGACGTTCGCGGAGAAGGTTTCTACCCCAAGATCGAAAGACTCGACGGGTTGTATTCTTCGCAGTTATATTCTTTCTTTTCGATTTCCTTCTTTGTTTTGAGATTCGATTATGATGTTTGGAACTTGTTTTGTGTTTTCATTGAATATGAGTGAGTAGATTTCTTGAATTCTAGGGTTTTGGAACCCGAAGCAATGTAGTTTGTTTTAATATTATTAGTTTGTGCATGAATTCTTGATCAGAATCAATAGAAGGTTGTGTTTTCCATGTTTATGAGTTTTCTTAAGGCCTTGAATATTTGTAAGTTTGAGATTAACCTGAGAAGTACTGAAAGGTGAATTAGGGTAATCTGACTACCAACATGTCTACCTAGATTTGCGAAAGTTGAGAAAGGAGTAGTGAACTAGGGAATCATTAGATAACCTGACTTCTAAGACCTTCAATTCTATTTAACCTAAAAGGCATACGAAAGTTGTTGATTAGGTTGTTTAGAATAGTCCTATTTAGCATCGAAAGGGCGATAGGACTAAGAGGTTGTCGATTCTTGATTCATTCTTGAATGTATGATTGTGCAGGCTAGATTTTAGTAATCGAACTCGTTGTTAGGGTAGCATCTCCCTAGAAGTCTTTCTCTCTTGATAGATTCTTTGATTTATTTTTCCCTGCTTTATTAGTTTAATTAGTTGTTAAACCTTTTCCAAAACCAAAAACCTGATTAGCTTAGAATCGTGATAGAGATTAGTTTATTGAGCTGCTAATTGAGTCCCTGTAGGATCGACCTTGACGTGCTACTCCGTACACCGTGCGCTTGCGGCCCTATCATGTTTTTGGCGCCGTTGCCGGGGACTCTGTCCCTAGCAGCCGGTGAACGAACCCTCTTAGGTTGACTAAGCTGTTTTCTGTTTTCTGTTTTCTTTCTTTTTCTTTTCTTTTTTTTATCTTTTAAAAAAAAACCAAAAAAAAAAAATGGCAATTCTTGATTTTCCCCAATTTGAGCAGGAATTATTTTGGCACTATTTTGAGCGATTACGTGCATGTCCTGTTCCATGTGGTGTTGTGCCTGGGAAATCAGATATCCTTGACATTGTTGCCAAGGGGGTGAATAGTGAGACTCATACTCTATTAGAGTATTTTGGTTTCTGTGCTAAAACTGTCGATGAAGC
The DNA here is from genome assembly GCA_029582165.1 of Portulaca oleracea. Taxonomy (NCBI): domain Eukaryota; kingdom Viridiplantae; phylum Streptophyta; class Magnoliopsida; order Caryophyllales; family Portulacaceae; genus Portulaca; species Portulaca oleracea. The sequence goes on along the minus strand of CM055889.1, from coordinate 28,426,423 downwards.
TTGGAGTTTGCTTGAGTGGCTTGAACGTGATACACTTGATTTTGAAAATTATTATTGTGCATCATCTTTCCCCAATCCTTGTGCATCTCATGCTAGATTATATACTCAACCCCATTGTTTGCCTCATTGTCGTTTGTGTAATTCTTTTGACCATGATGAATCTGCATGCCCTGTTTTAGCCAAACTTGATTTTTTGATGAGGGCAATGCAAGAGCAACAAGATAAGGTTGAAGCTTGTCTAGAAAAAATAGATGAAATAGTAGACCCTTCTAAGTCATCTTTGCCAACTGTTGCTCCTTCTCATCCTAGCTTACCTAGAGACACTACTGATGGTGTCTTTGCTTTTCATAATGCATCCTTACCTTTTTCTCAGTCGACGGGGTTTGAGGTGAGTGATTCCCATGGGTTTGATGCTAGGTATGATGATGATGTTTATCATGAGTCAATTGATGTTATTGATGAGGAGTCTTGTGAGGGGTTTGTGGGTGGATTGGATCCTTCAAGCGAGGAATCTGTTGATGTACTCCATGTTTCTACACCTTGTTCACCACCTTCCCTTGCCCCTAAGAACCTTGAGGAGCCCATTTCCTGTGAAAAAAGCATTAATGTTCATTTTGACGTGGGATGTGAGGTTGACTCTTGTGATGTGACTGTGATTGAGGGGACCAACAATGTCTTTGATTTGTCCTTAGGCGCTTTAGAAGGGTTTCATCCCTATCTTGATCCATATTGTGAATGCCTAGAGGACTCAGCTAGAAAAATCATGTGGACAACTTATTTTGATTCTTTTGATTTTTCTAGTGCTTTTGACTTATTTGAGAGAGTGCAACTAACATTTTTTGCCATGAGTATTTTGTTGCTCTCTTATATGCAGGCTTGTGAACCGCATGCTGCGGAATTTGACAAGCTTCTAAGGGCTTTGACTGCATCTGAGGTAAGTTTCGTCTAGCTAAAGACGAGCGCTTCTTGGGAGGCAACCCAAGCGTTTAATTATTTTATTAGGTTTTATTTCGTTCCTTTAATTTTCTTCATTTTTTTTAGAGTGTGACGCATTATATCGTTTCCTTCTTGTACATGCTACCCTTATTCAAAATGCGTTGTGGATAATGCTTCGTCCAAGCATGGGGGGATTTGGGTTGACTGTCTTGAAATCATGTGCTTGAGTGAGACTGACGCCTATAGTTGCATATTTCTCAGTTTCTTTTTGTGTTTGTTAGGCATTGAATTTGCATCTAGGTCTCATATAGGAGTAATTTTCTTGCTTTCTTGCTAAAAAAAAAAAAGAAAAACAATTAGGATAGTCTTTCGCCTTTAAGAGGTGTGTGTTTAGATTGTCACTGCAAGTGTATACTCATGGGATTTTTAGCTTGATGTGGATGATGAAAGAGACTTTGTTGTTTGTTTGACTTAGGTTGCTTGTCTTGTTTGTGATTCATCTAGTCTTGATCAATTCATGTGTATGATAGTAAAGTTCTTATGTTTGGTACATCAAAGGAACTAGTTGCTTTTGATTGTGGTAAGTTAACCCGTGAGACTTCTTGAGCCTTGTTTTGACCCAATTTCGTGTCTAAATACCGCCTAAATCCTTAGGCTTTTGACTTGTTTCGTAGCTTGTTTTAATACCTTTTAATGCGTTTTGGTTACTTTTGTAGTTTCCGAAGTGTTTTACTCAAAACGATTCTAAATGGGCCAATTTTGCACCAATCTTGGGAATCCCGAGATTCCCTAAGATTGCCCGAGCCCTGGTCGTGTCAAAGGCAGCGGATTAGAAGGGCCGGTCATGTCGAAAGGCAGCGGAAGCGGAAGAAACGGTTGAAGAGCACCCTGAAGAAAACGGTGGCCGAAAGAGACCGTGGCCACGGTCATATTGACCGTAGCCACGGTGTGATTGAGAAATAACCTAAGGAAGAGACCCTGCCACCCGAGACAGACCGTGGTCACGGTCACTCTGACCGTAGCCACGGTGAGATCTCTACCCTGCCTAAGGAAGAAGCTGGCCGAACTAGACCGTGGCGCGATCCCATGGCCGTAGCGCGGCGGTCGAAGCGAAAAGTTGTCAGCCTTAATCGCCTAGACCGTGACCACGGTGCATGGGGACCGCGCCCACGGTGATTCGAAGCGAAGAGAAGAAATCGCCTGCCTTACGTAGGACCGTGGCCACGGTCACCTTCACCGTGCCCATGGTCCCCTGCGGAACAGTTTTGTCTGTTGTGTAAAATGATGAGTTTTGAGTAACAACCTTGATTACTATTTAATGTATTTATGTCATTTTAGCAAAACATCATCTAGACAGCAGCTTTTATCTATCTTTTATGATACTTTAGCATTTTTTTTTATCACATTTTTAAGCCTTAGATTAGGGGGATTAAGGAAGATCTTTGCTGAGATTATTGGTTCTTGTATTGGATTCTCTTGATTATTATTGGAAGTTTGAAGATTATTCTCAACTTTGGAGCATTGGAGCTTTATTATTCTGAAGTTTTCTCCCTTGTCATCACAATCAATGAGCATTTCTTAACCTCTCTCTCTCTAATTTATTGCTTATTTACTAATCTCTGTTTTTGTTATCATTGATATTGTTGGTATTGTTGAATGTTTATTGTTATCTTGTCTACTCTTTTAAGCATGAATGAAGTTTTTGATGATATTATCATGATGGTTAGGATGTTTAGTGGCTAGAACCTTAATGGGTTAGGGAGATATTAAGGGTGTGAATGGGTGATTAGGTTTGGGTTAGCAATATTAGTGAGTAACTAGTTAGGAAATCAACATCCTAATCTTATCCTTCCCTCAAGTGGGATGTATTTGGGTGCAAAAGCATCCCGAATACATCCAACGCTTGTCGGAAGGTAGGAATTAGGATAGTTAGTATTCTAGTTCGCGAAAGCGAATAGAAACTAACTAGGAAATTCCGTTCCATTAACTTTCCCGGGTTGTCGATGGATTTTGAGGAAGTTAATCCGGACTATCCTTGAAAGAGGAAGCCCGGTGGGTATTTTCTAACGAAATTACCATTTGATTTCCCTTTCTCGTTACTTTCTTGTTGCGAAATTCATTTCCTTATTCCCGTTTGCATCCCGAAAGTCTCCCGACACCCATTGTTTCACCTTTTTGACTGAACATAGTGTGTTTGTGCTGTTTTTACCCTAGATTCTATCATCCTTTCATGATCATAAACCATACCTAGAGTCAACTAGTTGCAGCTAAGGCCCCTAGCTCCCTGTGGAAGAAGGATAAAACCATGGTCTTACAAACCACTCGACTAACAAAATGGCGCTGTTGCCGGGGAGCAAGCGCACCTAGCTTAGCTCTTTGTCTTTTGGTTGTTTAAGATCATTTCACTGCTAGAGATTTTGTTATCCTTGGTTACTGGAAATTTGATTCTTTTGTTTGTTCCTTTTGTGCATGCGGACTCGCTCTCGACGAGGCCAAACTCCTGTAACTCCACCGAACCCGAATCCGGAGAGTATTATTCGCCAAGCTAACGCCGGCTTGAGACGAAGAAGACAACAAAGGGAGCGAGAGACGATCGAAATTCCAGTGGCTGAAGGAGAGCAAGTTCCACCCCGTACCTTAGCATCATATTCTATACCATCGTCGGGTACGGGAGGCGATCCCAACACATTACCAGAATTACCACCGAATGCATCATTCGAGTTCAAGCCATATTTATTAGAGATATTTGAGAACACCCCGTACCATGGAGGAGAGCATGAAAATCCTATTGACCACATCAACAGATTCGAGCAACGCATCGGCTTCGTATAAATGAATGGAGTTTCCGCCGAATACATGAAGCTGAAGTTTTTCCGTCTTACTTTGAAGGGGAAAGCATTATTATGGCTCAACACGTGTCCGCCCGGAACTTATTCAACATGGGATGCCCTTAGCCGCGACTTTCTTCAAAGGTTTTTCCCCAATGATGAGACGTGTCGGTTGAGGCAAGCCATCATGAGCTTCAAGCAAGAGCCCGATGAGTCGTTATTCGAAGCATGGGGGAAATTCAAAGGTCTCCAACGGAGGAGTCCACACCATAATCTTGAGGATTGGTTATTATTGCATCACTTCTATTCCGGATTGAGTAGCTCTATGCGAGAATCCATCGATCATGCCTCGGGGGGCATGTTCCTCAAGAAGACGGCGGAGGAAGCAAACGTATTTCCTCACGAGCTATCTCAAAACTCTCCTCATTGGGGAGGCGGCCGTGGTCCAAGAGATGGTCCTCCTCTAGAAAGCAATCCTACTATTAAATTTCTCATGAATGCCGTTCTTGAGATGCAACAAAAGGCAGCTTTGGAGGAAACCACGAGGCAAGTAAAGGCGGCTCAAGAAGTACCTATGCTTATTAGGATGCGAGTCTTGGTATGTGATTTTTGTGGAGGGCCACATTCTTCGAAGCGATGTGAAGAGTATCAAACCGAGCAAGTCCAAGCCATCTATCCCAACAATAACCTCTCCTATACCAATCAAACCCCCATTCGTCCTCGTGGGAATTACGCCTACAACCAACAAGCTCTACTAAACCAAAACCCACCCCCCGGTTTCCCAAATCAAAATCTCCGCCAATACCACCAAAACCACCACCAAAATCCTCACCAAGGTCAATCTTCCCAAGCACCCAAATCGCCACAACAAGAAACCCTTGACCAAACCCTTCAAAAGTTGGCCCTATCTCAAGAAAAGATAGCCTTATCTCAAGAAAAGATGGCCTTAGATCGAGAAAAAGATCAAACTCGCATTAAGAACCTCGAGTTACTATTGGCTCAATTGGCACAACAATCTCAACCTATCCAATCTTTGCCTAGCCAACCTCAACCTAACCCGAAAGGACAACTTAATGTTATTACATTGAGGAGTGGCAAGGAGATTGATGGCCCTAGGATGGTGGGAGAGGAAGTCTTGGGTGACAAAGAAGGTGATGTGGTGGATATCTCGGAGGAGGAAGATTTGTTGGAGAAGCGGAAAAGTGAGTTAGTCTTGGGTGAGGAAGTTGAGGGAGCACATGAGGATGAATTGGGAGAATCTTGTAAAGAAAGAGAGGAGATGGAGAAGTTAAGGAAAGGGAAAGGAAAGATAGTGGAAGAAGAACCAATCCAAACTATTGAGAAGCCAAAGCTACCGCCGGTCCCTTTTCCCGATCGGTTAGCAAAGCCAAAATCTGATGCAAAGTTTTCAAAATTCATTGAGATGCTCAAGAAGCTTCAAGTGAACATTCCATTTCTTGATGCCATTTCTGAAGTTCCGTCCTTCAAGAAGCATCTGAAGGAGCTTCTCACGAGCAAGAGAACAATTCAAGAGAAATCTACGATCCATTTGACGGCGGATTGTAGTGCAATTATCGATAACAAATCACCGGAGAAATTAGCCGACCCCGGAAGTTTTTCTATACCATGCACCATTGGTGATATGCGGATTGGTCGTTCCCTTTGCGATTTAGGAGCAAGTGTAAGCGTCATGCCTTATTCGATTTGTAAGAAGTTAAATCTCGACGATTTAGCTCCTACAACAATTAACCTTCAATTGGCCGACCGTTCTGTGTGAAGACCTTTGGGAATATTGGAAGACATCCCGGTCCAAGTGGGGCGGTTTTTGATTCCTTGTGATTTTGTGATCTTGGAGATAGAGGAAGACAACAACATCCCTATTATTTTGGGAAGGTCGTTCCTTGCTACAGCGGGAGCAATTATCGATGTGAAGAATGGAAGCATGTCGTTGAATGTCGGGAATGAAAACATTATTTTTCAACTTGAGGGGTCATTGAAAGGTCCTTCGTATGGGGACTCATGCTATGCTATTGATATGATGGAGTTTCTTGTTGATGAGTATATTGAGGACTCCCATTTCCTTGAATCTATTTGCGACGATCCCTTGGGAGCTTGCTTATTGGAGTCTTTCCAATTTGAGACCGACGGCACCGATATTAGTTTCTTCACCAACCTTCTTGACTCTTCACCCATGCATGAGGAGATTATCATTGATGAGCCTTATATGGAGTGCATGGAGATTCAAGATGCGATCTACAAAGGTATGTCTTCCTCTCAAATTCAATCTTCTACTCCTTTAGAGCTTAAAGCTTTACCCCCTTCCCTCCAATATGCTTTCTTGGATGATGAGAAATCTTATCTTGTCATTGTGAATGCGAGTTTGAATGATTTTGAATTATCCAAGTTGCTTGATTTGCTTAGAAAACATAGGGGTGCATTAGGTTATAAAATAGAAGATTTGAAAGGTTTGTCCCCTTCCATATGCATGCATTCGATTGACTTGCTAGAAGATGCCAAGCCTACTAGGAAACCCCAACGTCGTTTAAATCCCAACATGCAAGAAGTGGTTAAAAAGTAGTAAAGTTGCTAGCTGCTGGGATCATCTTCCCCATCGCAAATAGCGAATGGGTAAGCCCAGTTCAGTGTGTACCTAAGAAGGGTGGATTGACTGTAATTGAAAATGACAAGAAAGAACTAGTTAGTACCCGGACCGTCACCGGTTGGCGGATGTGTATCGATTACCGCCAATTAAACAAAGTAACAAAGAAGGACCATTTCCCCCTTCCCTTTATTGACCAAATGTTAGAACGGTTGGCGGGTCATTCGCATTTTTGCTTTTTGGATGGGTACTCGGGGTTCTTTCAAATTCCAATCCACCCCTCACATCAAGAGAAAACCACCTTCACTTGCCCATATGGGACATTTGCTTATCGTCGCATGCCATTTGGTTTATGTAATGCCCCTGGGACTTTTCAACGTTGTATGATGGCTACTTTTAGCGATTTCATTGAAAAATGCATGGAAGTCTTTGTGGATGATTTTTCTGTGTATGGTAATTCTTTCGATGACTGTTTGCTAAATTTGGAGAAAGTGTTAACTCGTTGTGAGGAAGTGGATCTAGTTCTGAATTGGGAGAAATACCACTTCATGGTGTAACAAGGTATCGTTCTGGGTCACTTAATCTCTTCTAAGGGCATCAAAGTGGACAGGGCTAAAGTTGAGGTTATAGAGCGCCTACCACCCCCAGTTTCTGTTAAGGGGGTGTGTAGTTTCCTTGGCCGTGCCGGCTTTTATCGCCGGTTCGTTAAGTATTTTTCAAAAATTGCTCGACCTCTAACTGACCTCTTGTGCAAAGATGCCCCTTTCATTTTCACTGATGAGTGCCTTGAGTCATTTTATAGGTTGAAGCAGGCCTTGATTTCCGCTCCGGTAGTTCAACCTCCGGATTGGACACTACCCTTCGAGATTATGGCCGACGCGAGCGACTTCGCCGTGGGATCGTGTTTGACCCAAACAGTAGACAAGAAGCCAAGGGTCATCTATTACGCAAGCCATGCGCTTGATAGCGCCCAAAGGAACTACACCACCACGGAAAAGGAGCTTTTAGCGATCGTTTTTGCGCTCAACAAATTCCGGCAATACCTCATGTTCTCTAAGGTGGTACTCTACATGGATCATGCCGCTATCAAATACTTGATGGGAAAAAAATAGACAAAGCCAAGACTTATACGGTGGGTCTTGCTTATGCAAGAATTTGATTTGGAAATCCGCGACAAGGCGGGCACGAAGAATGTCGTAGCCGACACCTATCGAGGATTCTTGTCGACTTGGAAGACACCCAACCGATTGTAGATGCTTTCCCGGACGAGCGACTCTTGGCTATCAACTCTCATCCTTAGTATGCGGATATTGTGAATTATTTGGCGAGCGAAGTGATTCCTCAACACTTGAACCATCATCAAAAGAAGAAATTCCTGCACGACATGAAGCATTACTTTTGGGATGACCCTTTCCTTTTTCGTCTTTGCAATGACGGGATGTACCGGCGATGTATTCCCGAGAGTGAAGTGCAATCTGTTTTGACCCATTGTCACGAATTTCCGGTGGGAGGTCACGGTGGCCCCCAAAAGATGGCAGCGAGGGTTTTGCAAACCGACTATTGGTGGCCGACTCTCTTTCGTGACGCCCACTTGCATGTCAAGCAATGTGAAAGGTGTCAAAGATCCGGTAACATCTCCCGGAAGAATGAAGCACCATTGAACTATATTCTTGAGGTGGAAGCTTTTGATGTGTGGGGATTGGACTTCATGGGTCCTTTCCCGTCGTCAAGGGGTTTCCAATACATCCTAGTGGCGGTGGACTATGTCACAAAGTGGGTTGAAGCCATACCATGTGTAAGGTGCGATGGGAAGTCCGTTTCGAAATTCTTGAAAAAGACCCTATTCCCAAGATTTGGCATTCCACGGGTCATCATTAGTGACAACGGCTCCCATTTCATCGAAAAGAGATTCGAGTCTCTTTTGGAGAAGTACGGCATTAAGCATAAGAAGGGACTCCCTTACCATCCACAAACACAAGGTCAAGTGGAAATTTCAAACCGTGCCATCAAGGAGATCTTAGAGAAGACGGTTAGCTCTTCAAGGAAAGATTGGGCAGAAAAATTAGATGAAGTCTTGTGGGCATACCGCACCGCTTTCAAGACACCGATCGGTACTACCCCTTACCATCTTGTCTATGGGAAGGTGTGTCACTTTCCCGTAGAACTTGAGCACAAAACCATGTGGGCAATCAAGAAGTTAAACTTCGATCTCAAGGCGGCCGGAGGTAGTCGGTTATATTCAATTAGAAGAACTTGAGGAGTTAAGGCGTCATGCGTATGAGAACAACAAGATCTACAAGGAGAGAACGAAAGCATGGCATGACAAGAGGTTGAACCGACGTGAGTTTGTGGTAGGCGATAGGGTTCTCATCTTCAACTCAAGGCTGAAGTTATTCTCTGGGAAATTGAGATCAAGGTGGTCTGGGCCATTTGAAATTGTGAGAATTCTTCCCGCCGGAGTGGTTGAATTGAAACATGCACAAGGAAAGTGTTTCAAAGCAAACTCATCGAAGCTCAAACCATACATCATTGGCGAGGAATATGCTAGGACAATTGTGGCATACTTCGCGGATTTTGAAGATTGAAAAGCATCGGGATAGGTCGAGCTAGGACCTACAAAACAAGCACCCAGGAGAGGTATGAACTACTTCCCCCTCTTTTAGTGTTTTCTTTCAATTTTTAGTTCTTTCATTTGTTTTATTTCCCTTATTTTAGTACTTTTCATCTTCCTTTGTTTTATATTAGAAAAAAAAAATTTGAGAAAAAAAATAGAAAAATCAGAAAAGTTTGAAAAGAAGAAAAAAATCGAGAATGGTTCTATGAGGGTCGGGGTTTGAAAGTGTTTTTGAGTGTTGGGAAAGTGTCCTTGAATGAAAATTGAGCGAGAAAGAAAAAGGAGTGGATGACAAGAAGGTAGATTTTAGGACTTAACATTTTTTCTCCAAGTTTTGAGCCTTGCAGGTGCTATAGATGGGCCGAAAGGCACCGCGCCCACGGTCAGCATACGCAAGTTGCTCCCAGTTTTGTCAAGCCGAAGATCACCGTGACCCACGGTCGAATTCACCGCAACCACGGTCTCATCACTGCTGATTCCTGAAAAAATTTTGGTCCCGAATATCACCGTGACCACGGTTTGTTTACCGTAGCCACGCTCTCCGCCCTGTTTTTTTCTCTTCTTTTTCCCTTGCCCGAATCACACCGTGCCCACGGTCTATCGAAAAACTGCGATTGTATCGGGACTCAACTCTCATTTCCCTCATTTCTCTTTCACTTTCTTCCTCACCCTCACACTCGAAAAACCTCCCTAAACCCTAAAACACTGATTCCTTGCCAAAATTTGACAAATCCATCACAAATTACTCCATTCTTCTCCATCTCTCCTGCAAATCGTGCCCTAGCTGCACCACGCTGCTGAAACTCGCCATTTTGGGTCTTCTTCAAGCAAGGTTCTGGGCGTCTTTTTCTTTGTGGGGCTCGGAATTACCAAGGGAAGCTCTCAAAGTCTTCAACCCAGGTATTCCTTGATTGTTGGTGCGTCAATTTTCGTTTTCCTTGCTTTTGGGTTGAATTTGGTGCGAATTGCTTGTAGGTTGGGTCGAACGAGTGTGGTGGAGTTTGGAGTTTGAATTTTTGGTGACAATTTTCGAGATTGGGAGTGTATTGCTTGCTTTTGGGTTGAATTTTGTGGTTGATTGTGAATTCATGTTGCTCGGGATTTTTGGGTATTGGTTATGTTGTGTTTCGGTGTGTGGTGGTTGATTTTCTTGCAGTGACTTCAATGGGTCGAGCAAAAGGTGCCCGAACCGAGCTGGAATCGACCCCCGCCCCATCAACCTCTGTTGAGCCAGATAAAACCCGGTACAAGGGTCAACTGGCCTCGATTATTCAATGCGACCCGAAAATTAAGGTTAATTTTCGGGATGATATGCACAAGGCACGGTATGAGCGGCTAAAGAAACAGAAAATTTGTGCTCCGGATCTCTATCATGAGGAGACAGCAAAGGATGTTTTTTGTAAGCCAAGCATGGACTTCTTCATCAAAGTCATGGGATGGGAAGTCTTCGCCACAATCAACGAACCGATCATCGAGCAACCGGTGCTCGAATTCCTCAGCTCTTTGGTGGTAAAGGAAGACGGCACATCCAACGCCTCTTTTTCATACATCGTGAACAAAAAGGAGGTCGAATGTACGCTCAAAGACTTATGCAACGCTCTAGGCCTTCCCGAGGACGGTATCCCCTACGACGAGTGCGTCAAATTCGATGAACAAGAAGCTATGAAAGCACTCACTTGCTGGAGGAGACGTTACCCGAGGATTCGATCACAACGAGCGAAGTACTATTGCCCAAGCAACTCTAAGGCCAGATATTTCTGTAATCTGAGCGTCCGCATCTTCCACCGCATCATTTCGAACTCCGTATTTGGCCGTGACGCCGGGCGTTCAAGCATCCGGAAAGACGACCTCTTCGTCCTCTATAATGCGATCAACGGTCGCCGGGTCAACACTGGCTCGTGCATCCTCCATTGCCTCTGGGAAATAAGCCTCGAAACCCGGAACATAACTATTGGTATGGGTCACATCATCACCCATTTCCTAAGGAAGCAAGGGTTCGAGTCCTATTTAAGCAAGTGGACTCCCCGCTATTTCCCTGATCCCATCGACGGTGTTCACCTACGAAAGATGGAATTCTTATAGAAACACAAGACGCGAACATTATACCGTTACGGGAATGAACTCCACAGCGTCGTGATTCATTTGGGCGACGACAATGCCGAACAACGTCTACATGTCTCCGACCAACGCAATTGGTCGTGTGGCCAAACCTTTGGGAATCGGTTTGTGGTGGGTGGTCCCGGGGATCGAGCGGAGGAAGGTGAAGGAGGAGAAGAAGAAGAGGGTGAACAAGCACAAGGGGATGAAGTCGAGCCGAGTCAACAACGGGACGCCGCTCTTGAGCGTATCAGCGAGCAACTCCAGGAGCTTCATGATGAGTTTCAAGTCTAACGGGAGCTCATCCAAAACCAGCAGCTCTTGATCGAAAACTTTCAAGGAATGATCGAGATCCAACAGGAGACGCTAGCTAGCATCCAGTCGCAACTCCAACCCTGTTCTCTGCCGGGAGGGTCCGCTTGAGGGCCGTTTGTAAGCACCCCCACTCGACCTTTATCATTGTTCTATTTACTTTATTTTGTGAAGTATAAGTATGGGGGAGATGCGATGTCTGGTGGTTTTGGATTGTTGGTCTCTCGATTTCTTTTGGCATGAGCTCGCATATTTTGGGGATTGTTCGGTTAGGTTGCTCGAGTTTTTCCTTGTCTTGTTTGTTTGTCATGTATGGTCAGGTTGTTGGATGGTTGTCTGATGGTTGTCTGATGATTGTTTGATGGCTGTTTGTTGGTTGTTTTTGGTGGGTTGGACTGTTGTTTAAGCATTTCTCGCTTGTATTTTGGGCATTGATGGAATGTAACCGAATGTTATTTGTGATGTATGCAATGAATTAGTTGTTTCGGTTAGTGCGTATCGAGTTTCACCCTTATTTCCCGCCTCAATGAGTGAGATTCAGGGATAAGGTAAGTCATGGCAATGTATATTTTGTTAATATTTTTTGTTTTTCATCTTTTCAATTTCTTTTCATAATCTTTTAAGTTAGATTTTCCTTTCTTTTGCTCTTGGTCTCGCATGCGAATTCTATAGTTATAAAGTCGTCTTTTACTCTAACATTTTTCCGACTCTCTTGAACGACGACTTCGAATCGCTATTTTCAACACTTATGAAGAGCTTGAGGTAATATCTTTCCACCTTACTCTTTTTATGTGAATTCTTATCATGATCCGTCGCATGCTTGGTTTTCTTTTGGGTGGCGAACCCCTATGAGTGTCTGTGTTAGGATATCTATTGCTGTTGGAGCCGTGTGGGCTCGGGTCGCCACCATTTCTACCTGCTAGTTGTTTTGTTTGTTTGTGTTTTTGTAGGTTCTCTACCCTTTTCATGCGACACCTTCCCACAATGAAGACATTGTGGAGTTTTAAGTGTGGGGGGGGGGGGAATATTCTGCTTCAAGGGTAGATCACTTAGTCGTTTTGTTCTTTGTTTCCCTAGTTTTTGCTTAAAATTTAAAAATTTTTGTGTGAAAAAGGAGAAAAAAGGGAGTGAAAACCTTTTCGTTTTTCTTTTCGTTTTGTTTTTGTTTTGCTTTGTTTCCTGGATCTCGTTTTCGAAGTTGAGAGGCCGTTCTTAAACTTCTTTCTAAAAGTAATCGGTTGGAGCATTTTCAACCCTAACTCGGGTTCTAGTCGAGACTTATCCTTAATAGACTCCATTTATTAAGTATCTTGTGAGACTCATGTTCCTTTCTCGTTTTGTTGGGAACCTGGAGATTCTAAGGGCTTGTGTCTGAGTTTGTTTTGTTTCTCGTTTAGCAAAAGCAAAAAGCGCAAAAAGAAAAGAAAAGAAAGAAAAAGGAAAAAGAAAGAAGAAAGCTTTCATAAGATATAATAACCTGAATAAGTGGAGCGTGTCGCTGAAGACATTAACCACCATACACTTAGCCAACCTACACGGGCCCAGTATTCGTGATACGGCACTGGATACCCCTTAACCCTCCTCCTATATCGCTTTGCAACGGAGAGGCGTATGGAAAAGACCGTGTTGGGAGGGTATACCCCTTATATGGGCCGTCCAATTCCCGAAAGTAAGGCTAACACCGACTTTTAAAAACCAAAAAGAAAAGAAAAAAAAAAGAGAGAAAAAGAAGAAAGAAAAGAAAAGTTTTGCTTCTAAAAAGAGCGGGGCCTCCCCTTGCATCACCTACGGCCCTCACCAAGCCAAGGGCGACCAAATGTGAGGGATGGCAATACTCCTCTCGATTGTTTCGTTGTTTTCAAATTCGGACGCGAGTTTTTAGAGTCTTTTGGTTCTCGTTAAACCCTTGTTGTGCTTTTGCTGTGGGGTTTCGCTTGTTACAAGGTGTAGGGAGTTGAAAATCTTTAAGATCGACCTTTTTTTGAGTTTGGTGCTTGTGTGATGCTCCTAACGGTTACTTTGGGAGGTTTAATCGCGTTTTCTTAGTTTGGATTGCGAGATCTTGTGAATCAAAGCCCTTGTTTTTTGTTTCTTTTTATTTTCTTCGGTTTTGGTTTCACTTTCCCTCTCTCCTTTTTCTTTGACTTTTGTGGGTACAGTCGCTACAAACCCTCATGAGTCCATCTCGTCCATCCGGGCTGCCGGGGGATTCAAAGGGCTTGGTGCATACGCTAAATGCACCCGTTTCTCTCCCACGACAGAGGAGTTTGTGTTAGTTAGTTAGTTTTGTTTCAATAAATTACTTAGAGGTACCCTAACTTTTGAAGAAACAATTTTTTGGTACCCTAACTTTTCAAAACTAATTTTTGGGTACCCTTACTTTTACGATTAGAAATTACTAGGTGAATTTCCGGGAAACTCCGATTGATTCAAATCATTTTCGTCCACAAAAACAAAGGACATTTTCGTCTACAAAAGCACTTAATCAATTTCCCGCCTAAAACTCACCGGTGAATTCAAATTATTGGCTGGAAATTCACCTAATTATTTCTAATTCTGAAAGTTAGGGTACCCCAAAATTAGTTTTTAAAAGTTGGGGTACCAGAAAAACATTTCACCAAAAATTAGGGTACCCCTTAGTAATATTTTGGTTTTGTTTTGTTTTGCTCGGGACGAGCAAAGGTTTAAGTGTGGGGGGTGTTTAGACCCGATTTCGTGACTAAATACCGCCTAAATCCTTAGGCTTTTGACTTGTTTCGTAGCTTGTTTTAATAACTTTTAATGCGTTTTGGTTACTTTTGTAGTTTCCGAAGTGTTTTACTCAAAACGATTCTAAATGAGCCAATTTTGCACCAATCTTGGGAATCCCAAGATTCCCTAAGATTCCCCGAGCCCTGGTCGTGTCAAAGGCAGCGGATTAGAAGGGCCGGTCATGTCGAAAGGCAGCGGAAGCGGAAGCAACGGTTGAGGAGCACCCTGAAGAAACCGGTAGCCGAAAGAGACCGTGGCCACGGTCATATTGACCGTAGCCACGGTGTGATTGAGCAATGACCTAAGGAAGACACCCTGCCACCCGGGACAGACTGTGGTCACGGTCACTCTGACCGTAGCCACGGTGAGATCTCTACCCTGCCTAAGGAAGAAGCTGGCCGAACTAGACCGTGGCCACGGTCTCCCATGACCGTAGCCACGTTGGTGCGAAGGAGCGAAAAGTTGTCAGCCCTAATCGCCTAGACCGTGACCACGGTGCATGGGGACCGTGACCACGGTGCTTCGGCGAAGAGAAGAAATCGCCGCTTACGCCGCAGACCCGTGGTCACCTTCACCGTGCCCACGGTCCCCTGCGGGACAGTTTTGTCTGTTGTGTAAAATGATGAGTTTTGAGTAACAACCTTGATTACTATTTAATGTATTTAGGTCTTTTAGCAAAACATCATCTAGGCAGCAGCTTTTATCTATCTTTTATGATACTTTAGCATTTTTTTATCACATTTTTAAGCCTTAGATTGGGGGGATTAAGGAAGATCTTTGCTGAGATTATTGGTTCTTGTATTGGATTCTCTTGATTATTATTGGAAGTTTGAAGATTATTCTCAACTTTGGAGCATTGGAGCTTTATTATTATGAAGTTTTCTCCCTTGTCATCACAATCAATGAGCATTTCTTAACCTCTCTCTCTCTAATTTATTGCTTATTTACTAATCTCTGTTTTTGTTATCATTGATATTGTTGGTATTGCTGAATGTTTATTGTTATCTTGTCTACCCTTTTAAGCATGAATGAAGTTGTTGATGTTATTATCATGATGGTTAGGATGTTTAGTGGCTAGAACCATAATGGGTTAGGGAGATATTAAGGGTGTGAATGGGTGATTAGGTTTGGGTTAGCAATATTAGTGAGTAACTAGTTAGGAAATCAACTTCCTAATCCTATCCTTCCCTCAAGTGGGATGTATTTGGGTGCGAAAGCATCCCGAATACATCCAACGCTTGTTGGAAGGTAGGAATTAGGATAGTTAGTATTCTAGTTCGCGAAAGCGAATAGAAACTAACTAGGAAATTCCGTTCCATTAACTTTCCCGGGTCTGTCGATAGATTTTGGGGAAGTTAATCCGGACTATCCTTGAAAGAGGAAGCCCAGTGGGTATTTTCTAACGGAATTACCATTTGATTTCCCTTTCTCGTTACTTTCTTGTTGCGAAACTCATTTCCTTGTTCCCGTTTGCATCCCGAAAGTCTCCCGACACCCATTGTTTCACCTTTTTGACTGAACATAGTGTGTTTGTGCTGTTTTTACCCTAGATTCTATCATCCTTTCATGTTCATAAACCATACCTAGAGTCAACTAGTTGCAGCTAAGGCCCCTACCTCCCTGTGGAAGTACGATAAAAATGTGGTCTTACAAACCACTCGACTAACAAGCCTAAAAGACTATCATTTTTATAGTCTCATTTTCTTTTGAGTGTGACCTTACCATGTTTGCATCTCTAGAACTTGACTTGATTCTCTTTGAAATTGCATTTGACTTGTGCATTATGTTTATATGATTGAGGCCCATTTTGAAGCCACATAGCCAAAAAGCCACCTAAGAATATGACTCCTTTTTGCTAGCCCTTTACTAACCATTTTTCCTGTCTTATTGTTTACCCTATCGGCGCCCTTGGCTTGTTTTTAATTCCTCACCTTTTAGCCAAGTTAGTGGAGCAACAATTCAGTTGGGGGGCAGTTTTGTAGTCTAATTGTTGGTGACTTTGTTGGTTAGTTTGCTTGATGAGGGAAGCATTGCTCATAATCGTTATTTATCCCCTCTCACACTCGAAGGTTGAAGGGAAAGGAGTCTATCTTCATTTATCCATGCTATTCACAAAAAAAAAAAAGAATGAAACATGTTTCCAAAAAAAAAAAAGAAAAAAAGGAAAAAAAGAGAAGCTTTGATGAATAAGGTGAATAGCATGGTGGTTTTCTTATTTATATTTGACTCTTCCCTTGCTTTTCCTTCAATGCGGGATGTATATTTGAGCTTAATCGAGGTGTGAAGTAGGAGGTGTTGTGCTTTATGCTTTTGGGAATGTCTCTCTATAGGTTCTTGGCTTTTAGCTCCATATTTCCTAAATGATTCCCCTCCTTACCCTGCACCCAAGCCCCATTACAACCCTTGAAAAGTCCTCATGATTAACTTTTATGCATGTTGTCCATAGCGGTAGAGAATCGAGAGTCTTGTCAAGCTTATGGTAGGTTGTTTACATTGGTTGAAGGTTTTGAGCGAACCGTTACATCTTTTTAAAACACATGAGGGGAGTGATCCACATACCCTAAAGTAAGGTCCTACCGATCCCAACTAGTTCACCAAACATGTGAATGAATTTTGATTGCATTTGAGTTGTAATGGATTAGTTGTGTTGCTTCCTGACTGGTGATTCTGTTTCGAACAACAATTTTTGTTTCAATTTGATTCTTAATCTCGCTAGGGAGTCTCTTTGTGTATGCTTGTTTTGGCTTTCTAATATGCCCTTTTATTAGAGGAGGTGTGAGTAGATTTCTTTTCCTTTTCAAGTCTTTTCATCTTGTTTTGAGTCTTGTACTTGCTTGGGGACAAGCAAGGAGTAAGCATGGGGGGATTCGATAACTGCGTTTCATGACTATGTTTTTGGGGGTTTTCAATAGTGAATTAGGGATAATTTTGTGTGTGAACCTAGATTTTTATTCCAATTTCCTACTACACTTAGTGTTGTTGTTTTTGATGTGAATTTGTAGGTTTTGAGGCCAAAACACCAACTTTCTGTCAACTTCAGGCAAGAGTGAATATACCACGGACCTCTACATGTCAAACCCAAACCGTGGTACAAATTTGGGACAGAAAGGAGCAAGGAATGGCCGGGCAGTAGCCACCTCGGGCAGCCCGTGGTGGTGGCCACGGTCCGTGGCGTTCAGCTTCTAGTGCCCAGCTCATTTTGGCGAAGGAAACAAGAAAGAAGCGGGACAGTGGCAACCTCGGGCAGCCCGTGGTGATCCCCACGGTCCATGGTGTACAGACCTGTACGGACCGAGGCGGACTGCCTATGTAGATCTGTTGTTTTCGCGAGTAGAAGAGCAAGGAAGCGACGTTTTTCAAGGAAAAGTCATTATCTATCGTTTTTCCTTCGTTCTTTGGCCGTCAAGGGGATAAAAGAGAGCCCTAATACTTCCATTCTACTCCTCTTCCCCACCATCAAGATTCAAGACCGAATCGATTCAAGAGAAACCAAGATCAAGATTCGCAAAGGAAAGGAGCGACGCTCGCGGAGAAGGTTTCTACCCCGGGATCGAAAGACTCGATGGGTTGTATTCTTCGCAATTCTATTCTTTCTTTTCGGTTTCCTTCTTAGTTTTGAGATTCGATTATGATGTTTGGAACTTGTTTTGTGTTTTCATTGAATATGAGTGAGTAGATTTCTTTAATTCTAGGGTTTTGCAACCCGAAGCAATGTAGTTTGTTTTAATATTATTAGTTTGTGCATGAATTCTTGATTAGAATCAATAGAAGGTTGTGTTTTCCATGTTTATGAGTTTTCTTAAGGCCTTGAATATTTGTAAGTTTGAGATTAACCTGAGAAGTACTGAAAGATGAATTAGGGTAATCTGACTACCAACCTGTCTACCTAGGTTTGTCGAAAGTTGAGAAAGGAGTAGTGAACTAGGGAATCATTAGATAACCTGACTTCTAAGACCTTCAATTCTGTTTAACCTAAAAGGCATACGAAAGTTGTTGATTAGGTTGTTTAGAATAGTCCTATTTAGCATCGAAAGGGTGATAGGACTCAGAGGTTGTCGATTCTTGATTCATTCTTGAATGTATGATTGTGCAAGCTGGGTTTTAGTAATCGAACTCGTTATTAGGGTAGCATCTCCCTAGAAGTCTTTCTCTCTTGATAGATTCTTTGATTTATTTTTCCCTGCTTTATTAGTTTAATTAGTTGTTAATAGACCTGGCAATTCTCGACCCGACCCGGAAACCCGACCCGCAAAAAGTGGGTTTTGAACACGAAATTCCGACCCGGGACCCGAAAATGACCCGACCCAAGGAACCCGGTAAAAAGCGGGTCAGGTTTGGGTCGACCCGTTGGGTCAGACACTTTAATTTTAAGTGTTTTGTCTACTTTGGCCTTGTGCAAAAAAAATGGGCCCATTCCATGAAAATTAATGCCCAAAAGTAAAATATTGGGTTGTTTTGGAAAACTATGCGTAAAGAGAGATATACAAATGAAATAATCAAATAACAAATGACCAAAACAAAACCCTAACACTGTCACTCACTCACTCTTTCAGTGAACCCTCAAACTCCTGCAGTCCCGCCTCTCTCCTCTCTTTCAGTAAAATAGTATATTATTGTCAAAGGTCAAAGTTCAGTACATTATATTGTCCAATACATCAAAAGTTTAGTATAATAGCATCCCAAAACCCTATATATTTCATAAGTATTGTTATTCGTGATTGTTGACGTAAACCGCATAATACTTGTAGACTTGAAGATTGTTAAATTTTGTCCATTAGGTGTATATTAATATGTCAATACAACTATGACATATCATGGTGGTTGAACTTGGAATGGAATGATACATTACATAGGCGTCTTTGACTAATTATAATCGATTTTATTAGTTGTAAGTGACTGAGAAAAAGGGCGGTCATGACCCGTAAACCCGACCCAAACCGCCCGAAACCGGAATACACCCGTCCCGTATTTACCCGAACCCGAAATACACCCGACCCGTATTTACCCGAACCCGATATACGACCGACCCGTAACCCGCCCGCCCGCCCGTATTGACAGGTCTAGTTGTTAAACCTTTTCCAAAACCAAAAACCTGATTAGCTTAGCAATCGTGATAGAGATTAGTTTATTGAGCTGCTAATTGAGTCCCTGTGGGATCGACCTTGACGTGCTACTCCGTACACCGTGCGCTTGCGGCCCTGTCAAATAGTAATTATCCACATACAATAATAAGAGTACATATTATTTAGACATGTAAAATCATAATTGTACATTTGTTAGTCCCTCAAAGGTTCTATGAGTTTAAACATTAACAGAATACCCAACATAATAATTTAACAGAAATAAACAACATCAAAATAAAAATTGACGATGTAATGATGGACAAATTCATAAGTTTAGGGTTTTATATTACTTCCCTCTTAAAAAGGTTTTGTCCTCGTACTTTAAGGGGCCGTTTGGCATGCAATGGGAATGGGAATGGGAATGAGAATTCATAATGATATGGGAATGGGAATTCATAATGGGAACGGGAATTAATATGTCTTTATTAATTACCAACCTTCTTGTTTGTTTTGTAGTAATTCAAATTGGGAATAGGATTGGGAAATAAACACACATTGACTAAAATACCCTTTTATTGATTTATGAATGTTTTAATAAATTGAAATGGATGAAAGGCCATAAGTGGCACACATTTACTTCTAGAAAATCAATTATCATATGAAAAAAATTAAAAATAAATTTAAGTTCATAAAGATTTTAATAAAAAATAATTAAACATCAAATATGAATTAAAAATTTAAAACAAGTATATAAACGTTCAAAGTATGGATGATTCAATAAATCAACATGATAGACCAATTGTTGACAGTTGCCATAAGATTCAATAACTCAACTGGGTTTACTAATATATTAATTATAATAAATATTTAATTAATAGAAGAAAAAGACGTAAATCCTACTGCATTAGTAATATCTCAACCGAAGGATACATAATAAAAATAATATTTAATTAATATAAGCAAAAGTAATACCATGTTTAGGTGACAGTAGCTGGCAAGATTGACAATAAACGTGAGTTTTTATTTAATATAAGCAAAAAAAATAAATAAATGTGAGTTTTTATTTTTTAAATAGATGTAGTTTTGATATTTAATAGTGACTAACGAATTTCCAGGGTTTATTATTACACCCTCCATGGTAATAGATTGTTGGGAATAGACCCCTTCTATTCTCATTCTCATTCCCATCTTTTTTTTTTAATTACCATCAAACAAACATGGTAATTCTACTCCCATCTCTCTATTCACATTCCCAACCTCCTATTCCCTCCTACCAAACGGCTCGTAAAACAAAAAGATTTAGCTAAATAATTTCCGAATATGAATTTTCTAGGATTTTACAGTAGCAGTCAACTAAATGTTAATTAATATGGATGGAAGGGCGTAAATGTAAACCAATAAACATTTTACAGTGAGGCAGTAATAATTTTGATAGCGAACAGTGCATGAGTATCAGCAAAAGCAAAGCTAGGAATTCGTATTTCATACGTCACTCCCCACAAAAGAGGACGAAGTGGCCAGTACTATGGACAAGCATTGCATCGAGGTCATCAACAATAAACTCGTACGATTTTACATAGTAACTCCGTCCAAAATTGTTTGTCCATCTATTTAACTCCCCTGTCCCAAAATGTTTGTCCATTTTATAATTCCAATGATTGTAATTCCTATTATACCCCTAATAAATACTCTTTTGTTTTTTTATTTTTCTTCACATGAGAAAAGTAAGGGTAATTCTGGTACATTACACATTTTTCATCCCATTTTCCATGATCATTAGACTTTAAATATAGTTGGATGAACAAATAATATGGGACGGAGGTAGTAGTTAAGGAACCACTGTCGCCATATGATATGGGCATCCATCATCGAATATTGGATTAAATAAAAAAGGAAATTGTATTTTAATAATCTCCACTTTTATCAATTGTACAGTAATAATCTCTACTTTCATTTTAGATTCTGGTAATTCAAAAAATAATAATAAATTGGGTGTAGTGGTACCAAATCCAAATCCATCTCCACCTCCACGTTGATTTTATTTTTTTCATTCTTGCCCCATATTATTTTTGTTTTTTTGTTTCCGCCCCCAGAAAGATAATGAAGTTTAGTTACTAAAATAATTTTTAAATTATTTTTTTGAGAATGTAATTATTCTGATTTTTTTTAAGGAATAAAAGTGCAAAAATTGTAAAAAATCGTAAAACAATGAAAAAAATTAGGAGAAACGTTGTAATTCATTAAAAACATAGTAAAGTGTTATACAAAGGTTTGAACCAAATGCAACTCAAAATCTATGATATTTGGGGGTATACAATCGGTAATGTCCCACAAGAATCTTTTTTTTTTTTTTACCACCAGAATCCAAAATGAAAGTAGGGATTATTGTTACACAATTGATAAAAGTAGAGATCATTAGAATCCAATTTTCAAAAAAAAAAAGTAATTGGTGGAACATGTAGAAAACCAATATCGTTCATACAATAATGAAAATTGTTATTTTTATCTAATTTTTTTTACATTTATTTTTGTTGACTATTTTTTAAGAATTTATACGATCGTTAATCATATATTCCTATTTGTTAAAGTTAAATTGGTACAATTTAATACATAGGACTAATAATAGATATAGTTCATATTAATACTAAAGTATGAGATTTGACGTTATAATTAAGTGCATGCACGTTTTTAAATAGAATTTTTGAATGTTACTACCTCCATCCCATATTGTTTGTACATCTAACTATATTTAAAAGTCCAATGATCATGAGAAATGAGGTGAAAAATGTGTAATATACCAGAATTGCCCTTACTTTTCTCATGTGAAGAAAAATAAAAAAGAAACAAAAGAGTATTTATTAGGGGTATAATAGGAATTATAATCATTGGAATTATAAAATGGACAAACATTTTGGGACAAGGGAGTTAGGTAGATGGACAAACAATTTGAGACGGAGGTAGTAGTATACTATATTTTGGGGTATTGAATAATAATGCATCAAATGTTTCTTTGGACAATAATATATTATATTTTGGGAGACGTAAAACAATAATGCACCTCCAACAATCCTGACATTGGTTCACTCAATGGTAGTTCTACATGGCAGAAAAAAAATCAAAATATTGACTAAGTTAATATCATATAAGCAACTGTAAATAAATTTTATTTAGTTTTAAATAATAATGCATCATTACTCCACATTTTTCTAACCTAACAATGTTATTTCATTTAAAATATATATTATATGATTAATCTTTACTTATTTAGATTTGTTGATATAACATTAATTTAGAAAAAAAAATATTCTTTTTGCTCCTTAGTCAACCATGTAAGACCGCCATTGAGTCAGTCATTATTGGAATTTTTTTGTGTGCATTATTGTCCAACACCTTTAAAATAAAGTATATTATTGTCCAAAAAAATAATTCAGTGTATTATTATCCAACACCCCCAATATATAATATATTAATATCCAAAAACCCTTTTTAAATATCCTTTAAATTAGCTAATAGGTGTTTGTTCTAAGAATTGTCACTTGAAACAATATCTCCATTTTATATGCCCCTGCTACGTTAAAATAGATCGAAAATTGAAATTTCGTTGAATAATTTGAATATTAATTCAACTTACACTCAAAATAAGACTTAACAAAAATAGATTAGATTTACATAAAAACCCATTTAATTAAACTCTGTCTGAAATTAATGATATATTTCAACTTAGCGCATGTTCTTTTCAGTTTATGATAAGTGTTTATTATCAGGATTTAACACTGATCAACATTGTTCAGTATTGATAGTCACTAATCAGTACACCTAACTTTTTAATTTTTAAATAATTACATGGTTGTTTTTTAATAAATAAATTAGATAAAAAGTAATTTTTTTTGCCAAAATAGTCCATATCATTCAAGATGATAAAAACATCAGAGTACATAATTGACAACTTTCGCCACACAACCATAAGTACAAGCTTAATCCTGATCATATCGCTTCCTATGAAGTGCTTGTTTTTGACCGGAGGTATGATGTCGACCTCCATTGGTGTTAATTTCCTTTTTGCTTCAAGACAGGTATCCAGCAGTTTTTTGCAAAAGGTAGTTTTAACAGTAACATATTGAGAGAAAACTTACTTTGCTCGAAGGGCGTTACATTGCTCCACTCTACTTAGTGTTGCACTTGTTTACACATCTACTCCTATATGGTAAGAGTTGACCATTTTTAACTTTTCGTTTACCCCTCAAAGGTTGGGACCGAGACTTGAAAATAAAGACTTCCCTCTCCTTAACGCTTGATAAACATGTTTTGTCAGCTACACTTTCTGCGGAATAAGAATTCATACTTTCTAAATCTTCATCATCATTTTACTGCTGCTTATAATCGATCCTATTCACCAACTCCTGTGGGCCAATGATGATTATACAAGAATCAACTTCCGCTACACTTTCACCATTTGTTTCACTTCCACCTTTTCCTATAAGTGGCATCTCCATCGGGCCAAAAGTAGGCACCATCATAACTATTAGAAAACTATGGCGCTGCCTGCAAGAAAAGTTCACAATCTTTCCTTTCACAATTGATGATAGACATTCTTGGGAATTCTCAAAACTTTTGCTAGTTTATTTGAGTATGAAAAAATAATCATATCTTGATCACAACCACCTTCATCCCTAGCAATTGAATTTGTTTCTATCTCATCAGCTAAGCTGGTTCCCACCATAAACATAGAATCATTTCCCATCTCTTTATTACAAGATGTTAATCAACATAAGTCATCCTCATCCATTGAACAAGTCTTAGGGATGGCGATGGGTCGGGTTCCCGGGGGAGGGGGGTAGAGTCGTACCCTTACCCACACCCATTTTCAAAATCAACACATTTACCCATATTTAGCGGGTACTAAAAATTAATACCCTTACCCATACCCACCGGGTATGCGGGTATAAAAGTTATTATTCGGGTATAAATAAAGTTTAAATTATACCACCCATTTTATACCCATATGCATAAATTTATGGATTGTACTTGGGTACTTCAACTACAATTTTAGGGCCTGTTTAAGTGCGAGTGGAGGAATTCATAGGAATCCTAAACTAGCATTTTGATAACAGCGTAAATGAAAAAAGGAAGGAGGAAATGTACTGACTTTAGAATTTAGATGTAGTGCAATAATATACATACATACATACATACATATTGGTTTTCATGATTTATTTTTCAAAAGTGTGGGCTGAATGCGTGAAACAGCATGGGGTAAGTCCAATTGCACGTGGAGTATGGATTGCGTGTGTGAGCGTTGTGTGGATTTTTTAAGTGCGAGTCGGGTACCCAACAGGTCCTCCTTTGTACCTGTACCCGTACTCGACCAATACTTGTACTCGACCTGTACCCGTATTTTTAAAAAAAATAGTACCCATACTCATTTTTCCAAGGTCAGGTAGGAGCGGGTACCCGCAGATACGGGTATTATTGTCACCCCTACTCAGTCCCAAAAGTATGCATATCCTTGTCGGTGAATTTGTCACCATCTTGTTGACCAACCGAGAAAATTTTCACATGTTCAGCCTTCGCTTCATCTTGGTCTACCACCACATATCCCATCTCCAATACCGATTGAATAACATCTTCTATTGGGATCGTGTGATCTTCCTGACAAGGTGGACTATATTTGGAAATTATCTTTACCATTCCCGAAAGAATGTCACTATGTTTTGACTTAGTGGAACTACCCTTGGTAACATCGCCTTCTTTGCGACGATGATTTTGTAACGGGTCAAAGCGTTTCTGATTAGCTTGTACTTGTTTAGAATTCACACATTCATCTAAGGAAGCTCCATACTCCTCTTCTAATTTCTTTAACTCGCTCAAAATAACTTTTTTGTTTGGTGCAAATTTTTTTCCACCATCCCTCTATACAAAAAAGAAAGAGTTCTCATGTGACGTACTTTAATATTGTAAGCATCAAATTTTATAGCTAAATCACAAATGATTTTGCGCTAACTCATATTGCTCCAGCTTCAACCAACATGCTGCCAGAATAGAATTGAGAGTAACTCCGAGTTCAGACTTAAGCTGCACATCCTAGCTGCAAATTGGTACACCCACGCACAAAAGTTGAATGGCATGTTCATACATGTCTATAGCGGCTGGAAATTCATAATCCTTAAACAGGAAATTGCCCTTATCCTTGAAATCTCGAGCGGCCCACATAACTTCTCTTGGATGATTCATATTTTCAAGATGATCCAACACTGCTCTTGGCAATTCATCTTTCAACTACATGTAAACTAATTCTTCAAATGCCTTATCAAAATCAGGGTCCATAGGTAATAACTTGAATCTCCCTACCTTCTAATAAGAACTCACTAAATGAATTAGGCAGTGTAGTTCGTCCCCTTAAACCAACCAAGCTCTAAAAGCATTGTTCAAACTTCAATACTGAAACGGCAATACACCCGGCCCCTATTATATAGCTTATAATCAATGTGAACAACACCCCAACAACACAAGCAACATGCTAATGAGAACCCCACATTCAATTTTCACAGTAACTACCAATATGCCAAGCACTATCAACAACCCTCCCAAATCGGTAAATAGACCCAACACCAAACACCAATTATCAAAGACGTACTTACCTGCAAAAGACTACCAAAGTGTTTTCAACACCCACAACACCCAAAGTAAAACTCATCGTCTAAGCATAAAAGAGTTTTTGAATTGAATTCAACCCCGGAACCACAGACGCCGACAATCGCTGAAACCCCAACCACTGACGATCAACTATAGCTAAGCACAATATCTCACCAACGTTGGATTAGCCACCACACAAGCTGCCGACGATGAATCCAACTACACCCCATTGATTACGATAATCCCAGAAGGCGCAGCTACCGACTTCGAAATAGGAGCGGAAGACTGGAAATAGAAAAGAAAGAGTTAGGTGATCAACGACTACTTAGATACGACGATCGCCAGCGTTGGAAACGATCGAACTGTAGAGCGCGATTATAGCAGTGACGAGCTCTTTGGAATCGCCTCGCGAGTTTAGAGAAAGTGACCCAAACTTATTACCGATAAAAAGTAATTATGACAATTATAATTTGTATATTCCTTACATATTTGATTAATAGAGAGTTATGCCAAATACATAAAATACAATAATACGTAAAATATGATAAAATATAATGTCATTCTTTCTGGCTCTTCTACTTGTATAGGCAATGAAGAATATAATAGAGTAATAATTTTAGTATTTTTTTTTCATTGTGTTGCATTTGCTTGTAAGTTATTAAAATCCTGACGGGGATCTACGATCCTCCGATTTTACTATTGAAAAATCCTTCATTAATCCATCTCTTAATAAAATATTAAAATAGTTAGAATCTTACGATTATGATTTAGTATAAATATTATGTGTTAGAATCACAATATAATTATACAATCCTATGATCCAATCCACAATCCTAAGTGAATTGAATAATGTTTGAACACATTATCAAATATGTAGATCCGCAGTAATAAAATTTTGTCATGACAATATAAGTTTTGTATTAAAGTTTTATACTGAAATACCATTTAACGCATTATTTCATTTTTAGTGAATATTTGTAAGATGTTAACTATTATAGAAATTTTTATGCTTTTCGCCTATTGTGTACTAGAATTTATGATCCTCGATCCGATTCTACAATTTCGATTCTAATTATAGCCTTATCGATCCTAATGAGAATCCCGAGTCTAATATCCTTATAAGGACAATGATATTATGAAATACAACATATATATGTCCTAAGTTGTTAATACATGCATATCTCATAACTCATCAACAACTCGGCAAAGCAAGGACACTATGACTAAAACATAAACGATTTATAAATTATAAACTACTATGTCTGTTCACATGTTTCATGTATAGTGAACTCAAAGTTCAAGATTTGGTGGATGAAATTGTAAATTTTGGAGTTAATAGCTGTACTATTCTTTATTTTTTAAATAATTGCACTATTTTTTGTTTGGAGTAATATTAGGGTAGTTTTCTATTACGATATATAGTATGTATCATCTTCAATATTATTTATAAGAATCATCAAATTACCCCACAAAGCTAGTAAAAAGCACAAAATTAACAAAAATACATCAACTCTAACCATAAATATTTATTGAAAGAAACAGAGAGATAATTTGAAACTTACTTGAAAATTGACAACTTACGCAGAAGACGAAGGTGACGATGACACAAGAGACTTGATCAAAATATATTAAAACCCTAAAAATAATATCAATTATATATATAGATAATATTTTGGTCGAAATGAAATAAAACAATATGGTAAAAATAGGAAGGGGAAAACTAGAAGGAACCACACATGAAATCGAGACATGAAGATGAGGTTGGAAATCTTAATATTCTAAAAATTAAATGTCATTTTTTTCTAAGTAATTGTAATGTTAATTGTTAAAAATTCAAAATATAACTAATGATATTGCCAATGAAAGAAAATACTGTAGTAACTAATTATAATACTAATTTTTATTGTTAATTATAACTAGTTATGTTGTTAATTATGACCGATGGAAATCCATCATATAATTAATTATATTGTTTCGATCAAAAACAATTATATTGTTAATAAAAGAATATGTTGTTAATAAAATTTGTAACTTATTTTAAAATTAGAAAACAAAAGAGCAATGTCTTTTTTTCTAAATTGAATAATAATATAACTAATTATATATATTTTTAATACAGTTATCATTACTAATTATAACGGATTATTATTACTAATTATAGCTAATTAATTGTTAACCTTAAAGGGAAGGATCATTCCCTTTGTTAATAAAACTATTATTAATAATTACTACCTCCGTCCCTAAATGAGTGTCAAATTTTCTAACTACCTTATCTCTTTTTATTTGTCAAATTACCTAACTTTTACGTTTCCAACAACCATAATACCAATTCTACCCCTAATAAATACATTCTTTTACCTCATTTCAAGAATATTATAAGGGTATCTTTGACAATTTGAAAACTTTTCACCCCATTCCCCATGTTTATTGGTTTTGATAAATTAGTTTTTGTAACATACAATTAGGGACGGAAGGGACGGAGGTAGTATATTGTTAATAAAAGAATATTTTATTAATAAAATTATTATTACTAATTATAATTAATTAATTGTTTAGAAATAATCAACACTGATCACCCACTCATTAACACTGTTCAACAATAAGTTACTTATCATGAGTCGAAAAGAACATGCTCTTAAAGGAGACTTTCAACTCATTTTTTTTAAAATAAGGGTAATAATTGCTCTCTAATGTTGGGCTTAAGATTGAGCCTAAAATGAGATGCTTTTTTTTTACAACTAGGTGTTGCCATCAATCAACTTGGTTTGACCAAAAATTTATTTTTGATTAAAATTTGGTAAAAGCAAGTAGACGCCTGACATTGATGTGATACGTATGCGATGTATTTAACATAAATAGTCGGTGAACTTCATTGTAGATTAACCCAAAACAATGAGGTGGTCAACCAAGACATAACTTGGTTAACATGAACTTATTATGGGTTAACTGTCCATTGTAGGTTAACCCATACCAATGAGGTGATTAACCCAAAATACAGTAGGTTAACATGAACTTGTTCTAGGTTAACCGTCCACGGTGTCCATGTTGAGTGCTTTATGTTAGCATCATTACCCATATGACCTATCTTCATAACCCTAAGGCATAACTTATGTAGTTTTTACTTTATTAATTACCAATTTCAGTTTACAAACCTTATGTTGGAACTATGCGTTAGGAGTAAGTGAAGTTCATTGTAGTTAACCCAGACCAATGATGTGATTAACCTAAAATACAGTAGGTTAACAAGTTGAACGAATAGGGTAATTGCAAACGCAATTTTAATTGTTAAATATTCATTTTCCATTATTACACCTATGCATATAGGTTGGACTCTACTAAAAAATACCAAACTGTAAATGTTTTTTTGATCAAATGTGAGTTTGATTGATGACAACACCAAATTATAAAGGAAGACACTCATTGTAAATAAATCTTAAGCCTAACACCACAAAGCAATTAACCCTTTTAATAATTGCAAATGATATTCAACACTTGTAATCATCATTATTTGGTCACATTAAATTAGAAATTCATTAGAACAGTGAATGATCCTTGTCGTTTGATTAATTTCTGTTGGTAATAAGGTTGGATAAAATAAGCAATTGCAAAAAAGTGTAAAATATATGTCCTATTCTGCATGTAACTTTTTGTTAAATAAGGTTTAGAAGATTAGTAAATTAGCAAAGGAAGGAGAATGGCCTCATATATCTGATAATAGTTTGATGAGTTTGAATGTGCACCTGGTGTTGTGTGTAGCGTTTATTGGGAATTAATAGAAAACATTTTAGTGTCATTGTAAACTCCTCGTAAGGCTTTGAATGCTGTTGATTTTTGCTGTTTAGATATTGTGCATGAGGCCATACAGGAGCTTCAGGAGAGCCAAGACATTCTGGCAAAATTTGGTATGAGTGAGTCGGCACTTGCTCATGCAATCACCAAGGAGAAAAACTTGAAGGGCCTAATAACGAAGGCCCATGATTTTTGGGCGCATAAAAGCAAAATGCAGTGGGCTGGTCTTGGGGATCAATGCACGACGTTTTTCTTTGGCCAGGTAAAACGGAGGCAGACGTATAATCGAATAAATAGCCTACAACTAAAAAATGGGCTCGTCACCTTTGATGAGGCCCAAATTTTGGAAGCCTTCGTTGAAGAATTTTCTGGGCTTTTTCGCCCTAAGGAATGCATGTCGACACTACGGAGCAGATACATGACGCAAGTGGTTGGGGGTATCACAAAGTCGCTCTCAGAGGTGGAGGTTCAAACGCTACTGAAGACCTTTCAAAGAAGTGATGTGGAAAAAGTTATCCGACAACTGAAACTGGGGAAAAGTCCTGGTCCTGATGGCATCCCACCGGAGTTCTTCAAACATTACTGGGAGGTCATAGGGGATCAGGTGGTGAAAACGGTTCTAGAAGCTGTTAATGAAGGGAAATTTGTTGGAGAAATCAACAACACGAATATTTTCCTCCTCAAGAAGAAGCTAGAGGCTCAACAGGTAAGTGAGTTTCGTCCGATTAGCCACTGCAATGTAATTTATAGGATAATTGCAAAATGCCTGGTGGATAGGTTGAGGCTGGTTATTGGATCGCTGGTATCCGAAACTCAGTCGGCGTTTGTTCCTGGACGTCTCAAAGAAGATAACATTCTTGTGGTTCACGAAATCCTTCATTACCTAGCTAACAAGAGGAGGGGAAAACAATTTGCTGCTTTGAAAGTGGATATGAGCAAGGCTTATGATAGGATTCAATGGGATTTTTTGGAAGCAGTTCTCCGGAAAATGAACTTCCCGGAGAAATGGGTAAGACTGTTGATGCGTTGTGTGACTACCGTTCGCTACTCGATTTTAGTGAATGGTATTCACTCAAAATCGATACAGCCGTTAGTAGGGTTAAGACAAGGGGATCCCTTGTCTCCGTATCTTTTTATACTGTGTATGGAAGCCTTGTCAGCAACCATCACTGAGGAGAGTGTGCAGGGGAATATCCAGGGGATCTCAGTAGCAAGGGGAGCGCCGGCAGTGACTCACTTGTTCTTTGCGGATGATGCACTTTTCTTTACAGAGTTAGAGGCTACTTCCTGCCTGACGCTGAAGAATTCCATTGATAGGTACAGTCATGCTTCAGGTCAGATTGTTAATCTTAGTAAATCGTCCATTTGCTTTTCCAAAGGGGTGCCAACAAACGAGAAGGAGGGACTGAAAGTGATCTTTTGGTACCTGGAAGGAGGGTATTTCCAAAAATACCTGGGGGTACCAACGACAATGCAGAGGAATCGAACTGACCAATTTGATTTTATGATTGAGGAGGTTAAAAAACGCCTGGATAATTGGAAGTTCAAGATGCTTTCGATGGCAGGGAAGGTTGTCCTTGCTAATGCTGTTTTGGTTGCTCTTCACCAGCATATCATGAGTGTGTACTTGATTCCAAACAGTGTAATTGATAAAATCAATGCTTGTATTGTGAGTTTCCTATGGGGGAAGGCTGATGGTACTAGGTCTGTGCACTGGAAGAACAAGGAAACTGTGTTTACTCCAAAAGGGGCAGGAGGGCTGGGTATTCGCCATGTGGGAGTGTACAATAAAGCTCTAGTATTAAAGCAAGCCTGGAGAGTTTACAATCACCAAGACCTTCTGATTTCAAAGATTTGGAGGGCAAAATATGGAACAACCTCACCTATTGAGAAGGACATGGCTTATAAGCTCCTGCGGGGTGTTCAAGTACCTGGCGAGGGTTAACGAAGGTTGTGGGCAGTGTGAGGGATAATTTTAGATGGAGTGTGGGAAGAGGCAATAGGATCCCGGTTCTGGATAGTAGGTGGGTTCTGGGGGATTCTATTCAAGTAATGGCAGGCCAGGAGGAGCGTGTTCAACATCTCAAGGTGGATTCTTTGGCAGTTAGAAGGAATGATGATCGGATGGAATGGAGATGGGACTTCATCAGACAGGTGTTCACAAGACAAACCGTTGAGAACATTGAGCAAGTATATCCACCACAACAACAAAATGAGGATATTTTGGTGTGGCCGGGGCCAACATCCGCTAAGTATATAGTTAAGGATGGGTACTTTACGATTCTGCAGAAGGAAGTAAGAGTTCAGAAACCTACAGAGTTGGACAAGAAGTGCTGGAGGAAAATATGGTATGCAAAAATGCCCGCAAAGTGGAAGACTTTCCTGTGACGATGTGCTGTGGATGCACTCCCAACGGGAGTTAATAGGGCCAAGAGGAAGTTTACTGAGGAGTTGGCGTGTTGGTGTGGTGGGATGAGGGAAGATGTTAACCATATGTTCAGGGACTGCATTATAGCCAAACATATGTGGAAAGGGAGTAACTTAGGGATTTGCGCGGATGTTAACCCATATATTGGTTGGTGGGAATGGTTAAGAGGGTGGATCCTGTTTTTGTCAAAGAAGAAAGATGATGATGGGGGCAGCTAAGGGACTTTGTTGCTACGATGTGGACAATTTGGAAAGCGAGGAATGCTGCATGCATAGGGAAGGAGAGTGTCTCTCAACAAATGTTGGAAGGGGTTATTAGGAAGGTGCAGGAGGAGGTCCGGTTATGGTGGGAAGGGAAGGGAATTGAGGATGGAGCGAAGAAGGGTACAGGAAGGATGGAAAACGAAAAGACAATGGAAATGAATTGGGGAGAGGACGAAGGACTTCTGGACACCGGAGTTTTTGTTGTGGATGGGGCGTGGTGTAAGGAGTCTAGGAATGCAGCAGTTGTGTGGGTGTATATAATTCAAGGGCGACAATGGGGGCATGGCGTCGAAAAAGGGAAAATGGCATCAAGCGTTTTCTGCGAGATTCTGGGTATCGGGATGGCGCTGGAAGAGGCAAATAGGAGACATTTAACTAGTGTTATCGAATGTGGCAATTGATTCTTGTCAAAACCCAGTAGAGCTTCGGTGGAGTGCCGAGCTCTGGTTCTCGATTGCATCAATGCAATGAAGAAAATCCAAGCAGGGAAGATTCAGAACGTTCCTAGGCATCATGTGCATCCGGCACATCGAATGGCAAAAAGGGCAAGTCGATCTATTGGTTCAGTTAGTTAGAGTCAGGGTTGTTTTCTGTTTTATTTGTTGTTTGTTTTGTTGTTTTGATGCTCTTGGCCTCCTTTGGGAAAAAAAAATGCACTCCTGACTACCTTACTATTTATGCTAACTATTGATTTAGCTAGGTTATGAACAGAAAGCCTACCACTTGTCTTAAACTTTGAATAATAAACATGATAAATTTTGTAATTTCTTTTGTAACTATTCTTTGGATTGGATAAAATGAGGTTTGGATGGATTTGATTGGATTTGATAAGTTATGATATTTTTTTAGGGAATTATGTTTTTAGAGAGGATATTTTCTTGGGGAATTATGTAAGATTTGAATTGAATTGGATTGGATTGGATTGGAAAGAATTTTCAATCTAAAGAACATGCATGGCCTACTTCCATTTCGAAAAAAAATGTCCAGATTGATAAATTTTAACGACTAATAATTATAACTTACAATTACAATGATTTACAAGTTATAGTATGAAATCACTAATATGAAGGGTTGTAGGGGTGTTTGGTTGCTGACTTATTTCGAGTAGTGTTTAGCGTTTTGGACATTATTAGTTTTTGTCAAAGTAAAAAAGCTACTTGAGATGTTTGATAAACAACTCTTTTTATTAACTTTTTGAATCCAATAAGTTAGTTTCCATAAACTCCTTGAAGAAACTTTTTAAGGTAAACTTTCACAAACAGTTACCAATCATCTTTTTTTGCAATCTACTAATAAGTGTTTATTTGACCTAATTTCTAAAAAATTGTTTTTGCTTCTTAAAAGTTATTTTACCAAAGCTATTTTTGGAGAAGTATCGAAGAGTCTGACTTAACTTATTACATAAGTGATTTTACTAAATTAGAGTACTTGATCTAACTTATGATAACACTGTTGTTACTAAATTTAATTGTTTGGCCTAACTTTATAATTATGATCATGCAATTATAGTTATAATTATAATTATAATTATAATTATTTATGGTATTACTTAACTAAAAAATTCTTTTAATGAAATATTTATATATCAATAATTTACTAAATACAATCTTTGTAGGCACTAGATGATTAAAATATTTAAAAGTTTCAACATAATATTAAAATGCCCACCATAATATCAAAGATTCTAATATAATATTGACATATTTAAATATCATTTCTGTAGAAATCCAAATATCTATTTGAAATTATGAAAACTTATCACTAAAGAATCCATAGATTAAACAGTTAATAGGGAGTAGAAGTAACAATTTATTTCTTTAACTTTTAGAACTGTTCTTAGAAAATAATTATTAGCTTCTAGAAAAAAAATCCAATTTATGATTTTTAACCCTAAAACAACCTTAAAAGTTAGGCCAAACAAACACTAATTCAAATAATTAAGTAAAACAGTTAATAACTAATTTTCAAATAAGTCATATCTTCCTAAATATTATTTCTAAATAATTTTTTTTAAAAATTTCATGAAAATAAATTAATAAAAAAATAATAATAAAAGTTGATCAATGACATAATTTTGAAATGGAGGCAGGAATTAAAAAAAAAGGGATTTTGTTACGATGAAAAAGTGCCCGAAGGGAGTGGATGCAAAGGCAGAGAGAGAGAGAGAGAGAGAGAGAGTCACAAGTCACAAGGGGGGTAGAAATCTCTGGGTGGAACTGGGAAGGGAAGAGGGGTCGATTCCTCTCACTTGCGTGCTGTCAGCATTAAACGTGCGAGAGAGAGAGAGAGAGAGAGAGAGAGAGAGAGAGTTGATACCTTTAGCCAGCCAGCCAGAGCTAAAGTGTAGAGGGAGAAAGTGGGTGTGTGCGTCTTTCTGTAAACAAGGAACACACACACACAGCTCAAAGGGCAGCCAGGACAGGAGGAGCAACCAAGAGGAGCTACTGTATTGTACCCTTTAAACTCTACTCTTTTAGTTGTAGATCCAAACTCTGAATTTTTAGTGAGAGAAAAAGTGACCTTCACTTCCCTAAACATTAATTAACTACCCTCAATCCCCTTTGCTCCCTACTTTCCTCCCTTCTTCTCTTCTTCCTACCCCCCTTCTCCTTCTCCCTCTCTCTCTATTCTTCTACTGTGTACTCATATGACATCACCCCTCAACGACAGTCATATCTACTCCAGCCTCCTACTCTGAATTTTTCAACCGGTAACCTATTTTCTACCCTCTGATTACTGCTTTATTTGTTGCTTAAATCCTGTTTTTCGCCAAATCACTTTCTTTCCCATTTTTTCTCTTGATCCTCAGTCTCTAACTATTCTTGATTCAGCCTATTTTGTTCACTCTCGTCCAGTAATTTGTTTAATTTGTGATTTTTTCCTGTATCCCTTTGCAGATTTTAGATCTGTGACTACCCTTTTGTCTAATCTGAAAAGGGTTGTGATTGGAATCTGGCAGCGTACATTAAATTGATGACCTTAGATGAGAGGAAACTTGGTTTTGGGGTGGTAAAGGGTCGAATTCTTTTGTGGTTCAGTTGAGATTTTTCAGTTTATTCAGCTGTTGTGGCGGATTTGGAAGCTGGGAAACCCTTGGTTCAGTAAAACCCTTGAGGTTTTTGGATCTTTTGGGTGATTTTCCTGTTTTAATTGAAGGAATTTATTGAGTTGGTACCTGGAAATGGAAAAAGCACTACACTAGTTGAAGGGGGGATTGAATCCGCTGAAATACAGTGGGGGAGGAAGGTAGAGACTGTGAATCAATGGAAGATTTATCCAAGTATTCTCATAGCCCAGCTCATCTGGCTGTTGTTCGTCGAGATTATGCAGCCTTGAAGCGTATAATTGCATCTCTTCCAAAGCTGGCCAAGGCTGGAGAGGTTACTACTGAGGCCGAGTCTCTGGCTGCTGAGTTGCGAGCTGATGAGTTCTCTGCTACAATTGACCGCCGTGATGTTCCTGGCCGTGAAACACCACTGCATCTTGCTGT
Organism: Portulaca oleracea; assembly: GCA_029582165.1. Lineage (NCBI taxonomy): Eukaryota > Viridiplantae > Streptophyta > Magnoliopsida > Caryophyllales > Portulacaceae > Portulaca > Portulaca oleracea. The sequence continues at coordinate 28,390,620 of CM055889.1, read as the reverse complement.
GCGCTTGAGGGATCCCATTTCTGCTGAGATTTTGATGGCTGCTGGTGCTGACTGGAGTTTGCAAAATGAGAATGGTTGGAATGCCCTTCAGGAAGCTGTCTGCACGAGAGAGGAGCAGATTGCTATGATAATTGCAAGGCACTATCAGCCTCTTGCCTGGGCCAAATGGTGCCGTAGACTCCCCCGCATTGTTGCTTCAACGTCTAGAATCCGTGATTTCTACATGGAGATATCGTTCCATTTTGAGAGTTCGGTTATTCCTTTCATTGGTAGGATTGCCCCGTCAGATACTTACCACATTTGGAAACGTGGGTCCAATCTTCGGGCTGATATGACCCTTGCGGGGTTTGATGGGTTTCGCATCCAGCGTTCTGATCAGACATTTTTGTTTCTCGGAGATGGTTATTCTTCAGAGAATGGTAATATTTCTTTGCCTACAGGCTCGCTGATTGTCCTAGCTCACAAGGAGAAGGAAATCACAAATGCATTGGAAGGGGCAGGCACCCAACCTTCAGAAGCTGAAGTTGCTCATGAAGTAGCGCTTATGTCTCAGACTAACACATATAGACCGGGCATTGATGTGACCCAAGCTGAACTCGTCCCCCATTTGAACTGGAGGCGGCAGGAAAGGACAGAAATGATTGGCAATTGGAAGGCGAAAGTGTATGATATGCTGAATGTAATGGTGAGTGTGAAATCTAGGAGGGTTCCTGGTGCTATGACAGATGAGGAACTCTTTGCAGTAGATGATGAGGACAAGCTTCCTAATGGCGGGGCTGAGAATGATGATTTTGATGATATATTAACTGCTGAAGAAAGAAAGCAGCTGGATTCCGCTCTTCGTATGGGAAACGCAGAGGGTTTTGGTGAGGACGATGAGCAGGGTGATGCTGATGGCCATGATCATGGCTCTGGGATTGCTATGGAAAACGGCGAGTCCAATGGCAATGCTAAAGAGAAAAAGGGCTGGTTTGGTTGGAACAAGAAGAATTCCAAAAGTGGAGGTGATGATACTGGCAACCACAAATCTGCAGACTGTCAGAAGGATGATGGAGGTGATGCCAAGAAGGGTAAAGATAAGAGTGGCAAGAAGAAAAAGAAGAAAGGTTCTTCTAGTGAGACTAAACATGAAAGTGAATATAAGAAGGGGTTGAGGCCTGTTTTGTGGTTGACACCTGATTTTCCTTTGAAAACTGAGGAACTTTTGCCCTTGCTAGATATATTAGCAAACAAGGTTAAGGCTGTGAGGAGACTTCGGGAGCTTTTAACCACTAAGCTACCGCATGGCACTTTCCCTGTCAAGGTACTAGCTGTTATTTATGTCATAGTTGGCTTCTTCTCTTTGTGCTACCTTAGCTATAGTAATTTGGCCTTGCACTTTTGTACACCATGTTTGTGTTTTTCTGTTTTGTTTTGCATGATTTGCTCAATTATCTATTCTGTGGGTAAATGTATCGAGTCTATATTATGTCATCAGTGGTTTAGCTTATAACATCGACATACTTTTGCTGTCTTCTTAGTTCTTTATGAATGATGATATATTAGCTTTATTGCTTGTTTTGACAAAATAGCAATGGAAATGTTCTGGGATCATTGCACTGGACCTGACTGATTGAGTTGAAAGTGGTAGGGACTTTAGCCTTGAAGTTAGTGCTGGAAGGGGAAGGGCTTTATGTATCAGACTATCACAGATGCCGATTAATTTGGCACACTGCTCATACTGTTCTGTTATCGCAGATTTTATATTTTTTTTAATGTGATTATGATTGGTAAATTCTGAAGTTGCTTCTGAAGCATTTTGAGAGTGAGCCATTGATTAAGATGGTTATTGAATGATAAGCGTCATGTGTTTGTCTGGTAGCTTGTTATTAGGGCTTCAAGGTTAATTTATTATTATTAGAGTTTGCGATTGAGTGGAAAGTTGGCACTAGTCCCAAGCAGAGTAAACCAGTCCCTTTGTAAAATAGAAGCCTAAAAGTCATGCAGAAATCAAGTTCTGAGGCAGAGCTGGCTGGAAGTTATTGTTAGACAGTTCTCCAGGAGTAGGTCTCATTCCAAGGTTTTCCCTTGTTTTGCCCCCCCCCCTCCTGAAAACTCGAGATACTGATAAGCTTTGGACAGAATCCGGGGCTGTCTGTGGTGGAATCCAGGGCTTGGAGGTTGTGTTGGCTCAACAGTCACGGATTTTGTGATGTCAGTATCATAAGTACAATTGCTAGTTATCATTTTGGCTAGGATTTTGATGGTGTCCTTTTGATAAATTAGCAGTACTAGCCTTACAGGAAACTTTATTCTGTCTAAGCCACTTCCCATGCTTCCTGGTTTGGTGGTCCATGTATCATATAGATAAACTTTTTTCTCCCCAGTTGTACTGTTGAGTCTGTGACCAGTTCTTTGGCATTAGCTATGTTGCTGGTTAAGTTGTGTTGTACAGCAGGGATGGAGGGAGCAGGGAGGATAATGGTCTGTGGTGGTTCCAATAATAATTATCAAGAGCATTCTTCATTCTTTTTTTTTGGACTGGAACGGTTTCACATGATCATGGACATGGGTTGGGGGTCATTGACCAACTGGAAGTTGAGTAAAAGCTTACTTATCTCCTAATTTATGTCAATGTAGATGCCTTTGCGAAATAAATTTAAAGAAAGTTGTCATGTTTTTCTTATCATGTTATGGATTTATGTAACAGACATATGATGGAAATGATGAACGGAATTGTATTTGCAGGTGGCAATCCCAATTGTCCCGACAATTAGAGTGGTGGTGACATTCACAAAATTTGAGGAGCTTCAAACTGCAGAAGATGAGTTCTCAACACCACTGTCTAGCCCTGCTCACTTCCAGGAGCACTCCAAGTCTAAAGAGGAGGGCTCCAACTCCTGGATATCCTGGATGCGAGGGAGTCGGGGTGCGCAGTCAAGTGACAGCAGCGAGAATCAAAGCCACCGGTACAATAAAGACGACTCTGATCCGTTCAGCATACCGTCAGACTACACCTGGGTTGATGCCAACGAGAAGAAACGTCGGATGAAAGCCAGGAAGGCTAAGAGCAAGAAAACTCGGCGACCTACACCCCCCAAAAACGGGGATATTGCTCATCATTTGACTGAGGAAGCTGAGTAATTTCATCTGCAGGACAATTATGGTTCCCGTCTCTCATCAACTCGAAAAAGGAAACAATCTTATTCATGCATATCGATTTTACCATATTGAAGCAAGCTTGAGGGCAACTCCATCGCCTTGCCCCATGCATGGTACAGCTTCTATGCTCAGTCTCTCGTGTTTGTATTCTAGTGTTATGCAGCACGTCACATCAAGTTGGGGAGAAGTTGAATCTTTACTTTATGGTCCTGTTTCTTCTAGCTGTACGTTTTGTGTCCCGGCTTATGTATCTATTTATTTTCCTTATTCAGAAATTGTTTTTTCCCTTGGTTTTTGTGGATGCTTATGAATTAGTTTGGTGTTAATTTGTACCTAAGTTGAGGTGTAGTTAGCGAGCTTAAGGGATCCATTGAGATATTAACACACGAGGTGCAAAGATGACTAATGTAATGTTAGATGTCAACTTGATCAGTCTACGGAACAGTATCTACCGATTTTTTTTTGGAGATTTTGATTTTAGAATATGCACCTATATTGTTTATTTCATTTTATTTTCAATTATTCAAAATTTAAATTATTTTGTTGTCAATTATTCAAAATTTAAATAGGATTAAAGAGTTCCAAACCAAGGTTGTAAAATATTCCACAGTATAACTTTGTCAGTGTTTCTTGATTATCACTAATGAAGCACAAGTTGCAGCCAATTTTTGTCGTTTTTGTATGCATCCTCATTCAAGCTATCCGGAAGATTCTTGTTGGATTCCTTCAAATTGTCCCTTTTTGTCGGTTCAACTTCATGGTTGGTCTTGCAACTGCATGCTTTTTTCCTTCATTAAGGACAAAACTTCTTGAAGGAACAACTATGCAGATCGCTTGTCTAACCAAACATCATTTGGATTTCAACATTGCATTCCCCTTTCTTTTAAGCCTCAATTTGGCTTTCGTGACCTTGTGAGTGAAGCCCTCAATATCAGTAGGCAAATCATGACCATAGTCAATAGAAAAGGAACCATCCATAACACTAAGAGTCCATCACCATTGGAATCAACCTACTTTCTAGTCGCCTCCTCCTGATTGGATTGGTTCTCTCGGATACGACAATCTCTAAAAGAGAACTTGTCAGGCTACTTTAGGAGAGCCACATTAGTGAGAATTGGATTAGTTATGGTTTTACTAACTGAGTCCTCATCAACAGTATTTTCCATATTATTCTTACCCTTGCAGTTAGGAGCTGAAGTAGGCACGTCACTCCCAATACATATTCCACCATCATAATTCCTTTTGGGAACTCATTTTTGAACATGTTTCACCCTCTCTCTGATGTATATAAGCTCACTAAGGACTTGAATTCAGCAAGCTTACAACACCATAGAAAAAAAGGACCTCAAGAAAGGATTGATAACCGAATCAAATGGTAGAAATAAGCAACAAGGAACGGAAAACTAGTGAAAATAAGGATAGAATAAGTGTTTGGTATCCGATACAAACACACCACGAATCACAAACACAAGATAGAACAAGTGAGTTTCAATTGATACAGTCACACCACAATCAAATCTCACAAGGGCTGGTACTTGAATCTCTCTTTTAGATACAGACACACCACCAAAAGATTGAAAACAAGCTTTACACAACACCACTTGATTAGCCAAATCAAGATATTGGAGTAGAAATTTTGAGAGTTATTAGTTATTCACAAACAAGGAAAACCTCACGGCTCTCTTTCTTTTCATTCAAAGTCTTAATTCAAGCTGAACTATTATAATGGAGTAGTATATAGACGACTGGATAACAAAACTTGCTAGCAAGCAACTCACTTAATTACCACACCTTAGCTTTCCCAATCATGAAGAAAGCTCTAATCTAGCTTAATTAACTTAAGTACATAATAACTGAACTAATACAACTCTTTAGCAAGAAGTATTCGTCCAATATTGTGGCAAGATGCAGCAATGAAATCACGCCAGATGGTAGCTTCCCATTGGGCCTCCCATGACACAGCGCCATTCCGAGAAGGACACCTCGACTTGCTTTCTTCATTTCAATTGCAATCAGCTGGTACGCTTCCTTGACATCCAAAATAGAGGGAATACCGAAATCAAGGTGAAAAGACCATTGTACCCTTGTTAAAACAACGAAATTCCAAACAGATCATAATTGAGGTCCTTATCGCATGTTCTGATTTGCACCGGCTGCGTAGAACTTAAATGAACTCTAAATTGACCAAAATTGGACATTTTGGAAAGCTCATTCAATGTTATTCAAAAATATCCTAGGGAAAAGGTGGAGGAGAAGTCTCAATTTTGAGATATTGACACAAATAGCGTAGGTACCAAACGGGATGAATGGTATTTTAAGCTATAAGTGTTTTGCTTGAACTTGTTGCTGACCATATTGATGTATAACTGATGCAAGGCTAGGGTTTGATCAATTACATATCAAGGGAGACGTGCAACCAATCTAGGTTAGGATAAGGTTCACGCAAAACCTAAGGTTGTTGTAGGGATATCTCAATAAAGATAGATACTTGGATAGTTCAAGGAGAATCGAACTTGATACAGAGACACCACAAGTTGAATCCCTAGGGCTTCTTGCTCTTCTACTTAGTTACAGAAACACCTTCTAAGTATAGGAACAAGTTCTACCTCACCACTTGAATAGCCAATTCAATATACAATAGTAGAAAAGGAAAGAGGGAAATTCTCAGGATAAGTAAAAGCTCGTTTTGTAATCATAATTTAAAGCTGTGTGTCCTCATTGGACGTTACAAACCTCCTTATATACTAGACTAAGACCTAATCCTTCTAGGATTACTAAACTTGACGCCTAAGTAGCCTATGATTAATCCTTCTAGGATTCCCTTTGGCTTTTCCTAATCCTAATTGGATTAGTTACAAACATATGTCTGAGACTAGGATTATCTCCTTCTAGACTCTTCTAGACTGGAATATGACTCTCTTCCTTTTCTTGTTAGCTAAACTTGAAGTTTGCTGAGTATACTTAGCTATTCTCGCCCTTACTTCTTCATGTAGCTTTTCGATCTCTTGAGCTCTCTTACTTGCTTCATGACTGAACCTCATTGTTGTAGTAATGGGCGTGAGGTCCATAGGTGTGATAGGGTTTCTTCCATATACTAATTGGAAGGGTGATAGTCCAGTTGCTTTGCTAGTGGCACGGTTGAAAGCAAATTCAGCATGTGGGAGTAGTGTATCCCAACCCTTCTTGTCTTCACTCACCAAAGACCTTAGTAAGGTACGAAGGGTTCGGTTGGTGACTTCTGTTTGCCCATCTGTTTGGGGGTGACATGCCGTGCTAAACTTGAGCTTGGTACCCATCTTCTTCCATAGAGTAACCCAAAAGTGACTAAGGAACTTAACATCCCTGTCCGAAACCATAGTCTTGGGTATCCCATATAGTTTCACGATCTCTTGGAAGTATAATTCAGCAACTCTTACACCATCATAAGTGGTGTGACAAGGAACAAAGTGAGCCATCTTTGAAAAGTGATCAACTACCACCATGATAGAGTCTTTTCCTCGTTGAGTTCTTGGTAGTCCCACGATGAAGTCGAGACTAACATATTCCCAAGGACCTTCTGGTATAGGCAATGGTGTATATAATCCTCGAGGTAATACATGGCTCTTGGCTAGGTTGCAAATAGAACAACGCTTCACCATATGCTCAACATGTCTAATCATATGCGGCCAATAATAATGTTCCTTCAACATGAGATAGGTCTTCTCAATACCATAATGTCCTGCTAGGCTTCCTCCATGAACTTTTAAGATAAAAAGCTCTCTAAGACTGCTTTTGGGAATGCACAGTTGATTCCCATGAAATAGGAAACCCTTCTCCATATGATAATGATTCTGAGGATGTTTCTTGCATGTTCATACACCTCCTTGAAATCTTCATCTCCAGCATATAACTCTTTAATATGTTCAAGCCCTAATACTCTTGAATCAAGGACGTGAAGTAATAGGTACCTTCTTGATAAGGCGTCACCTCGTTCAAGTGTCCAGCTTTGTGTTGAATAACAACGTGATAGGCTTGCATGTACTCGACCCACTTAGCATGGCGTGGGTTTAACTTGTGTTGCCCTTGGATATACTTCAATGCTTCATGATCACTGTGTAGAATAAACTCATTGCCAATAAGATAGTGTCTCCAATGCTCCAGGGCTCGAATAATAGCATAGAACTCTTTGTCATAAGTACTATACTTTTTCGTTTCTTCACTGAGTTTATCACTATAATAGGCCAAGGGTTGACCTTCTTAAGATAATACAGTTCCAATACCAACTCCAGAGGCGTCACACTCAACTTCAAACTTCTTATCAAAGCTTGGTAGGGCTAACATAGGGGCGGTGCAAAGCTTTTCTTTGATAGTTTCGAACGCTTGTTGGGCTGCTTGTATCCATGAAAACTATTTGGACTTCAATAGGTCGGTCATGGGTGCTAGAATAGCACTAAAGTTCTTCACAAACCTCCTATAGAAAGAGGCTAAACCGTGGAAGCTTCTTACTTGATGAATACTGGTAGGAGTAGGCCACTTCTTGATAGCTTTGATCTTTTCTTCATCAACTTGGATCCCATCAGCCGAGAGTATGTAGCCAAGAAAGACTACTTTGTTGGTGAAGAAGTGACACTTAGCTAGGTTGCCATATAGCTTCTCTTGGGCCAAAATATCCAAGACCAATGTAAGATGATTGACATGGTCCTCTTCAGTCTTGCTATATACAAGTATGTCATCAAAGTAGACGACAACACACTTGCCAATAAGGGGCTTCAAAACCTGGTTCATCAATCTCATAAAAGTAGAAGGTGCATTAGTTAGACCAAAAGGCATGACTAACCATTCGTATAGACCTCCCTTGATTTTGAATGCTGTTTTCCATTCATCCTCTTCTTGAATTCTGATTTGGTAGTACCCACTATGTAGATCAATCTTTGAAAAGACTTGGGCACCATAGAGCTCATCTAATAAATCTTCAAGTCTAGGAATAGGAAACCTGTACATGATAGTAATCTTGTTAATAGCTCTATAATCAATACACATGCGTTGACTTCCATCCTTTTTAGGGACCAATAAGGCTGGGACGACGCATGGACTAAGGCTCTCCCTGACCATCCCCTTTGCTAGGAGCTCATCTACTTGCCTTTGAACCTCTTGAGTATCACTTGGATTTATACGGTATGCAGGCTTATTAGGTAAGACCGATCCAGGAATAAGATCAATCTTGTGTTGGATTTTACGTTTGGGGGGTAAGCTTGGAGGCATCTCTTCTGAGAACACATGGGAGTATTGTTCCAAAAGAGGGGTGATGAGAGGGTGGCTGTTTGTGGAGCTAGGGTTTGTGGGGCTAGGGTTTGTGTTTAAGTCTAAGAGAATAAGTTCCTTATGCTCACTAAACTTATGATGTTCAGTGGTCATAAAGACAAGGAGATTAGGATCTTTCTCTTTGGGTAGGGACGAATGGGATGGTTTGAGAGGGGCTAGTGTGATCTTCTTGTTGTGGATTACAAGAGTGTAAGTATTAGCTCTCCCATCATGCATCACAGTCCTATCAAATAACCATGGTCTTCTAAGTAAAATATGACAGGCATCCATTGGAATAACGTCATACCATAATGAATCTTGATAAGATTTACCAATGGAAAAGCTTACCAAACACCGTTGATTCACTTGTAATCCTTTTCCCTGATTGAGCCATTGAATGGTGTATGGCGTGGGGTGAGGGCTGGTTTGTAGCTTGGGCTTGTTCACTATAGTAAGAGAAGCTGCGTTAGTACAACTTCCTCCATCAATAATCAAAGAACAAACTTTTCCCTTGACAGTGCACCGAGAATGAAAGATAGCTTCTCGTTGTTGTTGATTTTCTGGAATGTGAGAGCTACTAAGGACTCTCCTCACAACCAACATCTCCCCTTCATATGGTTCCTCTACAACCTCCTCTTCAATCATAGAGTCCCCTTGATCAGCTACCACCTCTTCTTCTACGTATGCTGGTTCAGCTTCAACAAATAGGGCGGTTTGGTACTCCATGAGGGTGACTACTCTCTTGCTAGGGCATTCGGATGCAATATGGCCAAGTCCTTGGCACCTAAAGCATCTTCTCCTATCCATGGGTGGGGTTTGAATATGTTTTTAGGGCGTTTGGGGCTGGCTATTTTGTGGAGTTTTGATGGATGGTACTTTGGGTGGAACGGTATTCTTTTATAGAGTGTATGAATGGGGTGAGTATGGGGTTCTTTGGCTTGTAGGGTTTTTGCTCGACAACTCCTTTCCCCTTCTTTCGTTGCTGTTCAACTTTATGAGCTAAAGTATTCAATTCATTAAGTGTAGTATAGGGTTGAAGTTCCACAACATACCTTATCCCTTCGTTCAATTCAGCTAAGTACCTCACAAGTGTTTAAGGTTCATCCTCCTTTAGACCACATCTCCATAGTAAGTGCTCGAATTCCTTGGTGTATTCTTCGAAACTTTTGCCTCCTTGGGTGAGTTGTTGAAGCTTAAAGTAGTTGTCTTTGAAATAGCTCACAGGAAGAAACTTAGAGTGAAGTTTCTTCTTCATCATCTCCCAAGTTCAAATCTTTTCTTTCCCAACATTTTGTCTCTTCTTCTATAAGTTAGTCTATTCGGTCTCGTTACGAGCCAAATTTTATCTCTTTTATAGGGTGTTTGTGTTTATTTTAGCCTCTTGTATATATATTAGATATAGTGATTTGGTGTTTTGTAGGAAAATAAGGAGTTAGAAGAAGTTTGGGCTTAATTGAAGGTTTTTAGGGAATCCCGAGCGATTTCTCGAGTCAAACCAAGTCAACCCGAGCCGAGAGCCGAGGCGAAACCGAAGCCGGAAATTCCATGTCAAGAGTTGGCGCTGAAAACAGGGCAGGTAGACTGACTTATGTCGCGCCCGAGTCAAAGAAGGTAGCGCCCGAGACAACCTACTGTCGCATCAACATCGGTCGAGCAGCAGGAGGTCGCGCCCACGATCTCAGCCGTCGCGCCCGCGACGTGGTATGGGAGAAGACAGGGCGTGACGAGGCAGCGAGCTCGCCCGAGTCTTTGGTGACTTCCCGAGTGGAGCCCCTGTCGCGCCCGCGACCTTCATGATGGCACCCGTGACCCTTGGAGAATGGCTGACGGATGAAGGTGGACAGTAGGCAAGCTCGCCCGAGCAACCTCCATGACTCGCCCGAGCCACTTTGTCTGCGGAAAAATTGACGCGCGTGCTGCGATTTATTCTAGGGTTTTGGGTTGTATTTTTCCTTCTTCTATAAATACCCACTTGTATTCAGCTTATTTAGAGGTAGCCTAGGTAGTTTAGGAGTAGAATTAGATTATATTAGATTAGATTTATTGCTTTCATTTAATTGCTTTAATCTCTCTTTAATTGTTCTTCAAGTTTTCAATTGTTCTTCATTGTTCTTCAAAGTTTTCTTGCAATTTAAATTCTCAATCTCTTTCAAGCTTTTTCTAGTCTCCATTAAAGTATTTTACAAGCTTTCTCTCTCTCTCTCTCTCTCCTTTCAAATGCCATTGTTGACTTGTTTTCTAAGCTTTCTAGTGTTAGCCACAATCAACTCCATTTTTAGTGAGGAGGAGGGCTAAGGGTCACAAATTCCACTCTCAAGTGGGGATTTGGGGATTCTTAGTAATCCAATTCACGATTTTCTTGTTTGTTCGGGGGAAAATCCAAGTTCGATTGAAGAGTAGAGCAGATTGTTCATTTAAAGGAATAATTTCTTGTCTTAATTTCATCGTTCATTCTAGTTTCCATTAATTGCTTTAGTTGCTTTATTTGATTTCATGCTTCTATTGATTTCCTAAATTCCGTGTCTAGGTTAGTTTTATTTCTTTCCTTTACATAATTTATCGCTTTCCGCAATTGAGAAAAACCCCAACGCAAACCGATTACCTCAATCAAGCCTAACACCCATCCCTGTGGATCGACAACCCTAACATAAAACCACAAAAATTACAACCGAACATAGTCCACCAAATACTAGCATGTTTTCGAAGTTTAAGAGTAATATACTTGACCTTCTTGTCATCAGGAACATCTTTCAGATCAAAGACTCTCTCCACAGTTTGAATCCAATCAAGAAAAACTTCAGGATCAAGATTACCTTCAAATTCCGGGATATCAACATTGAAATCAAGCCTTTCTTCCCTTAGTTCTTGTCATGGTGGACGAAACCTTCTAGGAGGGCTTTCAGATTCTACTTCTTTACTTTCTCCAGGACCCTTAGTGTAGGAGCCCTCTTCTTCTGAATCTCCAAGTTCCTTTCGTTGTAGATGCATGTATCATTCAAGCTGCTTTGAAAGAAACTCCACCTTCTTCTCTAGCTCTTCACGAGTGGGTTTACAGTTGCTACCACTGGCCATGATGATGATAATGTGTTTAGATTGTAATTGGAATGTGTTTAGGCCGTTGGGGTTGCATCGAGAAGAAACCTAAGCTCTGCTACCAATTTTGATGTATAACAGATGCAAGGCTAGGGTTTGATCAATTACACATCAAGGGAGACGTGCAACCAATCTAGGGTTAGGATAAAGTTCACGCGAAACCTAGAGTTGTTGTAGGGATAACTCAATAAAGATAGATACTTTAGATAGTTCAAGGAGAATCGAACTTGATATAGAGACACTACAAGTTGAATCCCTAGGGCTTCTTGCTCTTCTACTTAGTTACAGAAACACCTTCTAAGTATAGGAACAAGTTCTACCTCATCACTTAAATAGCCAATTCAAGATACAATAGTAGAAAAGGAAAGAGGGAAACTCTCAGGATGAGCAATAGCTCGTTTTGTATTCATAATTCAAAGCTGTGTGTCCTCTTTGGACGTTATAAACCTCCTTATATACTAGACTAAGACCTAATCCTTCTAGGATTGCTAAACTTGACGCCTAAGTAGCCTAGGATGAATCCTTCTATGATTCCCTTTGGCTTTTCCTAATCCTAATTGGATTAGTTACAAACAAACGTATAACACTAGGATTATCTCTTTCTAGACTCTTCTAGACTCCTCTACTTGACGCCTAAGCTACTAAATAATACTTGGTATTATGCCTTATAACAAACTTAGCTACTAATAAGGAAAATATCTATAACTAACTTAACTAATAATAAGGAAAATACAAATACTCCTAATTTCTCTTCTAGGACGTCCCTTGCATGTGACTTGCTCCTCCATTTAGCTAGTTTGGACGTCTTCTTGGAATATAGAGCACACCACATGAGTTGGTCGTTGGGCCCCCTTAATGGATCCTTCTTATAAGGCCTTCTCTACTTCCATGTGAACGAATTGGACCTCCTTTGGATTTAGCGAGTTGGACGGATCTCCATCACATACACCTTTCTTGCAACACATTGACTATTCTCCTATCAAAAGATAACTCATTTAAGAACCATCCACACCAGAACATTTGCATTCTTGTTGGTTGTTTGGAAAATGCAAGCCAACGTTCGACTTGGTTGCTTCGTGGACAGGCTAAGTGATGTCCTTGTACCAATATGGCTTCAATGCACTGCCTAAGGACCTTGAATCCCCAAGTGTGAAACTAAGGCATGATGAATCTACATTAAGCTCGCTAGCAGACGATCTGATAGACTTGTTTTTACTGAATCTCGCCCATGACATATATCGAATCCTAGCATCGATAATTCTTTATTTCATGCCTCCTCATAGCGTTGATACCTCTCCATTTGTACACCTTAGAAAACCAAACTTCTTCCCATTTCTACCAACTTTTTAGGGAACATATGCATCAACAACATCATAAAGTTACAAAACAACCTTTTAAGCCTTGAGTTCACCATATTAATAGGCAGATTATCAACAAATGGGAAGAAAATATGATTTTCCTTGTCAAGCTTTTCACCTGCTAGAGAGCAACCTACTAGAGGAGGTGATTTATAGAAGTGCAAGACTTGACGAACTCATCATTCAAGCCCCTCGACTTCTTCAAAATAATTAATATTGCACATGCTCTATTAAAAAATACCAAGCAAACACCATATGTGGTTCTATCCTCCAAAAGTAGGGAGGAAGCCAGAGCAGAAAGTTCATGTTTATTTGTTGCCTTCAATTCATCAACATATACAAGAAAAGTTGGATTATAATATTCCTACTTTGGCTATGAATTTGATTGTAATTATTCAAATATACTACAGTCTATCCTACTTTGCACCAATTGGGCAAATTATTAGTAAATTCTGGTTTGCATAACAAGGTAAATCCAACAATTATAAGCCCTTCTTTTTCCTTTTCTTTATTCCTAACCCCTATTTATCTTTTATATATTCGAAAAGAATATGAATAGGTCTACCTTGTTGCATAGACCAAGTGTACCTAATAACATCTCCGCCAATTGGATTGCAGTAAGCTATCAACATCACCAATTGATTTTTTGGTTTATGAGGTTAGAAATACTTAGTTGACTTTTTTTTATGTTGACTTCCAGATGGAAGCTATGTCTATATTAGGCATATGTTTCCTTCCTTCGCCCTCACTCACTCTTCTGTATATCTACTCTATCTCACGTAGTCTCCAATTCCTTCCCTAAAGCCTTTGCAGAGATGGAGAAAGTGAGGCTAAGAAAAAAAAATTAAGGGCAAGGGTAGGCGAACAAAATGCATATTCAAACTTGACATGTCTCCATTAATGGAAGTCTCAAGTAGCTTCAAAGTACACAACCGTTGTCACCCATAAAAATTAAAACAAAATAGGGGAATACAACAATTAGCTCAATATTTTTGTATCTAAACAATGGAAGAAGCTAATACTGAAGCCATAAAATTTTACCAGTGAACTTGTCAACCTAGAAGTATTTGATGTCATCCATTATAGAATAATAAATCTAGATACTATACCAAACATTCACACAATTCAATTCTTTGATCTCAAATACTAACCAAATCAAATCAATACATGAAACTACACCTAGAATCTAGTTAGGAAACAAAATTAACACGAAAATTTAAAGTTAGACTTGAGATGGACAGCCAAAACAAACCCTAAAACTAATCTACCTTCAATAGCACAAAACACTAAAGAAATTTTATCTCTAAATTAGACTCGCCAATATCGTCTACTCCATGCTTTCTTTTATATCGAAACCTAGCTTTCATTCACAAATTTGGAGAATCCATTAAAGAGAATTGGATGGGGGTCTCAGGACTAGTATCTGGTTCTCTCTAATTTGAGAAGAAAATAACCCACGTGGGGTGGGGGGGGGGGGCTTGAGTATGCATCTGGTGTAGATAGTCTTGGTATTTTTCCTTTCAATCCTTCTTGCTGAAAAACAAATGCCCACTTGTGAATCATTTTCTCTTTATTGTTGTTCATTTTCCCCTTCTTTTAAGGATCATATATTGTGTTGATTTTGGATTGAGTTTTTGATATGTTTTCCACAAGATTGATATTTATGATGATTAATGGCCTAAGGATCAACAATAGTTACAATTTGATCAATATTTCAACAAAACCAACCCAAAATCCCGACAAATGATCATAAATACAAAACTATTATTTTTAAAAAAATTACTCGGAGGTAACCCCAATATTTGGGGAAACTATTTTTCGGTACCCCAACTTTTCAAAACTAATTTTGAGGTACCCTTACTTTTTGGGTTAGTAATTATTTGGTGTTTTTCCGGCCATTAATTTTATTAAGTGACCGAAATACCCTTATTCTTCTTCATCAAGTGTATTTCTTCAAGAAGGGAAGAACAAGGGCATTTTAGTCACTTAATAAAATTAATGGCCGAAAAAGCACCAAATAATTACTAACCCAAAAAGTAAGGGTACCTCAAAATTAGTTTTGAAAAGTTGGAGTACCAGAAAAACATTTCACCAAAAGTTAGGGTACCTCAGAGTAATTTTTTGTATTCTTTTTATTATTTCTCCTTTGTAAACTGTCAGAGGTTGACCTAAAAGTGAATAAAAATGGGAGCTTGCATGTCGCATCATTAGAAAGTCAAAATCACATAAAATCGAGTCTGCCTGATTGCATTTAACTGCGCATTTCTTTACTACATGACATTTCTTTTACATTGCATAAAAAGAAAAAAAAAGGGAAAAACCTTGCCACAATGCCTAGAAGTTCCCGCAAAAACCACCGCTTCCAAACAAGTTTCTGACAGTAGCATCAACAAAAGAATCCGGCTGTGGATCGTCCTGAGTACCAGAAGGACCGGACATGAATTGGCTAGAAGGCATGCCATGAAAACCAGAGCCTGAATAACCCTGGATGAAGCCAGGGGCTGACTGTAAGGGACAATAGATTGAGCATGATACTAAGGCGCCCATGGGCTAGGCACTCTCTCCATTGAACCTTAGAATCCACTAGATTCCGAACAGTCTTCCACCATGAACTCTGGGATACGAGGAGACCTTCGCCGCGAAGAGCTAGCATAGGGATCACTTGGCACACTCATCAGATCTTGATCCTTGCGCCTAGATGGTCCTGCCCCTGAATCTTTGAGAAACCCCTGCTACCCGTTTCTCCTGCTGAAGAGTGGCGAGGGGGACGTCTTGACGAGCTCCCAAAGCGTGGCAAGCTCACATGGGAGTGAGCTTCGTTATCTTCATCACCAGCAGCCGGCATCAGACCCCGATATTGGTCATTTCGAAGTTCTGGTCAATGAACTCTCGAGCCATGATACCTTCCCTTAACAGGACGCGAATGTGGGCATACGCTTACTGTACGAAAGGAAGATCCATAAGAATCAAACGGTGCAAGATAAAGGGTGGTCAAATATGCAACTTACCGGGTTGGCATCAAAGAATTGCAGTACTTCATGATCATTAGGCATAGGAGGGATGAATCCGAACAGCATATCTTCCCCCTTCGCCTGCTCAGGTTCCTACATGCTGGTCCAGAAGAAATCCTAAAACCTTAGCAAAAGCAAGGCGTCCTCTATGTTGAAGAGCCGCTTCTTCCAAGTTATCCGTCGGTATCACGAGATTGACTGCTGGTTCACCAACCATCAGCCGAGCTATTTCATCCGTCGCCAAGGCTTGCCTATCAAAGATGAACTCGGGAAGATCTGTGGGAACCCTTGGAGGCCATTCCCCAGTATGTTGAAAGAAGAAGCGTTCCCCCAAATAGAAAGCAAGACCAGAAGGACCTTCCAACAACAAGCGACGCTCGCTTGCTTCCCTTGCAAGGCGTATGTCATAATGAAGGTCCCCTGCATTGTATCCATTCCATGGGAATCGGACAATGTCCTCCTGCAGCAACAATCATCACCAAAGGCCCGAAGAGGGAAAAGGCAAAACAAAAAAAATGCAAGACATAGCGGTCTGAAGTTGTTAATAATCCTCCTAAGCCCGTTCAAATCCTTGAAATGGAATTTCACCGACGATAGCTTGATGATTCTGACCATCGCCGAGCAGCAGGAACGCGCATATCACCATTGTTGGTTCAACCAACTACAGGCAGGAAATATGCCATAACCCACACCTGCACATCAGGGAAGGGTCTTAAAAAAAAAAAAGAAGTTTGCACCTTACAAATTTCTAAATCGAAAAATCTTGGAGTAAACCTCCAAGACTTGCCAAAGGCTGCTCCCCAGGTTGAGCCTCTTAACCTCCGTCGCCCTTGTACGCGCAACTGTGTCACAGCCGGTGGGTCGGCAGGCAACTTGCATTCCCCTGACCAAATGAGCATAAGCAGCAGCTGCCAGTTGAAAAGTCTCATCTCGCCGAAATTCAGGAGATGATGCGCCCATGAGAGAGTAATGGTGTCTCCACGGTATGCAAAAATTGTTGCATTGATGAAGTGCACCAACACAATGAATTGACGCTGAGGAAGAGGAAGGCTCTCAAATCCTTCACTTTTTATAACGGCCGCCAGATGCGTGTACTGCAGGCCGCCAATTCATCTCGCCAGCGTGATAACCGGTTGCAAGAGCGCATGAACGCGAGGGTCGACATCCTTCTGAAATTCCAGTAGCTGGCCGCCCCAGCTAAGACCTGTAATCATCACGAAGTCAAAAGGAGTAAGCATCATCTCCCCAACTAGGAGGTCGAACGAGTTCGTGGTATCCCAGAAACGCTCTACGATAGGTCGTATGTCCTCTTGCTGCTACGGATCTTCCATGCCCTCAAGCAGTCTAGAAAAGGACCAAAACCTACATCCCTCATGACGCTCGAGTAAAATGCTCCCACCTTTGCATGGAAGGACAAGGTTATTACACCTTGAATACTCCCACATGCCTTGAAGGAGTCTTCCTACAATAAAGTCAAAAGAAGAATCTAAGATATAAAGTACTTCAAGCAAAATTCAAGGTTACTAAGGTTGCTTTAGGATTCAAATTAAAAGTACAACAGTAAATAGCATGCAAAGCAACTGCAAAAGCAAAACATGCTATATGAAGGAGCATACCGAGTCATGAGAATGAAAGAACCATACGTGCTCATCTTGACGAAAGACCAACTGAGCCGGAATGAAATCCCTGCTAGGATACTCCCGCTGTACTGTCCTTACGTACGGACGTTCTTGAAACGTTGGTTGAGTAGCACGTCTGCGGCCCCTCCGAAAGAAATTCATACTCTCGTGAAGAAATTCAAAAACACCCAAAAAGATTTTTAGAGAGAGAATAAGAACCAAGAAGAAGGAAATCAACTATGAATGATGAAAGAATGTTGAGCCTGAACCCATTTATAGGCAAAATGAATGAGCTCTCACTGCCACGTGTCAGCTCAGCACTGGTTCCCAGTAGAGGTCGATCGACCTACAAGACCAACCACAATTATTTCGTTGAATGGTCTCCTGCATGGCCTGCAAAAGCTGCTTCGTACGAGCCAAAAGATTCCCTCCTAAAGTGTATAGGCCGATCGGCCTTTGTAAGAAGGAGCCTTTGTCTTCTTCTTCCTTTGTCATCTTCTCAACAACATGCGTCTTCCCAAAGCTATGCATGAACGAGCCAAGGCGTGCCCAACAAGAAGAGGGTGCTCTTTTCAAAGTCAAAATCATCCATTCCCCAAAAGGGTGCAGGTCCCAATGGTTGATCAGCCGCAACCCGAGGTAATTTTCTCGGACCAAAATTTAAAATCCATCAGAACTGACGAAAACCATTTTTGCATTTTGCAGGAAAATAAGGGCCACGATCAGTGAAGTCCCTCGGCATTGAGTTGCCATCATCATCATAATCATCATCATCGTCAATCTTGAGCCACCGGCAGAGTTTCGGTGAAATCTCGACAACCAGGGCCATCGGCAGAGTTTCGATGAAGTCTCAACCCCTAGGCCATCGACATCGCGATCGATGAAGTCCTTCGACATCAAACATGCCAACAAAATCATCAACATTGACACCGGGAAAGACTGGAACCGACACTGGGAAAGACAGAAAATCAACCCCAAGAGCCATCGACATCATGTCTGATGAAGTCTCCCCAACAAGTAAAGCGTCATTCTCGCCTGAGAACACCTATCAGTGCAAGTTCGCCAACCGCGACACAGGACCTAGCTTCCAAGTGTCAGCTCACATCTTCAAGTAGGATGTCATCAAACGCCCGAGATCATGTCAAGTAGGATGTCATCAAACTCCGAGATCACTTCAAGTAGAGCATCATTCTTGCTCGAGATCATCAAAGAGGCGCACGCCGCCATAACCGCGATGCTGGACTCAGCTTCCAAGCATCACTTCAGGCTTTGCACTCGACAAAGTCATACCCTCAGGCTTTGCATCCCAAAGTCATATCCTCGACCGGTGTCCATCAAATCAAGACTACTTTGATTCTCGTCCTATCTTCGAACTCAATCAAAGTGGGGGCTCCTCTAGACACTGGGATTTTGACGCATAAAATAACATAAAAAGAAGAGCGAAAGAAATAAAAGAGAGTCGATAAATACATGCATTTTACATGTATTTTGTTCACCTAAAGCTACATGCATGATCACATGTAGTCCATCCTAGCATGCACATTTTCTTATATAAAAATGGAGCCATGCAAACCCTACAAACAAGAGCTAGAGGTCGCGGGATCAAATCCTCACCAAAGCACTCAAAAAACACTCTCAAAAACCAAATAATATTAGGTATCTCCGTCCAGTGTGAAGGTCAGCTTCCTTAGGCAGAATGGCTTCATACTCCACCGTCCATGCATGCATGGACGAAGCTGGATCCCTCCCCCCTGGTGCAGTGGCTGACCGACCTACACGACGTCAACCACACGTAGTCAATTGACCACGTGCTGTCGTCCACTCCAAGTTCACTCCCCTACTGCCTAGCTATCTGTGCCTTGACTGCCTTGGACGAGAGGTGAGATGTATGTGATTGCATGCAAGTATCCTACTACTCTCCCATTCTACTATACATACCTCCTCTCCTCAAAGCCAAACTCACCAATTCATTCATTCACTCAATCCTCACTTCATCTCATCTCATTCACTCTCTACTCAATTCTCTCTAAACTCTCTCTACTTCTTCTTATACTTCTATATTATCCTTTCCCTACATTCTTGTCATCCTATTCTATCATACTCCCTACTATCATAATCCTCATTCTTTCATCACAAAAAGCCTAAACACATATCCTACTTCATTTATCCAAAACTCCACAAAAAACCTAGCTTAAACACATCCTAAAACCACAAAAAGAGCCTTATTATTCCCCTCTTATCACCCTTTTCTTATCACCTTTTCATCACCTTTTTCTATCATCATCTTGGCACTTGGAGAAGAGGATTCTAAAGGCCTCAAGGAGGATTCATCAAGCATTCAAAGGCTAGGCAAGGTCTTTTCCCACAAAGTAGTAATGTAAGCCCTTAAGTGTTCATATTTCCTTGTAAATAAGTGTATATTTGTACTCTCTTTTATCTTGTATTACATTCTTGCTGCATGTTCAATGAAGTAAATTTATAAAGTATTCCTTCAATTCCCTTCCAAACTTTATCAAAAGCACATTTTAAACTTTTAGTAGAGTCTTTCCTTTTGTGAGAGGCGAACTCTTAAAGTTTACTTTTCGAGTTCGTAGCCTTACCCCCCGATCCATTCTTGGGTTTCGCAGGCGGAGACTTTCTTTATTTTCTCTTTAGTTTTTTCTTGGCTTTTCTCTTTAAAAAGTCGGGTGGCGACTCCCATTTCGAACTAAAACACATCGAGGATTGCATAAACTATGGTTGAACACGATTTTACAATGTATCGATGCAACTTTAGGGTTTTCTTCTTTCTTATATTTCTAAATAATGTTTACATAAATTGCCTTCTTCCGAGCCTAACATTTAAATGAGCAAATTGGGTTAGATTTAAAAGAGTTTGGAACAAGTGGATGTTCACTCTTAGAGATTTAATTCAAGGACTCATAAAATGCATAAGGTAAAGGGAAAGTGATTTTACAAAATATTATTCACGAAATATAAGTTTGATTTCCTTAAAGAGTTTTCAAAGGTTAAACCCCAGCACGAATCAATAAATCACACCCCAATCCTAACGTGGACGTTCGGAAGCCCGAACAGCGAGGAAAAATGTCCACACATAGCCTTTTCAACTATGGGAGAATTTTTGTCCGCCGGAGGTTGCCTCGTTGGTAGCCTCTGAAGCGGGAACAGTTACAGATCAATGAAAGTGGTTTTGATGGTTTTGCTCAAAAAAGAAAAAAAAACTATGGTAGAATTTTCACTTTTTTTAATAAACAGAATCTTAGACGAGTTTTCGAAAAATACTGTTATTACTTACTTTGAGGATAAGATTTTTGAAAAAATACCAAATGATGACATCATAGAATAATTTCAAGTCATTGTGCCTCGTCGTGAACAACTACCCAAAAGAAAATAATATTATAAGATTTTTTATTTGTTGTTTTAAATTTTTATGTCTGACTTTGAACCCGCTTGATTTCATTTCTGGATTCGCCACTGCCCATGCTGTTATACTTGTTGTCCACAATGATAATGCTTGATGTTCCCAACTATTATACTTGATGTCCACGCTAATAATGCTTAATGTCCCCTGCTATAGTTAATGTCCATAATGATAAATCTTAATGTCCCATGTTACTTTACTTTATGCCATCATTTTTCTGGGTTGAAAATTTATGCAATTGATGTTCATCATCGTTGTACTTGATGTGCAGACTTGTTTCATTTAATGTTCATTTTCGTTGTACTTGATGTCCTCACATGTTGCGTAGTGGTATAATAGAGCAATTCATACAATTGATGTTTGTCATCGTTGTAATTGATGTCCTCACATATTTCATTTGATATTCATTTTCGTTGTACTTGATGTCTTTTTATGTATTTATGTAAATAAATTGTTGAAAATAATGGAGCAAGGAAATACAACGTAAGTATGATGTCCCCATATGATCTTGTTGTGGTTGATGTCATTCATATGATGTTCATACTCGTTCAACTTAATGTCCTCACTTGTTGTACTTATCGTTCATTTTATTATTACTTGATGTCCACTTGGCATGTAACTTGATGTCCACTTGGTATATAACTTGATGTTCCCTATGATCTTCTTTGTTGTTGAATTCATTCATATGATGGTCATCCTTGATGAACTTGATGCCTACTTGATATGGAACTTGATGCCCATTTGGTTTGTAACTTGATGTCCCCGTACTATCTTATTGTCGTTGTCATCATTCATATGACGTTCATCCTTATTTAACTTAATGTCCTCGCTTGTCATACTTGTTCATTTTATTATAACTTGATGTCCACTTTGTATGTAACTTGATGTCCACTGAGTTTGTAACTTTATGCCCCTGTATGATCTTCTTGTTGTTGATGTCATTCATGTGATATTCATCCTTGTTTAACTTAATGTGCTTGCTTGTAATTATACTTGTTGTTCATTTTATTATAACTTGATGTTCATTTAGTATGTAACTTGATGTCCATTGAGTCTGTGAATAGATGTCCCTGTATGATCTTGTTGTTGTTGATGTCATTCATATGATGTTCATCATAGTTTAACTTTTGTCTACTTAGTATGTAACTTGGTGTCTCCCTTATAATCTTGTTGTAGATTGTATTGGGTCCGACCAATCCAATCGAATGTGGAAGACACTATACAACAAGCATGTGGACCAGTCAAGATGCACATCAAAAAGGTAGAAGGCTGACCATACGATTTGTAGCAAGCCTAATGAGGAGCCAATTGAGAAAGACAAGTTGTAGGACGAAGTGTTTTCCAAAGTTGCTCACTAGAATTGAACAAAGCCACTCCCCCGCATATGATGATGTTGATTAGCAGTAGGTTCTAGTCCTGAATATGTAATAGGTCATAGGTTTTGAGGATCTTGACATTACATCGGACATATATGTATTTATAATATAATGTGTTTAAAGTTCTATAATATGAGTGATGATACTCATCTTCCAAGGGATGTTCATTATCACGTTTTTTGATGTACTCATTTAAAAATAACTGATGCTCATTTTTGTATTCCTTGTTGTCCTTTTGATGTTTCGTAGTAATCAAATGGTTACTCATTTTTCAAGAGATATTAATTATCACATGCTTTGATGTCCACATTTGTTATAGCAGATGCTCATTTTTGTATACCTTGATATCTTTTTTATGTTTTGTAGTAATTGGTTTGCTACTTATATTTCAAGAGATGTTCATCAACACGTGCTTTGAACCTTTGATCGATATGCACATTTGTTATAGTCGCAACTCATTTTTGTATGCCTTGTGACAAATATAAAACATCGAAAGGACAATAAGACATTAAAAAATGAACATCAACAACAAATGAGGACATCGAAACACACGATGATGAACATCACCTGAAAGATGAGTATTGTCACTTATAATTTGGGACAAAAGTAGGACATCAAGTTATGTGATAACAAAAATACATCAAGTTATGTGATAATGAGCATCAAAAGTTCTAAAAACTACAAGATAGTATGTTATTTGTTCAAAACAACACCATTCCTACAACATGGCATCTAACTAGAGACAATGAGAAAGACGACTTAGAATTCTAATCAGCAAGACACAGCCCAACAACAACATCAGATGCAGACGTGTGACAATGAGAAAGTTTGCCCTTAATTCCCACTGTTTGAAATCTCCTTCACGATTGCGGTGAGAACATCAAATGTGTCAACTCGGGGAGTCTTATTGGCTTCCAGACCATGAACTCCACTCCTACATCAAACACAACAGGTGAGAACGTAGATAGTAAAATGGACATCAAATGCAACATATGAGGACATCAAGTACAATAAAAATGAACATCAAAGGAAACATGTCATGACATCAATTACAATGATGATGAGCATCATTGCATGAATTTTCAACACAGAAAAATGACGTCAAATCATGTCACTCTTAAAAGCAACCCAAGTATATTATCATACATGAAGTATAACAGCTAGTGACATCAAATATAGTAGTAGGGGACATCAAACATTACCAGTATGGACATAAAGTATAGCGGTTGGAGACATCAAGCATTATCAGTATTGACATCAAGTATAACAGCTGGGGACATTAATCATTATCATCATGGACGTCAAGTGTAACAGCTAGGGGGCATAAATCATTATCATTGTGGACATCAAGTATAATAGTAGGGACTCCAAACATTATCATTATGGATATCAAGTATAACTGCAGGTGACATCATGCATTATCATTATGGACATCAAGTATAACAACAAAGTGCATCAAGCATTATCAGTGTGGACATTAAGTATAACAGCAGGGGACATCAAACAATATCAGTGTGGACATCAAGTATAACATCAGCAAACATCAAGCATTATAATTGTGGACATCAAGTATAACAGCATGGGATATCTAACGTTATCATTATGGACATTAAGTATGACTATAGAGGACATTAAGCATTATCAGTATTAGATAATACATAACGTGACCAACCTTTTCAACAGTGGACATCTCAATAACTTTATATTAGACAATACACAAACTTTATATTGAAAAATTAGACATCAAATAGAACGAATGTGGACATTAAACATGACATTAAACCCCAAATGTGCCCATTAGCTACAAGGAAATAATTGCCACCAATTGTCCTGATGTCCATTTCCACGGAAGCTAATGTCCACTCTTGCACCATTTGATGTTCACACTTGCTATATTAAAATCCGCTTTAACACACAACACTCCCTCCAACCTTCCGACAAAACAATGACTCTCACCATACACAAACATAACCAAAACTTCCAACATGAAATTTCAAACTACACAAACCCTAAACAACATACCTGCCACTTGATTTGCACTCATTAGTTTCCATTGTAGATCCAATTGTGCCTCTCTGTCCGTAAGAAAACATTTCCACGAAACCTTAAACAAGTAAAAAAAAAAAAAACAACAAAGATTCAAAATTTATTTCATAAGGATGATATACAAACCTTATAATGAACCAAACCCAGCTAAAACCCAACTCAACCAACACCAAACTTTATCAACGACGCCGGCTGCAACTGAACGACGGTGGGGATGACACTTTGTGGTGGTCGAATTTTGGTTCTTTGTGTTGTTGACGACGGACGCATCTTTCTAGGCTGAAGATGAATAACCTCTATGTTGGAATTACTGGGAAGGAGAATAGAAGGACGCATATTTCCAGGCAAAGAGTCTTCTCAAGATGTGCTACTTATAGGTGCTAGGCAAGAGCAGACGATTCATGATCTTTTTCAACTTCACCCATGAAGTGATCTTGCCTTTCCCATCTCGAGCCCATTGCGCTTTCACGCTCTCAAACCACAGGGATGTCACCTTGGTGAGTTTGAAGCTCGCCACTTTGAACGCCTTCTTGTCACTATATCCCTTAGCCTCAAAGATGCATTCCATCATTTGAGTCCACTCCAAATAGTCATCAATCATGGGAACCATGAAATTCGGGATGTTCGACTTTGATGTCATGGAACTCATCCCCTGGAGGCCGCTCTCCCCTTCTTCGAGGAAGGAGGAGGATGACATGGACTTTGGGGACTATCCCTTCTCCTTAACCAAGATTGATCTTAGAGGTGAGCGGTGACTTGGGAAACTTGTTCGGTGAGGGATTCGAAAGTTTGTTGCATGGAGTTGAATTGATTCTCCAAACTTATAATCTTGGCCCTTTCAAAAGAAAACCCCCGTTGGAATCCTTGTTGGCTTGTTCCTTCCCGATTGGTATTCCGTTCTTCTTCCATATCGAACAGGAAAGGTGTGGGGCGGATTGTGTTCAAGGAATAATTTGAGGAGCTTGGTTTTCTTTTAGTTGGCTTGTGTTTGGCTTAAGGTTATTTGTGAGTTTAATTTAACACCAACAACCACAACAACATCCAACAATCACAATAACGTCAATACCAATAACAATAAATGAGCAAGCAACACTCCAAGAATACCAACAACAATTCCACAACAATAAAGGTTCACAATATCAACAATAATAACTCCAATACACTTGCAGATGCACAGGGGATGGGGGTTCTCATTTTCTAACTACAACATCATGAAAGAAATTGAAACCATAACTTGAATTGAAGAAGAAAACTCAAGCAAACCTAATCTTAGCTCTGATACTTGATGGAACGTATCGTGATGGGATTATATGCTTGAGTTGATGAACTTGATGATGATGGTGATGAATGTAGCAACCAAACCCTAGGAATGAATCTTCCAAACTAGATATGGACTTGGGATAAAGAATATTCACCACCTAAGAACTATCAAGCCCACCAAGAATTGATAATGGTTGCAACCACCACAATTCTATAAAGGATTTGGCTTGAACACCACCACAATTTTATTGAGGCTAAAGTAAACAAGACTTTGAAGTATGGAGAGTTTGAGAGAAAAATCTCAGTATGTATATTGAGTAAGAATTCAATATGTCTCTTCCTAACCATATAAATGGTTAAAATACAATATATACTTAGACATTCTATGTAATAAGTAACTAATGATTTGTTCATCAATGATGAATATGAAATCTAGGTATTTATTAACCCTTTTCAATTACTAAGCTTTATCCATGGTGCTATATATGGTGGTGCTTTGGATTCCATCCTGTAGAGAATAATTGGAGGTCTCCTTTATACTATTGTTTGAGTGTTGACGATCATTCTTTATGGGTTCATCCTTAGTGGCCTGAGTTTACCTTGGTGGAGTTGCTTCTTTAGAGGTAATCATATCTTGTTCTCTTTTCTTATATAAATACAAAATTCTTACATTTGTTGATTAGTGTTGTTTTGGAACCCTTAATGATTATACATGGGGTAGTTTAATATTTTTTTGTGAGTCTTGGATATTAGATAATCATTTGGGTGTTGTTTGTTGATTATTGGATCACATTTAGGAGCTTATTTTGGTGTTGATTGAAGCTCTTGATTCATTCTTTTAGTTTTGGCTTATGTGATGCACAAGAAACCTTCATGATTTATCCACTCTATAGACCCCCGAGTAAGCATACATCACCAACTCTCAAACATTAGACTTAATGATGCTCCTCAACAAAGTACCCAACATCATATTAACCGCCACTATCTATCCATAGGTCTAGGGATGGTAGGATGTACTGAAAAGGTACTTGGTACCCATAAGCTTCCAAAGAATCCTCCGAAAATTCCCTACGAACTTCGTGTCACGATTAGGAACAATACTTCGGGGAATGCCATGAAGTCGGATAACTTCCCAGAAGTAGAGATGGGCAATGGAATCATCATCATTAGTCTTGGTACTAGAATAAAGTGAGTCATCTTCGAAAATCGATCAAGCACCTCTAAGATGACATCTTGCCTCTCACGGTCCTAGGCAAAGCCACAATGAAGTACATACTCATATCTTTCCATAGAGCATGAAGAATAGGAAGTGGAGTATATACGCCCTGGTAGAATTGATTCTTGGCTTGATAGCAAGCCACAGATGGGGAAACAACATCATGGACATCTCTAGCCATGTTCGGCTGATGTATGTGCAGCTCACTAATCAGAGTACAACAAGCTGGATGTTCGGTCTCGTTCCGAGCCGAATTTATATCATTTCATAAGGTGTTTTGCTTGTCTTTAATAATTATTTTAGGATCTTTAGTTATGTTTTTTCTCATTTTGCAATATTATTAGGTTTTATGTCTTTTTATTATTTTTATTATTATTATTGCTAAATATAAATCAAAAGATCAAAAATTGAAAATAAAATAAAAACTAATATATATTCCTAAGTTTTACTATAAAACCTAAATCCTCCCATTTTTCCCCTACTTTTCGGCCCACTAAAAACCCAGCCCAACTCCATTTAACCGCCTCAGCACCCGTCAACCCGACCCATTTCCCCCATTTATTTTCCCAGCCGATAAAGTGAACTCCCCAAACCCTAATTCCCTAATTCCCCCATTCAATTCCCCCTTTCTTCTTTCTTTCTCTTTCCCCGTCTCTCATCCCTCTCACTTTCTCTCTGGTTCTCTTTGCTGGGCAGACAAACACAACCGAACCACACTCCTCCATAACCATTCTCATCTCCTTCTCTCTTCTTCTCTTTTATTTTCTCTTTCTCTCTTATTCGCATCTCCTTCTCTCTTCTCATATCTTTCTAGTTATCAGATTATCACGATATTCTCACTCTCTCACTCAATTTCTCCCATTGTTTGTGCAGAATCGGTTGAGCAGCAGAAGAGATGCACACACCATCATCAACGCATACCATCTTCATCCTAGACCACCAAATGCATCTGGACCGTTCGAGATTGAGAAGAATCAAGGACCAAGATATGAAGAGGAGTCTCAATTTCGAGTATAAAAGGGGAAGAAGAGTTTTTCGGCATAATCTAGGGTTCGTAATTAGGGTTAGAATTAGATCAGGTTTAATTCTTGCTTTATTTTGAATCTCTGTTTTTCTTCTTGTTAATCGAAACTTGGATTTATTTCGAATTATTAGAGTAATTTTCTGGGTTTGAATTGTATTCGGATCTTGATTTGGTTTTGTTTGATTGTTTTGGGATGAATCTGTGATTGATTCTTTTGGTTTTGATGCTTTGTTTCCCGCCTCTTTTTCCTCTGAATCTCTTTCTCTGTTTTATCTCTTTCTTTATCTCTATCTCGGTTTGTAACAATAGGGATTTAGGTCCCTCCGTTTCTCCCTTTTCTTTCCCCTGTTTCCGGTTATGGACAGTAGGGTAGTTTAGGGTTAGGGTTTATTTTATTTTAAGTCAGATTTGAGTTAGGATTATTAGGGTTATTAGGGTTAGGTTTGTTGATTTGTGTTAGGGTTTTATTAAGGCTAGAATAGGTTTTATTAGGGTTTTGTGTAAGTGAAATTTCCCTAAAGTTCTATTAGATTAGCCACAAAAAGTCAATCCAACTTTTAGTGAGGAGGAGGATTAAGAGTCACAAATCCTACTTCAAAGTGAGGATTTGAGGATTCTTAGTAATCCAATTAACAATTTTCTTGTTTGTTCAGGGGATAATTCGAGTAAAGGATTCAAGTGAAGATTAGTTCATCGAAGGTATAATTTATTGTCCTCAATTTCATTATTAGTTGTAGTTTTATTGCTTCTTTATTTCTTACGCTTAATTGCTTTCTTAGTTGACATTAGGTTTAATTTATCTTTTATGCTTTCTTGATTATTATGAATCCATGTCTAGGTTATTTTAATTGTTTTCTTAAATATTTACTGCTTTCTGCATCTGAAAAACCCCAACACAAACCAATTTTCCCACATCAAGGCTAACACCCATCCCTGTGGACCGACAACCTTACTCATAAAAACCCAAAAATACGCAACCGAACAATGGCGCCGTTGTCGGATATGGCGTTATTTGGTAGATTAGGTCATTGGTTTGTGTGTAAATAGTTTATTGCTTTCTAGATTCTTCCAAGAAAATGTAGTTAAAGAAATTGAATATGGAAAAAAAATTAAAAAGTATAAAAAAAAGAGTTATAGCTAGTCCCCGATTTCCCCAATATAAGCATGAAATATTTTGGAAGTATTTTGCTAGATTACATGATCAAAAAATTTTTAAGGGGTACCCTAATTTTTGGTGAAATGTTTTTCTGGTACCCCAACTTTTAAAAACTAATTTTAGGGTACCCTAACTTTTAGAATTAGAAATAATTAAGTGAATTTCCGGCGAATGATTTGAATTCACCGGTGAGCTTTAAGCGGGAAATTGATTAAGTGTTTTTATGGATGAAAATACCCTTTGTTTTTGTGGACGAAAATGATTTGAATCAATCGGAGTTTCGCCGGAAATTCACCTAATAATTTCTAATCCTAAAAGTAAGGGTACCTCAAAATTAGTTTTGAAAAGTTAGGGTACCAAAAAATTGTTTCTTCAAAAGTTAGGGTACCTCTAAGTAATTTTTTGTTACATGATTATCGTGCTTAATGTGAAATGTTTGGTATCTTTTATGGTACATTGGATATGTTGGGAATTGTGAATGAGGCTGTGAATTATGAGACCCGAAACCTCTTAGATTATTACGGGTTTTCCAGTTTAGGACAAGAAAAAGCATGGGAATTACTTGAATGGTTGTCTAGGGATTCTTATGAATTTGAGCAATAAAGTGTTAGTCCTAGCTTCCAATATCCTTATGCACCACCCTCTGGGACCGAAGCTGAACAGCCATGTGATTATCCCGTGTATTTTGATGATCAATCTTATGGTAGGGATTATGTAGAGAACTCTTATAATCCTCCCTAATGTGATGTTGTTCCTGTGTGCTTGCATTGTGAATCTCCATATCATGATTCTGATTCTTGTGTACAAGTTGAATTAGACAACATTCATGCTAAACTGGATGATTTTCAAGTTGAGATGCGTGTGAAAATGAATGAATGTATGCAAGAATTTGAACACGTGCTTAAAACTGGGGTAGAAGCTTTTTCTCCACAAATGGTTGATTCAATAGTTGAAGTAGATCATTCATTATTGAGTCCTGAAATGCGTGTTGATTCATCTATATATGATTATGATGAGGATGATGACTACTATAATAGACCATGCCTCAGGCTTAGCAATTCCTTAGCTTTAGCTGCACCTAGTGAGCATGAGGAATATGATGATCTTGTGTGTGATGATGTAGAAATTGATGAAAACATGCTTGATGATGAGCCATTGTCCACATCGTTATCCATGCTTGTATGTGAAGAGAAGGTTGAGTTTAGTGAATACCATGATGCTTGTGATGCAATTGAGCATGATCTTGTTGAGAATGAAATTGAATCTTTTGTGATTGAATGTGTAACGCCCCAAAAATAGAATACAAAACTTAACGATCAAGGTCAAACATCTACTAAAATAAACAGCGGAAACTTCAACATACTTTTAATTACCTCGGGCGCTACTGCCGTACCTCCGAAGAGATACAAGGCAGGAAAGGATACTAACAACTGTTCGTTAACCTCTTCAAATTAACAATAAGGCAACTTCAAAAATTCTAGAACAACATAGTCTCGACATTAACTAAACTTCGAATTTAAAGTAAACTAAACTTTATTCTAACTTCAAGGTCCTCACTTCTATGCCCAAAACTCCACAAGCTACTGATCGGTACATGAAAACAAAACAGTTCAAAAATGAGGGGGGAAACCTCAATAATGTCTACCCCTAACAGTCTAAAACCATTACACAATTCATTTCAATACTTTTGAGGGAAGGGGCAAAACAGTTCAAAATTTCACAAAAGATTTTCACCAATCAACTTACTCATTTCCATATTTTATAGCGGGCGGGGCTTCCGTATTGCCCCTCGGAGTCAAAGACTCGCAAATCATACATATATCATTCCAACCACTTCCATAACAATCTCATTTCCAAAATTCCACAATTCACAATCTCAATTCACAATCCGGATGGCCATCGCAAAACTCATACCGATACTACCAGGCGTAACCTGGTCTCTTGACAGCCCCTCTCACAGGTAACCACCTGATCTCAGAGGAAACTGCCCGAACCCGCATTAAACTCGTATCCATTGATTTAGTCAGGTTAATAATTTCAGATCTAACCATACTCGTCCAAACCATTTCCAAAACCAAAACTTACAACATTAAAGCCAAAAGACTGTCCACAATTTAATAAAGCAAGGAACTTAACTTTCACAGCAAATAGACAGTCTAGTTATAAGGTCCCAATCAGGATGCATGTTCCAAAACATAGTAAAAACACTTAAAACAGTTCAAGAGCATCCAATAGGGATTAGGGCATAGACATTACCTGCAGAAAATCACGTCACTCAGGAAACGCACACGGAGCTACTGGTTCGCTTCCTCGCTCGAACCTAATAATCGAAAGTTTCTAGAATCAAGACTCGCTCGCCAAAATAGCTAATTCATAAAACCTACCCTTTCCCATCTTACCAAAACCTACGAATCACGTATTATGTGTAGCTAATTATCAAAACACTAACATGAAGCATATGCCTTACTTTTCAAACTATATACTAAACATGACTATTTAGACAAGAGGCTTACTTGAAGTTTCTCACATAACATGCTTCTCATTTTCATGTAGTACCTAGAACCCAACTTGAGATTTGCATGGCACTATTCACTATATTTACCAAAATGCCACCAGCCATGCATTTCACTTCAATAGGCCACTATTATCACATTTAAATTAGTTACAACACATATTTAGGGTTCCTAAACATGTTCCTAGTTCTCATGAGGCAACCTTACAAATACTTCTCATATAACATAATAAATATACTATTCCAAGACATAGAACTTCAAGTCCACACACACTTATCACTATATAATAAGTTCGAAAAATAAATGACTCTTCTAGTATATATAATTTGGTAAAAGCAAGTAGTATAACCTAATAATCTCTTAGTCATAAAACAAGTTTCCATATAGTAACAATATTAAACTTTCCACCAAAATTTGCTAATATTCCAACTTATACTTATCATATAAAAAGACAATATAAATAATTGGATTACTCCAAGACTTGTAAGGTAAAGAGGTACTTTAATACTTGTTGTATAAAAACTAAGTTTCGAACATTGTAAATTTATGCTATTAGTAATACCAAGCTTGAAAATAAAAAATAGTCATAACTTTAATATAATGTTACCTTGTAATAATAAACTTCCAAAATTACGATAAGCTTAGTAAAATCATATGTACTAAACTAATATTGGGATCTAATGGTATTACTTCAAATATAAAGTTCAAACTTTACCAAGGGCCTACTAACATATAATTAACTTAATATTACGTAATAGTAATAACTTTTTTTTAAAAACATAAAATCAAGACCTACTATTATTATTTTCCAACATACTTTTTAAAATAAAAACCATCAAATATTATACTTCAAAATATTACATACATAGTAAATAACCAACAATATAGATAATAATAATAACATACTTTAAGCATTAGGAAAATAATAATGTTACCAAATAATATGGAAAAATTAATAACTTAAAATTATTGACAAGAATGGATAATATACTTGAAAGAAAACTAATATACAATATAACATGATATTTTACACTACTTAACCCAACATTAATACATTAATAATCATGAGATATAACCATCGATACAAGCATTAAGATAACACACCTAAACATTTAAACTAGGAGTAGTAACTAATAATACCCTAACATTACACTTAGCATTCTAACATGTATTTATCCATTATTAACAATATATACACAAGTTTATCTACTCTAATAACACACTAGTAATATAATAGCATGAATACACTAACCCTAACACAAATACACACATTAAACCACTCCTAATCATCAAGTTCTAAAACATCCATGTAATCTTTCATAATATTAACAATAAACAACTCTTAATAACCCATTAACTAACCCAAAACAGTGATTATGCTAATAAAATATAGAGAGAGAAAATAAGAGTTTTAGGGCACAAACAATGGGTCCAAGCTAGAAAAGGTGGGCCGGGGTGGTGCTCGGGGCGGTCGGAGTCCGGCTAGGTGGCGGCAGACATGGCGGAAAAGGTCCCGGCGGTCGTGGTCTTCGGTGGAACAGCGGGGGTGGTCGAGGCAGCCGCAAAACTTCTAACTCCGGCCCGGGGTTTGCTCGTCGGGGTTGGTCGTCACCGGGAAGTCAGGTCCGCAGAGCTTGGTCGAGGTACATGCGCGGAGTGGTGGCGTAAGGTTTTTGGTGTGGTTCGGGGTGGGGGTGTGTAGGGTTTTGAGGGGGGTCGGGGAAACAGAAAAGGAAGAAGAAGAAGAAAAGAGGATGAGGAAGGAAGAAGAGGAAGAAAGAGAAAAAAAAAATGGAGGGGACTTGGCTGGGGTGAGCGTAGGGTTTTGAGGGAGGAGGAAGAAGGAGAATGGAGGGGTGTATGCGTTCGTCCAGCAGCAACCATCAACAGTACATATATGTACTGATTTTACGAGAGAGAGAGAGAGAGAGAGAGAGAGAGAGAGAAAGGGAGGAGACCCGTGTCACCAAGAGGCTGGGCAACAAATTGGCTTGCACAGGTAGTGGGTTTTACAAATGGGAGGAAAACGGTTACTGATTTTGGACAGAATATATCAAGAAAACTGATGAAAAATTACCTGATGATGTCATTTACGTGACATCATCAACACCCAACAAAAATCTAAAAATTAATAATATATCCATGGACAAATAACAGTAATAAAACAGATAACAATCTCCCCCAACTGATAAAAAGATCTTACACTTGAAGTCCCAAAAATTCCTAACTGATATTTTTAAGACTCTAAAAATTCTAACGAAAACAATCGCGGTCCTAAAAGCTCCGTGTGATCAACAGGTAATCATATAATAAAATAAAATCATGTTTTTATCATTTTAACGGTATTTCTACTGGTATTTTCCGGGGTTTTACAGAATGTGTGCTTGATACTGAATTATTCACTTTCATTGAGAATCATTGCATTAGTGAGGCATTAACTACCCTTTCTTGTGAATCCATTGATGTGGAATCTTGTGATGATGAGCTTAATTCTTTGGGGATTGATCCTAATTGTTTGAACTTGGATTGTGACAATGATGCTTTTGATGATGATATGCTTTATGAGTCATTCACGATGAGTTATGACCCTGAGCCTTCCACTTTCGCTTTTGATGTTGATTTGAATGATGCACATTTGTCTTCTTATGTTGATAGTTCTTCTGATGGGTCTGATATTGATGAAGATGAAGATGTGCTTGTTTATGATGTTGGGAGTGTTATGATGTGGTCTAACCCTATGTTTTCCTTATCACCCATTGATGATTATGATGATTATTTGGATGAAAGTTGTGATTTGGAATCGGTGTTTGATGATAATTGCATGGATATTGAGTTTGAATCATTGTTGGCGTCCAAGTTTTTGCATGAGCATGTTCAGGAATGTGTTGTATTTCCCCCTCCCATTGATTTGCATACCCAATCTCCATTTACAAGTCAATGGGAGGATTCAATTGTCATGTCTTAATTCATCGTGCCTAGGAAAGTTTTGTACATTCATGTAGTCCGTCCTTTCTATGACTTTTCTAAGGCATTTGATAAACTGTTAAGAGCACTAATGTTTGTTGATGTAATTTTGAGAGTGTGCTCTTACCTACACCACTTTGAGATGCATTCACGGATGCATGACTTGTTACTCCGGGCGTTAAATAGTTCTGACTTGGTGCCGGATATCTTGAGGTGAGAAGGAGTGAATTTCTTAATAAGAAGCCTTCCAGGTAATATCCTTCCTCACCTTTCTTGTACAATTAGTGAGTACTCTTTCTTTTCTTCTTTTGTTTTCTTTTTGTGTGTTTCTTTTTCTTTCCTTTTGGAGTGCATGCTTACCTTACTTCTGTTTCCATTGAGAACAATGCAACCTTTTTGTGTGGGAGTGGGGGTGTAGTATGTATTCCAGTTTTTGAGTCTAAGAAAAAAAAAAGAAAAAGAGTGAGATTCATTTTGGTTTTTCTTTACTTTTTTTAGTTAGTAGTGACTTGTATATATTTTTATTTTTGTTTTAATCTTGCATGCCAAGTTCTAAGCATTTATATGAGTTTAAGTTGCATATCCTAACCTTATGCTTGGTGCTTTTGGATCGCAGATCGATTAATTGAAGATTTTGAGGTAACCACCTTCTGCCCTCTCTTTGAGTGTTTATATTCTTGATTTATGATGCATGCTTGATTTTTCCTGTTGGGTGGCGAACCCCTTGTGTGTGAATGTTGGGATTATCTTGTTGTTGGAGCCGTGTGGGCTCGGGTCTTTTTGCTTGCTAGGTGTTTGTTTGTATGTTCTTCTTAGGTTCTCTACCTTACTTGTGACACCCCTTCTTACAATGGGGACATTGTGATGTTTTGTGTGGGAGATATTTCCATGTTCATGGGTAGATCACCTTTTTTTTATTATTTTTGTTTTTCGTAGTTTCTATCTAAAATTTGAAAAAAATTTCGTGAAAATGAAAGAAAAAAGGGAAAAAGGTTGTGAAAAACCCCAAAAAGTTTCTTTTTCTTTTTGAAGATGTTTTCGTTCACAGTTGTGTAGGTAGTTGTCTAATTGGATGATTCAATCATTTAGAAGTGGACGATATGAATAATGATAGGCCTTAGGAAGGATTTCTGCTATGATTTATCTCTATTAGACCTTGACATGGAATGTGAAAGTAGAGTCCTCAACTCTTACATGCCCCGATTGTGAATTTTTTACCTAAAGTTAGACGGTCTCAGTTGTTCAAATGCTCTTGCTCTCTTAATTAATGAATTAATTAATTACTGTCGATTCCACCGAGGAGGGTTGGTATGGGTGGACGGAGCTCAAGCCCCTTAAGTACAATGTTTACGTATGGAGCAACCCGAATCAGGTAGGGTAACCCTTTGCGAAGCCCAGTCTGATTCCCGGAAAACCCGACGTCCACGCCCTAAAATATAGAAAACAGATTGAGAGTGAGGCTTAATTAAGAAAGAAAAGAGTGAAGAAAATGAAAAAGAAAGTTGAATAAAGAAAGAAAAAGCAAAACAAAGAAGAAAAAAAAGAAAAAGTTGAGAAATTGAAAAAGAAAGAAAAAGAAAAGATAAAGCTGAAAGAAAAACAAAAGAGTGAAGTTAGGTTAGTCAATAATCCCAAGCTTGAGCATGAAAATAATTTTGATTGTCTGGCTTAGGTTAGGAAGGATCGATTAGGGCCCACTCGCACTTGTGCACGAGGATTCTTATTCATAATGAAGTGTCGGGGTTGAAAACCTCAAGGATTGGCAGTTTTCCAACCATTGTGTCTAGACCTGTCAATACGGGCGGGCGGGCGGGTTACGGGTCGGTCGTATATCGGGTTCGGGTAAATACGGGTCGGGTGTATTTCGGGTTCGGGTAAATACGGGTCGGGTGTATTCCGGTTTCAGGCGGTTTGGGTCGGGTTTACGGGTCATGACCGCTCTTTTTCTCAGTCACTTACAACTAATAAAATTGATTATAATTAGTCAAAGACACCTATGTAATGTATCATTCCATTCCAAGTTCGACCACCATGATATGTCATAGTTGTATTGACATATTAATATACACCTAATGGACAAAATTTAATAATCTTCAAGTCTACAAGTATTATGCGGTTTACGTCAACAATCACGAATAACAATACTTATGAAATATATAGGGTTTTGGGATGCTAATATACTAAACTTTTGGTGTATTGGACAATAATGCACTGAACTTTGACCTTTGACAATAATACACTATTTTACTGAAAGAGAAGAGAGAGGAGGGACTGCAGGAGTTTGAGGGTTCACTGAAAGAGTGAGTGAGTGACAGTGTTAGGGTTTTGTTTTGGTCATTTGTTATTTGATTATTTCATTTGTATGTCTCTCTACGCATAGCTTTCCAAAACCACCCAATATTTTACTTTTGGGCCTTAATTTTCATGGAATGGACCCATTTTTTTGCACAAGGTCAAAGTAGACAAAACACTTAAAATTAAAGTGTCTGACCCAACGGGTCGACCCAAACCTGACCCGACCTGACCCGCTTTTTACCGGGTTCTTTGGGTCGGGTCATTTTCGGGTCCCGGGTCGGAATTTCGTGTTCAAAACCCACTTTTTGCGGGTCGGTTTGGGTCGGGTTTCCGGGTCGGGTCGAGAATTGCCAGGTCTAATTGTGTCCTTGTTTGTTTATATCTGCTTCTTCCATTTGATTGTTGAGGTGGGTTGGGGAACTAAATGCATGATTGGGGATGAGAATATCTTCTTCGCCTTTGTTTTGTTTTGTTTTTGGTTTTTCACTTCTTCTTCTTTCCCTTTTTCTTTTCTCTTGGCTTTTGTGGGTATAGCTTCTAGAAACCCTCACGAGACCTTCCTCGTCCACTTGGGCTGCCAAGGGGTTTCAAGAGCTTGATGCATGTGCTAAATGTATCCGCGATTCCTGCGAAAGTGAGTTATGGTTTTTAGTTTCTTTTTCTCTGTCTTTTTCTTTGTTTTAAGTTTGCTCGGGGCGAGCAAACCCTTGTGTGGGAGTGTTGTTCGGTCTCGTTTCGAACCAAATTCTTATCATTTTATAAGGTGTTTTGCTTGTCTTTAATAATTATTTTAGGATTTTTATTATGTGTTTTTACTCATTTTGCATTTTTATTAGATTTTATGTTAGTTTATTATTTATAGTTGTTATTATTGCTAAAATTGAATAAAAAAGATAAAAATTAGAAAATAAAATGAAAACCTAAATCTTAATCCCATTCCCCAGCCCAAAACTCTGTCTTATTCGGCCCAGCCCACACGTTTCCCTCCTTTCAGCCTAATCCACCTACCCAGTTCCATACCCGCTTACCCAAACCCTACAACCCGTTTCCCCCCTATTTCCCCCAGTCGATTAAAACAATTTCCCCAAACCCTAAATTCTATTTTCAATTCCCCTCTTTTTCTTTCACTCCTCTCTTCATCCCTTTCTCCCTCTCTTCTCTGGTTCTCATTTGCGCAGCAGCCCCGACACCACCCTCCATAACCGAACACCATCTCCATCTCATCTGCTCTTCTATTTCTCATTTTCTCGCGATTTCTCTCTCTAATCTCTTACTCATTTTATCTTCCCATTTTCATATTTGGTTGAGAATTCAGATGAAGTACAACACACAGCAGCATTTCGACGCATACACCCCTATCTTCACCGCAACATCCAAATTCATCACATCCGTCTACATAGAAAGAGAATCGAGGGCTAAGAATTGAAGAGGAAGCTGAGGATCGACTATAAAAGGGAGAAGAAGAGGTTTTCAGCCAGCAATCTAGGGTTCGTTTTAGGTTTAGAATTAGGTTAGATTTAGTTTTATCGTATTTTTATTCATATTTGAATCTTTGTTTTTCTTCTTGTTAATCGAAATTTGGGTTTGTTCTTGAATGTTCAAGTCTTTGAATTTGAGATGTATTCGGTTTAAAATGTGTTCAGTTCTTGTGTGATTTTTATATTAAATGTTCTGGGTTAATATTTTTATGCGTTTGAGTTTTGGTATTTGAATATGAGTTTTTAGTTGATTTTGGTTCGAATTTGGTGCTCTGTTTCCTTTCCCTTTTTCTCCTCTAATCTATCTCTCTTTTCTCCCTGCCTCGGGTCTGGCAGTAGGGATTTTAAATCCCTTTTCTTCTTTTCCTTTCTTTCTCCCTTTGTTCAGTCTGGACGGTAGGGTTAGTTTAGGGTTGAGTCAGGTTAAGGTTGGTCTTTGTTTAGGGTATGTCTTATTAGGGTTTAGGACAGATTAATGTCGGGTTAGGTTTTCTTAGAGTTTGAGTCAGTTTTTAGGGTTTTGGATAGGATTAGGGTTTAGGTGTCGGTTATGGTAATTTCCCTAAAGTTATTTGATCTATTAGTTTTATTATTGATAATTTTGTTAGTCAAGTTCCTTAGATTAGTCACAAAAACAATCCAACTTTTAGTGAGGAGGAGGATTAAGAGTCACAAATCCTACTTCAAAGTGAGGATTTGAGGATTCTTAGTAATCCAATTCACAATTTTCTTGTTTGTTCGGGGAAAAATTCGAAGTGAAGGATTGAAGTGAAGATTAGTTCATCAAAGGTATAATTTCTTGTTTTAATTTCCTATTTTGATTTAGTTCTTTAATTTCATGCTTTTATTGCTTTCTTTGAATCCATGTCTAGATTAGTTTAATTGCTTTCCTTAATTATTTACTGCTTTCTGCAATTGAAAACCCCTACGCAAACCAATTCCCTTATCAAGCCTAACACCCATCTCTGTGGAGCGTGGCGCGGTGGGAGGTATTGATGAATTTTAGCTTGAGTTGTAGAAGAGGGGAGAGAAATCCATGAACAATAGAATAAGGGGAGAAAGATGAACATCTCAATCACCCATGCTTGAACTCCTCAACAATAGCCTTGAACTTGAGCAATAACAAAAATAATAACCAAAATCAACCAATATCAATAACCTTGAACACCAAATGGGATTGGATATGACCTTGGATAAAGGTAGTCCACCATCAACGCTTAACACCCCACCATGACCATCATAAAGGAGACATCCACCAAATGATCAATAAAGGAATGATTGGAAACACCACTAAAAGATTGGATAAAGTAATCTAGATTTTGGGAGAAAACTTAGAGAAACCCTAACCAATGCAATAGCATGTTCATCATCATCAAAAGCTGCTAGAAAAGGGTGCTAAACGAGCTATTTATACTAAACATGAAATTAGTTAAAAACAGAAAAAAAAATATGAAACAGCGCGTTCGTCGCAGAAGCATGGCGCGGGCGAGTCACATGGTGGCGCGGGCGAGTCAGCTCTCTATCCTCCATAGCCTGGCAACTCCAACGCACCATCGTCAATCATCGGGGAAGACCAGAATGACGACTCGGGCGAGTCACAAGATTACTCGGGCGAGTCACTGTTCTGGGCAGCTTTTCCCTGCCGACTTCAAACGCGCATAACTTCTTCATCCAAACTCCGTTTTAGATCCGTAAGATATTGATGGAAAGCTCTCGGTGTGTGCTTTAAACTGCCAAAATTTGAGACCAATCGGAGTTGTAACGAAGGAATTATGACCCAAAGAGTGAAGGCACGCGTATTTCAAACCTTTGATCGCCATTATTACCTTGTGTTTATTCACCCGGCTCACAACCAAACCACGATGCCAAATATTCATGACATCTCGAGATGACCAACATCCCATAGGCTCTCATGGTTATCGACAAGTCCCGAATCTCTTCCCGGGCCATTTGAAACACCCGCGGGGAAGTTTGGACCCCGACAATGGACGTCTCGCCTTAGCCACGAAAACCCGATACTCATCAATCCACCCCTTGAAAAGGTGTAACGGTTCTTGAACATGTCTGGGTGAGTGGGCTTAGTGTGGAATTGTTGGGTCGGGATTTCGTCCTTCTTACCATCATCCACAAGCCCGATTTTGGTAGCCTGGACCCGAACTCGACACGGTTCATACTCCCCCTCTTGAAGAAGAGTTGCCCTCAACTCTTGGGGGTAAAAATCAATGCATCCCCTATGACTTTGTATTCTAATGTAGAGACTTCCTACAAGCCCAAGCATGGCTACACTAAGAACTCCTCCTTTCTTGAATGAGTAGCGATTCTTGAAGAGGGTTTGTGTTGTCTCTTTTTCATAGTAGCTTCCTCTTTCAATCCTAGCATTAATTATCTTGTTGAACTCAACAAGATATTCATCACAAGAAAGATTAATGTTGAGGTAATCATAATGGACCTTACTTTCAATCAATCGTGGCTCAATGATTGCCTTGCTAGGTTGATAGTGCATGACCTCCTCTTGTGGAAGCATTTGAATTGGCGCCTCCTCCTTTAAGAACTCTCCTTGGACCTCATCAAGCTCAAGGAGTTCTCCTTCACTTGCCATGAGATGGACTTCTTCCATCACCTCTTGTTCTTCCCTTTTCTCAACCTCCTCAAACTTTTCAAGTGGGGAAGGGAGGTTTCGCTCTTTAACTTCCTCCATCACGTCACTAGTTTGCTCCTCCACACCAAATGGTTCTTCAATCCAAGCCTCAATCATAGCCATTATCGGACATTGCAAAGAATCATGTCCCACATGCCGACATTTGACACACTTCTGGGATGTGACGGTCGTTAGTGGGGAATAGTAGAATGGCTCCCCAATAGTGTCCCGTCGAGATGGCGTCGAAGCGAATCTCTATCATCGTCACTCAACTCGTAAGAGGGAGGAGGACGGATAGGGATACGAGTTGACCTCCTTTGTTCGTCTTGGGGTGGAC
This sequence comes from Portulaca oleracea, assembly GCA_029582165.1. Classification (NCBI taxonomy): domain Eukaryota; kingdom Viridiplantae; phylum Streptophyta; class Magnoliopsida; order Caryophyllales; family Portulacaceae; genus Portulaca; species Portulaca oleracea. Next base: position 28,349,394 of record CM055889.1, on the reverse strand, counting down.
CTCGACGTTCTTGGATGAGATTATCCAACCGTGCAATAAGTGCTTCCATGTTGCGCTTGGCGGTAGAGAACCGATTGTCAAGAGCGGCAGTGAGTCTTTTCCCGAGAGCTTGAAATTGAGAATTACGGTGTCGGCTTGATTCCTTTCGATCGGATCTATTGTCATCATCCATATCGAAGGAAGGGTGAAGGACGGATTGTGTTTGGGATATTTTGTGGAGTTTGGGGTTTTTCTTGTAGTTGGTTTGTGTTTGGCTAAGGGTTCTTTGTGTTTTTCTCACTTGGGCATTTTATCGAACAACTTGTGGGCACAAATTTCTAACTCTTCCTCAAAGCTCCATTATGCATCAAAATCAACAAACACAATAGCAATAACAACTTCTCCAACACACTTGGAGGCACAAAGGATGGGGAACACCAATATTTCAACCAAATCCAATAAAAGACTACTATACTAGTAATGAACAATGGAGAAATGAATAAAAAAAACTTAAGTTAATGCAAACCTTAAGCTCTGATACCAACTGGAGCGTGGCGCGGTGGAGGTATTGATGAATTTTAGCTTGAGTTGTTGTTGTAGAAGAGGGGAGAGAAATCCATGAACAATAGAATAAGGGGAGAAAGATGAATATCTCAATCACCCATGCTTGAACTCCTCAACAATAGCCTTGAACTTGAGCAATAACAAGAATAATAACCAAAATCAACCAATATCAATAACCTTGAACACCAAATGGGATTGGATATGACCTTGGATAAAGGTAGTCCACCACCAAAGTCTAACACCCCACCATGACCATCATAAAGGAGACATCCACCAAATGATCAATAAAGGAATGACTAGAAACACCACCAAAAGATTGGATAAAGTATTCTAGATTTTGGGAGAAAACTTAGAGAAACCCTAACTAATGCAATAGCATGTTCATCATCATCAAAAGCTGCTAAAAAAGGGTGCTAAATGAGCTATTTATACTAAACATGAAATTAGGTTAAAAACGGAAAAAAATCTGGCAGTAGCGTTAAATCGCAGAAGCATGGCGCAGGCGAGTCACATGGTGGCGCGGGCGAGTCAGCTCTCTGTCCTCCATAGCTTGGCAACTCCAACGCGCCATCGTCAATCGTCGGGGAAGACTAGAATGACGACTCGGGCGAGTCACTGTTCTGGGCAACTTTTCCCTGCCGACTTCAAACGTGCATAACTTCTTCATCCAAACTCCGTTTTAGGCCCGTAAGATATCAATGGGAACTCTTGGTGGGTACTTTAAGCTCCCAAAATCTGAGACCAATCGGAGTTGAAAACGAAGGAGTTATGACCCAAAGAGTGAAGGTACGCGTATTTCAAATCTTTGATCGCCATTATTACCTTTTGTTTATTCACCCGGCTCACAACCAAATCACGATGCCAAATATTCATGGCATCTCGAGATGACCCAACATCCCATAGGCCCTCGTGGTTATCGACAAGTCCCGAATCTCTTCCCGGGCCGTTTGAAACACCCGAGGCGCAGTTTGGACCCCAACAATGGACGTCTCGCCTTAGCCACGACAACCCGATACTCATCAATCCACCCCTTGAAAAGGTGTAACGGTTCTTGAACATGCCCGGATGAGTGGGTTTAGTGTGGAATTGTTGGGTCGGGATTTTTTCCTTCTTGCCATCATCCACAAGCCCGGTTTTGGTAGCCCGGACCCGAACCCGATACGGTTCACTCTGTGGATTCGACAACCTTTACTTCACAAAAACCCAAAAATACGCAACCGAACACTGGACAACATCAATAAACTTCCAAGAGCTGATTTGAATTATAACAAAGATGATTTTGTGATCAAAATCAGCCTTAAGGAAAGGAAAACAAACAAATAACGAAAGATAAACTTGTGCTCTAGCTGATACATACCACACCACAGCAAGAAACACAAGGGCAGTACTCAACTCATACAAATGGATACAGACCACACCACCATAAGCATGAATCAAGCTCCACTGTCACCACTAGACTTGCCAAATCTAGATACTATAGTGGAAATTTGAGAGTCATTAGATACTCACAAATAAGAGAAGCAGCAAGCTTCACTTTCATTCATAAAACTCAAATAATGAACAAAGGATTACAGAGCTAGAATGTATACAGCACATAAGCAGCCATACACCTAGCTAAACTAAGCTATTAAGGTTAATGAAGAAACCACTAAACTAGCTTAATTAAGTAAAATACATTAACATGAGCTGCTTAGGCTAAGTTTCATACATAATTACATTGCTTAGCACAAAAATATGCCACACAATAGAAGGTTTGTTGTTTGGATTATTCTTATTGGACCAGCACTTGTAATTAGTGAATTCCATGCATAATCTTCACCATCTCTTGAGTAATTACTTCTCCAAAGCCTCTACAAGCTGCTACATCACTTTAGGAACATATATTTGCAGTAGATAACTCGAGCATAGGGTGAAAAGACCAAAATAGCTCTTTAAGATTACAAAATACCAAAGTTGCCCAGAACAGAACCTCCCTGACATACCCGGACTGATTGCGCTATAGAAAATGTCCTTCAAAATCAGTCATGTGCACTCTTTAGACAGTCTTAAAGGGCTCATTAAGTGAACCAATGGCTTTGGAATCAACCATTTTGGACACCAAATGAGCATGTACGAAGCAAAACTTTGAAGCTTGTCAGAACTGAATTTTCTGGGCAAAACAACCTGGAAAATGCTTTGCTGAAAGTGATCCACACAAGCGTTAATCTTCAAACTTGGCTGAAAAATATGATCAATTATGAGGATCATGACTGCCAAAAATCAAGCTAAACGGACTTGAAATGAAGCCTGTGAATTTTCTCCAAAATTGCACTGCTTTAGTTTTGCTTGTTCCATAGACATGCTAAGTGACATCCGTGTACCAATATGGCTCCAATGCACCCACCAAGGACCTTGAATCCCCAAGTGTGAGACTAAGGCATGATGAATATACTTCATCAGCCAATAGAAATGCTCTTTCAACATGTCAATAGTTTTGTTTATCCTAAAGTGACCGACTAGGCTACCTCCATGCACCTCACAAACCAAATGCTTCCTCATAGGACTTTTGGGTACACAAAGCTTGTTCCCCTAAAAAAAGGAACCCGTCTTGGATAATTAAAGTAGGTTTGTGAGGAGGATCCTCACCAAAATAGAGAGCAAAGTCAGGATCTTCTTTGTAGAACTATCCAATACAAGATATTCCAAGACCCTTGCTTCAACCAAGACAATAAAGTATACCTCCTTGAAAGTGCGTCAACAACTACATTGGAACTCCCCTTCTTGTGCTTATCTAGAAAGTTAAATGATAGCAAAAATTCCACCTACTTGGTAGGATGAGCACAAAGCTTGTGTTGTCTGTTGAAATACTTCAACGCTTCATGATCAGAGTGAATTATAAATTCCTTGGGTTTCATACAATGGAACCAATGGTCAAGACCCTTCACCAATGGTAGACAAATCTTTGTTGTTCGTGCTACAATAATTAAGCCTTGACCCACTGAGTTTCTCACTGAAATAGGTGATAGGACAACCACTCTACATCAAGACAACTCCAATACCTATGCCACTAGCATCACAATCCACCTTAAACAATTACTCGAAGTCCGACAAAGCCAAAACCGGAGCCCTTGTAAGTTTCCCCTAGAAAGAATCAAAACCCATTTGAACCTTAGGGGTCCAAGCCAAAGCCCCTTTCTTCATGCACTCGGTAAAAATGTAGAGAAATCCCTAATGAACCTCCTATAGAAGGAAGTTGAGCAGTAAGACGATCAGGGAGAATGTAGACAACCACGGGGTCAGAAAGGAGAGACAGTTTCCTGCAAAAGTGTTCTATTATCTCCTTGTTGAAACTACCAAGGTCAAAATCCTGCCATGGGTTATAGACCACGTCATTCTGCGCAAACAAAATGAGAAATAAACAGAGAGCTTCTAGGAAGTAGTATTAAGCAAAACAACTTAATTTTACTACAGTCATGACATCCAATCAGCGTCAAAACTCTGCAAGCTGCTTTAGTTGCCATTTTATGTCCTTCACTTGACCTCGAGCCTAGCGTTGAGTGACATGAACAACGTGAGTTGCCATCTTGGTGGGCAAGCTCAAAGGAGTCAAGTACTCATAAACCCAAGTCAACAAAATCACAAAGAATGGTTAGCATAAAAACAGGTATGAAAGGTTGTGTGAGCATACCTCAATAACCTTCCATAAGCCAAGACCAGTGGGATCATTTGGCTTCAAAGCCTCTAAATTAACCTAACGGCTAAGCCTAATAGGTCGGCTCTCCATAAGCATACTACGCTGCAAGGTGGCATATGCTGGTTCACCCCAGTTATAGGAGCATACCTCATAGAAGACTAGAAGGTTCCTCATCCAATGGAGTGTAACCTTGTCACCTCGGTTGGTGAAGAAGGTCGCACTGATGAAATAGGTCAAGATCAAAATTCTACGATAAGCCTCTGGATAATTTCTGAAGTCATTATTTTTTCCCAAAACCTCTTCAATATATTTGTACTGAATATTGTACAAACCCCTAGCTGCAACAGTAACAGCCACGGGCTTCAAGATATCAACCACTTCTTTATTCAGGCCGCAATCGTACTGGTGGCCTTCTTTCCCAACTAATCCCCATGATAATGGAAAAATCGATAGGGGTAATCGTCATCTCTCCAAATTGTGAGTAGAAAGTATTAGTACTATCCCATAATCTTTCTGCTAAAGCCCTACCAATCGCCCTCGGTGCGTTAAAAGACCAAGAATGTAGGCAGGTCATGAAGAGACCGAAGCTGACGCCCTCAATGGTTCTCCGACCGAAATTGCCAAGCCCATCAATAACATTCACAAGATCTTGATCTTTGCAACAAGTTCAAAGACCTTCCTTCTACAACAATTACAGGTGTCAAATTAGTGCTTGAATATTCCAACTTAAATAAATATATTTAAGCACGATTTGACATTGGACATATATTGCGTGTAAAAGCAAAAATTCCAATTCTTTCATCAAGATAAGGTAAGGAGAAATAATGGGACTTGCAAAATACTACATAGCAAAGGATTTTTGGCGAAAAACAGAAAACAGGTCACTATTAGAGGGTTTAACCAATCGGTTAAACACCTCTAAACTTATGCCCATTCATGAAAGCAGGCTTGAGAATTCAGTTTAATAGCCAATGTCTGACCGGTCGGTTAAACGCCTACAAAATTAGACTTAGGTCGTAATACCAACCTAGGAATGGAGCCTATCCTCCAAGCTTTAAACGGTTAATCAACGTTCTAGGTAAAATTTATTTTTGGCCCGTTTTTGCATTAGAATTTTACATGCATAATGATTTTACCAGTGCATCTAAATCAATACCAACAGAAGTGTCAACAAACAAGCAAAAATCTTTCAAATCTATCACATCCTAAGCAAGTTGTCATGATTCAAGCACGAATAACATTACTTTCTACAAGGAATTTCAAAAGAAAGAGAAGAACTTACCCCAACAAGAGCTCTGTGATAGAATGTATGCGCTTCAGGGTGGTAAGTGAGCATGTGAGGTTCATTGTTCGTATCTACAGAACTAATTGACCAAGAGACAAGGAAGTGGAGAGAAGATGTCATCCAACTAATGTTTAGTTAGGAAAATGCCAGAAAACTACGAATATTCCGTTGTGCGGATTGTCTATCGTCTGGCCTAACAGATGAAACAAAGGATGATCAACTAGGACGGGAGAGTGTTCCAATAACTGATAAGAGATGGAATAAAATCTGGGAGGCAATAACAATCTCATGAGTCAAACATCTATTGTGGAGAGCTAGTGAATATTCCCTCCCAACCCAAACCACCCCATATAGGAGGGAGATGAATGTGGATGTGTATTGTCCCATGTGTGGAGAGAGTTTGAAACTTTGACCGTTCTGTTCTAGGAATGTTGTGTGTCAAAAGAGTTTAAGCAAAACTGCCCTTTTATATAAATTTGGACAAGAGAATTGAAGGTGATTTTGGGGCTTGAATTCATAGTCATTGCGATATGCTAAGAAGAGATGAAAGGGGTCTTGCTATGACTTTGATCTGAGCGATACGAACTAGAAACAAGTGGTTGTTTGAAGGAAAGAAGAGTGATGCCAGACTGATGATTAGCATAGTCGTGTGTTTATAGGGAAGCCTGGTACAATCGGATAGTGGAAAGGATGCGCATTCTCAACCTCAAGAAAAACGAGGAGCAAGGTTCAATAGCCCAAACAAAGGGTTTCTTGCAGATTAACATAGGTGCAACTTTGGGCAATCCATTTTTCAAAGGTTTGGAAGCAATAATACAAAATGAGGATGTGGTAGCAACCGGGGCATTAAGTATCTTGTAACTGGGGAGTTTAAATTAGTAAAACTTATGCAGGCGAACTAGAACCTTAAAAGGTCACAAATCCCCTACAAATGGACAAGGTGGAGTTTAAATTAGCAAAGCTTATGCAGGCGAACTAGAACCTTAACAGGTCACAAATTCCCTACAAATGGACAAGGTCATTCTCGAACTTGATTCCCAATTAATGTAAAGATGCAGACATCCTAGGTTCATTGTAGTTATGCAAATGAGTTTATCCATGATTGCCTTGCTTCAAAGAAGTCTTTTGAGCAATTTCATACCATCTTTGTCAGGAAAAACTACAATAAAGCCATCCATGAAATAGTTAAATTTGCTGAGTTGGATGTTCCAAAAAGCAATATATATTACATGCACCCGGAGCATGTACTCTAGATACTTGTGAGTGAACAATCATATGAATCAGAGTGAACAATCATAATAATCAAAGTGAACAACCTAATACATATGGGTGAACAATTGTAGAATGTGGAGCACGTACTCCGGGAGCACCTAATAATTTGCATCCAAAAAGCCTATAATAATGGCTGAAAATTTTGCTTGATTAATCAATTTCCGCTCCAAAAAAAATTAAAAACAACGAAGGCTAGAAATTGTCACCCCTCTCCCTCCAAGCCTAATGAAGGTATGGGAGATGTCATTGCTTATTAATTAGACGTGGAGAAGACATCCAAACCGAATTATTCCGAAAGAAGAGGGCGTGGCAGCTTGATGTGGTGCCATAAGAATCGACATGCGTTTAGGAAATTAAAAAATTCTCACAGGTTAATTATCGTCCAATCACACCCAATTACATTTGATTTGGCTAAAGCAAAATCATAACAAGACGCAGGTATTAGCAAATCATCAATTTATCGGACTTGAACTATTCCAGCACTAACTAGCTTCTGAATCTTGTTCATCACCATTGGGTTCTTCATGTGTTCTTGAGCTGCCTTTGGATTCTCTTGCAAATCAATCAACACCTGACCAAAATACACAAATGCAATTTAGAATAAACAAGAGACTTTATGGGCAACTGATGGTAAACCTTCCAAAACGTAGCTCAAGTAATTACCTGTCTCATAACAGGGTCAGTGAGAATGTTCTGAATTTCTGGGTCTTGCATTGCCTTGGCCTGCAAAGATTCAAATACGAAAGTTGTCTCAATCTCTCAGTGCTGAAACCTAAATCATATTCTTTAACAGAAAGAGTAAGGCTAGACCTGTCTCTCCTTCAGTTCTTCGGGACTCAAATCTCCACGGCTCGCCTTGTTAATTTGCTCCACACATCTGGATGAAAAATCAGCATTAACATATATGAAAAGGCAAGACAGTGTAAATTGTAGTTTGATAGACAAATGACACACCTCCTCACACCATCTAACAACTCCTGGTTGTTGGGATCATGTTTAAGGCCTTCTTGATAGGTCTCCAATGCTTTGTCATATTCCTTCATGAAAAACTGGACAGCACCCTTTCTAGTGTACCCCTTGACAAAAGCAGGATCAAGCTCGATACATTTCTCTGCATCCTTTAGAGCTTCTGGCAAAGCCCCCAACTTGGTGTAACAGGCAGCTCTGTTGCTATATGCCTAAGTGATAGCAAATAAGCAAATTAGACATCAATCAACAGCTAGCATGTATGGAATCCTAATTTTCCTGCTTTTTGAAGAGAGGATAAGCAAACCTACCCTTGGATCCTTAGGGTTCCTCTTTATAGCTTCGCTGTAATGTTTAACAGCTTCAGGATACTTTTGTTCTTTGAAATACTCATTCCCTGCATTTATAAAAAAACTTAGTCACAACTCACAAGTTCTTGTTATTCGCTATTCAGCAGGAGTTGACAAGCCACTAGCTTTTGGCATTTTGGCAAAGCAACTATACAATTCAATTCCTTACAACCTATTAGCCGTTTACCGCTGAATCTGGGCAAAACAAAAGCAGATACCTTTCTCACGCTCTTCATCAGCTATCTTTGGGTCAAAATATTCCTGCTGCTCAAGTTCTTTCTTAGCTCTTTCAGCCTCATTTAGCTTTTTCAATGTATCAGGATTACGATGCTCGGTGAGAGCTTTCTGAAAAGCTTCAATAGCAGGCTCAAAGTCCTTTGAAGTTTTTGCCATTTTAACCAAGGCAGTTCCTTTCCTCGTCAAGGCCCTTGCTATCATCTTGTAGTCTGATCTAAGCTCCCTCCCCCTTTCAACAGCTTTGTCACAATCTTTGATACATTCCTCATACTAAATAAATTCGAAAAGGAGGATGAATTAGAAATCTGTGATCAGACATGGTCCCAATGCCATATACAACATTGACAAGCAGAAATCTCACAGCCATGAAACGAAATGGTAAAACTGACATGCTGAACAAACAGAACTCTATAACACCCCAACAAATAAAAAAGATAGCAAAAGTTCAGCTGTAGCAAGAAACAGAAGGGAATTCACCGCACAGTAACTAAACTAGATATGAGTATATGACCCTCTCCCTCTTCGCAGTTTGGCTCTCAAGCAGTGGCAAAAGTTGATCTATATAAGATCAGAATAGGCTGTAAATTAGCAGTTACAAACCCTAGCCTGGGCTCAGCTCAGTCAGACAAAATCTCAGCTCGGGGGCTCGGAATCCAATTGCTCAAAACAGCCTCAAACTTGGCTCAACTCAGTTTCTTATGTTTTTCTTTAAATTCGAGATTTTACAATGAAATATATAAAATAGGGGTTAAAACAAAATTTTGCTGGTGCCTAGATGTCATGAAACAAAGCTTAAACATTGCGTAAGAAATTCATGCTACTTAGCTTGACAATTAACAAAAAGATATCAACTTGATATTCTAATATTGTTTTTAGACATCAAAATTAATACTATCGTGAGGCATAAATATTCCCCGCCCAAAATTCCTCATAGAGCTTTAGGGTTGAGCCCTGCCCAGCCAGCTCTTTTACAGCCAAGATCACACATGACACTCCAATCTATATGTGATCCAAAGTACCTAATAGGTCTCCTTTCAGCACCCCAAATGTCAACAAATGTAAGACACACACCCACAACACTCCTCAATCCTCAGGCCTTGAAAATAAAAAAACTAAATCACCCAACTTTTTTTCCCACAATATCCATCCACACCAGTTACCAGGTTATCCAGGAGGCAACAACCGGAGTCTGCGACATAACCTGTAATAAACGAACATTACGAACTAGCCCTTATTGAGCATCCTTAAAGCCAACCATTAATGGATGATTTGGCACATGTTCAATGTAACATATAGCTCAGAATTCTTCCACCTAGGAACAAAATATACCATAGATGACAACAATTGATAACAAGACATTAGCCTGATCATGAAGCATTCATATTTGAGATTAACTTCCATGAACAAAAAGGTGAGGCAATCAAATGAATCAATCTAGCACAACATTACTTAATTTCCAAAGTAAAAAAGGTAGAAGAAAGAGGTGTACCTTTCCCATTTCCAAATAAACAGCAGCTCGGTTAGTAAAGTAGGAGATATCCTCATCATCCAATTGAATAGCCTTGGTGTAATGCTGAATGGCAGTATCGAAATCCTTCTTTTTGTAGGCAGCATTCCCAGCCTCCTTCTCCTTGTGAGCCAATGGCTTCATTTCCTTCTTTTCTCTATCCTCCTCGCTCAGCTCCATAGGGTCAGGCTTCTTCAGCGGCTCCTCCTCCTTCTTCTTAGGGGGCTGATCTTCAGATTGAGGGGTTTCCACCTCCATATCATCAGGAGCAGTCCTCAACTTGACATTCAACAAAACCCCAAGAGCCTGCATGACCCTGTGATCCTTCAAGTAGAGATTGAGATTGTTAGGATTCTTCTGAATGTCCTGCATCATGGTGACGAAATCAGGGTGCTGTAGATAAGCCCTCGTGGTGGGGTCCGCGGTGAGCTTGGCCCACAACTCCGGCCCGGAGAATGCGTCTCCGAAGGGAGAAGTTGGCGGGGTGGAGTTGGCTAGGGCATGAGCGAGTCCTGATTTGAGGGCCTCGTTGTTGGGGTCGATATCAAGACCCTTTTTGTAAGCGGAGATGGCTTCATTGTAGTGGTGGAGACCCAGGTAAGCGGCACCGAGACGGCTGTAACCCTTTGACCAGTCGGGCTTAAGCTCCACCGTCTTCTTGGCATCGGCGAGGGCTTCCGAGTATTTGTGGAGGGAAGCGTTGGCAGCGGATCGGTTGGAGTAGAGCACGTAGTTGGTTGGGGACAGTTTGATCGCCTCTGAGAAGTTTTTGATGGCCTCCGTGAAGTTGCCCCTGGAGAAGGCCGCGTTGCCTTTCGCTTTCGCTTCTTCAGCCATTACAGTGTAACGATTCACTCAATAACAGGTAAACACCCAAATGCCTGAGTTGAGCAGCGAGAGACGAGGTATTAAGAGTACCCCTGGTGAGCTTAAGTTTGGTTAATTGGATAATGCGTAATTAATTTGTATATTCCTATCAATAGAGTCAAAATTTAACCATATATTTAGCTTGCTTTCCAATGATAAGTATGAGTTTGACTCATATTAATTAAAAAAGTCAGTGGGTCTTACTTAATAATATAATTATAATATAATTAATTTGGTTATATTGATCAAAAATGAGGTGGAGAAGGATAGAGAAAAAATTATGATTAAAATATTATTATCTTAAACTCACTTTTAAACTCGTCTCGCGAAACTGACAGCGAGATTCCCGTGAGACGAGTTTTATTCTCACCACTGAAATGTCGTATACGACCTTATTCTATTCTCATTTCATGCCACGTCAACAGTGAGTCGAATTGAAACTCATCATTGCAGATGAAGAATGACGGTTAACAGCTTGGAGGAAGACCAGAGAGTTCTGGTATAGTGGAAACAGTTTCTGCAACTCCAACATGGGGCTTCTCGAATGTTCGGGGGATCTATCACCGCAACGTAGCTTCGGGATCAAGAATTTTGGCCAACAGTGATAGATACGTCTTGGGGTTTTAGTGTCTCCTTTGTTATGAAATTGATACTACCTCACTCCTAATTTATTTATCTACACCATTAACTTTTTTGTCTCCTTTAATTTGTCTATTTTACAATTTTAATAATTGTGATTCCTATTTTACTCCTAATAAATGGATTTATTTAAAATTTCAACTTTGTGTAAAAGATTTTGAAGGATTTCCATAAAAAAAAAAAGATTTTGAAGGGTAATTTTGACAATTAACAAACTTTTTACACTATTATCAATGTGCACTGGTTATGTAAAATTAGGTAAATGGACAATTAAGCTGGGACAGAGGTAGTACTTATTATTACTAGTTTTTTACTTATTCTTTTGAACGGGTGTTAATTTAAGTGGATGACTATAATATTAAAAAGTACTAGTCTTAAACTTGTGCTATGCATGATATATGATAAATAAGTATTATTTTTAATAAAAATTAACCTAAATTATTAATGTACTTAAATTAAAAGACCACGATATAAATTATGTTATTAAATGAAAGATATGAAAAATTGTTCAAATAAAAATACATAAAATTAAAATTACATATAGGCCAAGAGTTTAAGTGATAAACGTACGTGCTCCTAGCCTATTCTAATTCATGGTAAATTTATTAGACATTATAATTATAGCAATACATATATAGTTTTAGCTTTGGACTATAATTATGAAAACACATTTTTATATGTGTAATTACAATTGATGATAATTATGAAAACTCATTTTTATTTGCGTTAATCATTATATTAGCAAGGTAAAACGATGGCAAAGTTCTACTTATACATGTGTACGTTAGGGTTCTAGCAAAGTTGTTACTACAATAGGGTTGGCTGAAATTTTGGTGGAGTTAATTCTATAGTGCAATGTGCAAATATTAATAGTGCGCTTATAAAGTGGTGGTGCTGATAAAGGAATTTGATAAGCAATTTACTTGAGTCTGGGGTATATGGGCTGGATTATCTGGAGGATTAGCATAGAGGAGAAGATTGAGAGAGTACGGGTAGGTGGAGTAATTATAAGTCAGTAGTTGAGAGTGACCCCTTAATGTGCTGAGAGTTTATTTCTAACTTTGGATAGTTTGAGGGAGTTGCAGGCGTTGGTGAACATGTAAAAAGGGAGTTCAAAGGGGCCTTCTCGAGGTCTGAGCGAAGCCGACGGATTTGTTTAAAAGGAAGATTTAGTAGGTGTGTAAATGGAAAGGGTCAGATTGCACAGGGAGGAAAAGTCAGAGGTACCCTTATATGTACCTCCCTTTAAAAGGAGGAGCAAACTGAAGGGTAGGGAAGCAGAATACACATGGTTTGCTCATGAAAGGAAAGAGGGGGGGGCTAAGAACGGGCAGTTTTTTAGTAAAAGAGGTTATAGGGTCTCTCTTCTAAGGGAGGGTTCACCACTGAAAAAAAATTGTATTCTTGTTACTCTAGTGTTCCGGAAGAGAAATCACAGTTTATGGCGAGTGGGGCAGGCAATCGTTCTACTAACTCTTTCTCTGGTGTGCCGAGGATGGGGGCCTCTGTCGACTTGAGCCCCCCTCCACTCTCTGCAAAAATCAGATTCGACAACACATTCATAGGGTTTGTGACGGATAGCAGGGAACATGATGAGGAGTTTCTGAAAAGGTTGGTGGATACCTATTGGAGGAATAGACGAGCGGTGGAAGTTCGAAAGGTGGGGGAGCGCCAGTTTTCGTTTTGGTTCCGCCACCCAGAGGATTATCTCGACATGATGGCGCAAAGCACAACTAATTTTGATGGTTCTCTCTTTGTGTTAAAGAAGATTACCGCTGACATGACACCAGCGGAGGTACGATTCGATTGTGAATGCTTATGGGTGCCACTGGAGGGTCTTCCCTTTAGACAACGATGGGCAAGTGTGGCAATAAGGCTAATGAGGCTCGTAGGTGAAGTGATCGATGTTGATATTGATGGCGTTGCTGATTTCTCCATGAACAATACCCGGGTGCTAGTTCGAGTTAGTTTGGCCAAACCCTTGCTTGCTGAGGTGTATGCCATAGATGAGTTAGGGCATGCCTTTTGGGTGACGTTTAGATATGAAAACGTCTTTATCTTTTGCAAGCGATCTGGGCGAATAGGGCACCATTCGTTTGAGTGTGCGAAGGAGGAGATTGAGGCGAGGGTTAAGGTGAAGCAGCGAATTAGGGAAGCCGAATCCATGGGACCCCGCATCATTATGGGGGATGGTCCTCTCTATACAGGAAAAGTGCGTGCTTTTCCAATCAAGCGAGGGTATTTGACGACAAGCCTGAGTATGGGGAGGCGGCAGCACCCGTTGAGCACCGAAGAAGGACTGCATTATCCAAAATACTTTGAAGTTGGAGAGGAAGAAGCCCGAGGGGCGGGCCGACCCCAAGTATTACTGTCGCCACAATAACCCCAATGAGCAACTAATCCTAGAAGGAGACCGAGGCAGGAGGATGATCAGTTGTTAGGGGATGGTGCAGGAAGAAACGTTCAGTTGCTGGGAAGAAGACAATGGGTGTCAGCAACGAAGGGAGGAGTGATTCAACAGTGAATAGAGAGCATGGCGAGGATGGAGCTAGATGAGGAAAATGCACCAATGGGTGAGACGGAGCAAGGTGCGGGGGTTAATGCAGGAGAGGACGTATAGATGGAGGATGATGAAAAAATGGAGGTGACGACACTGAGGAGGGGTGATAAGTGCTTTTTATGACTATGTTTTTAAGGAATTTCAATAATGGATTAGGGATATAAGAATGTAGGAAGGATATAGTATACAAGTATAAGAAGAAGTAGAGAGAGTTTATAAGAGATTAGAGAGAATTGAGAGATGAGAGAATGAATTAGAAAGTGAGTTAGTGAGTGAATGAGAATGAGGTGAAGTGCCTTTAGCTTTGAGAGGAGGGTGATATTTATAGGAGGAGGAGGGAGTAGAGATTCATACACATGCATGCATTCACTCGTAGACTCCGGACTGGCATAGAACACCAGGCAGCTAGGGGGAAAAGCTACTGTGGACGGTGGCACGTGGTCAATTGGCCACGTGTGGGCGGAGCCTCCAAGGCCGACCGGCCACCAAGCTAGGGGAATGTATTCTCCTCGTCCATGCATGCATGGACAATGATAATGTGAAGGTGGATTGCCTAGCGAACATGTTGTTCATACTAGACGGAGAGAGCATACATTATTTAGCTCTTGAGAGTGCTTTTGTAAGGATTCGATCTTGCGACCTCTGACGCTTGCTCTTAGGGTTTGCATGGCTCCATTCTTATATAAAAAATGTACATATAGCTAGGAAGAATCACATGTGATCATGTATGTGAATTTAGGTGAACAAAATACATGTAAATGCATGTATTTATCGAGCTGCTTGTATTTCTTCCACTCTTATTTTTAATATTATTTTATGCGTCAAAATCCCGGTGTCTATAGCGGGTGACCATTCAGAGGTCTCTGCTATTAGAATCAGAATTCAGACAAGGGACGAGACATTGAGTCTCCAGACGGTCCCGGTTCAAGACAAGGGACGAGACATCAGGTCTCCAGACGGTCCCGGTTCAGACAAGGGACGAGACATAAGTCTCCACACGGCCTCGGTTCAGACAAGGGATGAGACATAAGTCTCCAGATGGTCCCGAATTCGGATGGCCAATCCCAGACACAGAACAAGATACTAGATCCTCAGACGGTTCCACCATGTGTGCACACCTTGCCTTAGAGAAGTAACATAATTTACCCACTTATTAATGTATCGCTTTGGATATTAATGTCTTATGAGTTATCAGTCATCAACATTCAAACAGAACCCACCCCAGTTTTCCCAAGTCCTAACCACAACCAGTCTTTCTCTAAGATGGATCACGACATCTCCAGCAATGAAACTAGATCACAACATTTTCCAACAGCTAAGGCAGATCACGACATTTCCAACAGTTAAAACAGACGACCAAATTATACAACAAAATCCCCTTACAGGATCCATGCCTCATAAAGCAGGAAAAATCACAAAACAGTTTAAGGACATCTGAGGGAATGTTAGGGCATAAACATTACCTGTAGGTCTTCTCTTCTCTTCAAGAAAGACACACTTGAGCTCACTAACGAGTCGTCTAACCCGAACCTATAATTGGAATAATAATTCTAAAATTAATACAACCTAACGAAGTTAGTATATGCAGCTTCTTTCCCTACCAAACCATAAATATGTTTAAGGGCCCCCAAAATTTATCAAACATAACCACATGACATTTCCATAATTATTTTACATAAAAAACAAACCTATCTAGGTAAGAAAGGAAACATGACATATTTCTACCGCTCTGTTGTAAAGGTAATAACTTGACTTCAAGACATCCTGTGGACTTAGTTTTTAACTTTCTGGAAACCCCAGGAAATCTACTACGACTTTTATGTTGATCACAAAACCTAACTGTCACTCCAAAGAGTCTAAAAACAACACACAACAGGTAGGCATGGGTTTTGACACGTTCTTGTTTAACATTCCATAACTCGGGCTATACACCTCAAACACTTGATCCGCAAAATTTCTATTAAAGCAAACTCATAAAGTTATGTCCAAGCCAAGGATTTTGATTAAAAACTCACTACACAATTAACAGTGAAAGTTCAAACATCACGTAACAAATTAGTCGAACCCGATTTGTTTTAGCTTGCATAGTTAACCTGAACTCTAACCATCCAACCCGAGACTTAAATCTTGACATCCCAACTCATAACCACACACATTAGACTACTCCATAACCTCACACAACGACCATTTTTACTCATCGGAGCTACAAAAAAATACAATACTCCCAAGATCATTACTTTCACTCAAAAGGTACAAATTTTACTTATTAAAACTAATCAATACAATAAAAGACCAACCTTTAATATCAAAACTACACATATTGTTAATAGTACACAACAAGGATTGTAAAGACCAATATTAGAACATTTTAATGAAACTTTTACATAAGTTAGGTAATTGATGTAACTACACCAAATATATACATAGAATACATCAAACCCCACACTTTAAATTATGAAAAATGTTTTGATAGTAAATTAAATAGCGAGATTAAGTACCTAATCCCAATTAATACTTTATGACGCAATTAAACTCACTAATATTAGTATTTAGCATGGAAAAACAATAATAACCATAATATCCTAAGATAACTATACAAAATCAACCAAAACTATCAATTCATTTGAATATAACACCAACGAACCCTACAACCGAACTTTATACTTTAAAACCACAGATTTAACATCCTACAAACACAAAAAACACAACCAAGATAATGATAATAACACACAATAATAAAAGAGTGGGTTTACAGGATCTATACAATCAAAGGGGGAGGCTAGCTGGTGGAGCGACGACCAGTGCGTCGGGATGGTGGTCGAGGACACCGCGTCGGGTGTTGGCGGTGACGAGGCGGCACGGCGATATCAGCGAGAGCGGACGGGGAAAAACAAGGCTTCACCGGAGTTGGGCCGGCTCGCCGGAGGTCGTCGGCAGTCGATGGAGGTCGCCAGAGCAGCGAGAGTTCATCGGGGGTGCAGTGGTGGGTCGGGGTGGCGCGGCTGGTGGCAGCTGTTACACTTCCAATAACTAAAAATACCTAAATTAACCCTAATTAATGAATTTGAGTTTTATTTTATTTTTTAGAATTCTCCTTTATTGTCTCTTTGCATCAAAATTAGTGGAAGAGTATATACTCCTATCCTAAACAAAGTTTTTACTCCATTTTCAATGAACATTGGATTTACAAAATTAGGTATTTTGACATTTATAAAGGGACGTACGGAGTACCATCACAGGTGTAAAATTCATGTATGCTGAAAATGGAAATGTTGTTTATTCCAACAACTCTCCATAGGCCTCATCTTCATACGGGTTATCTCCCTCTCTCCTTGTTTAACACATATGGGACTCATTTTCAACACAATTTAGAAGGGATTGGTTCAACATGTGATGTTTTTTAGTCTGAGCCTGATTTAGTTGAATTGACATATATATTCACGGTGCACGTAAATTTAGTTCAAGGATCCATTAGTGTATCTTACTTCTGTAACTGGATCTTTTGGATGGTGAGGCTTTGTTGCAAAAAAGTTTGGAACCAATAAAGCTAATTATAGTCCCCTTTCGGATGCACTGCCCAACAAAAATGAACAGATGTTCAGCTTTGAATGGGGAACTTATGTGGATTTCATGGCATTTATAATGAATGCTAACCTCCTCAATGCCCTTGGATTATATCTCAAGCTATCTCCTCCATCTCAAATAGCTAACATGTCCCTGAATGCTAACCTCCTCCATGCTAACATAAAGTTCAGTCTGCTAGATTGCTTAGCTGTGGCCAAAAAAGGCTTTGCATGTTTAAGAAGGAAGAATTTTCCAATTAGTACAACAATGTAAAGAAGTTCATCCACAAGAAAGAACTTGATTGCAACTCATAAACAATAAATAAATGGCACAGTAGTTACATCGTCACATTTAAATATCAACAAACAAACGAAACCCCCTGGGAAGAAGGGAGGTAAAAGTTCAAAATGGAGCAGATTTCACACTGTTTAATGTATGTTCAGCAGCGACCTCCTCTTCAAGTGCTTTCTCCAGCCTTGTCTCAAATGGTATGGGATTCCAAATCACTTTTGCATTCTGCATTCAAAATCACCCCCATCATAATTATCATTGAAAAATAATCACTAAAAATTGATGAGAAGAGGCAGAACATACAAGTACCTCTGCAAACTTGCTTCTGGTGCTTGACCCAGATTTAGCACTCTGTCCAGTATGACTCCAGTAACTTCCGACAGAACCAATGATGGGTTTATCATCTGGGCTCCAACCAGGCGATTTTCGTGGAGATGAATTGACTGAAAACTGCCTGATTTCATCCACAGTCAATGCCCCCAAGATAGGCCTATCCTCAAACTTAATGGTTGACACTGATCCTGAATTCCCAACTGAAACAGAGCTGATTTTTGAACCTGCTGATGCTTCTGATGCAACTAGCCATGTTGAAAGACTTGTATCCACCCCAACTTCTCTCTCTTCTTTCCTCACACCAAAACCAGCCCCATCAATGTTCTCCTTGGCCTCTCTATCTTCCCTGGCTGCCTGCCTTGATTTTGCCTTGATCACCTTCCATTGACTCATATTCTCAACTGGGTTCAGCACAAAATCAACATATTTGCTTCTATCAAACCGGGCATTTGGAGTTTGATTTTTTGTGGGCATTGGGCTATTAACTTCTTTGTTTTCCTCTACATTCTGCACCCTGGATTCTAAGGAGAGAGAAAACAAGGATTCAGAGGACTGCTCTTGATTACCCATCACTGGTTTTTCATTTTTAACTTCATTATCAACTTGTTCTTCTTCTTCTTCTTCTTCTTCTTCTTCTTCATAATCATAATCATCATCTTCATCATCTGTGAAATCATTGAGTTCGCTCTCATCAGATGATACTAACCCATCAAACTCATCATCACTGTCCCTGCAATTTTGGTATCTGTGATTTGATGGGTATGAGAATAGGCTCCAAGTGCTTGAATCTGAACCATTTGGACCATTTTCTTCTTTCTTCCTCTCAAATTCGCTGATTTCACCTACATCACCATCTAATAATCCTGCTTCTTCCTTTTCCTCTCGAGGCAACTCCTCATAGACTTTGACATTCAAATCAAAAGTCACTTTCTTTCTCTCACTCACATTCGCTTTCTCCTTTTTCTCATCACTATTCAACTCAATTAAAGCCCTGTGAGTGAAAAATTTAAAAATAAAAAAATTCAACGTGTTGGGAAAAACCCAGGCGAACCAATAAATAAAACCCCTAAAAAGGGGAAAGATTTTGAGAAACTTACTTTGATGCGGGAGAGTCATCAATGGGGTTTTGAACCTTGTCCTCTTCTAGCAAATGCGGTACTTTGAAATCCTCAATGGATTGATGTTTTTGCAGCTGTATGTTTTTTTGCCCCCACAAAAACATAAAGATGATAACTTTAACAGCAAAAACCTAATTCCTGTTACAAAACTGAAAAGAAAATGAAGAAAGAACAAATTGAGTGGGACTAATGAACATACATGATCAAGAAGAGAAGGGCCAGCCTTGATGAGTCGTCGTAAAGACCTTCTTGGACGTTTCGAATTGCCGAAGCATGTTGAGAAGCAACCCATGTTTGTAAATTTTGAGTTGTAATCTGCAAATGCCTCTCTTTCTCTCCCTTGGAAATGTCAAACTGCCCTTTATCAATGGCGTTGATTCGGACGCAGAACAAAGAGAAAGAGACGTTGCATTTGCTTTTTACACTATCTGATCAGAGAGAGAGAGAGAGAGAGAGAGAGAGAGAGAGAGAGGCGAAAGAAGCAGCCGTAATAATAATGAGAGGGTTTTGTTGGGGGAAAAAAGTGGAGAAACGGACTGTACGGGGTAAATTCGTCTTTTGCATATGGAAATATGACCGTTAGAGGGGCTAGGAGACCGACTCCGACGACTGGGAGGCCAGGCTGGGGAAAAGAGAAAAAGAAAGGTGGCGCCCGTGGGTATTCAGCCGTTGCGGCTTGGGTGGCTCAATTTATTATATTATCACAAGTTCCTTGGGCATCTCAAATTCACACATAAAAAATAGTTTGATAAAAATTAAATTTTAGTAATTTTTGGTAATTTTTGGTAAATTCTGATAACTTTTGACAAATTTACGTCAATATATCAAAATGAAATTTTTTTTATTTTTTTTATTTTAATAATTTTTGATAAATTTTGATAAATTTAAATAAAAAATATTAAATTTTAATAAATTAAATTTACCCATGAATTTGATGGGCCTCATTTATAAGTGGCTAGAGCCGTGAATAATCGTCTCCCTTTATTTTAAGTTTAATGATATTCTGTGAAAGAATTAAAAAAGCAGAGTCCCAAACACTGCATCTTCAATTTGTATATAAAACAATAATAATAAATTCACAGGAGAAATAACAAAGTCCCAATATATATATATATATATATAATAATAATAATAATAATAATAATAATAATAATAATAATAATAATAATAATAATAATAATAAATTCACAGGGGAAATAACAAAGTCCCAATATATATATATATATATGTATATATATATATATAGGAAAATTAGATTCTAATAATCCCTACTTTTGTAAATAGGATAACAATAATCCATAATTTCAATTTGTATTCTGATGGTCCAAAAAAAAATTATATTTGAGTGGGACGCCAACGAATTGAGTGGTGGTGACTCGGTGGTTTGCTGACTTGGCACTATGGGCATGTGTTTGACCGCATTGACTTAATATTTGGTTGCCACCTCAGCTTAAAAATACTTGACACTTGATGTTTTCCTTTTTTCAGTTTCCCAGCTGGAAATCTCTATCTTCTTTCCCTTAATTTATCTGTGGTAAAAAAAAAACTTCTTAAATCTTTTTTTTTTTGTATCTAATTAAAACCTTCAATTTTTTCTCAAAATTCCCCCGATATCTGTCCCCTTTCTTCTTCTCTCTCAAAATTAAAATCTTCTTTCTCAAAATAAACCTCGAGGCAATGTGGCTCGAAACAATGACGTCCCATACTGCAAATCAAACACCACCAGCTCCCTCGGAAACGACATGAACAAGATGTGCCGCCACTCATTCGAAAACACACATTTCGCCGGGTCATTTGGAATTATAGCCGACACCGGCGAACCCACCAATCGAATTTGACCCATTCAAATCAGCCTCCATCTTTCCACACTGTACTTTTTTTCATCATCCCCATGGAAAGAAACATACTATTCTAGCATGATTCTCTTAGTATTCATAAGAATTGTGAGACTTTTGGAACCCAAATTGAAATCATTCTCAATCCGAAACCAAAACCCATTTTCTCCATCATCAGCCACCGGAATCATCAAATCAGCCGGTTCTTCTTTTTCATCACTTACACCAGAATCCATAATCCTTAACCCTAACCCTAACTTGCGACCCCAGACCCAATTGTCCCCATAATCGCTAACCCTTCCTCATCTTTGTACAACAAAAGCGTGAGATTAATATGATAAACCCCAGTAAACTCATCATTAACAAGATTCTCAAGCATCATGGATAGAGTACCGTTAGATTGGCGAAGAAGAGAGGAGTACTTGGTGACATCCTTCCGAACAGTCCAGAAGGTAGCACTGTAGAGAGAGATAGAAAAGGTGAGGTCCGTGAATGGCGGTGATTGTCTGTGAATCTATGGCGGACTGGATCCAGCAGATGTCCTGAATTCCGAGTTTACTCGGAGTCTCGAATAAGAGAATAGGACACCTAGAACGAAGATCAAGAAGTGATAGCCTCCCCTGGCAGTCACCGGCGGCTAGAAGGAGGTGATGGTCGTCGGCGGTGGCGGAGAGGATGTTGATTTGGCGGAGGAGGGAGTAAGGAGCCCATCGGACGGCGGTGACGAAGGGGGAGAGAGAGGAATGGCTGTCACAAGATGCATGGATCAAGTGTCGACGACGGATATGGAGTTGTCGGCGGCCTACGCAAGAAGGTTGGAGCTTGAGATGTCGGCTGCTCTGCCATTGCTGTGAGCAGGAGAGAGAAATTGAATTGGATGTGAGCAGGAGGTGGGAAAAGTAGGTGAGAGAAATTAAATGAGGGAAGAATGTAGGAGGAAGATGGTTAAGGGTTTAGCTGGGAAATCCAGGTGAAGTGTAGAGGAGATTAATCGAAGAGAGAATAAGAAAAAGAGGGAGATTGAGTGGAATTTGGGGATGAAAATGAAAGAGATGATGATGATGGATGAATAGGAGCTGGTAAAAAAAAATTGAAGGTTTCATTTTAGAAACAAAAAAAAATTAAAGAAGGATTTTTTTTACCATAAATAAATTAAGGGAAAGAAGAGAGAGATTTTCAGCTGGGAAAATGAAAAAAAAAAAAAGAAAACATTAGGTGGCAAGTATTTTTAAGCTGAGGCGGCAACCCAAAATTAAGTCAATGCGGTCAAACACATGTCCATAGTGCCAAGTCATCAAACCACCGAGTCACCGCCACTCGACTCGCCGGCGTCCCACTCAAATACAATTCATTCTTTTGGACCACCAGAATACAAATTGAAAGTAGGGATATTAGAATCCAATTTTCCTATATATATATATATATTGGAAAATTTGTTAGACTTTCCATTAATAAAAACGCATATTACAAAAACTACTCTAGGCATACCTAGAGGGGCACAAAACACAGCCCAGACAAAATATAACACCACCCTATCAAAACTTAATTACAAAACAAGTCAAGCTAAACGACTATTCACATCATTGATAATAAACCCCACTATACAATCAAAATTTCTCTCCGAATTATTAAAAATTCGAAGATTCCTTTCAAACCAAATATGATATATAGAAACTGTGATCCCCAAACCCAATTTATGACAAATCTTCCTTGGCCGCTTCAAACAATCTTGTAACCACATATCCCAATCCAAGGCAATATCAAACAGTATTTGAATGCTAGAAGAACATACCGACCGAGAAAAAGGACACTTGAAAAAGAGATGATCAACAGATTCTTCCTCCGACAAGCAGAGTGGGCATCTGTTAGCCAAAGAAAAACCAAACTTCTTTAATCGATCTTGTGTTGCTAATCTACCATGAATCGTGAACTAAGCAATGAAGGAACACTTATGGATTTTAAGGCCATTCTAGATGAACTGAAACCAGTCCACTCTATTAGCATGAGCCTTTAAATACCCATATCCTTCTTTGATTGTGTAGCTGCGATCCTGGGAAATCAAAACAGAAAAAAGATCCACAAGTTCATCACGAACCTGAATCAACTTCCTCCAATACCAGCTACTATTCTGCTTGGTGGAACAATTCCAGATTGATTGTTTTTTCAAATAGTGGTGATGAATCCATTTAACCCACAAAGACTCCTTGTCGACTATTAACTGCCAAACCAGATTTCCCAGTGCTGTTGTGTTCCACGCAAAGGGATCTCTGATGTTGAGACCACCCTCAGGTTTTGACAAATAGCAGGTGGACCAAGCGATTGGGGGAGATTTCTTATGATTTGAGCCCCATAAAAACCCCCTACACATCTTAACCAAGCTATTAAGCACGCTCTTAGGCATAATAAAAATTTGTGACCAATAGGTGTGGATGGCCATAAGCATGCTATTCACCAATTCTACTTTTCCCGCATATGTCAATCTTTTTACAGCCCAGCCATGAATTCGTTTTGACTTTTTTTTCAATCAAAAGAGCACAATCATGCCTGTTTAACCTTGTAGGCTTGACAGGCACACCCAGATAACGAAAAGGTAGTGAATCTTCTTTAAAACCAGTCAAATTTAAGATCTCAACTTTCATCTGTTCATCCAACCTAGCAGAGATCACAGTTGACTTGGTCTTGTTGGGATACAGACCAGTACAGTCAGAAAAAAGATCCAGAGCAGACACCAACAATTCTACACTTTTTCTATCTCCATTACAGAAAACAAGTAAGTCATCTGCGAAACAGAGATGAGCAAGTTTCGTGGACTTACAATGTTGGTGAAATCTGAAAGCATCATCCGAAGTTACTTCCTTAATAGCATGGCCAAAATAATCCACAACCAGCACAAAAAGAAGAGGTGAAATAGGATCACCCTCTCTCAAACCCCTGCCACTATGAAAATAACCATAAGATTTGCCATTTACACCCACTGAGAAAGAAGCAGAAGTGATACAAGTCATAACCCAATCCACATATTGCAAAGGGAAATTTAAAGCCAATAACAGATTTCTCAAGAAATCCCAATCCACCGTGTCATATGCCTTTTGTATATCAATCTTAAGCAAACAGCTAGGCTTAACCCCCTTCCTATTATAGAGTTTGACAATATCTTCCGTAATCAAAATATTATGGATAATTGACCTTCCATGCACAAAAGCTGACTGAGAGGAATCCACAATATCAGGGAGAACCAGCCTCAAACGATTGCTCAATATTTTTGTAATTGTCTTATATAAGACATTACAACATGAAATTGGTCTCAAATCCCCCACAACCTCCGGATTGCAAATCTTAGGAATCAAAGTAAGGAGAGTAGAATTAACCTCCTTAAGTAATTTCCCCGAAGAGAAGAAACTTTGAATAACATCGCAGAACTCCTTACGAATGATAGGCCATGCCTTTTTAAAGAAGGTAGCATTAAAACCATCTGGACTAAGACTTTTCCTGCCATTCATATTAAAAACCACATCCTTTATTTCTTGAGAAGAGATTTGGGAGCATAAGAAGGATTTCTGATTCTCATTTACAAAGGAACCATAATGAATTGTGCTCCATTTCAATTTCCCTGAGCAATTTTGTTTAGTAAAAAAAGAATCAAAATGATTAGCCAAAAAATGCCCAATATCATCAGCATCAGTTAGAAGATTACCCTCAGCATTCTTAATACAAAACACCTTATTATGATATGAACTAGCTTTCAGTACCGAATAAAAGAAGGCTGAGTTCTGATCACCATACTTAATCCAGTCAAATTTTGTCCTCTGCTTCAGCATACTGGAAGCATCTTTCAAAGATAAAAGGTAAGATTTCTTTGCAGCAGATTCCACAGCAAAAAGCTCCTCAGATGGATTCAAATGAAGTTCCTTTTGAATTGAGGTTAACTGAACATACTCAGCTTGAGCCTTTGCAAAAATGTCCCCATATTTTGATCTGTGTAAACTTTGCAAGGGGAGTTTAAGACCCTTAAGCTTTTGAACGAGAGAGTACATAGGAGAACCCGTCTGACCATTACTCCAATGAGTAGCCACAATTCTCAAAAAATCAGGATTATCCGCCCACATATCACAAAACATAAAGTGCTTCTTTCTGATTGCTACCTTATTCAAGATAACATAAAGAGGACAATGATCAGAAAAACCTTCCTCCATCAACTGATAAAAAATGTCAGGGAAAAGACATAAACCTTCTGAGTTTGTAAGCACACTATCAATGCATGAGAAGATTTTACTATTGTGCCAAGTGAATTTATAACCAATAGATTTGACCACATTAAGATGGCAATCATTAACAAAAGTTTGGAAGTCAACAACCTCTTCTGCAGAAACTTCATTTCCACCAATTCTGTCATCAAGATGTAACGGATGATTGAAGTCTCCTAAAATAATCCACGGTTCGGTGATATTCATAGCAATCTCAGCTAAGCCAGACCATAAATGAAATCGTACTGACATCTCATTACAACCATGGACAAAGGTGATCAGAACTTGAAATTCCTATGAGTAACCAAACAATGTATAAACTGTCTGTGGATATAAATGCACTGCACCATTATTGGATCCTTCCAAAGCACCCAAATCCTACTCCTATGGTTCTCCGTAGCATTATGAAATATGTGAGCTATATATTCCAAAAGAAACACGACAAAGCCCAAAATTTACAACCCTAAGCACATAGCATATCTATATAAGTATTTTGAACCTTTGTATTCCTAACAAGAAAGAGTGTTCTATCTCTAAGATGATATTTGATGGTGCAAAAAACTTGTGTTGGGTCTCTCCTGACCTCTTTGAAAGTGTGACTGTTGCGTGCCTGCCAAATATTGTAAACGTAGGAAGCAAAAATGGTGTAGACAATCTGCTT
Source organism: Portulaca oleracea (assembly GCA_029582165.1). Lineage (NCBI taxonomy): Eukaryota > Viridiplantae > Streptophyta > Magnoliopsida > Caryophyllales > Portulacaceae > Portulaca > Portulaca oleracea. Next base: position 28,323,449 of record CM055889.1, on the reverse strand, counting down.
TTTAGCGTTGTTGGTTTTCAAGTTCAGAAACTTCCTAGACCAATCACCCCAGTTTGTAGCTATAGGCAAAACAATCCATGTGGATAGATGTTCCCTGACATTTTTTGCAAAATCACAGCTATATAGCAAATGCTCAATAGTTTCATCATGCTGCTGGCACATTGGACATGAGAGATTGATATCATGTATATGTAGCCTAGTTTTGACCTGAAGTCTCCCGTGAAGAGCCATCCAAACGCAGAAAGAGTGTCTGGGTGTGTTGTATTTATTCCAGACTAGCCTGGCCCATGGCCATTTAATGTTTCCTCTTGTTAACCAAGCATAGCCGTCCTTAGGGGAGTAGTGAATTTGCGGAGCATTGTACTGCTTAATCTTTTCCTTGACTGCATAGAGCTTCTTGAAGTACTAACAAGTGTCCCCCTTTGGTTGGTACTCCCACCAATCTTTCCCTTTAAGGTACCTCTCGTGAATCCATTTAACCCCAAAGCTCTCCTTATTGTTTGCAACAGCCAAAACCTGTTTAGCAATAAGGGCTGTATTCTAGTGTTTGAGATGCTTGATCCCCAGACCTCCACAAGTTTTGAAATGGCAGACCGTGTCCCAGCTGATTGGGGGGACTTAGCGTAATCAAAATTAGCACCCCAAAGAAAATTACGACAGATGGCGGTAATGTGATCAATTGCTTGCTGAGAGATGATCATGATTGCGGCCCGGTAGGTGAAAGCACCCATTATGACAGAGTTAATGAGTACGACTCTTGCATATATGATATATTGCTCGATCTCTAGCGTTTGATCCTCATTGTGGTTTTATCAATCAGCTTCTAGCAGTCGTTCTTGTTGAGCCGCCCATCAGTGATTGGCATGCCCAAGTAGTAGAAAGGAAGATCACTATCCTCAAAGCCAGTAATTTGCAGAATCCTTTGCTTCGTATCTCGTGGAACACCATTGATTAGGATCTTCGATTTGTTTGCATTAGAACTAAGTCCTGATGTTTTTTGAAAATGTTCCAGTGTACTCATTAATTTCTGGACAGTTTAGGGATCCGCAGCACTGAAGAGCATAAGGTCATCTGCAAAAATTAGGTGGGTAAGCTTGAAAGCATTGCAGTGAGGGTAAAATTTGAATTTTTCATCCTGAGCTGCAACGGACAGGCTCCTGGAAAGATATTCCATAGAGAGGACAAAAAGTAGGGGGGAAATTGGGTCTCCTTAGCGCAATCCTCTTGCTCCTTTGAAGTATCCATGCATGCCACCGTTGATCTGAATGGTGTATGATGGCGTGGTGATACAACTCATTATCCAATCTATAAATTGTTGTGAGAATTTATAGCCTTGGAGGATTTCTTTGACAAACTCCCATCTAACGCTATCAAACGCCTTCCTCAAATCTATTTTGAAAATGCATCTTGACTGAGTGGCTTTCCTTCGGAATCCTCGGGATAACTCATGACACATAAGGACATTATGGAGCAGTTCTCTACCGGGTATGAAAGCAGTCTGGCTTGCATTAATTAAATAATCAAGCAACGACCGAAGTCTTGAAGCAATCAGCTTAGAGACGGTTTTGTAGATGGTATTGCAGCAGGCAATAGGTCTGAACTCAGCTGCTGTTGCTGGGTTGTCTGTCTTAGGAATGAGCGTTAGAATTGTGGAGTTCGAGGCCGGGAGCATTTTCCCAATGGCAAAAAATTCTCGGACTGCTGCACCAAACAACTCTTTAATTTATGGCCAGGCATGCTTGAAAAAACTACTTGAGTAGCCGTCGGGCCCTAGAGATTTGTTATTAGGAATAGAGAAGAAAGCACTTTTAATTTCCTGATTACTGAAGGGAGTGCAGAGCTTTAGCTGCTGATGAACTGTCAATAAAAGCACATGAATTTTTTTTTTTCGAATTGGATTAGGAGCTTGTGAAAATATTCTACAAGATGCTGACCCACATTCTGAAAACCCGTAATATTACTTCTAGTGGAATCAATCAGAGCATGTACTGTTGCATTGTTCTTCCTTTTCTTCATTTTACTGAAGAAATATTTGGAACATGTATCACCAAGGAAACTGGCATCTAACTTGGTTTGTTGTGAGATAAGTTGTTGGGATGATTTTAAGATCTTTGTATAATGTTGTTTTGCAGCAGCTTCCTGCGCAGTCACCTGATCATTATTTGAGTTTTCTGTCAGCTGAATTTGGATGTACTGCAGCTTGTCACGCATAATCTCACACTGCCGATGTATGTCTACAAATTTCCTGCGATTTATATATATATATCCAATTTGCAAAAGTAGGGATTATTAGAATGATTATATATATATATATATATATATATATATATATATATATATATATTGTTAGTTAATTAAAGGTCTAACCTTAGTTGTGAAAATATGACCGAATTGCTGTTAGTTATACCCGGTTGAGTCAAGATCGACTTCCGGTGGATACTAGAGTCACCGAAATATTGTCACACCGCAAACCCAAGTCTCGTGATGGTAGGCCGTGTTAAAAGGATAGAGAGAGTGTTGAGAGAGTGGTTAATTGTATGTATGGCAGTATATCTAAGCAACCCCTAATCATCTCTTTAAGTAGTACAAAACATACTTAATAGAAGAAGTGATTGGTGGGGACCTTTATGACTATTGTAACAGCCACATCAATGAGTAATTAATCCCATTGATTATGTAATCGTTACTTGTCTCATCAAAAATAATACTCGCACTCGCCCATATAAGCCTTAATCAAAACAACTCTCCCACTAAGACATCTCTTTACACTTCTTACCAGGAATCGGGCGTGCGACCAAAATAAACTAGTAGTATCATATTAAGTCACCATCTAACTAACAAAACGAAAAAAAAAACCGATCCCTTGAATCATCCTTACATCACCATATGGCATACTATGTCCTTTTATGCCTAACATGTCATATGATTATATTTCCTATATAATCGCTCGGGATGACATGGTGAAGATGAATCGATTCTTCTTAGACACTCATGACATTTCAACTTCGTAAGACTGCTTTCTTAATGCGTTCCGCTTAACTGTATAATCTCATGGCTCTTGGAGTTCACACTAAAGGAGCAACATCCAACTTGTTTCAACATCATAGTTCGTAGGTTAAAGGGTATCGTACAAATCGACAATATAGTCACAGGGCTCACACCGTGATAATGAAGGGATTCTTTTGTCACTCCCTTTAGGTCGACAAAGCGCACATGTATGAAATATTGAAATATGTGTCATGGTATAACTCCCACTAAGGTGACCATGTCACTCTCTGCGAATTAATAAGTCTAATTCTTACTCAAAAAATAACTTGAGCCACTAGATTTACATACTAAACGTAAATCATCCACTCCATTTTGGCTTTAAGGCTTTAACATGAAAACTACGACATTTCATAAGTGGTTCTCAGAGAAACTCATCTTCAACTTATGAAGGCGATTATCATTTATACAATTATATACTCAAAGTATGAATACTGATTCATGTTACGCATGTAGTGTTGAGTAGGAATTTGAAATCATGTTACACATCTATTGTCAACATGATTCAGTCTCATCCTACCCGCTACCTAAGCATTAGGAAACCCTTGTTAGTATGAATCCCACACAGGCCAATACCATGATTAATTAAGATATGAATCCCACACAGGCCAATACCATATCTTCATAATGACCTAAACTTATTTTGCATTCTCGTTAATCATTATTCAAATGTTTCTACTTTGTACCGAGTACTACAACATCATAGCATCACAATGATAGTATGAACACAGTCTCTTTACAGTTCTAGGCTAACAAGACCTACAAAAGGGACACTATTTGCCTTCTATTCAAAATTCTACTTGGATATTATACCAACTCAAAACCGGGTGCATATAAATTGACTAACATAATAGACAGTCACAACAGACACACAAAGTTCCACCACAGTTCCGTCAGTGTAGGTGTAATTGTCATATGCACAGGGAGTTAGGGCTTCCAAACCTAAGAATCTAAAGAGTTCTCACCTCTAGGCTTAATGTTCAAGGTTTTGGATATTTGGTAGACACAAAGACTAAAAGACAAAAGAAAAACTACAATTAAAAAGGTAAAGAGCTTGAGGGTATTATCGGGCCTCCTATCGGGAGAAAGAGGGTCGGTGAAGAGGTTTAGGGATGATTCATAGGCAAGTTATTCAACAAGAGAGTTAGGAGAATGAATTAACATCGAATCCCTCTCACCTGAGTTAGGATTCGATGCTTAGTCTCTAGATTCCACCACTATTCCCATAGGGATGATTTCTAGGTAGCATTAATGGCTTAATTCTCCTAATCGGACACTAATCACACGCTAATTGTATATTAGTGTCTAATTTATCCATCCATAACCCTTCAATTCAATGTTCAGAGATAATCTATCAGTTCTCGACATCAAGAGTATCGACATCTATTGGAGAGGTATAGTAGGAAGTGCTAAATCATTCACCGAATCATCCAAAACCACCCAACCTAACCTAAGCCCGGATTTCGTGGTTTTAGGAATGATCGGTATCCGGTTATCAAGTGTGAGGATTGCAAGGATAACTAGCATCAATTTCCCTCTTTCGAGTGGTAAATTGATGTATACATTCCAAAGCCCATCATCACTCTCGCATGTGACAACCCTTGTTAGTATTCGAACGTAATCCAAACTAATCGGTTCCAAAATCTCTCTCGCCAGAGTTAGGATTAGAACTAATTACTCCTACTTTTATCTCCAAGTAAATGTGGGAAAGGATTCATTACCTCTCGGCACCAAAATCCTCCACATTGAGAGGAAATAGAGGAAGGGAACACTTAATTACCTCATTAATCACCCTAATCCTACTAATCCAAGCCTAATCCCCCATTATGGGCCCTAGTTACCCTCTAACCTTAGAGGAACTAGCAACACATAATTAAGACTAACACTACTTCAATAAGAATAATCAGCTTAACGTTTAATAGGATTCTAGTAAAAGCTAACATAACAATACTAATGAAAGCAATTAAGAATCAAAAGCAAGGTAATCAAACAAGTAATTGAACCAATCGAAAGTTGAAATTAAAGTAGAAGAAGAAGAAGAAACTTACAAGAATTTGGTAGTAATTGATGCTCCAAAGGTAAAGAAGACCATGATGAAAGATTCAGTTACAAAGATAAACCTTAAAGTGACATTTAAAGAATTCGCCATTGGGAGAAAACCCTAATCTAATCCTACCTAAAACTAAAAGCTAAACACTTTAAGACTAAATTTAAGACCTTGTAATGAATGCTAAAACCTAATTTTGAAAGCTGTTGGGAAAGATAGTCAAGTGTCAATATATATACAATGGAGGAAAAGGTCAAAACTAAGTCGTTTTTGCACCAAAATTAAGTCGGCGGAATGTTTAACGTTTTCCTAACAGAGTAGGACAACGACCGTTATAACTCGAGGAGTTGGGTCCCTAATATTCAGTTTCGGTCTTAGGTTCAAGGGAGGTTCCATGTGACAAAGTTTAGGTATGATTTCACGTAGATTTTAATTAAGGAAAGCAACGGCTCGGACGTAGTACCAGACCAACCTAATGTGAGACTAAACACATATTCTGTGGTATTAGGAGCGATCGGTATTCGGTTATCGGGTGTGAGAATTACACACATAGAATAACATCGATTTCCCTCTCTCAAGTGGTAAATCGAAATTTACTTCCAAAAATCTGTCATCACTCTCGCATATGACGGACCTTGATAGTATTTGAATGCAATTCTAGCTAATCAATTCTAAAATCCCTCTCTCGAGTGGATTAGGAACCAATTAATCTCACCTCTATCTCCAACTCGATGCTTGGGGGAGGCTTAATTGCCTCTTGGCACCAAAATCCTCCGATCCAACATTGAGTGAAAATAGTGGAAGAATACCTAATTACCTCATTGATCACCCTAATCCCACTAATCTATGCCTAATTCCATAGTAGGGGCCCTAATTACCCCCTAATCCTAAGGGATTTAGCTACTCATACTCATGATGAACATAAACTCAAAAATCAAAACTAGGTTTAATCTAATTCTACCACAATAATCCAAAACAAGCATAAAAAACAATATTCAAAGCAATTAATGGCACTAACTAACAAAATTGCAATAATCAAAGCACACAAATATGAGAGAGAGTAGTGATACTCACTAATAAGGGTTTCAAGGTGTAACGACCCGAAGAAAATCGCCCCTTAATATGTACTTATTAGTTTAAATAATCACGGTTAGCGATAAACCACGAATAATTAAAGCGCGTGTTCCAAAACTTTTGTTTTACTAACCTATTATATGTTTTGCAAGACTTGAACAGTGCAACGATCGTCAACAAATTAGTTTAATTTTCTTTTCTTGAGAAATCGCTACCGATAATTTTTACGGTGATTCTAATCGTACATGAATTCTTTTACCGGGACCAATGTACCGGGTTCTTCTTTATTCGAATTGATTTAAGGTTATCAATATGAGAAATTTTATGGAGGTGTTGGATATATTTATTTGGGTTCCAATAATATTTTTACGGTTTAAGAAATTTCGGTAATTTGGGAAACTAGGGAGAGATAAGTATAAGAGCGAGGAATTAAATTGGATGATTTTTGGCCGCAATTGGGTCATATGGCCTGCTGATCCAAGAAGAAGGAGGAAGGGGAAGACTCTTTTGGGTTTGTGTTATATATGATTCATAGCTAGGAGGGCGTATCATTGTTGTTACAACTTAAAATCTCACTCATCTCTCAAACTCTCACTTTGCTCCCTCTCTCACCTGAAACCATCCAACTCCCCCACCCACTGTCCAGCCGACGCCCGCTGCCCAGCCACCATCAGCCACGCCGGCACTTTTCCGGTCACCTCCCGGTCGCCATCGCCGTTGACGCACCACCACACCACCTTCATCATCCTCCTTCATTCTCTTCTCCTCTTGCAAGAGTAATTTCATCCCTCTTCTTCTCTTCTCTTTCCTTATGGAAATCACTGTTACAATATGATTTTTAGGAGATTTTTATGTTGTTTCAGAGGAAAATCAATTGGTTTTAGAGTTCAACAAGAGAAGGGTGGAGAAATCCAAGCATCAAGAAGAGAATTTAGGTGAGTTGTGATGGATTTATGTTTTAGTAATTGAATAAAGTGAAGAGTGTAATAGTTTAGGAACATGCATGTTGTTTTCTAATCAAAAATCACTGTGGAAAGATGGCGATTTTATCAAGGTGAAGTGCATGTGTGTAGATTAGTCTTAGAGTGAGTAAAAGGAAGGTTTTTAAGTGGTGCATGTTGAATTATGTATGAGATTCATGAAATAGATGAAGTGTTGGTCTTAAATGCCTCTAAAATGGACTCAAATGATAACTTTCTGGGTGTTTATGTTCTGGAAATTTATGTTTATGATTGAAAGGAATGTGTTGACCAGTGATTATGGAAAATCATGAAGTTTTAATCATGCATGCAAGGGTTTTGTAAGAGATGTAGTAGTCTGGTCGGTTTCTGAAAATTTTAGAGGAATTTAAATATGGTTTTGACTCATTTTATGGTGTGAAGGGGTAGATAAAAGTGTTAGCTAACACCCGGTTTTTACAGTTCGTCGTTTCGATAAGTATTTTAGAATTTATGGCCAAAATCGTAAACCCGCGCAAGTCTGAGATTTTTATGATGGCAGAACAAAGATGGGTGTTTTTCGTCTAGTTAGAGGTTACTATGGCCTAAGGTCTGAACATAAAAGTTTTAGGGGACGCTCTAAGCTTTCCAGAATGGTATGGTAGGCATCCATAGGACGTCGGGTGAGAGAGTTATAAGCTTTTGTTAGAAGGATAAAAATTCTGAGTTTTCCAGAAATAATACGAGTGTGACCGCCCTTGTTCTAGGCTAAAATTCGACCTCTTCCCAAGCTTAAATCAATTGATGATGATAATAAAAGTTGGAGTTTGACTCTAGAGCTTTCCGTGGAGAGCTTATAGGCCCAAAACCGATCAATATAAACCAAGATATCGCTTTCCGAAAAATGCTAGTCGACACTTGCAAGTTCTGGGCAGATTAGGTGTTCAAGTATTTTAACCCTTTTTTAATCATGTTTTTGGTCCTTTTGATTAACTACAAAGTTGTAAGGCATATTTTAAGCTTTCCGGAAAGTCCTCTTATGCGACGATATGATGTCTATGGTGAAAGTTGTGATCCTTTCATTGTACGTACGGAATTAAGTCTACAATTCGAGCGGTTATTCTATTAAAGATATCTTTTCCCTCTCTTAGCTAAATAAAGGTCTAATTCTAAATTCCTCCTCTTTTCTAAGTTCCTCCAAGTGGTCGTTGGTCTTCCGCTGTTCAAGTCCCTGCTCGTCCTGTTCGTATTCTGGAGTCTTCAGGTACGTATATCGCCTGATGTTTATGCATAACTGCATAATTTATTCTTTTTATGCCAAGTTTTATATGATTATTTTATCGTTCATGCTTACATGAAATTTCTTATAAGTTGTGTTCAAAGTTTACGCAAGTTTTATGAATTTTAAATATCACGGTTAAATTAGCAAGTTATTTTACTAAGTAACTCACCTGATTTTAAGTATTTATGTTACTTTATGTATCATGTTCAAGTGTAAGTAAGTCTTATGTGACTTTATGTACCCACGTATGATTTATTCTCTTAAGCCTATTTCGCTATATTTACTGTAATATCCATGCTCTAGGCAAACTCTTAGATTTTTAGGCTCAAGATGTTATACGAGTCTTATGAATTTCAGTTACCAGGGTTTAATTATCAAGCTATTTTATATTCTAATTTAAGAGCTTATATTAGGAAATCTTTTATGTTAGGGACTTTCACAACATTTCCATTCTTCGGTTAATAAAGGTAAAGCATGAATAAAGTTCGATCTAAAGTACAATTCTTATTCAAAGGATGGGTTAAGTTATGATTACAAGGTGGATAAAAATCTCGTTTTATTAAGAACCTGAGGTCCAGGTTCCAAGTTTCTAAAAAGTTTCATAAAGGCCTCGCCCATGTGTTATCGTGCTGTAGAGCACCCATGCTTAATCATGCCATAGTGCACACCAGGATAATCGTGCCTTGTGCACACCAGGGAAAAATACAAAGATAGTGCCTAAAGTGCACCTCATGGAAATATGGCTAGTATAGGACATTGTCTACCATCCGGATCTCCCGATCGGTCCGGGTATGCGCATACGGAGGCTTAGCCAATGATCGCAAGTAGGGGGCCGTCAGGATAATAACAGGGTAACCAAGTTTAAGTTTTTTTTTTTAAGTTACTCAAGTCTTTTGAACCAAAGTAAAGCTTTACGAGTCACATGCCAAAATTTTTATAAGTCTTGGTTGATAAGGGTTAAGGTCAAGTTTATGTGATGGCTTTGTATGTTATATGTAAGATTTAAGTTCTTTTGAAATTATGTTATGTTACTTTTAATGATATATTATTTCTAGGGTTATGGTTATGTATGTTACTTTTATGAGGAAGAACTCAAAAGTATTTTCATCTAAGTTGGGATTTAAGTACAAGTTAAGTTATACTTTCCATGTACAGGTTGAGTAAGGTCAAGCTATGTAAGTTATGCTACCTTTTATTGTTTGTTTGTAAATTATTTTGTTTTTAATGTTTTGGAACCGCGCCAAATAATTAAAACGAGTTATGGAAAGATTCTTACGTTATTAGGGGTATACGTACTGAGTTTAACTCACATTTCGAAGTTTTATGTTTTCGTTTTAGGGATCTCGGCAAAGGAGAGTGGAAAAGCCCCGGGAGGACGAAACCCTAGAGCACCTTAAGGAAATTTGAAGATGATTAGAGGCTCTCCATGAAGGATTTAAAAGAAATTGTGATTTAATGGCTTGTATAATTTCTTTTGGGTTGTTTTATGTTGTTTTGAGGTGGTTTAGCTTAAATTATGCTGATGATGCATGTTTGAAGTTGGTTTATGGTTGATGGCTGTTGTTGGGTTTAGTCTTAGCCTTGTCCACCTTCGTAGACGGTGGTAATTCTCTCGGGTGTTTATCCGCTGCTAATCATTGGGTTAAGTGAATCATTAGCTTAATCTAGTGGTTAGTAACCTAGGGGTGCTACAGGTATAAATTCTAAAACCCTAACCCTAAATTCTACATTGTCCATCTTTTGTATTCTGCTAATATTTAGCTAGCTATCATTTTGTAGTCATAGTATTATACATTGTTCGATGTGTTGAAATCATGTATAGAACTTAAGTTGTGAGTTGAGGTTTTTTTTTCTATTAAAAAGGCTATTATTCTTTGTTACCCTGATTAATAAATTCCTAAGGTCAGTGTTCAAGTCACTACTATTGTTATCAGTATGATTCGGGGTGTAACTAATGAATTGATTAGGGTTAGTGGTGAGTAAGGAGTCAAAGTTATAGGTCGGATAAGAATTGGATGATTTTATTATATTGGAGATGTTGCATTTTTTTAGGATGAATTTTGGGGTGACTTTGGAAAATTACCATAATTATTAAAGGTGGAATTAAATAAAAATATTTGGATGGTTGGTACTCTAAGGAGTTAAGTTTAATAGGTACTTGGAATTTCGGGTGTTGTTGAATATGGATGAGTTATAAGTACTTTATCGAAACAATGCAAATTTGAACCAATTGTCTTTTTTTTATTATTTTTTGACCCCTTTTTAGTAAGTCTTAGATTTTATGATCCAAAATAGAAGTGCTAGAGGACTCTTTGAGGTTTCAAGAAAGGTATAAATCATCTTTATACAATGTCGAGACACCGAGTTATGATCTCTGATAGTGGGGTGGAAATCTGTCCAGTTTTGGAGAAGAAAAAGAATGAGCGAGATTATGTTGTCTGATTATGGAAATAATGTTAGGAAAGTTAGGTTGGCTTTTTCTTTAGAATTTTGGGGTTTGTGGGTACTCTTTCGAGGAGTGTAAGGTAGAAGTGTGTGTACTAACTTTCTGAAACAAGTTTTAATTAGAATTTATTCGTTTATAGGTTCGGTTTAGGTCGATTTGTGTAGCGAGCTCAAGTAAATTTGGTGAAGTGAAGTAAAGACCTCCAGGTAATGTCTATGTCCTAAACCCGTTGGGATGCACTTTAATTGTTTTGATTGATTTTAAGTTGCTTTGCGATTTGCATCCTGAAGGGATTTTATGATGGAAAATTTGACTGTCTGTTTTTAGATGTTGAAATGTGTACTTTGAATAATTAAATGTGGACAGTCTTTTAGTGTGTGTGTTTGGAAATGGTTTTGGAATATTGGGATTGGATTCGATTGGATTGTTTGAGTTCGGATGGTATGATATTAGACCTGATTAATAATTCAAATGTGACGTAAACGTGGGTTCGGGCAACTGTAAAGCAGTTTTTGTAGGACCTCAGTATTGTCGTTCTCTCTCAGGGAGCTAGGGGCCTTGGCTAAAACTAATCGACTCTAGGTAAGGTTTAAGATCATGGGATAACAAGGAGATTGTGATGATGAACAAAACAAACACAACTATAGTTCAGTCAAATGGGAACTATGGGCGTCGGGAGATTTCAGGACGCAAACGGTGACTAGGAAGAGGGTTTCGCAACTAGAAAGCGACAAAATAGTGGAACAAAATGACAATCCCGTCAAAATAAACCCACCGGATTTCCTTTTCCAAGGATAATCCGGATTAACTTCCTAAGAGCCCACCACGGACCCGGAGGGTTAAAAGAACGGGACTCTCTAGTTAGCTCCTATTCACTTTCGTGAATAGAATACAAACTAACCCAATCTAAACACACCATTCACATCCTTAGTTTCTCCCTAACCCATAAGGGTTCTAGCCTCTAATCATCTTATCTAACATGCTAAACATAATAATAACTTCATTCATGCTTCAAATAGAATGTATCTAGAAATTCCAAGCAACAATGGTAACAATCAACAAACACCAAGTAATCTAATAACAAAAATAGAGATTAAAGAGTAATTAGATGAACTAAAAAAAGTAAGAGTTAAGAAATGCTCATTAATTTGATGCTGAAAGAAGATACTCCAGAATAATAAGAATCCAATGCTCCAAAAATAATATAAGTCTTCAAATCTTCAATAGAAATCCAGTAAAATCCAGTGCAAGAACAATAATCCAAGATCGGGAAAATTTTCCCGATGTTGATGGTGCCCAGTGGATTTTCCCGAGGCAGATCGGATTTTCCCGATGTTGATACTGCCCAACGGATTTTCCGAAGCAGATGATTGTGCTGGTGACATACATAGCAACTTTTATTGCTTTGGCAGACTAGAAGATCGTCATGAGGATGAGTTTTGGACGATAGTCACTTGAGTTGGATAGATACCATATGTGATTAGAACTCCCTCTAATCTTGCTCTTGATGATTAGTAGCTGAGTCTGAGCCTCTGTGTGAGATGAATTTCTTTGGTTCTCCCTCTTTTCTCGATGAGTATGCATATACTTGGTCTTCTAGACTCTTATGCACGTATGCATGACTGTTGAATTTATGCACGACCTCTTAATGCAATGATTAGGAGAATATGTACATGAACAGTATTTTACAATACATGTGACTCAACATGCAAACAACCCCCAATACCAAGACTAGAACGATGACTCCCTAAGTGTCAGAGCATCTCGACATATAATTTCAGGACGGAGCAGGATAGGTGAGGCTTATGACGAGGCCTGATGATGAAGGCATTGCCCTGGACGACTTGTCTAGTCCTTTACTTCCACGGATCATTGTGGAGATAGTTAGAGCCCCACTGCAGGTCATGTGAAAGCTAGGGGAGCCCCAAGTTTAAATGACTTCTTAACTTCTCTTGAGTCGGATGCAATTAGCAACCGATGTGGTCGATTTCAAGGCTTCTATGGATGGCACGAGAGCCACATAAAAAATAAAAAAAAAAACTCCTAGAATCTACTTGACTTCCTTGGGAGGCAAGACGACCGAGAATGGGTAGTTTTTGGGGATTTCAACTACGTCATATTCCCAAGTGAGAAGAATGGTGGTCGCCCTTTCGATTTCAGCAAAGCAGTAGACTTCATGAGCATCTTGGGTAGGTGGGACATGAAGGCCACCCATACACATGGAGCAATAGGAGGGAGGAAAAAGATTATATTGAGGAGCGGCTAGATAGGTTTGTTGGGAATGATAAATGAAGAGAGAAGTGGCCTTTTGCAAGAGTGGAGAACATCAGCTGGGAAAGATCCGACCACCTCCATATTGTGATGGAACTACAACCGGTGAACCAAATAAGGGGTGGGATGGCTAGACAGGCCAAAAAATTCGAGGCGTTATGGACTGGGTAAGCAGAATTCGAGGAGGAAGTTAGAAGGAAGTGGACTGAAACAAAAAGTGACCATGATAACATAACAGTAAAGCTGATGGCTTATGGAGAGAATTTCGCTAAATGGGGCAAAGCTAAGTTTGGCAGGATGGGACTGCAAATCGAAGACTTGAGGCGTAAGTACAGGGACTTGTGTAGCATGACTCCGACTCCTCAGACCTTGAAGGAGCTTAAAGAGACGGAACAATCCCTGTTTCAGCTAGAGCTCTTGAACGAGAAGTTTTGGGCTCAACACGTCCATCACCAAGCTCTAAGAGAAGGTGACTGAAACACAACCTTCTTCCATGCACGTGTGAGACAACGCCGGTGCAGAAATACAATTAACAAGATCGTCGATCAGAATGGAGTACCTCAAACCACAAAGGAGGGTATCCATCACGTAGTGGTGGACTTCTATAAGCAACTCTTCTCGTCCTCCAACCCGGACCTGACGAACGCCAAAATCGTGGAGCTGGAGGGATAACTAGGAGAGACTGAAAAGAGCAAACTCCTGTCCCTGAAACAAATGGGGCCCACAAAGGCGTCGGGACCAAATTGTTTTTGCGCACTTGTGGGTGAGGGAGTGACTAAAGTGGTTTTGGGGGTATTGAATGGGGGAGAGATGCCTGATGGGCTCTATCACACACTGATATCCTTAATCCCGAAAACGAGGAGCCTAGAGCAGATGAAGGACCTCAGACTGATTGCTCTATGCAATGTGACCTACAAATTAATTTCCAAGGTCTTGGCCAATCGACTCAAGCCTCTGCTAAACTCCATCATTGACAGCCGACAGTCAGCCTTCATATCAGGGCGACTAATTTAGGATAATGCAATTGTGGCATTCAAAATTTTTCACTACCTCAAGAAAAGAAGACGGGGAAGAAAGGTTGGATGGCGGCAAAGATCGACATGAGTAAAGCTTATGATAGGGTTGAGCGGAAATTTCTGCGGCTGGTTATGGAAGAAATGAACTTCCCGACGAGCTGGATAGCCCTTTTTATGAAATGTGTAGAGACTATTTCGTACACATTCTACATAAATGATGAGCAAGTGGGCCTCATAAAACCTGAACGGGGATTACGGCAGGGCGATCCGATTTTCCCCTACTTATTTCTCCTTGTTTCAGAGGGTCTGAGTGCACTGATAAATAGAACAACCAGGGAGGGAAAATGGAACGGAGTCAAGATATGTCGCTCAGCCCCGGCAATCTCGCATGTACTCTTTGCGGATGATAGCTTATTTTTTATTAGGGCCATAACGGAGGAGGTGTAAACCCTGAAAGAGGTACTACAACAGTTTGAATCGATGTCGGGGCAACATATAAACTTTGAAAAATCTGAAATCTTCTTCACCGAAAACGTGGAGGAGAGGAAGAGGAGCAGGCTGCTTGAACTGCTCGAGATTAAGGAAATGGCAGAACAAAAAAGGTACCTGGGACAGCCACTGCTAATTGGAAGGTTAAAAAAAATCATCTTCGAGGATCTGAAGAAGCGGGTGTGGCACAAGATGTAAGGATGGAAAAAACTCTTTCCCAAGCAGGAAGGGAAATCTTGCTGAAGGCGGTTGTTTAGGCGATCCCAACATACACCATGAGCATCTTCAAACTACCCCTCTCTTTCCACACCGATGTCCGGAGCATGATGAGCAACTTTTGGTGGAAAGGTAATGCTAAGAAGCGGGGTATACACTAGCTGAATTGGAGTAAGATGCGCCACAGGAAGACAGTAGGCGGAATGGGTTTCCGGGATATGGAAAGTTTTAATCTGGCAATGCTAGCCAAGCAAGCATGGAGAATCATCATACAACCGGAGTCACTCGTAACGTTAGTATTGAAGGCACGATACTTTCCCCGAGGGAACCTCTAGAGCGCAGAGGAGGGATATAGACCGAGCTTTGTGTGGAGAAGCCTACTGGAAGGGAGAAACCTTCTAAACCAAGGGTTGGGTGGACGGTAGGAGGTGGAGCGTCTATCAAGATATGGGGGACAAATGGGTTAGCAACAACAGATCTTACTTCCTGGGGCAAGTGCCAAATGGGAGGAAGAGTGGAAGGTGCAGTCCCTCTTACAGGTTGGGAACGAATTGATGTGGAATGAAGAAGTTCTGCGAGCTCTATTTGATGACGAGATAGTTCAGAACATCAAAGTTATTCCACTGCCAGCAAATCGGCATCCGGACCAAATGAGATGGTTGTTCACGAAGAATGGGAAATACACGGTAAGGACCGCCTACCACCTGGCGTGTAGCCCAACAATGGCGTCCTCAACCTCAAATGGAAAACCTATAGTGTGGGATTATGTTTGGAAATTGCAGACTCATCTTAGAGTGCATAATACAATATGACGATTTGCTCAGAACGTACTCCCAACCAAAGCAAACCTTACTCGAAAGCGAGCAATAGAATCCTCACTCTGCGGAATCTGCGAAAGAAGTGTAGAAACCCCGAGGCACACTTTCTTCGAATGTCAGTGAACACATGATGATGTATCCAAGGTCACTATGATCAGAGTATTGACCTCACAGTACACCACATTAACACAAAACACACTGATTCTGGCCTCAAAACAGAGAATGAAGCATAATCACACCCAAAACAGACCTCACACAGAAAATCAACTACAACCTCCTTAAAATAGAGCACAAACACCAATGAACAAATGGATGAAATAGATGATGATGAAATGATGATCGGATGAACAAACTTACAATCAAATAGTAATCGAAGATAGTCTTGAGGCTCTAGCTGATACAGGCCCACCACACCTAGAACTTCAAGGGCAATGGACTGGATGATCTCAATGGATACAAGCACACCACCGTCGAGATTACCAAGCTCTACACCCACCACAAGGATTGCCAAATCCTTGATACTCTAGTAGAATTAACCAAGGTTGAGAGTTTAACGTCACTCACAAATAAGAGGCTCAATTAAGGCACTCAAAATGCTATTAAATTCACTGATAGATGATCCTCACAAGCTGCCAATTACAAAATATATAAAGCTAGGGTTGAGCTAGATGATTAAGGGTTTTCCCCTTTGCTCAAGAAACATTCCTAATCCGGCATTAAGCTACTTAACTAACTTAGTAAGCTAATTAAGGCTCATTACAAACTGTATGATATCAAAATAAAATGAAATAAACTCTAACAAACGTGTTTTCTTTATTACAAACGGTTATATCACCTCACAAGCTGGAAATGGCCTCAACAGCTTGGAAGTGAGTCTTCGTGGAGGACCTTAATGCAGTATCACCTCATAAAACTGGAATATCTTCAATAGTCCAGAAGTGATGTCTTCAAAGAGGACCTCAAAACTGGCAGATATCTCCACTGAGTTGGAATGTTCTCAACAGCTCTAAAGTGAAGTCTTCAAACATAGGTGAGGACCTCAATCCAAAGATATGGAATTGAGAAATAACCTCACTAGTTGCTTTGTTGTTGATCTTTGATGTTGTTCTTTGGATGACCTCGACGTCTTTGGACCATCATGAAACACTCCTGGATGTCAGTGTTTGATGCTGTTGATGATGGCCTTGGAGTTGGTGTTGGTGAGGTCGTTGTTGCTGCTGGTTCTGGACTCTGATCTTCAGATGGAGGACCTCCATCATCCTCCCCAGGTTGAGGAAAGTTTGTCCTCAAACTTGGAAGGTCTTTATGTTTTGGAACGTAAGGCCTCAAATCTGTAACGTTGAATGTACCACTGCCTCCATAGTCTTCAGAAAGGTCTAACTTGTAAGCATTGTCTCCAATCTTCTCTAGCACTTCAAAAGGTCCATCTGCTCTTGGTGTCAACTTTCTCTTCCTCTTACTTGGAAATCTATCCTTCCTTAGATGAATCCACACTAAATCTCCTGGTTTGAAAATCATCTTCCTCCTATGCTTGTTTACTAATGTAGAAACTTGCTCAGAATACTTGATAATCTTCTCCCTAACTTGCTGATGAAGCTTCTTGATGTCCTCTGCATGTTTACCTGCTTCATAACTAAACCTCACAGAATTTGTTAGTGGTGATAAATCCCATGGAGTTATAGGATTTCTACCATAGATAACCTGGAATGGGGAAAGGCCAGTTGCCTTTGATGGTGCTCTATTGAAAGCAAATTCAGCATGAGACAAGAGGGTGTCCCATCCTGTTTTGTTTGTGGATATCAGTGACTTCAATAGTGTTCCGAGTGTCCTGTTTGTGACCTCTGTTTGCCCATCAGTTTGGGGGTGACAAGTTGTGCTATACTTCAATTGAGTACCCAACTTCTTCCAAAGAGTAACCCAAAAAAGACTTAGGAACTTCACATCCCTATCTGAAACCATGCTCCTAGGAACTTCATGTAACCTCACTACCTCTTGGAAATACAATTCGGCCACCCTCACAGCATCATCGGTGGTATGGCATGCAATGTAATGAGCCATTTTACTGAATCTATCCACAACTACCATAATTGAATCTTTTCCTCCTTGAGTTTTTGGTAGACCAACAATGAAGTCTAGGCTGATGTCCTCCCAAGGACTGTTTGGTACTAGCAAAGATGTGTATAGCCCTTGAGGTAAGCTATGACTCTTTAAAATCTGACATGTAGCACACCTCCTGATCCAATGCTCAACATCCTTCCTCATTTTAGGCCAACAATAATGTTCCTTCAGCATAAGAAGGGTCTTCTCAATACCAAAATGTCCTGCCAAGCAACCTCCATGAACTTCAGAGATCAACAACTCCCTAAAGCTGCTCCTTGGAATACATAGCCTTGCTCCTTTGAAAAGAAATCCCTGGTCTATATGGTATAGACTTTGAGGATGTCCCTGGCATTTCTGGTACAACTCTCCAAAATCTTCATCATTCTCATACAAAGCTTTCAACTGTTCAAAACCAAGCACTCTTGCATCCAAAACTTGCAATAACAAATACCTTCTGGACAATGCATCAGCTCCTTTGTTAAGCTTCCCAGATTTATGATGGATCACAAAATGAAATTGCTGCATGAACTCCATCCAAGTAGCATGCCTAGTGTTGACTTTATACTGTCCCTGAATGAATTTGAGGGCCTCATGAACACTGTGCAGAATAAATTCAGTTCCAATAAGATAATGCCTCCAATGTTGCAAAGCTCTAATGATGGCATAGAACTCCTTATCATATGTAATGTACTTCCTCTTGGCCTCATTGAGTTTCTCACTGAAATAAGCTAATGGTTTTCCTTCTTGAGTCAACACTGCTCCAATGCCCACGCCTGAGGCATCACATTCCACTTCAAAGACTTTGGCAAAACAGGGTAATGCCAAAACTGGTGCTGAGGTTAACTATCTTTTCACCTCCTCAAAAGCTTTTTGTGCAGCTGGTGTCCAAGTAAAGCTCTTCCCCTTCACTAACTCAGTCATAAGAGCTAAAATAGTGCTGAAGTTCCCCACAAATCTCCTGTAGAAAGATGCTAACCCATGAAAACTTCTGATCTGCTGGATTGATGTTGGAACTGGCCACTCTCTGATGGCTTTAACCTTCTCTTCATCTACTTGAATACCCTCTGATGTCACAATATAACCAAGGAATATAACATGGCTAGCGAAGAATTGACACTTCTTGAGGTTCCCATACAACTGCTCTCTACTCAAGATCTCCATAACACTCCTCAAATGTTTCACATGATCCACTTTAGACTTGTTATAAATGAGTATGTCATCAAAATAAACAACAGCACACTTCCCAATCAAAGGTTTCAGAACTTGGTTCATAAGCCTCATAAATGTTGAAGGTGCATTTGTTAAACCAAAATGCATGACTAACCACTCATACAGACCTCCCTTAGTCTTAAAGGCTGTCTTCCACTCATCTCCCTCATAAATTCTGATCTGGTAATATCCACTCCTCAAATCAATCTTTGAAAAGACAGTTGAGCCATGGAGCTCATCAAGCATATCCTCAAGTCTTGGGATAGGATATCTATACTTGATAGTAATCTTGTTGATGGCTCTACAATCAATACACATCCTCTGACTTCCATCTTTCTTAGGAACCAACAAAGCTGGTACTGCACAAGGGCTCAAGCTCTCTCTGATCATTCCTTTCTCCAACAACTCATCAACTTGCCTCTGGATCTCATTGGTTTCAGTTGGGGTCATTCTATAGGCTGGTTTGTTTGGTAAGATAGATCCTGGGACAAGGTCAATTTTATGCTGGATGTCTCTTTTAGGGGGTAAACCTGATGACATTTCTTCTGGAAAAACATGTATGTACTGGTTGAGGATGGGTTGGAATAATGGATGGCTATTTTGTGAAATTTGGTTCATTTTGTAAGGTGGTTCTTCATCGAGGTTAAGCAAAACAAACTCATACATTCACGTAACTCATGATGTTCAGCTGGTAAGATCACATCAAGGGATGGTTCAACAATGAGGTTCTGGGTTCTTTTTGTGAGCTGGGATGGTTTAAGTGGGGTGAGGACAATTTTTTTGTGGTTTAGGTTAAGGGAATATGTATTGGCTCTTCCATCATGGTTAACAAATCTATCAAACAACCAAGGTCTTCCCAACAATAAATGACATGCATCCATAGGTATAACCAAGGTTGTTAAAATCGGGATACTAACTCGAAACTATGGGAAAGTTAGGATCGGAATTTAGCCCATGTAGGATCGTGGATCGTGTGTAAATAGTAGAATCGTATCGACGATTTTGGACCATAAAATCGTAGGATCGTAAACCAAGATCGGGATTTTAATAACTATGGGTATAACATCATACCACACTTCATCTTTGTAAACAGAACAAATTGAAAAATTCACAAGGCATCTGGATGAAATTTTGATACCTTTGCTTTGACTCAACCACTGGATGGTGTAAGGTGCTGGATGAGGACAGGTTTGCAAATTCAGCTTTTGCACCATAGTCTGTGAGGCTGCATTGGTACAGTTGCCTCCATCAATAATCAAGGAACATATCTTCCCATGAACAGTGCATCGAGTGTGAAAAATATTCTCCCTCTGCTCAGCTTCCTCAACAACTGTTGAACTGCTAAGGACCCTCCTGATCACCAACATTTCACCTTCATCAGGTCTGGCCTCAACTTCCTCTTCATCATGCACATGATCTCCTTCATGTTCATCAAATTGTTCCTCCTCAACAACTGACTCAGGTTCAACAAACAGTGCTGCTTGGTATTCTGCTAAGGTCACTGCTCTTCTGTTTGGACATTCTGAGGCTAGATGTCCAAGTCCTTGACATCTAAAACATCTCCTCTAAGGGAATGGTCGATTAGTAGGGACTGGGGTTCTTTGTGGGGGATTTTGGGATTGTGTTTGAGGTGGTTTAGGGGCTGGATATCTGGTTTGTGGTTGTGGTGATGGATAGGTTCTTTGAGGTGGGTTATAGGATTTGTGGTAATGGTCTGATTTGGTTTGAGGATAGGTTTTGGCTGGATACTTGCTTCCATACTCCTTCCTTTGGGCCTTCTTTTGATGTTCCACCTTATGAGCCAAAGAACTCAGCTCATCAAGTGAATGATACACCTGTAGCTCAACAACATTCTTGATGTTTTCATTTAATCCTGCAAGATACCTCACATAGGTCTAAACTTCATTCTCCTTCATGTTACATTTCCACAATAGATGTTCAAACTCCTTGGTGTAGTCCTCAATAGATTTGCTGCCTTAGACCAAGTGTTGAAGCTTGAAATAATTGTCCTTCAGGTAACTTTCAGGTAAGAACTTCTCCTTGAGCTTTTGCCTCATTTAGACCCATGTACTGACCTTAGGCTCATCTATCTCCTCCCTCCTCCTTTGCAAGTTATAGATGCATATTTCTTCTGCTTCAATGCAACCAACTTCACCTTGTTCTCATCAGACAACTCCCTCAAATCAAACACCCTCTCCACAGTTTGTAACCAATCCAAGAACACATCATAATCTAACTCCCCTCCAAACTCAGGAATATCTATTTTGAAATCCAATTTCTCAACTCTTCTATCCTCCCTCCTTTCTTCTCTTATACTCCTACTCCCCGATTCTCCTCCACTACTCCTAGGTGACCTTCTTACATACCTCCTTCTTCTGTGATACCTAGGTCCTCTGCCTCCTCTCCCAGTTTCACTAGAAGGGTTCTCCTCTTCTTCTTCTTCTTCTTCAAATTCCACATCAGATTCTCCATTAAGCCTATTTCTGTGCAACCTCATATAATATTGCAACTGATCACTCACAAATTTCAGTTTCCCCTCCAATTAACTCATTCTCCCTCAAGGCTTTTCCTGCTACTTCCTGAGGTGTTTTACTACAACCCGACATTATGAACTACACAAATTACACGAACAGACCTTCCTCCAAGATGAAACTCAGCTCTGATACCAATTATGATGTATGCAAGGTCACGATGATCAGAGTATTGCCCTCACAGTACACCACATTAACACACAACACACAGATTCTGGCCTCAAAACAGAGAATCAAGCACAATCAACCCAAAACAGACCTCACACAGAAAATCAACTACAACCTCCTTAAAATAGAGCACAAACACCAACGAACAAATGGATGAAATAGATGATGATGAAATGATGATCGGATGAACAAACTTACAATCAAACGATGGAATCAAGATAGTCTTGAGGCTCAGCCGATCTGTGCTCACCACAGCTAGAACTTCAAGGGCAATGGACTGGATGACCTCAATGGATACAGGCACACCACCATCGAGATTACCAAGCTCTACACCCACCACAAGGATTGCCAAATCCTTGATACTGTAGTAGAACTAACCAAGGTTGAGAGTTTAACGTCACTCACAAACAAGAGGCTCAATTAAGGCACTCAAAATGCTATTAAATTCACCGATAGATGATCCTCACAAGCTGCCGATTACAAAATATATAAAGCTAGGGTTGAGCTAGATGATTAAGGGTTTTCCCCTTGCTCAAGAAACTTTCTTAATCCGACATTAAGCTACTTAACTAACTTAGTAAGCTAATTAAGTCTCATTACAAACTGGATAATATCAAAACAAAAATGAAATAAACTCTAACAAACGCGTTTTCTTTATTACAAACGGTTATATCACCTCACAAGCTGGAAATGGCCTCAACAGCTTGGAAGTGAGTCTTCGTGGAGGACCTCAATGCAGTATCACCTCATAAAACTGGAATATCCTCAACAGTCCAGAAGTGATGTCTTCAAAGAGGACCTCAAAACTGGCAGATATCTCCACTGAGTTGGAATGTTCTCAACAGCTCTAAAGTGAAGTCTTCAAACATGGGTGAGGACCTCAATCCAAAGATATGGAATTGAGAAATAACCTCACTGGCTGGCTGCTGTTGTTGATGCTGATGTTGTTCCAGCTGGATGACCTCATGACCTGCTGGACCATCATGAAACACTCCTCGATGTCAGTGTTTGATGCGGTTGATGATGGCCTTGGAGTTGGTGTTGGTGAGGTCGTTGTTGCTGCTGGTTATGGACTCTGATCTTCAGATGGAGGACCTCCATCACATGAGGTCTGGGAAACGCTATGTTTACTTGTTGTGAAAGAGATTCAAGGGGAAATGGGAGAGGAATGGCTGCTGAACATGTTCCAGTCTCTGCAAAATGAAGACATCAAGAGGTGCTGCTATGGAATATGAAGCATTTGGTGGGCCCGGAACGATTTTTGCATTCACAACAGGGCTATTGACGAGGCGGAAGTGGCGGAAAGGGTCGCTAAGGCCTGTTCGGACTTTACAAAGAAGACATAGAGGGAAGATAGGGGGAACGAAACACCAAGGAATAGACAGTGGCCGACATGAGGTGGAATCAAAATTAACTGTGACGCCGCATGTAACCGGGAAAGGGGTTTGGTAGTGGTTGGGTACGTTGCTCGAGATAAAACCAGAGCCCTCCTCTAGGCGGCAGGACGAAGGTGGACCAACAACTAGGAGGCAGAGGTGGCGGAGCTAAAAGCGATTCAACTTGTAATTGAGGTCAGTCGTCGCAAAGGAGTGATGGAAGGGATTGTGGAGAGCGATTGTCTGGCCGGTGTTGAAGAAATGAAATCGGGGATCTGGGGAAGAGGTAGAACAACGCTGGTGGTCAAGGAGATAATTGCAGATGTGGAACAAAGCACTATTCGGGAAGTCATTTTGGTAAGGTGAGAAAACAGCCAGGCGGCCCACAAATTGGCCCAATGGTGTTTGGACACAACCCAACACAATTTCATTGTTGATAGCCCGCCCCCTTTGTCTTCTAGATATCCTTATATCTGATTCTCTACAGTAATGAATGCTCGATTTTTTTGTGCGCAAAATGAATGCTCGATTTTTTTGTGTGCAAAAAAAAAAAAATATTTTATGGTCCTCGTATATATATATCGAAAAATTTGGTTGAGCAGCCTGTCTGCTAGCTTATGTTCACACATGAATTTACTTTTTTTCATCCTTGAATACAATATAATAGCAAGTAACTTGCATATCTGCTTGCTTTGTAGTTTGTTTTCACACACGAATTCACACACTCAAATTTATCATTTTGTCCTCGAATACAATATAATAACAAACAACTTGCTTTGTATCTTACATTCATATTTGAATTTCTTGTTTTACGCTCAAATATAACAACTATAAATCCTAATATCAATTGAAAATCATATTAGGGAAATTCCATTTGGTAGACTTCAACTTTTGCCTATTCCAAGTTGTCAACCACTTTTTGAACTATTTCGAGTGGTAGACTTATTTTGAAAAGTATTTCATCTCGTGAGCTTCTTCTTGTACCATTGTTAAAATATTGCTCTTAAAACTTACCTTTTCTCTCAATTCCATTTAGCTCTCTCTATCAATCACACAGTCGACTCACTTGAAATAATATGGGAAATTCCAAATGGTAGGCACCAATTATTGGATATTCCAAGTGGTGAACACCTTTTTAACAAATTCCAAATGGTAGGCTTAATAACCAAAATATTCCATTCTATAGCTGTAATTGATGTTAAGTATCCAAAAATAAAAAGAAAAAAAAAGCAAAAAGGATGATGTTCTTCGATCAAACGACTGAAAAACTCATAACACCATCACTGCACCTCCTCACTGCCATTCCTTCCCTTGAAACACCAAACCCTCACGCTCAATCCCTTCCCACTGTCGCAACCTAGGAGATTCTCGCAATCAACTCCTTCCCACTATTGACATCCTTCAATTTCCACACACAGCGCAGCTTGAGCGCAGTGTTTCCGTCGACATGCTGGTGCTCGACAAGGCGCCATCCGATGACCTTAAAGAGGAGCTGTTTGGCCTGGTCGTGGGGGATTAGGGAGTCGCCGGGGGAGATTGGGGAGCTGGTCTGCTGAGCGACGGAGAGGGCGGATGCGTTGGGGATCAGGATTTGGTGTTTCAGTATCCATTACCATTCCCCATTCCCCACCCCCTCCCTCAATTTGCAATTCCCTTTCTTTTTCTCTCATGGTGGTATGGCCTTCGAGGAGCATCCCCCGTCTACAACGAGATGACCTCGATGACGACGATGACGACAGCGAGCCTTTGAACGCCGATGATGCCGTCACTGGTGATTCCGAATCATCCTCCGAGACTGACGACATCGACGTCAATTTCACCGCCGCAGTCACCGTTGCCATTCCGGCTTCTATCGCAGCCCCGACTGCCTTTGTTACCGTCGCTCTCCCTGATCCAAGCCTCCTCCGCCACCTATCCCTCCGCCGGAGAAAAAAGCCCATTGATGATTCCAGAAGGCTCTTTCAGAGGCTCTGGACCGATGAGGACGAGATCGAGCTTCTCCAAGGCTTTCTCGAGTATACCTCCAGCCGTGGCACCTCTGGCCATCATCATGATGCCAACAACAACTACGCAATCAGGGGAAGGGATGACAGTGAGGAGGAGCAGTGATGGTGTTCAAAGTTTTTCAGTCGTTTGATATGAAAACATCATCCTTTTTGCCTTTTTTTTTTCTTTTTTTTGGATACTTAACGTTAGTTACAACTAAGCCCATAGAATGTAATATTTTGGTGATTAAGCCTACCATTTGGAATATATTAAAAATGTGTTCACCACTTAGAATATCCAATAGTTAGTACATACCATTTGGAATTTCCCAAATAATATTTAAAGTATTTGATAACTAGGAAATAATTTTTAAAGTGTTTGAAAACTTGAAATAGTTTTTAAAGTCTTCAAAAAATAAGCCTATCATTTGCAATAATTTTCAAAATACTACTTATAATAATTTCAAAAATGATTGATAATTTGAAATATACAAAAATTGAAGACAAAAATTATACTATTAGATCTATCATTTTGGATGGACGGGTTGAACAAAGATGGTGTATATCTTGGTCACATGCCCATGCCGATTACTGGAATCAGAAAACCAGCGCACAAGCGAAGCAAGCACAGCTCATGTAGTGAACACCCGAGTCTCCTCGCAAAGTTGACAGCAAATCGCTACCTATATACAAACCCAAATGGGCAGTGAACGAAAATCAAAGGACAAAAGCAGAAGGAGAGCGTCTGATTCTCAATCCGAAGGTCTGTCTACCAAAATCTTTAAATCACTTTTTCAATTTCTTCTTACTCTTTTCACACGTCTGTTTCTCTATGCATATTTTTACAGATGAAGGAGAACGGAAAAGGCATAGAAGGAGTATCGATGAGCATGCGGAAGGTAGCAGAAAGAGAGACAAGAAGGAGAAATTCCATCACAAACGAGATTCCGAAAAAGGTTAAACTTATTGACCTGGCTTTCTTTCTTTTGCGTATAATAGTATGTTTTGTTTAGGTTTTTGTATAAATTTAAGGTTTTTTGCTTCTGGATTTTTGGCTTCAGTGGTGAGTTTGCTTGATATTTTTCTTGGTTTTAGAGCACAGGGCAAGTTTGGATTGAGTTAGTAACTGTTTTCAACTTCGGGGACCTTTACCTATAGGGTTCTGTGTACTCTATTAGCATATTGATGAATAATGATAATTGTTGAACAAAATGGGGTTTAAAAGTTTAATGAAAATGATTGAAGAAAAATGAATGGTTGTATACTTGCATGTGCCTTTGTAAAACTGAACCAAATGGTTGACTTTTCCCGAAACCACTTTGTTGTGGAAATCGGAAGGGGTATCAAGTGTAGGAATCTGTTTTCTAGTGTAGGAATGTCAACAGTGCATGAGCAACTAGAGTTTATTTTATGCAACATTTTTGAATGGTTTCACCTTCATCTTATCTTAATACTATGGAGGAGAAAGTGTGGGGAGGTTGATGAAATTGATGGTTGTGAAGAAGGGAGGGAAGAAGGTGATTTATATTCACCTTGTATGGATATATTTGTGAGGATATTAAAGGAAAAGGGGGATGGATGGTGTTGGATCCTTTGAGAATGTTCCATTTGCCCTCTTTTGCACTTGTTTAGGGGTGATTAAGAAAGAGGTACAAGCAGTGAATATGAATGAAATCTTCCAATCTTTTCACCTCATTAATCCCGAGGAAGGTGAAGTGATATTATCTTACCTCACTTGCATCCTTTCCTACTCATTACTTCTGATCCCGGCACACCGGCTGCCTTTGCGAAACTTCAAAATTATCTTCACTTTCACTTGGGTCCCATCCTCTTCCTTTCCCGTTGGTGATATGTGACACCCTAACAAAGTGCTCAGCTTTTGGATCTTATTCATTGTGTTATGATACGCTCTCAACTTTGCTCATTGAAATCAGCGTGTTGTTGGCTTCTTTTCTTGTTCACGTTTTAATATACATAGCATTTGAGCTTATCATATTCCAATCATAATCCTTCAATGAGTCCCTTGCATTTATCTACCCCTGATAACCTAATGTTTTTTTCGTTGCTGTCTAATATTCAAGATATGGCCATCTTTCTTTCCTGCAAATATCTTTATGTATTTATTAGACAGAAGTTTTATTTTCTGCTTACTAAACAGCTATTCTCTGCCTAAGTTTGGAGCAGGAACCCCTTTTACAAAAATAAAAATAAAAATACTGATTACTTTTAACTACAGGAATACAATGCAGGTAATAACCTTGGATACTTTATATGAAGCTAACAAATGCTCATAAAGTACATGCTATTTTGTCTGTATGGTATCTTTTGAAATCCCTGTCAGATTCTAAGATTCTAGTTATGGATCTGCGGACCTAATTGATCATAATCGGAGGCAAAATTTCTTCAAGTACTAGTCTTTTATTCGATTTAGGGGATTGTGCACATTAGAAGGAAGTTGAAAACCCTTTAGTTCCTTTTATTCTATGTTGCTCGGACTCGGGTACGGGTGTCGGATACGGGTACATATCTGAGTGTCGGACACTTAAGTTGCAAAAAGCACAGACACGGGGGTTGTGTCTGAAATTTAGACACGGGTACTGGGATACGGGTTATATATAAATACATAAAAATAAAAAAAAACAGTCACTAACATATATATATATATATATATATATATATATATATATTTCAAATCAATCACACATGTATTCAATAACAACATAACAAACAGTGAACAATAAAACCAGAGAGGTGAGAAGCAAAACATAGTTCATTAACAACTAGAATCGCTAGCATTCACTCTTCACTCTTCACTCTTCACTATTCAAGTTCAAGGTCTTCTATTATCATGGCCTCAAGCTCGGGGTCATCAAGAGACAAATCACCCATTCTTGCACTTGAATCATCAATGCCATCACTATCACCTCCTAAAAATGACAAATAAATAGATTAGTTCCTTATCAACATGCTACCTCCAAAACTAATGAAAACAATAATTTCAAAGTATTACCTATATCCCAAAATCTTGAAGGACCCTCCATATATGATGGATCCTTCCTGGACAGCAAGCGAAGATTTGAGTGTACAAACACTAAATCTTTTGCCCTACTTGTTGCTAGCCGACCTCTTTTAACACTTTCTATGGTAGAATAAGTGCTCCAATTCCTCTCACAACATGAGGAAGATGCTGGCTGGGACAGCAGCTTAAAGGCAAGAGCTTGAAGCATTGGAGTTGAGGATCCATAGTTTGCCCACCACACTAAAGGTTCCACAATTGATCTTGCATTACTTACGTGGGGTTGACAAAGTACTCTAAACCTCCAAGAATAATCCATACTCATTTGCTATCTGTTCAAAATCCTTTTGAATTGGGAAAAGCCTTCTTAAACATTTGTCCCTATTGACGGACACTTCCTCATCCTCATCAGGAGCTAGCCTCTTCACACCATTTGCACCTCCTTGAAGCCAACTTTTCGTTTGGTAGTTGGGAACAAGAGAGTGTGCCATACAATGTAGTGGTGTGTTGCTCTTATTCCACCTAGATTCTAAAACACTTTGAATAGCATTAAAAAACACTGATGTTCCAGACAATGAGTCTAACCCTTCTTGATCATAAACAACCAATTTCACTTGCTCTATCATGCTGTCCACATATCATATATAGAGTGTAATATAGGACAATCTTTATCGAACTCGGCGTAGAAACAACGAGTTGATCGGTCTCAAAAATAGTCTAAACTATCCCACCAAGTTTCATTGAGTATAATATCCCTAACGGACTTGGCCTTGACTCGATGGGTGTTTTCCCATTCACCTTAAACTTTTTCAGTCATTGTCATGACCATCAACTCAAGTGCATCTTTTATCCTCCTAAATCGCTTAGCCATTATGACACTAGATGCAAATCTCGTTTGACCACTCAACAATGTCAATTTAGAATGCCTTTGGAAAATGGATAATGCCATGCCATGATTCAATATAAATATTCTAACATCTTGGATGTCCTTGATGAGATCACTCATCCATTTGCATTCTAAGTAGTGATCAGATTTTTGGATGGTTCACATGTATTTCAAAGCTAAATTCACGCGATGAACTACACTGAGGTCCAAAATGTGAGGTACCTTTCTTGATGATATGTCCAGACTTTGAAATTGGAACCGTTATCGTCACCACTTCTGACATTTGATGGACCCACTTCCTCGATGGCCTCGGTGAATATTTTGCAACATACTCTGCATCTTTAATATTTCGGAGGCATCTATAGCATCTAGAAATATTGGACCTCCCGATGTAGCGATATATTGATTAGTGGTCTTCTTGAACGATCAGACCACCCATCAGAGCATATTGAGGCTCCCTTCTTCTTCCATGTCTCCTTGATAGGCTGCAACAGAACTTCAATGTGACTTTTTTCTTGTGCTAACAATGTCGTTCGGAGTCGATTGTAGGTTGGTGGAGTGTAGCCAGCAAGATTGTTGTTGGCCAAGCGCAGAGAGTAACTTCTGAAATATGGATTTTTGGTGAAGTTGAAGGGTATCCCTGCTGTATAGAAAGCTCTAGCAAGTTCTTTGTCAGCCTCGTCCCTCTCCAATACATTGAATGATTGTTCCAGTAGTCCCCCTCCTTTCCTTTTCTTCTATTGGAGAAGATCAGAGCCTTTGGGATTGGACGCATATTCTCCTCTTGCTTTTAGATTGATGCCTTCCTCTGTTTTCTTGGATTCGGCCTCATTATACTCCCTTTTTATTGCA
This sequence comes from Portulaca oleracea, assembly GCA_029582165.1. NCBI lineage: Eukaryota > Viridiplantae > Streptophyta > Magnoliopsida > Caryophyllales > Portulacaceae > Portulaca > Portulaca oleracea. The sequence goes on along the minus strand of CM055889.1, from coordinate 28,293,684 downwards.
GGCAACACTTCATCGGTGATTTTGTGGCAGATAGCAACCCCTTGACCAGAATTTCGAAGCAAGTGTCCACATACTTTTGTATATGAACCTGTCACCTTCTTGTGACAGTAGTTGCAGGACCAAACTCTATTTCCCCCACCTCCTGGAGGTCGTGCTATTACAGTGACATGATTCCACAAAGGCTTATCATCAAACTGGGAATTGGAGATGGGGCGGCAAACAGATTTAGTGTTTGAGGATGCCATGGGTGTTTGAGGATGCCATGGAGGTCGTGCTACTACACCCATGGCATCCTCAAACACTAAATCTGTTTGCCGCCCCATCTCCAATTCCCAGTTTGATGATAAGCCTTTGTGGAATCATGTCACTGTAATAGCACGACCTCCAGGAGGTGGGGGAAATAGAGTCTGGTCCTGCAACTACTGTCACAAGAAGGTGACAGGTTCATATACAAAAGTATGTGGACACTTGCTTCGAAATTCTGGTCAAGGGGTTGCTATCTGCCACAAAATCACCGATGAAGTGTTGCGTGCAATAAAAAGGGAGTATAATGAGGCCGAATCCAAGAAAACAGAGGAAGGCATCAATCTAAAAGCAAGAGGAGAATATGCGTCCAATCCCAAAGGCTCTGATCTTCTCCAACAGAAGAAAAGGAAAGGAGGGGGACTACTGGAACAATCATTCAATGTATTGGAGAGGGACGAGGCTGACAAAGAACTTGCTAGAGCTTTCTATACAGCAGGGATACCCTTCAACTTCACCAAAAATCCATATTTCAGAAGTTACTCTCTGCGCTTGGCCAACAACAATCTTGCTGGCTACACTCCACCAACCTACAATCGACTCCGAACGACATTGCTAGCACAAGAAAAAAGTCACATTGAAGTTCTGTTGCAGCCTATCAAGGAGACATGGAAGAAGAAGGGAGCCTCAATATGCTCTGATGGGTGGTCTGATCGTTCAAGAAGACCACTAATCAATATATTGGCCACATCAGTGGGAGGTCCAATATTTCTAGATGCTATAGATGCCTCTGGAAATATTAAAGATGCAGAGTATGTTGCAAAAATATTCACTGAGGCCATCGAGGAAGTGGGTCCATCAAATGTTGTGCAAGTGGTGACGGATAACGGTTCCAATTTCAAAGCTGCTGGACATATCATCGAAGAAAGGTACCCTCACATTTTTTGGACCCCTTGTGTAGTTCACTGCGTGAATTTAGCTTTGAAATACATGTGTGAACCATCTGAAAAATCTGATCACTACTTAGAATGCAAATGGATGAGTGATCTCATCAAGGACATCCAAGATGTTAGAATATTTATATTGAATCATGGCATGGCATTATCCATTTTCCAAAGGCATTCTAAATTGACATTGTTGAGAGTGGCTGAAACGAGATTTGCATCTAGTGTCATAATGGCTAAGCGATTTAGGAGGATAAAAGATGCACTTGAGTTGATGGTCATGGACAATGACTGGAAAAAGTTTAAGGTGAATGGGAAAACACCCACTGAGTTGAAGGCCAAGTCTGTTAGGGATATTATACTCAATGAAACTTGGTGGGATAGTTTAGACTATTTTTTGAGACTGACTGAACCTGTTGTTTCTATGCTGAGAGTTGCTGATAAAGATTGTCCTATATTACACTCTATATATGATATGTGGGACAGCATGATAGAGCAAGTGAAATTGGTTGTTTATGATCAAGAAGGGTTAGACTCATTGTCTGGAACATCAGTGTTTTTTAATGCTATTCAAAGTGTTTTAGAATCTAGGTGGAATAAGAGCAACACACCACTACATTGTATGGCACACTCTCTTGTTCCCAACTACTACAGTGAAAGTTGGCTTCAAGGAGGTGCAAATGGTGTGAAGAGGCTAGCTCCTAATGAGGATGAGGAAGTGTCCGTCAATAGGGACAAATGTTTAAGAAGGCTTTTCCCAATTCAAAAGGATTTTGAACAGATAGCAAATGAGTATGGATTATTTGCTGGAGGTTTAGAGTACTTTGGTCAACCCCACGTAAGTAATGCAAGATCAATTGTGGAACCTTTAGTGTGGTGGGCAAACTATGGATCCTCAACTCCAATGCTTCAAGCTCTTGCCTTTAAGCTGCTGTCCCAGCCAGCATCTTCCTCATGTTGTGAGAGGAATTGGAGCACTTATTCTACCATAGAAAGTGTTAAAAGAGGTCGGCTAGCAACAAGTAGGGCAAAAGATTTAGTGTTTGTACACTCAAATCTTCGCTTGCTGTCCAGGAAGGATCCATCATATATGGAGGGTCCTTCAAGATTTTGGGATATAGGTAATACTTTGAAATTATTGTTTTCATTAGTTTTGGAGGTAGCATGTTGATAAGGAACTAATCTATTTATTTGTCATTTTTAGGAGGTGATAGTGATGGCATTGATGATTCAAGTGCAAGAATGGGTGATTTGTCTCTTGATGACCCCGAGCTTGAGGCCATGATAATAGAAGACCTTGAACTTGAATAGTGAAGAGTGAAGAGTGAATGCTAGCGATTCTAGTTGTTAATGAACTATGTTTTGCTTCTCACCTCTCTGGTTTTATTGTTCACTGTTTGTTATGTTGTTATTGAATACATGTGTGATTGATTTGAAATATATATATATATATATATATATATATATATATATAATATATATATGTTAGTGACTGTTTTTTTTTATTTTTATGTATTTATATATAACCCGTATCCCAGTACCCGTGTCTAAATTTCAGACACAACCCCCGTGTCTGTGCTTTTTGCAACTTAAGTGTCCGACATTCAGATATGTACCCGTATCCGACACCCGTACCCGAGTCCGAGCAACATAGCTGATAACATATATTGCCTCTTATATATTTCTTTTGCCACTAAAACTAACTAAAACTTTAAAGCAAAATTCAATTTCAGCAGTCTGAATCAAAACTTTATGCCTTTATGGTATGATGATAGGATGGAGACAAAAAAGTACAAATGTGAATTTTAAACTCCAAAATACTTTTGGTTGTAACATATATTGCCAATTATGTCGACGTTTTCTGCCGGTAAATCTGACTGAAACTTAAAAGCAAAGTTTAATTTTAATGGAGTGATGAGGTCGATTAAGAAAACTTAAATATTGATTTTAAGCTCCAAATGTTTTAAATTTCTAATATATATCACACTTATGTAGACATTTTTCTTTGCTAAAACTAATTGAAACTGAAAATGAAACTGAAACTTAAGGGCAATATTCAATTTCAACGATTTTGATCGAAACTTTACAATATATTAGGATAGAAAAAAAAGTTAATTTTGTCCTCTAAATATTTTCATCTGATAATATATAATGCCACTTATGTTGATATTTATCGCTGCTAAAATTAACTAAACTTAGTAATAAAATTCAAATTTATAGTTAGGATCGTACCTGTGCCGTATGATAGGATAGATTAGAAAAAGTTTAAATATGAATTTTAAGCTTCTAATTATTTCGTTAATAATATATGTGACATGCATATCATCATTTTCCGAAAAATGATTTCCCTCCTACTAAAGAAGAAAAAATTTGATGTAGAAAATTATTTTCCTTGGAAAATCATTTCACTTGGAAAACTATTTCCTCTGAAATCGTTTTCCTTCTAACCAAACATACCCTTAATTACATTCAACTTAAGTTTTGTTGTTTGAGAATTCTAATTACTTGTTTAGAAGAAAGAACATTTAAATTGTCAAAATCGATCACACAACCTGACTCTGAGATATTTCAAAAGAAATAATTAAATTGTTCGAGTGGCTGAAGATACTAGTTATACTGAAGAGCGCAACCGGAATTAAAAGTTGAACAGAATGCAATATCACTGTTTTTTTCCCCCGTTATTTTCCTTACATACCACTACATATATTATTCTAAAAAGATTCATGATGAAGTCATCTTGGAGTGTTTCTGCCATATTTAGCTTTCTGTACTATATATGTATAGCTTTGTATTTGCTTTTACTTATTCAGGTAGTTGGGCTATTTTAGTTTGTTATCTGTTGATAATTACTTTTGCTATTGGATTGTAAGTATCTGTTTTGCTTTATGCTCTGTTCCCTCCTGTCTTGACTCTGGTTTCATGCATATTTTTCTCTGTTAATTTTCTCTGCCTTGCGTGAAATTGTTGGGTAGTTGGTAGTTGGGTAGAAGTTAAATTTTGGTAACTTTTGGTAACTTTTAGAAAGCTTTTGTTAGTTTTGGGAAAAGAGTTATATTTTTTTTTGAAAATATTAAATATATGTGAATTATATTTGAAGAACTAAAAAAATTGAGGAAAATATATTAAAAATCAGTACTTTTTTCTGTAAAAAAAATTCAGTTTTTTTTTTTTGAAAAATAAAAAAGGGAGTAAAGTGGGAGAGGGTGCGAAGAACAGTGCAAGAGGGTGGCCTTTGGGCTGTTTGAGGGTGCGGCGGTAGCGGCAAAGTTGTTGCGCCGATGGTCTGGTGGCCACCTGGTATCGGAGGTCACGTGGGGGGTGGTCGTCGATGGTGGGTGGAACTGGTGGTGGTAGTTGTTGGCTGTTTAAATCGGTGACTAAGGTTTACGTGTTTTGGGTCTTTGAGCTTTTCCGGCGGCGTCTGGTGGTCACCTGGTGGTGGTGAAGGTGGTGGCGGCGGCGGCTGGTCGCGATGACAGTGCGGAAAGAGGTGTGGATGGCATAGGGGTGGTCTGACAATGGGGGGTGGCGGCAATGGTGGTTGATTTGCTGGCGGCAGTACCCGAAGGTTTTGGTTACAAGATCTGTTTATGAACATTGTTTCAGTGTTTTTGTGAGCATTACTGTAGTGTTTTATAAGCATTGTTTTATAAATATATTTTTCAAAAATTTGTTTATTGGCATTATTAGCATGTTCTGTCTCGATAAAGTTTTATAAGCATTGTAGTGCATTTTTTTGTACATTTTTTATGATGTTTAAGAGAAATATGGTAGAGTTTTAAGAACATTTCATGATCTATTGATCTGTTTATGGACATTTAAATAATTATTGATGGAGACAAAAATAATAGTACAATTCAATCAACTTAAAAATAGTACAATTTATTTCCATCCATTTCAAGCGTGTTTTCACTAGGAGTTTGTTGTTTTTTTTTATTTTTTATTTCCATCCATTGAATTGTAAAGTAATTAATGATAGGGATCTAAAAAGAAAGAAGGCATGATGGATAAGCGCCCCCTGGGCGCACAAAGCTCTGTGCTCCCGGGAGCTCAGTCGACGCACTGGTGTTTGGCCCCCCTTCCTTGACAATGGTTGACTTCACCACAGTGGACAATCCTCACTTAGAGGTCCTCTACCACAAAGAATCCCAACTTATGAGGGGATTTCATCTTTGACTTGCTGGAAGGACCATATTGGAAGCTTTCAAATTTAGCATATCTTCCTTTTTGCTCCTGGAGCTTTCCCTAGCACACCTAGGCTAACTTGAACTCCTTTCTCTTCTAACCCCACCCGAAAGGAGCTTATCAATAATCATTCTCTATAAATTGACTAGGATATAATAATAGTATCAGGAATCTGGGGAATACATGTGTAAACTGTTGTTTGGCTGACTCATTTGATGAACCCTTTCCTCATGGCTTTGGATGATATGCTTTCCTTTCATCTTTAAAGGTTTATTTTGGTATTATTTTGCACTTCAACTAACTTCTCTCACATCTGTTAATGAACAAGTCTTAGTGGGGCTAGATTTTTCGGTTAATCTTCTTTTGAAGTTCTTTTTAAGTGAGCACCTCATCCAAAAAGTTGCTGGGTAAATTTATCTGGGAGATAGTATTTCATATTACGAATTGAAAGGCCACATTGTCTCATTAAGGGAGATGCATACCATACTGACATGCTGATATTCTTGCAGAAAGGAAGTCAGAAAAGAAGCACAAACATAAGCACTCAAAGCATGACAGACAATCAGTGAGTCCTCCTACTTAAAATTAGTGTCGTAACATTATTCATGGACTGAAGAACCTGCAGAGGGAATGGGTGAGTCTAACATGTAAATACATGTCAACATTTGTGTCTGGGTCTCTGTAAATCCTGATTTGTAGCTATGACAACTTGTATGCAGTGTTTGAATTTGCCATTGAAATTTAAGGTCGTTGCCCCCCCCCCCCCTCCTCTCTCTCTCGTTGGGGCATGTTTCTCTCCTATTTCTGTTCCAATTTTCAACTTGCAAATAATATTTGAGGTGTTGCTCCCTCTTACAGGACCCCAAATTCAAAGAACTGTGTAATGAAGATTATTTCTTGAAGAACAATGAATTTGCTACTTGGCTGAAGGAAGAGAAGAACAAATTCTTCTCTGACCTCTCCTCTGAGTCTGCACGGGAAATGTTCTCTGAATTCGTGGAAGTGTGGAACTCTAAAAAGCTTCGATCAAAGTACTACAAGGGCATTAAAACTGGTCCTCGGTCATCTCATGAATGGAAAATCAAAGACTAGTCTAAAAGGTATCTATATCACTATTTATGTTGCTTATGGCACACTGTGGCCCAGGTTTTTATGTTTTCGAATCTGCTCTTTATGAATGCACTCAGAAATAGGAGAGCTGGTGTAATGGTGTATGATCAGTAGACAGATGTTGTAAACCTTGCATGAGCCGAGAATGTGTAGTTGGTGGAAAATGAAAGTGAAATGAGTTGCTGAGCCATGTAATGGGAGTAGATTTGCTTTTGCTTTGTTTCGGGGCCTGAAATAGATCCATGTTGTTAGAACTGACCCGGTGACCGATTCAGTTGGCCTAGTGGGTCATTGGGTCAACTGGCTCGAATGGTTTAACCCGGTCACCAGTTGAACTGGTCAAAATCGGCACGACCCGGTAAAAAAAAATTTCATGGATGGAATTACTTCAAAACAAGTGGTTATGCAGTTTGCTCTATATATAAAAATGACCATTTTACCATCTACCACCTTCTGAACAAACTATTTGATTTGCTGGTGTTGTGCATAATCTCTTATTACATCTAGAGTCTAGACCAAGCAACACACTAGACCAAGTCAAGTCCACGAAGTCATTATCAATCAACATAAAGAAAACAAACTCCACCATCAGAATTTGCCCTTGATCAATTTGATTATACCATGAAAATTGTACCAAAGAAAATCCTTGTTTATAAACACGGTAATATCACTGCAGTAGCACTAGAAATTAGGTAAAAAAAAGGAAAAGGTAATATTTAGTTTGAAAGCAAAATACTTTGCATTGAAAGGTACCCAAGAGGCCAACATCAACCTGGAAATAAAATAAAAAATCAAGATGAGGAACAGGGAAGGCTGGAGTCAGTCGTGGGTGTAATCCCATTCTTAACCATGCTTTCTTTCTTTCCTGTCACCTTTTTTGTTCCACATAGAAAGAATAATGGGTTTTGGAGGGGGTTATAAGCTCCTCTTTTCCAAAGAGCTTGTGTGCGCCGCCACCGGGCAGGCTGTATTTTACGTATCTTTTTTCAGTTGACATTTTTGGGTGTCGGCTATTACTCTACGTTCAATAACTTGGTAATTGAACTTTCCTAATTTTCCTCCCCACTTCCCCGGTTTTCTCCTCTAGTTCAACTGCTGTCATTCAGAAAAATCGGCTACGTTCTCTATCATAAATAGTCTGGTTTGCAACCCTTTGATAAGCACACTATCCTTCTTCCTCCTCTCTCATTTTTTTACTAGACAATTGTTTACTACATAATGCAATCTCCTATAACCTCTAGTGTATGGGTCTGAGGGGTAACTGTGTTAACCTTGAGGGAACGAACGACGTGGTCGATTTGCACTGAGATTAGACCGAATTTGGTTTCAAGGCAATAGTTCTTTCCATGCACAATGTGTTTTCTTCCTTTTACAACCATTGTTTCCCTTTACTGCTTCTCACAAGGAGGAGGCAGCTAGAGAGGAAGAGAATAAGTTGTGGAAGAAGGCATATGGAAAACAACAAAATATATTCAAAAATAAATTTGCTTACCAGGATGGCAGGATGAGCAACGTAGTGTGGATGAAGGGATGATTTACCGTGGTAGCTGGCTTTGTGGTGGAGGCGCAGAGCGGTGGACTACCCACGAAGCAAGGAAGTGCAAGATCTGGCTCGATTACAACAAAAAAAAAAAACATTGAAACCTGCAAAACAAGTCCAATGGCTAGGTCCAGTTCAAACTGGGTCAATCGGTTCACTCACATTTTAGGTAGTTCAACTACTATAATGAGCTAACTGAAAAATTGACCCAGTAGGATCACGGGTTCTCGATCGAACCAGTCCTGATGGGTCGATTTTAATAACATATGTGTGAAGATGACCATAGTTAGTTTAACAAGCATGGCTTTCCACAACTCACAAGGAGATACCTCCCCCCAGGAATGAACAGATGCAAACGGCTTTTCGAAGTCGTTTTCTTGAAGAGGATAAAAAAAGGATGAGTAAATTGTATTTACCCTACCTGAGGTTTGTTGTAATAAGTTTTAGATAAAAAAATGATTTGTAAATATGGAAAATTTTCAATTAAAACATAAATTTTTAATTTTGAAAATTTTTTGTTATGTTTTTTGTTTCTTTTTTATATTTTATATTGTTTTACATGATAGAATGAATTTTTCTTTTTAAAAAAATCTAGACGAAGATGAAGACAGAGGGGAACAGGATGGGAGGGAGTTTTGAGGTTTTAATTGATTATAACATACCTCGATTGCTCAGCCTTGACAACCAAAGAGAGAACTTGCATAATTGAACAAAGAATGAAGGTGGTTTGAGATTTTGTTGGATTATTGAAAAATCGAGGAGGGAGGGGGGAGGGGGGGGGGGAGAGAGAGAGAGAGAGAGAGATATGAGGAGGGGAGGTTTCATTTTATGAATTGGATACAAATAACCCTCTTCCATTTGTGGTAAGTAGAAATTAAAGAAAATAGGTCACGAAGTATAGGTAGAATTGGACAGGTTTAGTAGGTATAAGTAAAATTTGTAGATGTAAATGTAGGTAGAAATATATAATTTTTTTTAATTTTTGACATTTTATATAAAAGGGTAGGATGATGCACAAAGCGTCCCTGTAAGTTAGGGTCTCGGGAAGTGTCCCACCATAAAGGTGTAATGTAAGTAAATCACGCAGTAACAACTTAACCATTATGCCAAGACTCCCCTTCAAATTTTACATTCATATTTTTTTTATTTTTTTACTTTTGCATTATTTTACCTTTTTGTTTACTTTTTTGATATTTTGGTATTTTAACTTTTGATATTCTATTTTTTTAATTTTATTATTTTTTAGTTTATTTATATATTTTAATTTATTGATATTTTTATATTTTTTGTTTTATTTTTTATACTATACTATATTATATTAGTTTTTATTTTATTTAATATATGTTTTTATTTTTATAATTTATTATTTTTTAAATTATTATTTTATTATTTATGCTTTTATTTTTATAAAAAAACCAATGCAAAATAAATTCATAAAATTAGTATAATTTAGAAATTAAATAATGAAAAAATATAAAACTATAACAAAAAGAAAAAAAACAATAAAAACATAAAAAAACAAAAAAAATTTAAAATTACAATTTTTTTTATTTGAAAATTCTCAAAAAATAAAACCAATGCTTTTATTTTTTAGCACTAAATCGCTTTCTTGTAAGTCCCTTGTTTTAACCTTTTCATTGAAGGCTCTAGAGATTTTGGTTTGGTAAAGTTAAACATTATACAAAGTTCGTAATCTGCACTCATTTAGTAATGTCAACTCTTCATAGCAGACTCGGGCCCATTCGGCTTCTGTGATTTGGCTCTCAGCTATTATTCTAAGAGATGGTGTAGCTATTTCTACTGAAGTAACGTTTCCCTGCCATAAACTTGGGAATGAGGGGTAGTTCCTGTGGCTGTCCTAATAGAAGTTCGGTATCGCCATAAGGCGAAGGCTAGCTAATCTGGCCAATCCTTGTAGATAATGATCATCCTCTTGATAATGTTTGTGACAGTTTTATTGGCTGCTTCCACCACTCCATTAGGTTGTGGCTGATATACTAATGACTTGTAATGCTTGATCTAGTACTTAGTTATAAGTTCTTTAACCTCCTCTTTGAGGTGACATCCATTGTCACTTATTATTTCATGCGATACTCCATGCCGGCATATGATGTTGTGTAATATGAACATATCAACTTGCTTAGAGGTTAAGGTAACATAAGAGGTTGTTTCTACCCATTTGGTGATGTAGTTTACTGCCACTAGTACAAATTCATCTCCTCCAACGCCTTTAAGGGTGATTTTCCCTATGATGTCTATACCCTAGACAAAGTAGGGCCAAAGTGATGTGAGAATGGTAAGGTAGGATGGGGTTTGATGTTCATGTTGCAGGTTAGCGTAGATTTGGTATTTAGGGAACTTTTTGATGAGCTTATGACAGTCATTTCTAGTTTCTACGGTAGACCAGTAGTACCCTGCTCGCTGGATCTTCTTAATGATCATATTCCCATTCATGTGTGGTCCATACTCCATGTATGGCTTCAATGAGGTTTTACAACTCTTCCTTGTCTAGGCATAACAAGTGTATGCCTGTATAGGTGTTTTTGTAGAGCTCACTTTGTATTAGGCAATAGTGTGCTTCTAGGAGTTTGATAGTTCGCTTTGCTCGTGGCGAGGTGTTTAGGCTCAGTTTTGAGCCTAAATGCATACTGTTTCCTTAGCATTTTCCTCGATCCCGCTAATAAACATAGTGGTTTTATGTTGATTTCCCTCCCTTTTTAGGTACCCTTGGAAATAATGTGCAAATAGAGGAAAAGTGCGCAAGAAGAGGCAAAACCGGAATGAATTGAAAAATAGATGAGATTTGAATGTAAATCCCGAGGAAACTCGACTCGAGAAGGTGGAAGCCGAAGCTTTAGGCTCAAGGACCTCAAGAGGATTCAGGACAGAAGAGACCTCATGGCCATGACACACTAAGTCACGGTCGTAACTGAGTCCTCCCAAGGCCAAGGAAATGAAATGTCAAGCACCCTCGGACAGAAGGGGAGTCACGACCGTGTCAATCCCTCATAGTGTGACTCATCAAATCAAAGTCCTGGTTCAAGAGCAGCAGACATCTCATGGTCGTGGCTCACTCCCTTATGGTCATGATAAGAAGAAAACCAAATCAAGACAGAGGGCGCCTCACGGCCGTGACCTCCATAGGTCTCGCCCGTGAGGAACTGAAATGAGCTTTCCCCTTCCCCAAGAAATGACGGTCTTTGATAGTATACGACGCAATCCTAAGTGATCAATTCCAAATCCCTCTCGTTAGAGTTATATTCAGAATCAATCACACAGCCCTATAATTTTAATTCGATATTTGGAAGGATTCATAACCTCCCGACACCCGAAATCCTCCAATTATCAAGTGGAAAACTAGGGTGGAACATCTATTTCACTCATTAATCACCCTAATCCCACTAATCCAAGCTTAATTCCCCTATTAAGTGTCCTTAATTACTCCTAACCCTAGAAAACCTAACCACTAATCATGATAATCTATTACATATATTAAAACAAAACCTTTTAATGACAGCTTTTGCCATGTGTCATCGTCAAATGTTTTCAAATAAAAGGAAAAATAAAAGTCATAATTAATAACCTTTTAATTTTTTGAATCAATTGAAAACCTTATTAGTTAGTACACACATGAGCACAAATATTTATCACACAGTCAAAACAACATAGCTTTTTTACATATGTTGATTTTACAAAAGAGCCATCATGTAAAAATGTTTTTTTTTTCCAAAATTATTTAATCTAGAATTTAGATTATTTAATTTTAATAAGTTTAACATATATAATTTTCAATAATTTAATACTCCCTCCGTCCCAAACTTTGACTAAATTTTGACCATTAATTACTTACTAATTATAATGGGTTACAATATGAAATTGTCATTATTAGAAAGAAACTTTACTAAAATTACAATGGAGATAACTCCATATTGCAACTCATTGTAATTTGTTAATAATTAACAGTCAAGATTTTGTCAAAATGTCAATTAATTTGGGACGGATGGAGTAACTAATAATCCCGTGCATCCACACAGGATATGCAACGCTAGTTAACATACTTACCATATATAATTTTCAATAATTTAATAACTATGGCTCCATTCTTTTATACGGTACCGCACGGTGCGGTACCGCAAGTTACCGCAACTCAGCACAATCCGCCACAATCCACCACAACTTACCATTTACCTTTTTAATAAATTTCAAAAAGTTTTACATAAATTTGTTATTTTCACCACAACTTACCACAACTAACCGCAACTTACCGCAGTCTACCACACCGCAGCTTACTGCACCGCAGCGGTACCATATAAAAGAACGGGGCTTAATAAAAAATCCTAGTAACATCTAATAACCCTAACCATAATCAACCCTAATAACCCTAACCTTAAAACTGACCCTCAAAAGACCATAATAAACCTAAACATAGACTGGCCTTAATAACATTTAATATTAGACTGACCAAAACCCTAATAAACCTAACCTTAATGACCTAATAAAGACACCTACTGAGCTCATAGCTCACGTACTAACCCAACACAATAAAGACCCACATAAAAAACAATTCAAAAAGAAACTAAACCTACTACCCAATAATACTGCGTGACTGAGACAAAAGGAAGAAAGAAGAAAAGAAGGAAAACAGAGCAGAGGATAGAAACAGAGAGAAAGGAAAGGGAAGGAAACAAAACAATAAAAGCACCTATTACCAAACTACCAGATCGAAAACAGGAGAAAGAAATAAAACAGGGAAAAGAATGAAAACAGAGAAAAAGAAAGAAACCATAACATAGCAAAATAAGGTAAGGGGAAAACAGAGCAACGAGACAGAGAACAAGGCCAACGAAACAGAGCATCAACAATCAAAACCCAAAATCGAATAACTCACACCATCTTCTAAAATCAAACCTCAATTCACCATTCAATGACATTAACAAAGTAACAAGAAAAGATAATAAGCGTCGAAGACAGGATATTAGATCTAAGAACATGAACACAACCTTAATCAAAATACTGAAATCCGAATTAAACATGTATTAAACAATAAGCAGACCTAATCTAACCCTAAAACTATGAACTAACCCTAAGGATGGAGGCATGGGTCTTCAAAATCCCAAAACCAAACATAAGCTTTCAAAATCGGCTCTCACCTTCCTTTTATACTTGAAAACTCAGCTTCTCCTTCAATCACGACCATCGATTCTTCTTCAATCTGGACGATTGAGATGCCTCGAGCAGTTAGAGAAGAAGGTGGTGGTGGTGTATGTTGGAAAGTTGTGATTTAAAATTTAATAATTTGATTGTCTGATATCCACTATTATCGGTAGTAACTTTTAGTTATGTACCACCCTTCGGACTCACTCAATCCTATATATTAAAATCTATATTATTTTCCAACTGCTTTTATTTTCTTCTCCTATCTTTAATTTGACTTGGTCTTGTTATTAAAATGGAGGTTTAACAACTCCTTTTTAAGGTGGTTTGGCTGAGTCTTTTGAACCGTTTTGGAAGAGTGGTAGAGATACTATAGGGATACTTCCCTAAATTTTCTCCTTCGTGGTAGCTGTGTTGTTAACAGCTTTTACCCTATAATTTCTTTAAATAAGTGGTTCCATCAGTTGGGTCTTTTGGGTGTGATTGAGTTTCTCAATAAATGGTGTTAAAACACCTTAATTATTTTAGTGGGAAGTTGTTCACAGTGTACGTGAAACCTTTTGAGAGTAAATATTTTGATGTTGAGCTTTGTACGTGGGCACTTGGCAAGCTCTTTTATAAACTAATTCTTTTACAATGATTTTTCAGTTTATGTTTGATGAAACATTTGAGAAAATATTGTCATATAGACTATTATTTTGAGCATGGGTAAGTAGTTGGTTCGGGGAATTCCTCTCGCTGCATCAGAAGGAATCCAACGGGTTGTAGTATCTTGGGGGAGGACCGCACTTGAATAATTTTACCAGTGCAGTGGGGGCATATTTCCTCTCTTAGGACAGTGTTTCGTGCACGCGCTACCCAAATCAGGCTATATCTAAACTTTATCTCTTTATATATATATTTTTATGTTGTACACGATGTATGTACATGACTCTTTTGTAATGTGATACTTGATTGTATAATTTTTTGTCCGATTGATATTGTATGAGTTGTATCATGTTGTTATTATGATGAATAAGATTACTCGTAAATTACAGTTAAGTATATATTGTCCCATTTTTTAAATAATATTTCTTAACAATCTAAGAGAGGAAAGTTGCATATACTTTGCTGTTTCATCACCTATGTGACGTCGTGCTGGCCTGATATTCCTTCACTACTGTGCATGCCAAACATGTGTTTTATATATAGCTATTCGTTGTGGACGCTTTGTTGATATCTTTGATATATGAAATGCTAATCATGTTTTAATGATGAATTTAATCTAGTTTGATAGGGTTTGTCCTATATATATCAATGTTACGACATTTATGCAGGACTATGTGAATAAATATATACATGCAAATTGATCATGGACAACGTGTGTGGCATACACTAATTTTATATGCAAACTAATTGCGTCCTATAATAATCTTATTTGTTGTTCAATTAATTATGACGTTTTGGTCTACAGTTGATATGAAATATATTTATTAAGATGTATTCTCACTATTATTTTTTGTTGATTATGAGAGGATAATATGTCGATTCTGGAAATACATCAACAATCATGGAGTAAGGTAGTGATGGAAGGTACAAGATCACTGACTGTAAATGATGAACGATGCCAGATTGCTGATTGTAGATTGTGTCATTGGAAAGGGGAGTATTATTACACTCTTTAATTTTTATATTTACTGTAGACCTACTATATAATAGTATGAGGAATGATCGCTTTCTATTTGTGATTATTTGAATGCGTTGGTCATATGTATGGTCTCATATTAGTTTGACTATATTTGCATGAGATAATTGGCATTGTTATGATATAAAAGTGTTGATTATGCTGATATGTAGTTGAAGCTTTTTGAGATGCATGATCTGTTACGTAGCCATGTGATATGCTATAATGTGGTCATTTCTTAAGGAGTGATATATATTAATGACTTACTATTTTATATGAGGTTGGATGTAATTTATGGTCATGATTTTGGTGTTTGCTCATATACATACCCTTTTTGGATTAAATTCTAAAAGTGTGGGGGTTCCAATTTTTATGCATCATGGTATAACATTGTATTGTTTATGTTATTGAGATAAATTCCCCAAATGTGGGGGTTATATTGATACATGCTATATACCTTTTGGTATAAGTTGTTGATTATCTACAATGTTGAGAAAATTTTCCCTAATGTGGGGGTTATAGAGTGACAATTTATTTTATATGGCTTTGGATGTAAAGTGATTTTAGAATTGGCCATGAAATCACATGATTTATTTTATGCGGAGTAAGCCTTGATAAATAGAGTTATGTTATTGTAACGCCCCGGAAATTCAATTCTAAACTTAACGGTCAAAGTCAAACGTTGACTAACATTAACAGCGGAAGACTCATCATTTTTTTTTCTTTTTATTAACTTTATTTACTTGGGCGTTACTGCCGTATCTCCGAAGGAATACAAGGCAAGAAAGAGACTAATAAAACAAACTACGAACTTCAAATTAATCAAAGGAAAAGAACTTCGAAATTCTAGAACAGCATAGACTCAACATTAACTAACATCGATTCTAAACCTCAACTAAACTTTATTCTCAAAACGGCTAACTCCGACGTCCTCACTTCTATTGCCCGTCCCCATCACATAACTGATCTTCACCTGAAAACAAAATATTTACAAACATGAGGGGGGAAACCTCAATAATGTCTACCCTTAACAGTCAAAATATTATACAATTCATTTCAACACATTTTAAGGGAAGGGGAAACGAGTCAAACATTTCAAAATATCTTTAACTAGTCAACCTTACCTGTTTCCACATTTTAAAGCGGGCGGGGCTTCCGTATTGCCCCTCGGAGTCTAAAGACTCGCAAAACATACACATTTCATTCCAACAACTTTCCAAACCATTCTCATTCTCAACAATCCACAATCACTTCTCAATTCGGATGGCCATCGCACAAAACAATCTACCAGGCGTAACCTGGTCTCTTGATAGTCTCCCTCACAGGTAACCACCTAGTCTTGGGGAGTACTGCCCGAACCCGCATTTTCTCATAGCCTTTAATTAGTCAGGTTTCATATCTCATATCATTTCAGTACCAACATTTCCAAAATCAATACTGCTAAACCACAATTTCCAAATCAACACACTTTCCAACACAAAAACCAAGGAATGTCAAACTTTATCAAACACATATTAATCACTTTCTCAATCAAACAGGCAGTCTAGTTTCATTTAAAGGTCCCCTTCGAGATGCAAGTTCCAAAAACGCAGTAAAAATCAATAAAACAGTTAAAGAGCATCCACTGGGGATTAGGGCATATACATTACCTGATAGCTTCTCTTTATTGAAATCACTTACACACGAGAGCTAACTATCGCGTCGTCTCGTTCGGACCTAAAATTCGAATAAAAACATCTAAAATTAAAACTCGACTTCTACACACTAATCCTACCATACCCCAACCTTAGCCTTTTCTTATAAGTTAGTTAACCATGCATCGAGCGTAACTATTAAGGAAACATGAACATCACACACATACTTCCTAAAGGTAAATAATAAAATCGAAACAACACATTTAAAACCATAACCCGATACTAATACTTTTAACAATACTATTAACGTAAGGTTTTTTAACATAATAATCATATTACCACATAACAACATGAAAACTTTATAAAATTTTAATACCAAAGTATATGAAACTTTTAATACTAAGACATATGAAACTTTGATGCTAATAATGTGAAACTTTTAATACTAATCATATGAACTTTAAAATAATTACATGAAACTCTATAATAATAATAATAATAATAATAATAATAATAATAATAATAATAATAATAATAATAATATGAATCATTATAATAATAACACGAAACCTTATAATAATAATAATAACACGGAACCTTATAATAATAATAATAACACGGAACCTTATAATGATAATAATACGAAACTTTAATAAAATCATGAAACTTAATAATAATAATAATATGAATCTTTAAAATAATATGGAAACTTAATAAAGTCATGGAAACTTTATAATAATACATCAACTTAATACAAAAACTAATGATACTTGGAACTTAATAATAATAATATGAAACTTACGTAACTTAATAATAATATTACGAAACTTAATAACTTATGGAAACTTAATAATAATAATAATACAAACTTAAAAATAGTAATATAAAACTTATTATTAATAATAATATGAACGCTTAATAAAATATAAGAAACTAAATACTAATACTATGAAATACTTAAAATTAATAATATGAAACATAGTAATAACATGAAACCTTAGTAATGATAATAATAAGAAAACTTAATAATAATAATACGAAATATCAAGGACGTGTAATAACAATATAAATCACATAAAATCTGATTGTAGGAGAATAATAATGATAAAAGAACATCATAATAATAACTTAATCTTAAAGATAAACATACCCATAATACTACTCTTAAACCCAAACATGATACTAATACTATTGAAACATAACTAATCGTATACTACTAAAAATAATCATAATCACACTGCTAATCTAATCTCAACATGACACTACTGCTAATGAGAAACATAACTAATCGTATACTACTAAAAAAAATGATTAATATACATATCTTTGATTATTTAGCACACATATGTATCAAAGAAAAAAAGGGCACCAACACTTTGTTTAGGGATCCATTTGGAATTGGTTATCTACAATGATAGGGCACAGTACCATAATACACGTACTCATAACAAACATATAACATCACAAGGTTCAAATTCTCATGCCTAAAATAATAAGCAACAAAGCTGTTATTGTTTTACAGTTTGGAAATTACACTATGATTAGCTCCTTATACAATGTGACGTCATCATATACCAAGTACCAACAATACAAGTATTGATTTCACTACGATCTACTATAATTAGCTTATGAACCATAATAAATAGTGTTCCAAAAGTGCAAAACTACTTGACATAAGAATCCAAATTCAATTTTGTTGGTTTAATTCGTCATCACAACATGCATGTTTCAAATGACTTGTCTAAATTTCACTTGGGTGTTTAGGGTGGGGTGGAGAGGAAGGGGGAATGTTTGTTAGTGGCCAATGCCACTGTAAGTGTGATTATATGGTCCTCCACAAAGCATGAAAATAATGCAAGTCCCTTAACTGCTTGCCCTGCTTTACTGCTAGACACCTAACTGGAAATATGTTGAAAGTAAAACATAAACTTGCTTTACATTGTGTGCATGGCCAATGCAACTAGGTTAGAAAAACTAGCCACAAGTCCAAACATATAATTAGAAGAACCCCCGAAGTCAAACTTGAGATGCTATAAACTGTGAATACTTATTCTGTACCTGTGGTTACATCTAAAAGAACAAGAAGAATGTGGCAGATTTTTCTTTGCTTCATGGCTTACTTGAGTCCTTATTGTGAGGAATGATCTATAACCAATAAAGATAAATATTCCCCTATATATTTATTTAGATTTCAAGCCCGTTAATCCATGTCCGTTTAATTTCGTTTATCAGTTCCTGTTAGTGCTTGTTATCCATCAGCACTTGGTCATGCCACTCTGAAACAGTTTTGATCCCTATATTTCTTTGGATTTCAAGCCCCTTAATCCAAGAGTGCCTACACCTTAGTGGTTACAAAAGGTTATAAGAATCTGTAATGCCATTCAGCCTGGCAATTTTCACAACAATAGAAAATAATTTAGCCAGAATGAGGTCACAAAATAATTGACGTCCCAAGTAGCTACATTTAACAGCAACACATGAAATACTCTTGTTAAGGGAAAGACAAACAAGAGATAAACACATAAAAAAGAATATCGGAAGTAATTCCAACATCTAACTTATAGATCATGTGTAAATTCTTGAGGATAACCCAAATGAATGAAAAATGAAGCTAAGAAAATGTTGTTTACGTTTATTGCCTTGTTGGTTTAATTAAGGCTAACGATTTTGCAAATCTAAGTTATTAATCTAACTTTAGCCTTTAGAGAAGCCCTGAAAATTTTGTTTGACTATTGATTTTACTCCACCATGTATATGCTAGATCCTCAACATCTGGGAAAAGGTACTACACTTTGACATTTCAACTTTCAATCACAATGAAAATCTAGATACTTGAATAAATAGAAAATTTTGACAAGATGAGGATTTTCAAGTTCATTGGGAGATTGCCATTTGCCACTATTATTGTAAATGGTGAGAGAGAAGAATAAATATCAAAAAATAAATGACAAACCTGATATATCCATGATTGAGCATTGCTGGAGTGCTCAAACAGCCGGAGAAGATGGCACTGGAATGCCGGGTTCTTTTTGACAAATGAGCTCACTAAGTTTCTAGACATGGTCGTATAACTTGTCAATATCTTTTCTTTGACTAGCAGTAACCCTTTGTTTATCGGCTTCAATTTTCTCAACATTGCCAACTCTTGCAGTTAATTCGCTAATTAGTTTATCTTTCTCTTGGATTTCAGCTCTAAGCTCTGCCTTGCTCGGTGTAGGTCCTCTAAGAGTTCGAGGTGTAACACCATATCCAAATCATGGTACACGTCCCTTATCTTGAGGCCCAAATGACTTCTCCACCAACTCTAATGTAGATAAGGATGGATCTTTTGTTGTGTTGTTCACTATCTTATCCTGTTCCAAATGTAAAATTATAAGAACTAAAACAAATAATCAAAGGGGCATAAAAATGTTGATAGCTTGTAAAAGCAATAGTTGGATAAGTCATACATATACTTCTTGGTCTAGCTCATTCAAAGCACAAGCCTTTCCCAATCTGGATGCGATAAAAATTTCAGCAAGGCTCGGTTCCTTGCTATCTTTGCCTCCCTATAAATAGACAAGAATTAAACTAAAAGGATTAGATTAAGACAACATTGTAGTTAGTAAGCTATAAATACATAGAATTTAAGCAAAAGGCGCAATGGTTTATAACTGAAAATAGTTTTACATACCAAGTTTTCATAGATGATTTGTCGAATTGGTTTGCTTCCAGTACGGGATTGCATGGTTAAATTAGCTATATTCTCAGAATTTCTAACACTCTGAATCTACAATTTGCTAGCGTTTGTTAGGTCATTAAAAGAGTACCCCGAAAAAGATAGTACTAATAGGCATAGTAAGAGAAGGGAAAGATTAGGAACAAATCAAAATGACTAATAAGATTGGAGAGAAAATTATAAAATTACTTATATTGATAAATAATTGTGGAGGATGTAGACTTAGATGTGAATTTTCTGTAAAATTCCTTAGTACCTGAACGTCTGGGTCAGTGAAATGCTCTAATACTAGCCACTCCCAATCTTCTTTGATCAAAGCCTTCGGGATATTATCCGGTTTTAGTGTAGCCTCTATGTTCGAGACCTCTTTCAGGTGTACATGTTTCATTCCACCTCGCCAATTCTGCTATAGTCCCTTTGCATAGCGCATGACCTTAGAACGAGCCTTCTCAATACATGTAAACATATCCTACGACACAAAAATATTTAAGAGATCAAAAAGTAAATAAATTGCATGATATTACTTATCCTAACAGTTCATATCAATTTTCATAACTTAACAATAGTTGACAATATCATGTCCTACCACAATAGCATTCCATAACTTGTCCAAATAGTTGCCACCAATTTTCATTCTAGTTGTGCACTTTTACCGGCAACATATTCCGATCACGAACAAGTTACCCAACATGCGTTGAGAATGCAACTCGATTATCACCAACTGGTCCTTTATTGTAGAAGATCACATCAAGCTTTTATCCAGGTTTAAGAGCAGATACTTTCCTCACCTTGTTTCTACCCCTTGGTTTCCAATTAATGCTTCTTTTACTTGTTTTTTTTCAAGATGATCTACAAGATGTACAATAATCAATTAGTTTGCTTCCTCAGTTATAATTGCTATTATAGTGCAAACATGCTTTTTCAAGGTTAATAAGCAAATAATCAGGTAGTCAAATCAAATTATAATTAAAAATAATTTTTCATGTTATATATGAAATTTATATTCAGTATACGCGAATTTATATTTATAATTTAGGGTTAAAAGGCACATGTCCATCACATACTAGCCAGATTTGATTGCAAAAATATTAATTAATAAATATATTAAAGGAAAATGATATAAATGTGCAACAGTGAGTTAAAACAAATATGTTTATTAAATTATAATGTTATTAATTGGTCAATAGGGGGAGAATAATAAGACAAAAGAGGGTGGTACAATTTGTACTAATGTTTTTGAAATGTGATTTATGAAAATATGTCCAGTACACCACATAGGCAAACACTGCATATTTAGTTGGGTTGGGCCAAGGTGGCATTGTGTGCAGTGCAATGATACAGATTATAGAATCAGACTCAGACTCAGACTCAAGCTTTAGATGTGCCTGTTTGTAAGTCTTGCCCTCTCTTAGAAGGATCGAGATCTAGTTGAAAATGTTAATAATCGAATATTTGCTCCCTGATTTTCAGCTTTTGTCAAGTGAATTTGTTGAGTAGGCAATCTTCGCTTTCTGCCTATTTATTATTCTGTGTTGGTGGTGCTGAGGATATAGAAACTCCTTACTAAGTCCATATCCTCTTACTTATCAATTATTATCTTTTAAAGTCTTTGATCGTTTTTGGCAGTGTGGGTGATTATCAAGCTTGGATTTACTAAACTCTCTTATCTTGCTTTTTACGTTTACATAGGGAATGTCCTCAGGTTTGATTCTAAGCTAATGATTGTTTAGACCCAATTTTGTGTCTAAATACTGCTTAAATCCTTAGGCTTTTGACTCGTTTCGTGGTTTAATTTAATAACTTTAAATACGTTTTTGGTTATTTTGTAGATTTCAGAGTTTTTACTCAAAACATGGTAAAAAGGGTCATTTTGTAGCTACTTTGGGAATCCCGAGATTTCCCGGGTCATGGTCAAGGCAAAGGCAAAGGAAGCGGGAAGGCCGGACACATCGAGAGGATAAAAAGTTAGATGCCAGCAGGTGAAGCAACCGAGCCTGACCGTACCCACGGTCTCAGGAGACCGCACCCACGACGGTGCGAAGGAGAGAAATCTCACCTGACCTAAATTTCCAGACCGCACCCACGGTCATATCACACCGCGCCTACGGTGCTGCGAAGAAGAGAGAAATCTGCAGGAGTTACGCAAGACCGTAGCCACGGTCTCATAGACCATACCTACGGTCCCCTGCAGATTCGCATTTTGCTGCTTAATGAAGTGATGAGTTTTGAGTAACTAACTTAGCTTGTATATATTGTTTTGAGGTCTTTTAGCTCAGGGAGATCAATTAGAGGGAGATTAGATAGACTAGAGAGTTTAGAGAGAAACTTTTAACACATTTTTAGCTTTCAATTAGAGTGATTCCTTAGTGATTAGTGAGAATTTATACTTGGATTATTGTTCTTGCACTGGATTTTGCTGGATTTCTATTGAAGATTTGAAGACTTATATTATTATTGTAGTATTGGATTCTTATTATTTTGGAGCATCTTCCTTTGGCAACAAATTAATGAGCATTTCTTAACCCTTACTCTCTTTAGTGCATCTAATTACTCTTTAATCTCTGTTTTTGTTATTAAATTACTTGGTGTTTGTTGATTGTTACCATTGTTTCTTGAAATTTCTAGATACTTTCTATTTGAAGCATGAATGAAGTTATTATTATGTTTAGCATGCTAGATAAGATGATTAGAGGCTAGAACCCTTATGGGTTAGGGAGAAACTAAGGATGTGAATGGTGTATTTAGATTGTGTTAGCAACTTAGGAGGTAGTTCGTAGTGTAATCAACTTCCCACTCCTATTCTTCCCTCAAGTGGGATGTATTTGGGGTACGAAACATCCCAAATACATCCAACACTTGGGTTGGAAGGTAGGAATTGGGATAGTTAGTATTCTATTCACGAAAGTGAATAGGAGCTAACTAGAGAGTCCTGTTCTTTTAACCCTCCGGGTCCGTGGTGGGCTTGTAGGAAGTTAATCCGGATTATCCTTGGAAAAGGAAATCCGGTGGGTTTATTTTAACGGGATTGTCATTTTATTCCACTATTTTGTTGCTTTCTAGTTGCGAAACCCTCTTCCTAATCATCGTTTGCGTCCCGAAATCTCCCGACACCCATAGTTCCCTTTTGACTGAACTATAGTTGTGGTTGTTCTGTTTGTCATCGTAACCTCCTTGTTATCCTGTGATCTTAAACCTTACCTAGAGTCGATTAGTTTTAGCCAAGGCCCCTAGCTCCCTGAGAGAGAACGACAATACCGAGGTCCTACAAAACTGCTTTACACAAAATGGCGCTCTTGACGTGTCCGACCTTCCCGCTTCCTTTGCCTTTGCCTTAACCATGACCCGGGAAATCTCGGGATTCCCAAAGTAGCTACAAAATGGCCCTTTTTACCATGTTTTGAGTAAAAACTCTGAAATCTACAAAATAACCAAAAACCTATTAAAAGTTAGTAAATTAAACCACGAAACGAGTCAAAAGCCTAAGGATTTAGGCGGTATTTAGACACAAAATTGGGTCTAAACACCCCCCCACACTTAAACTTTTGCTCGTCCCGAGCAAAACAAGACAAAAACTACCTAAACTAACACAAACTCCTATGTCGTGGGAGAGAAACGAGTGCATTTAGCGTATGCACCAAGCCCTTTGAACCCCCCGGCAGCCCGGGTGGACGAGATGGACTCGTGACGTTTGTAGCAGCTATACCCACAAAAGCCAAAGAAAAAGGAGAGAGGGAAAGTGAAAACAAAACTGAAGAAAACAAAAGGAAAGAGAAACAAAAACTTCGATTCAAAAGATCTTGCAACCTTAACTAAGAAAACATTATTAAGCCTCCAAAAGAAAACGTTATGAGCATCTCACAATCCCCTATCCCAAGCAAAAGTCAGTCTTTGAGATTTTCGATTTTCGATTTCCTACACCTAATGCTAAGCAAAACCCCATGTGCATAAGTGCTAGTGGGTTCTAACCGAATCCAAAAGACTCCAAGGACTCCTGTCCGAACTAAAAACAATGAACAAACAAGGCATAAGTTTCCCTTCCCCGCATTTGGTCGCCCTTGGCTTGGTGAGGGCCGTAGGTGATGCAAGGACAGGCCCCACACTTTAAGAAGCACAAACTTTCTTTTTCTTTTTGGTTGGTTTTACCAACGAAATTGCTTTTTTCTTTTCTCTTTTGTTTTTCTTTTTAAAAGTCGGTATTAGCCTTACTTTCGAGAATTGGACGGCCCAAATATGGGGTTTACCCTCCCAACACAGTCTTTTCCATACACACCTCCGTCGAGAATTCGGAATAAGAGGAGCTTAAGGGGTAATAGCGCCGTACCGCTAATACCGGGCCCGTATAGGTTGGCTAAGTGTATGGTGGTTAATGTCATTCAGCGACACGCCCCACTTAATCCGGTTATTGTAGCTTTTGCTTTTTCTTTTTGTTTTGACTTTGCTTTTGCTTTTATTAAACGGGAAAAAGAACAAGCCCGGACACGAACCCCTAGAATCTCCCGACTTCAACCAGAACGTGAAAGGAATCGGGGGTTTCACTAGACACTTGATGAAGGACATCTAAAGAGATAAGTCATGACTCGTACCCAAGACAGGGTCAAAAACGCTCAGACCGGTTTCTTTTATAGAAGTTTAAGAACGGCTTCTCAATTTCGACAACAAGATCCGAGAAACAAAGCGAAAACAAAGCGAAAACGAAAACTGAAAGAAGACTTTTAAGCTTTCACTCCCTTTTTTCTCCTTTTTCACACAAAAGTTTTTTAAATTTTAAGCAAAAACTGGGAAAACAAAAACCAAAAATCTAGGTGATCTAAGTCTTTCCAATTCAAGACTCAAACTTTCGTCCTGTTGTCAAGAATCTTATACCAAGTAAATGGTGGTTAGCCAGATTTTACCATGACATACAATACACGCAGATTAAACGAATAAAAAGATAACCTAACACCGAGACTGTATTCAAATTCAATCGAAAGACATCGAGTTTATCCCCCAAACAAAGGAAATTAGCTACTCATATTGCTGAAAGTAAACATCGCAAAAACTAAACAATAACAAGAAAACATGAAAGTAAAATAGAAATAACCGTGTTCGAATTTGCGGAATCGATCTCTTCGTGTCACTCGAATCGATCTCTTTCGTGTTCTTCGATCACAGGAAACAATCTAAACTAATAACAATGTTTGTGAATTAACTGGAAAGAAACAATCTAAATTCTACCCTAAAAGGTTCTCTAAACTTTCGTCTAAAAGCTACACTAAACTGATTAAAAATTCTACTCAAAACGGCATACATCAAGGCCTTTATATAGTACCGGATTAGGGCACAAAACGCTGGCAGCGTTTCCAGAAATGTTGGCCGCGTTTAGTGCAAAGTTGGAGTTCTCTGTGTCTTGGCGCTTGCAGCGCCAGAAAACCACCAGTAGCGTTTTGTTCTTCTTCGCTTCGGCTCTGGACAAGCGCGCCGCATGCGAAAACGCCGCCGCGCCTTGTTGCTCGCTCCACCTGGCCGGGTGGCTTATTTGGGCCGTTTCTTCTTTCTTTTTTTCTTCTTCTTCAACTATTTTTTTTTATTTTCTTTGATTTTTCCCATTTTTTCCTTCAACTTTTTATCCTTTTTGATATATTTCCAATGTTTCCTGCAAAACACACCAATCTCGCGATCAAGTGTATAAATCACAGAAATTGACATAAAAGTACGGGATTTCGGATATGAAAAGCATGAAATTGACATGTTTTGAGCCCTAAAAACTCTATATAAAAACTACTTATCATCCAAGTCTAAAGAGCATCAAGAGTTTTGCATCAAATCAGCAAGGATCATAAGTTCAAGTCTGTTAGTTTCCAGTTTTGACAAGTGTTTTCATTTTGCAAAAACATGATCAATTCTCAACCAAAATGAGGTTTCTCGATGGTTTGGGAATCTTTGAAGAGTCTACTTCCAACTACATTGGACTGCAGTGAAACAAATTACTAAGTTGTTTTCTGCAATCCAATGTACATCTTCAGGTCAGCAGGGTTCTAGTTTCAGCAGTTCCAATTCAAGCAGCTACAATGGAGGGTATTTGAGTCTTTACCATCAAGCTCGGGTTGTTGAGATTATTCCAGCTCAGTTTGATGAGTTAGCAGCATAGCATCGTTAAAGATAGATGCCAATTACCTTCCAGCATAGGAAAAGTTTCTATTGGCTCATTTTCCCTTTATCTTGGTTTTGGTCCAATAAAAAACAAGCTTGTATTTTCTTTTATTTATTTATGTAAGCTGTATGTTTTTAGTTAGGATGTAATATATTATGATGTATCAAGTTATTAGAAGACAATTTAGGATTAGCTAAGGGAGATTAGAAGGTTTCTTCATGTTTAGGAAACCTCTAATTGAACTGATTAGGAGTAGCTATATATATGTTATTTCCAGCTGCTTGTAAGAAATAATCAGTGATTTGAATAGCATTTTGAGTGTCTTCTTGAGCCTCTCGTTTGTGAGTGATAGTAAACTCTCATTTGGCTAAGTCTACCTCAGTATCTAGGATTAGCAATCATAGTGGTGTGTGTAGAGCTCGATTGTTTCAGTGGTGGTGTGTCTGTATCCATTGAGAGGATCAAGTCCTTGCCATTGTAATTCATTCTGTGGTGAGTCTGTATTAGATTGAAATACAAGTATATCCTTTTTATTCCTTATTGATTTGTCAACCATTCCAACTAATTGCATCAAATTAGCTTTTGTAAGTTCCAACAGCCCAAGACAGAGTGCTTGTGTGGTGTTTGTGAGGTCAAGCTCTGATCTTTGTGACCCTGCATACATCATCTTGGTATCTGAGTTATATTCTATCTTGGAGGGAGTATTGTCTGTATTGTTCAAGATGTCTGGTACTAGTAGAACACCTCAGGAGGTAGCATAACAGGCTTTGAAAGATAAAGAAGATATGGAGTAGAAAATGAAGCTTATGAGTGATCAGTTGCAATACTATATGCAATTGCACATTACTGAACTCAATTGAGAGACTGAAGAAGAAGAAGAAGAAGAAGAAGAAGAAGAAGAAGAAGAAGAAGAAGAAGAAGAAGAAGAAGAAGAGGAAAATCCATTTAGTGGGTCAGGAAGAGGAGGTAGAGGTCCTAGGCATTATAGAAGAAGGAGGTATACTAGAAGGTCACCTAGGAGTCGTGAAGCTGAGGCTAAGAGTAGGAGTGACAAAGAAGAAAGGAGGGGAGAAGGAGAATAGAAAAGCTGGATTTTAAGATAGATATCCTTGAGTATGCTTGAAAGCTAGGCCCTGATGCATTCCTTGATTGGTTGCAAACTGTGGAGAGAGTGTTTGATTTAAAGGAGGTATCTGAAGAGAACAAGGTAAAATTGGTTGCTTTGAAATTAAAGATGTATGCTTCTACTTGGTGGACTAATCTACAAAGGAGGAGGATGGAGATATAGGTGAAGATAGGGTTAACACTTGGGTTGAGATGAGACAGAAGCTTAAAGAGAAGTTCCTTCCTGATAATCATATGAAGGAGAATTACTCGAAGCTGTACCACCTAGTTCAAGGAAGTAAATCTGTAGAAGAGTACACCAAAGAGTTTGAGCAAGTGGAAGTGCAATATGTAAGAGAATGAAGTGCAAACCTATGTTAGGTATCTTGCAAGTTTGAATTATAACATCAAGAATGTTGTTGAGTTGCAGGTGTATGATTCACTTGATGAGCTGAGTTCTCTAGCTCACAAAGTGGAGCAGCAGAAGAAGGTCGAGGGAAGGAGTTTAGTAGCAAGTATCCAGCCAAAACCTTCACCCAAACCAAGCCTAACCCTTATAACAGACCTTACAATCCCCCACAAAGAACCTATCCACCCCCACAGCTACCTCAAACCAAATATCTAGCCCCTAAACCACCCCAAAGCCAGCCACAAAATGCCCCACAAAGAACCCCAGTCCCTACCAGCAAAGCATTTCCTGAAAGGAGGTGCTTCAGATGTCAAGGCCTTGGATATATATCATCTGAATGTCCAAACAGAAGAGTGGTCACCTTGGCTGAGTTTCAAGCAACACTTTTGCTTGATCCTGAGCCAACAGGAGAGGAAGAGAAGTTTGAAGAACCCCAGGGAGACCTTGTATATGATGAGGAAGAAGTTGAAGCAGGGTCTGATGAAGGAGAACTACTAGTGATCAAGAGGATTTTGAGCAGTTCAGCAGTTGATGAAGCAGCAGAGCAAAGGGAGAATATTTTCCACACCAGGTGTACAGTTGGAGGGAAAATTTGCTCCTTGATTATTGATGGTAGAAGCTGCACCAATGCAGCCTCAGAAACCATGGTGCAGAAGCTCAAATTGGCCACTAGTCCCCATCCAGCACCATATACCATTCAATGGTTGAGTCAAAGCAAAGTATCAGGATTTCTTCTAGATGTCTTGTGAATTTTTCATTGGTCCAACTTATAAAGATGAAGTTTGGTGTGATGTTATTCCAATGGATGATTGTCACCTATTGTTGGGGAGACCATGGGTGTATGGTAGGTCTGTCAATCGCAATGGGAGAGCAAACACATATTCCCTTTGTCTGAACAGCAAGAAAATTACCCATACCCCACTTAGACCATCCCAGCTCACAAAAAGAACCATGAACCTTATTGTTGAATCATCCCTTGATGTAGTTCTCCCAACTGACCAGCATGAGTTTAGTGAACAGAGTGAGCTTCTTTTGCTCGACATTGAGGATGAACCAGCCTCACAAAATGACCATCCCCTATTCCAACCCATCCTAAACCAGTACCTACAAGTCTTTCCAGAGGAAATGCCCCCATGCCTACCCTCTAAGAGAGACATTCAACATAAGATTGACCTTGTTCCAGGGTCTGTCTAAACCTACCTATAGGATGACCTCTACAGAAACTAATGAGATACAAAGACAGGTTGATTAGCTATTGGCGAAGGGTATGATTAGGGAGAGATTGAGCCCCTATATAGTGCCAGCATTATTGGTGCCTAAGAAAGATGACAGTTACAGGATGTGCATTGACTGTAGGGCAATCATAATATTACTATCAAGTATAGGTACCTATTCCAAGACTTGAAGATATGCTTGACGAACCGCATGGCTCAATTGTGCTTTCCAAGATTGATGTGAGTGGATACCATCAGATAAGGATTTATGAGGGAGATGAATGGAAAACAACACTCAAGACTAAGGGAGGGTTATTTGAGCGGCTTGTCATGCCTTTTGGTTTGATAAATGCCCCATCCACATTCATGAGGTTAATAAACCAGGTTCTAAAGCCACTAATTGGTAAGTGTGTTGTTGTATACTTTGATGACATACTTATCATTAGTCAGTCTGAGATGGAGCATGTTAGCCACTTAGAAGTGTGATGGAGATTCTGAGTAGGGAACAGCTGTATGGAAACCTAAAGAAATGCCAGTTCTTCACCAGCCAGGTCACATTTCTTGGCTACATTGTGGCAGCAGCAAGAATCCAAGTGGATGAGGAAAAGGTCAAGGCAATGAGGGAGTGGCCTATTCCTACTTCCATTCATCATATTAGAAGCTTTCATGGATTAGCCTCTTTCTACAGGAGGTTTGTGAGACACTTCAGTACCATCTTTAGCCCCAATGACTGAGCTAGTGAAGGGAAAAAGTTTCTCTTGGACACCAGTAGCACAGAAGGAATTTGAGGAGATTAAATGGCAGCTTACATCAACAGCAGTCTTGGCTTTGCCTAGCTTTGCCAAAGTTTTTGAAGTAGAATGTGATGCTTCAGGTATAGGCATTGGAGCAGTTCTAACTCAGGAAGGCAAACATGTTGCCTATTTCAGTGAGAAACTAAATGATGCCAAAAGGAAGTATAGTACCTATAATAAAGAGTTTTATGCCATCATTAAAGCTCTACGGCATTGGAGGCATTATCTAATTGGAGCTGAGTTTATATTGCATAGTGATCATGAAGCCCTGAAGTTCATTTTTGGGTTCATAGAGTTCCCAAGAAATTGTAAGGCTTCAAAGAGTTCCCAAGAAATTGTAAGGCTTCATAGAGTTCCCAAGAGCATGGTTTCAGATAGGGATGCAAAATTTTTGAGTCATTTTTGGGTGACTCTATGGAAGAAGCGACGGCCTCAGCTGAAATATAGTACAACTTGCTATCCCCAGACAGATGGGCAGATAGAGGTGACCAACAAGACACTTGGGACTCTATTGAGATCATTTATAAACACAAATGAAACATGATGGGACACTCTTTTGCCCCATGCTGAATTTGCTTTTAATAGAGCACCATCAAAGGCAACTGGCCTTTCCCCATTCCAAGTTGTTTGTAGAAAGAATCCTATTACTCCTTTGGATTTATCCCCACTAACTAATTCTTTAAAGTTCAGTTATGAAGCGGGTCACATGCAAAGAAGATTAAGAAGCTTCACCAACAGGTTAGGGAGAAAATTATCAAGTATTCTAAGCAAGTAGCTACATCAGCAAACAAGCATATAAGAAAGGTAGTTTTCCAGCCAGGAGATCTAGTGTGGATTCATCTTAGGAAGGACAGATTTCCAACTAAAAGGAAGGGAAAGCTAGTACGAAGAGCAGATGGTCCCTTTGAAGTACTGTTTAGACCCAATTTTGTGTCTAAATACCGCCTAAATCCTTAGGCTTTTGACTCGTTTCGTGGTTTAATTTAATAACTTTTAATACATTTTTGGTTATTTTGTAGATTCCAGAGTTTTTACTCAAAACATGGTAAAAAGGGCCATTTTGTAGCTACTTTGGGAATCCCGAGATTTCCCGGGTCATGGTCAAGACAAAAGCAAATGAAGCGGGAAGGCCGGACACGTCGAGAGGATAAAAAGTTAGACTTTGCTGAATCAAGCTGGCCGAGCCTGACCGTACCCACCGTCCTGATGACCGCACCCACGGTGGGTGTAAGGCATGACAAGGTGAAGTGGCCGAGCTTGACCGTACCCACGGTCTCAGGATACCGCAGCTACGGTGGGTGCAGGACATGAGCAGCAAGTGAAGTTACCGAGTGAGACCGTACCCACGGTCTCAGGGGACAGCACCCATGACGGTGCGAAGGAGAGAAATCTCACCTGACCTAAATCGCCAGACCGCACCCACGGTCATGTCACACCGCGCCTACGGTGCTGCGAAGAAGAGAGAAATCTGCAGGAGTTACGCAGGACCGTAGCCACGGTCTCATAGACCGTACCTACGGTCCCCTGCAGATTCTCATTTTGCTGCTTAATGAAGTGACGAGTTTTAAGTAACTAACTTAGCTTGTATATATTGTTTTTAGGTCTTTTAGCCCAAAGGGGGGTTTTTGGGGGATTTTTGGAGAGATCAATTAGAAGGAGATTAGATAGACTAGAGAGTTTAGAGAGAACTTTTATCACATTTTAGCTTTCAATTAGAGTGATTCCTTAGTGATTAGTGAGAATTCATACTTGGATTATTGTTCTTGTACTGGATTTTACTGGATTTCTATTGAAGAGTTGAAGACTTATATTATTTTTGGAGCATTAGATTCTTATTATTCTGGAGTATCTTCTTTCGGCATCAAATCAATGAGCATTTCTTAACTCTTACTTTTTTTAGTTCATCTAATTACTCTTTAATCTCTGTTTTTGTTATTAGATTACTTGGTGTTTGTTGATTGGTACCATTGTTGCTTGAAATTTCTAGATACTTTCTATTGAAGCATGAATGAAGTTATTATTATGTTTAGCATTGTTTAGACCCGATTTCGTGTCTAAATACCGCCTAAATCCTTAGGCTTTTGACTTGTTTCGTAGTTTGTTTTAATAACTTTTAATGCGTTTTAGTTACTTTAGTAGTTTCCGAAGGGTTTCACTCAAAACAAATCTAAATGGGCCAATTTTGCACCAATCTTGGGAACCCCGAAATTTCCTAAGATTCCCCGAGCCCTGGTCGTGTCAAAGGCAGAGGATTAGAAGGGCCGGCCATGTCGAAAGGCAGCGGAAGCGGAGGCAACGGCAGAAGAGTACCCTGGAAGGAACTGTGGCCGAGAGAGACCGTGGTCACGGTCACAGAGACCGTAGCCACGGTATGATGGAGCCAAGACCAAAGTGAAGAGGCCTTGCACCCGAACTAGACCGTGGTCAAGGTCACTTTGACCGTGGTTACGGTAGGATCTTCGCCATGCCTAAAGAAGAAGCTGACCGAACTAGACCGTGGTCACGGTCTCCCAAGACCGTGACCACGGTGCATGGGGACCGTGCCACGGCGGTCGAAGCGAAGAGAAGAAATCGTCTGCCTTACGCAGGACCGTGGCCACGGTCACCCTGACCATGCCCACGGTCCCCTGCGGGCCAGCTTTGTCTGTTGTGTAAAATGATGAGTTTTGAGTAACAACCTTGATTACTATTTAATGTATTTAGGTCATTTTAGCAAAAGGGGGATTAGACAGCAGCTTTAGCTAT
Organism: Portulaca oleracea; assembly: GCA_029582165.1. NCBI lineage: Eukaryota > Viridiplantae > Streptophyta > Magnoliopsida > Caryophyllales > Portulacaceae > Portulaca > Portulaca oleracea. The sequence goes on along the minus strand of CM055889.1, from coordinate 28,261,097 downwards.
CTTTTATGATATTTTTTAGCACTCTTTATCACATTCTAAGTCTTAGATTAGAGGGATTAAGGAAGATCTTTGCTGAGATTATTAGTTCTTTATTGGATTCTCTTGATTATTATTGGAATTTTGAAGGTTATTCTTAACTTTGGATCATTGGAGCTTTATTATTCTGAAGTTTTCTCCCTTGTCATCATAATCAATGAGCATTTCTTAACCTTTCTCTTACTAATTTATTGCTTATTTACTAATCTCTGTTTTGTTATTATTGACATTGTTGGTATTATTGAATGTTTATTGTCACCTTGTTTACTCATTTAAGCATGAATGAAGTTTTTGATGTTATTATCATGATAGTTAGGATGTTTAGTGGCTAGAACCTTAATGGGTTAGGGAGATATTAAGGGTGTGAATGGGTGATTAGGTTTGGGTTAGCAATATTAGTGAGTAACTAGTTAGGAAATCAATTTCCTAATCCTATCCTTCCCTCAAGTGGGATGTATTTAGGTGCGAAAGCATCCCGACTACATCCAATGCTTGTTGGAAGGTAGGAATTAGGATAGTTAGTATTCTAGTTCGCGAAAGCAAATAGAAACTAACTAGGAAATTCCGTTCTACTAACTTTCCCGGGTCTGTCTATGGACTTCGGGGAAGTTAATCCGGACTATCCTTGAAATAGGAAGTCCGGTGGGCGTTTTCCAACGGGATTACCATTTGATTTCCCTTTCTCGTTACTCTCTTGTTGCGAAACCCATTTCCTCATTCCCGTTTGCATCCCGAAAGTCTCCCGACACCCATTGTTTTACCTTTTTGACTGAACATAGCGTGTTTGTGTTGTTTTCACCCTAAGGTCTTTCATCCTTTCATGATCATAAACCATACCTAGAGTCAACTAGTTGCAGCTAAGGCCCCTAGCTCCCTGTGGAAGAACGATAAAACCGTGGTCTTACAAACCACTCCACTAACAAAATGGCGCCGTTGCCGGGGAACAAGCTCACCTAGCTTAGCTCTTTGTCTTTAGGTTGTTTAAGATCATTTCACTGCTAGAGATTTTGTTATCCTTAGTTACTGGAAATTTGATTCTCCTGTTTGTTCCTTTTGTGCATGCGGACTCGCTCTCGACGAGGCCAAACTCCTGTAACTCCACCGAACCCGAATCCGGAGAGTATTATTCGACAAGCTAACGCCGGTTCAAGACGAGCTAGACAACAAAGGGAGCGAGGGACGATCAAAATTCCAATGGCTGACGGAGAGCAAATTCCACCCCGTACCTTAGCATCATATTCCTTACCATCGTCGGGTACGGGAGGTGATCCCATCACATTACCAGAGTTACCACCGTGCATCGTTCGAGTTCAAGCCATATTTATTGGAAATATTTGAGAACACCCCGTACCATGGAGGAGAGCATGAAAATCCTATTGACCACATCAACAGATTCGAGCAACGCATCGGCTTCGTATAAATGAATGGAGTTTCCGCCGAATACATGATGCTGAAGTTTTTCCCTCTTACCTTGAAGGGGAAAGCATTATTATGGCTCAACACGTGTCCGCCCGGAACTTATTCAACATGGGACGCCCTTAGCCGCGACTTTCTTCAAAGGTTTTTTCCCAATGACGAGACGCGTCGGTTGAGGCAAGCCATCATGAGCTTCAAGCAAGAGCCCGATGAGTCGTTATTCGAAGCATGGGGGAGATTCAAAGGTCTCCAACGGAGGTGTCCACATCATAATCTTGAGGATTGGTTATTATTGCATCACTTCTATTCCGGATTTAGTAGCTCTTTGCGAGAATCCATCGATCATGCCTCGGGGGGCATGTTCCTCAAGAAGACGGCGGAGGAAGCAAACGTATTTCTTCACGAGCTATCCCAAAACTCTCCTCATTGGGGAGGCGGCCGTGGTCCAAGAGATGGTCCTCCTCTAGAAAGAAACCCAACCATTAAATTTCTCATAAATGTCGTTCTTGAGATGCAACAAAAGGCAACTTTGGAGGAAAACACGAGGCAAGTAACGGCGGCCTAAGAAGTACCTATGCTTATTCCGGATGCCCGAGTCTTGGTATGTGATTTTTGTGGAGGGCCACATTCTTCGAAGCGATGTGAAGAGTATCAAACCGAGCAAGTCCAAGCCATCTATCCCAACAATAACCTCTCCTATACCAATCAAACCCCCATTCGTCCCCGTGGGAATTACGCCTACAACCAACAAGCTCCCCTAAACCAAACCCACCCCCGGTTTCCCAAATCAAAATCGCCGCCAATACCACCAAAACCACCACCAAAATCCTCACCAAGGTCAATCTTCCCAAGCACCCAAACCATCACAACAAGAAACCCTTGACCAAACTCTCCAAAAGTTGGCCCTAACTCAAGAGAAGATAGCCTTATCTCAAGAAAAGATGGCCTTAGACCGAAAAAAAGACCAAACTCGCATTAAGAACCTCGAGTTACTATTGGCCCAATTGGCACAACAATCTTAACCTATCCAATCTTTGCCTAGCCAATCCCAACCTAACCCAAAGGGGAAACTTAATGCGATCACTTTGAGGAGTGGCAAGGAGATTGATGGACCTAGAATGGTGGGAGAGGAGGTCTTGGGTGACAAGGAAGGTGACGTGGTGGATATCTCGGATGAGGAAGATTTGTTGGAGAAGCGGGAAAGTGAGTTAGTATTGGGTGAGGAAGTTGAGAGAGCACATGAGGATGAATTGGGAGAGTCTAGTAAAGAACAAGAGGAGATAAAGAAGTTAAGGAAAGGGAAAGGAAAAATGGTGGAAGAAGAACCAACCCAGACTATTGAGAAGCCAAGGCTACCACCGATCCCTTTTCCCGATCGGTTACCAAAGCCAAAATCCGATGCAAAGTTTTCAAAATTCATTGAGATGCTCAAGAAGCTTCAAGTGAACATTCCATTTCTTGATGCCATTTCTGAAGTTCCGTCCTTCAAGAAGCATCTGAAGGAGCTTCTCACGAGCAAGAGAACAATTCAAGAGAAATCTACGATCCATTTGACGGCGGATTGTAGTGCAATTATCGATAACAAATCACCGGAGAAATTAGCCGACCCCGGAAGTTTTTCTATTCCATGCACCATTGGTGATATGCGGATTGGCCGTGCCCTTTGTGATCTAGGAGCAAGTGTAAGCGTCATGCCTTATTCGATTTGCAAGAAGTTAAATCTCGACGATCTTGCTCCTACAACAATTAACCTTCAATTGGCCGACCGTTCCGTGCGAAGACCGTTGGGAATATTGGAAGACATCCCGGTCCAAGAAGGGCGGTTTTTGATTCCTTGTGATTTTGTGATCTTGGAGATAGAGGAAGATAACAACATCCCTATTATTTTTGCTACGGCGGGAGCCATTATCGATGTGAAGAATGGAAGCATGTCGTTGAATGTCGGGAATGAAAGCATAATTTTTCAACTTGAGGGGTCATTGAAGGGTCCTTCGTATGGGGATTCATGCTATGCCATTGATATGATGGAGTTCCTTGTTGATGAGTATATTGAGGACTCCCATCTTCTTGAATCTATTTGCGATGATCCCTTGGGAGCTTGCTTATTGGAGTCTTTCCAATTTAAGACCGACGACACCGATATTGCTTTCTTCACCAACCTTCTTGACTCTTCACCCATGCATAAGGAGATTATTATCGACGAGCCTTATATGGAGTGTATGGAGATTCAAGATGCGATCTTCAAAGGTATGTCTTCTTCTCAAATTCAATCTTCTACTCCTTTAGAGCTTAAAGCTTTACCCCCTTCCCTCCAATATGCTTTCTTGGATGATGAGAAATCTTATCCTGTCATTGTGAATGCGAATTTGAATGATTTTGAATTGTCCAAGTTGCTTGATTTGCTTAGGAAACATAGGGGTGCATTGGGTTATAGGATAGAAGACTTGAAAGGTTTATCCCCTTCTATATGCATGCATTCGATTGATTTGCTAGAAAATGCCAAGCCTACTAGGCAACCCCAACGTCGTTTAAATCCCAACATGCAAGAAGTGGTTAAAAAGGAAGTAGTAAAGTTGCTAGCTGCTGCGATCATCTTCCCCATCGCAAATAGCGAATGGGTAAGCCCGGTTCAGTGTGTGCCCAAGAAAGGTGGGTTGACCGTAATTGAAAATGACAAGAAAGAACTAGTTAGTACCCGGACCGTCACCGGTTGGCGGATGTGTATCGATTACTGCCAATTAAACAAAGTAACAAAGAAGGACCATTTTCCCCATTCCCTTTATTGACCAGATGTTAGAACGGTTGGCGGGTCATTCGCATTTTTGCTTTTTGGATGGGTACTCGGGTTTCTTTCAAATTCCAATCCACCCCTCACATCAAGAAAAAACCACCTTCACTTGCCCATATGGGACATTTGCTTATTGTCGCATGCCATTTGGTTTATGTAATGCCCCTGGGACTTTTCAACCTTGTATGATGGCTATTTTTAGCGATTTCATTGAAAAATGCATGGAAGTCTTTATGGATGATTTTTCTGTGTACGGTAATTCTTTCGATGACTGTTTGCTAAATTTGGAGAAAGTGTTAACTCATTGTGAGGAAGTGGATCTAGTTCTGAATTGGGAGAAATGCCACTTCATGGTGATACAAGGTATCGTTTTGGGTCGCTTAATCTCTTCTAAGGGCATCGAAGTAGATAAGGCCAAAGTTGAGGTTATCGAGCGCCTACCACCCCCAATTTCCGTTAAAGGGGTGCGTAGTTTCCTTGGCCATGCCGGCTTTTATCGCCGGTTCGTCAAGGATTTTTCAAAAATTGCTCGACCTCTAACTGACCTCTTGTGCAAAGATGCCCCTTTCATTTTCACTGATGAGTGCCTTGAGTCGTTTTATAGGTTGAAGCAGGCTTTGATTTCCGCTCCGGTAGTTCAACCTTCGGATTGGACGCTACCCTTTGAGATTATGGCCGACGCGAGCGACTTCGCCATAGGAGCGTGTTTGACCCAAACAGTAGACAAGAAGCCAAGGGTCATCTATTACGCAAGCCATACGCTTGATAGCGCCCAAAGGAACTACACTACCACGGAAAAGGAGTTTTTAGCGATCGTTTTTGCGCTCAACAAATTCCGGCAATACCTCATGTTCTCTAAGGTGGTAGTCTACACGGATCATGCCGCTATCAAATACTTGATGGGAAAGAAGGAGACAAAACCGAGACTTATATGGTGGGTCTTGCTTATGCAAGAATTTGATTTGGAAATCCGCGATAAGGCGGGCACGAAGAATGTCGTAGCCGATCACCTTTCGAGGATTCTTGTCGACTTGGAAGACACCCAACCGATTGTAGACGCTTTCCCGGACGAGCGACTCTTGGCTATCAACTCGCATCCTTGGTATGCGGATATTGTGAATTATTTGGCGAGCGAAGTGATCCCTCAACACTTGAAACATCATCAAAAGAAGAAATTCCTCCACGACATGAAGCATTACTTTTGGGATGATCCTTTCCTTTTCCGTCTTGGAAATGACGGGATGTACCGGCGATGTATTCCCGAGAGTGAAGTGCAATCTATTTTGACCCATTGTCATGAATTTCCGGTGGGAGGTCACGGTGGCCCCCAAAAGACGGCGGCAAGGGTTTTGCAAACGGCTATTGGTGGCCGACTCTTTTTCGTGACGCCCATTCGCATGTCAAGCAATGTGACAAGTGTCAAAGGTCCGGTAACATCTCCCGGAAGAATGAAGCACCATTGAACTATATTCTTGAGGTGGAAGCTTTCGATGTATAGGGATTGGACTTCATGGGTCCTTTCCTGTCGTCAAGGGGTTTCCAATACATCCTAGTGGCTGTAGACTATGTCACAAAGTGGGTCGAGGCCATACCATGTGTAAGATGCGACGGGAAATCCGTTTCGAAATTCTTGAAAAAGACCCTATTCCCAAGATTTAGCATCCCACGGGTCATCATTAGTGACAACGGTTCCCATTTCATCGAAAAGAGATTCGAGTCTCTCTTGGAGAAGTACGACATCAAGCATAAGAAGGGACTTCCTTACCATCCACAAACACATGGTCAAGTGGAAATCTCCAACCGTGCCATCAAGGAGATCTTAGAGAAGACGGTTAACTCTTCAAGGAAAGATTGGGCAGAAAAATTGGATGAGGTTTTGTTAGCATACCGCACCGCTTTCAAGACACCGATCGGCACTACTCCTTACCGTCTTGTCTACGGGAAGGCGTGTCACTTCCCCGTTGAACTTGAGCACAAAACCATGTGGGCAATCAAGAAGTTGAACTTCGATCTCAAGGCGGCCGGAGGTAGTCGGTTATTTCAATTAGAAGAGTTTGAGGAGTTGAGGCGTCATGCATATGAGAACAACAAGATCTACAAGGAGAGAACGAAAGCATGGCATGACAAGAGGTTGAACCGACGTGAGTTTGTGGTAGGCGATAGGGTTCTCATTTTCAATTCAAGGCTAAAGTTGTTCTCTGGGAAATTGAGATCACGGTGGTCCGGACCATTCGAAATAGTGAGAATTCTTTCCGCCGGAGTAGTTGAGTTGAAAGATGCCCAAGGACAGTGTTTCAAAGCAAACTCATCGAAACTCAAACCATACATCATGGGGAGGAATATGTCGGGACAGTTGTGACATACCTCGCGGATTTTGGAAATTGAAAAAGCATCGGAAAAGGTCGAGCTAGGACCTACAAAACAAGCACCCGGGAGAGGTATGAACTACTTCCCCCTAATTTAGTGTTTTCTTTAACTTTTTAATTCTTTCATATTTATTTCCCTAATTTTTGTGCCTTTCTTCTTCCTTTGTTTTATTTTATTAGAAAAGCTTTTTTGAGTTAAAAATGAAAAAAAAAAAGATTCGAGAGTGGTTCTATGAGAGTCGGGGTTTGAAAGTGTTTTTTAGCGATTGGAGAGTGTCCTTGAATGATAATTGAGCGAGAAAGAAAAGGGAGTGGATGACAAGAGGGTAGATTTTAGGACTTAACAATTTTTCTCCAAGTTTTGAGCCTTGTAGATGCTGGAGATGAACCGAAAGGGACCGTGCCCACTGTGGGAATCACCGCAGCCACGGTCAGCATACTCAAAGTTGCTCCCAGTTTAGCCAAGCCGAAGATCACTGTGGCCACCGTGGAAGTCACCGCGGCCACGGTCTCATTGCAGCATGATTCTTGGAAATTTTGGTCCCGAACATCACCGTGACCACGGTGAGGTTTACCGCAGCTACGGTCTCCGCCCTGCTTTTTCCCTTCTTTTTCCCTCACCCAAATCACACCGTGCCCACGGTCAAATGACCCTGGCCACGGTCTGTCGAAAACCTGCGATATGTAGGGGGTTCAATATTATTTCCCCTCATTTCTCTTTCACTTTCTTCCTCGCTCTCACCTTCGAAAACCCTCACCAAACTCTAAACCTCTAGCTTTCTTCCAAAATTCGACAACACCACCACCAATTCCTCCATTTCTCCCAACTTTCTCCTACAACCGTGCCCTAGCTACTGTATTCGCCATTTTCGGACCATCTTCAAGCAAATTTTAGTTCTCTTGTTGCTTGTGGGGGTCGAAATTAGCAAGAGGAGTTCCCTATCACTTCAATTCAGGTATTCCTTGTTTGTTGATACATCCAAGTTCGATTTACTAGTTGATTTTGGTTGTTGTGTGCGTATTTCTCTGCCTAGATCTAGGGTTCTTGAATTTTGAACATTGGAATGATGAAACCAAAAAGGGGTCGACCTAGGAAGCTCCCTCCATCACCACCACAGCTGCCATCCTCTCTCGAATTGAGAAGGGCTCAACCAGCTACGTTCATCAAAAGTTGTCCACGTACCAAGGTTACTTTTCGTGGTGAACCGCACAAGACTCGCTATGATGACCTCCAGGAGCGACACATCTACGCTCCAGAGATTCTCTGTGATGAGACAATCAACACTCTTCACTGTCGGTCCAGTTTCGACACTCTCACTCAGGTACTTGGCTAGAAAGCACTTCTCAATATCAAGGAACCAATCATATACCAGCCCGTACTTGAATTCATGAGTTCACTTCAAGTCTTTAGTGATGGGTACCCTGAGGCCATTTTCAACTATAGAGTGGGTGATAGGGAGCTAGAATGTTCTGTTCAAGAATTTTACCAAGCTTTGGAATTACCAGAGGATGGAGTATACTTCTGGGAGTGTGAGGAGTTCGATGAACAAGAAGCGTGGAAGCGGTTAACTTGTTGGAGAAGAGCACCTGTTGACTCCGAAGAAGGTTAGGCGAAGTTCTACTGCCCTAAGGAATCTCGAGCACAAGATTTTTGTAATCCTGTTGTCCGGTTATTCCATTTGGTGATTGCTAATTCAGTGTTTGGGCGAGATGAGGAATGATCACATGTTCGTTCGGACGATCTCTTCATAATTTACAATACTTTGAAGGGGCAACGAGTGAACTTAGGCTCTTGCATCCTACATTGGTTAGGGGAGATGAGTAGAACTGATAACTTCACCAACCTAGGAATGGGCCATATAATATGTCACTTCCTCCGGAAGCAAGGGTTTGGTGATTACCTGGGATTATGGAACCCGCGCTATGTCCCTATCCCCATTGATATGGGGCTGTTGATCGAAATGGAGATAATTTCTGAGCGTCATTCACGCACCGTCTACCATCATGATTATGGCGATAGGAAAATCCGCATTCCTCTCGACGCCCACTCATGCCGAAGAATGGCTCGATATTGCAAATAATGAAAATTGGTCGTGCGGACAATTTTATTGTTGGCCGAGGATAATTGGCGGTGCACCTATCCCCATTTCTAGTTTATTGCAAGAGTTTGAGGAGAATACCCATGAGAAGATGCCAGAGAGCTCGGCACAGCATGGCGATCTGAACCAAATCACTTCTGAAATCAAAGGCTTGAGTATTGAGATTCGTGAGCAGAACAAACTTCTCCGTTCCCAGGTGAAGTTGCTCGAGGATCAACAAAAGCAGCTTGTGAACATCCAACGACACCTGCAGCACCACGAAGAGTACCTCCGCCAACAAAACCGCTTCATGCGTGATTGGAGTTTCCATCATTACGCTGTTGAGGGCTGTTTCCCAGCACCTCCTGACTATGTGAATCCCTATCACCCATCCTTCTTTCTACCACAACCCCGCCCTCCGCCAGGAGGGTCCGCTTGAGGACCGTTTGTAAGCACCCCACCCCCACCCGACCTTTATCATTGTCTATTTACTTTATTTTGTGAAGTATAAGTGTGGGGGAGTGCTTCTTCGGGGTTTTGGAGTTGCGATGTCTGGTGGTTTTGGATTGTTGGTCTCTCGATTTCTTTTGGCATGAGCTCACATATTTTGGGGATTGTTCGGCTAGGTTGCTCGGGTTTTTCCTTACCTTGTTTATCATTCATGTTTGTCGGGTTGTTGGATGATTGTCTTAGGATTGTTTGTTTGTTGTTTTTGGTGGGTTGGACTGTTGTTTAAGCATCTCTCGTTTGTATTTTGGGTCATGGATGGATGTAACCGACTGTTATTTGGGATGAATGCAACGAATTAGTTGTTTCTGTTAGTATATTTCAAGTTTCACCCTTATTTCCCGCCTCAATGAGTGAGATTCAGGGATAAGGTAAGTCCCTGGCAATGTATATATTGTTCATATTTTCAGTTTTTCATCTTTTCAATTTATTTTCATAATCTCTTAAGTTAGTTTTTCCTTTCTTTTGCTTTTAGTCTCGCATGCGAATCAAGGTTGTTAAAATCGGGATCTTAACTCAAAACTATGGGGAAGTTAGGATCGGAATTTAGCCCATGTAGAATCGTGGATCGTGTATAAATTGTAGAATCGTATTGATGATTTTGGACCATAAAATCGTAGGATCGTAAATCAGAATCGGGATTTTAATAACTATGATGCGAATTCTATAATTGAAATGTCGTCTCTTACTCTAACGTTAATCTGACTCTCTTGAACGACGATTTTGGATCGCTATTTTCAACGCTTATGAAGAGGTTGAGGTAATATCTTTCCACCTTACTCTTTTTTTTATGTGAATCCTTATCATGATCCATCGCATGCTTGGTTTTCTCTTGGGTGGCGCACCCCTATGAGTGTCTGTGTTGGGATTTCGTTTGCTGTTGGAGCCGTGTGGGCTCGGGTCGCCACCATTTTCTACCTGCTAGTTGTTTTTGTTTGTTTGTGTCTTATAGGTTCTCTACTCTTTTTCCTGTGACACCTTCCCACGATGAGGACATTGTGGAGTTTTAAGTGTGGGAGGAGGGAGATATTCTGTTTCAAGGGTAGATCACCTAGTCGTTTTATTCTTTGTTTCCTAGCTTTTGCTTAAAATTTAAAATTTTTGTGTGAAAATGGAGAAAAAAGGGAGTGAAAACCTTTTCGTTTTTCTTTTCGTTTTGTTTTTTTTTGTTTTGCTTTGTTTCCTGGATCTCGTTATCGAAGTTGAGAAGCCGTTCTTAAACTTCTTTCTAAAAGTAATCGGTTGGAGCATTTTTTACCCTAACTCGGGTTCTAGTCGAGACTTACCCTTAATAGACTCCCTTCACTAAGTGTCTTGTGAGACTCCCGTTCCTTTCTCGTTTTGTTGGGAACCTGGAGATTCTAAGGGCTTGTGTCTGAGTTTATTTTTGTTTCTTGTTTAGCAAAAGCAAAAAGTGCAAAAAGAAAAGAAAAGAAAGAAAGAAGAAAGCTTTCATAAGACATAATAACCTGAATAAGTGGAGCGTGTCGCTGAAGACATTAACCACCATACACTTAGCCAACCTACACGGGCCCGGTATTCGTGGTACGGCACTGGATACCCCTTAACCCTCCTCCTATATAGCTTTGCGACGGAGAGGCGTATGGAAAAGACCGTGTTGGGAGGGTATACCCCTTATATGGGCCGTCCAATTCCCGAAATAAGGCTAATACCGACTTTTAAAAACCAAAAAAAAAAACAAAAAAAAAGAAGAAAGAAAAGAAAAGTTTTGCTTCTAAAAAGAGAGCGGGGCCTCCCCTTACATCACCTACAGCCCTCACCAAGCCAAGGGCGACCACATGCGAGGGAGGGCAACACTCCTCTCGGTTGTTTCGTTGTTTTCAAATTCGGACGCGAGTTTTTAAAGTCTTTTGGTTCCCGTTAAACCCTTGTTGTGCTTTTGCTGTGGAGTTTCGCTTGTTACAAGGTGTAGGGAGTCAAAAATCTTCAAGATCGACCTTTTTCTGAGTTTGGTGTTTTTGAGATGCTCCTAACGGTTACATTGGGAGGTTTAATCGCGTTTTCTTAGTTTGGATTACGAGATCTTGTGAATCAAAGCCCTTGTTTTTCGTTCTTTTTGTCTTCTTCGGTTTTATTTTCACTTTCCCTCTCTCCTTTTTCTTTAGCTTTTGTGGGTACAACCGCTACAAACCCTCACGAGTCCATCTCGTCCTCCCGGGCTGCCGGGGGGTTCAAAGGGCTTGGTGCATACGCTAAATGCACTCGTTCTCTCCCACGAAAGAGGAGTTTGTGTTAGTTAGTTTAGTTTTATTTTGTTTTGCTCGGGACGAGCAAAGGTTTAAGTGTGGGGGGTGTCTAGACCCGATTTCGTGTCTAAATACCGCCTAAATCCTTAGGCTTTTGACTTGTTTCGTAGTTTGTTTTAATAACTTTTAATGCGTTTTAGTTACTTTTGTAGTTTCCGAAGGGTTTCACTTAAAACGAATCTAAATGGGCCAATTTTGCACCAATCTTGGGAACCCCGAGATTTCCTAAGATTCCCCAAGCCCTGGTCGTGTCAAAGGCAGAGGATTAGAAGGGTCGACCATGTCAAAAGGCAGCGGAAGCGGAGGCAACGGCTGAAGAGTACCCTGGAAGGAACTGTGGCCGAGAGAGACCGTGGTCACGGTCACAGAGTCCGTAGCCACGGTATGATGGAGCCAAGACCAAAGTGATGAGGCCTTGCACCCGAACTAGACCGTGGTCACGGTCACTTTGACCGTGGTTACGGTAGGATCTTCGTCATGCCTAAAGAAGAAGCTGACCGAACTAGATCGTGGTTACGGTCTCCCAAGAACGTAGCCACGGCGGTGCGAAGGAGCGAAAAGTTGTCAGCCCTAATCGCCTAGACCGTGACCACGGTGCATGGGGACCGTGCCCACGACGGTGCGAAGCGAAGAGAAGAAATCGCCTGCCTTACGCAGGACCGTGGCCACGGTCCCCTGCGGGCCAGTTTTGTCTGTTGTGTAAAATGATGAGTTTTGAGTAACTATCTTGATTACTATTTAGTGTATTTAGGTCATTTTAGCAAAAGGGGGATTAGACAGCAGCTTTAGCTATCTTTTATGATATTTTTTAGCACTCTTTATCACATTCTAAGTCTTAGATTAGAGGGATTAAGGAAGATCTTTGCTGAGATTATTAGTTCTTGTATTGGATTCTCTTGAATATTATTGGAAGTTTGAAGATTATTCTCAACTTAGGAGCATTGGAGCTTTATTATTCTGAAGTTTTCTCCCTTGTCATCACAATCAATGAGCATTTCTTAACCTTTCTCTCTCTAATTTATTGCTTATTTACTAATCTTTGTTTTGTTATTATTGACATTGTTGGTATTATTGAATGTTTATTGTCACCTTGTTTACTCATTTAAGCATGAATGAAGTTTTTGATGTTATTATCATGATAGTTAGGATGTTTAGTGGCTAGAACCTTAATGGGTTAGGGAGATATTAAGGGTGTGAATGGGTGATTAGGTTTGGGTTAGCAATATTAGTGAGTAACTAGTTAGGAAATCAATTTCCTAATCCTATCCTTCCCTCAAGTGGGATGTATTTAGGTGCGAAAGCATCCCGAATACATCCAATACTTGTTGGAAGGTAGGAATTAAGATAGTTAGTATTCTAGTTCGCGAAAGCGAATAGAAACTAACTAAGAAATTCCGTTCTACTAACTTTCCCGGGTCTGTCTATGGACTTCGGGAAAGTTAATCCGGACTATCCTTGAAAGAGGAAGTCCGGTGGGCGTTTTCCAACGGGATTACCATTTGATTTCCCTTTCTCGTTACTCTCTTGTTGCGAAACCCATTTCCTCATTCCCGTTTGCATCCCGAAAGTCTCCCGACACCCATTGTTTTACCTTTTTGACTGAACATAGCGTGTTTGTGTTGTTTTCATCCTAAGGTCTTTCATCCTTTCATGATCATAAACCATACCTAGAGTCAACTAGTTGCAGCTAAGGCCCCTAGCTCCCTGTGGAAGAACGATAAAATCGTGGTCTTACAAACCACTCCACTAACAAGCATGCTAGATAAGATGATTAGAGGCTAGAACCCTTATGGGTTAGGGAGAAACTAAGGATGTGAATGGTGTATTTAGATTGGGTTAGCAACTTAGGAGGTAGTTCGTAGTGGAATGAACTTCCCACTCCTATTCTTCCCTCAAGTGGGATGTATTTGGGGTACGAAACATCCCGAATACATCCAACACTTGGGTTGGATGGTAGGAATTGGGATAGTTAGTATTCTATTCACGAAAGTGAATAGGAGCTAACTAGAGAGTCTCGTTCTTTTAACCCTCCGGGTCTGTGGTGGGCTTGTAGGAAGTTAATCCGGATTATCCTTGGAAAAGGAAATCCGGTGGGTTTATTTTAACGGGATTGTCATTTTATTCCACTATTATGTTGCTTTCTAGTTGCGAAACCCTCTTCCTAATCACCGTTTGCGTCCCGAAGTCTCCCGACACCCATAGTTCCCATTTGACTAAACTATAGTTGTGTTTGTTATGTTCGTCATCACAATCTCCTTGTTATTCCATGATCTTAAACCTTACCTAGAGTCGATTAGTTTTAGCCAAGGCCCCTAGCTCCCTGAGAGAGAACGACAATACCGAGGTCCTACAAAAACCGCTCTACACAAAATGGCGCCGTTGCCGGGGAGCGAGCGCACCTAGCTTAGCTTTTTGTCTATAGGTTGTTTAAGATCTTTTCATTTGCTAGAGATTTTGTTATCCTTGGTTATTGGGAATTTGACTCTTCTGTTTGTTCCTTTCGTGCATGCGGACTCGATCTCGACGAGGCCAAACTCCTATAACCCCACCGAATCCGAATCCGGAGAGTATTATTCGCCAAGCTAACGCCGGCTCGAGACGAAGAAGACAACAAAGGGAGCAAGAGACGATCGAAATTCCAATGTCTGACGAAGAGCAAGATCCACCCCGTACCTTAGCATCATTTTCCTTACCATCGTCGGGTACGGGAGGCGATCCCATCATATTACCTGCATTACCACCAAACGCATCATTCGAGTTCAAACCATATTTGTTGGAAATATTTGAGAACACTCTGTATCATGGAGGAGAGCATGAAAATTCCATCGACCACATCAACAAGTTCGAGCAACGCATCGGTTTCGTACAAATGAATGGAGTCACCGCCGAATACATGAAGCTGAAGTTTTTCCCTCTCACTTTGAAGGGAAAAGCATTATTGTGGCTTAACACGTGTCCGCCGGGAACCTATTCTACATGGGATGCCCTTAGCCGCGACTTTCTTCAAAGGTTTTTCCCCAATGATGAGACGTGTAGGTTGAGGCAAGCCATCATAAGTTTCAAACAAGAATCCGATGAGTCGTTATTTGAAGCGTGGGGGAGATTCAAGGGTCTCGAACGGAGGTGTCCACACCACAATCTTGAGGATTGGCTATTATTGCATCACTTTTATTCCGGACTGAGTAGCTCTTTGCGCGAATTCATTGATCATGCCTTGGGAGGCATGTTCCTCAAGAAGACGGCGGAAGAAGCAAATTTGTTCCTCCATGAGTTATCTCAAAACTCTCCACATTGGGGAGGCGGCCGTAGTCCTAGAGATGGAGGTCCTTCTTTAGAGAGCAATCCTACTATCAAATTTCTCATGAACGCCGTTCTAGAGATGCACCAGAAGAAGACCTTGGAAGAGACTACGAGGCAAGTAAAGGCAGCTCAAGAGGTACCTATGGTTATTCCGGATTCCCGAGCTCTTGTGTGTGATTTTTGTGGAGGGCCACATTCTTTTCAAAGGTGTGAGGAATATCAAGCCAAGCAAGTCCAAGCTATCTATCCTAACAATAACCTTTCCTATCCCAACTCAAATCATATTCGTCCTCGTGGGAATTATGCCTACAACCAACAAGCTCCACAAAACCATAATCCACCCCCGGTTTCTCAAACTAAAACCGCCGCCAGTACCAACAAAACCCTCACCATGGTCAAACCTCCCAAGTATCCAAACCATCACAACAAGAATTTTCTTTTGAGCAAATCCTACAAAAGATTTCCTTAACTCAAGATAAGATGTCTTTAGCTCAAGATAGGGACCAAGCACGCATAAAGAATCTTGAGTTACAAATGGCTCAAATAGCACAACAATCAAAATCTACTCAATTCCTCCCTAGCCAACCTCAACCGAACCCAAAGGGGCAACTTAATGCTATTACATTGAGGAGTGGTAGGGAGAATGAAGGGCCTAGGATGGTTGAAGAGGATGTTTTGGGTGACAAAGAGGGTGATGTGGTAGATATCACGAAAGAAGAGGATTTTGATAGAGGAACGGGAGAGTGAGTTTGCTTTGGGTGAGGGAGATAAGGAAGTTCATATGGAGGAGTTGGGAGGAGTTGGGAGAAGCTAGTAAAGAAAGAGAGGAGATGGAGAAAGTAAGAAAAGGGAAAGGAAGAATGATAGAAGAAGAGCCAATCCAAATCATTGAGAAGCAGAAGCTACCGCCGGTTCCTTTTCCCGAGCGGTTAGCAAAGCCCAAGTCCGATGAGAAGTTTTCAAAGTTCATCGGGATGCTCAAAAAGCTTCAAGTAAACATTCCATTTCTTGATGCTATTTCCGAAGTCCCATCTTTCAAGAAGCATTTGAAGGAGCTTCTCACAAGTAAAAGGAGAATTCAAGAGAAATCTACTATCCACTTGACGGCGGATTGTAGTGCTATTATTGACAACAAATCACCGGAGAAGTTAGCCGACCCCGGAAGTTTTTCTATTCCTTGTACCATTGGTGACATGCGAATTGGTCGTGCTCTTTGTGATTTAGGAGCTAGTGTGAGCGTTATGCCTCACTCTATATGCAAGAAGTTGAATCTCGACGATCTAACTCCTACGACAATCAATCTCCAATTGGTCGACCGTTTCGTGCGAAGACCTTTGGGAATATTGGAGGACATTCCAGTCCAAGTGGGCCGATTCTTGATTCCATGTGATTTTGTGATTTTGGAGATAGAGGAAGACAATAACATTCCCATCATTTTCGGAAGGCCGTTTCTTGCTACGGCGGGATCAATAATCGATGTGAAGCATGGTAGTATGTCGTTGAATTCAGAGATGAAAGCATCATTTTTAACCTCGAGGGGTCATTGAAAGGTCCTTCGTATGGGGACTCGTGTTATGCTATCGATATGATGGAGGTCCTTATTGATGAATATATTGAGGACTCTCATCTACTTGAGTCTACTTGCGACGATCCTTTGGAAGCTTGTCTATTGGAATCTTTCCAATTTGAGATCGACGGCACCGATATTACCTTCTTCACCAACCTTCTTGATTCATCATCTATGCATGAAGAGATTATTATTGATGAACCTCATATTGAGTGCATGGAGATTCAAGATGCAATCTATAAGGGTATGTCTTCTTCTCTAACTAAATCATCTACTCCTTTAGAGCTTAAACCTTTCCCCCTTCCTTACAATATGCTTTCTTGGATGATGAGAAGTCTTGTTCTGTTATTGTAAATGCTAAACTGCATGATTCTGATCTGTCCAAGTTGCTTGATTTGCTTAGAAAGCATAGGGGTGCATTAGGTTATAAAATAGAGGATTTGAAAGGTTTATCCCCTTCTATATGCATGAATTCAATTGATTTGTTAGAGGATGCAAAACCAACTAGGCAACCCCAACTTCGATTAAACCCTAATATGCAAGAGGTGGTCAAAAAGGAAGTAGTAAAGTTGTTAGCTGCTGGGATCATCTTCCCCATCGCAAATAGCGAATGGGTAAGCCCGGTTCAGTGTGTACCTAAGAAGGGTGGGTTGACTGTGATTGAGAATGAAAAGAATGAACTAGTTAGTACCCGAACCGTCACCGGTTGGAGGATGTGCATTGACTACCGCCAATTAAATAAAGTAACAAAGAAAGACCATTTCCCTCTCCCCTTTATTGACCAGATGTTGGAGAGGTTGGCGGGTCACTCGTACTTCTGTTTTCTAGATGGGTACTCGGGTTTTTTCCAAATTCCAATCCACCTCGCACATCAAGAAAAGACTACTTTCACTTGCCCATATGGTACATTTGCTTATCGACATATGCCTTTTGGGTTGTGTAATGCACCGGGAACATTTCAACGTTGCATGATAGCTATTTTTAGTGAATTCATTGAACAATGCATGGAAGTCTTTATGGATGATTTTTCTGTTTATGGCAATACCTTTGATGATTGTTTGCTGAATTTGGAGAAAGTTTTAATCCGTTGTGAAGAAGTTGACTTAGTATTGAATTGGGAGAAATGCCACTTCATGGTGGAAGAAGGTATTGTGTTAGGTCATTTGATTTCTTCGAGGGGCATCGAAGTAGACAAGGCTAAAGTTGAGGTTATAGAGCGTCTACCACCCCCGGTTTCCGTTAAGCAGGTGCGTAGCTTCCTTGGCCATGCCGGCTTTTATCGTCGGTTCGTCAAGGATTTTTCCAAAATCGCTCGACCTCTAACTGATCTCTTGTGTAAGGATGCCCCATTCCTTTTTACTGATGAATGCCTTGAGTCCTTTTATAGGTTAAGGCAAGCCTTGATTTCCGCTCCGGTGGTTCAACCCCCGGATTGGACATTACCCTTCGAAATTATGGCGGATGCGAGCGATTTTGCCATGGGAGCGTGTTTGACTCAAACCATAGAGAAGAAGCCAAGAGTCATCTACTATGCAAGCCATACGCTCGATAGCGCACAGAGAAACTACACGACCACGGAGAAGGAGCTTTTGGCAATCATCTTTGCGCTCAACAAATTCCGGCAGTACCTTATGTTCTCCAAGGTGGTAGTGGACACGGACCATGCTGCGATTAAATATTTGATGGGGAAGAAAGAAACGAAGTGGAGGCTTATCCGGTGGGTTTTGCTTATGCAAGAGTTCGATTTGGAAATTCGCGACAAGGCCGGCACGAAGAATGTAGTAGCCGATCACCTATCGAGAATCCTTGTTGACTTGGAGGATACCCAACCGATCGTGGATTCTTTCCCGGATGAGCGACTCATGGCCATCAAGCATTCTAGCCCGTGGTATGCCGACATCATAAACTACTTGTCCAGTGAGGTGATTCCTTCAAATCTGAACCCTCATCAAAAGAAGAAGTTCTTTCACGATGTAAAACATTTCTTTTGGGACGATCCATTCCTATTCCGGTTGTGCAACGACGGGATGTACAGAAGATGTCTACTCGAGATCGAGGTGAAATCCGTTTTGACACATTGCCATGAGTTTCCGGTTGGAGGTCATGGTGGGTTGCAAAAGACGGCGGCGAGGGTCTTACAAGTCGGCTATTGGTGGCCGACACTCTTTCGTGATGCCCATCTTCACATCAAGCAATGCGATAAATGCCAAAGGTCTGGAAATATCTCCCGGAAGAATGAAGCCCCATTGAATTTCATCCTAGAGGTAGAGGTTTTCGATGTATGGGGGTTGGACTTCATGGGCCCCTTTCCATCATTAAGAGGTTTCCAATACATCTTAGTGGCGGTGGACAATGTTTCGAAATGGGTTGAGGCGATTCCTTGTGCAAAATGCGATGGCAAATCTGTATCAAGATTTTTGAAGAAAATCATATTCCTAAGATTTGGCATCCCAAGGGTTATTATAAGCGACAATGGATCCCATTTTATCGAGAAAAAGTTTGAGTCTCTCCTAGCGAAGTATGGTATCAATCATAAGCGGGGACTAGCCTATCACCCCCAAACGCAAGGGCAAGTAGAGATTTCAAACCTTGCCATTAAGGAGATTTTGGAGAAAACGGTTGGCTCTTCACGTAAAGATTGGGCAGAGAAATTAGACGATGTTTTGTGGGCATACTGTACCGCCTTCAAAACGTCGATTGGGACTACCCCGTACCGTCTAGTTTACGGGAAAGCATGCCACTTTCCCATAGAACTCGAGCATAAGACGATGTGGGCGATCAAGAAATTGAATTGCGATCTCAAGGCGGCCGGGGCGAGTCGTCTATTTCAATTGGAGGAGCTTGAGGAGTTGCGACGTCATGCTTATGAAAATAATAGGATCTACAAAGAGCGAACGAAAGCATGGCACGATAAGAGATTGAACTGCCGCGAGTTCAAAGTGGGTGATAGAGTCCTTATCTTCAATTCGAGGCTCAAGCTATTTTCCGGGAAGTTGAGATCAAGGTGGTCCGGACCCTTTGAAATAGTAAGGATCCTTTCCGTCGGTGTTATCGAACTTAAGAATGAAAAGGGGGATTGTTTCAAGGTCAACTCATCAAAGATCAAGCCATACACCATGGGAGAGGAATATGCGGGGACGATTGTGGTGTTCCTCGCCAACCTTGAAAGGTGAAAGAGTGGATTAGGTCAAGCTCAGACCTAAAACAAGCACCCGGGAGAGGTACAAGTTACTTCCCCTACCTTTAGTGTTTTCCTTTTCTTTTCTGCATTTTTATTTCTTTCGGTTTTCATGTTTGATTTGTAAGGTTGAGAAAAAGAAGAAAAGAAAAAAAAACTGGAAAAAGTTGAAAAAAATTGAGGGTGAAAAGAAGTTTTGTGAAGGAGATGATTCATGTTAGTTTTGAGTGTTGAAAGGTGTCCTTGGAAGTTGTTGAGTGAACAAGAAAAGAGGGTTGATAATGACAGAGTAGAATTTTAGGACTTAACATTTTTTCCAAGTTTCTGAGTCTTGTAGGTGCTGGGGAGAGGCCGAAGGGAACCGTACCCACGGTAGGATTCAGCGTAGCCACGGTCCCAAAACAACACTTTTGCCCAGATTTTTGACCGACGGAGACCGTACCTACGGTGGGCTTCACCATAGCCACGGTCAAGTTATGGAAAGATTTTCTTGATTTTTGGCCCAGCAGCTACACCGTACCTACGGTACATTTCACCGTAGCCAAGGTCGCAGAACAACAACTTTGCCCTAAAAATTTGGCCGAGTGAGACCGCACCTACGGTCCAAGGGACCGTACCTACGGTCTCTCGACTGCAGCAAAATGTCGGGGGTTTAAACGCTTCTCTCCCTCATTTTCACTCATTTCTTTTCCTTCTCCCTCACTCGAAAAACCTTCCTCTCACACTACACTTGCCCTAATTCTTCAATTCCTTCACAAATTCATCCTCTTCTCTCACCACCTTTGCGATTTCTGTGCCCTAGCCGCGCTCTTCACCATTTTCGCACCTTCTAAGAAGCTTCTCAAGTGCAAATTCTGGGTTTTGTTCGTTGAGGGGTTCGAAAATTGTCAAGGAGAGGTTCCAAGTTCTCCACTCAGGTATTTCTCGCTTTTTGGTACATCAAAGTTCATTTTGTCTTGCTAATTTTGGGTGTTGTGTGCACATTTCTCTATCTAGACCTAGGGTTCTTGAGTGTTGTACACTAGAATGGTGAAGCCAAAAAGGGGTCGACCTAAAAGCCTTCTCCATCAACACCCCATTTGTCATCTTCTCTCGAATTGAGAAGGACCCAACCAGCTACATTTATCAGGAGTTGCCCTCGTGCCAAGCTTTTCGTGGTGAACCACATAAGACTCGCTATGATGAGCTCCAAGAGCGGAGAATATACGCTCCGGAGATTTGCAATGATGAGACAATCAATACTCTTTATTGTAGTCTAGTTTCGACGTTCTCACTCATGTACTTGGTTGGAAAACACTTCTCAACATCAAGGAACCAATTGTAGACCAGCCCATGCTTGAGTTCATGAGTTCAATTCAAGTCTTTTCCGATGCGTATCCTGAGGCAATTTTCAACTATAGAGTAGATGATAGGTAGATAGAATGTTTTGTTCAAGAGTTTTGCAAAGCTTTGGAACTGCCAGAGGATGGGGCATACTTCTGGGAATGTGAGTACTTCAACGAACAAGAAGCGTGGAAGAGGTTGACTTGTTGGAGAAGAGCACCTGTTGACTCAGAAGAAGGCCAGACGAAATTCTACTGCCCTGAGGAATCTCGAGCACGAGATTTCTGTAATCCTGTTGTCCGGTTATTCCATTTGGTAATTGCTAATTCAGTGTTTGGGCGAGATGAGGAAAGCTCGAATATCCGTAAGGAAGATCTTTTCATAATTTACAATACTTTGAAGGGGCGACGAGTGAACTTAGGCTCGTGCATTCTGCATTGGTTATGGGAGATGAGTAGGATTGATAACTTCACCAACTTGGGAATGGGTCATATAATATGTCATTTCCTCCGGAAACAAGGGTTTGATGCCTACCTTTGGATATGGAAGTCGCGCTATGTCCCTATCCCCATTGATAGGGGATTGTTAATCAAAATGGAGATAATTTCTAAGCGCCAATCACGCACCGTTTACCATCATGGTTATGACGATAGGAGAACCCGCATTCCTCTCAACCCCACTCATGCTGAGGAGTGGCTCGATATTGCAAATACTGAAAATTGGTCGTGCGGACAATTTTATTGTTGGCCGAGGATAATTGGCGGTGCACCTATCCCTATTTCTAGTTTGTTGGAAGAGTTTGAGGAGAGTGATCATGAAGAGATGCCAGAGAGCTCAGCACAGCATGGTAATCTGAACCGAGTTATTTCTGAAATCAAAAGCTTGAGTGTTGAGATTCGTGAGCAGAACAAACTCCTCCGTTCCCAAGTAAAGTTGTTTAAGAATCAACAAAAGGAGATGGTGAACATCCAACGATACCTGCAACATCATGAAGAGTACCTCCGCCAGCAAAACCACTTCATGCGAGATTGGGGTTTCCACCACTACACTGTTGAGGGCCATATCCCAGCACCTCCGGACTATGTAAATCCCTACTACCCATCCTTCTTTCCACTCCAACCCCATCCACCTCCGGGAGGATCCGCTTGAGGACCGTTTGTAAGCATTCCTGCCCCCACCCGATCTTTGTCATTAGTTTTTACATACTTTATTGTGTGAAATATAAGTGTGGGGGGATGCTTCATCGGGGTGTGGATGCGATGGCTTTGTGGTTTTGGCAGGTGGTGTCTCGGGTTCTTTTAGCTTGTTTTGGTGTTGCTCTCAAGGACGGGTGGATTTAGCTTGTGGTGGTCATTTGATTATGCTTTGATTGTATTTTGGTTGTCTTTCGGCTGTAGTTGGGTTCTCTTGGTCAGTTGTTGGTCGTTCTTCTGCCGCAGATGGCTTATTTTTCCTGGTATTTGGTTGTATTTTGGTTGTGACTGATTGATTCTAGCAATGTAACGAATGGTTGTTTTAATGAAATGAAATGAATTAAGTTTGTCTGGTT
Source organism: Portulaca oleracea (assembly GCA_029582165.1). Taxonomy (NCBI): domain Eukaryota; kingdom Viridiplantae; phylum Streptophyta; class Magnoliopsida; order Caryophyllales; family Portulacaceae; genus Portulaca; species Portulaca oleracea. Next base: position 28,238,722 of record CM055889.1, on the reverse strand, counting down.
AGTTTGAGTTGAGTTTCACCCTTATTTCTCACCTCAATGAGTGAGATTCGGGGATAAGGTATGCCATTGGCAATGTATATTTTGTTTATAGTTTTCCTTGTCTTCTTTTTAGTTCCTTTTTTGTTAGGAGTTTAGTTAGTTAGTTTTCTTTGATTTTGTTTTCGATCTCGCTTGCGGATTTTGTCATATGTAAAGTCGTCTTTTGCTCTAGTATCGTTGTGATTCACTTGAACGATGACTTCGGATCATCGCTTGAACAGTTTTGAAGAGCTCAAGGAAATATCTTTCCACCTTACGCTTTTTATGTGAATTATCTTCATGATCCGTCGCATGCGTGTTTTTCTTTTGGGTGGCGAACCCCCTTGAGTGTTTGTGTTGGGATTTTCTTGTTGCTGGAGCCGTGTGGGCTCGGGTCGCCACCTCTTTATTTGCTAGTTGTTCTTGTTTGTTTGTTTTTGTAGGTTCTCTAACCCCTTTCTTGTGTCACCTTCCCACAATGAGGACATTGTGGCGTTTTAAGCGTGGGGGGGGAGATAATTGCTTTAAAGGGTAGATCACCTAGATTTTTAGTTTTTGTTTTCCTAGTTTTTGCCTAAAATTTGAAAAATTTTTGTGTGAAAAAGGAGAAAAAAGGGAGTGAAAACCTTAAAAGTTTTCTTTCGTTTTTGTTTTCGGATCTTGTTGTCGAAATTGAGAAGCCGTTCTTAATCTTCTTTAAAAGAAACCGGTTTGAGCATTTTCGACCTTGTCTTGGGTACGAGTCATGACTTATCTCTTTAGATGTCCTTCATCAAGTGCCTAGTGAAACCCCCGATTCCTTTCACGTTCTGGTTGAAGTCGGGAGATTCTAGGGGTTCGTGTCCGAGCTTATTTCCTTTTTTCCCGTTTAGCAAAAGCAAAAGAAAAGTTAAAAACAAAAAGAAAAAGAAAGCAAAAGCTGCAATAACCGGATTAAGTGGGGCGTGTCGCTGAATGACATTAACCACCATACACTTAGCCAACCTACACGGGCCCGGTATTAGTGGTACGGCGCTATTACCCCTTAAGCTTCTCCCATATCGAATTCTCGGCAGAGGTGTGTATGGAAAAGACTGTGTTGGGAGGGTAAACCCCATATTTGGGTCGTCCAATTCCCGAAAGAAAGGCTAATACCGACTTTTAAAAAGAAAAACAAAAGAGAAAAGAAAAAAGCAATTTCGTTGGTAAAACCAACCAAAAAGAAAAAGAAAGTTTGTGCTTCTTAAAGTGTGGGGCCTATCCTTGCATCACTTACGGCCCTCACCAAGCCAAGGGCGACTAAATGCGGGGAAGGGAAACTCATGCCTTGTTTGTTCTTTGTTTTTAGTTCGGACATGAGCCCTTGGAGTCTTTTGGATTCGGTTAGAACCCACTAGCACTAACGCACATGGGGTTTTTCTTGGCATTAGGTGTAGGAAATCGAAAATCTCAAAAACTGACTTTTGCTTGGGATAGGGGATTGTGAGATGCTCATAACGGTTTCTTTTGGAGGCTTAATAACGTTTTCTAAGTTAAGGTTGCAAGATCCTTTGAATCGAAGTTTTTTTTTTTTGTTTCTCTTTCCTTTTGTTTTCTTCAGTTTTGTTTTCACTTTCCCTCTCTTCTTTTTCTTTGGCTTTTGTGGGTATAGCCGCTACAAACCCTCACGAGTCCATCTCGTCCACCCGGGCTGCCGCGGGGTTCAGAGGGCTTGGTGCATACGCTAAATGCACTCGTTTCTCTCCCACAACAGAGGAGTTTATGTTAGTTTAGGTAGTTTTTTTTTTGCCTCGTTTTGCTCGGGACGAGCAAAAGTTTAAGTGTGGGGGGTGTTTAGACCCAATTTTGTGTCTAAATACCGCCTAAATCCTTAGGCTTTTGACTCGTTTCGTGGTTTAATTTAATAACTTTTAATACGTTTTTGGTTATTTTGTAGATTCTAGAGTGTTTACTCAAAACATGGTAAAAAGGGCCATTTTGTAGCTACTTTGGGAATCCCGAGATTTCTAAGGTCATGGTCAAGGCAAAGGCAAAGGACGCGGGAAGGCCGGACACGTCGAGAGGATAAAAAGTTAGACTTTGCTGAATCAAGCTGGCCGAGCCTGACCGTACCTACGGTCCTGATGACCGCACCCACGGCGGGTGTAAGGCATGACAAGTTGAAGTGACCGAGCTTGACCGTACCCACGGTCTCAGGATACCGCAGCTACGGTGGGTGCAGGACAAGAGCAGCAGGTGAAGTGCCCGAGTGAGACCGTACCCACGGTCTCAGTGGACCGCACCCACGACGGTGCGAAGGAGAGAAATCTCACCTGACCTAAATCGCCAGACCGCACCCACGGTCATGTCACACCGCGCCTACGGTGCTGCGAAGAAGAGAGAAATCTGCAGGAGTTACGCAGGACCATAGCCACGGTCTCATAGACCGTACCTACGGTCCCCTGCATATTCTCATTTTGCTGCTTAATGAAGTGACGAGTTTTGAGTAACTAACTTAGCTTGTATATATTGTTTTTAGGTCTTTTAGCCCGAAGGGGGGTTTTGGGGGGATTTTTGGAGAGATCAATTAGAAGGAGATTAGATAGACTAGAGAGTTTAGAGAGAACTTTTATCACATTTTAGCTTTCAATTAGAGTGATTCCTTAGTGATTAGTGAGAATAATACTTGGATTATTGTTCTTGTACTGGATTTTACTGGATTTCTATTGAAGAGTTGAAGACTTATATTATTTTTGGAGCATTGAATTCTTATTATTCTGGAGTATCTTCTTTCGGCATCAAATCAATGAGCATTTCTTAACTCTTACTTTTTTTAGTTCATCTAATTACTCTTTAATCTTTGTTTTGTTATTAGATTACTTGGTGTTTGTTGATTGTTACCATTGTTGCTTGAAATTTCTAGATACTTTCTATTTGAAGCATTGATGAAGTTATTATTATGTTTAGCATGCTAGATAAGATGATTAGAGGCTAGAACCCTTATGGGTTAGGGAGAAACTAAGGATGTGAATGGTGTATTTAGATTGGGTTAGCAACTTAGGAGGTAATTCGTAGTGGAATCAACTTCCCACTCCTATTCTTCCGTCAAGTGGGATGTATTTGGGGTACGAAAGATCCCGAATACATCCAACTCTTGGGTTGGAAGGTAGCAATTGGGATAGTTAGTATTCTATTCACGAAAGGGAATAGTAGCTAACTAGAGAGTCCCGTTCTTTTAACCCTCCGGGTCCGTGGTGGGCTTGTAGGAAGTTAATCCGGATTATCCTTGGAAAAGGAAATCCGGTGGGTTTATTTTAACGGGATTGTCATTTTATTCCACTATTCTGTTGCTTTCTAGTTGCGAAACCCTCTTCCTAATCACCGTTTGCGTCCCGAAATCTCCCGACACCCAAAGTTCCCATTTGACTGAACTATAGTTGTGTTTGTTCTGTTCGTCATCACAATCTCCTTGTTATCCCATGATCTTAAACCTTACCTAGAGTCGATTAGTTTTAGCCAAGGCCCCTAGCTCCCTGAGAGAGAACGACAATACCGAGGTCCTACAAAAACCGCTATACAAGTAATAGAGATAATAAGAGACAATCCATACAGGTTGGATTTATCTGATAACTATGGAGGGAGTGCAACTTTCAATATAGCAGATCTGAGGCCCTATTTTCCAGAGCATGAAGACCTTCCAAGTTTGAGGAAAAAATTTCCTCAACATGGGTAGGATGATGGAGACCATCCAGCAACAGCATAGGAGGGTTCAGAACCAACAGGAGATGCACCAACAAAACCAATAGCAGCAGTTAAGCCAGCAGGCTTCCAAGCATCTTCAACAAGTTTCCAAACTTTACATCATCTTCATCACCATTAGCAGCAGCATCAGCAGCAGCAGCAGCTATTCAGAAGTGTTTCATGATTATCAAGAAGGTTCTAGTCAGCAACAGCCATAGAAGTAGTAGCAGCACAGTCTCGAGGAGGCTCTTTCTCAATTCCATATCTCTGGAAAAGATTCAACAAGTTTCCCTAGGAGAATTTTGTTCATTGACATGTCAGCTATAAGGTTCAAGCAAGTACAGGCATGTCCATGTCAAAAGAGCATCAAGAATTTTACATCAAATCAGCAAGGATCACAATTTCAAGTCTGTTTGTTTTTCAGTTTTGACAAGTATTTTCATTTTGCAAGAACATGATCAATTCTCAACCAAAATGAGGTTTCTCGATGGTTTGGGAATCTTTGAAGAGTCAACTTCCAACTACATTGGACTGCAGTGAAACAAATTACTAAGTTGTTTTTTGCAATCCAATATACATCATCGGGTCAACAGGGTTCTAGTTTCAACAGTTCCAATTCAAGCAGCTACAATGGAGGGTATTTGAGCCTTTTACCATCAAGCTCGGGTTGTTGAGATTATTCCAGCTCAGTTTGATGAGTTAGCAGCATAGCATCGTTGAAGATAGAGACCAATTACCTTCCAGCATAGGAAAAGTTTCTATTGGTTCACTTTCCCTTTATCTTGGTTTTGGTCCAATCAGAAACAAGCTTGTATTTTCTTTTATTTATTTATGTAAGCTGGATGTTTTAGCTATGATGTAATATATTATGATGTATCAAGTTATTAGAAATCAATTTAGGATTTGCTAAGGGAGATTAGAAGGTTTCTTCATGTTTAGGAAACCTCTAATTGAATTGATTTGGAGTAGTTATATATATGTTATTTCCAGCTACTTGTAAGAACTAATCAGTGATTTGAATAGCATTTTGAGTGCCTTGTTGAGCCTCTCGTTCGTGAGTGATAGTAAACTCTCGTTTGGCTAAGTCTACTTCAGTATCTAGGATTGGCAATCCTAGTGGTGTGTGTAAAGCTTGATTGTTTCAGTGGTGGTGTGTCTGTATCTATTGAGAGGATCAAGTCCTTGCCCTTGTAATTCATTCTGTGGTGAGTCTGTATCATATTGAAATACAAATCTATCCTTTTTATTCCTTACTGATTTGTCATCCATTCCAGCTAATTGCATCCAATTAGCTTTTGTAAGTTCCAACAGCCCAGGACAGAGTGCTCGTGTGGTGTTTGTGAGGTCAAGCTCTGATCTTTGTGACCTTGCATACATTACTGTGACGCCTGTTAATCCTTAAACCGGGCCAGTTGTCTATCCGGTTCATGGTCGAACCAGGCCCGATCCAGTTTTAACAACATAGATAGTCTGTTGTGGGTGATGATTTTAGATAATTGTATTACGCTGAGGTACGTGGCTCTGACAATGGTTTTTTCAACTAACACTAAAGTAAAAAATGGAAAACACAAATGCTATCAAAAGATTTGTTGTGGCACACCTCAGACTCGGTATTCCAATTAAATAGATAGAGGCGAATCTCCGTCCTTGAACAGAATTATGTCTCAAACTGGCCACAAGCTGCCTAAATCTCTTAGAGATCAGACATCATCTGTTAATAACGGGGTCTTAAAATGGGTAATTGGATTCGGGTTTGCTTAATTATCTTACCTTCTAGCATCAACAATACAATTAGCACTGAAACATACTAATCACATCATTTTCATGAAGTTGATTAAATTTAAAGTGTGTTTGGTAGGGGGAAAACATTTTTTTGTTTTCCCAATTTTCTAGTGTTTGGTACAAAAAAAGTTTAGAAAATCATTTTCCTCTAAAGGAAGGAAATTGACTTCCTTTGTTCAACGTAGAAAAATCATTTTCCACCATTGATTGTTGGATCGATTTTTACCACTAACTCTAACTGAAATTTGAGGCCGAAATTTAACATTAACGGTTTTGCTTGAAATTTTGTAACACGATAGAATTGATTAAAAAAACCTCAAATATAAATTTTTAGCTCAAAATATTTTTAGTTGGTAACATTTATCTCGATATATACATCAAATCAAAAGTTTTTGCCCTAAAACTAACTGAAACTTTTAAAAATTCAAACTGAACTGTTTGAATTGAAAATTTATGATTTGATAGTATGAACTAAGAAAAACTCAAATATAAATTTTAAAAATTCAAACTTAAAAGCAAAATTCAATTTTATCAGTTTTTCACGAAACTTTATAACACGGTAGAAATGATTAAGAAAAGCTCAAATATGAATTTTGAGCTCCAAATATTTTTGTTTGTAACATATATCGCTACTTTTATCGACATAAATGATCATTTTTCGAAAAATAATTTATCTCCTATCAAACAAGGGAAAATCTAGCATGAAAAATCATTTTCTTTGGAAAACCATTTCTCATGTAAAACAATTTCCTCAGAAATCATTTTCCTCTCAACCAAACAGACCCTTAGAAAAAGAGTAAAGGAAAAGAAGCAAATCCCAAAATGCTCAAACTCTCCATAAATCTCATTTAGTTTTACCAAACATATCAAGATTATCAAATCTGGAGTCTTGACAACAAAGCGTCAAATTATGACCAAGCAGCGACTTATTTCTCTACTTAAAAGTACAGTTCCACTTCAGGAAATAAACCGTAAATCAGGATAATCAGTTGCAAGTTCCCCAACTGAAAAGACGAAACCAATACAAACTCCATAGACAGTTATATTTTCATGAAAATGAACCGCAAATCAGCATAATCAGTTGCAAGTTCCCCAACAGAAAAGACGAAATGAATACAAACTCCATAGTAGAAGACCTCACTTGAACTTATCTGGAGCTGAGCAGAACATTAACTGTTTAGAGTCCCGAAAGAGTGCCCATGCTGTGGCTTTTGTGGATGGAGGGACCCAATCTCAAGCTCTGGAGCTTGTTGCTCATCTCAAGCTGATGACGGTGGTGGCTCGTCTTGGTCCCACTGGGTGGGAGCAGTCCATGTCTCCCTTTAGATTGCTTGGGTGGCTCTAGTCCTAGACCCTTTGGTCCATTTGAACTTGATGATCGCTTTGCAGCACTCCCACGTCTTGAAGAAGATGCAGAAGAAGAACAAGGCTTTTGAGCAGATATACCAAGTCGAACTGAGCGGTCTGAAGAATCTTTCAGGGTGCTTGACTTTATTTGCTGCCGATTGTAGTAAGCCAGGTGAGGAAGAAGACCCTGCAAGTATTTCTTGAGGGGCTCATCCCCCACGTTCTTCTGGGCTGGGTTGCCTTCGAGGCTAATTGCTTGCAGCGAGTTGTAGTTGGCAGCGAGTTGACCCAAACCTTTGCAAGTAGCAACCTTGTTGAAGCGTAAATCAAGAACTGTTAGTTTCAGCAAACGGTGAAGACCTTCAACCTCACTGATCTTGTTCCCAGCTAGGTATAGCTCCTTCAGAGAGGCACATGAGGCAAGACCTTCAAACACCAACACCACATCAGTACATATATTAACGTTAAATAGAACACAGAAACAATGGCTGCCACCCACTAAAACACAATTGCTGGATCACATCCAAAGACATGAAATGGAGTCTCAGCACAAAGGCTTGCCACAATTGATTAGTCCTATATGAGAACAAGATCAAATGATCATCATTCAGACTAAAGTGAAACTGTTTAAGACAGATTTCTGGGAGAATGAGCCATAATATAGGTTTCATTTAAAAAGGCACCCCCGCTTAGGTGACGCTCGTCCAAATAACGCACACCTTTTATGCACCATTTTGAGCCTTTAGGATCCCAGCAAAAAAAAAGTATAAAAAGAGGGGGTTTTTTTTTTTTTTGGTTATATTTCCTTCTAATTCAAGCCCCTCAAAGCTAAACATCCCTCCAGAAACATTCACAACTATTCTTCTCTGGTGCATTAATGTGGAAACAATTTTCATGCAAAGAATACATATACATACATACATACATACATACATACATACATAAATACATACATACATACACACATATATATATATATACATACACACACAGCCACACACACACCTGTGTGTGTGTGTACATATGAAACGTGCCTCACATCCAAAAGACGCGCGCCTTTTCCCTAGAACTCGCACCTAGGCTCCAGAACCCCTTTACACCTTTTTATGCGTTGAGCTTCTTAATCTAAGAATACAAGAGGATAGGGGAAAGGGCAAGGGGGACAGTTATGTCTTCCACCTCTGGCAACATTGCCTCTCTCATCTTGTCCTCCTAATGGAGCCACCAGGAACCCATACTTTGTCTCTAATGTCTACACATTCACCTATCATCCTAGTCGCTATAACCATGAGTCCTTGAACCTAGGTTTTCTTGATTGCCCAACACTTCATCCCATATAGCAACACTGCTCCAACAACCATTCGGTAAACACTTCCTTTCACTCCAACTGTCATCTTTTTATCATACAATACACCCAAAACACTTGCAATTTCTTGTTTCATGACATGTCTATCCGATTGCTAATGTCTTCATCATTGTCCTCATTTTCTTGGATTTATCCAGTAAGTACAAGAACTTGTCCAATTTTGTTAATTGGTACGTCCCTAACAGTAATTTTGGGATACAACAGAGAGAGTGTGAGAGGGAAAGGAAGGGTGGTGGGCCCCCTCCTCCCCCCCCCCCCCCCCCAATTTTAATAGTTTTTTTTTATTTGTGAGTTATTTTGATTCTATTTGAAGAATTGATACTCAATTATTTTGAATAAATACCTACCCATATTTCAATTATAGTTTAGCATGTACTCCAACCATTATCAATAAGCATACCCCCACATTACCTATTAAAGTACTAATATCTATATTTGGTGTACCTCAAACCAAATACACCCATTGTTGATAGCCATAGGTTGCAACCTTAGCTAAACCATGTGGTCTAATCCTCACTTTGGCACCTAGGTACTCAATAATTGACGGTACATGTGTGCCACCCCTATTGTGTCTAAGTAAACAAGTTATTTCAAAATTTCAAGCCTTACTTTTTGAGAATTTTGTAAAGTTAGAGTATACTACTCCTTGATAGAAACAAGATTATTGTTTTGAATTTTATATGTAAGAACATGTACGATAGCTTAAGGGCATAATCTTAGTTTAAAAAGCACGCCCAGGGCGCATAAAAAGCCAAAAAACACCCAAAGCGCACCCCCTTGTGCATTTTCACATCGAAACCCAGCCATGCACAAAAAGCCCGAGCTTTTTGGGCTTTTTGGCGCTTTTTAGCGGGGCGTGGCGTGCAAAGCTCATGGGCTTTTTGTACCCTAAGTTGCTGTTGCTTTCTCTCGCCTTTAGATACATCTCTGTTTGTCCTCTTCCATTCTCCTCCCTCCTCTTTCTCTTTCTAACTTGTCTGGCTAGCGTTCTCTCCTTTTCCCTTCTCTTTTCTCTTCCTTTGGTGGACATCTTTGTTAACATCTCTATTTTTTTCTTTTTCTTTTTTGCTAAAGAATACTGAAACATCCTTTTCTATTTTTTTGGGTTTCTAGTGTCACACCCCGCATACAAAAAATTCGCACTCGTGCTTCAAACCCCACGCCCCAAGCCTCACGAGCCTTTGCGCTTCGCGCTCTATTAATCTAATGGTCTGTTTGTATTGGGGGTTAAAGGAGGGGAGGGAAAGGGAAGGGAGGGGAATGGTCTAATTTTTCATGTTTGGGAATATAATTAGAGGGTGAGGGAAGGGGAAGGGAGGGGAACATTTAACCCCCATTCCCCTCCATTCCCCTCCATTTTCTTACCCCTCAAAATGAAGGGGAATGAGGGGGAAAGGAAGAATTTTAACACTTGCCCTCCCTTCCCCTCATTAATAAATCCAAACAAGGTTAATCCTAATCACCTCCTTTCCCTTCCCCTCCCCTCTATTACCTTACCCTCCTTTCCCCTCCCTTCCCCCCTCTAACTGAATCCAAACACACCGTAAGGGCATAATGATTCTTATTCTTTCCCCTTTTGAACATGGGTGGCACCCCCTTTGTGTCTAATAAAATATTTTGATTACTTACAAAAGAAAACATCAATGTTTATTTGGCACTTCATACACATCTCTACTAGCATACCTAGATGTTATGATGGTATGATCCATAGTAGTTGTTTATTGTAATAGTTCGCCTGCTTATTCTCATAATGAGATTCTTCATTCACTACTTCCATGTTTATCTCAATAGAAAGCCTAATAAAAGCAAAAAAAGATATCAGAACATTTTTGCTTTGTTCTTTTTTTTCCTTGGAAATTATTCCCCTTGCTCGTAAGGGTAAGACCCCCTTCATACCCACATTATCCATCTAACCCATGGTTGGGCAAGATCTAACTGCCTGTTGCATGCTGCATGGTACATAAACACACTAGAAAGTTGCTATATATATATATATATATATATATATATATATATATATATATATATATACATATATTATATACATATATATATATATATATATATATGATGATGATGATGATTCCAATGAATTCCTTTATTTGAAATATCGTCGGTGAAGTCAAATGCGAATATATGTATATGTATATATATATATATATATATATATATATATATATATATATATATATATGTGTGTGTGTGTGTGTGTGTGTGTGTGTGTGTGTGTGTGTGTGTATGTGTGTGCGTGTGTGAATTTACCTAAGGATTTTCTCTCTCTAGAGCTCTTTCTCTCTCTAGGCGATTTGCCTGGTAGTTTTGGATGCTCTGCTGGTCGAAGGAGGGAGGATTTCTGGATGGCTTGGCCATAAGGAAAATCGCGAGGTAATCAAGGTAATCAAGGAAGAGGAGGAGGAAGCCGGAGATCTAGTCTGAATCAGGCAAGAAATCGGCATTCTCAGAGTCCTCAAGGTAGTGTTCAAGAGGATGAATCAGAGGTGGTTGAAGAGAGTTTAGAGGAGGGGGTGTTATTGAATAATGATTCTGAGTTTATGAAGTTGGTTGAGGATGAGGATTTGGCTTTGAAATATGTTCCTGTCTCGAATGTGAATGGAGTACCATTGGTGGAATTAATAAGGGAGGAAGAAGATCGGGTATCTAATTTTTGGACAAAATCAATTTTATGTAAGGTGCTAGGTCTGAATCCTCCATTGGAGAGTATTGAAGAGTTTGTTGGGCGTATTTGGCCAGATTATCCAATTGTAAAAGTTGCTATGGCACGAAGAGGTACTTTCATGATCAAATTTACAGAGCAGGAGCACATGGAAGCTGTGGTTAATAGGGGTTGGTATTATTTTCAGAGAAGGTCGTTTGTAGTTCGACCGTTTTCTGAGAATAGGGAGATTGATACAAGCAGCATTGAATCGGTTCCAGTCTGGATTAGATTTCCAAAATTGGATGTCAGACTGTGGAATATGGAAAATCTAAGTAGGTTGGGTAGTTTATTAGGACGTCCATTACAAGTGGATAGAACAACAAGAAATAGATCGGCTAAGAGTTATGCAAGATTATTGGTGGAATTGAAGGTTAATGACTCTTTTCCGGACAGTATAGACTTTGCTGTGGGTTCCTCAGTTTTTTCTCAGAGGGTTGAGTATGATTGGAAACCTTTCAAATGCAACCATTGTGGTATGTTTGGACATATTGAGGAAGAATGTCGTATTAAATTGAAGATTAAGAGAGTTTGGAGGGTGAAAGAGAAGACACAGGAGATTTTAGAAAATAATGATGAACAAGTAGGGCCTGTTACTGTGCCTGTTAATGTGCAAATGGAGGAGGTTGCGGAGGCAGCTGTTTCCCCTTCTAAGAGACTGCAACCTGGTAAATCTCCACTTAGCTCTGTTATTCAGAATTTGATTGCTGAGGAAGTGACGAGGATTATGGCAAAGGAGCAGTGGGGGTTGTTCCGGTTTTGGACTATGGCTAATATGTTGAGTTGGAATGTTAGGGGTCTGAATGGCCCCAATAAGCAGTTAGACCTCAAGGTTTTTCTGCATCAAAATAAAATTGGGTTAGTGGGGTTTTTAGAAACAAAACTGAGGCAGGAAAATGAGGAGGAAGTGAGGAAGAATTTGTTGAATGGTTGGAAAATGGTGACCAATGCTGATAGAATTGCCAAAGGAAGAATGTTGGTTGCTTGGCAACCAGATAAGTATGATATTGAGATTCTTTTGATTGATAATCAAGTGATTCATTGTCGAGTTGTCAGATTATTTGATGCAGCTACTGGATTTATTTCTTTTGTGTATGGAGCCAATATTCTACGGGAAAGGAAGAAGTTATGGATGATTTGAGATCGGATTGCTGAAGATATGGAGGGTGGTTGGATGGTGTTAGGTGATTTTAATGCTTATCTTTGTACTGAAGATAGGGAGGGTGATAATCCTATTGAACATTTTGAGATTGTTGATTTCAAGAAATGTGTTGAAAATTGTGGTCTGGAGGAAAATATTTTTAGGGGGGATTATTATACTTGGTCTAATGGCCATACAAGAAGTTGGCTGGACAGGGTTCTTGTTAATAATCTCTGGGCTACAGCTTGGGGTTTTATTCATGTGGATTTCCTTCAGTTTGGTCTTTCAAATCATGTGCCTATACGAATTTCTAATGTTGATGCTCCTAGAGTGCGATCTAGATTTAAGTATTGTGTCATGTGGGAGAATGATGAAAAATATGAGTATACAATAAAGAAGGTGTGGGCTAAAAGGAGAGAAGGATGTATAATGTTCCAACTTGTCCAGTTTATGAGGCAACTTAAATCTCCTTAGAAGCAATTGCATAATAGTAAATTCCATGACATTTATGAGCAATTGGAGGTTAGTAAGGTGAAGTTGGACGAAGTGCAGCAGAAATTTCAGATTGATTTTCAGAATGTTGATTTACGATCTGCAGAACAGGAAGGCAGAAGAAATTATGGGAGAATTTTGAACTCTGCTTTTCTGTTGATGAAGCAGCAGAGTAAACAAGAGTGGATGCACTATGGTGACACTTGTTCACGATTATTCTTTTCAAAGCTCAAACAGAGGCATTTTGAAAAATGTGTGTATACTATTCAAAACAAAGATGGACAACAGGTAACTGGGTTTAATGAAGTAGCAGAGGTGATGGTGGATTTTTATAAGAATTTGTTGGGGGATCAATGTTATATGCGGGAAAGAGTTAATCATGATATTATTGCTCAATGAGTGGCTTTGGATATAGCTCAGCAAGTTGGGTTGATAAGATATTTTTCAACTCAGGATGTGAAAGAAGCAATGTTTTCTATTCCAGGGGATAAATCCCCTGGCCCTGATGGGTATAGCAGTTCCTTTTTCAAGCATAATTGGGAGGTAGTTGGTGGTTTGGTTGGAGAAGGTGTTTTATCTAGTTTGAAGGAGGGGGAAATGTTAAAGTGCATTAATACTACAAATATTACTCTGCTTCCGAAGGTATTGAACCCCAACTCAGCTGCTGATTTTCGCCCTATTGCATGCTGTAATGTCATTTATAAAACAATTTCTAAGATGCTTTCTGATAGACTAAAGATGGTGCTGCCTGAGTTAGTGGATCTTAGCCAAAGTGCTTTTGTCAAGGGGAGATCTGGTGCATAATATTTTGATGTGTCAGGAAGTGGCAAGAGGTTATCATCGGGAAATCATTAGCCCAAGATGTTTGCTTAAGGTTGACTTAAAAAAGGCTTATGATTCAGTTTTCTGGAAAAGTATACAAGAGATGTTAGTTGCTTTTAATTTCCCGGAGAAATTTCGTGGTTGGATAATGATGTGTGTTACCACACCTTCTTATTCTATACAATTAAATGGCCAGACGTATGGTTTTTTTAAGGGAGGGAGAGGTTTGAGACAAGGAGATCCCTTATCTCCTCTTATGTTTGTATTAGTTATGGAGTATCTTTCAAGAAGTTTGAAGATGGTAGAGCACAACCCTGCTTTTAAATTTCATCATGGGTGTCAGGAGTTGAAATTGACTCATTTGTTATTTGCTGACGATCTAATAATGTTCTATCATGCCGATATTAATTCTATTACAGCTATAATGAATCAGTTTAAGCATTTTTCAGCTGTTACGGGATTGAAAGCGAATGTTGAAAAATCTCAGATTGTGGTTGCAGGGTGTGATGAGGGCACTAAGGTTCAGATTAGAGACGTGACTGGTTTTAGTGAAGGTAGCCTTCCTCTCAAATATCTGGGGGTTCCAATCACAACAAGTAGATCGTCCAAATCAGACTGTGTTGTGTTAGTGGACAAAATTACAGCAAGGGTGAAGTCTTGGTCCTCAAAACACCTATCATACACAGGGTGAATCATGCTGGTGAAGTCTGTGTTAATGGGTATATTTGGTTATTGGGCTAAAATTTTTATACTTCCTAGAAGTTTCATTGATAAAGTCAGAGACATTTGTAGAAATTTCATTTGGTCTACTGATGCAAGTTTTCGTAGAACTCCATTAATTGCCTGGAATACTCTTTGTTTGGCGAAGAAGATGGGTGGCCTCGGGTTAAGAGATCCTGGGAACTAGAACAAAGCATGTATGGCGAGACTGGTGTTTGACATTGCTTTGCTGAAAGAAGGTTTGTGGATCAAGTGGATACATTCAAAGTATCTAAAAAGGAAAAACTGGTGGGATTACAAACCTAGTGGGGAGGTGTGTTGGTATTGGCGCAAGCTATGTTATCTCAAGGAGGAGGTAAAATTGGGATGCTCTGGAGAAGGGCATTGGAATTATTGAAGACGATTATGGCGAGGATACTTGGGAGAATTCATTTAATAGGAGAAGAGGATCTGAGTCTGCGTTTCATTCCACCGACTACGGTTAATGGTACTCTTTGTGCAGAAATTATTGAAGACGATTATGGCGAGGATACTTGGGAGAATTCTGTATTATGTCGCATTCTGGGTATCACATTAGGGTTTGATGAGATGAATAGGTTTATTCGTGATATTTGGAAGGATTTGGATGTTCTGAAGGTCATGAAGGCAAATAGAGGAGTGTATGTGATTCAATTTCATTCGGCGAAGCAAATGAAGACAGTTCTGGAGAAGGGGATCTATTATTTTGATAACAAGCCTATGTTGGTGCGCGAGTGGAATGAGGATTTTTCAATCGATTTGGAATCGATCAACTCTCTACCTGTGTGGGTCATTTTACCTAAGTTGAATTTGCGATATTGGAATTCGACTGGTTTCAGCAAGATTGGGAGCACTTTGGGAATTCCTATTAAAACATGTAGTCGTACCAGAGAGAAACGAGATTTAACAACTGCTCAGTTACTTGTTGAGATGAATGTGGATGACCTTTATCCGGAGGTTGTGCATTTTACAGATAATGGAGTTGTTATTACTCAAAAGGTTATCTATGATTGGAAGCCGGTAAGATGTACGTATTGCAAGTTATTTGGGCACTCTGTGGTGGATTGCAAGAAGAAGGTTACTAGCAAGCTGACCTCTACAGATGCTAGTAGCAGTGTCGTGCCAACTGTGACAAATAAATCTCCTCCTCCTTATTTACCGAAGCAACCGGATGTCACACCTTCGGTCCCCTCTAAAAGTCTGCCTATTAATGCTGTTTCAAAAAGACCTCACATCATTGAAGCTGGTGAGGTTTTAAAAGCATTTCAGAAGGCGGGTGGGGTGACTGTGAGGGGTCATGGGTAGGATTTTGAGCTGGAATGTCAGAGGGTGTGGCAACCCTAATAAGCAAGCGGACATTCGTTCGTTCTTGCATTCTCAGCAGGTGAGTCTTGTTGGCTTGCTTGAAATAAACGCTAAATTCGAGAAAATGGCAGATATTGGGGATGCTTTGTTTGCTGGTTGGTTGTTGGCTCATAATGCTCCGGTTGATGGTAAGTGTCGGATTCTAGTTGCTTGGAATCCTAGGATTTATGATGTGGTTATTTTGGACACTAAAACTCAGTGGATTCACACTAAGGTTACAAGGTTGATGGATAATGTTTCCTTTTGTGTTACCTTCATTTATGGTTCAAATAATCTTATTGAATGGAAAGCTATTTGGAATCAACTCATCTTGTGGGAGGCTAGTATGGTTGATGGTTGGTTGGTTCTTGGTGACTTTAATGCTGTGTTATATAAAGATCGCATTGGTGGTACTGATGTTAGTATTTTGAAGTGGAGGATTTTCAGAATTGTCTCCTTCATAGTAATCTTCATGAGCTTCCTTTCCAGGGTGATTATTTTACTTGGACTAACTCTCATGTGTGGTCGAGAATTGACAGAGTTTTGTCAAATGAAGAATGGCTCCTGCAGTCTGGTTTTGTTCAAGTTAATTTTTTGCCTTTTGGGCTCTCTGACCATTCTCCTATTCTTATTTCTTTCCCTGGTAGTCCTAAGGTACATCAGTCGTTTAAATACTGCATTATGTGGCAAAATCCTAATGAGTACTTGGAGATGATCAGGAATGCTCTATGTCATATTCCTTCTGGGCATAAGATGTTTCAGTTGCAGTGCTTGTTGAGATCTCTTAAGCATCCTCTGAGTCAACTTCATAAGAGTCAATTCTCTGATTCATATGATCAAGTGGAGAAATGTAAGCATGGTTTGGAAGAGCTGCAAAGTCAACTTCTCCTTGATAAGTTTAATCTAGTTTTGCTTTCACAAGAGAAGGAACAAAGAGCTGATTATCTTAAAGTTCTTCATTCTCCTCAACTTCTGATTAGACAACATTCTAAGTTAGAATTGGTTGACTTATGGGGACTGTCCTTCTAGGGTCTTCTTCAGCAAAATGAGAAAGAAGAAACAATGTTCCTATGTTTTTTCTTTGAAGAACACTGATGGAGATGTTATTGTTGGTTTTGATAATGTGGCTCATATTGCGGTTCAATATTTTGATTCTCTACTGGGTCAACAGTCATACATTAGGCAGCCGGTTGATTCTAATATTATCAGGGGAGGAAATACTTTGTCTATTAGTCAGCAGCTGTGTCTTCTTCAGCAGTTTTCAAGGGATGAGGTGCGTGAAATTATCTTCTCTATTCCTTATGTTAAAGCCCCTGGCCCTGATGGTTATAGTAGTTCATTTTTCCAGTATAATTGGATGTCTATTGGAGATCTTGTTTGTGATGCCATCTTTGAGTGTCTTGATAATGGGGTTATCTTGCAAAGTATTAATGGTACAACGATCTCTCTCATTCCTAAGAAGATCAATCGTGAGAGTCCTGCGGATTTTAGACCTATTTCTTGCTGCAATGTCATTTATAAATGCTTGTCGAAGCTTCTTTGCAAGAGATTAAGGTTGGTTTTGCCTCATTTGGTGAATCAGACTCAGGGAGCTTTTGTTCCTGGGAGAGAAATTGTGCATAATATTCAAATGTGCCAGGAAATTGCTAAAGGTTATTCTCGAAAGAATTTGTCTCCTAGATGCATTATGAAAATTGATTTAAGGAAGGCTTATGATTCAGTGTATTGGGAATGTATTGAAGAGGCTTTGACTGCCTTTTCCTTTCCGCCCAAGTTTGTTCAGTGGATTATGATGTGTGTCTCATCTCCTTCATACTCTATTAATTTGAATGGGCAGCTTCATGGTTGTTTTAAGGGTGGTCGTGGTCTACGCCAAGGTGACCCCCTCTCTCCCCTCCTCTTTGTGCTAGTCATGGAGTATTTGTCAAGGTGTTTGGATAATTTGAAGTTTTCACATGATTTTAAATATCATCCTGGCTGTAAGGACTTGCAGGTGAATCACCTTATGTTTGCTGATGATTTGGTCATTTTTTGTACTGCTGATGAGGCTTCTGTGTCCCATATTGCTAGAATCTTAACCCATTTTGCTGATTGTACTGGGTTGATGGCTAATCAGAGCAAGTCACAACTTGTGACTGCTGGTTGTGATGATTTACTCTCCAATAGTTTAGCCAATATTATGGGTTTTTCTTCTGGGCTATTCCCCTTGAAATATTTAGGGGTTCCTATTACAGCTAGTAGAGTGGGGAAGTTTGATTGTCTTATGTTGGTTGATAAAATTACAGCTAATGTCAGGACCTGGGCTTCACGACACCTTTCTTATGCTGCAAGGACCCAATTAGTCAACTCAGTTCTGCTAAGTATCTTCGATTACTGGGCTAATATTCTCCTTCTACCTCATAATGTTATTGAGCAGATTGTTAAAATCTGCAGGGTATTCATCTGGTCGGGTGGTCTCAGTTCTAATCGCATCCCTTTGGTGGATTGGAATATTATGTGTTCTCCTAAGAAAGTTGGTGGCTTGGGTTTGAGAAATCCTAAATTGTGGAATGTGGCTACGATTGGCAAGTTGGTGTGGAGTGTGGCTCAGAAAAAGGACAATCTGTGGATTAAATGGGTGCATGAAAGGTATATTAAGAGGAGTAATTGGTGGAGGTATACACCTCCTGTTACATGCTCTTGGAGTTGGAAGCAGATTTGTAAAGTAAAGGAGAAACTAAAGGTTGGAGATGAGCACAATGAAAGTTTGATAGGGGTCAATGGCAATGTTTATTCTGTGCAGAGCTGTTACAAGCACTTTTTCAAAGATCATGAGAATTGGCCTTTTCATCATGTGATTTGGAATGGTGTTTCCCCTCCTAGACATATTTTCTTGGCTTGGGTTGCTATCCATTTGAAATTACTTGTGGCTAGTCGTTTACATGCTCATGGTAGTAATATTGATATCTCCTACAGCTTGTGTGACAGTGCAACAGAAACGAGTGATCATTTGTTCATTGATTGTGAGTTTGTGAAGCAGATTATTTCACACTACAGCAGCAAACTGCACATTCGAGGTTCATTTTCTTCTTTGCATCATTGGGTTCTAAACTGGAAAAACATGAGGAGGAAGAAAACAATTAAACTGCTGGCTGCTGCTATCTTGACCTCGATTGTTGCTGTAGTTTGGGAGTTCAGAAACTACAAACGTTTTCCAAGTAACCAAGTTAGTATCTCAGTGCATGAAGCTGTCAAGAAGATCAATTATGTTCTCCTTAATAGGCTTCTTTCTGTCTCTAAGAAGAGTAAGAAATTCATGGCGTGTATAGATTTCTTCCTTCAGTAGATTTCTGGGTGTTTTTGGTTCTGTTTTGTAGTTGGTGCTTCGCTGTGTTTTTCTGTTTTTTGGACTGGGCTTTGTTTGGTGGGCCTCAGTGTGAGGTTTTTCTGGAATGAAAGTGTTGCTTTTCTGCCAAAAAAAAAAAATATATATATATATAAAGGCCTAAATAATGTTGGAAACTGCTTAGCGAAACACTATGAGAATGCTTTGGGCACTCCAAGTCGGCCAAGCAGTAGCATTCGACATGATTGGGTAAACACAGGGCAAGAACTGTCAATTGAGCAACAGGTTCAACTTTGCAAGGAATTCACAGAGGACGAAATAAAAGAAGCCTTTTTCTCAGTCCCTAACAACAAATCCCTGGGCCCGGATGGTTTCAGCAGTGGCTTCTACAAAGCGGCTTGGCCAAAAATTGGAAAACTCGTTTGCAATGCTGTGAAGGACTTCTTCAAAACAGGTCAGATGCACCCAGCTTTCAATTCTACGGTTCTTACTTTAATCCCAAAGAAAGAACCTCCTAGCCTTGTCACAGATTTCAGGCCCATAGCATGTTGCTCTGTTTTTTACAAAGCAACATCGAAGCTCCTTGCTAATAGAATCAAAGGTACTCTCCCAACTTTGATCAACGAAGCACAAGCTGCATTTGTTCCGGGGAGAGAGCTTCTTCATAATGTTCTCATGTGCCAAGAATTTGCTAGAGGTTTCAACAGGAAATCCTCTCAATCCCGATGCATTTACAAGATAGACCTCCAGAAGGCCTTTGATAGTGTTCATTGGAAATTCATTCAAGATATCCTCTTAGCCTTCAAATTCCCGCAACAGTTTGTCTCATGGATTATGAGTAGTATAACTACGACAAGCTACACTGTCCAAATAAATGGGGATATCCATGGAATCTTCAAAGGGGGAAAAGGTCTAAGGCAGGGTGACCCAATCTCCCCTCTTCTTTTTGTTTTATCTATGGAGTACCTCTCTCGAGGGCTTACTCATGCAGCAAAAGACCCGGGCTTCAAATACTATCCTAGATGCAAAAGTCTAGGGCTAACCCACCTAGTTTTTGCTGACGATCTGATGTTGTTTTCGGCTGCTGATTTACCCACGGTAATGATGATCAAACACACTCTAGATCATTTCCAGCAAGCGTCAGGTCTCACTGCAAATTCCTCCAAAACAACAATAATGGTCAGTGGGGTTAGTAGTGCTGCCAAGGATCAAATTATTAACCAGACAGGTTACACAACTGGGCAACTCCCTTTTCATTACCTTGGCATGCCCATAGTAGATGGAAGGCTGAGTAAACTAGACTGTCAGCGTCTGGTAGACAAGATAACTCAAAGAATTAGGAGCTGGGCTACTGCAAACACATCCTATGCAGGGCGTGTGGTTCTCATCAACTCAGTTCTTATGGGTTTGTACACTTTCTGGGCATCCATCATGATCATCCCCCCCCCCCCCTATCAGCTGGGATGAGGTTTGCAAGAAGAAAAGTCAAGGAGGCTTGGGGATCAAAAACCTCCAGGACTGGAACAAAGCACTCATTTTCAAGCAAGCAATGGCAATAGCTGAAAAGAAAGACTCTTTATGGGTGAAATGGATCCATGAAAGATACATTAGGGGGAGGAGCTGGTGGGAGTACAAGCCACGCGAAGATGTGTGCTGGTACTTCAAGAAACTGTGTCGAGTAAAGGATGAAATGAAAGGAACACACAGAAATACAGCCAATTACAAGATCCAGGATGGGTATAACAACCTTCAGCCGGCTAGGAGAAATTGGCCATGGGCCAGGATCATCTGGAACAGGCTTAGCACTCCACGACATTCTTTTTGTGCCTGGCTTGCTCTCCATGATAGGTTACAGGTGAAGACACGACTGAACAAACACAACCCTCAAATTCCTATGGATTGCGTGTTGTGCCAGGGCAGTGAGGAAACTTTACAGCACCTCTTTTACAACTGCAACTATGCCACTGAAATCAGAGGGAAACTCCAAGATTGGCTGAATCTGCCGCGAGCTACCAGCTGGGAACACTGGTGTAGAAAACTCAACAGATCAAAGCTCCCTGGCTGGAGGAAAGACTTAATGGCAGCAAGTTTCAATAGCTACATTTATCATATCTGGCAGTCGAGGAATGGTAAAATTTTCAAAGACAAAGATGTGATGGCAAACTGGGTTTTTACACAAATCCAAATATATATATATATATATGTGTGTGTGTGTGTGTGTGTGTGTGTGTGTGTGTGTGTGTGTGTGTGTGTGTGTACATATATATGTATACATATATACATATATATACATATACATATATGTATACATATATACATATACACACACACACACACACACACACACACACACACACACACACACACATATATATATATATATATGTGTATACATATATATGTATATATACATATATATGTATACATATATACATATATATACATATATATGTATACATATATACATATATATACATATATATATATATATATACTATATATATATATATATACACACACACACACACATATATATATATACACACACACACACACACACACACACACATATATATATACACACACACACACACACACACACACACACACACACATATATATATATATATATATATATATATATATATGTTTTTCAAACCTAACTCCAAACCTATGAATAATTCTTTTTCAACAAAAATAGGAAGTATTTTGCTTCCACCACGATTTGAACCTTGGTTTGTGGCATGAAAATTGAGGGTAATGACCACTTGGCTACCACCTCCTTAATTTAATAAATGTCAACTTAAAAAGAAGAAAATAGTAGGTTACAAATATTAATACACAACTAAAACAATATTCATTAGTTTTTTTTATAAATAATACTCATTAGTTAGTTTTTCATCCACAAAATTTACTAATCAAATGAGTACTAACAATATAAAAATATATATTAAAGTAAATTCAAGAAATACTAAAGTGTATAACTCCCATAAAAACCTATAATTGTTCAATAGAACCTAATGATAGATAAATTAATATTAAAAATTTACTATATTTTTATTTTGAAAATGTAGTTTTAAACTTGACGCTTAATTTACATAATAAGATTTTTTAGTTTTTTCTCCCCGTATTGGTCATTATAAATAAGAATGCCACAAGCAATATACGTAGATTTTCATATTTAAACCATATAATTCAAAAAATTAGTATTAAAGAAATATTTACATTGAGAAAATATATCATATTATGATCGTACAATTTTTTTCCAAGATATTAATTCTAAAGTTACATTTACTCCTAAAAATAAATTAGCTAAATTAATAAAATATAAAAAAAAAAAGTTTGTTGTGCATCACGGGAAGTCAAAAGCTAATTAATCATAGTAACTGGTGCATTCAGATCACATATTTATAGGGTTAACATAAAATCATTTTAGTATCTCCACACTTGGAATAAGCTTAAGGCAAGAACATATATTCATTGCGCACCACAATGCGCACACAAGCATGTCAGTACAGGGAAGAAATGGTAGCCTATCAACTCAAGTGGTTCCTTACCATGTCCAATTCTCGATATTTTATTGTAGCTGAGGTCCAGCGAGCGAAGCCTTGTCAGTTCTCTCAAACCTTCAATGGTGGATATTTTGTTCTTTGACAAATTCAGTACATGCAATCCTCGAGGAAGAGCACCAGCAGTTATCCTTACTGTGATACAGACAATAAATCAAGTGAAACTAAGTGGCTTAATATAGAGAGCTAGTGAGAAACAACAAGAAGCAACATGCTACTGAACATAAATGAAGAAAAGTTAAAATATTATGTCCACAGCAGCTCTCCACACACCTATCGAATTCCCTGATAGATTGAGAACTTTCAAGCTAACAAAGGCACTGAGGTGTGGAACTGCAACCAAACCATGATTTGCCAGTTGAGCAGTCGCCGATGAGGCACTTAAAGAAGAGATGTATCTTTTTGCTGCCTCCATACTGGGGTTCACCTTTGTCCCTGTCTTCGCAGCTTCCAGACTATCAAAGAATGCAGAATCTCTTCTTACCATGTTCTCAGGATCAGATATTTCACTGGTCTCTTCCACAGGACTACAGTGGTCGAGATTAAGGACCCAATCCTCAATGAGTTTAGTTTTGAAATCCTTCTCTGGAAAGTGATTCCAGTGGTTGGATGGCTCCTCCTGGTCATGCTTCGTTATGTCGATCTCATGTGACTCTGGTACTATCCAGTCTTTGTTTGAACAAGCATAGTCAAATGCATCATAATTATCCACAAGTGAATTCTCTCCATCAAGCTTCTGAAACTTGTAAAAGTAATCATCCTTGTCTAGACCATCGTTGTCTAGACTACTAGCATCATTTTGTGAAATGTCATCTTTCTTTCTGATCAACTCAGAAGAATCTTCAAAGGATTTGTTTTTAGGAGACAATGACCCATGAGGAGAAACTCCTTGAGACTTTGGTGATCTACACCCAAAATTGGGCATGGAATAACATTTCGGAATTCCAGGAGCAGTTGCCTGGTCACCAGCTTTGCTAAACAGGGCATCACAATTGGCATGACTTTCCTCTTCTACATAATGCTGCTCACTGACAGAGAACACGGAATCCTGGTTCACCACATCAGAACTTAAATGAGGAGAAAAAACTTCATCATCTTGATCGGCCAGGGTTGTCCCAAAGCTCTTTGAATCGTTTGGTGCTGATACTCCAGGAACCTCTTCATGCTCCACTGATCCATCACAAGAGAATCCTCTATCTATAGAGTGATCATTGTTACTGTCAGCAAAGATCCTTCCCTTCTGATATATTTCACATCCCACAGAGAAACTTCTTTTCAAATTGGCCATCCCAAAGCCTGCAGAGTCTGGATTGCTCTCAGCATGACATCTGTATTCTAACTCTCCAGATTTCCACCCATAAGAGGGCAGTGCAGCATGCTTTGTTCCATTTTCCCCATGACTGTTAATATTTTCAGTTGTAGGTGACCTTCGCAAGCTAGAAGGATTTGCTGATGCATGATCTCGGGACCTATGTTGTAGCATCTTCATCATCGTTTCGAAAGAAGGTTGGGTAAGCTTCTGCAAGAAGGGGAGAGAAAAAGAGGGTCAGAGGCAAGCTAACTTTTGACATCCCAGGAACTTCCAATGGTAAACAACAGTTCTTTTTTAAGATAGAGCCTTTACGCTTCATTTAATTTTTGGAAAATATGATGACTTTTTTTCCTTGGAAAATGACCCACTTTCCTTAATTTTGCTCAAAGAAAATTTGAAAAATAGTAGTTAAATGGAAAATCTCAAGGAAATTTTGATTGATTTAGTTAACATTTTCCTTCCAAATTAAGGAGGGAAGTAGGAGGAACATGTGATAAGATAAAATGGGATCGAGAGGAAGGGATGATTGGAGAGAGGGGGGGTGACTAAAGTGAGAGATTGGAGGGAAAGAAAGGGTTTTCAAACTAGATTAGTTATAAAAGCTGGATTAGGTATCAGAGAATTTTTCTTTTCATCTTAATTTCCAAGAATCAAATGGAACCTTAATGAATTCTTTAAAGCTTACCTTCTGCTTGTGACCATTACTGTGACCGTAGAAGCATGAGAAACGGCCCATTGTAGAACACTTCTGTCTCCAGGCAAATGTCTCACAAAACCTATGACTCTATGAGCTATTCAAATACAAAGCTACAGACCCATCCACAGCAAGACTACAAGTTAACTCCAAGGAATCCTACAACCACTTTAGATACTCGGAAGTAAGTGATGTTAGCCGTAATCAACAGATAAACCTTCTGAAATACGGCACAATCTCCAAATAAGTGACGATCTTGCTCTCAAAACGCAAAGTAAAATCACCCGGTCATTAGTACCCCACACCCACTTAGAGGTGCGAGAACGCTTTGACAGGGTTACAGCGGCCAGAGTGATTGAGAATCTTTGCCAAGCTGGAAAGCCAAACCCTGATCAGGTATAACAAACAGAAACCTTGCAGATTGTAGGTGATGAGAAACCTGTGCAAAAAGAACCAAAAAAAAAAAATAAATCAAAATTGTCTTAAAATTTCTATCTACAAGCTAACAAGACAACCTAGACAGATAACGAGAACAACCAAAATTAATTTAACTATCCTTTTTCTTGCTAACCGACACCAATCATTTCCCCCAGTTCATCCAATATTCATGTTTCACTGAGTGGCATAAGAAACAACATTCTGGAGGGGAGGATTTCTACAAAATCAATGGCAATGCTGGTGTAGACAGTCATAGAGGGTTTGGAATGTAATATGTGTGCATTAACTGTGGAAGTAAGCTGTCCAAGAACACAACAGAATAATAAAATATCTTGATTCTTAGAGATCATAACAAAGCTAATCCGACACTCATTCAATGTTAACAATTGATACCCTATTTAAATATATACTGCATACTATAAATCCCTGCCAGTCTGAATGCTTTGACTTCCCCATGAGGTAAAACACAACACTTTTAGGGTACTTTGGAACATATGTACACTTTTAAACATGAAAAATTGGGTTAGAATAATTCAATCCTCCTGGTTGAACCCAAAAATAAAAAAGGGAAGAGAAACTAACACTTAAAAGAAGGGCGAAAAGAAACCAACAGATTCTAATTGGAAGCTTTTAAGAGGGTACACTTCTGTGAAAGTGGCAGGCTAGCATCGCATCAGTACCAGAACTTTTGTAATGACCCAGGTAATTAAGGTAAACGAGAAAAATGACGTCAAAGAATAACAGCAAGAGAAAAGGAGAAGCAGGGAGAATAAATGCAGAAAAAGAAAGAGGGTAGACTCGTAGACAGACTTCTGGAAAGACAGGTGAAAGAAATCTGTTACAGATATATCTCATCATGCCATTACATCTCTCGTTAATGTGTTCGCCTTTTCTATTAACCCTAAGTCCAAAGCTATCACACTAAGGTTTTCTGTTTCGATCCACCACCTGACACTCCATGGATTGGACAGAATGCGTCAACTGTCAGGCACATATCAAACTATAAAGCAGTTGGGCTAAAATACAAATTAGGCACATATGGCCATTTTCCTCCATTCATATTTGGTAATAGTTCTTCAATGTTTTAAACGTTTGACAAGGGGAGTACCTTTTAAAAGAATAAAATATTCTAGAAGAATAATCTGAAATTGAACCATCAACATGTAAAATTCACACAACCTCATATCAGTGTCTAAAATAAACAATGTCCCTGTGACTTAAATTCATAGTTTGAATGACTCAGACGATCTGAAGCCACATCCAGCAACCCCCCCCCCCCCCCCGCCGAAACCCCCAAAACCAATTCATTAGTCCATGTAAGAGAGGTTCTAAGTACTAAATTTAATAGCTCAATAATGTCAATATCAACAACGGACACCAGAACATTAACAATTTCTACAAAAAAATACTTCGAACACACACACACACACACACACACACAGATAAAAGATATATTATAGTATTTAGGGTCAACACAAGCTCTTTATATGATGAAGCCTTATCCTGAAGGCTATAAATATATCTTTATCATAAATGACACATTGACTCCTATGTGGTTACTTAATGTCCGCCGATTCATTTCATCATTACCTTGGTTTCTTCACTTAAATTATATGTATGAGTGGATCTGCTTCAATGAAAAAAGAAAATAAGGCAAATGTTAAATGAACCGACACACATTGACCAATCACATAAGGGTAAATGTGTCATCTAATGCTCAAATGGTTTTTTCTTTTTGGAGAAACAACTTTTAAGGTGGAGTTGGTCCACAAAAATATTAACCCAAACCTACACATGCCTTAGTATAGTTATCCAAAAAAGCTGGACCTGAGACATAATTACCCATGCCTAAATAATATCCCCTTGGTGTCCTTGCAATACTCAATCGATTACTCATTTTGAAAAATAGTACTCATATCAGAATGTACCCATAAGCAATTTCTTTCCTTTGCATATGTGGACAAACAAGAGATTAAACCTCGGTAACAATTTTATACATCTTCATCAATTTGACCAAGAGGGTTCCAGTTAATCATTCCCAAGCTAGAACTCGCAATAATTCAAACTCATATGTTAGAAGAATATATGTGAGACCTTATTTAATTTCTGGTAGCAAACTCAATCAGATTCTCACCTTTGAACAATCCAATGTGTTCCAGGCAGAAACAGACAGGTTACTGAAATTATTGTCAAGAAACAAAACCCCGACTTCTGCAACATATCCATACTCAGACTTGATGAATAAGGGCCCAAAGGAATATTCAAGTCTGAGCCCTTAAACTTTAATTTTTGGAGTGAAGCCTCCAATATTGTCACTAGTTCATCTTCAACTTTTCACATTATCTAACCTCTATAAATAAAATTACAAGATTAGTTTAAAGTTTCCCAAAAGGAACAAACTTTCCCCTTTTCAAGAAGGCTACATCAAGATCGCCAGTAACTTTATGCTTAAGGTATCCATCAAAATGTAAAACTTGCTCCATTACTTCATCATGTCAAACCAAAAGTCAAGTTCTATGACTATAAGAAATCAAATTTATAAATAGCAACAGTTTTACTTAGCTGATTTAGTTGTTTTCTGTAGTGCTTGATACTACTATTATTCACTAATGGATAATAGGGATCAACCAGCAACATAACAAGGCACACTAAACCCTTATCAAAACAAGGTCAAGACATACTGTCACTCAAAATTGTTTTGATGGGCAGCCATGAATTTATTTCGCTGAAACAAGCAGCAGAGTTCAGAGGATGTAAATGGACGGGGTGGTTATATAGTTATACAGGAGGTTACCGATAGTCTAAAGCATGAAATGTTTCAAAAAGAGAAGTTAAAACTTTCCCTTCCACTCCTAAAGATTCGTATCAACCACTGAGAATTACCTTCAATAGCATCCCAATTAGTCAACATAGAAACTCAGTTCAATTATTAAGGCCCTTAACAGAACATAAATTCTCACAAACATTTTTGAAGTAATTTCAAAATCTGATTGACTGTGCTGTTGTAGTGCTCTCATTAGCCATTACATATACATTCCCCTCACTTATGACGTTCAACTTGGACTTAGTCTACTTCCTACTAGGCTAACAGCACAAGTGCTACACTAAAGCTTGACCTAATCACCTAACCACCAAATCTCCCCAAACAGCTAACAATCACAAATAGTGCATGCAACCATCATAAATGAACATCAAACCATGTTAAGAAAGCCCAACTAATTAGGCGCGTATCCATAGTTGCCACTCGCTGGGTATGCTCATAACCCCCTATGCTCTAGACTCTTCTGCTGTATAATCAGCGCACTATACAATGGAGATCATCAAAACGTTTTGATTTACTTTATATCTCAATGAACAAAACTAGCATAACCAAGTCAGAAACTACACTCATGTGTTGCAAATTTGCAGTGTGCTACAAGTCAATTGAACATCATAGTAAGCGTGTTTTAGAATCAAGGAATGCATGGTTATCAACCAAAACCTAAACAATTGAATATGAAGCTTCAGCTGAATGTATAATGTCATACAGCTTATAGGACTCCAATAAAGTCACACACAAATCATGTTTAGTAATACTGGTTTAAGTAGAAGCTAGTGGTTTGACAGGATCAAATTGCTAGTGGTTAAGTATTTGGCAAAGGCAGTTGTTTACATAGTAGTTTAGAAAAGCTACAAGAAGTAGCTTTAGTTAAATTCCAATTTCCTTATCTCTACAAGGAAAAAGTCATCCCTCATATCCTTTTATGTCACTTATACGGCTATATCAATAAATTGCTTGTCCAGCTAACTAGCTAAGTTAATGAAACACTTTTATATTAACAAGTGGAACAGCCAACAGTAAAACAATTTTGTTTGACAATTAACAGCTTTTGAAACAGCTAACCACCACTATAATAACTACTAAGCTAATTTTACACGAAGAATGCAGTACTGCTCATTTTCCCTAGTCCCAAATAAATTTGGGGGGATCATCAAAAGACTTGACAACTCGGGAAAGTTTTAGGCTTGTTTCCTCCATAAATCGCCCACAAATCACATGATAACGAGAAAGCCCATCGTAACTATTAAACTAAATGGATATGCATCAACTTTGACCTGAAATGTGCGAAGTTTATTTCACAAGTGATTCGATTCCATTCAAGGCTCAAACCTCCCTTCAAAGTTCAAAACTCCAATCCATTCAGAAACTCAACCTCCATAGTAACTTCAAGATTTGAGGAACACGTATAAAAAAAATAATTCAATAATAAATTCAGCTATAACAGATACAAATCAGTCCAGCAAGTTGCATACGAATCCTAACACAGAAACCTAATCAAAATTCGAGGTCGATATTACCACAGCAATGGTGGCCGTTGACCACAGCAATGGTGGCCGTGATTTGATCTTCTCCGTAGAAATCTGATCGGCGGGCCTCTCTCTCTCTCTCTCTCTCTCTCTCTCTCTCTCTCTGTGTGTGTCTTAGCGTAACTGCGATGTGTGTGGCTGGGCGATATTGATGAGGGGGAAGTATATACGTGGGGGAACCTCGTGTATCTTTCAACTGCGTGTTTGGCTAGGTATTATTTCCCACCGTCTCCCCGATATCAAAGGGGAAGCCAATATCCATGTTTCTTTCTGTTTGTGGTCGATTTCATCTTTCCTTTCCTGTGTTTTTTAAATAAAATCTAATCTAATTACTCCATCGCTTCCCTATTATTTGTATTTTTAGTATGCTCGTTCCTCAAATTGGAAAACACCCCAATACAATTGTTATGTAATTCGTACGTATTGCGTGCATCGATTTTTAAATTTATGTATTTATAATGTATATATATACACATACGAAAAAATAAATATAAAAATTGATGCACGCAATGCGTGCAAATCAAAACTTCTTTTGCTTAAAAATAAAAATACTCAATAATAATTCGACTTTGGCTCTTGATGGATGTTGTCGATCGAGTTAGTGTAGTTAAAGTTATCTTCTTTTTAGTTGTTTTTAAAATAAGTTAAATAAGTTCAAGATAAATTTACAGAACAATTCTTTCAATGAATTCAAATAAAATCAAACAGCTAAGTTCAAATTAGTTAAGTATACTAAGTTCAAAATAAGTTTAGATAAATTCAACTTGTAATGAGCTCTGTCAAAATAAGTTGGAATGAACATGTTAAAAATAAAAATACAGTGAGACGGAAGCAATATTATTGATTATTGTTCGTTTGCTCTCACTATGAACAATTATGCATTATAGATTTGCTTCCTCGTGATAGATTTTTTTTTTACTTTTATATGATTTTAACTTCTATGTTGCAAATATGATCGAACACCTTAACGAATCATTACGTTTCTATTGTTTATTTGTGACATTGGATCTACTATTTGTTAAAAGAATGCAATTATGCAACTTAAAATAAAAATATGATAAAACAAACATTTCTTAGTTAATTAAGAATCTTGCCTTATAGGACAACAAAATACATAAGAAATTTTCCGAAAACTAAAATCAAGGAATAAAAAGATTATCAGTGATACTATAACTCTGATATGTAACAATAATCTTTAAATAAAAAGATTATTGTATCATGTACTTACTTTTTAAATAATTTTGATTAAAAGTATATTTGAATACTAAATAAAATTCTAACATCTTGTCTTTCTCTTAGTCTATATATGACACACACACACACACATACTCCGTCCGTTCCATATTAATTGTTCAAAATGTGGTCTTTAACTAAAAATTTCTTACAGTATATTTTATCAATAATTTATAACAATATATTTTCATGAGAGTATTTTTCGTTATAAATGTAATGATGGTACTTTCGTATATTAGAAAATTGTATATGTTAAGAAATTAATAACGCAACTGGACAATTAATATGGAATGGATGGAGTATATGCATGATTTAACTTAACACCAATCAACATATTAGGTAGATTTTGATTTTTCTCATTTTCGTAACTGATAGAAAAATTTATATATGCATGATTTAATTTATATAACATCAACCATATTAGATAGATTTTATGATTTTTCTTGTTTTCATAAAATGATAGAAAAATTATATATGCATGATTTAACTTAACCTTAAGTTAATATATTAGATAAATTTTATAATTTTGATTCTTTTAGTAAACAATAGGAAAATAATTAGTCAATGAATGAGAATGAGAATAAACATGAAAAATGGAGGAGGAGAGGTGTGAGGGAGGTTAATTGAGAAATAAGATTATTGACTAATTTCCTTGTTTATAATTAATTTATAAAGAATGATAAATAGACAAATAAAAAATCACACAACAATTAGTGTGTTGACTTATGACATAAAAGTATTATGTTGATACTCTAGGTTTAATGGAGAGAAAATTAGGTATATGTTGATACTCTAGGTATAATGTAGTAATGATTTTTTTAATGAAATTGAATCTTTTCTAAAGAAATAAAGACAACTAAAGTTAATATTATCCTTTACACAAAGCATCAAAAAAATAAATAATGTAAGATAACAACATAGGAACCTAAAAGAAATTTAAAAAAATAATAATATAATGTAAATTAGGGGAAATAGAAACTCAAAAAATAATATGAAGTAAATGACGATTGCAATGTGAAAGTGGGAAATAGAGAATATATATACAAAGTACTATTTAAAAATATGGTGATCTAGTGGTGTAGAAATAGAAGGGGCTTTCCTTACATTAAAGGTTCAAATCTTGGTGACAATAATTCATTAATAACTATTTTGGTGCAAATAAAAAAAATTGTAATTACTATTTTATCCTTATAATTTATCAATGGTAAGGGATAAAATGGGCAAAGTGAAATTTGCGTACCATAAACCCCTTTGGCTTTATATATTACATAGATACATAGATTTTTAGTATTATATTATATTATGTATTGAGGCATGACTATGCTTGTTTGGCCTAGTTGTTGAAAGTGTTTTTGGAGTTAAAAAGCACAATTGCACAAACTAGGCCAAACAGTAATTTTTTTAGTAGTTAATAATTGTTTTTCAAAAACAGTTTTGCCCAAAAACAATCTCAAAAGAAGAAATAATAAATTGTTATTTCTGCTTCCTATAAATTAATCACTATTCAATCTATAAGATTCTTTATTGATAAGTTTTCATAATTTCAAATAAATATTCCGATTCTTATAAAGATAGCATTTAAATATTTTAATATTATGTTAGAACCTTTAATATTATATTGGGCATTTTTATTATCTAATTTCTTTACAAATATGATATTTAGTAAAATTTTTTATAGATAAATATTTAATTTAAAGAATTTATACTTAAGTAAGACCAAATAGTTATAATAAAAATTATTATAACTATAACTATAACTATACAATTATAATTATAGTTAAAATTAAAATATAATGTTTTTTTAAAAAATTTATAAAAAGAGAAAAATGTAAATAATTATATGATAATTTTACTCCAGAAAAACACATGATAATTTTTAAAAGTTAGGCTAAACAATTAAATTTGGTAAAAGCACTATATCATAAGTTAGGGCAAACAATTTAATTTAGTAAAATCACTTATATCATAAGTTAGGCCAAACACTTCAATACTTCTACAAAAATAGTTTTTATAAAAACTGTTTGAAAAAAGCAAAAATAGTTTTTTTTTAGAAATTAGACCAAACATGCATGAGGAGGAAAATGTTGAAAAACAAGTAAGGTATTGGATAATATTTTTATTATATAGTTGGATTGACGCTAATTTAAACCTTTAGTTATTTTTAGCAATTGGTAATATTGAATAATTTATAATAGATCAAATGTTAAGATACAAAAAAAATTATTCAAACTATTTATAAATTTCAGAAAATGAATTTTGGGAATCTTTTTTTTTAGAAGGTAAGAAAGAGATTAGGCAACCCTTTTCTCAAGGGTCATAAATTTTGGGAATTTCAAAATTTACGAATATAACACAAACAAAATGTAACTATACAAAATTTTAAAAATAGCAAAAATTTTATTATAAATTGAAAAAAAATAATACAATAAAACAAAGGAAAATTGGATTCTAATAATTCCTAGTTTCAGCGGGCTTATTCAGGATATTCGAATTCTTTTACAGCAGTTTCAAGAAGCTAAAAATTTTCATATATTTCGTGAAGCCAATGCGATTGCTGACTGGCTAGCACATCAAGGTCATGACAGAGGGGTTGGTAACTGTATGACACTTCTAAATAATCCAACTCTCTGTAATCTTGTAGCTTTAGATAGGGCAGGACGATTTCTTGTGAGAAGACGTCGTTAGCCTGTCTTCCCCACTCGCTTACCTTTGTAAAAAAAAAAAAATCTTAGTTTCACCAATTATACAGCAATAATCCCTACTTTTCATTTTGGATTCTGGTGTCCAAAAGAAAATAAAATTGAGTTGTAGTGATACAAAATCCATCTCCACATTCTTTTTATTTTTTTCATTCCTACCGCATATTGTTTTTGTTTTTTCATTTCGACCCCCAGAAAGAAATGAAGTGCAGTTACTAAAAGAATTTTTAAGTTATTTTTTTATTGAGAGTCCGAGCAATTATTAGGATATTTTATAAAAGGAATAGAAGTGAAAAATCGTAAAAAAATCGTTAAAAAATGAACAAATTTGGGAGAAATACCGTGAATTCATTAAAAATTGTGATAAAGTGATATACAACATTTTGAATCAAATGCAATTCAAAATCTATGATATTTAGGGTATACTCTCGGTGGTGTCCCACAAGAATCCAATTTTTTTTTTGTTTTAGACTACCAGAATCTAAAATGAAAGTAGGGATTGTTGCTATACAATTGGTGAAAGTAGGAATTATTAGAATCCAATTTTCCTAAAACAAAAAAGGATGCAACAATGTGGGGCTTGCATGTAGAGGTGCATGACGCGCGTTATCACGCCTACACACACATGCCTTCAGCAAAAATAAAGGGTGTGTTGCACGCCCTAAAGAAGTGCCTCCCCCTTCCCTTCTTTTCGTCACTTTCCATGTCCCTTATTCCTCAAATTGTCGGGAAACTCTGACTTGTTACCAAAACCAATTTTACCACCATTTTTTTCTTTTCCTCTCACTACAAGAAAAATGTTCAACAACGAAGGGAAAACTCGCCGGATGATACCCAATCCCGTCGCAAAAAATCATCTACGAATGAATATTAACTCGTCGTGACCCGTCGTAGAAGGTCGCGTCATTAATGATGTCCAACAACCAACTCGTCGTAAATGTAGTTCTAAGCAATTAAGACGGGTTTTTGCCAAAAAAACGACTCAAAGGTACTTTACATTTTGTGGAAACTATTTTAAGGCATCTATGTTCCTAGAATATATTATGTAACACTCTATATTTTGTGGAAACAATAAATCAGGTAATGTTTTGGTAATAAAACACATCTTCTAGTAACTGATGTGTTTCCGGTAAATTGACCATACGCTTGGGTATATGATGTACTTTAACTAATTTACCCCTGTTGAGACTTGATGAGTCGTTCCCTGTGTCATTCATTTCCTTCACTTAGACAACCTATCGATGTTATACTCTCAAAGGCAACACTTATTCATCTCTCTCCTCTTTCTTCTTCATCTCTCAGTTCAAAAGTTTCTGGGTGAGGGATGACTGACAAATTCGAGAGAAATGGGGGGGGGGGGGGGAAGGGGATGGGCGGATGAATCTTTAGAGAGAAGATGAAAGATAAAGACGAAGAGAAGAACAATGGAAACCTAGAAGAAATAAATAAGGAAACTGACATTTCACCTCTTCAATGGAGCTTTTCCATGCAATTGAGAGTGGGAGTGGCGAGGAAGATAAGAGCTTAGGGTAGACCACTTAAACCTAATAGTTGAGGGCTAGTTTGGAATATTAGCATATTCTCACCATTTTTAACCCAAGTGTATGGTCAACTAAGCGGAAAATACTTTAAGTTAATCGAAAAATGTGTTTTATTATCGGAATGGTACAAGATTTATTGTTTCCACAAAATACAAACTACTACAAAATGTATTTTAGGAACATGGATGTTTTAAAATAGTTTCTACATAATGTAAGGTACCTTTAAGATATTTTTTGGGGTTTTCCCCGTTGTAGATTTATCAGCACAACTGATACGGGTTTGAAATCCATCGTAGATGCATGCATGCAACTAAAATGGGTTTTTACCCCATCATAAATGCATGCATGCAACTAAGACAGGCACCACTTGTTGTAAATGAACCAAAGTAACTTATTAACAGGTTCTATACACTGTCATAGATGCGCCCAAGCAACTAGGACGGGTTATGCTAGCTGTCATTTTCCATGGGAGTTTTTAACTTATCATTTTATAGTACTTTTTTTACATTTAATAATAAATAACAACATAATTACCATAGGTAATATAAAATGACAGGTATCACAATTAGTGAATCAATAATATCATTTAAATAACGATAATGTGTATGTAAATACGGGACTTTGTCCCGATTTTGAATAATTATTTTGTAACATTTTTATTTTATTTTCTAGGATAGACTAGAACTTGAATAAGCTAATTATGTGATAGCACACATCTTTCCATCTTCCCAAAATATCTCATTCCCATCCATTTCCAACCCTTACACGAAAATTCTCCCATTTCCCATCATTTTCACCTCAAATGAGTTCATTTTCCGCTCTTCCTACATATATAGACCCATTCTTTCGGACACCATTCTTTCCACATGACTTCGATGTCCATAAAATTTGGTGAGCTTAAAGTACGCTCTATAAACTTTCCAACGCCTCCTGAATCGCATCAACCAGAGTCCGATGAGGGAGTTATAATCATTTTAAGTTGGGTTGTTCCTGTTAGTACTGTTAACCGACGGGTTAGTTTTCATTCTACCCAAGTCAACCTTTTACTTTAGCTAACCGACCGGTTAGCCCACTAAAATCAACCCAATTGCCTCGACGTGGACTCGGAGCCAGAAAGGAGAGGCGCAGGTCAAAGGTTTGACCCACATTGTCTAATTGACAAGTTAGCTAGTAGAGTATACGTAAATCGTCTTCCCTTTTTTTTCCTTTTCCATATTTTTACCCAAGAATAATATAATTTCTGAATTTGATTGAAATAATTTCAATTCGGAATTATTATTATTATTTCTCCTCCTATTTTTGCTCCAAATAAAATCTTTCAATATTCTTCAAATATTTTATATCTTTTTTTTCCAACTCCATCTTCAACTATAAATAAAAGTCTTCCTCCCATCATATTTCACACCCAATAATTCCCGATATTACTGATACTGTGGAATTATCTTCTTCTCCCTCCTTTTCTTTGTATGTTAATTGCATATTCGCTGATTTGAGGTGAGATTTAATTCCGCTTTTATCATTTTTCATTCTTATTATATTTATCATGTAGCCCTTAGCTTGATGCTTCCACTTGTATAATTTGTATCTTGTCTTTCTATTTAATTCGCATGTATAATAGTCCAAATTGATGAAACTTCTAATTTTTCTTCTTCAACTCTTTTTAAAACAAAATCTGATTTTAGTAGAAATTATTTTATACAACGGGGAAATTAGGAAATCGATTCTATTTTGTAACCTTACCCCCAAATCCAAGTTCTGTTTCATAGACTGGAGTTGTGCTTTAGTTTGTTAATTCATCTTTAAAATTAATTGACGACTTTTTCCTCTTATTATATCTCGAAATATTTTCGAAAATTCTTAAATAATTTCTAAAAGTTCGAATTTACCGAAGTTATTACAAATATGGAAACTGGACAGAAACCAGTCCGGATCGCCTAACTCGCTGGTTAGACATTCTGGACCGGACTTTTGTTTGGGCCGTAGGCCAGACCTAGATACTCGCCTAGACATGATCATTTACTCCCTATTATGGTTATGCGACCTTGATTCGTGCATGGAGAGATTAGGGGAGTGCATGATCATAGGGATTTGGTTGACTGAGTTATGGCATGAATTAGTGACGTAGTAGCAGGGGGCAAAGGTCGTTTGGCTTCGAGTGTGTTTCTTCACACAGATTGCTGATTGTGTTCATTATTGATGACATGGCAGGTCTAAAACCAGGCCTAGGCCAAACGACGTTAGGCAACATTTTTTGTCTTTTTGTGTTTTTATGGGTTTTCTTGGCTTTTGGCTTTTGGGCTACTTTTTTGCATGCTAATTTGTTACACTAGGTACACTTTATTCTAAAACATCTAGTATAAAGTCCAGTGTCTACAGAGAGCCCTCACTTTGATCTAGTCTTAACAAGATGATAATAAAAGTAATATGGAAAACTTGATCTTGACAAATGACATTGTACTATGAACGCCCGATGACTGGCGTATAAAGTTGATGAAGTATTTGCCTTGTTGTGAACGCCTGACAAATCGTATCATTGTATTGTGAATTCCCAATATCCGAAGTATGCTGATTGGACGTTCTCACCTCGTTGGGAATGTCTGGCAATTGACGTATGTTGATTAAATGTTTGCCTTGTTGTGAGCGTCTGATAACTGCATGCTGATTAAATGTCTGCCTCGTTGTGAACACTTGGAAACTGGCATGTGTTGATAAGATGTCTGCCTCGTTGTGAATGCCTGGAAATTAACTTATGCTAATAAAATGTCTGCCTTGTTCACGTTTGGCAAATGATTAAGATGTCTGTCTGTAGGATGGCAATGGGCAGGGTCTGGGGCGGGTCCAGTTGGACCCGGACCCGGGCACATTTTTTTGGACCCAGACCCAGTGGGTCCCAAAAACTTGGACCCGGACCTAGATTCGTCGGGTCCGTGGGTCCACGAGTCCATAGCGGTCCTTATTGGGTCCAACACTCATGTATTGTTTTATTAGATTTATCAATTTTTCGGGTTAATTTTATACGTACGCAATTGTATAATAATTTATACGTCCCAGGCAGCATGTGAGCGAGGACGAAGCACGCTGGAAAGACTCGTGGTGATTTGTGGGGCCAGTCAGCGATCCTTGAAGCAGTTATCGGTAATGTCCGCGGCCCGGGAGGGGTCGGGGCATTACAGATGGTATCAGAGCCGACCTGCGACCGTGAGCTGCGCCAGTGGACGGGAGAGCCATGGGCAGTCACCTAGCGGAGCAAAGATTCTGGAGTGGATTGTGGCACAACGAGGACGTTGTGCGCTTGGGGGTGATTGTAAGACCCCGGGTATATGGTTAAGTTTGGCTTAAAGGGATTGAAATGACTACTTATATCACCAAGGTGCACCTTCTTTTATGGTAGTTCATCCGTTGGGAACTCCTCAGTTAAGCGTGCTTGGCTGGGAGTAGTCAAAGGATGGGTGACCTCCTGGGAAGTTTTCCCAGGCAGCGTGTGAGTGAGGACGAAGCACGCTGGAAAGACTCGTGGTGATTTGTGGGGCCAGTCAGCGATCCTTGAAGCAGTTATTGGTAATGTCCGCGGCCCGGGAGGGGTCGGGGCGTTACAATATAAATGGTGGTTCTGCCACTGGAGGGAGCGCTGGAGATCCACGAAAATAGAACCTTAGCTCTCAAGGGTGGATTGGATTAATGGTCAGCTACTACATTGTTTGACCCCACCTTATCCCTCAGCTCAATGTCATACTGTTGCAGTAGAAGCAACCATCGCAGAAGCCGAGGTTTGGCATTCTTCTTGCCTATAAGATAACGCAACGCCGCATGATCAATGAAAACAATGATCCTAGAGCACAAAATGTATTGTCAGAACTTCAGGATGGCAAATACAAAATGTATTGTCGGAACTTCAGGATGGCAAATAACTCGAGGTTGCCAATCCTTAGTTTGTCCCAACACCGCCCCTAGAGCGTAATCGCTGGCATCGCACATTATCTTGAATGGAAATGACCAGTCCGGAGGTTGAAGAGCCGAGGCGGTGACAAGAGCTTGTTTCAACCTATCAAAAGTTTCACGACACTCGCCAGTAAATATGAATGGGGCATCCTTGAAAAGGAGCTCAGTCCAGGGTCGAGTGATTTTTGAAAAGTCTTTGACAAACTAGAGATAAAAACCGGCATGTCTAAAAAAACTATGCACTCCTTTGACCAAAGTCAGCGGCGGTAGGTGCTCAATGACCACGATTTTTTCTCTGTCCACTTCGATGCCTGATAGGTGCTCCGCAAGTGTACGAGTGCAATGTAGTATCAAGGTCGTCTCTCAGGGACTTGTTCAACTACGCACTAAACCAGTTCACTACAAAGGATGCTAGGTCGGCCAAAGTGTTTGTGGATTTATAAGAATTTAACTAAAACAAGAAAAGATATAAACGTTAAAGCTTCTAATGGGAGGGAGTTTAGGGGAGTCCACTCTAGTTAATCAATCGATTAGGAAATGTAAGGTAATATTGATAGTGTCGGGGTCTATAATCTTTCTATGGCCTATCAAAACAATCTTTCGATCCGAGGTGAGTTACAGTGACTAAACTAAACACCTATTCTCAATATGGTTATTTAATTCAATAAAAGATAAGAACGGATTATAACACAACCCTAAGCATGAAACCATCATTTCTAATTGTGTTCTATGCCTATTCAATCTTCGTTTATCCAATTCAAAACAACAATCTTTCGACCGATATTAAGAATCTAAACCAAGCAAAAGATGAGCAATCAATTACTGTGACATACGAAACACGAAGATTAAACAACTGTATTAAAACCTAAAACTGAAATCACACACCAAAAATCAATCAAGAAATATTGAGTTTATTCCCTAAACAATGAAACTAACTAGTCATGATTATAAAACCTAGGAAAACAAATACGAAATCTGAATTGCGAAACATAATAAAAATAGAAAATAGACCAAACATTCGAGTCGTTGAATTCGATCTGTTCGTGTCACCCGATTCGATCTCCTTCTCCTCCTCTTCTATTCCTAATCTACTAGACGGCTTCCCGAAGGGAGGAAAATACGAAGAAACCTAATAACTAAAAGCTGACAGAATAATAAATTGAACAATAGGTGCCCTAAAGTTGTGTGGCAACGTTTCTTTTATACTGTGGTGGGAGACGCTGGTAGCGTCTAAAAAGCGCCACCAGCGCCTCAAATCTTTTCGTTTCTGCACTAGGTGCTGCCGGGGGGATTTGTTACTAGTGGGGGGGGGGGGGTAGTAGTAGCGTCTCATAGGTTGGGATGGCTGCGGTTTCCAGCTAAGCTTGCTCCCAATTCTTCTTCTTTTTTCCCATATCCTCTTTCTCTTCTCTTTTCAATACTCTTCCTTTCATATTTCCTTTTCTTTCTAATTTCCTTGGTTTTATATGGATTGTCCTTCAATTCTGCAAAACTTATCGATCTCCAAACCAAGTGAAGACATCATAGAATTTGATATGAAAATACAAGATTATATTGCATAATTAACTAAAATATACAAGTTAAAGACCTAATAAATACTATAAAATACACACTTATCAAGTCCCTTATGCTTAGCTCTTGCTTGCCCTCAAGTATGTCTGATTTAAGAACAATAGGGAGAGAAGAAAGACTCAAACTAAAAAGGAATAGACTCAACATAGAAAAAGGAAAAAAAAGAAATAGAAACAAAGAGGGTTAGTGTTAGGGTTACAAATAAAAATAAACACCCCCTCATGCTAACCAATCATGCCCATTAATCCATTAAGCAAACACCAAGATCAATCTGGAAGAGAACAAAACTAGTGCAAACCATATAGAATAAGGTTTTCGAAATCAAGTAAAGAGATCAAGTATTTCAAATGCGAAAAACCGCCAACAGTCTTAAGATAAATGCAAATATGCGCGGTCGGTTATGGACATAGGCTAGTCGATGAGCATACTTCACTTTAGGATAAAGTGGAACACTTTAACACTCAATTGTTTAATTTAAGTGGGTTTCACTCACTCAGACCAAAAGAAGCGACCTACCATAGGATTGGTAAGAATCTCGCTTGTTTAGGCTCGATTTTGAGCCTAAGTATCGCTCCTTTTACTTAGAAATTATGGCTCGTTCCCTCCTCAATAATTGCCGCTTATCTGTTTTCCTTTAGTTTCATGCAGGATAGTTTGGGTCCGAGGCATTGGGAGTTGCTTGGTCGACGTCGTCGAGAACCCGGCTCGGGAATTCAAGGAAGCAACCCCGGAATTTTCGGAGTGGCCCCCGTCCTGGAGATAAGGCAAAGAGGAGTCAAGGAAACCCAGGAGGTCACGGGCGTGACCCCATTAGTAGCGTGACCAATTTCAGTAATTTCTCCCATTTTGCGAGAGCGGTCACGGCGTGGCGATCCTTAGTAGCGCGTGACACGGTGAAGGAATTCTGAGATCTTGAAACCTGCGAGGTCACGGGCATGACGGCTTGTGGTAGCGCCCGTGACCCTAGCGAAGACTTCTTGTTCGAGATTTTGAAATCGCCTCGTCACGGGCGTGACGACCTGAGGTAGCGCCCGTGACGACCCTGTCCGGATGGAATTTTTAGGCCAAAACGACGTGTTTTAGTTATTTTTCTCCCAATGTATTTAAGCTCGGTCCAAAACTAAACCTAATCATCTTTTGCTCACTGTTCATCTTTGCTTTGAAGAGAGCTTAGCACTCTTCCCTAAGGGGATCTTCTCACTTTTAATCACAAAAACTTGTCTTTCTTTGAGCTTTCTTGGTTTTAGATTATCACATTTTGAAGAAGTATTTATTGTGAAGAAGTATTTATTCAAGTTTTGGTGTTCTTTCATCCTTTTATTATTATCATCTTATTTTGGGTAAGTCTTCATTTACTCTCTCTTAATCATTGTCTTAACTAGTGTTTGTGTTTAATCTTGTTGTGTTCCCTCTTCTAGATATCATGCTTAGGGTTCCTATGTTAGGCTTGTTAGTTTTAATGCTTATCATCATGATTAGTGGCTAGTCTCTTTTGGGTTTAGGGGAAGGTTTAGCCTTTAATGGGTTCCCTTGTTTAGAGTTAGTTCTAGATAGAACACTAGGCCTTGTTTATGAAGTTTTC
Organism: Portulaca oleracea; assembly: GCA_029582165.1. Lineage (NCBI taxonomy): Eukaryota > Viridiplantae > Streptophyta > Magnoliopsida > Caryophyllales > Portulacaceae > Portulaca > Portulaca oleracea. The sequence continues at coordinate 28,197,009 of CM055889.1, read as the reverse complement.
ATTCGATGACTCCCTTGATTACGGCATTTAGTGTGGCGAAAGCCCACTAGACCTACCAAAACGTAGTCCTTTAGGGCATTCGAATGGATTCTTGAACTATTCCACTTGAGAAAAGTGGAAGGGTTCGGGTAAGGAGATTTGCATTTCAAACTCTTTAGGTGCATCCTTAAGAAATTATTGGACAAACCACGAGGGTTAAATTCGGGTATACCTCGAGAGAGGCCCCGAAGTGGCTCTACTTTTGCAATATCCTAACTTCTAGCTTGGCTTAGTGTCTTGTCCGGAATTGCTTTGTTTGAGGGAAACCATTAGGTGGTAAAAACCGACCCCTGAGCCTCTTTTTCTTTGTCTTTGTCTGATAATCTATCCTTCCCCCCTTTTCCCTTCATTTTTGTTTTTGTTACCTTAAACTAAGCCTTAGTAAAGAAAGTTTCGACAAAAAGACCTTGTTCCCTGTGGATACGATACAAAACCCGCATTGTACTGCGAGTCGAACAAAATGGCGCTGTTGCCGGGGAGCAAGCGCCTCTTCTAGTCTTAACTTACTCTACATATGTTTAGTTTAGGAGGTTTTTACCTTGCTGAGTCGAGTCTAGAGTCTTTAGGGCTTTTTACGCCATTTTATTGTTTAGTGCATGCGCAGGAGAGACCTAAGACCTCTTTTACCTTTTGATCCTGAAATCGAAGCGACTGCACGACGCAACAACGCCGCGAACGCCCGTAGGCGTCTTCTTGAACGACACAGAAGGCTATGGCGAACCTCGTACCCTCCCTGTCATTTGTATCACCTTTGGCCAGATGCGGAGGCTCTCCTATTGTCTACCCGACCTTCCCGAAGGCTGTTTCGAGGTCAAGCCGAATTTCCTACATCTTATTGAGCAATCCAAGTTCCATGGCTTGACTCGGAAAACCCCATTAACCATATTTCCAACTTCTTGGAGAGGTGCGGGATGATTCGAATGCAGATCAGGAAGAATACATCCACCTTAAGTTCTTCCGTTTCTCTCGTGGGAAGGCTCGGAGTGGCTTGACAACCGTGTCCGAACACTTTTCGGACATGGGATGCACTAAGTCAAGGGTTCTTGAGAAGATTCTTCCCACCCATGGAAACGGCCGCTGCGACGAGATCATGAACTTTCGACAACAACCGGGTGAATCCTTATTCAAGCTTGGGAGAGATACAAGGGGTTTCAACGGCGCATGCCCACACCATAACCTTCCAGTAGCTCTTATTCTTCATACCTTCTATGAGGTCTCTCGATGAATCTGAAGCAATCAATCGATAACGCCTCGGCGACCTTTTCTAAGCAAGACACCGTCAAGCCGATGCTCTTTTGGCTCAAATGGCGGAAAATGCTTGCAATCGGGAAGGAATTCAAGGAGGTGACAAGTCTGCGGTGTGGTGAGAACTTGGGGTATCTTATCAAGGATATGCAAGACAATGCAACAACTTTCTCGGGACATGGCCGAAATGAAGACAACCCAATGCTCAAGCCGACATGGAGGTTCAATCTTTCATTCCTTCACCTTCATCCACCTCGGTTTGCGTTGTGAGGTATGTGGGGAGGGCATGCAAATTTTAGTGCCAAACGGAGTTGGTATCCAATGAGCGGCGAATGCTCTTTCCGAACAACCTCTCCTACCGCAACAATGAACCCGTCGCCTCAAGGAAACCCATCTTATGTCCCTCCGGGTTTTTCTTACCCTAACCAATCCCAAACACATCCACACCAAAACCAAAACCGCCCCCATCAGCAAAACCCTCAATACCAACACCAAGCCTACCATCAAGCTCCTCAATCCTATCAACCCCCTCCACAAATGAGCCAAGAGATGGACTTTATGCAAAGATATCTCAAGAATCAAGAGGCCTTCATCTTTGCCGGTTGAAACAAAATGAGGCTATTCATGCCAGCCAAAGGATGCTTGAAACCCAACTAGCTCAACTTGCTCAACAAGTCTCCAACTTCCAATCTCATTCTTCTTCTTCCAAGGGTCTACCTAGCCAACCTCAGCAAAACCCGAAAGGGCATATTAACACCATTACTTTGAGGAGTGGTAAGGAGCTTGAGGGCCCAAAAACCGGGATTGATCAAGGAGTTGGAAATGAAGCTGAGATAGAAGATTTAACCGTTGAGGAGGAGGGAGTTATTATTGAGGAGAAAAGTGAGAAAGTGGAGGAAACGGTCAAGGGAGACGAGCTGAAAATGAAAGGGAAAGCGGTTGAGAAGGAAGAGGAGCCGGTCACCCAACAAGTTAAGCCATATGTTCCGCCCCTCTTCCCCAACGCTTCGCCAAAGTGAAGGAAGATGCGAAATTCGCTAAGTTCATGGAGATCCTCAAAACTCTCCACATCAACATTCCATTTCTGGAGGCGATTACGAATATGCCGTCCTATACTAAATTCCTCAAGGAGCTTCTCACCAACAAGAGGAGGATCGGGGAGAATGCGGTGGTCTCTTTGACTCAAGAGTGTAGTGCAATCATCGACAACAAGCATCCCCCAAACTTTCGGATCCCGGAAGTTTCTCCATCCCTTGCTCCATAGGGGATGTGGTGATTAGCAAAGCCCTTTGTGACCTCGGTGCTAGCGTGAGTGTGATGCCACACTCGATTTGCAAAAGATTGAAATGTCACGATCTCGTCCCCACTACTATTTCCCTCCAAATGGCCGATCGGTCTATTCGGCGCTCGGTAGGAGTCCTTGAAGATGTCCCGGTGCAAGTGGGAAAATTCTATATTCCATGTGACTTCATCATTTTGGATATGGCCGAAGATGCACAAATACCAATTATTTTGGGTCGTCCCTTGGCAACCGCCGGAGCTATGATCGATGTGAAGAACGGCAAGCTTCCTCTCCACATCGGAGATGAGAAGATAGAATTCAACCTTCAAGCTTCTATCGCCGCTCCATCGATTGAGGAGTCATGTTATCAAGTCGATATCATTGAAGAATTGGTTGATAAAAATCTCGGCTCCTTTATGGCCTTGGATGATCCTTTGGAGGATGCGTTGCTAGAGGCTTTCGAACGGGAGACTTTGGAGGGGGAAGTTGCATACTATGTGTCTATTCTCGATGAAGCTTCTGATTTCTATGGGCCATCCTTGGGAAGTGAATTCATAGCAAATGTTGAGGAACCCGAGCCAAAGGGGATCATGGGGAGAAAGATGCCGGATATTGAATTGAAGCCCTTGCCACCATCTTTAAGGTATGAATTCCTCGGTCCCTCTGAGTCTTTTCCTGTGATTGTTAATGCTAATCTAAATGGCACTCAGCTTCAAAGTCTTCTCGATGTGCTTCGCAAGCACATCGGTGCCATTGGATATAGCATCGACGATCTCAAGGGAGTGAGTCCCTCTTTTTGTATGCATAGCATCGACCTTGAGACCGACCATAGACCCTCTAGGCAACCGCAAAGGCGGCTTAACCCTAATATGCAATTGGTCGTTAAAAAGGAAGTAATGAAGTTGCTTGAGGCGGGAATCATCTACCCCATTGCAAGCGGTGAGTGGGTGAGCCCGTTTAGGTAGTGCCCGAAAGGGGGTGACGGTGGTAAAAAATGAAAAAAATGAGCTAGTTTCCACTAGGACGGTCACGGGTTGGAGAATGTACATAGACTATAGGAAATTGAACCACGCCACTAGAAAAGATCACTTCCCCTTGCCCTTCATCAATCAGATGCTAGAAAGACTGGTGAGGCACTCTTACTTCTGCTATTTGGATGGGTTTTCCGGGTTTTTCCAGATCCCGATCCATCCAAATGATCAGGAGAAGACTACCTTTACGTGCCCATATGGTACTTTCGCTTATCGAAGGATGCCGTTTGGGCTATGTAATGCCCCGGCCACTTTCCAGCGCTGTATGATGGCCATTTTCTCTGATTGCATCGAGAGTATCATGGAGGTTTTCATGGACGACTTCTCCGTCTATGGTAACACCTTTGAGGACTGTTTGAAAAACCTCGAGACGGTGTTATCGAAGTGTGAAGAAGTCGATCTTGTTCTTAACTGGGAGAAATGTCACTTCATGGTCCAAGAAGGGGTAGTTCTTGGCCATGTAGTGTCAGAATGGGGTATTGAGGTCGATCGGGCAAAGATCGAGGTCATTGAGAAACTACCGCCCCCGTCTTCTGTAAAAGGGGTGAGAAGCTTCCTTGGACACGCGGGTTTTTACCGCCGCCTCATCAAGGACTTCTCGAAGGTAGCGAGGCCTTTGACTGAGCTCCTCGCCAAAGATACCCCCTTTTTGTTCTCTAACGAGTGTCTTGAGGCGTTTCAGAAGATCAAGCAGGCACTCGTCACAGCACCTATCATTCAACCGCCCGATTGGAGTGTCCCGTTCGAGATTATGTGCGATGCAAGTGATTTTGCCGTCGGGGCGGTATTGGGTCAAAGGAAGGACATATTGCCATACGTGATCCACTATGCTAGTAGGACCCTCGACAATGCCCAGCGGAACTACTCCACAACCGAGAAGGAGCTTTTAGCGGTGGTCTTTGCTATTGAGAAGTTCCGGCAATACTTATTATGTTCCAAAGTGGTGGTGTTCACCGACCACTCGGCCCTCAAATACCTATTGGAGAAGAAGGATGCAAAACCACGCCTAATTCGATGGGTTCTTCTCCTTCAGGAGTTTGACATCGAGATAAGGGACAAGGCCGGGATGCACAATGTGGTGGCGGATCACCTTTCTAGGATTGTGGTCGAGCACAAGGGTCCCCCGATCGATGACTCGTTTCCGGACGAACGCTTGATGGCTATGTCGAATGAAGAACTACCGTGGTATGCAGACATTGTGAACTTCTTGGTAGGGGGAGTCCTAGCTCCGGCTCTTCCTTACCATCAAAAGCAAAAGTTTCTCCACGAGGCGAAATTTTACTATTGGGATGACCCTTACCTCTTCAAGTTGTGCAACGACGGCATATACCAGAGATGTGTTCATCAAGATGAAGCTACCTCAATCATTGCACACTGCCACGACTTACCTTGTGGAGGGCACAGAGGTCCTTCCAAAACAGTGGCTAAAGTACTTCAAGCAGGATATTATTGGCCAACACTCTTCAAGGATGTTAATGCTTATGTCAAGTCCTGTGACAAGTGCCAAAGAGCTGGAAACATTTCTAGGAGGAATGAGATGCCCCTTAATTATATTCTGGAAGTGGAAGTTTTCGATGTTTGGGGCATTGATTTCATGGGACCTTTCCCATCCTCTAGGGGAAATAGATACATTTTGGTGGCTGTTGATTATGTATCAAAGTGGGTAGAAGCGGTAGCAAGCATTGGTTGTGATGCTCGAGTCGTATCGAAGCTGTTCAAGAAAGTCATTTTTCCTCGTTTTGGAGTTCCTCGAGTGGTTATAAGCGATAACGGGCCTCATTTCATTGAGAAGAAGTTTGTAGCTCTATGGCAATCAGTGTCTCTCACAAGAGAAGTTTGGCTTACCATCCCCAAACTAGCGGCCAAGTAGAAGTTTCAAATCGAGAAATCAAACAAATTCTAGAGAAGACGGTCGCTAGTTCGAGAAAAGATTGGTCGGATAAACTCGAGGATGCTCTATGGGCTTATAGGACGGCCTTCAAGACCCCCATCGGCACCACCCCATATCGCTTAGTGTATGGAAAGCCTTGTCACTTCCCGGTGGAGCTTGAATATAAGACATATTGGGCGGTGAAGCGTCTTAACTTTGATATGAAGGCCGCCGGTGAAAGAAGGTTATTCCAACTTGATGAGCTTGAGGAGATTCGAAGGGATGCCTACGAGAATAACCGACTCTACAAGGAGAAGATGAAGGCTTGGCATGACAAGAACACCCGCAAGAGGGAGTTTCATGAAGGAGAGTTAGTACTTTTATTCAATTCTCGGCTGAAGATCTTCTCCGGAAAGCTCCGCTCTCGGTGGTCGGGCCCCTTCAAAGTGATCAAAGTCCATCCTTTTGGTGTAGTGGAAATCGGCAAAGATGACGAGGAAACGTTCAAAGTTAATGGGTCAAGGCTCAAGCCATACATTGCGGGACAAATCATTGAGGCTACAAAGACTTGCATCCTTCCCGACATTTCAAGTGACGATTGAGCAAGTTTAACATGGTCAGGCTCGGGACCTAAAACAAGCGCTTATAGGGAGGCAACCCTTGTTTTTCTTCTTTTTTCTCTTTATTTTGTTATTTTGTTTCTTTTTTTTTTCGGGGTACTAGTTCTAGTTATTCTTTCAAAAAAAAAAAAAAAAGAGAAGAACGAGGGCGGGGGGTGTGAAGTCTTAATTCTTTTGTGCATAATTCTAGGTGAAAGGAGGTCATTTGGAGTCATGTGGAGTGTGTTTGAATATAGAGGAGTTAGGAAGGTGGTTGGAAGTTAGAAGATTGTGAGTCGATGTACCCAGGAGGTCACGGGCGTGACCCACAATGGTAGCGCCCGTGACCAGCTTTGAGAAAAAAATTGCAACTTTGCCGAATCGAGTCACGGGCGTGACAACAAGAGGTAGCGCCCGTGACCTCGTCGTAGCAATTTTCTGATTTCCAGGAGGTCACAGGCGTGACAACCAGAGGTAGCGCCCGTGACGACCTGCTTTTCGGGATTTTTAAGCCTTCTCCACTCATCTTTTCACTCATTTCTCACAATTACATTCTCACTCCCGTGACCCCCTCTCTCTCTACACCCAAACCCTAACCCTAGCTCTTCCCTCATTCACTCAAACTCCCTCAATCCCATCAAATCCTCCATACATTCTCAACCTCCATCTCTTCAAAACCCTAATTCCACCCTTCTCCACTCTCCAATCACCCCCAAACTCATTCCAATCCCTCAAAAAGCTTTCAACTCCTTCATTCACCATTATTACCACCACCTTCATCACTTCAAACACCACCTTTCTCTCTCTAGAACCAAAACTCCAACCCTTGTGAGTTGGGTGTTAGAGAAAGAACGGTTTGCCCTAACCTCCTCTATTCTTCAGATCTAACCTCTTTTGAAGTAATTCGGTGAACAATGACCAGCTCAAGTCGATCAAAGCGTCAACGACAAGCACCTTCCGGCCCCGGCTCTTCTTCCGGTAGGGGACCCCCACCGGCCCCTCAAGGTATGGCGCCTGCTAGTTAAGTCTGAGCCTTTGGTTGTTTTAGACCCTTCTAGGATTCAATTCCGTGCCGATTGGCACCGAGAGAAATATATTAAGTTCCGGACTAGGAAAATCTCCGTTCCATTCATCTACCACGAGGAGACTTGTAGGGAGATGAACCTGAAACCTAGTCTAGACCACCTCTTTGGAGTCCTAGGGTGGGAGACCTTCATAAAATCAACACCAAAGTCTACGATCAGGTCGTCCTTGAGTTTTTAAGCTCATTACAAGTTGATCGACCAACTCGGAACGACGCCCAATTGAGCTTCCAAATTAATGGGCGCCTCGTGCAACTAACGTTGGACGAGCTAAGTGCGAAGCTCCGCCTTCCTGTGGGTGGCATTCCTGCCGAGGAGATTGACAATTTCCCGGCCAATAGGGCTATGAAGCTCTTAACTTGCCGGGCTAGGGCGGATGTCGCTGTCTTTGGTTCACGTCACCGCTACATCGACCCCAAGCGCGCAATCCCGTCATCCGGTATCTACATCGCTTGATCACCAACTCGGTGGTCGGGCGCGACGAGGGGCGCAACAATGTCCGCAAAGCGGACCTATTCATTATTTTCAATGCCCTTCTCGGACGTCGGGTCAACACGGCCTCGGTAATCCTCCACCAATTCCATGAGATCTCCCGCGCGACCCGGAAGTACACCATCGGCATGGGTCATATCATTTCCTACATTGCGGACCGATGTTGCTTCGGGCCATACATGCGGAGGGTGAACCCGCATTTTGAGTGTCAGCCTTTGGACGGGGTTCGGCTCATTAACATGAAGATCTTCTCCCAAGACCGTCTCCTGATCAACTATGTGCACGACACCAAGCCCCGCCGCCAAACTAACTTTGATTTTGGCGCGGCTTCGCTTTGATGTTGGCACCGAAACACGTGGTCTGCGCGAGCGTGGCGATGCCATGCTCAGGCGACCCTCTCAATGCGAGCGAACACGAGGGAGCCCTCTTGGGAGCGAAGCGAAGAAGAGGAAGAGAGCGAAGAGGAGGAGGAAGGCGAGGACATGCGTGCACCTTCCGGCATGGGTTCGGTGGACTTCTCAGCTATGTCCACCCAACTCAGCAACATCTACGCCGGGATCCAGGACATCCGCACTCTCCAACAACAAGACCACGCCATCTTGGAGAATCTCCAAGCCCGGGTGCAACAACACGATGAGATCCTAAACGACCTCCGCTACGGTTATTATAGCGGAGGCGGCCAGCGCCCGCCCTATAGATGGTTCCCACCGAGCTACTACCCTTCAGATCAACCACCTCAGGGGTTCCGTATCAATGATTGTAAGCATCCCCTTCCCCTAATCTCTTTAGTTGATTTTGCATGACAAGTAAGTGTGGGGGGGGGGGGGGGGGAGTATTTTCTTTGCTCGGTTGGGTTTGGATCATGTTGACGGTTGTGTGCGTTCCCCTTTTTCCCCCTAGTGTTTAAGGTCTTGGTCAGCCGAGTTTATCATTTGCTTTGTGATGTTGATGCGTAGTCCACACTTTCCCTAATGTGTGACTCTTGTGAGGCTCTTTTTCCCGGTTTTTGCTCAACAACATCGAGCATTAAGCCGGTCGTATCCCTGGCTATGTACATGTTGTAAATATTTTCCTGTTTTTCTTTAGTTTTCGTTTTTCTTTTCTTTGAGTTTTTGTTGTTTTTATTCATGCATGCCGTTTTATTTTTCCCTAACCATTTCTATGTCCCCCGCTGGTTCGGTGTTTACTTATGCACTCAAGACACCTCTCGGTAAGCCCGTTCCACTTCTCTTTCTTTTTCTTTTCTTCCTTATTTTCTGCTGCATGCATGTTTGTTTTTCTTTTTGGTGGCGCGCTCCTAGTATGCTACTTGTTGGGACTTTTGTTGTTGGAGCCGTGTGGGCTCGGGGCGCCACCCCCTTTCCTTTGTGTTCTTCGTTTGACTTTTTGCTTTTCTCGCTAAGTGTTTGTTTATATGTTTTTCTACCCTTCATGAGACACCCTCTCACAATGAGGACATTGTGAGGCTTTAAGTGTGGGGGGGGGGGGGGAGATATTCTGTTTCAAGGGTAGATCACCTAGCCTTTTTGCTTTTATTTTTTTTTAGCTTTGGCCTAAAATATGAAAAATTTTAAAAATTTTCACAATTTTCACAGTTGTGTGTGAAAGAGTAAAAAGGGGAGAATTTTTGTGAAAAACCCAAAAGTTTCTTTCTTTTCTTTTTGAAGATGTTTCCATTCACAGTTATGTAGATAGTTTTCTAATTTGCCGATTCGGTTAGTTGGAAGCGGCCGGTATGAATAAATAGAGACCTTAGGAAGGATTTTCGCCATGACTTATCTCTTTTAGACCTCTACATGGAATGGGAAAGCAGAATCCTCAATTCTTACACGCTTTGACTGAGTCTTCTTACCTAAGTTGGACGGTTTTGGTTGTTCAAATGCTTAAGCTCTTAATTAAAACATTAATAAATTACTGTCGGGCCTACCGTCATGGGTTGGTTTGGGTGGATCGGCACCCTATGCCCCTTAAGTGCAATGTCTCACGTATGGAGAAACCCAGCAGGGAGGGTAGCCCTTTGCGAAGGCCGGTGCTTAAATCCCGCAAAACCCGACGCAAACACTCTAAAAGATACAAAGCGGTTGAGTGGAAAGAAAAGAGTGTAGTTTTTGCAAGAAAGAAAAGAGCGAAGCAAGAAAACGAAAAAAAAAAACAAAGAGTTTAGAAATAGATGGCAAGGAAGAGCAAGAAAAGCAAAAAAAAAAAAAAGAGAGAAAGGAAAGAAAAAGAGTGAAGTGAGAAAAGAAAGAAAAGAGAGGTTGAAAGGAAAACCAAGAGTGAATTAGGATAGATAATCCCGAGCTTGAGCATGAGAACAACTCTGATTGTCTGGCTTAGGATAGGAAGGACCAGTTAGAGCCCACTTGCACATATGCACGAGGTGTTTTGCTCATCAGGAAGTGTTTTGGTTCAAAATCTCGAAGATTGGCAATCTTCCAACCTTCGTGTCTTAATTAGTTTATACTTGCTTCTTCCAGTCGATTGTTGAGGCGGGTTGGGGAACTAGGTGCATGATTGGGGACGGGAGTATTTTCTTTGCTTTTGTTTTGCCTTGTTTTGTTTTTCGGTTTTCACTTCTTTTTCTTCCCCTTTTTCCTCTTTCTTTGACTTTTGTGGGTGATCGCTACAAACCTCACGAGACCTACCTCGTCCACCCGGCCAGGGGTTCAAAGGCTTAGTGCATACGTTAAATGCACGTTGTCTCCCGCAAAAGCGGTGTTTGTGTTTTAGTTTCGGGTAGTTTTTGTGTAGTTTGGCTCGGGACGAGCAAAACCCTAAGTGTGTGTGGGGGGGGGGGAGAGTGTTTAGGCTCGATTTTGAGCCTAAGTATCGCTCCTTTTACTTAGAAATTATGGCTCGTTCCCTCCTCAATAATTGCCGCTTATCTGTTTTCCTTTAGTTTCATGCAGGATAGTTTGGGTCCGAGGCATTAGGAGTTGCTTGGTCGACGTCGTCGAGAACCCGGATCGGGAATTCAAGGAAGCAACCCCGGGAATTTTCGGAGTGGCCCCCGTCCTGGAGATAAGGCAAAGAGGAGTCAAGGAAACCCAGGAGGTCACGGGCGTGACGATCCTTGGTAGCGCCCGTGACACAGCTGAAGGAATTCCTGAAGTTGCTGAAACCCAGGAGGTCACGGGCATGACGGCTTGTGGTAGCGCCCGTGACCCTAGCGAAGACTTCTTGTTCGAGATTTTGAAATCGCCTCGTCACGGGCGTGACGACCTGAGGTAGCGCCCGTGACGACCCTGTCCGGATGGAATTTTTAGGCCAAAACGACGCGTTTTAGTTATTTTTCTCCCAATGTATTTAAGCTCGGTCCAAAACTAAACCTAATCATCTTTTGCTCACTGTTCATCTTTGCTTTGAAGAGAGCTTAGCACTCTTCCCTAAGGGGATCTTCTCACTTTTAATCACAAAAACTTGTCTTTCTTTGAGCTTTCTTGGTTTTGGATTATCACATTTTGAAGAAGTATTTATTGTGAAGAAGTATTTATTTAAGTTTTGGTGTTCTTTCATCCTTTTATTATTATCATCTTATTTTGGGTAAGTCTTCATTTACTCTCTCTTAATCATTGTCTTAACTAGTGTTTGTGTTTAATCTTGTTGTGTTCCCTCTTCTAGATATCATGCTTAGGGTTCCTATGTTAGGCTTGTTAGTTTTGATGCTTATCATCATGATTAGTGGCTAGTCTCTTTTGGGTTTAGGGGAAGGTTTAGCCTTTAATGGGTTCCCTTGTTTAGAGTTAGTTCTAGATAGAACACTAGGCCTTGTTTATGAAGTTTTCATTCGATGAATCCCTTGATTACGGCATTTAGTGTGGCGAAAGCCCACTAGACCTACCAAAACGTAGTCCTTTAGGGCATTCGAATGGATTCTTGAACTATTCCACTTGAGAAAAGTGGAAGGGTTAGATGAGAGATTTGCATTTCAAACTCTTTAGGTGCATCCTTAAGAAATTATTGGACAAACCACGAGGGTTAAATTCGGGTATACCTCGAGAGAGGCCCCGAAGTGGCTTCTACTTTTACAATATCCTAACTTCTAGCTTGGCTTAGTGTCTTGTCCGGAATTGCTTTGTTTGAGGGAAACCATTAGGTGGTAAAAACCGACCCCTGAGCCTCTTTTTCTGTGTCTTTGTCTGATAATCTATCCTTCCCCCCTTTTCCCTTCATTTTTGTTTTTGTTACCTTAAACTAAGCCTTAGTAAAGAAAGTTTCGACAGAAAGACCTTGTTCCCTGTGGATACGATACAAAACCCGCATTGTACTGCGAGTTGAACATCGCTCTCCACTACTAATATGCAAATGCACAAGTAACAATCAAGACGACTTTTAGGGTTGTAACGAGGATTAGGTTAGGGCATAGGAGTTGTAAAATTTGGGTATGAGGAGCTCAAAGAGCCATGCCTGGATTAAGTTTCACCAAAAACCGCTCTCAAATCACACACTTGCCGAATGTAGGCAAGGAACTCTCTTTACTCCCTCATTAAGATCAAAGACCTCATCAAATTTCATAATCAGGTCAAAAGCATTCACAAATTTCAAATAAATCACCCTTAATCACCCTTTTTCGATCTCTTTTCTCCTTTTTTTAATATTTTTCTGCTTCTCTTTTTGGTGGGTGATCAAGAAGAAACACGAATATATAAACTTAGCTTTGACCTAGGTTCATAACGGATGAACAACATTACCAACATGTCAAAATTTATGAGAATTAGGGAATGTAATCGTCCCAACTAGAGTTGGGCGCTAGTGGGCTGGGGCCCCTGTGGGCCTTAACGATCAAGACTCAAAATATAGGGTCAAAGCCCATCAAAAAATTTACAGGGGTCGGGCTATGTTGGGTCAACATTATTCGGGCTGGGGAAGGGCCACACACGGGTCGATTCCGGGTCAGAGAAAATGACCCTAGTCCCTCACTTCCTCCTCTCCTTCTCAGTTTTGAGCGACCTGCCGAGTGCCGACCCATACTTCCTCCATTTCTCCTCTTCTCACTTCCTCCATTTCTTCTCAGTTTTGAGCCTCTCACTTCCTCCAAAACTGAAACCCATTTGAGACTCGACCACCACTGCCAGTAACTCGATTCGCCGTCCATCGCCGATGACCTCAGTCCAAGTCAACCGCCGTCGGAAACTCACCTAGTCCATCTCCGGTGAGTTTTTCCGAAATATAGGTTTCATGCTCGGGCTAGGGTTTATCCAACTATTCGAATCCTTTCCAGAATATATATGTCTATGAGGTTTATCCAACCTGTTACTTTGGATTTGTTTTTGGTTTATTTGTTTTATAGCCATCTTTCCAGAATATCTTGGATTTCAGATCCATTTCTTGTTGCAACTTTCTCAAATATTCGAATCAATGACGATTCATATGTGTCTAACTACTTATAGTTAATATTGTGTTCTAATTTCATCTGAATGTGGTTGGATAATGGGTTAGGGACTTAGGGTTTAACTTGTTTATATGTTTGGTGAAACAATTAAGCAAATTGCATTTCTTCCTATTCTGTGAGTCCTTTCTAGCTCCATGGAATTAATTGGTAGTGGGAAGTAATGCTGTATGTAATCACTTGGCTTCTGATGTAATCATTTTGGAGTATTTTATCAAATGGGGCGGGTCATAGGTGGGTCGGGTTAGTTGACCCATGACCCTGCCCGACCCTTTGTGTAAAAATAACCAACCCAATCCTGACTCATTATGACAAAGGGTCCGCCCAGACCCGGCCCAGCCCAGCCCGTTGCCCAGCTCTAGTCCCAACAAAATCATAAACATCCTCCAACAACTTACTCCATTCATACCAACACCAAACCAAACATCACCCTTAAAACAACGAACACCCAAAAACATCCAAGCAAGGGAAAGGGTAGGAATTTAATAAGGTCGTGGCTTGCATTGTAAGGGTTTCATCCCAAAAAAAAAGGAAATCAAAGGCTAGGTTGGGCTGATTAACGGTAGTAATATTATTATCAGGGAGGCTATTTGGCTATGTAGTTCAACAAATATGGAAATGAATGCCTCAACCACTTTGTCACAGCATGCAATGCAAATTGCAGTCTCAAACAAGATGCAAAACAAGTTCTAGAGGTGCAACTAGTGGTGGAGTCACTCAAGGAATAAAAGGATAAAAAAAAATGGTCAATCCAAACTTTTAGGCAATGTTGACTCACGGGATCAGGCTCAATCAACTAAACCTAGCCCAAAGATTTGCGGCACGCATATTTACACTACTAAGTCAATCAAAGCAGTTAAACACACCTTTAAAAAACTTATCTCAAAATCAGAAAGATTTGCAAAACCAGTTTCAAAAACTTTTCGATTCTCAACAAAATATTTCAAGGTAAAGCAAGGCAAATTGAAAGTCTAACCGGTTTACAAATCATCACAGAAGGTGCTCCAAATTATTAATCTTAATCCTATCCTATATTTTTTGTTTTTCTTGTCTTTTCAATTTTTTTTGGGTCTTTTAGTAATTTTGTGAATGCAAAAGGAAAGAAAAAGAAAAAAACTAAGAGAAGAAAAGAAAAAGGAAAATCTAGCATTCTCTAACTAATGCAACTAGGTGAATGCAAGGTTTACCTAATCTAAAAACCTAAAAGAAAATTCTAAAAACAAGAAGACTCGAAGTAAGGAGACTAAGCACACTAAAGGAAACCAAGCATAATAACATGAAAATTAATTAATTAAGCTAAGAAATGGGAAAGAAAGAAAAAGAAAGACGAAAATAAAAGAAAACTTAAAGAAAAATAAAAGAAAATCATCAAAAATATTGAATATACAAAAAATACATATAGACCCTCCATGCTTAAACATAACATTGTCCTCAATGTTGAAGACAATGGAGGTAAGGGAAAGGGTAGAGCAAAGGATCAGTCATCCTCGCTCGGTGAAGATGGGACGGTCGGGTTTTGGGGTGGGGGGTGAAGAGGACTGGTGGAACATGGCCTCGATGAGGCAGGAAAGGTTTGAGATGGACTCCTCCAAACGTGTGTATCAAGCAATCCTAGACAAACCACTAACATCAAAAACAAACTTAAGAAAGTGTCGTGATATTCTTGAGCAAGAACCATAGTGCATCAAGAAAATTCAACAAGTGACTCGAGAATTTATGCATAATAATACCACAAACACTAGTGATTGACAATGAGAGGTAAAATGAAAATTATATCTATGCATAATGTGTTCAAGGCGAATTCACAACAAAACCACAACCAACAATACTAGTGAATTACAACGTGTGAAAAGCTTAAAAATTTTACAATGTATAACTAGTTCATAGTAAATGTACAACAATCAAGACTCCTCCAAGTTTACACATTACTTAACTAGCATTCAAGATTCAAAATCTTCACATTAAACATCCAACTCTACTACTCAAGAACAGAGTATAACCAACATCACCCTCTTAAAACGGAGGTTCAACATATCCAACTCCAAATTACATCACATTCTACACCAATAACAAGAACATTACTTCCAGTTATGCATAACAATCAACAAGGATATCAAACTTTCCAAATCAAACAACCTAAATATACTAGCTAGCATAAAAAATTACTCAAGTAAGGTACACCAAACTATGATCATGAACAATGGTGAATTCAAACAAAATATTCAAGTATAACTCATGAAATTTGCATAAATACACCAAAAATACTAGCAAGTAACAATGGATTTGAAGAAGTAATAATCGTATCTTGAAGGTGTTGAACACAAGAAGAAGAAGAAAAGAAGTTAAAGAAGAAGAAAGAAGAAGAGAGGAGGGAGCAGCGGGAGGGGTGTGGTCGAAGAAGAGAAGGAGCAGGTGGGGCAACGCTGGTGAGAGGGGAAGGCAACGTCGGGTGAGAGAAAAGTTAGGGATTTCAAATTGTTTCTGGGAACAGAAAGAATTCGAGCATATGAGTTGTGAAATAGGGAGACACTGCCCCCGTTTTACAGACACTACCAGCGTCTGTCCTGTGCGTAATTTTTTTTGACTTTCGGTGTATGGCGCGACTGTTTGGGGGGGGGGGGGTGGGGTAGCATCTTTACTTGGGTTGGGGTTTCAAATCCTCCTCTTTTTGTTTCAATTTCCTTTCACCTAAAGTCAAGCAACAATACTAACAAAATTAGGATTTTAATAAAATCAACCACCCACCAAGTACACAAATTAAAATTAAAAATTAAATTAAGAAAAACTAAGGAGAAAATAAGAGTTCTAAAAATTAAAATAAACTATAATTAAAAATATAAAAACTCTAATTTAAAATCGAAAATGAAGTTTAGAAAAATCAAAGGGAAATTAAGAACTTTAAAAATTAAAAGAAACTCAGTGGAAAGGTCAGGAATGGGGTCTTCGTTCCGGATGCCGTCAACGCCCTTAGCAGCTTGTCAAACTCTTCTTCATGTGGTCTGCAAGGTAGCAATTGAGAGAGCAACTGAAAACTTATAAAATAAAGGGTTTTTGGATGCTAATATACTGAACTTTTAGGGTATTGGACAATAATGCACTGAACTTTGACTTTGGACAATAATACACTGTACTTTGGGGGTGTTAAACAATAATGCATTCAATATGATTTTGACAGTGGCTAACTTGGTGACAATCCTATGTAGCTTGTCACAAACTTAAATATTATTTAGCCTATTCATCTTCTCGGTCTGCCACGTAAGATTATCACCAAGTTTGCCACCATCGAAATTGTCTCGAGTGCATTATGATCCAACACCCCTCAAAGTTGAGTGCATTATTGTCCAAAGTCAAAGTTCAGTGCATTATTGTCCAATATCTCAAAAGTTCAGTATATTAGCGTCCAAAAATCCAATCTCAAATTATACTTCAAAAAGAACTGATATTTTTGTTGTATTGTAGGACAAACCAGACGCAACATGCATTGGTTGACAGGTGTTCACAACGAGACATGCATCTTATAAACATATGCCAGTTGCCGGACATTCACAACGAGGCAAACATTTAATCAGCATATGTTGGTTACTAAACATTCAAACGAGACAGATAGGGATGGCAATGGGTCCTGGACCCGCCCCAGACCCGCTCGGACCCGCCCCATTTAGGCGGGTCTGGGTCCAACAAATTGGACCCATTGGGTCTGGGTCGGGTTTGGGTCCATAAAAAAAATTGGCGGGTTCGGGTCTAGGCACAGACTCGTGGACCCTACCCATGGACCCGTCAAATTATATATATATATATATATATGAAAACCCTAGTGTATTTGTATTCTTAGAGTTGTATCATGCGATAATCATGAACTTCGTAATTATTTTTTTTTGTGCATTTTAAGTTGTGTAGTTGCATTCTTAGAGTTGATGTGTGGATGATTTTTGTAATGTTTTTACGTTAAATTTTTCTCATAGCCTTGTACAATGAACTAGATGTTTTTATTGTGTTGAAAATTTGTGTATTTAAATAAAGGATTTTTGGACGCTAATATACTGAACTTTTGAGGTATTGGACAATAATGCACTGAACTTTGACCTTGGACAATAATGCACTCAACTTTGAGGGGTGTTGGATCATAATGCACCCGAGACAATTTCGATGGTGGCAAACTTGGTGATAATCTTACGTGGCAGACCGAGAAGATGAATAGGCTAAATAATATTTAAGTTTGTGACAAGCTACATAGGATTCAATCTACTTGCCAAGGGTTTTTGGATTCTTGGTCGGCCAAAGCGTTTGTGGATTATTATTCAATCTCATAATTCGGTTACTTGTGCTTTATGTTATTCTTCCGAGCATGATGATTCTACTTGCCCTAATAATGATAGACTTGAATTTTTAAGGAAGGCAATGTTAGAAAAACAAACTGAGACAATTGACTTGATGCGAGGATGTGACTCGTTGCTTGATATTGACCATGGCTCTAATTTTTCCTATTTTAATGGTGGAATATGTTATGATAATGAGTCCACCGTCCCATTTGAATTTAAACTAGATAAAACTGTGGACCTTCTTGAGGAATCTTGGCCAATTATTGATCCTTCTTGTCCTAACTTGCCCGAAAATACTATTGATGGTGTTTTTTATTTTCATGATACTCTCTTACCTTTTTCTCAGTCCACAGGGTTGGAGGTGAGTGAGACTTATGGGTTAGATGCTAGGTATGAAGATGATTCGAAGGAGGACCATGAAAACACTGTACTCTTTTATCCCAATTATTTATTTCATGCTTCTATTACTTTTTCGTCACCTTGAGTTTCACCGAAAACCCTTGAGGAACCCATACCTTATGAAAAGACCTTCAATATTCAATTTAATTTAATTCTTGTGATTCAATTGACATTCCCCCCTTCTGGAAACTCATCCAGAAGCCCTAATCTTTGAGAAAGATAATTGTGTTGTAGCTCATTCACAGGCTTTGTCAATATGTTAGCTATTTGTTCACTTGAAGATACATGAGAAACACTAAGGAATCCTTCCCTTAATTTGTCCCTAGTATAGTGACAATCAATGTTAAGGTGCTTAGTTCTCTCATGGAAAACTGGGTTTTCTGCTATGTGAACTGCTGCATTATTGTCACAATGTAAAACAGCTGGAAGCTCCAATTGCACCCTCATATCTCGACCCAGATTAGCTATCTAGACCAACTCAGAAGTGGTAGTAGACATGGCCCTGTATTCCGCTTCAGTTGTGGACTTGGCTATTGTGTTCTGCTTCTTTGTCTTCCAGGAAACCAAACACTTTCCAAGGAAAAAAATATACCTAGTGAGTGACCTAGCTGTCATTTGACATGTCGCCCAATCAGCATTACAATAAGCATGTAAACTGAAATCTGATCTTGCTGGGAAATAAAGGCCCTTGTTAACAGTTCCCTTGAGGTATCTTAAAACGTGTAAGGTGGCATCATACTGGGGTACGGTTGGAGCTTGTAGGAATTGACATAAATGTTGAACGGAGTATGTAATGTCTAGCCTTGTGAGTGTCAAGTATAGTAATCTGCCAACAATTCTTCGAAAATTTTCAGGTTCATCAAGAAGATTTCTAACTTCAATCCTTTTGGAAGTGGAAATCTTGCATGCTTTGTTCCAATTAAACCTGCATCATTTAGAATGTCAGTTATATAAACCAAAGTACCAAAATCACTTCTTGCTATTTCAATTCCTAGGAAGTATCTAGCCAAACCCAGATCCTTGATTGTGAAGGCCTGATGTAGGAGACGTTTGATCTCAACTATATCTTGCTTATCACTACCTATAATAAGAAGATCATCCACGTAAACCAACACAAAGATAGTTAAACCTTCATTTTATTTAGTAAAAAGGAATATTCATTTTTAGAGTGATGAAAGCCAACTTTATGAAGAAACTTGCTTAGCTCAATGTTCCACTGTCTTGAAGCCTGTTTCAGGCCATAAAGAGACTTTTCTAGCTTACATACTTGACCCTTCATAGCTTGATTATACCCTTCTGGAGGTAGCATATAAACATCCTCATCCAAGAAGCCATATAAGAAAGCATTATTTATATCAAGTTGATGAAGATGCCACTTTTTCATAATGGCCACAACATTAAAATCTCTCACAGTTGTCAGTTTAGCCACAGGTGAGAAAGTATGTTTATAGTCTTCATCTTTAATTTGCTCAAAACCTTTGATAACTAACCTGGCCTTGTACCATTCAATGCTTCCATCCGGTCTATTTTTTATCTTATAGACCCATTTTGAAGTGAGTGCCTTTTTTCCATCGGGTAGTTTTGTAAGAACCCAAGTGCTGTTTTGCTCCAGGGCTTGCGATTCTTCCTTCATGGCTCTCATCCATTTTGGATGTTGAGTAGCTTCTTTATAACTCTAGGGTTCTGAAACTTGCATTGTCGTAATAAGAGAAGTAACATAATCTTCTGAAAAATGTTGGAAGTCAGACTCGATAAACAAAGGAAAATTGATCTTATTCATCACAGTTGTGAAGCTGTGAGACTCAGAGGAAGATGAGTCACAGTATTTTGTGTTTCCTTTTGTAATAAAGGCTCTTAACCAGACAGGCGCATGTCTTTGTCTACTAGATCTTCTCATGTTGCTTTGTCGATTAATTAATTCATTGTGGTTGCTGTCATCTATGTCAAATGTACAGCCTGTGTTGTCCAAACATTGATAAGTGATGGATAACGATTGATCAGTATTTGGAACAACATAATGTTGTCCTTTACTCTGATCAATATCCATTACCTCGTGATGTACAGCCTTATGATGGGACTGATCAGTGCTTGGAACAACATAATGTTGTCTTTTACTCTGATCAACATCCACTACCTCGTGATGCACAACATCTTTCCTTATCTCGTGAACCTGCTCAAGATTTCCAAGATAGTCCAAGTCATCTGCCACATTGTTTTGTGGTAAAAAAACTATTTTCATAAAAGGGGAAATCATAGGGTGGATGGATATCAAGGCTAGTAGTCTACTGCTGTTGTGTATGTTATTGGCTCGAGGTGGAATTAAGGTCATGTGAGGATTTCCCAAAGATAGCTTGATTTCCCTTTTCTACTTCTTGAGTTTTGTTTATAAAAGGGAAAATTTGTTCTCTAAATAGGACATCTCTACTATGAAATATCTTCTTTGTTTCTAAATGATATAGTTTATATCCTTTCATACCGAAAGTGTATCCAAGTAAAACACACTTGGCAGCTCTATTGGAAAATTTATCCTTTTCACCTAGTTAACTGCATAGCAAAGACAACCTATGGTTCTTAATTCTATAAGATCGGGTTTGGATTTATACAGTCTTTCAAAGGGAATATGTCAATTTAAATTTTTCATCGGCAATTTATTAATTATATGAGTGGCAGCTAAAATGCATTTCCATCAAAAAGACTTAGGAAAACCTGCTTGTAGTCTGATGGCCCTGGCCGTATCAAGAAGGTGTTTGTGCTTTCTTTCCACCATCCTATTTTGTTGGAGTGTTCTAACCATGGATCTTTGGTGAAGAATTCCTTTGGAATCAAACAAGGAAATGCATGAACTCTATAAAAACTCAGTGCCATTGTCAGTCCTAACACATTTGACATTTAAATCAAATTGAGTCTTAACCATATTCAGAAACCTTTCAATAGCATGTAGGACTTGTTTCTTGTTTTGTAAAAGTTGTGTCCATGTACATCTAGTGTAATCATCAACAATTGTGAGGAAATATTTAGCTCCTTCTACGTTGGGAATCCTATAGGGACCCCATAGATCCATATGGACTAGTTGAAAGGCACAAGAGGTTTTTATGGAACTTCTGGTGAAAGGCAATATGTGAGATTTAGATAACGCACACATAGAAAAAATCATCACTATGTGAAATATTACTGATAACTGTTCTTTATGACTATGTTTTTAGGGGTTTTCGATAGTGAATTAGGGATAGTTTTGAGTGTGAACCTTGGTTTCTATTCCAGTTTCCCTACTACACTCGGTGTTGTTGTTTTTGATGCAAATTTGTAGTTTTGAGGCCAAAACACCAACATTTCCTCAAGATTTGGCAAGAACGAGATCACCACGGGCCTCCCCTGCTGAAGATCAGACCGTGGCATGAATTTGGGACGAAACAAAACAGAAGCGGAGCAACCAGAGGCCACCACGGTTTGACCGTGGGGCTCACCATGGACCGTCAGAATGACCTGTTTTCGCGAAGAGAAAAAGAAGAGGACGACGGTTATTTTGAGGAATCCATCATTCTTCCTTCATTCTAGAACCGTCAAGAGAGAAAAGAAACACCAATCCACCCTTCTACTCATCAATTCCCCATCAAGATTCAAGATTCAGATAGATTCAAGAAAAGCGAAGATCGATATTCGGGAAGAAATCATCAATGCTTGCAGGGAAGACTCCACCCCGGGATCGAAAGACTCGACGGTTGTATTCTTCGTAGTTTATCTTTCTTTTTGATTTCTTTCTTTGTTTTGGGATTCGATCATGATGTTTGGAACTTGTTTCATGTTTTCTTTAACAATGAGTGAGTAGTTTCCTTGAATTCTAGGGTTTTGCAACCCGAAACAGTATAGTTTGATTGAATGTTATTAGTTTGTGCATGAATTCTTGTTTTGAATCAATAGAAGGTTGTGTTCTTCATGTTCATGGGTGTTATTTAAGCGCTTGAATACTCATGATTTGAGATTAACCTGAGAAGTACTAAAGGTGAATTAGGATAATCTGACTACCAACCTTTCTACCTAGTTTTGTGAAATTTGAGAAAAGAATAGCAGACAAGGGAACCTTTTGATAACCAATATCTGAGACCTTCAACTTTGATTAACTTGAAAAGCATACGAAAGTCGTAATTTAGGTTAATCGAGGTAATTCTATTAGCATCGAAAGAGCAGTAGAGTTCTTATGGTTGTCGTTCTTGATTCATTCTTGAATGTATGATTGTGCAAGCTAGGTTTTAGTAATCGAACTCGTTGCTAGGTTAACATTTCCTAGAAGTCTTCCTCTCTTGATAGAATCTTTGATTGTTCCCAACTTTATTATTTCTGATTAGTTGTGAACCCTTTCAAAACCCAAAACCTTATTAGCTTAGCAATCGCATTAGAGATTAGTTTTCTGAGTTGCTAATTGAGTCCCTGTGGGATCGACCTTAACTTGCACCTCCGTACACCGTGCGCTTGCGGCCTTGTCAATTACAACCATCCATATGTTCAAGTTTTGAAAGGGAAGTATGTCCTAATCGGGAGTGTAAGATTTGCAAAGAAACATTAAAATCACTACAATCCTTCTCCGATACAGCAGCCAGATGATCATGCACAAAATTCTTGATTCTTCTTACTCTTGGAGGGTAATCTATATAGCCCATGCTTCTCATTAGTAATAGCCATAGTGCAATTATTTAAAGGATCCTGAAACAAACATTTATTAGGAAGCAATACAACATATAAGTTCTAATCCTTTAGCAACTTGGTAACAGAAAGTAGGTTATATTTAAAATCGGGAACATACAAGACCCTTTGTAGTTTTATTCGATCATTAAAAACAACTGTGCCATACTGAATTTTTTTTTTTTGATTGAGCCATCAGGCATAGAAATATTCACAGATTTGTTAAGTTTTGATAAAGAATCAAACAGTGAGAGATCATAGCTCATGTGATCACTAGCACTCGTATATATAATCCTTGTTGTCTCAGAAAATTCATCAGTATAGTATATTCCAGATTGCAAATTAGTTTTTATATTACCTGAGAAGTGTGACAAGTATCTAGGTTCTGACTTCTTTTGCCCTTCTTGGACTGGTTTCCTTATCTGTTCCTTAGACCGTCCTTGTTCATGTTGCTTTTGTGCTTTAGCAAAGTGAGCAGAATGTTGATTGTCTTGATTCCCTTGATTGATTTTATAGACTTCTTGGGCGATTTGCTGGATGAGTTTCATATCTATGCGGGAACATTGTGTCATCCCCTCACTTAATGGATCATCTACATCTTCAAAAACAACATTTACAACAATCTTCTTGCCTCTCTTCTTGTCAAACCACTCAGGGTATCCTACGAGTTTGAAACACTTGTCCCTTTCATGCCCCTGTTTCTGGCAGTAGGTACAAAATTTGTTGGCCTTGTCTTTATTGAAGTCTTTCTCGGGAGGTTTTGGGGCATCATTAGCAAGCAAGCCTTGACCATTTGATCCTATCGTGCTGCTTCTGGAAGAATAAGATGCAATTTCTCCATTGATGTCAATGCCTCCGGAAGCAATTTTTTTACTCTCAGCTCTTTGAACAAGGGAGTAGGCCTTATTAATGGCGGGGAGGGGTTCCATTAGGAGAATCTGACTTCTTACACTATCAAATTCATCATTACAATGCATCAAGAACTTCACTAATTTCCTCCTCTGTTCTATTTCTAAGGAAATCTTGATATAGGGACATGTTTCAGAACAAATGCAAACAGGTATTTTGGCCATTTCATTTAATTCATCCCATAGCTTTTTCAGTTTGGTATGGTATACGGCTACTGTATTTTTACCTTGAAAAAGCTCGGCAATGTCTTTTTCTTACTGGAAGAGTAGGGGGCCATTGCTTTGCCCAAATCGCTCAGTGAGTTCAATCCATAAGTTACGAGAGGTGTTCACATAGAGGAATGATTCAGCGATGTCAGGGATCATGCAATTCAGCAGCCAGCTGATGACCATATTGTCGCATTTCTCCTATTGATTTGATAGAGAAACTTGATCGGGTCTTGTGCATTCTCTTGTGATGAAACCAAGTTTCACTTTGATTTTGAGAGCAATTTTTATGGCTCTTCCCCATTTCTGAAAGTTGCTTCCAGTGGATTTAATGTTGATAATCTGAAGACCAGGATGATCTGCTCCTTGTAAATGGAGGGGATCATTGTTGTATGTGTCTTCATCAGATTAGATCTGGGTTGATTAATGCTTGTATCTGTTCTTCATGACGATTCTTCTTGTTCGGTAGCCATCTCCTTCTTTAATCTGCCTTTCGATTCTTGTTTTCTTTCTGGTTTTCAGAATGCTTTGGAGCAGCGGACATTAAGGGAATCAGAAAAAAAAGGGGGCTTTTAGATGTGAATCCTAGGCTCTGATACCATGAGAAAAGATGAAGAGAAAGAAATCTTTATTGAGGAAGGGATTGCTGATACAAGAACTAATACCAAAAAAGAGAAACAACCTAAGCTATATTTATAGAAGAAAAAAACTAAGAAATAAAGAAAAAGAAAAACAAGATCAAGATTACTTTTTGATCTTGATATTCAATACAAAACGAAGGCTGACATTATTCTTCACAACTTCATGTCACTTTCAGACCAAATGATATTGATGTTCAAATATTTGACTCGCTTTTATCCCAATTTCTTTCTTTTATTTATTTTCCCTTGTCTTTCTTTTATTTGTTTTCCCTTGTATGCGGTTAGTGGGAGATTGTTATGTGTAATAACTTTAAGATAGTTTTTGTCTCTTTCATTTCTTTCTTTTGTCACACACAAACCAATGGTAATGGATGGTTAGTGAGTTTAAATATCTCACCACTCTTGGTGGTTATGGTAAAATTTGAAAGTGTGTTTTATAGGGTATGATTTGGCTTGGACTTCCACACATACCCATGCCATCACCACCCATTCAGTTCGTGGGTATTGGGCCTTTCGGTATCTTGTTAGGACTTTTTTGGGCTCTATCTTGCTCTTTTATACCCCCTATAATAGGAGTCTTCTAGCAACTTCATGACGCACACCCACCCAGTAATTCTGTGTCCACTTCTCATTCTTCTTTTTTTTTTTTTTTTGTAAAACTCTAAGCTCTTGACCACATGTGTTAAGTTAACTTTGAAGAGCGGTAATGTTGACTAACACCAAGAGTGATCGGTTATGTTGACTAACACCAAGGTCGAGCCGATGAACCATAATCACTTTCAAAACAATGGTTAGTCAATGATTCAGTTTTCGTGTCCTTCTCGCAACTTGAACCTACCCTATTTTTCCAACATTTTTTTATGGATCATTTTACACTTGAACCTCAACAAAATTATCATATTTCAGGGCAGGCATTCACAGCAACAAAACATTTGAACTAATATTTGTCCCTGTTGTTGGAACCTCAACAGATGTTTGAATGAACACATTAGAGACCTTACTCATGTACAAGAGTAGAACTGGGTTAAGCTTGGACGCGGAAAACTACAGTCAATCGATCCGAAAACAAACCTTTCCAAATTTTGTACTGCTAAGACTAGTCTTTCCAAATGAACCAATGGCAACAGTAGAGTCTACCGTTGCGTGAACGAAATGTAACAGACACAGCAACACCGTAAACACCAACTCTGTCAAAACCCTTTGGAGAAAAGTTTTTATCAAAATTTAAGTCAAAGAACCACCTTCAGAAATCCCTGAAGAACCAGCAACATCCTCAATTCTCATGTTAGTGGCCAGTTCTTGGATGAGTTTCCCCTTATCGGCTGACTCATTCACGGCTTTGTCTAGCCTTTTCAGCCAACCATCATAATCAACTGGGTATGGAGTGCCACACAGGGTGTCCACATAGTCAGCGAATGCCTTTAGGATGGCAGAAACTTCACCAAGGTGCCTCTGAATATGCCTCTTGGCCCAGCTTTTCTGTCTCCATTGCAGTGCCGATTCTATGGAATCCTGCTGTTGCATATCCCCACCACAAAGGTAGTACAGTAAGTAAATAAGGCTCTCTACATCAGATGATGGGCAGAGCTTCCCATGTTGAAGGGCATGGGATGATGAGAAGAGCAAGTTCATTGCAGGGCTATCTCGCTCCTCCAAGACAGCCCGACCCCAGGATATTGGGACATAAAAGAAGCTGTTTCTTGAGACTCGGGGATCACTAACCCGCACTATGTTCTCTGGGCAGATATCACCATGTTGGATGTTGGCCATCCTTGCACTTCTCAAGGCTGCCAAGCTGTCCCGACAGCAACGAGTTGCCTCCTCAGAGGAAAGGGGCCCATCTTGGGCTACTATGCTAGAAAGGGGTTCCCCGATTGGGAATGCCACGAGAACTGGTGTTCCACACCACGGGTGATCACATCTCTCGCTTGGGCTTTGCTTCATGCAGCTACCTGGGTGCAACATTTTTCCTGAAGCAACAATTTCAGGTAAATATTTGCTCGAAACTCCTGCTTGCTTCAAAATGTTTAGAACTTTGGTCTGCCTTTGCACTTGGTACCATAAGCTCATATCTTCCCATGAGGGTTCCAGTTTGGATGGATGTGCACCAACATATAGTGTCAAGAGCTGAACGGGATTCTTTACATCGACTGCACTATAGCAAAGGGATTTCTCATCAACCAATGATTCTTGGATTTGGAAAGTTCTCTCACCGTGATGTTGCTGATCCTCCACCTGTATTAGGTCACCTTCTTGGAGCATTAAGTGTGTTGACTGATGATGGTGTCTAATAGAAGGATTGCCATCATCATGCTCAAGTTCCTCGATTTCAACATGTTGAGCTCCATAATGTTGTGAAGGAGGATTCCCACTATCACTCTCTAAAAGATGGCATTCGATTCTTCGCTTTTGAAGGCGAAGGCTATGATCCGATGCTAGTGATGCTATTGATCTTCTTGGCGGTCCACCACATTGGACAATAGAGTAAAAGGTTGACAAGAGAAGCTGCAGAGTTCCCAAGTCCCCCCAGTTGGCATTACCTAACTTGTTCCATATTCGGTCCACAGGAGAAACACTCACCTCAGAATGATGTTTAATCCAATCTGCCACTGCCTGGTAAGGATTATCGACATCAAGTTCAAGTTGGCGAAGATCACCCCTTAATCGGACTACTGCTCCAAGTTTAGAATCCAAGACCAGAACAAAAACAGAATCATCTGTAAAAGTGCGGTGTTTGCTCAGTCTCCTGGAAACAAGTATGTGAAAACCATAGAAAAGAGCTTCACAAAGAGCATTCGACGAAATCCCCAGTTTATTTCCAAGCATTATGTCTGATTTAAACAATGTAAACTGAACCACTTGGTCCCAGTGAATGTGGGCATCATCTCCAGTTCTTCCTATTAAAGCAGCACCTGACAGATCCCCAACTTTCCCCCTTGATATCGCTTTGTCTAAAGAATAAAACCTTGACCGAGGATGACGGGCACAGGACACAAGGAATGGTGACGGAGATTTCTTGTGCCAGAAGGTATGCCATAGCCCATCAGCCATAGTGTGAAGGAAGTCCTCTAGGGCCAAATACTCCTCTTCTTTTAGGTCACTTGAGTTGTAAATGCAGGTTGGCATGCGGAAAAGTTGTTGGAAAAAGGTTCCCTCCAATGCAAAGTCAAGTTGGCGTAGTTCGTCGATCTGGAAAGGTGAGTTAAATGAATATTGCTCGCCGTTATTAGAATCTGCAAGCGAATTTTCCAGAACCCAATCTTCAAGGCTCTGTATAAATAACTCAGGATCCACCAGGTTTCTTGTATAGTCCTTGACTGCTTTGTATGCTCTCTTGGAAAGAGGAGCAAAGTTGTTAGAAGATGCCAAGCCAGAAGAACCCTTGCAGACGCCTGCATGGACAGCCAACACAACAATCAGGAACAATGTTCTTTTAAAGGATCACGATTTAGAGCTAGCTAGCATAAGAAGACAAGGCCAATCGATTGCTTAATCAGAGGAATATTCACGGATGTCAAAACAGAATTTATCCCAATTTGTTACTTGACAATTATGGTAAACTGGAGGTAAACATGAAAGGAGATACCTTTATGACTTATTTCAATTCTATAACCCATATGAAAATAGGATTCAAGAAGGTAATGTCAATTCAGTTTGGTTCAGGGTTTGTGTACTTAGGTACAGGCAAAAATGAGGTTGACTTATTTTGAGTTTGGGTTGTGGTGATCAGGTATGGGGTTACCATTAGCTTTGTAAAATTTGAAAGTTGAACAGGTCAGAGGCATATTTAGTTAGTAGTCAAGCTTTTTACCACCAAATCTCTAAGCAAGCATCTTTGTGGTTTGCCACTGTACCAAGCATGCAATTTGCATTTGTCACCTTCAGAGGATGTAAGAAACCATTTTCGCATTGCATTTTACATCAAGCAAGAAGTAACAAGAGTTTGCTAACAAAGGATAACCACATAGACCACAAATAAAAAAAATCGCCACCCTTAAAGTTAAGTTATAGCGGACGCAGGAACAAATACAGAGAACAGAGGTTTACCAGTTTTTGACTTTCTAAAACTGAGATCCACATTTTCTGACAAGTATGTATCCAGATCATTGTGCGGAAAGCCTGATGCATATCAATGAATCTCAGCCTCCTCAGGGGATAAGGAAAGAGTAACAAGAATGAAAGCAGAAAGAAATTCAAGTGCTAACCAGTGTTGGATTTCCTGAAACTTTCATCCAAACTTTGTCCAGGAGTTATATCATCTTGACCAAAAGCTACAGCTCATGCACAAGAAGATTGTATACAGATCATTCGATGGTTCTAGTGATTTTTGAGCAATCCAAGCCAGTGTAAGGTATTTATTGCAAGATATAATGGAGATAAATCCTAAAACATTCTTTTTTTTCTCCCTTTTTAAAAGCCTAACAAGGACGAACGGAACACATACAAAGATGCAGCGGATAACACTACTCTTCTGTTTTCTGTTGCCTATTTACTTTGGGTTTTTTTTTTTTTTTTTTGGGGAAGAGGGGGGGGGCTCTTTAGTTTCACAAATCAATTATGCAAATTCTCAATGGAGCCAAGATCTTCAAACTTCAAGCTAGCTGTCAAAGAATGCTCTTTCTGAAGCCGATTCACAGCTCCAACCGCTAATACAGCCTTTGTTTCAAAATTGAAGGCTTGCAACTTGATATCCGAGACTGATGGATAGAGTTTATTATTTACATATGTGCAATGTGCAACGCTACCACAAGATACCTTCAAACTAGGTAAAAGTACGTACCAGATGCAGATTTTCTGAAACTTCCAGACAGACTTAGACCATTGGATGAGTCCAGATCATTCTGTTGAAAGCCTGAGTCATGTTAATCATAGAAGTAATACATAAATGTTCAATCAAGATGCAATGAAGACAGCAAGGAAATTCGTAGGCAATTGGCAGATCATGAAACATCATAACCACTTGATGTGTTCTTTTATGGTATAATAACCCTTTTTTACCCATTTTACCAACCCTACCCAAGTTTATCTATCCTTTCATGAAATACAAGTTCCATACTTTACCAAAAAAACTATCTTTCAAAAAAGTTTCACGTTCTCCCAAAACTTTTCCAACCAAACTTTACCCAACCTTCTCTTACCCTTTTAAAGAACACACGATGATATTGCCAAAACACAATATAAAGGTGGGACAAAAAAGATAAAGAACACATTGCAAAGGCATGTGTGAACAGCAGGTCTGAGATGGCATAATACTAAGGCATGATGTTAGTCTTAAATTAGCCAAGTTAAATAGTTAACACGGCCTAGAGGCAGTTCAACTAGCCGAATTCAACCAGTGCATAAGTAAATTAGGATTTACATTGTGTTCATCTGACAGTTTTGAAGCTAGAAAGGGTCACTCAATTATGATACATCAGGGATACATTGGTATAACAAAAATGGAACTAGCAAATTGGCATCAACTCCGAAACACCTAGAACCCAAGGCCTTATATAGTCAATCTGTTCAAATCTTGCTAGCTAATCTTTCAGTAACCAAGCAACTACTTTGTGGACTTGGGAAGCAAACTCCAACCCTTGAATAGTAACCAGACCGCAGTTACATAATTACACAGCTGAAGTCCAACAAACATGGAGTCACCATTACATTCCACAATACCTTCTTTAAAAAAGTATACATACAAAATCTCACAAAGTCGGATCGGCATCCTCATTACCATGAGCCATTGCATGTACAATACAAATAACTGTTTGTAAAATCTTGATGTTGCTTACCAATGTATTATTCTAAATGCTCCTAGTGATTCAGTTGAGACAACCAAATCCACGTACTGTAAGCCCAGCATAGGCCACAACGGCCATATCATACAAAAGTTGTTAAAGAGAACCACTAATCCTTAAATCTAGGGGAAGCAGTTCTACAAATAAATCCTTTGTCCTATTCCCTTCATGTCAAGTATGATAGTGGCGATTTCATGCTCTCTCTAGGATGACATTGGTTTATGTTACAGTTAATTTGGTCACTCACAGATTCTTTTGGGATACAGCCACAACAATGGATCTCAATTGTCAGAGAATACAGACAGAGCCGATAGATCATAAGAAAAGATAGTGCCAAGATATTCCCTTCCCAAGTTGCACAATCTTGCTATTCCGTTTACCTCTTTGTCTGCCTCTACATTATCCCAAAATCAAAACAAGTGGTTCAACAACAGCAAAATGCAATTAAAACTACAGCTCAAAGCAAATTGCTTCAAACTAATGCCACAGCTTCAGCAAGGACCAACATTTTCTTTCCCCTTTGTTTCAGCAGGGAATTAAATCAAACAATTTGAAAGCATAAAAGGAAAAAAGAGTCAGCGAAAATGTAAATTTGAAACTCACCTAATCTCATAGCTCGAATCCAACTGAAAGCAAAATGTCAGTGCCTATTATGAATTCAACCGCAAAAATTCCTGCATCGAGCCAAATTTCCAAAAATGACATAATGTGTACCCATGCAAATCTATAAATCAAACATGAGATTAGAAACATTTGATTTTCCGTCTACCAACTTCTATGGGATGGGGATTGAGAGAGGAAAGAGGGACGAGGAGAGAGAAAACTCACCAAAGATTGCAACTTTTGAGTTGGAAAGAAGACCAGAGACTGCATGTGGTGTTGTGCATATAAAATGTCAAGAACTAAAGCTACCCATTTGTCATTATCAACCTGAATATGCTTTTTTTCCCCCTCAAAATGATTTGAAATCTAGAAACCAAGAAAAAATTTCCTGAATTTTCATCTAACTTGGGCATCTGTTCTTCATTGTAGAGAAGAATGTGGTTTTAGAGTAGAATGGCAAGTAGCCACTTGAACCATACAAAATAAGAGGGAAATTAGCAGCAGCGGCAGCAGTACTGATTAGTATTTCCGGACCATTATTATGACAGACATCTCGTGCTCTTCAAAAAAGGAATTGTTTGGTTAAATAATAAATAGAACAAGTAAATACAGAATTCTGTTTGGAAAAATTAAATTTATATGATTAATACTAGTAATTAAATAGAATTTGAGACAGAGACATTATTATACTGTCGTCCCATACTTAAAGCTGAAATTGGTCGGTTCCAGCGGGACCTCTTGAAAACGATTTGACCCGAATTTCCATTTGTTTCCTCCACTATTAGTTGGCGTGCGTGCACCACACGCTCTACAGAACGGAGATTTTCTTTTTTTTTTTTTCATTAACCCTCTTCCACTTAAAAACTGAGTTTGACAGCAATTTGTTTTTTGCAAAAACAGATTCTAATAATCCCAATTATTTGTAATTGGACAATAATAATCTACTTTTTTTTCCTAGGTCGGGGGTTCCAAAAATAAAATTGTGTTTAGCAAATTTACTTCCATATTTTCACTTTTACATTTTTAAATTTTCAAGTTTTTCTATTTTTTGGCCCTGTTCTTTTCTGTGGTATTTTGCGGTATGACGCGGTATGGTGTGGTGAAATTGTGGCGGGTTATTGGTATGTGGGGTAAGTGAGGAGAGAGAATGTAAAAAGTAGAGGAGAAAAGTGAGGAGAGAATAGTAATGATTTGTGGTATAGTGTGGTGGGTTGTAGCAGAATCATGCAGTAGTTCTTTCTGCATGAAAAAGCCATTTCATGAGTTCATAAAGGTTATAAAATGTAATTACTAAAGAAATTTTAGACCTTTTTGGAGAATTCGAACATTTATTATAATTTTTTTAAGGAATAAAGGGGGAAATCTTAACAATTAAAAATACAATCGAAAAAAATTGGGACAAAGTTTATAAAGTCACTAAAAATAGTAGGGAAGTGTTGTGCTAAATTTGGGAACAAAGACAAGCAAAATTCACCATATTTAGGGTATACACTAGGAAGTAATCTAAAGAAATATAATTTTATTTTTTAATATTTTCAGGATCGTTGGTGCACAAAAACAAAATAGAGATTAGTATCGTCTAATTGCCAAAAATTAAAATTATTAAAATCAAATTTTCCATTTTTTATGAGCATTTTTCGTTTACAATGTAATTCATCATTTCAATAATATTACCTTAAATTATAGGGTTTTTGGCCACAAATAATACGTACTGAGAGGCTTGTGACTGACAATAATCCAAAGTGACTTTTCGGCCACTGGCAGTCTGTACTTTTTCACTATTTTCTCATAGCAGTCCAGAAGCAATTTCCGGCACGGAAAAGGCGCGTGGCGGAAAGTATGTTTTTCACACTCCAAAGGAGATTTCCGGTCGCCACGTCGACTTTCCGTCTTGAAATTGATTTTGATCACTTCTGAAAATAGTGAAAAATCTGACTAGTAAAAAGTCACTTTGGATGTCCCGATCTGGCCTCATCTTGATTATTTGTACAAAACCCTAAATTATATGTGTCAAATTTTAAAAGGGTTTTTGGTACAAATAATCCATATGAGGACTTGTAGTAGGAATAATCAAAGTGACTTTTGGCCACTAGCGATGCAGTCTTTTCACTATTTTCTTGTAGCATCAAAATCAATTTCCGACCGGAAAGTGACGTGCGATCGTAAATCTCCTTTTGAGTGTGAAAAACATACTTTCCGATCGCCACGTCGCCTTTTCGGTCTGGAAATTGCTTCTGGACTGCTATGAGAAAATAGTGAAAAAGTACAGACTGCCAGTGGCCGAAAAGTCACTTTGGATTATTGTCAGTCACAAGCCTCTCAGTACGTATTATTTGTGGCCAAAAACCCCTTTTAAAATTTTAGTAGGAAGCAAAATTTTGACAAATTAGAAATGTCACTTCCAAAATAAATCAATGTTAATTTGACTAGAGACATGATCCCACGTGTTAGAGTGACTTCGGTAGATACTATAGAATATAGGTAGTTGGCTTAGAGTTATTTTAGTTAGAATCAGCAAGATCTTGATCAAGATCTTGCTGGTCTTGTTTTTCCTTTTGATTCTCTTCTTCTTCGTCCCTTGTATAAATAAGGTTCCTGGGTTCTATTTTCCATGGCCAATACAATGTGAAGAATATCTCTCTATTGTTTCTAGCTCTTATATTTCTCAATACTTTACATGGTATCAGAGCCTAAAGGTTTAAGCCTCTGATTCTTCTTCTTCTTCTTCTTCTTCTTCTTCTTCTTCTTCTTCTTCTTCTTCTTCTTCTTCTTCTTCTTCTTCTTCTTTTCCTCCCTGCGCTGCTTCCCTTCCATGGCGAACTCTAGAGACTCTGCTACAAGCGCACAACTGACAGATGGGTACAATAATGATACTTTGTATCTATATCCGTCTGACCATCCGGGAATTCCCTTGACAAATGTAAAATTCAATGGGTCCAATTTCCAGAAATGGAGCAAGGCAGTAAAAATTGTCTTGAAAACCAAAGTAAAATTGGGTTTCATTGCGGCAAATGTGCAACAATAGCTTCTACTTCTCCCAAGTATGAACAATGGATCAAGGTGGATAGCATGGTTGTTAGTTGGATTCTAAATGCAATGCTGCCAGACCTCTCTGACGCCTTCATATATGTCGCACTGTCAACCATTTATGGGATGATCTTGTTAAGAGATTTGGCCAATCCAATGGCTCCCTCTTGTATCACCTAGAGAAAGGACTTGGAGACCTCTATCAGCAAAACGACTCCATTGCTGTGTACTTCACAAAACTCATAAAGATCTGGGATGAATTGGCCGATGTCTCAGAAGTTCCCACATGTACTTGTGTCAGGACCTGCCCCTCTATCAAACAGGTACATGACATTGATCAAAGGAAGAAATTATTACAATTCCTTATGCATTTAAATGATGAGTATGATAACATCAGAGGTCAGATTCTCCTTCTTGATCCCCTGCCCTCTATTAACAAAGTATACAACATGGTTCAACAAGTTGAAAAGCAAAGGCAGATTACCAAAGGTCTGGGAGTCAAAGAATTTGTTGCCTTTGTCAACAATGACTCCCAGAATGCCTTGACAGCCAAGAATTCCCGAAACAAGAAAGAATCCAAAGCCTCCAAATCAAAGAGGTTTTGTGATCACTGCCAAAGAACCGGTCATACCATAGATCAATGTTTTCAGTTAGTCGGATATCCAGATTGGTACCAAGGTTCGAGAGATACCAAGAACAAAAAGCAGACTCCCAAGATGGTAGCTACTGTCAACAAACTTGAAGAAAGCGCTGCAGAAACTCCTCTTGAAGCTGCCAATGACGCTCCTTCGCGTTTTGACCCTGATTTCATTCACGCTTTAGCCCAAGAAATAGTCAAGCTTAGAATGGATAAGATATCTGACAAAGCCTATGGACAATTTGTTGGAAATAGCTCCTTCTCAGGTAAACCACATAATTCCAATGATAATATTGCTATCTATTGTAATATTCAACATTATTCCAAAAACAGTAAGTCATGGGTCATAGATACAGGAGCAAGTGGCCATATATGCCTTGATCTTTCTTCGTCTGTTCAGATTACTAATCTTGCCAATCCTGTTCAAGTTATATGACCAGATGGCTCTCTAAAGAAAGTTACAGTAACTAGAAACATTATTCTAACTGACAAGATCACATTAAAAGGGGTCCTATATATTCCTGAATTCAAGTTCAATTTACTGTCAGTTTTAAAGCTCCTGAAGGACCAATCTCTCAGTCTCCATATATTTCCTAACATTTGCTATTTTCAGGACCCTACAACTAAAGAAATTTTGGCTACTGTGATTCCTACTACTAGGTTGCTACTCTTTAAATCCAACTGTATCATGCAAGCTGCTAGGTTTACTACCTTAAGCAGCAGTAACAATGACACTTGTTCTTCTTTAAATTTGTTGCATGTAAGATTAGGCCTGTGGGACATGCGTTTTAGCAAAAGCTCATAGACTTCTCTTCCATAAAAGTGATTCTCGTGCAATTAAAAACATTCAATTACTTCACATAGACCTGTGGGGACCCTATAAAATTCCTAATATAGATGGTTCTCACTATTTTGCAACCATTGTTGATGACCATTCGAGAAATACTTGGACACAACTCTTGAATAACAAAGCTTCTGTGCCCTCTATTTTATCTCAATTTCTCAACATAGTGAATAATCAGTTCAGTTCCAAGGTCTCTATTATCCACAGTGATAATGGGACAGAGTTCATTGATCAATCATGTGCTTGTTTGTTTGCTGAACATGGGATTATACATCAAAAATCTATGGTCTATACCCTTCAACAAAATGGAAGGGTAGAAAGAAAGCATAGACATCTTTTAAATACGGCTAGAGCCTTACTATTTCATGCTGGTCTACCAAAGAAATTTTGGGGGGAATGCATCCTTGTTGCCACTCATATCATAAATAAGTTGTCAATAGCTAAATTGGATTGGAAAACCCCTTATGAATTGCTTTTTAATAAGCCACCTGATTTGGCTGATCTTAGAGTAATAGGTTGCCTTTACTTTGCTGTTAATCTCTCTTACAAAGATAAATTTGATACAAGGGCCACAAAGTGCATATTGCTTGGCTACACTTTTGGTTTAAAGGGCTATAAATTGTATGACATCAATAATCACAAAGTATTTCATAGTAGAGATGTCTTATTTCAAGAGAAAGTCTTTCCCTTTAAAGAACAATCGGATTCTCCCTCTAAAAAACCCTTAGAGCAATTGTGGTATGATTTTCCCTTGCATCATACCGACTATGATCATTATAGTCTTAAGCAACACATTTCTGCTGATATTACTCCTGTCATTGACCTGACAAATGCTGGCCAAGATTACACTATTGTTGAAATAGAGAATTTTGACAATTTAGTTGATGATGCTTTGCCTGACAATAAGAACAATACTGATTTTGTGCCTGAGTCTAATGTTACTGTCAGGAGATTCTCTCGCATAAAGAACCCTCCTGTGTGGATGCAAGATTATGACAATCCCACTCAAAAATAGCAAAGCTCTCAAAGTTTTCACACACAAGTTCAATACCCTTTATTCACTAAAGGCGATTTTCTCATCTTTCATATGAATACATTACTTCATTGGTTGCTGTTCTAAATACACCTGAGCCCAACTCCTATTCTCAAGCAATACAACACAAGGAATGGGCTGAGGCCATAGAAAGGAACTTGTAGCCTTGGAGTCAAATGGAACGTGGGAAGTCACTACCCTACCTCCTAGAAAACAAGCCTTAAGTTCAAAATGGATTTACAAGGTCAAATATAGACCAAATTGTACTGTGGAATGATACAAAGCCAGGCTTGTTATAAGAGGGTTTCTGCAGATAAAAAACAAGGATTATAAGCACACTTTTTCACCGGTGGCTAAGCTTGGAACTGTCAGAATCTTTATTACTCTTGCTACTATGAAAGCTTGGGATCTTCATCAATTGGACATTAATAGTGCTTTTTTACATAGCTATATTGATAAAGATGTGTATATGTTGCCTCCCCAAGGATATACCAAGGCAGCTTTGGGACAAGTTTGCAAATTAGTATGATCTCTATATGGCCTCAAACAAGCCTCCAAGCAATGGAATTTAGAGTTAACTAAATTCCTAACTAACCAAGGCTTTGTGCAATCTAAAAATGACTATTCTTTGTTTTCTAAAGTGACTAAAATAGGAAACATTTTTGTTCTTGTATACGTAGATGATCTCCTTATTATAGGTGATGATCTCAAAGGCATTT
The DNA here is from genome assembly GCA_029582165.1 of Portulaca oleracea. NCBI lineage: Eukaryota > Viridiplantae > Streptophyta > Magnoliopsida > Caryophyllales > Portulacaceae > Portulaca > Portulaca oleracea. The sequence continues at coordinate 28,160,186 of CM055889.1, read as the reverse complement.
CAGATCTCAAAAGATCTTTACACTCCACCTTCACCATTAAAGATTTGGATAAAGCAAGGTATTTTCTTGGGCTAGAAATTGTGAGATCACTAGATGGAACTTTCATAAACCAAAGGAAATTCATCGTGGACTTGCTAACTGATTCAGGCCTCACTGCATCCAAGCTAGCTAAGTTTCCACTTCCTCGAGGCATAAAATTGTCCATTGATTCAAGCATACCCTTAAAAGATCCCTCCTCTTACAGGAGAATTATTGGAAGACTATTGTATTTAACTTTCACGAGACCAAATATATGCTATGTTGTTCAACACTTGTCTCAATTCATTCAATCTCCAACTAATATACATTATGATGCTGTCATTCATATTCTTAAATACTTGAAAGGCACCATCAATAAAGGGTTGTTTTACTCCCGGTTTAATTGTTTGTAGATCACAACTTACACTTATGCTGACTAGGGGAGCTGCCGATACATTTCCCGTCCCCTCACTGGCTATTGCGTGTTCTTAGGATCCTCCCTAATATCATGGAAAACCAAGAAACAAAAAAATAGTATCCAAATCGTCGGCTGAGGAAGAATACCATGCCATGTTTGCCACCACTTCAAAGATAGATTGGATATCTTAACTTCTTGAAGATCTTCATGTCACTCCTTCCACTCCTATCACCCTTTATTATGACAATAAAGCTGCTCAACAAATTGCTTTCAGTCCTGTTTTCCATGAATGCATGAAGCATATCAGAATTGATTGTCATTACATTCGGGACAAAATTCAAGATGGACTCATTCAGATTGCTTATGTACCCTCTACAGACCTGCTTGCTGACATCTTCACTAAACCATTAGGAGAATGTCAGCACAATAAATTTTCTTCAAGGTTAGGATTGGTAGATACCCCTCCAATCCACCTTGAGGGGGGGGGGTGTAGAATATAGGTAGTTGGTTTAGAGTTATTTTAGTTAGAACATCAAGATCTTGCTTCTATTGTTTTTCCTTTTGCTTCTTTTCTTCTTCGTCCCTTGTATGAATAAGGTTCATGGGTTCTGTTTTCCACGACCAATACAATCAGAAGAATATCTCTCTGTTGTTTCTGGCTCTTATATTTCTCAATACTTTACAAATACCTTTAATCAAATTTAAATGAAATTGAATACTCCCTTCATCCTAAAATATATGTCATTTTTCCAAAAAGCTCAAAACTCAATAAAATATAGTAATTTAAATATATAAAATAAGTTGGAATTTGTTAATTCATTTTCCATTCAGTTTGAATTCAAACATACAAAGGTTTCAAAAACTTAGACTGAAGGCAACCTCTAACTACCAAACGTGAAGGATAGGGTTATTCATATTCTGGTTCAGACCAACCTGTAGACCCAAAAAACCCGGACCAAATAGTAACTGATATGGTCTTTGGTCCGTTCTTTTTGGTTTTCGAGGTTCACTCTAGGTCTATTTAAACCCGAAAAATCTGAACCTGGATCGAGTACCCGAATTATATAAACTTTAAATTTTAATTAAAAAATATACATTATAGTATGGGAGCCAATCACATATATAATTTAATTATCACCTAAATAAAAAGATATCATATCCTAATACAATCATTCCTTATCCCTCAAATTAGGAAAATACTTATTCAAACATATTTCCAAATTTCAATCCACCTATAATTATGTCCCTTATAACATATTATTACGCATCATATATTCTTCCTACATATATTGTTCTAATTATCATATTATTTTCTCATTTTTTTATCTTTTAATAGTTCGTTACTTTCTAAAATTTCTCAAAACAAACAATAACTCACAATATAAAAAAAAAGTAGTTTCTAACAAAGGATATTTATTAATTAATTAACTATCAGTCTTTTATAAATTTTAGTAGCAAACTTCCTAAAGAGATCTTAATTGGTCCAAACCGGTCTAGGTTGGTCTGATTCTGATCCTAATCAGGTTGGTCTAGGTCGGGACGAGTTATTTCCGGTCTAATCTTTGGTCCAACTTTTATGATAATTCGGGTTCCGATTCAATGTGGTCTGGCCAAAGTTGGTCCGGGTTTGACCCAAGGAACACCCCTAGTGAAGGGTTGGAGTCTGCAAAATTTAAGAATCAACGATCCAAATCTTCAGCGCTTTCAGAATAAGAACTACTATACATAGTCCATGTTAGTTATTCCGACAATCTTTGTTGTTCAAATATGAGACGAACGCAATGCCGACTCCCTAATATTTTGAAGCACTTAATCTTTCAATTTCTCTTTTCAAGGCAACCTTCTTGATCTTCTCTCTCTCAATCTTATTCTTCATCTTTGTATTTTCTTCTAGTATGGCCTTCAGATTCCTTACTTCACTGCACAACGCTTCAACAACATCAACTAACTCCCACTTGAAAAACTTGTAGTTGTCATTGATCTGAGATAAAATGATAAAGATATTATAATTATGCACTACTCGAACAATTCCATAATAGACACATGTAAAACATTCTCGCTACATTGGTGTAATATCCGGGTACTTTATTTAGGTTAATTACCTCAATTAAGGGTCTAATTATATTTATTTATTTATGAGATTAATGATTGAATTTCTATTATATGCCATTATGTTTATATTTATTTATTAGAATTATTAGATCTTGGTTACTAGGGGGTTTAATTCGTTGATTGACTTGCTTTTTTATATTCAACATATTAGATTATATACTGGGGGGGGGGGGAGAACAAGACCCCTACAGCTATGGGCAACCCTAAGAATCATGTGGGGATTTTGGCCATTTTCATAGGGGAACATAAACACAATGACAGAAGGAGGTCACTCGAGAGGGAGGAGGGGGGCCAGCAACGGTTCTCGATCACCAAGGTTCGACCATCCACTGTACAGAGAGACAGAGGGCGACTACCAGCACATCCACCATGGGTTGTAAGTTTGTACGGCACCGCCCCCTACGCGGCTGGACGAAGAGAGATAAAAAATAGGGAAGATGGGAGTAAGCCGCCATTGTGGTTAATCGTCGGTTGTGGTCTTTTGGTTGGGTGTTTTCTTCTTCTTTCCTTCAACGGTACAACATAGAGGGTGCTAACGAGAGTACGACAAAGAGGCTTGGAGGCAAATAATGACGTTGAGACCACCACGACAATGTTGGCTAGATGGCATCAGGAGCACTGCCACCAAGATACTGGAGGTGGTCTATCATGCATTGGGTGTTGGGCAGCAGTTGGCGTGGATTGGAGATTACTGTGGGTGCTTAGTTCAAACCTGAAGTCAGAAAGCCCTAAGTTTCTAACTACTTGAATCAAAGTGGGTAATTTTGTCCCTTCTTAATAACTATTAATTTCTAAGCTAATTTAGCATGCTTCAAATGTTGGATAATATCCTTCAAACTGTTTGTTGTATTATGAATGTCAAATTGGATTGTTGAAACTAAATTGGTTGTTGGTGGAATCTTTTGGCTGAACTGTTCATCATTGAAGATTTGTTTGGAACAGTGTATGGGAGGAAAGATTTTTGTGTGAATTGTGTTATTGAATTTATTTGTTAGATAATGAAAAAGTGGAGGATTGTTAGTTATTGTCAGGAATAAAGTGTTATAGCAAGGAATACAGATTAGCCACATTGCAAGCATTAAAAGTGTTATTGCAAGGAATAACGTGTGTTATTTTGGAAAACCTATCAACTACCATCATGACAAAATCCTTGTTCCTCCGTGTTCTTGATAAACCTTTGATGAAATCCAAGGTTACATCTTCCCTTGGTGCTTCAGGAACTGGCAATGGAATATACAACCCTTGAGATAAGTTGTGGCTCTTGGCTAGTTGGCAAATGGAGCATATTTTGATGAAAGTCTCAACATCTACCTTCATCTTGGGCCAATAGTAGTGTTCCTTCATATTGAGAATAGTTTCCTCAATTCCAAAGTGGCCAGCATGAGCTCCTCCATGAACTTCTTGGATTAACAACTCTTTGTTGCTTCCTTTAGAGATGCACAGTCTGGTTCCCCTGGAAAGAAAGCCTTGGTCTATGTGGAATATACCCTCTAGATGTTTAGTCACTTACTAAACAGTTTTCCAAGATCTTCATCTCCTTCATATAGGCTTTTGTAACGTTGTTTTGTATACCCCGGTTTTGTTGTTCTTCTCAGGGAGCGAGGGGCCTTGGCTAAAGGTATTGGTCAAGAACGGGTCTAGATTGCTAAGGTCGCAAAAGGTGAGGGTAAGGTAACTAATCTAAGCAAACACAAAGAAACAAAGAAACTAAGGTCAGGTCAAAGGGAGAATGGGCTTCGGAGGCTTTTCGGGATGCAAACGGGAATAAGGAGACGGGTTTTGCAACAAGAGAGTAACAAGAGAGGAAAATCAAGTGGCAATTCCGTTAGAAAAAACCCACCGGGCTTCCTCTCTCGAGGATAGTCCGGATTAACTTCCTTCCACTTTCGTGGGTGAGCATTAACCATCCCAACCCTAACCTTCCATGAGAAGTGTTGGATTATTTGGGACCTTTTGGACCCAAATACATCCCTCTTGATGGAAGGATTGGAGTGGGAAAGTGATTTCCCACCTAATTACTCACTAAAATTTCTAACTCATTCCTAATTATCCATTCACACCCTTAATTACCCCCTAACCCGTTAGGGTTCTAACCACTACTTATCACAACTATCAAACTAGCATCAACAAAACCAACCCTAAACATGGATTCTAGCATGGAAAAAGCAAATCTCAACCAAAGCTATTAGAATAGCAACAAGAACATCAAAGCAACAAGGAAACAATCAAAAGAAAGCAATTAAAGTAGCAAGTAATAGTAAAAGAGATTAAGGAAGCAATTCACCAAACAAAGATGTCAAAGAGCAAGGATGAACAAGAGAAAAGATGCTTCCAACAATCTTCAATACAAAACCCAAATCAAAGTAACAATCTCAATGAAAATCTCACTAATCACTCACTAATTAAACCCTAATTACAACCTAAGAGCTAGGTAAACCTAGCTTAGAGTCTCCTAAGACCCCCTAGACTCACCCCCTAAAGAAACCGTAGCTTAGGGTATATAAACAAAGCAAAGTGGTTGAGCAAAACGCTGTCGTTCACAGCCGCAGAATCGCGTGAGATTGCAGTAGGTCGCGGGCGCGACCTCCCAGGTAGTGGGTGTTACCACCCAGGTAGCGGGCGCGACCTGCCAGGTAGCGGGCGTGACCATGAGAAAAGTGCCTAGGCGATTTTGTTGTGCGCTAGGTAGCGGGCGCTACCTCTTAGGTCGCGGGTGCGACCCTCATCTGGTCGGAGCTTGTCGCGGGCGCGACAACCCAGGTAGCGAGTGCTACCTCCCAGGTAGCGGGCGCGACCTCCCAGGTAGCGGGCACGACCTCCCTGGTAGCGGTTGCTACCAGCTTCTGGACCATTGCTTCCCTTTTCTTTCCAGGTTGTGGCGCCCGCTACAATGGCTATAGCGGGTGCTACGACCCTGATTTCCTTCAAACTTGGGAAAAAGGTTCCTGGGTCGACTCCGCCTTGGTTGTCGACTCGGGTAGGCTCGGGGAATTACTCGGAATTCTTCAAAATACCCCTAAAAAGCCCCGAAATAACTCGTTTGCTTCGTTTTGCTCCAAAAATGCGAAAACTTGCAAAACAACTAAAAAGCTAATAAAAACGATGAAAAAGACTCGGAATCGAGCCAAAAGGCGTTATTTAGGCCCAAAAATGGGACTAAACACCCCCCACACTTGAACTTTTGCTCGTCCCGAGCAAAACAAAACAAAACAAAACAAACTAAAACTAAACACCTTCTCCTATGTCGTAGGAGGAAACGAGTGCATTTAGCGTATGCACCAAGCCCTTTAAACCGCCCGGTAGCCCGGGTGGACGAGGTGGGTCTCGTGAGGGTTTGTAGCGGCTGTACCCACAAAAGCCAAAGAAATGGAAAAAGGAGAGAGAAGAGAGAAGAGGTGAAAAACCAAAACAAACTCGAAAAAGAAAGAAAGAAAGAACTTGCTTGTTAAAAGAATCATGCAATCAACTACAAGAAAACAATGCTAATCAACAAAAAGGAGCGGACACGAGCATATCAAGGAGACCTAATCTAAAGCATCACCAATCTTAGAGATTTTCGACTCCCAAACGCTTCCTACAAGACAAGGTCCTTTGTGCACAAGTGCTAGTGTATCCTAGTTGATTCCGATTGATCCAAAGCAAAAATCACCACCCGAGCTCATTTCAAAGCGAAAAGGTTAGGAAAGAGTCGCCCTCCCCCACTTGTGTCGCCTTTGGCTTGGTGAGGGCTGTAGGAGACGCAAGGAAATGCTCCTCACTTTATTACATTTAACTTCCTTTGGTGTTGGGTTTTAGAATTTACGGCCCAACATTTCAACTTAGCTCATCAATAATTAGTGTTAGTTTTTTCGCAATTGCACGGCCCATAATGAGGTTTACCCTCCCAACACGGGCTACTTCATAGGCAAACAAGGTGCTTAAGGGGTAAGAGCGTCGTACCGCTCATACCGGTCTCGTGTAGCTAGACTAACTTAACAAGGTTAATGTCGTATTTTTGGGATTCGGGATGACCCATAACGGGGTTTACCCTCCCAACACGAGCTACTCCATACGCAAATGAAGTGCTTAAGGAACGTGAGTGCCGCCCACTCACATTAGACTCGTGTAGGTTTAGCCGAGAATAACAAATTATTCAATTCAATTAGATTTCACTTTCAACAAGCTCAAGGGTGAACAACTAAGGTCTCACAGTTTCAAAAAGGAAGTGAAAAAAATAAGAACCTCATTTTGCAATCAACGAAGGGAATCTAATTAGATGAGTCATGGCAACACCAGGACTAGGGTCTACAACGCTCATACCAGCTTCTTTTAAGAAGATTAACAACAACTTCGAGCCATTGACTACGCGATTCTAAAAACAAGGCAAGAACTAAAGGAAACCAGAAAACTTTAGGGGTTTTTCACAACTATTCCCCCTTTTACTTTTCTCTTTTCGCAAAATTTTTTCAAATTTTAGCCTAAAAAGAACAAAAATAAATTGCTAGGTGATCTACCCTTGAAACAAATATAACTCCCCCCCCCCACACTTAAAACGCCACAATGTCCTCATTGTGGGAAGGGTGTCACATGAATCGGTAGAATAACCACAAAAGGCACATAAAAACACCTAGCAAGAAAAAGTGGTGGCGACCCGAGCCCACACGGCTCCAACAACAAGATAAACCCAACAAGCACATACTAAGGGCTCGCCACCAAAAGAAAAAATCAAGCATGCAACATGGATCAAAAAAATATAACACATTCAAAGAAGAGTGGAAAGAGGTTACCTCGAGATCTTCAAATAGAACACTCTCAATCCACGATCCAAAAGAACCAAGCACATGGTTAGGGTAAGTAAATTAAGCTACCTATATGTGAAGGTCCTAGCATGCGAGATTAGAAATATGGAAAAAAACTAATTAATAAAGGAAAGGAAATCAACAGACAGAAATTATGGGTTACCTCCCATATAGTGCTTGTTTTAGGTCCCAAGCTTGACCTAATACCCGTTTGATCCTTGAGAGACGTGGTGCACAAGACAGAAACATCTTCCATCTCTTCCACCATCTTCTTTTCCTCCCTTTCCAGCATTTCACCACTTTGTAAGCATATAGGTCAAGATGATCTAACCAGTTCTTAGTTGACCTCGGGGAAAAGAGAGGTGACGAGTTCTTATACTTTTTCCACCTTCGTTTCCTTCTCTTCTTCCAACACTTCCTAACTACCATAGTGAACCGAGCAAGTTGTTCCTCCGGAGGTCGAATCGGGTGAAATAGATGAGGAGGTAATTTAAGCTCCACTTTAATTGGTTCCCAGAAATTTGGAGCCTCGGGAACAAGCATGGGTTGATGCCGATCATCTTCCTTCAATACTTCTTCTTTCTCAACCCCTTGAATCCTTCTTCAACAAGATTGTTCAATGTGATCGAGAAGTACTCAAACTCCACTTGGGGAAGTGATGAATTGAAAGATGCCGCATCGTCGATACTAAAATCATGAACCTCCATACGCTCAAAGAAAGGCTCCTCCAGGGGAACATCCTCTACCTCTCTATATATGTCCCATCAATAAGATTAGTGAGGAAAAACAACCTCGCTACCATCGGGCTCAACTTGAATCGGCTCAAGATGGATCTCCTCCAAAGGACACTCACATGAAAACTCGAACGTATAAGGCTCTATCGTGTACCATCTAATTCCTCATTGAATTCTTCTTTCTCACCCATCTTCTCCTCATTCTCAATTTTGGCTTCTTCAAACACCACCTCCCTCTCTTCATTCATCTCCAACTCACTCTCTTTTTCTTCTTCTCTCAAACATCCCTCCTCCATAAATGTTGGTGCATTGGCTTCTCCCTCACTCCGTAGGGCAATAAAATTCACCGACACCATTTGGATAGGTTGGTGTTGAGGTTGGACAGGGACGGTTTGAGGAATATGATCTTACTGAGCAATTCGGGCCTATTGATTTTCAATGCTTTCAAGGCGTGCCCTATCATTCTCTTGATTTTCCATAATTTGCTTCAACATTTTCTCTATGTTGGACTCTTGAGATGGTTGGGACTCTTGAAGTTGAGGGATAGGTTGGTGGTAAGTGGGTTGCCAAACTTGTTGTTCTTGGTAGCTAGGTGAGAAATGTTGGGTGTTTTGAGTGAAGGCTCGAGTCTCTTGCATGATTTCGAACTAGTTGGTTGCTCCAACAGATACCACCTTCTGTTGCATCTCTTGATGATGCCCATAAGGAGTTTGATTGTGGATTCGCTCTCCAAGGAATAGCCTCCACTTCCTGAACTCCGGCGGCTTCTCCAAGAAGGAGAATGTTGAAATAATTCATGAAGGAAGACGTTTGCTTGATGCTCGGTCTTCATAAGGAACATTCCTCCCAATGCAATGTCAATCGACTCTTTGAGATTATCTTGACGCCCATGATAAAACTGATGTAACAATAACCAATCTGGCAGATAATGATGCGGACATCGCCTTTGGAGACTTTTGTACCTTGCCCATGATTTGAAAAGGGTTTCTCCCGGCTTTTGCTTGAAGTTCAAGATGGCTTGTCGGAGCCTATGCGTCTCATCGGCCGGGAAGAAATGGTGAAGAAAATCACGGCTCAATGCATCCCAAGTAGTATATGTGCCCGGTGGGCAAATGTCGAGCCACATCTTAGTTTTTCCCTCCAAAGTGAGAGGAAAGAGCTTCAATTTCAAAACTCCTAAGACACCTCTGGCATATGCACAAAACCAATTCGATCTTCAAATCTTCTAATATGATCGACAGGGTTCTTGAAGGTATCCCCATGGAATTGGTTTCTCTCAAAAGCATCCAACAGGCATAGTTTGAACTCAAACGTTGCAGTGGGTGGTAGTGGCGGTAGGATGATGGGATTGCCTCCCGTACCCGATGATGGAACAGAGTATGATAGGAGGGTACGGGGTGAACCAGCTTGGCCCTCAACCATTAGAACTCAAAAACCTCCTACAAGGAATGAAGAAGCATCAAATTCATTGGGATTGGGACAAACTGATTTCAAGCATGAAAGCAATCTAAAATACTCTTAAACAAAGGAACCTAAAGCTAGGGGCGCTAGCTCCCCGGCAACGGCGCCATTTTGTGTAACATTGTTTTGTATACCCCGGTTTTTTCGTTCTTCTCAGGGAGCGAGGGGCCTTGGCTAAAGGTATTGGTCAAGAACGGGTCTGGATTGCTAAGGTCGCAAAAGGTGAGGGTAAGGTAACTAATCAAAGCAAACACAAAGAAACAAAGAAACTAAGGTCAGGTCAAAGGGAGAATGGGCTTTGGAGGCTTTTCGGGATGCAAACGGGAACAAGGAGACGGGTTTTGCAACAAGAGAGGAAAATCAAGTGGCAATTCCGTTAGAAAAAACCCACCGGGCTTCCTCTCTCGAGGATAGTCTGGATTAACTTCCTCAAAGTCCACCACGGACTCGGAGGGTTAATGAAACGGAATTCCCTAGTTAATCTCCTTCCACTTTCGTGGGTGAGCATTAACCATCCCAACCCCAACCTTCTATGAGAAGTGTTGGATGTATTTGGGACCTTTTGGACCCAAATACATCCCTCTTGATGGAAGGATTGGAGTGGGAAAGTGATTTCCCACCTAATTACTCACTAAAATTGCTAACCCATTCCTAATTACCCATTCACACCCTTAATTACCCCCTAACCCATTAGGGTTCTAACCACTACTCATCACAACTATCAAACTAGCATCAACAAAACCAACCCTAAACATGGATTCTAGCATGGAAAAAGCAAATCTCAACCAAAGCTATTAGAATAGCAACAAGAACATCAAAGCAACAAGGAAACAATCAAAAGAAAGCAATTAAAGTAGCAAGTAATAGTAAAAGAGATTAAGGAAGCAATTCACCAAACAAAGATGTCAAAGAGCAAGGATGAACAAGAGAAAAGATGCTTCCAACAATCTTCAATACAAAACCCAAATCAAAGTAACAATCTCAATGAAAATCTCACTAATCACTCACTAATTAAACCCTAATTACAACCTAAGAGCTAGGTAAACCTAGCTTAGAGTCTCCTAAGACCCCCTAGACTCACCCCCTAAAGAAATCGCAGCTTAGGGTATATAAACAAAGAAAAGTGGTTGAGCAAAACGCTGTCGTTCACAGCCGCAGAATCGCGTGAAATTGCAGTAGGTCGCGGGCACGACTTCCCCGGTAGTGGGTGCTACCACCCAGGTAGCAGGCGCGACCTCCCTAGTAGCGGGCGCAACCATGAGAAAAGTGCCCAGGCGATTTTGTTGTGCGCTAGGTAGCGGGCGCTACCTCTCAGGTCGCGGGTGCGACCTTGATCTGGTCGGATCTTGTCGCGAGCACGACAACCCAGGTAGCGGGCGCGACCTCCCTGGTAGCGGGTGCTACCAGCTTCTGGACCATTTCTTCCCTTTTCTTTCCAGGTCGTGGCGCCCGCTACAATGGCTGTAGCGGGTGCTACGACCCTGATTTCCTTCAAACTTGGGGAAAAGGTTCCCGGGTCGACTCCGCCTTGGTTCTCGACTCGGGTAGGCTCGGGGAATTACTCGGAATTCTTCAAAATACCCCTAAAAGCCCCGAAATAACTCATTTGCTTCGTTTTGCTCCAAAAGTGCGAAAACATGCAAAACAACTAAAAAGCTAATAAAAACGATGAAAAAAGACTTGAAATCGAGCCAAAAGCGCAAGCCAAAAGGCTATTTAGGCCCAAAATTGGGATTAAGCAGCTTTTCAAGTGTTCAAAGCCTAGGACCCTCGAGGTGAGAGTCATCAGTAACACCGACTTCTTGGAAAGGGCATCAACACCCTTATTAACGTGGCCTATCTTGTGATGGATCACAAAGTGGAAGGACTACAAATACTCAACCCACTTGGCATGTCTCGAATTAAGTTTATGTTGTCCTTGAATGAACTTAATTCAAGGCCTCATGGTTAGAGTGGAGAATGAATTCACCGTTGACCAAGTGGTGTCTCCAATGTTCCACTGCCTTAATGATGGCATAGAACTCTTTATCATAGGTAGAGTACTTCTCAACATCACTAAGCTTTTCACTGAAAAGGCTAGGGCCCTTCCTTCCTCAGGCAACACAACTCCTATGCCTACTCCAGAGGCATCAGACTTTACCTAAAGACTTTGGTGAAGTTTGGCAATGCTAGCTTTGGAGCACTTGTCATGTTCTTTTTCACTACTTCAAAGGCCTGCTGAGCCTTTGGTGTCCAAGCAAACTTCTAGCCTTTAATCACTTCATTCATAGAAGCGATGATGGTGCTGAAATATTTGACAAACCTCCTATAAAAAAAAGGCCAATCTATGGAAACTCCTGACTTGCTGGATGAAAGTTGGCGTAGGACAATCCTAGGCTGCCTTGATCTTCTCTTAGTCAACCTTAATTCTTTAAGCAGACACAACGAACCAAATAACTTGAGAAGTAAAGAAACAACACTTTTCTACGTTACCATGTAGTTTCTTTTGGGCTAGTATGACAAGGATTATTATGAGGTGTTGGACATGGTCTTCATCTATTTTCCTGTAGATGAGGATGTCATCTAAGTAGACCACCACATACTTTCCAATCAGGGACCTAAGAACACGGTTATGTTGGGAGGGTCCTAACGATGTTCAATTTCATCCAAGTAGTAAAGCCAAGTTAATTTGATGAGTAATGTCTTTGCTAGAAGACCACTTAATTAGTGATTATATGATTTAATCATAGTTATATCATTTGGTCATATAGGGTCACACAAGTTAGCACCTTGAAGGCAATGTGTATGTGGAAATAGGTCTAGAACAATATGGTATCAATATGAGAATGTGTGGAAGTCATTTTTTGGGGGAAAAACTAACCACCAGGGAAGGTGGCTAGGCCACCACAATCCGTGTCAGCCTTAAAAACCAAATTTCAGACCAAAACGACGAAATTTTAAAATGCTAGATTATCCACATCTCCTAGCCCCTTCCTTAAGCCACCTATTTCCCTATAAATAGGGGGAAATGGAAGTCCTTAAGAGCTAATGAGTATCCCTCAAGCTTTCAGCTAATAGGATCTCACTACCAAAAATCATTGAATTTCCCATTGAATTTTCCCACTGAAAAAATTGGTGGCGAAATTCCCACCACTTTCTCACTGTTTAGATGTTCCCACTATTTACCCACTACTTTATTAACAGTGGGAAATTTCCCACTAAATTTCAACTACATTCCCACCAACATAATTATTTTAAATTTTAAAATGTTATTATAACTTGTTCCCACCCCATTCCACCAACATAATTATTTTAAGTTTTAAAGTATTATCTTAACTTGTTCTTACTATTTTTTGGGTTAAAAATTTCCAAAACTAAAAAAATTTCCACCAACATAATTATTTTAAGTTTTAAAATATTATTTTAACTTGTTTTACTAATTTTTGGGATGAATTTTCTAAAACAAAAAATTTACACCAAAACCAAATTATGTTAAACTTTCAAAATTTTGAACTAGAGAAAAAAACCGAGATTGTCCTTTGAGGGATTCTTGGGATGAATTTTAACTTGTCCTTTGAGGGATTCTTGGGAAATGGGGAAAACTTTTCTCCTTTGAGAAAAGATTCTTGTTTAGGACTTTGAGGGGATTTCTCAAAGTTCTTCTCCTTGATTAAAAGCGGTCGTATTTGATACGGCTACACATACTCATCTGGTCTAGATTGGAACGAGATCGAACGGTCTAGCAGCTGATGTCTCTCGAGTGATGCGTGACCTACTTGTACAGTTGGTTAGCATCAACCGGTTTTTTTATCGTTCTTCTCAGGGAGCGAGCGACCTTGGTCATAGAATCTAGGTCGAGGTTAGGTCTAAGATTGCTAAAGCAAGGAAACAGGTTGAAAGGGGGGGATCACAAAGTAACAAAATAAACTAAAGTCGGGTCAAGATGAGACAATGGGCTTAGGAGGCCTTTCGGGATGCAAACGGGAACAAGGAGATGTGTTTTGCAACAAGAGAGCAAAAAGGAGGGAGAATCATATGGCAATTCCGTTAAAAAACACCCTCCGGGCTTCCTCTCTCGAGGATAGTCCGGATTAACTAGCTCAAAGTCCACCACGGACCCGGAGGGTTAATGAAACGGAATTCCCTAGTTAACCTCCTTCTACTTTCTTGGGTGAACATTAACTATCCCAACTCCAACCTTCCAAAACAAGTGTTGGATGTATTCGGGAGCTTTCGGACTCAAATATATTCCACTTGTAGGAAGGAAAGGAGTGGGAAATTGATTTCCCACCTAATTACTCACTAAAATTGCTAACCCATACCTAATCACCCATTCACACCCTTAATTACCCCCTAACCCATGAGGTTTCTATCCACTAATCATCCTCAAAACTAAGCTAACAACGTCAAAACCAGCCCTAAGCATGAATTCTAACATCAACAACCAAAATACAAGTAAAGCAATTAAAAGGCAATCAAGAAGTAATTAATCAAACAAGAAGGTAATTAATAAAGTAAAGAGGAGTTTAAGGGAAAAGAATACCTATCAAATGCTGGAAATGAACAAAGAAAAGCAATGGAGATGATGATCCAACAATGTCTCAATTGATTGAATCCTCCAATCTTGAATACAATCAATAATCCACCAAACCCTAGATTAAACTAAGCTAAATCACTCTAATCCAACCCTAATCTCTCTCTAAAACTTAATAAGAACTAAAAATGTTAAAGAGTCGAAAAGTCCTCACTAAAATCGTCACTTGGAGTATATATACAAGGCCAATTTGTTACGTAAAACACTGCCGTTTTGGCCGAGAAATACGCTGAAATCCAGTAGGTTGCGGGCGCGACCTAATTGGTGGCGGGGGTGACCGAGAGAAAAGTGCCAGGCGATTCCAGTCTCCGCTCTAGGTCGCAGGTGCGACCTCCTGCTGGCCAGATGGAGTGATCGGTGTCTGGCGCTGTATAGCGGGCGACACATTGCAGGTAGCGGCCCCTACAGGCGCGTAGCGGGTGTCACCTCCGGTGTAGCAGGTGCGATGCCCTCCTGCTTCCTTCCCCTGTCTTCATTCCATGGCTGTAATGCCCGCTATAAGGGTTGTAGCAGGTGTTACACCTCTGTCTTGCTTCAAACATGGGGGAAAAAGTTCCCGGGTCAACTCCACTTTACTCCTCGGCTCGGCTTGGCTCGGGAAATCGTTCGGGATTCCCTAAAAAGCCTCATTTTAGCCCATATTCCTTGCATTTGCTCCAAAAGTGTGAAAACCTGCAAAACAACTAAAAAGCTAATAAAAACTATGAAAAAGACACGGAATCAAGCAAAAATATCAAGTCAAAAGGCGTTATTTAGGCCTAAAACCGGGCTTAAACACCCCCATACTTGAACTTTTGCTCGTCCCGAGCAAAACAATATAAAAACTACCTAAAACTAAACACCTACTCCTCTGTCGTGGGAGGAAGCGAGTGCATTTAGCATATGCACCAAGCCCTTTAAACCCTCTGGCAGCCCAGGTGGATGAGGTGGCTCTCGTGAGGGTTTGTAGCGACTATACCCACAAAAGCCATGAAGGAAAAAGGGAAAGAAAGAAAAGGTGAAAAACCAAAAACAAAAACAAAAGAGGAGAAGATAATCCCATCATCCAATCATGTACTTAGTTCCCCAACCCGCCTCAACAATCAAATGGAAGAAGCAAACATGAATAAACAAGGACGCAAAGGTTGGAAAACTGCCAATCCTTGAGGTTTTTAACCCCGACACTTCATGTTGAGCAAGAATCCTCGTGCACAAGTGCAAGTGGGCCCTAACTGATCTTTTCTAACTTAAGTCGGTCAGCTAGAGTTGTTTTCATGCTCGAGCTCGGGATTATTAGCTAACTTAACTTCACTCTTTATTTTTCTTTCAACTTCTCTTTTCTTCTCTTTTTCTTTCTCAACTTTTCTTTTTCTTTGCTTTCTTTTTCTTTTTCTTCACTCTTTTACTTTTTTTCAAGATTTTAGGGGCGTCAGTTTGTTTCAGGAATAGGACCAGCCTTCGCAAAGGGTTACCCTCTCAATTCGGGTTGCTCCATACATAAACATTGTACTTAAGGGGCGTGAGCGTCGTTCGCCCACACCAACCCTCATTGATGGAACCGACATTAATTAATTAGTTAAAACGAGCAAGAACATTGAACAACTCAAACTATCCAACTTTGGGTAAGAAAAATCACAATCGGGGCGTGTAATAGTGAGGACTCTTCTTTCACATTCCATGTCAAGGTCTAATAAAGGTAAATCATGGCAGAAATCCTTCCTAAGGCCTATCATCGTTCTTATCGGCCACTTCTAAATGATTAAATAGGCCAATTAGACAACTACCTACACGATTGTGAATGAAAGCATCTTCAAAGAAAAAGAAACACTTTTAGGGTTTTTCACGACTCTTTTCCCTTTTTTCTTTCATTTTCATGAAATTTTTTCAAATTTTAGCAAAAGCTAAGAAAAAACAAAAATAAAATGCTAGGTGATCTACCCTTGAAACATAATATCCCCCCCAACAGTTTAAAACGCCACAATGTCCTCATTGTGGGAAGGGTGTCGCATGAAAGGGTAGAAAACCTACAAAAAGCAAACAAACAAAAACATCTAGCAAATAAAAGTGGTGGAAACCCGAGCCCACACGGCTCCAACAGCAATATAATCCCAACACGAACACTTAAAGGGGCTCGCCACCCAAAAAGAAAATTAAGCATGCAAACTGGATCAAAGGTATATACACATCAAAGAGAGCGGAAAGAGGTTACCTCGGAGTGTTCAATTAAAGCGTACTCATTCCGCGATCCAAAGAACATCACACTTTGGGTTAGAGATAATAAAAAACCCTCCTAAGTATGAGTGTTCACATGCAAGATTAAGAGAAAAACAAAAATATATACAAGACACTAATGACTAAAGAATTAAAGGAAAAACTAATGACTACGACTCAAACAACTAAGAACATGCCAGAGGAAGATGAAGCGATAAATGCGAAACAACCAAACCATGGGGACAACGAACCCAACAGAACCAAACCAAGCGACATACTTCCCCAAACTTCGCTATAAAGCACCCCCCACACTTGTCTAACATTATCAATGTGTATGAAAACAATTAAGAGAGTAAAGTGGGGGCGGGGACTCTTACAATTCACTGCTCGGATCCTCCCGGAGGAGGATATGGATAATAAGGAAAGTAGGTGGGGTAATGGGGGTTTATATAATTGTCTGGTGCCGGGATATGGTCGGCTACGGAGTAGTGGTGATAACCTCAATCGCGCCAGTACTGGTTTTGTTGCTGGAAGTACTCCTCGTGCCTTTGAAGATGTGCATGCACATCGTTGAGGGTGGATTGCTGGGCACATAACAAATCTTGCTGGGTCTCCAGCAGATTGTGTTGACCTTGGAGTACGGTTCGTTGCTCTTGAAGATCTACTCTCATCTGCTCGAATTGAGAGCCGAGTTGCCCAAGTGAAGCTTCCCATGGTTGACTCCCTCTTCCACTTGATTCACCTTGACTGGCGTACTCCTACTCTTCCTCCTATTCTTCTTCTTCTTCCTCCTCTCCCTCTCTTTCTTCTTCTCTTACTTCTCCGGACACATCCGGGCCACCAACCTTCCGGTAGCCACCATAATCTTGGCCACACGACCAATTATTGGGGTTGGTGATGTCGAGCCACTCCTTGGCTCGCTCCGAAACAAGATAGACAAAAGTTTTTTTTTCACTGTGCCGGTGCAAGTAGATAATATGGTCCGGGTTCTTGGATAGGATGTCCATCTTTTACAGCCGCACTATGTCTACAGGGTCCGGGAAATACATCGGCGTCTACCTGTCAAGGTAGTCACCAAATCCTTACTGTCAAAGAAAGTGATAGATGATGTGGCCCTGTAGACACCGGAATTTGTACCAGTATAATCCCGACTCATTGAAAATATGTAAGTCAGATGGGCCGAGTAATAAATGGGTCATTGGGCCCAAAGGATCAATAAACCGAGCCCAAAGAAAATAAACAAGCTGCAAATAATTGTTAAAACCCACTGGGGTTTTAACTTTTATTGAACAGCCCCATGCAGAAACAGGTCCAGTCGCGCGCCTTGGCCCAGAAATTCTCAAAACCCGCCTAGGTTTTGAGCGGAATAGCAGGCGACGTCGTTTCGCGCCATGTCAGCGATCCGCGTGCTAATATTATCAAAACCCGCTAGGTTTTGATTGAAATAGGTGCCAAAATCTGCATGCATGCAAATTGGATCCTTGATCTTTGCCCCACGTGGTTGACCTGCCCCTTGACCACCCAAAACCCGCCTAGGTTTTGGTCTTTAATGGCATGATTTTTGGGGTAAGCTCCCCACGGTTTCCCTCCAAAACTAACACTCCCTCACCTATAAATACCCCCCTCCATTTCACCTTCAGAAAAACCAAGAATTCCCATCAACAATCATCATCAAAATACTCTACTCTCATTCCATCTACCACACCCATATTATACTCTAAAATTCATCATCCATATTCATCTTTAATCCCTTCATAATCATACTTATCATATCCATATTATCACCCATACACCATCCTTCTAAACCATCCACATCACTTCATCCGGGCTTCAAGTCAAGGGGCAACACAAGGGATCAAAGTCATCATCGCTACATCTTAAGCAAGGTTCGATTTCTTTATTTACATTATTGTATTTAATCATGTAATCCTTTATTTAATTCCGTGCTTGTACATTTTGTAAAATAAAAACTGCATTGTTTTATATTGCATGATTCGAAGAATAATTCCGCGAAATTAATCAAACTTCTCCCCGCTCTCTTTCTTTCGATGTTGATTTTAGTAGAGTCTGTTTCATAACAGGCGGATTTGAGAGTTCTTATATCTCTCGAATTCGTAACCTTACCCCCGAATCTAGAAATCGGGTTCGTAGACCGGAGTCTTTCTTTCTTATTTTATGGTTTGTCGATTTCCTTAAATCGGCTGGCGACTCTTTTACTATTTACAGTTTCGTTTAATTATTTGAAATACTCGCTTTATTGCATAAAATAATTTAAAATAATAGTTTAATTCATGTCCAATGCTAGGCTAGGTCCGAGGAGAAAAGGGCCAGAAATTAGTAAAACCTAAGCGGGTTTTACTAATTTCTACCCATTTTCTCTCTAGGCCTGGAAGCGAGAGGCCCAGCCCAGGGCTCATCAAAACCTAGGCGGGTTTTGATGAATTCTGGTGGTCCGCTCACTTCTTGGGCCCAGATTTGTTAAATGGATTGTGATTAAATTATTATTAGATTATTTCGTGTAATTTTCGGATAATTCAAATAATAAAAAACGGATTTGTAAATAAATAAAGTTTCATCACCCCGAAAATGAATTTCGAAAATAAAAACATCCTTATTTAAGGATTAAGAAACTATAGTTGGCTCCCAATCGTTTAAGTAGTGGCACCCGAAACAATTTCCCCGAACGGGAGGGTTCCGGGGCGTTCCTACAGGCCCATACCTATCATAGTGGGCCGACCTTCCGAACTAATCTCTCGGAGACAGTGGAGAATGCAAGACCCCGTATTAACTCGATGACCACTAACAATGTTGAAAATGACAAACAGGTCATCCTTCCGGACCTTGGGTCGCCCATCGTCTCGCCCGAATACCGAAATCGTCACTATCTTATGTAGAATGCGGATGGACAAATTACAAAAGTCCCTCGCCTTCGAATTGTGGGGGCAATGATACCTTATTCATCCATCCCCTGATTCGACGTGCGCTCGTTTCCAACATGTCAACTTCTGCATTGCTTCTTGCTCATTGAAATTTTCACACCGATCATACAACTTGGCATCCGTGGGTAGACCCAATGCTTCACACAAATCCTTGACCGTGCATTTCCTCTCCTGATTCGCCACCCTATACCCAAATTCAGCTTCTGGGGTACCATCCTTGTAAACCCATAATGAGCTTAGGAACTCAAGGACAGGTTGATCGACGATCAACTCATCAATCTTAAGAAAATCTTTCCATCCCAAAGTTCGAATGAAGGATCGGAAACTAGGTTTGCAAAATATGGCTTTGACTGTCGCCGCATCATAAACATCGGGTGCACAAATTTTTCTTTCCTGGAGCTTCAAGTACCGTTGTTTATGAACACCATCCCGAAAAGTGACCTTAGCTCTTGGGTTACTCTGAATTCGAGTAGCCGGGTGAGCCCTATATCGATCCCTCCTGGAAGAAGATGGTCTCGGTGGTGGTGGTGGAGGGGCTTCTTCTACGCGTGAGCGCTTGCTTCTACTCATGATATTGAACCAATGTGATATTCGACGATGCAAAAGAACTCACTATGGTACCCTAACTCAAGAAATTGAAAAATCCAAGCATAAGAACACACCAAATGAGCTTGAAAAACAAAATGGACTAGCAATGACAGAAGGTTACCTCAAACTGTGGACTGTGGAGACGAATTTGCAGTAGTACGAACACTTTGAAGAACCTCCGAGGACAATAATCATGGTAAATGCATGCACAGTGACTCAGTGGAGCAAGTGTGTAAATATTCTGACTAATGTAAAGCAACAACACAACACAACACACAAGCACAAAACAAGTAAGTATGAAATGAATTTCACACAAAACGCAAGAATTTACCTCACTTAGGCTGTGAAGGGTGAATTCCTTGCTGAGCTTTCACACATGGACTGGTTTCTGGATGAATTGAGGGTCTGTCGGACGTCCAGCAGCAAGGAGAAGACAAAAATGAGGGAATGGAGGTCTGGAAATGCGAAAATGGAGGATAGAGGAGGGTGAAATCGAGGTTGAAGATGGAAAAATGGGTGAGTGAGGGAGTTTATCGCGGGTGTTAGGGTTAGAGTGAGAGAGAGAGTCGGGTTTGTGAGAAAAGAAATGAGAAAAATGGAGGAGGGGTCGGGATTTTTAGGGCAGAATTGTCGCTGAATAGTGTCTGTCGCGGGCGCTACTGGCTCTTTGCCGGGCGCGACAGATCGGAGAAACTGGAGTGGCTAGATACTCGTTGCGGTTGGCACCTGCTTCGTCGCAGCCGCTAGTTCATTCTGGAGAAGAGCTGTAGCGGGTGCTACAGACTTGGTCGCAGGTGCGACCGGCTTCTGGAGAGTTATTTGCTGCTATGTCCGCTGCCTTGTAATGGGTGCTACCTAATGTGTAGCGCCTGTTACGCTCCCTTACAAGTGCCAACACTCCAAAAATAATATAACTCCTAAAGCTTCCTCCCTTCCAAACTCAATTCTTCTATACTTCCTCGCACTTAATTCCAAAAACCTCCAACTCTCAAGCTCTTTTCAACATTCATTTTTTTTTCAAAGACTTACTCACTCACTCTTCTTTTCCTTCACTCCCAACTTCAATTCTTTATTTTTCAACTCCTTCTCTTTTTCTCTTTTTCACATCATTTTTTTCTCTTTTTTTTTCAAACTTTTTCTTTAGATCCTAGAACTAATACCTCAAAATACAAAGGAAAGAAATAAAGAAAACCAAAAAGATAAGAAGAAGAGAAAACTTAAGGAAAACTAATAAGAAAGAAAATCAAAAAGAAAGAAAAGGAACAAAATAGAAAAAGTAAAAAGAAAATGAAAAACTTAATACTAGAAAGAAAAAATGATAAAAATCATGGGGTGCCTCCCATAGAGCACTTGTTTTAGGTCCCTAGCTCAACCTAAATACCCGTTTGATCCTAAAAAGTCGTGGTGCACATGAGAGGAACACTGTCAACTTCTTCAACTAGGTTCGCTTCTTTTTCCTCCCTCTCCAACTTCTTCCGTCTTTAGACAACCTCAAATCGAGTCGTCCTTCCGGTCGTTTAATTGACCATGAGTGGGGAGGAGATGATGATATCTTCAATTTCTTCCAACATCGCTTCCTCCTCTTTTTCCAACATCTCCTCATCACCTCCGCAAATAGAACAAAGTTCTCCTCTGATGGTTTGATTGGGTGATGGGGATGAAGAAGCAACTTGAGCTCTTCTTCAAGTGGTTCTCCGAGCTTCGGGCTTTCGGGAACAATCTTCTCTATCTTTACGCCCTCGATGTAGACCTCATCCAAGGAAATTTCTTTCCTCAATGGTACGATCTTGAGGGAGTTATCTTGAAAAGCATCTCCAAATAGATTGGGTTTATAACATAAGGCCTTGGGATGATTGTTTTCACCCCAATCATCGGGTTCCACTTCAAGAAAGTAAGCCTCTCCTTAGCACTCATGAGCAACCGTTGCTACCATATTGACTTCAATAGAAGGTCTCGTGAAAGAGAATTTCTCACTTAGAGCATCAAGCTTTAAATCAATATGCACTTCATCAATCAAGTGTTGAATTAGCCATTTGGGGAGAGGAATTGGAAGTTGGTGGGTGTAGACACCGAGATTTTGACGCATAAAACAATATAAAAAGAAGAGCGGAAGAAATAAAAAATATTTAATAAATACATGCATTTTACATGTATTTGTTCACCAAAGGTCACATGCATGATCACATGTGGTCCATTCTAGCTACATGCACATTTTTTATATAAAAATGGAGTCATGCAAACCCTAAAAGCAAGCACCAGAGGTCGCGAGATCGAATCCTCACAAAAGCACTCAAAAACACTCTCAAAAGCTAAATAATATATGCTTTCTCCGTCCAGTGTGAAACTGCATTTCCCTAGGTAGATTGGCTTCAGACTCCACCGTCCATGCATGCATCGACGAAGCTGGTGACTCCCCCCTAGCGTAGTGGCCGACCGACCTACACACACCAACCACACGTGGTCAATTGACCACGTACTGCCGTCCACTCCAAGCTCACCCCCTACTGCCTTAGTGTTTTGTGCCTAGCCGGAGATTACTATGTGTGTGCATGCATGCATATGTATCTCTACTCTCTCATTCTACTATAAATACCTCCTCTCTTGAAGCTAAACTCACTCATCAAATAATCCTTTCTCCCTCTTTACTCAATCCTCACTTCATCTCATTCTCACAGACTCACCAATTCACTCTCAATTCTCTTATCTTCCATCTCCCTAATCTCCACTTCTTGTACTTTCATATTCATCTCTCTTATCATCCTAGTCTATCATCTTTCTTATCACCATTATCTTTCTAATCTTTCCATCACAAAAAGCCTAAACATATATCCTATTCTATCCATCCAAAACTCCACAAAACCCTAGCCTAAACACATCCTAAAAACTACAAAAAGAGCCTTATTATTCCCCTCTTATCACCCTTTTCTTATCATCTTTTCACCAACTTTTTTCTATCATTATCTTGGCACTTGGAGAGGAAAGTTTCAAGGCATCAAAGAGGATTCATCAAGCATTCAAAGGCTAGGCAAGGGCTTTTTCCCACAAAGTAGCAATGTAAGCTCTTAAGTGTTTTTCTTTTCTTGTAAATAAGTGTATATTTGTACTTTTTTATCTTATATATTCCATTCTTGTTGCATGATTCAATGAAGTAATTTTCTATAGTATTCCTTCAATTCGCTTCCAAACCTTATTAAAAGCACATTCTTAAACTTTTAGTAGAGTCTTTCCTTTTGTGAGAGGCGAACTCTTAAAGTTTACTTTTCGAGTTCGTAACCTTACCCCCGAATCCATTCTTGGGTTTCACAGGCGGGGTCTTTCTTTCTTGTGGTTTTGTCTTGGCTTTTCCCTTAAAAAGTCGGGTGGCGATTCCCATTTCGAACTAAAATACATCGAGGATTGCATAAACTATGGTTTTACAATGTATCGATGCAACTTTAGGGTTTTTCTTTCTTATATTTCTAAATAATATTTGCATAAATTGCTTTCTTCCGAGCCTAACATTTAAATGAGCAAATTGGGTTAAATTTAGAAGAGTTTGGAAAAAGTGGATGCTCACCCTTAAAGATTTAATTCAAGGACTCATAAAATGCACAAGTAAAGGGAAAGTGCTTTTACAAAATATTATTCATGAAATACAAGTTTGATTTCCTTAAAGAGTTTTTCAAAGGTTAAACCCCAGCACAAATCACTGAATCACACCCCCAATCCAAACGTGGACATTCGGAAGCCCGAACGGCGAGGAAAAATGTCCATAGGATTTTTGGCGACTCCACTGGGGAGTTTTTCTAAAGTGGGTAAAACTTGAAAAAAGTTTAGTGTGCTTTAAAATTTTTGAAAGGAAAAGGAATTTTTACTTTATATTATTAAGTCATTCTTTTTAGGCATAATGCATTGCATATACCGGGGCACTCCTTTGACATGTAATATGTCGTAGAAGCACGTAAATCGACGGTATTAGGCTTTTTCTCTTTAAACCACAAAAATAACCCATGGGATGCTGGACCGTCTATACTCAATTGGTGCACTTATACCGAGAGAGCATTAGTCACCACATCCACTCATGCATCACTCTACGAGGTCTCCACACGAGCCTCTAAGAGCAACACCCCACACATTCAAGTTGCCTTTACAACAAGAATGCACTAGGGCGAGTACATGACCCGCTAAGCCTTATCCATCCAATAAACCCTTTTGTACATAGAACCTTGGTTTAGTATACCCTTTGTTCATATGTATGTTATATGCTATGTGTTTAAATTCGTTGTAAAGAGTCAGCCCAAGTTTAGGAGTGTTGTTCTAGTCCATATAGTAGTCATAGGGCTGAGAAGAGTCATGTTTACCAACTAAGTTAATTAACCTAAAAATTATGGTTGACCCAGTGGTTGGACCCATTTATCTATAAAGGTTAATAATCTTGGTCCAGAAAGTAAAGTCAACTCGCCTTTGATGATTCTATATGACCCTTTACGACATCTTCTTAACAAAGACCCAATAAACCTGATTAAAGTCAAAACAAAGTTAGTGGGTAAAGTCTTAGACTGCATAATGATCACCGGGCTAGAGTAAATTAATTTATCGAGTTAATTATCGAATCTGTCACACTTATGGTCGGCCCGTGGTTAGGCCCAACCATATCAGATTTGGCAATTAAGTCCATAAACCAATTATAACTCGCCTGTTGTTTTTATTCAGTTTTTTATGATACCTGCTTTCCGGTAATTAAATAAATAAAAAACGAAGTAGAAAGAAGGGTCGTCGGTCCTGTTAATCTTTATTTTAGTCTGCATGGCAGTTAACATGGCTCGAATTAAGTCTGAGTCGGTAGTCCAAATTACGGATTTTCCTTAAAATGGTCGGCCTGTGGATGGGGCCCATCCGAATAGAGAAACACTGATTTGTGCTCCTTGACTTAGGCTTGATTCGCGATGCTTGATTTTGTTCGGCCTTTTGTAATGATTGGTTGTCCTTAGGTCTAAGAAATCTGACTAATAAATCAAACAAAGTTAGTGGATAAAGTTTTGGACTGCATAACAATCACCGACCTCGAGTAAATTAATTTATTGAATTAATTATTGAATCCATCATATTTATGGCCGGCCTGTGGTTAGGCCCAACCTTATTGGATTTGACAGTTAAGTCCATAAACTAATTACAACTCGTGTGTTGTTGGTTTTATGCAGTTCTTTACGCCCACTTTCCTAAACAAATAGGATAAAAAATATATAGAAAGGGTAGACTGTCAGTCCTGTTGATCATTATTCTAGCCTGCGTAATAGTCAGTATGGCTTGAGTTGGACTGATAAATTTTTCGAGTTACGGATTCTCCTTAAAACGGTCGGCCTGTGGATGGGGCCCATCCGAATTGAGAAACACTGACTCGTGATTCCTTATTCAGTCCTGATTCGCCATGCTTGGCTTTATTCAGCCCTTATAATGATAAGTTGTCCTTAGGCTCCATATAAAGTTAGGTCCGTAAGGTAGATAAAGTGTGTTGTAGCCTAAGAGTTCGTACATGTGCATGTGCATGTGTATGTGTATGTGTATGTGACTGTGCATGTGTTTGTGCATGTGTGTGTGCATGTGTATGCGTCTGTGCATGTGTGTGTGCATGTGTATGCGTCTGTGTGCATGTGTATGCGTCTGTGCATGTGTATGTGTCTGTGTCTGTGTGCATGTGTATGCATTTGTGCATGTGTATGCATTTGTGCATGTGTATGTGTGTGTGCATGTATATGCGTCTGTGTATGTGTGTGTGCATGTGTATGCGTCTGTGTGCATGTGTATGCGTCTGTGCATGTGTTTGTCTATGTGCGTGTGCATGCGTATGTGTTTGTGTATGTGTCTATGCATGTGTGTGTGTCTGTGCATGTGTTTGTGTTTGTGCATGTGTATGTGTTTGTGTGTGTGTGTGTGGCTGTGCATGTGCATGTGTATGTGTTTGTGCATGTGTCTATGCATGTGTGTGTGTATGTATTTGTACATGTGTGTTTGGTTGTGTTTACACGTGTTTGAGTTTTTTTAGTCTTCGTTAGGTGTAAATATGTGTTTGTGTTTGTGTGTTGTGTCTTCGTTAGAGTCGTACCTAATTTTGAGATACTGTTTTAGTCCGCATAATAATCATTGGGTTTGAGAAGAAATGAGTTCATAAACTCGATTAATTAACCTCAAATTTTATGATCGGCCCGGTTGTGAGGCCCATTCATTTTAAAGGTTAATTGGCCTTGTTCATCAATTCATTTTAACTCACCTTTGATGGTTTTATTCGGCCCTTCTCAGTATTCTCTTATTTTGGGTCCAAAGAAAATGATTAATAATAAAACAAAGTCAGTGTGTGTTGTTCTAGCGCGCGTAATAGTCTCAAGGTTGGAGAAGATAAAATTATAAACTTGATTATGAAGTCTAAACAAAATCCATGGTCGGCCCGTTGGTAAGTCCATCCATGTTGGATTTAACAATTAAGTTTGTAAGTCTGTTTTAACTCACCTTTTGATGGCTTTATTCGGTCCTTTATGACATTCACTTTCCTTGAGTTAAATAAATAAATATGTTGGGTCTTAAATGAAAAAAGTGTGTAAATAGAAGCTAGGCTGTCAGTGTGTCGAGCATTATTCTAGTCCGCATAATAGACAACATAGCTTGAATTGACACAAATTTGTTAGTTCAAGTGACATATTCTCCTTCAAACGGTCGGCTTATGGTTTGAGCCCATCCGAATCGAGAAATACTCACTTGCGCTTTCCAACTTATGCTGGCTCGCTATGTTTGACTTTATCCGGCCATTTATAATGGTCTTGTTGTAAAAAAAGTGTTGTGGTTTGTCTCCGAGTTGTATAGAGGTTAGGCTTCCTTGAGTCAGTAAATAGGTGTCTTATACGTTAGGAGGTATCATATATGGTCTAGCAAACCCAAGTTATGGGTAAGTCTTTGTTTTAGAGTCTGCATGTAAGTGTCTTGCATTCTTTTAAGGGGTCTTATATAGGTATATAGGGCGTGCAAACCCAGGTAATGGGTGAGTCTTTGTTTTAGTGTCTGCATGTAAGTGTCTTGCATTCTTTAGAGAGTTTCATATAAAGGTCTAGGATGAGTCTTTGTGTTAACGTCTGCATGTAAGTGTCTGGCATTCTTTAGAAAGTTTCATGTAAAGGTCTAGGATGAGTCTTTGTGTTAACGTCTGCATGTGAGTGTCTTGCATTCTTTAGAAAGTCCCATATAAGGCCTAGGATGAGTCTTCGTGTTAGTGTCTGCGTGTAAATGTCTTTCAGTCTTTAAGAAGTTTTCATACGAGGTCTAGGTCATAGGTGAATCTTTTCTTAAGTCAATGTGAGTCTGTCTTTTTTAGAAAGTCCAAAGTAAAACCCATGCCATGGGTGGGTCGTTAGGTCGTTTCTTGAGTCTGCAGGTAAGTGTCTTCGTTCCTTGGAAAATCTCATATAGGGTCTAAGTCATGAGTAGGTTCTTTCCTAAGTCAACATGTGTCTTTCACTTTAAGGTTGTCAATTGCAAACCCATGTCATGGGTGTGTCTTTGTCTAGAGTTAGCATATAAGTGTTTTTCTTTTTGTAGAAATTCTAGTATAAGGTCTAAGTTATGGGTAAGTATGTGCCTAGAGTCGTCCTGTAGATACATGTCTTTAGTTTAAGAAGTCCAGCATACACCCATGTCATGGGTGAGTCTTTTTTCGTGTGAGCATATCATGTGAGTGTCTCTCATTCTTTAGGAAATCCCATATAGGTCATTTAGGTCATACATGCATTAGGATGGGTTTTTCTTCATTTGCCTAGTGTCAAGTCAAGGTCAAGGCCTGAGCCAACAATAAAGGGAATTTTGGGATGATGTGAAATTCTGCAATTACAATAGATCCGGGGACATGACACAGAGAATTGTTGGACTTTGAAGAATAAGATTGAGGACATGATCCATTCAGGGAAAACTGCTTCTACCAAAAGCAGCACAAAGGGCCAGATAGAGCTTGGATTCCCTACACGAAGACAGGGAGAGCACATCATGAAGGGAGCTTTAGAGTTAGCTACATTCCTGGTTGTCCAGCATTCACTTCTGGAGTCTGTTAGAAGTTGAGAGTCAGTTCTTAATTCATTCCTTGAATTCAATTGCTCTTGTTGTTATTTGTTCAAATAGAATTTTGTGCTTGTGCTTCTGATTTGTGTTGAAAAGTTCTTTCGTCCATTCACCATCCTTACAAACCAAGTCTAGCAAACTCACCTTCTCTTATCCTTCCATTTTATCTTACACTTCGTTCCCATCCTTTATTTTCTTAAATCCAGGGTTAGAGAGATAAAGAGAGAGATTAAAAAAAATAGAATTAAAAAAAAAGAGTGAAAAACTATAGAGTGGCTAGTTTGAAAACCTCATTGAGGCAAATCGGGCAAAAGAAGAGAATAAAATCGATGAGAGAAGTCATCTTGTATTCCCATCCAACAGGCTGAGCAAAAGGAGAGAGTGTTGTCATGAAAGACCAAGTCCCATAATCTCTCTGAAGTGAACGCTCCTCATTAGAAATGCCGCAGCTTAACCAAATGTGCCGAGGACAGGGGGCTTCCGCCCAGCCTTCATTTCACCAACCACATTACCCTCGTCTTTTCATCCAATCTCGACCTACCACTTACTACCTAATATTTACATTTCTAGTCTTTTCCATTAAACCTTAACCTTTTCAAAAAATTACTTAGAGGTACCCTAACTTTTGAAGAACCAATTTTTTGGTACCCTAACTTTTCAAAACTAATTTTGGGTACCCTTACTTTTAGGATTAGAAATCACTAGGTGAATTTCTGGTGAAACTCCGATTGATTCAAATCATTTTCGTCCACAAAAACAAACGACATTTTCGTCCACAAATACACTTAATCAATTTCCCGCCTACAATTCACCGGTGAATTCAAATCATTGGCCGGAAATTCACCTAATTATTTCTAATTCTAAAAGTTAGGGTACGCCAAAATTAGTTTTTAAAAGTTGGGGTACCGGAAAAACATTTCACCAAAAGTTAGGGTACCCCTAAGTAATTTTTTGTAACATTTTCAAAACCCTTTCATTCATTAACCCGATCAAAAAGGTGTTCCATGACCAAGGAGAACAGGAGGCGACCCGTGAGGAAGTTCGAAAAAAAGATTCAAAAGAAAGGAGGTTCTAAAGAAAGGAGTTTTAAAAAAAAAACAAAGTAAAAGTGAAAAAAAAGGAGAAATAAAAAAAAGGTTGAGAAGGACAGCAAAAAAACAGAGAGAGAGATAGCAAAAAAAAGGAGAAAAGGAAGAACAAAAAAAAAAAAAAACGAAGGGGAAAAAGAGAAGAAGAAGGACAAGGGGGAGAATAAAAAACTAGAAGGTAGAAATAAGAGTCATGCACACTAGAATAATCCCATTGATCTCAAACCTTCACCTCATCATCCATACGCCTCATCAAACCTTTTACCCTTCAATAGCCTTCATACGCCTTCATAACCATCCATAACCTGCCTTCACAATCATCTTTCCGAACCATTAAGTCTTCCTCGAGGCACTACCCATCAAAGTTGTGCTTAAAGAACTACGATTGGCCTGATTCCACCTTGGATACGTAGGAAAACCTCTTCGAGGCCCGGCCTGATACTTTTCACTTTAGGGAGCATTCGTCGCTGAATAAACTGGTCTTTGAGAGAATAAAAAAAGAGAGAATAAAAGGCTAGTCTGAAAACCCACTTGGGCGGGCTAGGCAAAAGGAGAGGAAACCCTGGATTCCTATTACCATCGTTAACCCTCCATTTTCCATTTTCCTTTTGTCAAACTTGAATATCATTCCGTCACCCATGTCCCATCCTTTTCCCAAGAGATGATGTCTACCCCATTTGACCATCTCTTCACCATTTCGAGACACCATCATCCTTAAGTGTCTCCTTATCCCCATGTTCCAACCTTTTCCCAAGAGATGATGTTTATCCCAAGAGGTGATGTTTATCTCATTTGACCATCTCTCCTTTCTTTTTGAGGCACGTTCATTCTTAAGTGTCTCCACATCCCATTCATTAATAATACCTCTCCCATAATCTCTTTCACCTAACACTTTCTAACCAACCTTTTTAGCCTTTTCATCTCACCTCACCCGTTGAGAACTTTTCAGCTCAGTCATTATTGCAAGTATGAGGTTCTGTTCTTAATGCCGACTCTCATCATACCTGAGTGCGGCTAACTTCTCAACAAGAGCAAAAGCCATCCACATCAGATTAGCGACTAACTGGCGACACATGCAAATCACGAACATACTCGGAGATAAGCTACTCTAAACTGGGGGCTCACGCTACCTTTGTGACCATCGTTCCAGACATTTCACGGAGATAACTTCTAAGAGGGACACCTACTCCCTATTTTACAAGGTCCTGGGTCTTCATTCTCATTGGTGTCCTAATAGTGGTCTCGAAAGAAAAAAAGAAAAAAAGAAAAGAAAAAAGAAAAGAAAAAAAAAGAAAAAAAAAGAAAAAAAAAGAAAAAAAGAAAGAAGAGAGGCTAACTTGAAAACCTTTTGGGCAAGTTAGGCAAAAGGAGAGATCGAGACTCACAACTAAGGACATACCGACTTCCATCACTACAACATGGGAAGCAATGCCTCCTTCTATTCCATGGTCTCCGTGCATCATATCATCAGTCTTCACGAAACTGGGGGCTTGCAAATCTCTAAGGTGCTCTCCAAATCAGGACAAAGTCATCCAGAGTCTACATTAAGCTGGGGGCTTGCAAACCCTTAATATGTCCTCCTAAAGTAGAACATTATCATCAAGGGTCTACGCCAAACTGGGGGCTTGTCATACATAATCATAGATTTGCAAGCAATCGAGGTCATCTACGTGAGTATCCAAGAAGCACATCCTTCAGGCCTAGCACCTCCGCCATTTATCCTTGTCCCCTAGACCGAGATGTTCCTCATTCTGAATTTTCCTAAAATTCCCAACAAATGGCCTTGATTCTTAGGAAGTCATTGTCTTAGGAAAAGCATTGTCTAAAAAAAAAGAGTCATTGTCTTAGGAGATCATTGTCTTAGAAAGTCATTGTCTAAATAAAGAGTCGGGGGGTTACCTGCTGATAAGTCGTTTTTATATAGAGTTTTTAGGGCTCAAAACATATCAGTTTCATGCTTTTTATATCCAAAATGTAGTATTTTTATGTCAATTTCCATGATTTATACACTTGTTCGCGAGTTCGGTATGTTTTACTAGAATTGATGGAATTATATCAAAAAGTATGAAGAATTGGAGAAGAAATAACACAAAATTCAAAGAAATAAAAAAGGGAATTGAAGAAGAAGAAAAGGAGAAGAAGGAAAACGGCCCAGAAGCCACGGCCCAGCCCAACTCAAGGCGGAGGGACAAGACGCAGCCTGCGTTTTATAAACGCAGCCCGTGTCTCGTCCAGAAACTTCAGAAAACGGAAGAAGAGAAAACGCTACCCGCATTTTTGGGGCGCAGCCAGCGCTTCTTCACGGAAGTCTCACTAATTGGGCAAAACACAGCCTACGTTTTATAAACGCAGCCCGCGTTTTATGCCCTAATCCAGGCGTATAAAAGGGTTTTTCATACGCCGTTTTGAACGACTTTCAACGAGATTTTTTTACCCGACGTTTTTGAGAGCTTTGAGAAGAAATTTGAGAGTAGATTTAGATACTTTTTCTAGAATTATGTCCAAAACATTGTTATTAGATTAGGTTGTTACTTGTGATCGAAGAACATGAAAGAGATCGATTCCGCCAATTCGAACACGGTTATCTCTATTTTGCTTTATGTTTTCTTGTACTTGTTTAAATTTCGCAATGTTTATTTCTAGTATCATGAGTAGCTAATTTCTTTAGTTTGGGGGATAAACTCAATGTCTTTTGATTGAATTTGAATACAGTTTCGGTGTTAGGTTATCTTTTTATTCGTTTAATCTGCGTGCGATGTATGTCATGGTAATTAGACAATAGAACGACAGTTTGAGTCTTTACCTGGTCGTCGATTCTTGATAACAGAACGACAGTTTGAGTCTTGAATTGGAATGCGTAGATTAAATAGGTTTAGAAAATAGTTAGACATAATGATTCTTGCCTAGGGTCAATTTATAATTAGTTTTTATCTTTAATTTGACTAAATAGTTAGAAATAATATTTAGTTAAATTACTGTAACTCACCTAGGATCGAAAGATCGAAGTGATAAGGCATAGAAAGATAATAGACCCCGAATTATCTTATTACCTGCATCGGAATTGTAGACGATTCGATTGATTGACTAGAGTGGACTCCCCTGAACGCTTTTTAGTATCTGGTTAAACCCTAAAAATTTCAATTTTCCTAGTTCAGTTTAGAAAACCTTACCACACCCTTTGGATCGACCTAGCATTCTTTGTAGTAAACTAGTTCAGTGCGTGGTTGAACGCAAATCCCTAAGAGAGAACGATATTTTGGCGCCGTTGCCGGGGATTTGTTTCCCCAACTGGCATTGAATGAACGTGCTCTGGGTGACTAGGTTATTTAATTTCTGTTATTTTTCTTTATTTTTCTTTATTACGTTTCGTATTCTTGTTTTTGTCTTTTCTAGGTTTATGCAAAATGATTTCTCTTTTGGGTACGATCCCGAGATCGAACGCACACTTCGAGAGAGAAGGAAAAGAGCAAGGCTAGAGAAAGAATTTCAAGAAAACCAAGAAACAGACGAAGAAGAGCAGAAATCGGAATCGGAAAAGGAAGAAGAGATGGGAGAACAGCGACAGATGACATTCGGGCAGTATCTGTCTCCCAATGTCACTAATCCGCATTCAGCAATCAACGTTCCGACCATCCAAGCAAACGACTTCAAATTACGACAATCCTTGATCAACTTAGTATCCAAATCACCATTCCATGGATTGTCCAATGAAGACCCGGACCGACATCTTTGACTTTTTCGTCAAGCTTCTGACACTTACAAGGCCAACAACGTGTCGGAAGACGCCATCAAATTGCGTCTCTTTCCGTTTTTGTTGGAAGGCAAGGCGTGGGAGTGGCTCGATTCGCTTCCACCAAACTCTATCACGACATTCGATGAACTCGCCAGCACCTTTTTGGCGAAATATTTTCCTCCAAGCAAGTTCACCAGCAAAAGGAATCAGATTTCTACATTCATGCAAGAGTCGGATGAGTCACTATACGATGCTTGGGAGAGATTTAAGGACATTCTTCGACAATGTCCTCAGCATGGATTTGAATCCTGGGTTCCTGTCCAGTTCTTCTTCAATGGAGCGAATGAGTCGACGAGAGGAAGCATCCTCTTTGCAGCAGGAGGAGACTGTGCCTCAAATCACGAGTCTGATCGAGCATCTAGCGAACAACTCATATCAATGGTCTAAACCCCGCCAAAAGGCGGGAGGTAAGTTTAATGTTCATGCAATTTCTTTATTTTCGTCTAAACTTGATTCTTTAACGCAAAAAATGGACCGATTGAGTTTGCCACCAAACCCTCCGACCTGCAATGTCTGTCAGTCGACCGAACACGAAACTTTTACTTGCCCTACAGGTGGAGTTAGTAATGAACAAGTCCAACAGGCCAACTATGTTGGCAACTAAAGACACAACTATGATATGAATTCCAATACTTACCATCCTGGACTTAGAAACCACCCAAATTTTTCCTACAGGAATGACAATCCTACTGGTCCTCTTCAAGGACAAGGACAAGGACAGCAAAAGTATGTTCCCCCACCTCAAAGACCACCTCAACAAGGCCCTCCTCGAAAATCTAACTTAGAAACCTTGATGGAAAGCCTTGTCGCCGGACAACAGAACAGGAAAATGTCATAAAAGACTTGATGCAAAAGGTGGAGGCTTTAGCAACCCATAATAAGATTTTAGAAAATCAGATCGCTAATTCAGCTACTCCTTCTACGAGTTTACCACCTCAACCTGTTCCTAATCCGAATGCTCAATGTAACGCTATAACTTGTGAGGAGGCGAACCTTGAGCGTGAACCTTTAGGAGAACATATTTTTCATGGTATAGTCGAGACCTACCTTAAACCAGAACCGTTAGAGGGAATTAAAACTCCCTCAATTATACCTAAAAAGGAAGACCTAAGCGACTTTAGGATACCTGTTCAGTTAGATGGCAAACCCATCAAGTATGCATTATGTGACACAGGATCCGAGGTGAATGTTTTGCATAAGTCTTACCTAAGGAAATATGAACATAGGGAATTAAGGGTGACTGATAAGATTCTTCGTCTTGCAGATAAGACCCCTAGGAAACCTCTAGGAATCTTATATGACAATCCCCTCCAAATAGGGGAACATGTTTTTCCTGTTGATTTCTTGATTTTAGATACAGGAGAAGATCCAGAACCAGAGATTATTCTAGGGAGGTCTCAATGTCTTTCCTTTCAGATGTCAATTGTAAGATGGATATGAGGAAATGAACGATGATCATCGAGCTAGGAAAGTCGATGACGAAGTATGAAGTACGAAGAGGCAAGTTAATTCAGAAGAAAGTTTCAAAGATAATTCACGATGATGGTGATCCGGTTCCAAAATGAATCAAGGACCCCGACGAGTAGGGTCCGTAACGTTGAGCTAATGACGTTAAACAAAGCAACTCCGGGGAGGTACACTATTATCTGAAATTTACTCCTCCCCACATTTTTAATTATTCAGCACTTTTATTTTTAAATTTTTACTTTTTAACGTAATTTTTAATTTTGAAGTTTACTAATGTTTTTCTTTTAGTGTGTACAGAAAAAGATGAAAATTTGAGGAATTTATGGCTTTTAAAATAATTATTTTAACCTAACGAATTTTATGTTGATAGATGTTTGTTAGGATTTTTGGTATGTCAAATTGTAGGGAAAATAAGGAGCAAACAAAGAAAAGAGGAGAAAACAAGTCAAAAAGTTGCAAAAACAGGAATAGCAGCATCAGGTAGGAAAACGCAGCCAGCGTTTTCCAGGCGCTGGCTGCGTCCCAGACAGAAAGTTTGGCCGCCTGATTTTTACAAAACGCAGGCCGCATTTCGAAAACGCAGGCCACGTTTTCCAATTTTTCCAGAAAATTTTGCCCGCTTCTTCAATTGCTCGGCTTCCTCTTTTTTTCTTTTCAAACACAATACTCCCAGCTTTTGCCCTAACATTCGACGACCCCCTCTCCTCCAAACGCCACCCGCGCCTCCCACAACCACCACTCCCGCCGTCCTTCTCGCCGGCGCCGACCACCACAAACACCCTCACCTCTCTTTTCTCTCTCACTTCCTCTCACTTGCACTCTCCAACTTAGAATTTTCAATTTCTATCCCTCTTCCCTCTTCAACTCAAGGTATGGAATTTTCAAATCTTTGTCTTGATTCTTTGATTATATACTTCATTCTTGGTATTAATTTGGCTGAATGCTTGAGATTATTGAGTAATTTGTTCAAATTATATCATGTATCATGCCCTAAATTAGGATTTCTTGATTTAGGTTTGATTTATGAATGAACTCTTGATTAGGGCTTGGTAGAGTTGTTTGATCTTTGATCTTTTTGTTCCAAAATTGAGAGGATTGTGTTGTTGGATGCGTTAAGAGTGCAATGTGATGTTGAAATTGAGAAATTTAGGTCTAGGTTTTGGTTGTGATTAAGTTGTGGTGTTATACTCTGTTTTTTATGAGAATTTAGGTTAAATTTATCTTGATTTCAATCCCTAGTATCAAATAAGCATGGGGGGATTGATAGTACTAATCTTTGCATTATGATCATGCTTATTTGATACCTAGGATTTACCTTGGTTATTTTACTGATTTGTGAAGTATTTTAGATGGTTAGAACTAAGAATCCTAGCTTCTCCGAATCACCGGGTGACAACAATGAAGCCAGAGGCAGCCGGAAGCGCAAAGCTATGGCGGCGGAGAAAGGAAAGCAAAAGGCCGCACCCTCCAAGGACTCTAATAACCCAATCCCCTTCAACTTTGAAGGGGAATCCAAGAAAAGGTATGAATCTCTTTCCCAAAGAGCCATCGTCCCAACTAAATACATGCATGAACCTTTCCTGCGTAGTTGTGGTATGCTGGATGATGTTGATTGGATGTTAGGCCGTTGTCACATGACCAACATAGCTAAGTTAGGTGAACCGACCTATAGGCGATCACCCTTGAGTTTCTATCGACCTTAGTTTGAACCTTCAGGGAAGGGATGGGGTTATCCGTTTCCGACTTTTGGGGGTAGAGAGGACCATGACCGTGTCCGAGTTTTCCCGTGCCTTTGGCCTTTCTGAACGGACATGCAGGAGTTCATTCCTTATACCCGTAGATTGGGATGGTAAGGGCTTCTTTTTCAGAATCTCAGGTTTTGATGATTGGGACCCTAGCAACACCCCTACGACCAAACTTAGAAACCCCGTGATGAGGTATGTCCACCGCATACTCTCATGCGGCATTTTCGGGAGGCCCGGTAGCTCAAACAAAGCTACCCGGGCTGATGGCTATATGTTATACTCCATGTTGGATGCCGACACTCGTGCCGACCCCGCAGCTATGTTAGCTCCCCATCTTTCTAGCGTCGCCACCTCAACCAACAAGGGCATTGCCATAGGGGGCTATATTACTCACCTTGCACGCCAATTTGGCTTTAGGCCACCTAGGAATCCCACTGACCTAGTCCAGGGTAGTTTATTCTTGGATAGGGACCAGTGTAATTACTTTGGCTTGTGTAAGTTTGATAAGGACTCGCGTTGCCTTTGGATCTATCCCAACAACGCTAGATTCCTTGTGCCTAACCCCCACACCTCACCCCAAGTGGATGAGAACTTGATGTAGATGCCTCCTTTCCCCGAGTTTGACCCTGAACCTGAACCTGAAATTCACCTTGACCCTCAACCCGAACAGCCCCAATTAGACTATGAGGCACCCTTTCGCGACCTCCAAACCTTCATTGACCGGACCGAACACCGAGTCAACGAGTTGAGAGATAGTTTTGTTGAGTATAGGGCTCAGACTGACCTTCGTTTCGACCACCTCGACGAGTCGATTGCTAACCTTGCCGGCCTCATTCAGGCCATGTTCGATCGACCATCTCCACCACCAGGACCGAGCCATACTAGCTCTCCCCCACCGACTGAGGACCCTTGATCCTTTACTTGACCTTACCCTTCGTCGTTGTCTTCTGCATTGAGGACAATGCAACGTTTAAGCATTGGGGGGGGGGGGTTGAATATTCTGTGAATATTTATCTTATTTCTCTGTTTTTCGTTTATTTTTCTAGTATTTTCA
Organism: Portulaca oleracea; assembly: GCA_029582165.1. Lineage (NCBI taxonomy): Eukaryota > Viridiplantae > Streptophyta > Magnoliopsida > Caryophyllales > Portulacaceae > Portulaca > Portulaca oleracea. Next base: position 28,123,152 of record CM055889.1, on the reverse strand, counting down.
TCTTTCTTTTTCTTGTTTCATACTTATTTTTCAGTTTTTAGTGTGATTTTTCTTGTTTTTGTGTGTTTCTTTTATTTGCTTGTTCTTAGTTTAGTGTGTCTTCTAGTTTTTAGTTTGATTGTTTTGATTTATTTGAGCTTTTAGTTGTGTGTTCTTTAGTTGTTCTTTGTTTTTCTTTCTAGTTTTTCTTAAGTCTTACTTTCAAGTTTTTTTTAGGATTGCATTCACCTAGGTTACATTAGTTAGTAGCATGTAGATTCTTCCTTTATTTCTTTTCTTAATTTGGTTCTTTTTCTTTCTTTTGCATTCATTTTACTCAAAAACCCTAAAAATCAGAAAATTAGAGGAAAAAAAAGACCAAAAAATTTTTAAAAAAACCCAAAAAAATATAGGATAGGACTAGGATTAAAACCGGAAACACCTTCGGTGATGATTTATAAACCCTTCTTACTTTCCGTTTAACTTGCTTCGCTTAGAAAAGTCTGGATGAGTTTTAAAAAGTTTTTGAAACCTTTTCCTTCAACTCTTCTGCTTTTGAGTCAAGTTATGAAAGCTGCATTTGACTACTTTGACTAGCTTAGAAAGTATAAATGTGCGTGCTGCAAATCTTTGGGCTAAGTTTAGTTGAATGAGCCCCGTCCCGTGAGTCCACATTGCCTAAACTTTTGAATTGATCACTTTTATCAATTCCATGATTCCCTGAGTGACTCCACCATTAGTTGCATCTCTAGAACTTGCTTTGCATCTTGCTTGAGACTACATATTTGCATTCCACGCTGTGACAAAGTGATTAAGGCATTCATTTTATTTTGTTAAGCTACATTGCCAAATAGCCTACCCTACATTATATTTACCGTTCTTTTTGCCCTGCCTAGCCTTTGTTTACCCTTCTTTCATGATTGAACCGTGACAATACAAGCCTTGGCCTCTGATATCCAGTGTCCCTCTGCCTTTCTTGATTGGATGAGAGTTTATCGTTTTTTTTGGAAGAAACAGTTGGTTTGGCGTGTTTGTGAGCAAAATATGAAGTATGGAGGAATTGTGCTTATTGTTTCGAATTGGGAAAATCTGAAAGTCCCGTATTTTGAATGATGATGTTTGGTTATGTTATTCATATATTATATCAAGGTCGAAGTTGTAGTTTCACAATTTTCTTCTCCCCGATCACTCACTAAAAGAAAAAAAAAGAAGTAAATAAAAAAAGATGAGAAAAAGAGTTCCAAAAAAGAAAACGGTGATTAGGGAGATTCAATTTAAAGTTATGAAAACTTTGACTTGGTTGTATTCAGTTGAGATGTTTGATATTGTTGAGGGAGAAAGGTGAAATTCCTTGCATACATTAAGCAAGAAGGAGAGTTTAGAGTGTTTTATTCATTGAAAATCAATCCAAGCATGGCTCTTAACTCCTCATTCCCAAATTTTACTGCTCCTTACCCTTAACCTAATCCCCGTTACAACCAGGAAAAGTCCTTTTGATTGTCACTTGTGCATTGCATTCCAGTAGTGGAGAGCGAGGTTCTTACCAAGTTTATGGTAGTTTGTTTCTATTGGTTTGAGTATGAGAAAACCTACATACATATTCATAATTGAGTGATTGAGTGTTTATTCCTTCCTATATGAGGTTTACTCTTTTTGACTGACTTACGTCCATAACCAACCGCGTACATTTGCATTATTCTTAAGTCTGTTGGCAGGTTTATGCTTCTTAAGTACTTGTTCTCTCCTTTTGGTTTCGAAAATTTCTTCCTATCTACTTCGAACTGAGTTTTGATCTTTTCCAGACTAATCTTTGTGCTTGCTTGTTGAATTGATGTGTTAGAATTGTTAGCCTGAGGGGGTGTTAAAATTTTGTTTTTGTAATCCTATCAAAAACTCTTTCCACTACTTTTTCTTCTTAGCTTCTGTTTCTCCTATTTGAGCCCTAATCCTCCTATTTTCAATTTTTACTTGCTTGGGGACAAGCAAGAGCTAAGCATGGGGGGATTTGATAAGTCGTTTTTATATAGAGTTTTTAGGGCTCAAAACATATCGGTTTCGTGCTTTTTGTATCCAAAATGTAGTATTTTTATGTCAATTTCCGTGATTTATACACTTGTTCGCGAGTTCGGTATGTCTTACAGGAATTGATGGAATTATATCAAAAAGCATGAAAAATTGGAGAAGAAATAGCATAAAATTCAAAGAAATAAAAAAGGGAATTGAAGAAGAAGAAAAGGAGAAGAAGGAAAACGGCCCAGAAGCCACGGCCCAGCCCAACTCAAGGCGGAGAGACAAGACACAGCCTGCGTTTTATAAACGCATCCCACGTCTTGTCCAGAAACTTCAGAAAACGGAAGAAGAGAAAACGTTACCCGCGTTTTTGGGGCGCAGCCAACGCTTCTTCATGGAAGTCTCACTAATTGGGCAAAACACAGCCTGCGTTTTATAAATGCAACCCGCGTATTATGCCCTAATCCAGGCGTATAAAAGAGTTTTTTATACGCCGTTTTGAACGACTTTCAACGAGATTTTTTTACTCGACATTTTTGAGAGCTCTGAGAAGAAATTTGAGAGTAGATTTAGATACTTTTTCTAGAATTATGTCCAAAACATTGTTATTAGATTAGGTTGTTACTTGTGATCGAAGAACACGAAAGAGATCGATTCGGGTGACACGAAGAGATCGATTCCGCCAATTCGAACACGGTTATCTCTATTTTCCTTTTATGTTTTCTTGTTCTTGTTTAAATTTCGCAATGTTTATTTCTAGTATCATGAGTAGCTAATTTCTTTAGTTTGGGGGATAAACTCAATGTCTTTTGATTGAATTTGAATACAGTTTCGGTGTTAGGTTATCTTTTTATTCGTTTAATCTGCGTGCGATGTATGTCATGGTAATTAGACAGTAGAACGACAGTTTGAGTCTTTACCTGGTCGTAGATTCTTAACAACAGAACGACAGTTTGAGTCTTGAATTGGATTGCATAGATTAAATAGGTCTAGAAAATAGTTAGACATAATGATTCTTGCCTAGGGTCAATTTATAATCAGTTTTTATCTTTAATTTGACTAAATAGTTAGAAATAATATTTAGTTAAATTACTATAACTCACCTAGGATCGAAAGATCGAAGTGATAAGGCATAGAAAGATAATAGACCCCGAATTATCTTATTACTTGCACCGGAATTGTAGACGATTCGATTGATTGACTAGAGTGGACTCCCCTGAACGCTTTTTAGTATCTGGTTAAACCCTAACAATTTCAGTTTTCCTAGTTCAGTTTAGAAAACCTTACCACACCCTTTGGATCGACCTAGCATTCTTTGTAGTAAACTAGTTCAGTGCGTGGTTGAACACAAATCCCTGAGAGAGAACGATATTTTATTACTACACAGACCCGTACACTTGCGGTACACAGACACCTATTAGTTTTAGGTCTGTCACCTGCATATAGAATTACATGTTTAGAATAATAAAGCGTCATGTGTGTGTTATGTCTAAGCATAATAGGCTTGCATTGCATCCATCAGTTGGGTCAGAGTCACATTGAGTAAGTTTATCATGCATAGAGTCAATCTGACATGCATAAAGTCCATAGTCATGCATAAGTGCATAAGTGCATAAATACTTGTGTCAAAAAAAAAATTCATTGTTTGTGTAAGAGTCTAGTAGACTAGTTGCATGCATACCTGCATATCAAAAAAAAAAGGAAAAGAAATGCCACATCGCTGCTCCAGAACGCAACACTGGGGGCTGTTAAGCCCGTAGGCCATCTCATTCAGACTAGTCAACATGATTTCTTATCACTAAGAGCAAGATTGGAGCAACCTCTAATCCAACTCTAGCAAGTTAAGCTAGCATCCAATCAAGTCATAAATCGATTATCCGACACGAAGGACAAAATCTTCATCATCCGCCATACATGAATGGCGACTGTCTGACACGAAGGACAGAATCTTCATCATCCGCTAGAAGGCAATTATCCAACACGAAGGACAAAATCTTTCTCAGCCAGACATGAATGGCAATTGTCCGACACGAAGGAGAACATCCTCTTCAGCCAAACACGAATGGCACCTGTCCAACACGAAGGGCTGATTCTTCACATGACTGATACGGATCGGCGACCGGGCGAAATTCAAGAATCCATGTTCACCCAGTGGAATTCCAAACTCATGCAACCATGAGCAAAGAAGATGTTGGCGTCTATGCACTTAATACAAAATTTGAAGTATCATTTACTTTGAATTCAACTTAAAGTGCTGAAACAAGCAGTAGTATGCAAGTCGTTTCAACAACATGCTATAAAAATAAGCTTGTAGAAGAAATAAAGCATACCGAGGAACAAGATCAGAAGAAGCCATCACTTCTCAATAAAAGCCAAGAATACAAAAAAGATGAAAATCCAAAAAACAAGAAGAAGGCCAAGAAGAAGCTCTAATTTGTAATCACAAGAGTTCGATTCACACAGCCACATGTCATGCCCTCATTTGCTTAGGCTTAAGTCTGATCAGCCTTGGGGCTATCTACAATAATTGCAAACAAGTTGGTCTCCTGCATGGCATGCAAAAGCTGGAGTGAATGCAAAGATTCCTCTCTTCTTTCTAGTGTCCGGTCGGCCTAGAGAAAGAAGGAGCCTTTGTCTTTTTTCCATGCTTGTTGCTAAGGGCTCGAGTGAATGCAAGGATTCCTCTCTTTTCTAGTGTCCGGCCGGCCTAGGGAAAGAAGGAGCCTTTGTCTTTTCTCCATGTTTGTTTCCAAAAGTTCAAGCTTACATATTTTCAAGGAGGAGCACGGCTAGGTGTGCTTAATTGGGAGGGGTGGTCTTCTCAAGAAAAGTACACTAAGTTCCCAAATAAGGGCATTTTCCCAATGATCATGCTGCCATAATCTGAGGAAAATAAAAGCCATCGACATCGCGATCGATGAGGTCTCCAGGCATTGAATTGCCATTGAAAACCAAAATCAGGGCCACCGGTAGAGTTCGGTGCAGTCTCAGAGACAAGAATCGTTGACATCAGGTTCGACGAAATCTCAGGAATAAGAGCCACTGGCATCGCGTCCAAAGAAGTCCCATCGGCATTGAATTGCCATCATCATTATTATTAACGACTTCCAGCCTCATGTCTGGTTAGTCTCGGCAGTTGGCTTCGCGTCCAGTTTGTCATCATCATCTTCACAAACCCAAAAACAGGGTAGCCCATCGGCGTAATTCCCAATCAGCATCAGAGCCACCGGCAGAGTTTCGATGAAGTCTCAACAACCAGGGCCGTCGACAGAGTTTCGATGTAGTCCCAATCCTGAGCCATCGACAGAGTTTCGGTGCAGTCTCAACCCCCAGGGCCATCGACATCGCGATCGGTGAAGTCCCTCGGCATTGAACATACCAGCAATCATCAACATCGACACCGGGAATGATTGGAACCGACACTAAGAAAGACCAGAAAATCAACCCCAAGAGCCATCGGCATCATGACTGATAAAGTCTCTTTAGCGAGTAGAGCATCATTCTTGCTCGAGATCACCGATCGGCGCAAGTTCGCCAACCGCGACACAGGACCTAGCTTCCAAGTGTCAGCCCACATCTTCAAGTAGGATGCCATCAAACGTCTGACATCATGTCAAGTAGGATGTCATCACACGTCCGAGATCATCTCAAGTAGAGCATCATTCTTGCTCAAGATCACCGATCGGCGCAAGTTCGCCAACCGCGATGCGGGATTCATCTTCCAAGCATCACTCCACGCTTTGCACTCGACAAAGTCATATCCTCAGGCTTTGCATACCAAAGTCATATCCTCAACCCATGTCAATCAAATCAAGACTACTTTGATTCTCTTCCTATCTTCGGACTCAATCAAAGTGGGGGCTCCTGTAGACACCGGGATTTTGACGCATAAAACGATATAAAAAGAAGAGCGGAAGGAATAAAAAAGATTTAATAAATACATGCATTTTACATGTATTTATTCACCTAAGGTCACATGCATGATCACATGTGGTCCATCCTAGCTACATGCACATTTTTTATATAAAAATGGAGCCATGTAAACCCTAAAAGCAAGCACTAGAGGTTGTGAGATCGAATCCTCACAAAAGCACTCAAAAACACTCTCAAAAGCTAAATAATATATGCTCTCTCCGTCCAGTGTGATGCTGCATTTCCCTAGGCAGATTGGTTTCACACTCCACCGTCCATGCATACATGGATGAAGCTAGTGACTCCCCCCTGGCGTAGTGGCCGACCGGCCTACACACACCAACCACACGTGGTCAATTGACCACGTGATGTCGTGCTCACCCCCCTACTGCCTTAGTGTTTTGTGCCTAGCCGGAGATTACTATGTGTGTGCATGCATGCATATGTATCTCTACTCCCTCATTCTACTATAAATACCTCCTCTCTTGAAGCTAAACTCACTCATCAAATCATCCTTTCTCCCTCTTTACTCAATCGTCACTTCATCTCATTCTCATACACTCACCAATTCACTCTTAATTCTCTTATCATCCATCTCCCTAATCTCCACTTCTTGTACTTTCATATTCATCTCTCTTATCATCCTAGTCTATCATCTTTCTTATCACCATTATCTTTCTAATCTTTCCATCACAAAAAGCCTAAACACATATCCTATTCTATCCATCCAAAACTCCACAAAAAACCCTAGCCTAAACACATCCTAAAAACTACAAAAAGAGCCTTATTATTCCCCTCTTATCACCCTTTTCTTATCATCTTTTCCCCACCTTTTTTCTGTTATTATCTTAGCATTTGGAGAGGAAAGTTTCAAGGCATCAAAGAGGATTCATCAAGCATTCAAAGGCTAGGCAAGGGCTTTTTCCCATAAAGTAGTAATGTAAGCTCTTAAGTGTTCTTCTTTTCTTGTAAATAAGTGTATATTTGTACTTTTTTATCTTATATATTTCATTCTTGTTGCATGATTCAATGAAGAATTTTATAAAGTATTCGATGCAACTTTAGGGTTTTTCTTTCTTATATTTCTAAATAATATTTGCATAAATTTCTTTCTTCCGAGCCTAACATTTAAATGAGTAAATTGGGTTAAATTTAGAAGAGTTTGGAACAAGTGGATGTTCACTCTTAAAGATTTAATTCAAGGACTCATAAAATGCACAAGTAAAGGGAAAGTGATTTCACAAAATATTATTCATGAAATACAAGTTTGATTTCCTTAAAGAGTTTTTCAAAGGTTAAACCCCAGCACAAATCACCGAATCACACCCCCAATCCAAACATTGACGTTTACAATCATTCACGGTGGGGAATGAGTTGCTCCTCGAGACATTCACAATCATTCTCTTTCAAAATTTCTTCTTTTTGTTCTTCCTTCAACTCCTCATCCAACACCTTCTCTTCTACACCCTTTGCTTCATCAACCACCACTCCCTCATCCTCATTTATCTCCACCTCATTCTCTCCTTTTCCCTCTAAAATACTCTCCTCCACCCAAGAGGGTTCATCCACCTCTTCCCCACTCCTCAAATCAACAGAGTTTACTTGCACCACCGGGGTAGGTAGAGGTTGGATAAGAATAGATTTAGGAGTGTACTCTTGGTGAGCAAATTGGGCATATTTGGTTTTCAAGACTTGCTAGGCGAGCCTTTTCATTTTCTTGATTTTCTACGATCTGCTTCAACAATCTCTCTATGGTAGATTCTTGAGGTGGTTGGAATTCATGAAGTTAAGGGATAGGTTGGTGATAGGTAGGTTGCCAAACAAGTTGGTCTTGGTAACTGGGAGAAATGTGTTGGAGTGTTTTGGGTAAAATCATGAGTTTCATGGGAAATCCCCAATTGATTGGTCATTCCTTCAAATGCCTTTTTCTGCTGCATCTCTAGGACAGTAGCCATGAGAAGTTTGATAGTAGGGTCGGTCTCCAAAGATGAACCTCCACCTCTTGAGCGGTTACCTCCCAAATCGGGAGCATATTGAGTAAGCTCATGAAGGAATATGTTAGCCTTCTTCGCGGTCTTCTTTAAAAACGTTCCTCCGGATGCGATGTCTATTGATTCTTTGAGAGAATCAAAGAGTCAACAATAGAAGTGTGGAAGTAGCATCCAATTAGGTAAATTGCGATGTGGACACTGTTGTTGGAGACCTTTGAATCTCCCGCAAGCTTCAAAAAGTGTTTCTCCAGGTTCTTGCTTGAAGTTCATAATAGCTTGCCGAGGTCTACAGGTTTCCTTGGCGGGAAGAATCTTTGATGAAAATCTCTCTTGAGAACCTCCCATGAAGAATAAGATCCAGGTGGACATATATCAAGCCACATCTCAGTTTCCCCGTCAAAGTTAGAGGAAAGAACTTCAACTTTAAATATTCCGAAGATATCCCAGGCATATGCATGAAACTGATACGCTTTTCAAATTTCTCCATATGAGCAAAGGACTCTCGAAAATATCTCCATGAAAACGGGTTACTTTCAAAAACTTCAAGAAGACACGACTTGAATTCGAACACTGTGTCTGGTGGTAATGGTGGTAAAGTGATCGGGTTGCCTCCCGTACCCGAAGATGGAACGACATATGATAGAAGGGTACGGGGTGAATCAGCTTGAACTTCACCCATTAGGACTCGAAGCCTCCTACGATGCTCGATAGGACATTAAGGCGAACCTACATGCACCAACAACAACGAAAAGAAGCATCAAATTCATTGGGATTGGGACAAACTAATTTCTAGCGTGAAAGCAATCTCAAACAACCTATAACCAAGAAACTAGAACTAGGGACGCTCGCTCCCCGGCAACGGCGCCATTTTGTGGACAGTTAGTTAGTGTCAACCAGTTTTTTTATCGTTCTTCTCAGGGAGCGAGGGGCCTTGGTCATAGAATCTAGGTCGAGGTTAGGTCTAAGATTGCTAAAGCAAGGAAACAAGTTGAAAGGGGTGATCACAAAGCAGCAAAATAAACTAAGGTCGGGTCAAGATGAGACAATGGGCTTAGAAGGCCTTTCGGGATGTAAACGGGAACAAGGAGATGGGTTTTACAACAAGAGAGCAAAAACGAGGGAGAATCAAGTGGCAATTCCGTTAGAAAACACCCACCGGGCTTCCTCTCTCGAGGATAGTCCGGATTAACTACCTCAAAGTCCACCACGGACCCAGAGAGTTAATGAAACGGAATTCCCTAGTTAACCTCCTTCCACTTTAATCCAACCTTGATTGAATCTTCCAATCTTGAATACAATCCACAATCCACCAAACCCTAGATTAAACAAAGCTAAATTACTCTAATCCAATCATAATCTCTTTCTAAAACTTAATAAGAACTAAAAATGGTAGAGTCCAAAAGCCCTCACTAAAATCGTCACTTAGGGTATATATACAAGGCCAGTTTGTTACATAAAACACTGCCGTTTTGGCCGAGAAATATGCTAAAATCCAGTAGGTCGCGGGCGCGACCTAATTGGTGGCGGGGGTGACCGAGAGAAAAGTGCCAGGCGATTCGGTCTCAGCTGGGTCGGGTGCGACTCTCCGCTGGCGGATGGAGTGATCGGTGTCTGCAGATAATGGCGACACATTGCGGTGGCGGCCCCTACAGCGCCAGAGCGGGTGTCACCTCCGGTGTAGCAGGTGCGACGCCCTCCTGCTTCCTTCCCCTGTCTTCATTCCATGGCTGTAACGCCCGTTACAAGGGTTGTAGAGGGTGTTACACCTCTGTCTTGCTTCAAACATGGGGGAAAATGTTCCCGGGTCAACTCTACTTTACTCCTTGGCTCGGCTTGGCTCAGGAAATCGCTCGGGATTCCCTAAAAAGCCTCAATTTAACCCTTATTCCTTGCATTTGCTCCAAAAGTGCGAAAACCTGCAAAATAATTAGAAAGCTAATAAAAATTATGAAAAAACCTTGGAATCAAGCAAAAATAGCAAGCCGAAAGACGTTATTTAGGCCTAAAACCGGGCCTAAACACTGTTGTAGAGGGCTCCTACATTGGATACTTCCCACTTAGAATTCGTCCTGGAGAGGCGTGTTCCAGAGTTGAAGGTCGGCCGAAGCTTGTTTGTTTTAGAGACCCTCAAGGAAATAACTTAGCCTCAATTATGTGTTTTTTTTCCTGTTTTATGGGTTTGGGTAGATTAGGTGAAATCCTATGGGATAGTATTTCGTCCACCCTTAATCTTGTAGGCCTAGTTCGGAATTGGTCCCACCCCCATCAAAACCCATCAATGCATGGTATCAAAGCCGCAGGTAGCATGTTGTAGCTTTATCGCCTTCTGTATGTGATTCAATCGTTGTTTCATTTATATTAGGTTGCTAGATTTAACTCATTAATTCCCTAAAGTTTTCATCTTGATGGATTTTCATATATTGAGCTATGAATGAACGTGAGAACCACATGTCAGCGATTGAAGAAACCATCACCATCAATATGGGGATGCCTGAAACTCCCCGCGAAATGAAAATTGGCAAATCATTAACCCAAGGGGAGCAACAGGAGTTCTCCGCTCTCTTGAGAGAGTTTATCGACGTTTTCGCTTGGTCTTATGAGAATATGCCTGGGGTTGACCGGGAGATCGTCGAGCATGCCATGCCCCTTTATCTGGATGCTAAGCCTGTCCAGCAGCGTCCACGCAAAATTAAGAATGAATGGTCCGATAATATCCATGATGAGGTTCGGAAACAGTTAAAGGCTAAGTTCATCAGAATTGTAGAGTTTCCATAATGGGTAGCCAATATTGTCCCCGTACCAAAGAAAGATTGGAAGGTATGGATGTGCGTTGATTTTAGGGACTTGAACAAGGCTAGCCCGAAGGATTGTTTTCCTTTGCCACACATCGATGTCCTGGTTGATCATACCTGTGGTCATGAACTCCTGTTATTAACGGATGGGTATGACGGTTACAACCATACCAAAATGGCTGAAGAAATGATGGAGACCATTCAGCAAGTCCAACAGCAGTTCAAGCATCACCAACAAGTTCAGACCAGGAGATGGGAGATGATTCAACCACAGCAGCAGCGCGAGCAGTTTCTACATCATCTTCATCACCCAAGGAGGTTACAGCAGCACCCTCAGCAGCAGCATTGCCAGCAGTTGGCCTTACTGTGTCAAACTCAGCAGTTGTTGGAGCAATTCCAGCAAAAACAGTAGGCTTCCATTCTCAACAACAGATCAAGGTTACTTAAGCACCCACCAGCCCACCAACATCATCCATCCTGGCTTGCTATGCCTTAGAAAGGCAAGTCCTGGCCAGCACAACCACCCATCCCACTAGCATTGACCACCCAGGTCAAATCCAGTTCCCAACGACATCAGTCCAAGCAGGCATCTTTCTCAATTCTGTATCTTTGGATTGAGTGAGATTCAGCAAAGATTCCCCAGGAGAATTTTGTTCCTTGTCATTGTAGACGCTGAATTTTGTATCAGTATTTTTAGTGCCAGTTTTAGAAAATAGGCTAACCGATAAATGGCACGCAAGCCTCTTTCCACCGAAAACTCCAAAAAATATACAAAGCCCAAATGCCGGGAACTCGGCTCAACACCACGAGAACCCGTCTGTTCAGTGGGAGCTCAGCTCCGCCCACAGGAACCCGTCTGGTTCGATGGCCGGAGCTCGGCTCGCCACAGAACCCGCGTCTGGGTTCCTGGGCCCGAGGCCCGTTTTCCTTCCAGGAACCCGTCTGGGTTTCCTGTTGATTCCCACGGCGCCGCGGCTTAACCTAGCCTCCAAACCCTAAACCTAAACCTAATTCCCCCCCTATAAATACCCACCATTCATCACCCACAAAAATGCACCTAATATACTAGGAGTATTGACACTAGTATATTCTTTCTCTCTTCTCCCTCCATTGCGTGCTTTATTTTAAAGGTTAGCGTAGTTTTTTTGTATTTTTGTACATAATATAATCCTACGTGTTCTTGTATCTTTTCTTTTCTTTTATTGCATGACATTAATGATAAATCTATGAAATTCATTCAATTCCTCCCCTTTTTCAAATCACGCTTTAATTTAATTCTAGTAGAGTCTATTCGTTTGAATAGGCGGGTTTGATGATTTTATCGTCAAATTCGTAACCTTACCCGAATCCGTCTTTGGATTCGTAGGGTCGAGTCTCTTTTTCAATGGTTTGTTGTTTTATCCTTAAATTCAATCGACTCTAACTTTTACTTCTCCGAAAACTTTTTGAAATCGACCACGACCAGGCAATTCGTCTTGTATTTATCCCGAGCCAGAGGCAGGAACCCAGACGGGTTCCTAGCCCCTTTTCTTCTCTTTTGTTTCTTTAAGAACCCGTCTGGGTTTTGTTCTGTTTTCTTTCTTTTTTTTTTTCGTTTCGCTTTCATGGAACTCAGACGGGTTTCCGTCGAGTTTCCTTTTTTTCTTTCGTTTTCTTTTCTTTTTTCTTTTTTTATCTCTTCTTTAAAATCGAGTTTCGGGATAAATCAATTTGTCAATTAAAAGCATCCTTAAAAGTTCAACCTTAATTAAGGATAAGCAATCCTAGTCGGCTCCCAATTTAAAAAAAGAGAACATCCTCTTTTGAGTAGCGCCGCGAAAAGATCGGCAGATTTTTTCGGGGTCTACAGATTGGCGACTCCACTGGGGACTTAAACTTAAAAGAGGGTAAAACTTGAAAGGGTTGAATTTTAGTGTTTTTGTAAAAAAGGGAGGAATTAATTTATTTTATATTTTTATCATGTTTTTTTTTTAGGCATATTGCATCCAGGCTACTCTTGGGCCTTATGGCTGGGGAGCACAAAAGCGTTGGTAGGTTCTAAAACTAGGATTACCCTCTGAGAGCGGTCAGTCACTACTTGTGGGATGCACTTACATACCCAAGCCTTTGACTCATCCTCTCCCCGTGTTACACTCTAAGGGTTTCCCTGAAATCCCGAAGAGCAACACCCCACACATCGCTTCCTACGTACGTAGGGGGAATGCACCAGGGCGAGAACATGCGGTACCTTATCTCCTATACCTAGAAAACCCTAAACCTAGAGTCATGGTTAGGTTAATCCCGCATTTGTATGCTATGTGATTTTATTTTAGAATCCATGTATAAGTTGTAAAGTTTTATTTTTGTATAGGTTGTAGAATTTTATTTTTTGTAAAGAGCTCATGTATATGCTGTAAATTTTTAGTTTGTAAAGAGTTTCGAGTCCATGTATATGTTGTATAGTTTTATTTCGTAAAAGAGTTTCAAGACTATGTATGTTACGTAGTTTCATCTTGTAAAGAGTTTAAGAGTCCGGTTATAAAGAGTCTTCGGGCCCGAGTATTCAACCTTTTTCATGAGTCGGGAGTCATTCTAGTTCGCATAGGAACACGCAAGAGCAGACTAGACACCAGGAACCCAGACGGGTTTCTGGCCTGCCAAGTCCGGCCCATCTGTATTGGTGATCGTGCAGGCCTGGGCTTGAAAGAGAACCTGCACGGGTTTCCTAACCCTGTCTGGCCTTCTTTTTCTTCTTCGGGCCTGACCGCTTCACCCCACGGACAGCCCAATGCGCTTGCTGATGATCCTATTCGGCCCTTTATGACATTTCCTAAGTCTAATCCCTATTGCGTCCGTTACTTGAATCTGAGCCCGAAACCGAAAGCGATCGTGACTCGATCTAAGTAAGGACCCAATAGACGATTAATATTGTCAGTCCGCATACTAGGTCCATGTAGAGTTAGGACATGCACTCCCATAAAAGTGGGTGAGTCACCCTTGTGTCAGCATATAGGCGTCGTGTCCATGTCCTAGGTTCATATAGGTCCGCTAAGTCATGCATGCATCGGGCGGGTGGCGTAAAAGTTCTTTCGAGCACTAATCAGTTTCCATGCAGGCAAGATAACAGACCATCTCCGAGCCCGCATCCGTGACCCACAAACCGGCAGGCTTATTCGCAATCCCAATTACAGACCGTCGGCTCAATCCAGTGAATCCACCATGTCAGGATCTCCTAACAACAACCTTTTTGGGGAGAGTTCTGGTGACAAGCTACCTGATGGACTATATGAGAGGATACAGGAAGCAATTGCTTTTTGCATGGCAGATCAGGAGGACAGAACCAATGAGGAACTGGAAAAGAAGTTCAATGAAAATCAACAAACCATGAATGGCGTGCTGGAAGCCATTAAACAGATCAACAAAAAGCTCGGCATCGGACTTGAGGAAGAAGAGAACTATTATGACACCGAGTCTGAGGCCGAGGCAGATGATGGGGTTGGAGAAGGTCACCCCAAGTCCAAAAACGGAGGCCCAAAACCTAAGTCATTTGGTGAGGTCAGGTCCAAACTTACACCAAAGGGCTCCAAAACTTCGGAGGACCCTTATGTCAGAAAGCTTGAAGAGAAGGTTGACATGCTCACTAGGAGGATGATGAAAACCGATCCGACCTTCACCGACCCCTGCATGGACTTTGCCATCCCCAAACATTGTGTATCGAGAATAAGGGACAAGGTTGAGGTGCCAAACATGAAATTTAGACCCTCCGAAAATCCATCGCATCACTTGGAGGAATTCTTGAGGCTGGCTCCCCTCCATAAGGTAGACGAAAGTCTCTATACCACAGTCTTCCCTTCCACTCTAGAAGGTAAGGCCAAGGTATGGTACCAAAATCTACCCCAGCAAGTTAAGACCAACGCAGATGAGTTATTCAAAACCTTCATAAGCCATTTCAGTCGCCTGAAGCAAAAGGAGGTCACTGTGGATGATTTAACTTCCATGAAACAAAAGGAGGATGAACCGTTCCTCTCTTATTACGAGCGATGGCACTCCATGTTATCTGAAATCGACGAGTCTGTCCCCTTCTAATGCAACTAAGCACCTTCAGACAAGGAATCCATCCCCGCATCACTCGGCATTTTGGTTTCCAATCCATCAAAGACTTTGAGACTTTAAAGGACTTATGTGTTCAAATTGAAGCTGCTAACAATGAAAAAAGCACACAACATTCTGGTTGGAAAGGATCTAGCTCCAACAGGAGGGTCACTAGCACGCCTAGCCCCCCTCAGAAAACTGTTGAGACTAATTCCATCCAACGAAGGCAATACACTCCAAGGTTCGACTCTTACCACCCACTAGATATGTCTTATGCCAGGGCGTTGGAAAGGCTGGTAAAAAAGGGTATCATCCAGTTGCCCCTGCCAACCCCTGAACCTGAGGTTAAGCCTCCGAGGTGGGATGGGAATAAATACTGCAACTTCCATCGCAGTCGAGGTCATGACACCGAAGTATGTTGGTCTTTGAAAAATAAGATCGAAGGGCTAATCCGAGACGGTGTTATTCCTCCACCAAACCCGTCTCGAAAACCCAACAACAAAGAGAACCCATTGCCCAATCACACCAATGTCGTCTTTTTGGAGGAGAACATTGTTGATCCGTCCACTCTCACCGATATGGGTCAATTTGTCTCGCTTCTTCTCCGCTACTAAGAACTCATCATCAACGGCATTTGGGATAGTGAAAGTGAAGAAGAAGCGAAGAGGCCACTGACCTTGAAACCAATAAACATCCATTATATGACTCTTCTGACGACGGAGGGGATGTGGAAGAAGTGACAATTCCTCAGCCGAGCCTTACTCGGTCCGGCCGCTACTATAACAGAATGCTACCTTGTCGAATGACCCTAATCCCGAAACGACGGAAACCCCTACCTCCGCTAAGATCCTTTCTCACGCAATGAAGAAAACAAAGGCCAAGTCACAATTTGGCGCTTTTATGCGCTTCGCAAGACCATAGGCAAATCACTGGATGCCTTCAATAAGCTCATGGTGCCTACCTCAAGATCACCAGAGGATATCATCTCTCACATTACCTCCGGAAGCTGCCATCACCTTCGGGATGAAGACTTACCCGAGGAAGGAGGTTCTCACAACAAGGCTCTTTACCTCACCGCCATGCTCTACTCAAACCATACCACTTGTTCTCGTGGACAATGGTTCGCCACAATGTCCGTCCGGAGAACCGCGCAAAAGTTAGGAGTTCAAAAACAGCATTTGACACAAAATACTGTTCAGTTGCGCGCATACGATAACTCCCCCCGCAAGTCGCTAGGATCGATTGTGCTTCCCATCACCATAGACTGCATAAGTAAGAACGTTGAATTCGTCGTTCTGGATATCCCGGCTTCTTTCAACATGCTGTTAGGAAGACCTTGGTTGCATGAGTGCAATGCTGTCGCCTCTACCTTACACCAGAAGGTGAAATTAATCATTCAAGGCCAAGTAGTCACGATCTCAAGCAAACCCCTCAGCGCCGTTTTTGACCCCAAGAAACCCACGCTCGAGATTGAACATAGCTCAGCTGACGAGGAGCTACACAACTTTGAGATGATAGCGGTTTTGAGCCAGGATCAAGCCCACTTTGACTTCGATCCATACTCAAACCCTAATATCCATACTATATTGCGGAAGCAAGGTCATTTTCCGGGAATGCCACTTGGTCGAAATCCCAAGAACAAGTTGGCCAACTTCAAGGTGTTCAAAACAAAGGAAGGTTCTGACTAGGCTACAAACCAACTAAGGAGGAAGTGAGATCGAAGCTAGCCATGGCTAAGGTAAGAGATGGACAACCCTCCAACCTGCACCAAGTCAAGCCGTATCCACGCACTCTTAATGGACAGCTTCTTGAGAGAGTGATGACTTCCTTATTACGGCTTCCCGAACCACATTACCTAAAATCTCAAGGTATCCAGTGGCGGGCTAGAAATCTTCAATGATCGTTGCCACCACAACCCCACGCTCATCCCGCCAGAGAAGTCGCCACCTTTGGAATGGACCCACCTCGCTGGAGGCGGCATCTTTGGAATGCTCTTTGGGCAAGAAGCGCGCAAGGAAGAAGTCGTCGACCCAGTCATCGCTGCACTTTCCAACCCAAGCTTTGACCCAAGTCTGTTGATCGGAGAAGACGGCGGCCATCGTGAGATCACCTGGATCGACGATGAGGAGAATAAATTTACGCTTTCTGTAGGAGAATCTGTAGGAGAGTCTGTGGGAGAGTCTGTCCCAAAGGTCGTAAAGTCAGGGTCTAGTAGTCCTAAGTTGGTCGGGATTAACCCAGAGTCTGTTGATGTACCCATTTCTGCATTTAATAAGATGAACATTTCTGCTTACTCGAGCTGTTGCGCCAATTCTGATAATGAAAACGATGAACCTTTAAAAGATCAAAATAAATTAACAGAAGCCATGGATAAATTTGAGGAAAAGGTGGCGATCATTGAAGATACCATAAGCATAAATGTAGGGACGGAGGACACGCCCCAAGAGCTTAAGTTAGGCAAGTCTCTAACAGATAAAGAGCAACAGGATTTCGCTGAACTTCTTAGGGAATTCAAAGACGTGTTTGCATGGTCATATGAAGACATGCCAGGCATCGACAGGAGCATCGCTGAACATACCCTTCCACTATATCCTGAAGCTAAACCGCGACGGCTGTAAGGCTCGCAGGATCGCCGAATGGTCAAAGAAGATTGAGAATGAGGTGATGGAGCGATTAAAGGCTAAGTTCATACGGCGTGTAATATCCCGATTGGCCAACATCGTCCCGGGTCCCAAGAAAGATGGACGAATAAGGGTGTGCGTTGACTTCAGAGATCTAAACAAAGCCAGCCCGAAGGATAGCTTCCCTTTGCCACATATTGATGTGCTAGTGGATAACACTTGCGGACATGAGTTGTTGTCCTTCATGGACGGTTACGCAGGGTATAATCAAATCAAAATGGCAGAGGAAGACATGGAGAAAACATCTTTCATTACTCCTTGGGGTACATATTGCTATACAGTGATGCCTTTTGGCCTGAAAAATGCGGGGGCCACATACCAGCGCACCGCGAATACCCTCCTCCACGACATGATGCACAGAGAGGTAGAGGTATATGTGGATGATATGATCGTCAAGTCCAAAACTAGGGAAGAGCATCTCCCCAATCTTCGCAAGTTCTTCCTTCGATTAAGAAAATACAACATGAGGCTCAATCCCTGAAAATGTGCATTTGGGGTTACGTCAGGCAAGCTGCTAGGTTTCGTGGTCAGTCAACGTGGGATTGAGGTGGACCCATCAAAAATTAAAGCAATACAAGAGATGGAACCACCTAAGACAGAGAAGGAAATCCGAGGTTTCCTTGGTCGCGTACAATACATCAGCCGATTCATTTCCAAACTCACTATGACTTGTGAACCACTATTCAAGAAACTCAAGAAAGGAGCAAAAGTGGAATGGGATGATCAGTGTCAAGCAGCCTTTGACAAGATTAAAGAATACTTGACCCATGCCCCCGTACTAAAGCCGCCGGTACCGGATGAGCCTCTGCTCCTTTACCTCACAGTAACCAACTCAGCAATGGGGGCTATGTTGGCTCAAGAGGTAAAAGGAAAGGAGAGCGCCATCTATTACCTCAGCAAGAAGTTCGGTGATTGTGAGAGTCGATACACCAACATTGAAAAAATGGCTCTAGCATTGGTCTGGGCAACGAAGAAGCTTCGACATTATATGTTGTCACACACGGTGCATGTGATCGCTGAGTGCAACCCGGTCAAGTTCATCATGGAACAGCCCACGATCAATAATCGTATAGCTCGATGGGTAGTTATGTTATCAGAGTTCAGCTTAAAGTTCGTACCTCAAAAGTCTATCAAAGGAAGGGCCATCTCGGACTTCCTGGCAGACTTTCCTTGTCAGGAACCTCCAAGCACCAACTTGGAGTTCCCAGACGAAGAAGTCTTTCATACGGACGAGATCACGTGGGAAATGTATTTTGATGGTGCTTCTAACCAAATGGGATGTGGCGCAGGGGTACTCTTGATATCACCTGAAGGAGAGCATCATCCCGTTTCTGTTAAACTCGAATTCAATGCGACCAACAACGCGGCCGAATATGAAGCCTGCATCATCGGGTTACAAGTGGCGTTAATTATAGGAGTAAAGTACATCAGAGTGTTTGGTGACTCTAGTCTTATCATCAATCAAGCCAAGAACGCTTGGAAGGTCAGAAATGAATCTTTGGTGGCTTATCAACGACGGTTGTTAGACTTGGCAACGCAATTTGAGCACATTGAATTCAAGTACCTACCAAGAGATAATAATGAGTTGGCAGATGCCTTAGCTAAACTCTCCTCCATGATCGCTATGCCAGTAGGAATTTACGAATTTCCTATAACAATAGAGCGGCGTGACCAACCCGCCTATGTGTACTTCATAGAAGAACCCGTCGTAGACTCAAATGCATGGTTCTTCGATGTCTATACATACTTGACAAAAGGAGATTATCCCGCTGAGGCTGATTCTAAAGGACAAAGAGCGATCAGAATGATGGCAGCACAATACTGCATCATTCACGATCGACTTTACAAGAAGACCGCTACGGGCATTAACCTACTTTGCGTTGATACCAAGTCAGCAGAAGAATTAATGACCTCCATACATGGAGGGGAGTGCGGACCACATATGAATGGCAGAATGTTAGCAAAAAAGATTCAAAGGGCTGGCTATTTCTGGTCCACCATGGAGGCCGACTGTCTCAACTTCGTTAAGAGATGCGCCAAATGTCAGGAATATGCCAACTTGCAACACCAGCCATCTTCCTACCTCACCACACTAACATCCCCATGGCCATTCTCAATTTGGGGAATAGACATAATCGGGAAGGTACATCCCACGGGCACCGGAGGACATGAGTATGTGTTGGTGGCTGTGGATTACTTCACTAAATGGGTAGAAGCAACCTCCTACGCAAAGATCACCTCGAAACATGTAGCTAAGTTCATTTTGAACAATATCATCTGCAGATACGGGGTACCACACGAGATTATCAGTGATAATGGGAGCCATTTCAGGAAGGAAGTCGAAGTGTTGTTGGCTAAGTATAAGATTAAACATCATAAATCGTCACCCTACAGACCTCAAACTAATGGGGCGGTAGAAGCAGTCAACAAAACCCTCGCAGGGATTATCAAGAAAATGGCGGTAACATACAAGGATTGGCCTGACAAACTTCCCTTCGCCTTATGGGGATATAGAACTTCGATTCGAACAGGAACAGGAGCAAGTCCTTTCTCCTTAGTCTACGGAATGGAAGCAGTACTTCCAGTTGAGCTCGCCATACCTTCACTTCGCATACTTGCTGAAAGTGAACTACCAGAAGCCGAATGGGCTAGGGCCAGATACGAAGAACTAACACTCATCGATGAAAGAAGGCTTAGAGCCCTACACAATGTGCACCTGTATCAGGCTCGCATATCTCGTGCTTTCAACAGAAAGGTTAAAGACCGGGTTCTTCAAGAAGGAGATTTAGTGCTTAAGGAAATGAGGGCACCTCTTCAAGATCCAAGGGGTAAGTTCGCGCCGAATTGGAAAGGGCCTTATGTCATCAAGCAACATCTGGGGGAGCGGCCGCTTAGTCACGGCGTAAGGAGAAAAATTAATACAGCCTACCAATCTGGATCAGTTGAAGAAGTTTTATGCATAGAAAATTAGGGCGGTTTAACCAAGCAACTATAATATCCATTCCTAGACACTTGGTTATAACCCAAAACCAGTTCAGGCCTCGCCATGGTTAAGCCAAGCAACTAGAATGTCCACGTCTAGACACTTGGCTTTAATCCAGACGGATTTAGTTATCAAATTGGGCCGTGCAATGGGTCATGTCCAAACCCAGACGGGTTTTTGTGTCAGAATAAAGGGAGCCGTAATCCAGACGGGTTCTGGGCCATTTATTGGGCTCCAATTTCATGAGTTTTGCAAAGGGTGGCTTCGTTGTATATAGAAATGATTATTTTATTATTAATAAAAGAAAATTTCGTTACAACGCGTGATCTTTGGAGTAAATAGTACAATTATCCTAATTGTAACTAACAAAGGTTCATCTAAAAACATTATCTAAAAAAGACAAAATAAAATTGGCACACTGCTTCAAGCTTGTTTCATCTTCTTCCCATCAACAGTCTTTGGTCCAGTCTTAATCTCCTTAGTGTTACTAATCCCTCCCTCAGTGTCCTTAGGATGGTATCTCTTCTTCGCCTTCTCTGGAGCAATAACAGGGGACTTGCCTCTCCCAACTGATGTGTCAGCATCTCTTGGCATAGGAGAATGGGGCTCCCTTATTACAACTCAGAAGTGGGCCTAACCTACTTCTTACATCAGTCTTAGGGCCCAAGCGATCTTTCACACTAGTCTTGGGACCTAAGCGCTGCAATACATTAACCTTAGAGCCTGTTATATCTCTTGCATGAGTACCCTTTGCTTCTATTG
Source organism: Portulaca oleracea (assembly GCA_029582165.1). Classification (NCBI taxonomy): domain Eukaryota; kingdom Viridiplantae; phylum Streptophyta; class Magnoliopsida; order Caryophyllales; family Portulacaceae; genus Portulaca; species Portulaca oleracea. The sequence goes on along the minus strand of CM055889.1, from coordinate 28,101,971 downwards.
TGGCTGTCAGCCAATCCAGATAACCTGGATCAGTCAATTCAGATACTTTCGCTTTTGAGGGAGCACGAATAGTGGGTCGTCTCTCCCAATACTTCAACCAAGATTCTGCAACGGTTTTCTGGAGGCGAAGTATCTTTGGGGCGTTATGAGTCTTGTGGGGAATACGCTGCCTCAACCCCATTTGCCGCATGGCCCGCTCGGGAAAGTAGAATGTCAGGTGTGTCAAACTGGCAATGCAAACATATGGAGTTCTTTGATCACAAGTAATAAAATCTGCGATGTGCCAATTCTCTATCCACCACTTTATCATGATCTCGTCAGACCTTCGCAGCAGTTCGACCCATTCAATTGTTGATCGACGACTGGGATATCTCCTCTTGCGCTGACAGAAATTCGCCAACGCTGTTGCAGACTCCGCCTTTTCAACCAGGTTGAGGTGCTCCATTAGCCAAACCTGCGAAACGAAAACGATTAGTCAGTTTGGAACCCAGACGGGTTTGCTATCAAGCAGAGAAGAAAAGGGTACTCAAACAGCAACCCAGACGGGTTCTTATGCGCAAAGGGCAAAAAAGAAAACTCAGACGGGTTTACCTGCAAAATCAAGGGACTGCCGCGGTAATCATGTTCCGGGTTCGAATCATCTAAGCACATTAGCGTTTCTCCCAATATTATCGGTACAGGGTTGTAGCCGCGAGCCATATCCTCCACCACATGGATCAGGTTCGCGGGACCCGTCCTTTTGCCGCCATGGTAAAAGCAGAACTCTCCTAACAGGCATAGTACAAGAGCTCTCACACGCACCACGGGCCCATACTCTAAGGTCTCGGGAGCCTGGAAGTACTCCACTATGGTTTGAAAGTGCACCCTATCGCCTATTATCATACTTCCAATTACCCTAGGGTGAAGGCATAATAACTCCTGGTATTCCTTCCTCACGTCGGTAGCAAAGGGAGGCATCACTGATGGCGCGTAATGATTGGTCCCGAGAATAGCAGACCATTCTTCAGGCAAGGGAACCAGTTCTTGCATGTCGAATCTATATGCATGGAGTTCTTTGTCCCAGAAGGTCTCAGCAGCGCGCAGAAAATCCCAATCTATCCTCACTTGCCTCAAGCTCAGCAAGGATGTCAACTTGCACCTCCCCAATTCTTTCTTTTCCTCTTTGGACAATGTACTTATCCAAGTGGCCAACTTCTTTTCGAAAGCCATGAGATGAGATGAGAGGGATTTGATGCAACTACGAAGAATTATGGTCGCGATGCGGGTCCACGAGCTAATTATGCGTCTTCGCTAGCCTTGAAACTGTAGTTCGAATTTACTTAATCATCTTTTTTTGTTTGGGGAAGTGGGAATGATCCCACCATGTAGGTCGCATATTGCATTACATAAGTTCCACGTCTCCCATCATGTAGGTCACATATTGCATTGCATAAGTTCCATGTCTCCCATCATGTAGGTCGCATATTGCATTGCATGAGCATCATATCAGTTTTAGTCATAAGGCTAAAAAAAAATTAAAAAAAAAAAAAAAGTCCATGACCTTTTTCTAAAAATTGACCTTTTTCCCGGCTTAACTTGCTTCACTTAGGAAAATCTAGATGAGATCTCAAAAGTTTTCAAAAACCTTTTCTTCAAGCTCGATTTTGAGACAAGTTATAAAAGACGATCCGCCGCTTTGACTATCTTAGAAGGTATAAATGTGCGTGCCGCAAATCTTTGGGCTAAGCTTAGTTGATTGAGCCCGTCCCGTGAGTCCACATTGCCTAAAACTTGAATTGATTACTTTCATCAATTCCATGATCCTTTGAGCGACTCACCCATTAGTTGCATCTCTAGAACTTGTTTTGCATCTTGCTTGAGATTACATGTTTGCATAGCACGCTGTGACAAAGTGATTAAGGCATTCAATTTTCTTAAGCTACATAGCCAAATAGCCTTCCCTGCATTGTATTTACCGTTCTTTTTGCCCCGCCTAGCCTTTGTTCACCCCTTTTCTCATGATTGAACCCTGACAATACAAGCCTTAGCCTATGATATCCAGTACCCCTTGAGCCTTGCTTGGTTGGAAGAGAGTCTGCCATTTTTGGAAGGAATAATTGGTTTGGTGTGAGCAAAATATGAAGTCTGGAAGAATTTGAAAGTCCCATATCTTGAGCAAATTTGGTTATGCTGTTCAAAGTCGAGGTTGTAATAGAAATTTCTTCTCCCTAATCACCTAAAAAAAAAAAAAAAAATCAAACAAAATTTCAAAAAATAAAAGGGCGGTTAGGGAGATTCAACTTAAAGTCCAGAAAACTTTGACTCGGTTGTATTCGGTTGAGATGTTTTAGGATGGAAGGTGAAACGCTTTGCATACATTAAGTAAGAAGGAGAGTTTAGAGGATTTCATTAAAAATCAATCCAAGCATGGCTTTTAACTCCTCATTCCCAAATTTTACCGCTCCTTACCCTAGCCTAAGCCCCGTTACAACCCGAAAAAGTCCTTTTGATTGTCACTTGTGCATTGCATACCAGTAGTGGAGAGTGAGGTTCTTACCAAGCTTATGGTAGTTTGCTTCTATTGGTTTGAGCATGAGAGAAACTCACATACATATTCAAAATTGAGTGTTTGAGTGTTCATTCCTTCCTGTGTGAGGTTCGCTCTTCTCGCTAGCTTACGTCCATAACCAACCGCGATATTTGCATTATTCTTCGAATGTTGGTGGACTTATGCGTCTGAGTTACTTGTTCTCTCCTTAAGATTCAAAACTTCTTCCTATCTCTTTCGAATCGAGTTTTGATCTTGTCGATTAATCTTTGTGCTTGCTTGTTAGTTCGACTTTGTGTTGATCGAAAATCCTTTATCCGGATTGTTTTCAAAGATATAGAAAGTCATAATCGCATTGCATAACACCATCATTACATGAGCATTGCATCAATCTACATTAGTACATGAGTATAGAAAATGCATTTAGTACATCATTGCATAGCATTGTCCCGAGTACATAGCAAAGAGTCGTACAAAGATAGCATAAGAATCCTGCAGACGCATCGTTCTCGATCGTCATCACGCTGCACTCGTGTCGCCACCGCCACTAGCGTTATCGACTCTATGGACCCGCTTCCACCAGATCCGTAAGTGTCCATCGGTAGTAAGAGGAGTCTACCATCTCAGACGCTACCCGAGCCGGATAGGTGCGACTTCTGACCGCCTGCATTTTCGAGTGACGCCGGCTTAGAAAAAATTCAATCGAGTTTCCATTAAGCCGGGGGCTGTTTGAATCCAAAAAAGGAAGCAAGTCACTACAGCAACCATCAATTGACTCCCAGTTTTAGCAAGAGTTAAATCAAACTGCCACTAAACTGGGGGCTATGCAGCCCAAGCAAGGGGACAAATCGGCTGGAACAGTCTGCCTAGGTCCACAAAGTCCACCATGAAAAATTCAAGAAGGGGCAAGTCACTACGACAACTATCAATTGACTCCCAGTTTAGCAAAGAACTGCCACTAAACTGGGGACTATGCAGCCCAAGCGAAGGGATCGAATCAGCCTAAAAGCCAGGACAAAAGACAGGTGTGGGCCTTCTTTTATTCCATCTGGGCCGGGCCTTTTCACCTCACCCGACTCACGAAAAACAGGAGAAGAGCCCAACACTTGACTAAACCCAGACGGGTTTGCTGGGTCGAAAATAAGCAACCGAGGCTGTTTTCAAGCCCAATACAAGCTTATGCTCATGCAGTTATGCTCAACTCGAGCCCGTTTTCGAGACACAAACCGACAGGTAAATTCTCTGACTCATTTTGAATTTCAAATAAACTGATGCCTTCTCTCTTTATTTCTTGCAGAACAACGCACGAAATACAACGGCCGTCATCGGGCCCTAACAATACATGACACCATCAGCCGTCGCCGGGCTAATACGCGACACTTCATCAACAACGGCCGTCATCGGGCCTTAACAATACATGACATCAGCCGTCGCCGGGCTAATACGCGACATGACATCAGCCGTCGCTGGGCTAATACGCGACACTTCATCACCAGCGGCCGTCATCGGGCCCTAACAATACATGACACCATCACCGCCGCCGGCCGCTAGTACGCGACATTTCCCACCGGCCGCCATCGGCCTTAACAATACATGACATCACCGTCCGGGCTAATACGCGACACTTCATCAACAACGGCCATCATCGCCTTCACAATGCGATGACGGCCATCGTCGGGCCTTCAATGCGACGACGGCCATCGTCGCCTTCCCAATACGACGAGGCGGCCGCATCGCCTTCACAATGCGATAGCGGCCATCATCGCCTTCACAATGCGATGGCGGCCATCATCGGCCTTCACACGCGGCGGCCATCGCCGCCTTCACAATGCGACGAGGGCCATTGACGGACCTTCACAATGCGACAAGGGCCATCATCGGGCCTTCACAATGCGATGAACATCACATCTACATCGGCGTAGGACCCAGCTTCCAGCGGCCATCGTCGGGCCTTCACAATGCGACGAGGGCCATTGTCGGGCCTTCACAATGCGACAAGGGCCATCATCGGGCCTTCACAATGCGATGAACATCACATCTACATCGGCGCAGGACCCGGCTTCCAAGCGTCAACCAGCTTCAGAACAGGCTTCTGATTCATATCCAAGATCATCAAGACTACTTTGATCATCGTTTTACTCAAACTCGATCAAAGTGGGGGCTATCTGTAGACGCTGAATTTTGTATCAGTATTTTTAGTGTCAGTTTTAGAAAATAGGCTAACCGATAAATGGCACGCAAGCCTCTTTCCACCGAAAACTCCAAAAAAATATACAAAGCCCAAATGCCGGGAACAGGTTCAGGTGGCGGAGCTCGGCTCAACACCACAGAACCGTCTGGTTCGATGGTACGAGCTCGGCTCGCCACGAGAACCGTCTGGGTTGATGGTGAGCTCGGCTCGCCACAGGAACCCGTCTGGGTTCCTGGGCCCGAGGCCCGTTTTCCTTCCAGGAACCCGTCTGGGTTTCCTGTTGATTCCCACGGCGCCGCGGCTTAACCTAGCCTCCAAACCCTAAACCTAAACCTAATTCCCCCCCTATAAATACCCACCATTCATCACCCACAAAAAACAGACCGGAATATACTAGGAGTATTGACACTAGTATATTGTTTCTCTCTTCTCCCTCCATTGCGTGCTTTATTTTAAAGGTTAGCGTAGTTTTTTTGTATTTTTGTACATAATATAATCCTACGTGTTCTTGTATCTTTTCTTTTCTTTTATTGCATGACATTAATGATAAATCTATGAAATTTATTCAATTCCTCCCCCTTTTTTCAAATTTGTCGCTTTAATTTAATTCTAGTAGAGTCTATTCGTTTGAATAGGCGGGTTTGATGATTTTTATCGTCAAATTCATAACCTTACCCCCGAATCCGTCTTTGGATTCGTAGGCCGGAGACTCTTTTTCAATGGTTTGTTGTTTTATCCTTAAATTCAACTGGCGACTCTAACTTTTTACTTCTCCCGAAAACTTTTTTGAAATCTGTCACGACCCAGACGGGTACCCGTCTTGTATTTATCCCGAGCCAGAGGCAGGAACCCAGACGGGTTCCTAGCCCCTTTTCTTCTCTTTTGTTTCTTTAAGAACCCGTCTGGGTTTTGTTCTGTTTTCTTTTTTTTTTCGTTTCGCTTTCATGGAACTCAGACGGGTTTCCGTCGAGTTTCCTTTTTTTCTTTCGTTTTCTTTTCTTTTTTCTTTTTTTATCTCTTCTTTAAAATCGAGTTTCGGGATAAATCAATTTGTCAATTAAAAGCATCCTTAAAAGTTCAACCTTAATTAAGGATAAGCAATCCTAGTCGGCTCCCAATTTAAAAAAAGAGAACATCCTCTTTTGAGTAGCGCCGCGAAAAGATCGGCAGATTTTTTCGGGGTCTACAGTCATGCATTTTCCAAGGATAAACCAAGTTCCAGCATGTTCAAGCAAGGAGGCATTAAGTTGCAAGCTTCAGAACAAGCAACCCTGCAATGGTTGTTTGTTATCAGTTTTCCACAACCTCAGTTCTGAGGCTATGTATTTTGTTCAGCTACAATAAGGGTTATTTATGTAGAACACCTCAGGAAGTCTTAGAACAAACCTTGAAAGAAAAAGAAGAAATGGAGAAAAAAATGAAATTCTTGAGTGAAGAACTGCAGTATTATATGAGATTGCATAGAACTGAGCTTAATAAGGAGACTGATGAAGTGTTTGAAGAAGGAGAAGGTGAAAATCCTTTTAGTAGGACAAGAAGTGGAGGTCGAGGTCGTAGGCCCACATACAGAAGGAGGAGGTATGTTAGGAGATCACCTAGGATCAGTGAACCTGAGGAAGAGAGTGAGAGTGAAAGGGAGGAAAGGAGGGAAGACAGGAGGATAGAAAAGCTAGATTTCAAGATTGATATACCTAAGTATGCAGGGGAGCTAGATCTTGATGTTTTCTTAGATTGGTTACAGACTATGGAGAGGGTATTTGATTGAAAGAAGTTTTAGAAGAGAATAAGGTGAAGTTAGTTGCCTTAATATTGAAAAAGTATGCTTCTACTTGGTTGACTAATCTACAGAGGAGAAGAATGGAGATTGGGGAAGATAGGGTGAGCACTTGGGTTGAAATGAGGCAGAAACTGAAAGAGATAAGTTCCTTTCAGACAACTACATGAAGGAAAACTACTCCAAGCTACAACATTTGATGCAGGGAAGCAAATCAGTGGAAGAATATACCAAAGAGTTTGAGCACTTGCTTTGGAAGTGTAATATGCAAGAGAATGAGGTGCAAACTTATGTTAGGTACCTTGCAGGTTTGAATGATAGTATCAAGAATGTTGTGGAGTTGCAAGTTTATGATTCACTTGATGAGCTAAGCTCTTTGGCTCATAAGGTGGAACAGTAGAAGAAAGCTAGTGTAAAGGAGTACAGCAGCAAGTACCCAGCCAAGCCCTATACCCAAGCCAAGCCAAATCCCTACAGCAAGCCTTACGATCCCCCACAAAGATCCTATCCACCCCCAGTCCTACCTCAAGCCAAATACCCAACCACAAGACCATCTCAAAATCAACCACAAAATCCCCCACAAAGAACCCCAGCTCCTACCTGTAAAGCCTTCCCAGAAAGAAGATGCTTCAGGTGTCAAGGTCTTGGAAACATAGCATCTGAATGTCCAAACAAGAGAACAGTCACCTTGGCTGAGTTTCAAGCAACTCTTTTGCTTGATCCTGAGCCCTTTGATGGAGAAGATCAGTATGAAGAGTCCCATGGAGAGCCAGTATATGATGATGAGGAGGTAGAAGTAGGCCCTGATGAAGGAGAAATGCTTGTGATCAAGATGGTTCTGAGCAGTGCAGCAGTGGATGAAACAACAGAACAAAGGGAGAACATTTTCCACACCAGATGTACAGTTGGTGGGAAAATATGTTCTTTGATCATAGATGGAGGTAGCTGCACTAATGCAGCCTCTAAAACCAAGGTGAAGAAGCTCAATCTGGCTACCAGCACCCATCCAGCACCATACACCATACAATGGTTAAATCAAAGTAAAGGTATCAAGATTTCTTCTAGATGCCTTGTCAATTTCTCAATTGGTTTAGCTTATAGAGATGAAGTTTGGTGTGATGTGATTCAATGTGATGCCTGTCACCTGTTATTAGGGAGACCTTGGATGTATGACAGGTTTGTCAGCCATAATGGGAGAGCAAACACCTATTCCCTTTGCCTGAACAGCAAGAAAATCACCCTTACCCCTCTTAGACCATCCTAGCTCACAAAAAGACCCAAAAACCTTATTGTTGAGCCAACTCTTAATGTTCTTTTGCCAGCTGAACAACATGAGTTCAGTGAGCAAAGTGGTATCATCTTGCGTGACATTGAGGAAGACCTATCCCCACAAAATGACCACCCCCTATTTCAGCCTATCCTAAACCAATACCTACATGTCTTTCCTGAATAGATGCCTCCACGCCTACCCCCTAAGAGAGACATACAACACAAGATAGATCTTATCCCATGATCTATCTTGCCAAACAAACCTGCCTACAGAATGACCCCAGCTAAGACCAATGAAATATAAAGTTAGGTTGATGAGCTACTGGAGAAGGGAATGATCAGGGAGAGTTTGAGCCCGTGTGCAGTACCAGCCTTATTGGTGCCTAAGAAGGATGGCAGTCAAAGAATGTGTATTGGTTGTAGAGCTATTAACAAGATTACTATTAAGTACATTTACCCAATTCCAAGACTTGAAGATATGCTAGATAAACTGCATGGCTCAGTGGTGTTTTCCAAGATTGATTTGAGAAGTGGCTATTACCAGATCAGGATTTGTGAAGGGGATGAATGGAAGACAACTTTCAAGACTAAAGGAGGATTATTTGAGTGGTTAGTCATGCCTTTTGGCCTGACAAATGCACCATCCACATTCATGAGGCTGATGAACCAGGTTCTAAAGCCATTGATTGGTAAGTATGTTGTCGTCTATTTTGATGACATACTTATTTACAGTCAATATAAGATGGAGCATATTGACCACCTAAAGAGTGTGATGGAGATATTCAGCAGGGAGCAATTATATGGGAATCTAAAGAAGTGCCAATTCTTTGCAAGTCAAGTTACTTTTCTTGGCTACATTATGACAGTATCAGGGATTTAGGTGGATGAGGAAAAGGTCAAAGCAATTAGGGAGTGGCCTATTCCTAGTTCAATTTAGCAAATTAGAATTTTTCATGGTTTAGCTTCATTTTACAAGAGGTTTGTGAAAAATTTTAGCACCATCCTAGCACCTATGATAGAGCTAGTGAAGGGCAAAAGTTTCTCTTGGACACCAGCAGCACAAATAACATTTGAAGAGATCAAGAGGCAGCTTAGGCTTTTGACTTGTTTCGTAGTTTAATTCAATAACTTTTAATGCGTTTTTGGTAATTTTGTAGATTTCGGAGTTTACACTCAAAACGTGGTAAAAAGGGCCATATTGCAACTATTTTGGGAATCCCGAGATTTCCCGAGATTTCTCGAGTCTTGGTCGAGTCGAAGGCAAAGGAATGCGGAAAGGTCGGAGATGTCAAGGCACTCAGAAGACCTTTTGAAGTTGAGCTGGATCGTAGCCACGATCATGATGACCCCAGCCACGGTGCAATCAAGTCAGGAGCAGAAGAAGTTGAAGCCGAGCTAGACCGTGGCCATGGTCATGATGACCCCAGCCACGGTGGGTTCAAGACTTGTCCAAGGAAAGAAGAAGCCGAGCAAGACCGTGGCCACGGTCTTGGGAGACCGTAGCCACGAAAGTGCGAAGAGAAGCGAAATCTGCAGTTCGCTACGCAAGACCGTAGCTACGGTCCCATTGACCGTACCCACGGTCTCCAAGACCGTACCTACGGTCTCTCGAAGGAAAGCAATCGCCATACAGATTTCGCTGGACAGAACAAGACCGTACCCACGGTCTCCCTATGTCCTGCGCGTGTTTTCGGCTTGAAGTGCTGCGTTTTGGCCAACGGTTTTGCCTTGTATATATACTCCTTGTTGACGATTTCTTAGGGGGGAATTTAGGGATAGACTTGGACAATTTCCAGCTTTGTAATTAGGGATTTTAGAGAGAGATTAGTGAGAGATTAATCTAGGGTTTTGGAGATTTGTGTTTGTTATTGAAGATTTGGGTATTCAAACAATTGAGAGATTGTTGGATTATCTTTTTATTGCTTTCCTTTGTTCATCTACAGCACTTTGATAAGTATTCTCTTCCCTTAACTCTTTTGTTAATTACCTTGCTAATTACTTTGCTTGTTCTTAATTTCTTTGCTTGCTATTTTGATTGTTTTGCTTGTTTATGGTTGTTGGATGTTAGAAATCATGTTTAGGTATGGTTTAAATGTTGTTAGCATAGTTAGTGTCATGATTAGTGGCTAGAAACCCTATGGGTTAGGGGGTAATTAAGGGTGTGAATGGGTGATTAGGTTTGGGTTAGCAATATTAGTGAGTAATTAGTTGGGAAATCAATTTCCCACTCCTTTCCTTCCCTCAAGTGGGATGTATTTGGGTTCGAAAGTCCCCAAACACATCCAATGCTTGTGTTGGAAGGTTGGAATTGGGATAGTTAGTACTCTACTCACGAAAGTGAATAGAGGATAACTAGGAAATTCCGTTTCATTAACCCTCCGGGTCTGTCGATGGACTTTGGGGAAGTTAATCCGGACTATCCTCGGAAGAGGAAGCCCGTTGGGTATCTTCTAACGGAATTGCCACTTGATTCTCCCTCCTTGTTATTCCCTTGTTGCAAAACGCATTTTGTAACACCCCAACCTTAATCACAAGATTAAATACCTACTTAGCACCCAAACCTTTGATTAGCGCAGCGGAACACTTAGGTTGAAGCATTACCGCCGTCCCCAAAAGAGACAAGGCACACACACTTTTTATAAACCACAAAGAGATGAACTACTAACTCCAAAAACTCAACATAGAACAACTTATACAACCATTGATCATAGATACATAAACTCAAAACATAGGAAAATTCCACGTCTCCAAACTCTTATTGCCCTGCTATCAAGCGGTACCCGAAGGGACAACCTCAAAACTTGGGTCACTTCTGAACTGCTTTGCCTTTGTCTTGGGAGCTCGAACCTCCTAAAACAAAACATTAAAACATTGTAAAAAGTGAGTGGGGAAACACTCAGTACGTAAACCTCCAACACGTAAAACCGTTCGAGAACGGTTTTAGTGCCGGCCTTTAAATTCATTTTGAAAACAAGGGAAGGGGAAAAAAACATTAACTGAAGTAACATGAAACCATACATATTTATGAGTAAATAGCATAGATAACAACATATACATGTAGACATGGTTTATATAAATATGAAAATATAGTGGTATCCCTTACGATCGGTGCAAAGCACCTCACACGCGCGCATGCCCAAACCGATCTGGAGTTTGGATTGGGTGACTGCTAAGCAGTCGGACACTGGCCAGGTCTGGACACTCTGATCAGGAGCGTCATATATATGATTAAAGGCTAGCACCTCATGTAACTAGCTAGAAATAATATGGCGGGACCACTTTTGAAAATAGACATAACATATATATTAATGATATTCATGATAATGATAAACATGATAAAGATATATAAGCGTATAATGGTTGTATTGAATGGTGGATAAACCACAAGAGTTGGACAATTCGCGTACCTTGAGATGATAAAGACCTTGGCGGTGCGTCTCGGCTTTGAGATGGCTTTGGTGACTTGTCAACTAAGATAAGAGTAATGGAAAATGAAGAACCGATTAAGGTTCTTAATTAGTTTCAAAGTTTTAGAAACTTTGGTAAATATAAATGAAATAACTTAGAGTGAAAATTTCAGGTTATAAATAAATAAAGTTTATAGCATAAATTGAGTTAGAAAAGTCGGAATGAAGTAAAAGAGTACATCCTGGAATAGGGAAAAACATAATCTACAACTTTGTCAACAGAACCAGAGGCCAAAAATGAGAGGAAGGGCTCCAAAATGGGCCCGGACAGAAGCTGAATTAAAATAAATTAGGAATTCCGGAATGAAATTACATAGAGAAATTGATGTAGAAAGGTGAAATCAAAGGATGGAACTTGTACCTTTGAGAGGTAGCTTAGGTTGATGAAGAATGAGACTTAAAGATTGAAGGTTAGATTGAAAATTAGGGGCTTAAAGATGATGCTAAGACGTGATAATAAGATTAAAAAATTGACGTAGTGAGGATGATTTAGGAGCTTTCGAATGTGTTTGAGAGACAAGCTTGAATGGATATTTTAGAGGGTAATTGAATTAGAGCTACTTAGAGCTTGGAGGTTAATAAGCTAGATGAAAATCCTAGCTAGACCAACAATATAGAGTTTGTATGCTAAAAATCATGAAGGGAAATATTATGACTTCATGCTCGATTTAAAGACTTTTGGAAAGACGATCTTAGGACACGCTTAGGCTTCCAAATCTCACTTTTCAACCTTAAAACCATAACTTGAGATTATAACATATAACCATAACTTATCAAAGCTTAAAATTCTCCATTGGTTTGGTTTAAGGCCCTAAAGATGGGATTTTATAAAAGACCGACTGGGCAGAAGCTTTCAAATGGACAGCCCTTCTTTCCGGGCTTGAAACTCACTCTCCCGATATCGGATACGTACAAACCATACCTTTCCGGAAAGCTCTCAATGTGACCTAAAACTTTCATGTTTACCACAAAAACTAAAGATGTCTCCAAATGGACGGAAATCAGCCCTCAAGTTACTGACTCCAGACACGTATTCAGAAATGCGGTGTTACGGTTTCGGCCATATCTCGGCCTATACAAGCCGGAAACTCGAAATTCCAAAGCCTATGGTTAGCTAACACTTTGGGCTATCTTATGGAGTAAAAAGCTGGGCAAAAATCACTTTTAAGCCTCTGTAAATTCCCAGATGTTGGACAGAAACTTCCAAGTCCTTAATTTCAGCTCTAATGATAAATTAAGCCCTTAATTCTCAATAATTCTCAACCAAACTTCACTTTGGCTATAATCAACCATATTTCCAGAATTTACACAATGAAAATGAGCTCATCAAAGACCTTAAATCCCACATGCATCCATGGATTCAACATGCATTCTTTGAACAACACTTAAACTAGTACTCTTTCACCAAAACATCACCAATTTACATAATTTGAACATAATAACACTTAAATAACAACTTAAAGCTTATAATCAGCCCTTAAACTCAGAGATTCCTCACTAAACTCACATGCATCAAGATTATAATATCATCCATCAAGAAATTATCAAGAAACCCTCAAGAACTCTTCAAACTACACATGCATAAGCTCTAAACTCAAACCCTAGCTTAACCAATACAATTATAACTTTGAATTCATGCTAAAAGAGTATAGAAGAGATAGAAATTGCAAGAGTAACATATAAATAACATGATTTTCAGATTAGGGTTTAATTGGAATTGAAATTGGGGGTTTGAGAGATTACCCTTGAGGATAAAAATGGATGAAAACACAAGAGAGGGGAAGGGAGTGGCGGCGGCCACCACCGACTGGCGAAGAGGCGGCCGGTGCGGAAAAAGCACAGGGCTGGACTTGGTGCACTGCAGAGGAGAGAGAGGAAGAGGGAGTGAAGTGTTTGAGAGATTGAAAAATAAATGAGTGTTTTAGTGACTAAAACCCCTTACTAGTAATATATATAGCTATCATCCAATCTAATTAAAACTAATACAACTTAAAACACTTAGGATGATAAAAATTAAGACAAGTAAATAATAATAGTTGTAATTTGGTAAATTGTAATATTGAGTTTGTAATAGATAAAATCTATTGATAATAAATTAGTACAATACTGATAAAATAAAATGGAACTTGGATTTAAGGAAAATTAAATAAATACAAATACCACTAGAAATTATGTAAAGGAAATGTAATTAAATGAATTAAAATTGGGATGATAAAATATGTAAAATGAGAAGTATAATATTAACCGATTCTCGGTAAATAAAATTATGACGTGAATCGTATAACCTGAAATAATTTAACCCAATGGGTGTGTAACGTAAATGGAACTTTTAAGCCGATAACTCGGCACCTTTAGCCATCTCCTGCACAAGACTTGACACCGATAAAATAAAATAAATAAATAATTGACGGTAAACGCGGAAAAAAATTTTTTAGCGTAATTTAGATAATTACGGTAATTAGCATTTAATTAATCATGGTTTTGGGGCGGGTCATTACACATTTCCTCATCCCCGTTTGCATCCCGAAAAGCCTCCGAAACCCATTTTCCATTCATTGACCGACCTTAGTTTTGTTTGTTGCTTCGTGACCGCCTCTTTCAACCCATTGCCTTACCTTAGCAATTTCGACCCGACCATTGACCTAGTTTCTATGACCAAGGCCGTCAGCTCCCTGAGAAAGAACGATAAAAAAACCGAGGTCCACAAAACCACTATTACACAAAATGGCGCCGTTGCCGGGGAGCCAGCGCACCTAGTTTTAGTTTCTTGGTTTTTGGTTATTTGAGATTGCTTTCACGCTAGAAATTAGTTTCTGCTAATCCCGATGAATTTGATGCTTCTATTGGTTCTTGTTGGTGCATGTAGGTACGCCCTAATGTTCTACCGAGCATCGTAGGAGGTTTGAAGTCCTAATGGGTGAAGTCGAAGCTGATTCACCCCGTACCCTTTTATCATATGTCGTTCCATCTTCGGGTACAGGAGGCAACCCTATCATTTTACCACCATTACCACCCGACGCGGTATTTGAGTTCAAACCGTGTCTTCTCGATGTTTTTGAAAGTAACCCGTTCCATGGAGATATTTCCGAGAGCCCTATTGCTCATATGGAGAGATTCGAAAAGCGTATCAGTTTCATGCACCTGCCCGGAATATCTTCCAAATATTTGAAGTTCTTTCCTCTTACGCTAAGGGGAAAAGCTGAAATGTGGCTCGACATTTGTCCACCTGGATATTTTTCTTCATGGGAGGCCCTAAAGAAAGATTTCCTTCAAAGATTTTTCCCGACCGACAAAACTTGTAGACTCCGGGAAGATATTATAAGTTTCAAGCAAAAACCCGGAGAGTCTCTTTTTGAAGCTTGGGGGAAATTCAAAAGTCTCCAACGTTAGTGTCCGCACCATAACTTACCCAACTGGATGCTTCTTCAGCACTTCTATTGTTGACTCTTTGACTCTCTCAAAGAATCAATCGATATAGCATCCGGAGGGACATTTTTGAAGAAGACTACGGGGGAGGCCGAACAATTCCTTCATGAGCTTATTCAATATGCTCCTGATTTTGGAGGTTGCAAATCTAGTGGAGGAGATTTATCTTTGGAGCATCATCCTATTATTTCACTCCTTTTGGCTTCTATTTACGAAATGCAAAAAGAGAAGGCAAATGAGGAGACTTCTAAGCAATTGAGAATGGCTCAAGAAGCGCAAGTGTTCAATTTTCAACAATTAGAGCAAGTGAGTGCCATTATTTCTTCCCATGTTGAACCAGATCCCATTTCTTATGATTTTACCACTAACCAACACCCTTCTACTTTTCAACCCATTGACCATCACTCATTCATTCAAGAAGAAACCTTCTATCTAACCCAACAAGACATTCCACAACCTCAAATTTCTCAATCACCCCAAGAATCCTCATTTGAGTTAATGTTGGAGCGAATCATGGAAGGTCGAGAGGAGGATCACGCTTATATCCAAAGTCTATAGCTTGAATTGGCTCAATCCAACCAATTTCAATTTGCACCTATCCAAACCACTCCTATCCAAGAAGTGGAGGTGAATGCTATTACCTTGCAGAGTGGAGGAGAAGTTGAGGAAACTTAGTTGGTAGAAGAGGGAGTTCTTCAAGGAAATGAGGGAGATGTTGAGGATAAAATTGAAGGAGAGGATATGGAGGTTGTGCAAGTGGTTGATGATGAGAAGGAGGATATGATTGATGAGGAAGCCAATCGCGTAGAAGAGAAGGTGGAGGAAGAACAAGTTGTAGTTTTGAATGAAAATGCTAGTAAATGTCCTGAAGAGCAATTTGATCCCCACCAGATGCAAATTCCTCTCCCAAATTGGTTGATTTAACACTTGATTGATGAAGGACATATTGAATCAAAGTTTAATGTTCCTACTGAGACACCCTTTTTCATGCAACCTTGTGTTGAAGTCAATATGATAGAAACAGTTGTTCATGAGCATCAAGAGGAAGTTTATATTCTTGAAGTGGAGCCCGGTAATGAGAAAGACAACAATCATCCCAAGACCTTATGTTCTGAACCCATGGTTATTGAAGATGCATCCTGTGTTGATTCCCTCAAGATTGTTCCATTGAGGAGGGAAATTTCATTGGATGAAGTTTATATCGAGGACATAGATAATCAGAAGATTGTTCCCAAGTGTCTGAAACTTGGAGGTGCACTTGAAGAAGAACCTAAGTTACTTCTTCATCCCCATCACCAAATCAAAGCACCGGAGGAAACTCTTGTTCTTTTTGCGGAGGTGATGAGGAGATGTTGGAAAAGGAGGAGGAAGCGACATTGGAAGAAATCAAAGATATCATCACCTCTTCCCCGCTCATGGTCAACTAAACGACCGGAAGGACAGCATGACTTGAGGTTGTCCAAAAGTGGTAGGAGTTGGAGAGGAAGGAAGAAGAAGCGGTCATGGTGGAAGAAGCTGATTATGTACCTCTCATGTGCACCACGTCTCTCTAGAATCAAACGGGTAAATTAGGTCAAGCTCGGGACCTTAAACAAGCGCTTTATAGGAGGCAACCCATACTTTTATTTCTTTCTTTTGAGTTAATTTTTAGTTTTTCTTAATTAGTCTTTTTTTCTTCATGTTTCTAATCTTGCATACGGATCTTACGAGCTTTGATTGTTTTCGCTTGATTATCCTAACCATTTGCTCGATTATCACGGATCGCAGATTGAGTAATCATTTGTTTTGGAAAACTCAAGGTAATATGTCTCCGCTCTTCTCTTTTTGAGTTGAATATCCTATGATCCTTTTTGCATGCTTGACTTTTCTTTTGGGTGGCGAACCCCTAGTATGTGCTTGTTGGGTATATTTTGCTGTTGGAGCCGTGTGGGCTCGGGTCGCCACCATTTTTACTTGCTAGTTGTTTTTGTTTGTTTGTTTTTTGTAGGTTCTCTACCCTTTTCATGAGACACCTTCCCACAATGAGGACATTGTGGCGTTTTCGGTGTTTGGGGGGGGGGGAGGAGATATTCTGTTTCAAGGGTAGATCACCTAGATTTTTGGTTCTTGTTTTCCTTGTTTTCCTAGTTTCTGCTTAAATTTTGAAAAAAAAAATTTGTGTGTGAAAGAGTAAAAAGGGGAGAAATGTTGTGAAAAACCCAAAAGTTTCTTTCTTTTCTTTTTGAAGATGTTTCCATTCACAGTTATGTAGATATTGTCTAATTTACTGATTCGGTCAGTTAGAAGCGGCCGGTATGAATAAATAGAGACCTTAGGAAGGATTTTTGCCATGACTTATCTCTTTTAGATCTCTACATGGAATGGGAAAGTGGAATCCTCAAATTTTATATGCTTTGACTGAGTCTTCTTACCTAAATTAGACGGTTTTGATTGTTCAATTGCTTAAGCTCTTAATTAATACATTAATCAAATAACTGTCGGGCCTACCGTCATTGGTTGGTTTGGGTGGATCGACACCCTATGCCCCTTAAGTGCAATGTCTCACGTATGGAGAAACCCAGCAGGGAGGGTAGCCCTTTGCGAAGGCCGGTGCTTAAATCCCGCAAAACCCGACGCAAACACTCTAAAAGACACAAAGCGGTTTGAGTGGGAAGAAAAGAGTGTAGGTTTTGCAAAGAAAGAAATGAGCGAAGCAAGAAAAAGAAAAAAAACAAAGAGTTTAGAAATAGAATGGTAAGGAAGAGCAAGAAAAGCAGAAAAAAAGAGAGAAAAGAAGAAAAAGAAAGAAAAAGAGTGAAGTGAGAAAAAGAAAGAAAAGAGAGGTTAAAAGAAAAAACCAAGAGTGAAGTAGGATAGATAATCCCGAGCTTGAGCATGAGAACAACTCTGATTGTCTGGCTTAGGATAGGAAGGACCGACTAGAGCCTACTTGCACATATGCACGAGGTGTTTTGCTCAGCAGGAAGTGTTTTGGTTCAAAATCTCAAAGATTGGCAGTTTTCCAACCTTCGTGTCTTAATTAGTTTATACTTGCTTCTTCCAATTGATTGTTGAAGTGGGTTGGGGAACTAGGTGCATGATTGGGGACGGGAATATTTTCTTTGCTTTTGTTTCGTTTTTTTTTCGGTTTTCACTTCTTTTTCTTACCCCTTTCTTCCTCTTTTTTAGCTTTTGTGGGCACAGCCGCTACAAACCCTCACGAGCCCATCTCGTCCACCCTGGCTGCCGGGGGGTTCAAAGGGCTTGGTGCATACGCTAAATGCACCCGTTTCTCTCCCACGACAGAGGAGTTAGTGTTAGTTTAGTTAGTTTAGACCCAATTTTATGTCTAAATACCGCCTAAATCCTTAGGCTTTTGACTTTATTCGTAGTTTAATTCAATAACTTTTAATGCGTTTTTGGTAATTTTGTAGATTTCGGAGTTTATACTCAAAACGTTGTAAAAAGGGGCCATTTTGCAACTATTTTGGGAATCCCGAGATTTCCCGAGTCTTGGTCGAGTCGAAGGCAAAGGAATGCGGAAAGGCCGGACATGTCAAGGCGCTCAAAAGACGGATCGTAGCCGAGCGGATCGTATGACCCAGCCACGGTGCAATCAAGTCAGGAGCAGACGAAGTTGAAGCCGAGCTAGACCGTGGCCACGGTCATGATGACCCCTGCCACGGTGGGTTCAAGACTTGTCCAAGGAAAGAAGAGGTCGAGTAAGACCGTGGCCACGGTCTTGGGAGACCGTAGCTACGACGGTGCGAAGAGAAGCGAAATCTGCAGTTCGCTACGCAAGACCGTACCCACGGTCTCCTTGACCGTGTCCACGGTCTCCTTGACCGTGCCTACGGTCTCTCGAAGGAAAACAATTGCCATACAGATTTCGCTGGACAGAACAAGACCGTACCCACGGTCTCCTAAACCGTGGTCACGGTCTCCCTATGTCCTGCGCGTGTTTTCGGCTTGAAGTACTGCGTTTTGGCCAACGGTTTTGCCTTGTATATATACTCCTTGTTGACGATTTCTTAGGGGGGCATTTAGGGATAGACTTGGACAATTTCCAGCTTTGTAATTAGGGATTTTAGAGAGAGATTAGTGAGAGATTAATCTAGGGTTTTGGAGATTTGTGTTTGTTATTGAAGATTTGGGTATTCAAACAATTGAGAGATTGTTGGATTATCTTTTTATTGCTTTCCTTTGTTCATCTACAGCACTTTGATAAGTATTCTCTTCCCTTAACTCTTTTGTTAATTACCTTGCTAATTACTTTGCTTGTTCTTAATTTCTTTGCTTGCTATTTTGATTGTTTTGCTTGTTTATGGTTGTTGGATGTTAGAAATCATGTTTAGGTATGGTTTGGATGTTGTTAGCATAGTTAGTGGCATGATTAGTGGCTAGAAACCCTATGGTTTAGGGGGTAATTAAGGGTGTGAATGGGTGATTAGGTTTGGGTTAGCAATATTAGTGAGTAATTAGTTGGGAAATCAATTTCCCACTCCTTTCCTTCCCTCAAGTGGGATGTATTTGGGTTCGAAAGTCCCCAAACACATCCAATGCTTGTGTTGGAAGGTTGGAATTGGGATAGTTAGTACTCTACTCACGAAAGTGAATAGAGGCTAACTAGGAAATTCCGTTTCATTAACTCTCCGGGTCTGTCGATGGACTTTGGGGAAGTTAATCCGGACTATCCTCGGAAGAGGAAGCCCGTTGGGTATCTTCTAACGGAATTGCCACTTGATTCTCCCTCCTTGTTATTCCCTTGTTGCAAAACCCATTTCCTCATCCCCGTTTGCATCCCGAAAAGCCTCCGAAACCCATTTTCCATTCCTTGATCGACCTTAGTTTTGTTTATTGCTTCGTGACCGCCTCTTTCAACCCATTGCCTTACCTTAGCAATGTCGAGCCGACCATTGACCTAGTTTCTATGACCAAGGCCGCCAGCTCCCTCAGAAAGAACGATAAAAAAACGAGGTCCACAAAACCAATGTTACATAGGGCGAGTTCAATATCTAAGCATGTTCATTTCCAAACTCACCATGACCTGTGAGTCGTTGTTTTGGAAATTGAAGAAGGGTGTAAAGGTTGAATGGGATGACCAGTGTCAAGCAGCGTTCGACAAGATCAAGGCCGACCTGACTAGTCCGCCAGTACTAGTTCCGCCTGTGGTTGGAAACCCGTTACTGCTTTATCTGACGATAAATCAAGGTGCAATGGGTGCCATGTTGGCTCAAACGGTTGACAATTTGGACAAGGCTATATACTACATCAGCAAGAAGTTCTCAGGGTGTGAGTCTCGTTACTCTAAGATAGAAAAGATGGCCTTAGCCTTGGTTTGGTCTCTGTTTGGTTATTAGAGGGGGAGGGGAGGGTATTAGAGGGGAGGGAAGGGGAGGGGAAGGGAAGGGAGGGATCTATTTTTATCTTATTTGGATTATAAGTGGAGGGGAATGAAAAAGAGGTTCATGGAGGGTAATGAAAGTAAATGATTTCCCTCCACTCCCCTCTTATTTATTTTTCCAAACAAGAATAAAGGAAGTTATTTAATAATTTTCCTCTCTCATCCCTTCCTTTTTTTTCGATTATTGCAAGCCAAAGGCTTAAAGGTTCGCAAAATACATCAAAACCGCAATACAAAACAGCAAACATTGCACATCAAAAGATACATGCCTGCAAAAAAATGGCTAAATATAAGCAATACAACAGGATCAACTACAACCAAAAAAATTTCTCAATCGACAACGATCACAAAAGATCAACTTCACTTGGGTGAGTCCTCGAGGAATCTCACGCCTATATCCTTGCCAATATTCCTTTTTCTGCGCTCAACCTCGGCATCAGTATCATCAAGAATGTCCTCTTCCAAGTTGTTTGTGCGCCTATTCTTCCCAGCCTTCAGTCCATCCTTTTGGCCAAGAACAGCTCTACAAGTTGCTTCTCTGACAAGTTGTCACTTAGATTTCATCAACATGTTCAGCATTCTTTTATTATTGGCTTTACCCTTTCTGACCTCAAGAATGGAATCCTCAAGATCAACAAGTAGGTCGCGCTCACCCACATCATCAAAGGACCCAATTAGATTACTATGAGTGCGCTCACTATCAGAGTTGGCGCCCTGATCCCTTTTTTCAACCTAATTGATTTTGGATCCCCTCCTTTTTTTCGATAATTTGTAAGCCAATAAAGGCTAAGAAGGCATCAAAGATGCTACAGGAACCGCAACAACGGCAAACCAGCAAGAATCCAGCACAACAAGAAAACAATACAACACAGCACACAAGACAAGAAAACAAATAGCTATCTGACAAGGTTCTTTTTTCGATCCAGCAAATCCTCTCTGAACGTCTTAGCCACAATCTCAAAATCATCACGAGACAACTTCAATGAACACGCCACTTTCGCCGCTGTTTTAGCCTCCTCATTTAGTCTTTCCAATGATAGATCCACACCAATCACAGATCGAACAGTGGAACTATCATCTGCATCATCACTGAGACATTTTTTTTAATAAACTAAATTAATAAAGTACTCCCTCTGTCCCAAATTAATTGACACTTTGACTAAATTGAAGAAGCTCCGCCATTATCTGTTGGCACACACCGTTTATGTGATCGTGGCATGCAATCCAGTGAAGTACATCATGGAGCAACCTATTGTAAACAACCGAATTGCCCGATGGGTAGTCATGTTATCCGAATCGGACCATCATTTTCAGCATCAGAAATCTATAAAAGGTTGAGCAGTTTCTGATTTTCTGACTAAACTCCCGACAGAGGACTCCAACACTGGGGACTTGGAGTTTAGTGATGAGCTGGTGTTCCAAGTGGAGGAAGAGACTTGGAAGTTGTACTTCGATGGTGCTGCAAACCAAATGGGGTGCGGAGCCGGGGCTCTGCTGATATCTCCTGAAGATTTACGTTTTCCCTTTGCGGTCAAGCTGGATTTCAACGCCACCAACAATGCCGTTCAATATGAAGCTTGCATTTTAGGTATACATACGACTCTGGAAATGGGTATTGAGAGATTACGAGTGTTTGGAGACTCCAGATTGATTGTCAACCAAGCTACTAGTGTTTGGAAAGTGAACAATAAGTGTTTGGCATTATATCAACAACACTTATCTGATTTGGCAAAGAGATTCCAACACATTCAGTTCAAATATCTACCGAGCAGTCACAATGAGTTAGCAGATGCCTTAGCTAAGCTATCGTTTATGGTAGCAATGCTAGAAATGGATTAGACTTTGGCAGTTGTGGTAGAGAGGAAACTCCAGCCCGTTCATCATCAACCTTTAATGATCAATTCTATCCGTCCTGAGGCATGGTTCTTTGGCATATACACCTTTCTGAAGAGTGCTGCATACCCACCAGATGCTGGGCACCGAGCTCGGAGGGCTATCCGATTGGTGGTCGCACAATATTGCATCATTCAGGATCATTTGTACAAGAAGGTTGTGACTGGTATAAATCTATTGTGTGTTGATGAAGTGGAAGCCAGAGATGTGATGAAGTCCACCCATGGAGGAGAGTGTGGACCGCACATGAATGGGAGGATGTTAGTGAAGAAGATCCAACGGGTAGGATATTTCTGGTCTACGATAGAGTCAGATTGTCTTCAATTTGTGAGAAAATGCTCAAAGTGCCAAGAGTATGCTGATCTCAAGCATCAACTATCGTCTTACCTGGCCACTTTGGCTTCGCCTTGGCCATTTTCAATATGGGGTATTGACATTGTTGGAAAGATTTCGCCTCAAGGAACAGGAGGTCATGAATATGTGCTAGTAGCTATGGAGTATTTTACTAAGTGGGTAGAAGCTGCTTCTTATGTGAAGATTACCTCGAAATATGTTGCCAAGTTCATGCTGAAGAACATCATTTGCAGATATGGAGTACTGCATGAGGGGATCAGCGACAATGGGAGTCATTTCATTGGTGAATTTGACACTCTTTTGGCCAAGTACAAGATCCAACACCATCATGCTTCTCCTTATCAGCCACAAACGAATGGAGTGGTCGAGGCTGTGAACAAAACTTTGGTGAAAATCATTAAGAAGATAGCGATCACTTATAAGGATTGGCCCAACAAACTCCCTTTCGCATTATGGGGGTACCGCACTTCAATTCGAACTGCAAATGGGGCTACACCCTACTCTTTGGTGTATGGAATGGAGGCGGTCTTGCCTATAGAGATTGTTGTTCCCTCCCCAAGAATCATCGCTGAGAGCCAAATTCCTGAAGCTAAATGGGCTCGAGCCAAGTATGAGGCGTTAACCTTGATGGATAAACGCCGACTCCGCGCTTTACACAACATTCAGCTCTATCAGAGTCAAATTACTCATGCGTTCAATAAGAAGGTCAAAGATCGAGATTTAATGGAAGGTGACCTAGTGTTGCAAGAAATGAGGTCTGCTCGTCAGGATCCTTGCCGCAAGTTTGCCCCGAATTGGAAAGGACCTTATGTCATTATCTCCATCACACTTGGAGCTGCTGCTCGTTTTCCTGAGGGAGAAGAGATTATTCAGCCTGTGAATCCGGATCAGTTAAAAAGGTATTATGTCTAAGCTACTAAGGGTTGGTATGCATTACCTTATAAAAACAAGCAACCGAATTACAAATAGGCCACTTGCTTATGAGAGAAAGAAGAAAAAAAAAAGAAAAGAAAAGAGAAAAGAAAAAAAAGTGAAAAGCTTTAGAGTGGCTGATTTGAAAATTCTTTGAGCAAGTCAGGCAAAAGGAGAATAAAAAAAAAGAGAGGAAAAAAAAAGAAGAAAAGAAAAAATGATAGACTAACTTGAAAATCCTTCAGGACAAGTTAGGTAAAAGGAGAGGTTGAAAGCGTTGCTGCCGAAGACACAAAGATTGACAAGAAGAGGATCATAGCTTGTGTTAATTCTTGCAAAATGAAATGAAATATATTACTTCTCATATTAATAAAAGAAGTACACTCTTGTTCAGTACATTTTGTTTTACTAATTTTGATAAAGGAAAAACATCACATTAAATAAAATACATAGTGCACGCATTCTTTCCTACATTTATTCCATCTCTCTTCTCTCCATCCTACTTACTAGATATGTGTTAAGTCCTAGTTCGAGTCGAAGTTCTTAGACCCGTTAGTGCTCGCTCGGCAAGTCTTGCTTGATTTTCCTAGTTCGAGTCGGAGTCCTTTAGAAAATCCCAATTGATTTTTACTTGTTTCAAGCTTAGTATGAGGGATAGGTTATAAAAAGTAAAATGGTGTTTCTCGGGTTTCAATAAAGAGTTCATCCAAAGGCTAAGTTTCTTTTCAAAAGCCATGACTGAGGGAGTATGGAAGTAAGAGCAAGAGGACAAGATGGGACGAAAAGAAACGACGTCGAGTCTTGCTTAAATAGTACTTCAATGTGAATAGGATGCTACGAGTACACTGTTTCTGCCTCGTGTCTGATTGAGCCAGGGGTGAAGGATGACAGCCAGCAACGAGTGGTCGACAAAGACACAGTGTCCTCCATCGTGTCATAGCCGGTCGGCCTACAGGAAAAGAGGGAGGAATCTCTTGAAGAGTTGGCATCGTGTATGAGCATGCATGGGAAGAAGACACGGTTTGGGACCCATTAGGCGTGTTAGGATAAAAAAAAATGTACATACAATTGTATTTCTTTTCTTTGATTTTATTCGTTTTTTATAGTCTTTAGTGTAATTATATTAGTAGTCTAGTGAATTCATTTTCTTTTAGATTCAATTCCTTGTAAACAGTCTAAGATTGGTCGATGAATAAAAAAACCGGGGGGCTTGCATGCATTTTTAGATCGGCCTAAGTATGGGACTTACCGGGTTAGCATCAAAATACTACAACACTTCAGGGTCATTCGACATGAGTGGGATGAAACCAAACTGCATGTCTTCGTCTTCCGCTTGCTCAGGCTCCACCATATGTTAGTCCAGGAGAGGATCATAATATCCTCCCACTTACAGAAAGACTACTTGTCAACAAAAGAGCATAAAGGCATCACTGCATAAGCCAAAGAAAATCTATACTCGAGCAAAAGCCAAGCGCCCTCTATGCTGAGCGGCCGCTTCTTCCCAGTGGTCTGTAGGGACAACGAAATTAATGGTAGGCTCTCCGGCCAACAACCGAGTCATTTCATCTTGTGTTAAAGCCTGCCTGTCAAAGATAAGCTCGGGAGGGTCTACAAGCACCGTGGAAAGCTATTCCCTTGTATGCTGAAAGAAGAAATGCTCTCCCAAGTAAAAAAAAAAAAAAGCCCGAGGGACCTTCAAACAGCAAACGATGCTCGCTCGCTTCACGCGCCAAGCGGATGTCATAATGAAGGCCTTCTAAAAGATAGCCATTCCATGGAGACCGGATGATATCCTCCTGAAAAGAACATTATAAGCTCAAGTACAGTGAGACGAACTAAAAAGATGATGAGGCATACCGGTCGAAGATTATCAATGATTCTCCTAAGATCATTCAAATCTTTGAAGTGGTATTTTGGGTGACGATAGTCTGACGATTCTGCCCATCGAACAACAGCAGGAATTCTCAAGTTGACATTATTAGTCCCACCAACCACAGGGAGAAAATACGCTAAGACCCACACCTGCACACCAGGAAAAATCTTAGTGGAAAAAGAAAGAAAAGGGAATTTTGCACATCACATAAAATTTCTAAAAAGAAAATCTTGGAGCATACCTCCAAGACTCGCCAGAGGCTACTACCCAGGTTGAGCAATTTCTTTTTCGTAGCTCTCAGTCGCCCTACCATGTCGCTACCAGTCGGATGACATGCCATCCGCATTCCCGTCACTAAGTGAGCATAGGCGGCAGCCGCCGAGTTGAAACTTCTCACCTCACCAAAATCCAAGAGGTGGTGCATCCATGAAGGAGTAATCGTGTGCCCGCGATTTGCAAAGATGGTTGCATTTATAAAATCATGCGCCCGATGAAGTTTCCACCCCCAAGGCCATCAGCACCGCGTCTGATGAAGTCCATCGGCATTGAATTGCCACCATCAACAGCAAATTTCCAAGAGCCATCGACATCGTGATCGATGAAGTCTCCCTGACAAGTAAGGCATTATTCTCGCCTGAGATCACCTATCTGCGCAAGTTCGCCAACCGAGACACAGGACTCAGCTTCCAAGTGTCAGCCCATACCTTCTAGTAGGATGCCTTTATCACCCAAGATCATTTCCAGTAGGACGTCATCCGACGCCCGAGATCACTTCAAGTAGAGTATCATTCTTTCTTGAGATCAACCCCGATAGAGGCGCATGCCGCCCACAACCGCGATGTGGGACTCCGCTTCTAAGCATTACCTCAGGTTTCGCGATCCGAAGTCATATCCCCTGGCGTTGCATTCTAAAGTCATATCTTCAATCGGTGTCCATCATTCTACTTTAATTTTCGTTCTATCTCGGACTCAATCAAAGTGGGGGCTATCTGTATACAC
This sequence comes from Portulaca oleracea, assembly GCA_029582165.1. NCBI lineage: Eukaryota > Viridiplantae > Streptophyta > Magnoliopsida > Caryophyllales > Portulacaceae > Portulaca > Portulaca oleracea. The sequence goes on along the minus strand of CM055889.1, from coordinate 28,075,903 downwards.
CGGATTTTGTCATATAAAATATACAGCATATCTATATATATAAAGGGATTAAATAAAGAAGAAGGAGCCGGAGAATAAAAGCTAAAGTACGTGCACCTTACACGTACAAATTTGCTTTAAAGTTGCATGCAAGATCACATGCAAAATAGCTACGTAAAAGACAAGCCATGCAAGTCATGCAAGCTCAATGCCTGGAGGTCACAAGATTGAAACCTCCCAAAAAATCATACAATCACCTTAAGATTACAAATAAAAGGATCTACCGTCCAAGTGTTAACCACCAATTCCCTAGGGAAAATACATTCACCCCCCCCCCCACCACCGTTTATGGATGTATGGACGAGAGGAGGTTCATCCAACACGTTGATGTATTACGGGATCAAAAGAGAGATTCTTGATCCAGTAATAATCATTACACGTGTAACCAAACTGGATGACAGGGAAGCTTCACATGAATATGGAGGAATGGAGGGGAAATCACGTGAAATACAGGACCTATGGAGGGTTCTTTTGTCATGAGGACTTTTGTGGATTCAAGAAACAAGAAAGATTGATTCTTGAATAGGGAAAGAGGGAGGATGACGTGTGGATAAAGGGAGGGAGGGAGTATGGTGGCGTGAGGCTTTTTGTGAAAGTAGAAAGTTGTTGGGAGAAGACAGAGGGAGTTTGTTGGGAGTTTGTTATGGAGAGAGAGGGGGAGTGGACGAATTGGGAGAGAGAAAGAGGGAGGGGGTGACGTGATTTATGAGGGAGGGAGACTAGGGTTTATCTTAACTATATTGATAGAAATTATGTTAACTATATTGATCGAAAGATAATAACAAGAAAGTTTAAGGGATCTATCTTGATATAGAAACACCACAAGAAAAAAACCTTAGGGCTAACTTAACCTTCAACCTAGTTACAGAAACACCTTCTAGGTTTAGGATTAAGCTCCTCCTAACCACTTGATTGCCAAACCAAGATACAATAGAGGAGATTGAACGAGGTTCTTCACGAAACACTCAAGAGGTAAGCTAAAAGCTTGATTCTATTCATGGTTGATAAACTGATTGCCTTTGAAAGGCTACAAGTCTAGCTATTTATACTAATAGAGTCTTATATGGACTAGTACTCTAACTTGGCGTGCAAGCCAACCTAATATGACTAGGATTAGTGCTACTAAAGCCAAGGTTTCCTAGTATTAGACGCCTAACTATACTACTCTCACTTGGATTAGGACTCCTTATCCTAAGGGGAGTTTGTTATAACAACCTTATCCTAATAGGACTTGGCTTTCCTAATCCAATATGGATTAATTACAAAATAAGCCAACCTTATCTAGGATAACAACCTTACTTGGTGCCTAATTCATCAATTCACACGCCTAATCTCACACATACACCTTCTAGAATATTCTAGAACACTTTAGAATATTCTAGACTAATCTAGACTCCTACAAGACTTGATGCTCAAGTTTATAATTTACTTGGCATCTTACATGACTCAAAATAGTATAAAGATAATATAAATCACACCAAAAACAATTAAAAGCTAATAATAATAAAGTTACATCCAAAAGATCAAAACTGTGAAATTCAAAACTGAAATGATCAAAATGTGAACTTCACTTGAAATCTTGAAATGGACCCTTGGACGAAACTTTGGGCTTCTTGGGCCTTGATTGACGTGTCCTTGGCTTCCCTAGGATGTTTGGACATCCTCTTGCCATAGGAGGCAAACCATGTGAATGGGCCTTCGGGCCTCTACCTTGAATAGAAACTTCTTTATTAGGCCGAGGCTGGTTGGGTTTCTTCCTTGAAGGACCCTATCTTTGTACTTGTGCTTCAAATGGGCCTTCTTGATTGGGTTTAGGGGAATAGGCGTGGGCTGATTTCCATCATTCCCCCTTTGTTGAAGGAAGTTTGTCCTCAAACTTGGAGGTTCAAGTTCAAAGACTTTAGTTGACCCGACTGTAGTCTCCATGTGAATCAGGACCTTCACATGAATCAAGAACTCTTCAGTACTCTCCACGTGAACCAGGACCTTTACGTGAATTGTGATTGCCTTAATGATGTGAAAGATTCGATCTTTCTCACTCTTGCTATGTATGAATGTGTCATGGACACACTTGTTGATGAAGGACTTCAGAACCTGATTCATAAGTCTCATAATAATAGAAAGTACATTGATTAGATCATAAGGTGTGACTAATCATACAGGGAGACTTCTTGGACTTTGAACAGTAGTAGTCCCGAACAGAATCTCAACCATGTTGGTTCTTTCTTTCTTTGCAATCACTAGGGCGTTTGATGCATGAGTTTCCTTCTTGAATTTGCCCTTGGCGTGACAAACAGCAGAATTTTGAAACCTTAGATCAGAATTAGGGTTCACGTGATCCCTTGCAGCATGGGTTTCATGTTGATTAGACTCTGATGAATCCTTTACCACTGAACTCACGTGAGGGATGACGAGTTGGTGAGCTCTTGCATAAATTTCGTGGCTAGGGCTTGCTGGAATGACATCCTTGTGTTCACTAAACTCAGGGCGTTCAGTGATCATGAAAGATATGAGCTTTGAATCATTCCCAGCTATTGGTGATGTCTTTAGAGGAGCTAATGTAACCCTTTTGTTCTTCACCATCAGGGTGTAGCTATTAGCTCTTCCATCATGTGTAACGCTCCTGTCAAATAACCATGGTCTTCCAAGCAGAATATGACAAGCATCCATAGGTAATACATCACACCAGATTGAATCTTGATAAGACTTTCCAATAGAAAAGCTTACCAAACAGCGTAGATTCACCTTTAAGCCTTTACCCTGATTGAGCCACTGGACAGTGTATGGCGTGGAGTGTGGGCTTGTAGGGAGTTGTAGCTTGTTCACCAAAGTTGTTGAAACTGCATTGGTACAACTTCCACCATCGACAATCAAAGAACAAACTTTCCCTTGCACAGTACAACGAGAATGGAAGATGGCTTCCCGTTGTTGTAGATCTTCAGGAACTGGAGAGCTATTCAGTACTCTCCTCATAACCAGCATCTCTCCTTGATCGGGTTCTTCTACGACCTCTTCTTCAGATTCGTTATGAGTGGCGTGGGGTTCTCCTTCTACATCCTCCGGTTCAGGTTCAAAGAGAGTGTTTTGGAATTCCATGAGTGATGGCTCTCTTGTTAGGGCATTCAGAAGCTTAGTGACCGAGCCCTTGACACCTAAAGCACCTTCTCTTATCCGTGGGTGGAACTGGGATGGATTTTTGGACAGTTTGAGGAGTAGGGTTAGGCACTTTTATGGCGGACGGATGGGAGTGGGTTTGGCTCTTTTGTGGAGTGTATGTTTGAGGCGAGTAGGGAGTTCTTTGGGAACTAGGGTTCCTGTTTGGCGTCTCCTTGCCCCTTCTTTTTTTTTTGTTGTTCCACTTTGTTAGCCAAAGTACTCAATTCATCAAGAGTTTCATAAGTTGAAGTTCCACCACATACCTTATGTTGTCGTTTAAACCAGCAAGATACCTCACAAGAGTTTGAGGTTTGTCTTCTTTCAAATCACACCTCCAAAGTAGGTGTTCGAATTCTTTCGTGTACTCTTCAAAAGTTTTAGACCCTTGGGATAGTTGTTACAGCCGAAAGTAATTATCTTTGAAGTAGCTTGCAGGAAGAAACTTTGAATGAAGTTTCTTTTTCATCTTGTCCCAAGTACGAATCTTTTCTTGCCCAGCTTGCTGTCTCTTTTTCTGTAAGTTAGTCCACCAAATACTAGCATGCTTCCGCAGTTTAAGAGCAATATATTTCACTTTCTTATCATCACGTACATCTTTCAGATCAAAGACTCTTTCGACAATTTGAATCCAATCAAGAAAGATTTCAGGATCAAGATTACTGTCGAATTCAAGAATGTCGACTTTGAAGTCGAGTCTTTCTTCTCTTGGGGCACGTCTAGGTTGACGAGATCTCCTTGAGGAGTGTGTTGATCATTCAGCTTCGCTAGGGCTGTTGTAGGAGCCCTCCTTGGATGATTCTCTGAGTTCATATTGTTGCATATGCATGTACCGCTTTAGTTGCTCAGAGAGATAAGCAACTCTTGCTTCTAATTCAGCCTTTGTTGCTTCAATTGCTCATTGGGATCATCACCTTAACTACTTTTGCTTCCGGACGCCATAGGATGGTGTTTTGGAATGCCAGGTTGCTGATTGGATTTGAAGGTTAAGTGTTTGGTATTGCAGGTTTGGTGTTTGGACTTGAAGGTTTGAAGGTTATGTGTTTAGGTTAACTCTGTGGAGTTTAGGGTTGCACTCAACAATAACCTAGAGCTCTGATACCACTTTTGATGTATTACGAGATCAAAAGAGAGATTCTTGATCCAGTAATAATCATTACACGTGCAACCAAACTGGATGACAGGGTTGCCTCCCATAAAGCGCTTGTTTAAGGTCCCGAGCGTGACCTTTTGTACTTACTTGATTCTCGAAAGGCGTGGTGTACATGAGAGAAGCATAATTAGCTTTTTCCACCAACTCTTCTTCCTTCTCCTCCCGCGCACCCCAATAGAACTCATGAATAATTCAAGATAATCCCACGGTGGTCTAGTCAACTCCGAAGCGATTAGAAATAACCCCGGCTTGATATTTAGTGGTGTGTCGGATCTTGGGCCTTTGAAGACTATCTCTCTCACTTCCATATGCTCGATATATGTTTCACCCAAAGCAATCTCCCTCCTCAAAGGTATTGTGTTGAGGAAGTCGCCATGAAAGGTGAAACCATCACCATGTAGCTAAAAATGAATAGGCTTAGGGTGACTTTCTCCACCCCAATCATCCAGTTCCACAACAAGAACGCAAGGCTCCTCTTGATGCTCATCCATAATCCCAACCACTACATTGACCTTAAAGCGTAACTCCTTGTGAGGGTTCCTTCTTAAAGGATCAAAATCAAAATCAATACGTTCTCTCCCCACATGAAGAGTCAAACGACCTCTTTTTACATCTATAATTGCTCCTGCAGTAGCCAAGAAGGGTTGACCAAGAATAATAAGACTTCTCCAATCTTCATCCATCTCTAGAATAACGAAATCACAAGGGATAAGGAAGCTTCCCACTTGAATCGGGACGTCTTCTAATATTCCCAAGGGCTTCCTAATAGTTCGGTTAGCAAGTTGCAAGCTAATAGCAGTAGGGGTCAAGTCATCAAGATTCAACTTCTTACAAATAGAGTGTGGCATGACATTCACACTTGCCCCCAAGTCACATAATACATTATCAATTATCATATCACCAATGAGGCACGGTATGGAGAAACTACCAGGATCGGCAAGTTTCTCAGGGGTTTTTCTCCCCATAATAGCATTGCAACTAATTGTGAGATGAACGGTCGACGACTCTTTGATTCTCCTTTTGTTTGTCAAGAGGTCCTTAAGATGTTTCTTGAAAGAAGGGACCTCCGCCATAGCGTCCAGAAAAGGAATATTGACTTGTAGCTTCTTCAATATATCAATAAATCGCACAAACTTCGCCTCATCTTTATGTTGAATCAATCTCCCAGGAAAAGGTACTGGTTGCCTATATGGAACGGGTTTCTCCAATGGGTTTTCATGAATATCCTCCCTCAAAACTTCTTTCCCTTTCTCTCATCTTCTCTCAAGCTCTACCCTCTCTTCCAACTTCTCCCTTTCCTCATCTTCGGCGACATTAACCATGACCTCATCCTCTTTCTCCTCAACTATGGCTCGCTCAACTTCTAAGTCCTCCTCTTCAGTTATCCATCACAACTCCCTAATTGTCTCCCAAAGATCTCTCCTCTTCCACATTCTCCTCCACTTAGGTTCTTCAATTTTTCTTCCACTCCTTAGGGTGATAGCTTCTACTTGCTCCCGTTGGATAGGTTGAGGTTAAATGGGTTGAGAAAGGTATATTTGTTGAGCAACTTGGGTCATTTGGGTTTCAAGGTCTCTAAGATGAGCCTCCTCACTCTCTTGATTAGCAACAATTTGTTGCAACAACTTTTCAATCATAGAATCTTGGGATGGTTGAGAAAATTGAGGTTGTGGGATGGGTTGATGTGAGAACGCTTCTTGAATATATGATTGATGGTCATAAAATTTAGAAAGAGGATCGAACACAAGATTGGCAAATGTGGTATAGCTAGGATCATGATCTTCATAAGAATGGGAATAAAGTTGGTTGGAATAGATGGCGTTCACGAATTCTACTTGACGATACTCCATACATTGATGCTCAAGATGTGGACCAAAACACAACTTATAAACATGCATATTATGAACAAAAGTAGATGCAAAGGTTTGCATACCTTGGGCTACTTTCGACTGGTTAGGAATTTCAGTATTCACCATCTTCTTTTGTAAATCAAGGATGGTGGCCATTAGAAGCTTAATAGTAGGTTGTGTTCCAAGGAATAATCCCCATTTCCTGAATTTTGGCCGCCTCCCCAACTGGGTACATTTTGAGATAGCTTATGAAGAAAAATGTTGGCTTCCTCCGCAGTCTTCTTTAAGAACATCCCCCCGGATGCACGGTCAATAGATTCTTTATATGAATCACAAAGCCCATCATAAAAGTGTTGAAGTAGCATCCAATCCGGTAAATTATGATGTGGACATTGGCATTGAAGGCTTTTGAATCTTCCCCAAGCCTCAAAAAGATCCTCTCCGGGTTCTTGCTTGAAAGACATAATAACTTGCCAGAGTGCATAAGTTTCATCCGCTGGGAAAAATTAGTGCAGGAAATCTCTTTTAAGTAACCCCAAAAAAGAATAAGTGCCAAGAGGGCACGTTTGAAGCCATGTCTTTGCTTTCCCCGTAAGAGTTAGAGGAAAGAATTTCAATTTCATGAATTATGAAGATAAACGAGGAACTTGCACGAAACTAATCCGATCTTCAAATTTCTCGATATGCGCAATAGGACTCTCGGATTTGTCTCCATGAAACTGATTGCTTAAAAAGACTTCAAGTAAGTACGGTTTAAACTCGAACACGACATCGGGTGGTAACGGTGGTAGAGTGATCGGGTTGCCTCCCGTACCCAATGATGGAATGGCATATGATAGAAGGGTACGGGGTAAACCAACTTGACCCTCAGCCATTCAGAACTCGAAACCTCCTACAAGAAATGAAGAAGCATCAAATTCGTCGGGATTGGGACAAACTAGTTTCTAGCATGAAAGCAATCTTAAACAGCTCAAGACCAAGAAACTAAGCTAGGGGCACTTGCTCCCCGACAACGACGCCATTTTGTGTTACGTGGTTTGTATAACCCAGTTTTTGTCATTCTCTCTCAAGGAGTTCGGGCTTCTAATCCTAAAAGTCTATTCTGAATTCTCAGCTATTAGGTTTAAGGTTCATCATCAAGAGAGGTTGGTTTTGCAAGCAAATAAGAAACATAATCAAACTACACAAAGGAAGAAACGGGTTTCGGGGGTTTTAGGTAACCAAAGGATTAATGGTTATATGAGTTTTGTGGTTAGGAAGCAAAAAGATAGGATAAATCATATGAGAATCTTGTTAGAAAAATGGCCACGGGATTCCCTCTTTCGAAGGTAATCCAGATTAACTTCCCCGAAATCACCCCGGCAACGGCGCCATTTTGTGTTACAATGGTTTTGTGTGAACCGGTATTTGTCGTTGTCTCTCAGGGAGCAAGGGGCCTAAGATAAGGAACTCGGTCTAGGTCGGGCTAAGATCACTAGGTAAGGCAATGGGTTGAAAGAGTATCACAAAGTGAGAAAACAAACTAAGGTTAGTCAAGGTGAAACAATGGGTTTCCGGGGCTTTTCGGGATGCAAACGAGAACAAGAAGACAGGTTTCGCAACAAGAGAGCAACAAGGGAGGAAATCAAGTGGGAATTCCGTTAGAAAATACCCACCGGGTTCCAACTCTCGTGGATAGTCCGGATTAACTTCCTCAAAGTCCACCACGAACCCGGAGGGTTAATGAAACAGAATTCCCTAGTTAACATCCTTCCACTTTCGTGGGTGAGCATTAACTATCTCATCTCCCACCTTCCACACAAGTGTTGGATGTATTCGGGAACTTTCGGACCTAAACACATCCCACTTGAGGGAAGGAGAGGAGTGGGAAAGTGATTTCCTACCTAATTACTTACTAATATTGCTAACCCATTCCTAATTACCTATTCACACCCTTAATTACCCCCTAACCCATTAGGGTTCTAGCCACTACTCATCACAACTATGCTAACAACATCAACAAAACCAACCCTAAACATGTTTTCTATCATCAAACAACAATCAAAAGACAAACAAAACAATTAAAGAGCAAAGGAAGCAATTAACAAGTAATTAAAATAATTAACAAAGTAAAGTAGAGTTTAGGGAAGAAGAAACTTACCAAATGTTGTAAAAGAGCAAGGAAGAACAAATGAAGGAATGATCCAAAGCAATCTCTCAATTAATTGAACCTTCAACCCTTGAATATAACTCAAAATACACCAAAACCCTAAATTAATCTAGGCTAATCTCTCTCTATTCTCTCTCTAAAATTCCCTAATACAAGGCTGAATGTAAAGTCTAAAAGCTAGAATCGAATCCCTAGTCGACTCTCCCTTAAAAGTCGCAGCATTGGAGCTATATATACAAGGCAGAACTGCTACCCAAAACGTAGCGCACAAAACCGGAAAAACGCGTAGAAAGTGCACAGGCCGCGGGGGCGACATCTGAGGTCGTGGACGCGACCATGCGAAACCTGCCCAGGCAATTTTCGGTTTACGTAGGGTAGCGGGCGGCACCCTCCAGATCGCGGGCGCGATCTTCATCTGGCCTAGCAGGTCACTCCGGTCTTCCTTGGGGTGGGCAAGATATTGTCTTTGATGCGGAGATCCCTCCGGTAGTCCTGGACATGTTAGGTCCAGTGTCAGCACGCCTGGGTCAGAGACAAGGCCTTTCCAACCTTTCCTATGCGCATTTTGAAATGGCTATCCACGACGCGAGCTTTTAAAATTTGCCTGATGAGCAACGTCGCTTCATTTTTCTAGCATACATCATTTCTGCTACCTTTTTTGCCAACCATGGGGACAACATCACCTTGACATGGTTTCAGAATCTTCTTAATTTTAACAATATTCGGAACCTAAATTGGGGCAAGGCAGCCTACTGCGAACTTCATTCTCTGGCTTCGCCGTGGCGTAAGACTTTCGTAGGACGATGAGCCGGTCTATCTTCATGGGGCTCAAACTCGTTTTCAGTATGGTCCTGCCATGCAAGACTGTTCTCTCTTTAATGCCGATCATCCTTTCTTCTTCATTTAACATTATGTTCATGCAGTCATAGGCATATGAGTATATTTCCCCTCTTGGTATTCGATCGAAAAGGGATAAGACAGTATCAGCTGCTGAACGCTGGACTACTGTGGGCATTCATGAGAAGAAGTTCAAGCCAGGCAGCCTCGACCTCATTCATTATGTGCTGGACAACCTTGCTCTGGTATTCCTTTATGCCCTACATCTTTCTTTCATTTTCCTCTACTTTTTAATCTTGAATACTTCTCTTCCTTTTGTAGGATCAAGTGAATTGGTCCCTGGGTTGATTTCAACGTAGGAGGACTACTAACCCTTATACACTTTGTAGAGCATGACACTCGCCTTCGCCTCTTGGTGGAGGGACCTGCAAGCTACGTGTGGTACCTGGGAGAAAGGGCCTCGAGGCAGACCCTGGGGGGATATCCTGGCTTCATCACCTTGGATCCTCCGGAGCATATGTTCGAGCTGTGGCGCGTTGACCCGGGTGTTCTGAGGAACATGTTTCAGGGTCAAGATTTCGATAACTTCATCAATGATGTTCCGCTGGAGCAATTTAATGAAGAGTTGGAGCGTTAACTTAGCCGCTTAGCTCCCCAAGTGGTATGTATCTTTCGCCTTTTCCTTTGTCATGCTTGTGTTAATTTCTAACCAGGGAATTTACAGCTGGGGCCTAATGCCAAGGCTGTCGAGCTGGAGATTCCGCCGGTGGAGGAAAAGATTGGCGGTTTCTTAGAGGTGGAGCATAGTAGCGAGTGTTCCGCGTTACAAGAATTTGAACGGAAACCGGTAATCTTCATTTTGTTGCTTCTTTATTATCCTGCGCTCTACTTGTGCCTAACCCCGATTTTTCCTTCTTTCAGCTAAGGTGGTCCTTCATCCAGTGCATGACCAAGGAGTGGAGCACTATGAGGAAACACATTGATCGGGTGTTCATAGGCTCTGGTAGACACCAAGGCAATGCAGCTAGAAGGGCCGATGTGGAAGCTGATGCGGAGTCTGCTCCTAGGGAACCACCCCGACGTTCCACTGTAGTTCCTCCTCGTATAGAGCCCCCACATCGTTCTTTGGTAGGGGAGTATTCTTCTCGAGGCTGATCTCGGGAAGAAGTTAGTGGGTCTTCTCGTCCTCCCTTAGTAGTTGTACTAGAGGTCACGGCAAAGGCATTCTGGTCGAAGGTTAGCATTCATCCGGGTCTCATCGTAGCAGGTCCGACAGTAGAGGTCGTCGTCCTCCAAGCATGGAAGAGGACATGGCTCAAATATCTTTGGAGGAGCCTTTCCATCAAGAAGGGTCATATCGCAGTGCTGGGTATAGTGGTGATACTTAGCCTCTCATTCATATTGGGTGGAGGACACTTCAGAGTCAAGCGCCACCTATCGGCCTTCGCATTCTCACCGCACTCCAGCTTCGGTACGTTATGCTCGTCGTGGTCGGGAAATAGTGGTGTGGGATCGTGACTCAGGTGCATCCGTAGGGTATACTGGTGGACAGGCCCTAGCGGATGACGCTACTTCACGTCGTACACCTTATGACGTTTCCTCTTTTGGTTCCGGTTCTTATTATGCAGGATGGCCTGTTCCGGCTTCTGGAACGAATCCTTCATGGCCCCTGGGTTCACAAGAGTGGTCTCGCCTCAGCACTCTTGGCTAGGAGGATCCACCTCTTCTGGTTGGCCAGCCTCCGGTTATGAATCCGGGCCTGTATGGCCTACTCCATCTGTTGAGTGGAATGTTCCGGAGCATTTAAGGTTAGCTGCTTCGCATTCGCAAGAGCCATCCATGTCTTCGCCGTCGAGGATGTACCCTTCAGGAGTGCCCTTGTCTGAACCATCGCCTCCTGTGCAGAATGGTGCTACTCCTCCGGCATTCTCGAGCTTGGGTCCAACACCTGGTCCAGATTATTATTCCTAGGACACTTATTTTGGTACGGCTGGCACTTCCAACGCCGGTACATCGAATGCTGGTAACGATCTGGTTGAGGACAGCGGCAATTCAAGCTCCCTGTGGTGACCACATTTATGCGATGCAATGCAGGACTCTTTTGTATTTTATTTTTATTTTTATTTTAATGCAAGACTCTTTTTTTGTATTTTATTTAACGCAAGACTTGAATGTATGGCACAACTCTTTATGCTTTATTAATGCATTTTCGAATGATTTTCTACATGATGGGATTAATCCCAGTTAATACCGCTTCCCTAAAAAGAAATAAAAGAAAACATAAAACTTAAGTGTCGGAGTAAACTCGAGCAAAAATTTCAGAGCCGAGCATTATTGGGCAATCGAAAAAACCCAAAACATAAAAGATACACGAACGGGTCGGTTTAATTCACAAGATGCAAAGCCCAAGCAGACGCAAAAGATAAGCGGGCTGAGTGTTGAAGACGTGCCTGGACCGCCTTAAAACCCCTGCGGGTTTTAGCGGCTGACAGAAAGAGATATGGGCCTGGCCCATTGCGCGCGGTCCTGGAGCAATCAAAACCCCCGCGGGTTTTGATATTATTGTTTTTTCTTTTTTTTTACAGTTGATGATTGCGCTGAAATCAAGGGATTTGAGGGACAACGGCCATATGACAGTTTCTTTGATGATTTGCTCCATTCTGATCTTAGGTGAAGGTGTATAAATACCCCATCCTATGCATGTCATTTTCATCCAAGCATCTTTACTTGAAATTTTCCACCAAAATTCTCCAAAAGTCACAAAAATCCTCTAAGTTCTCATGGTATTTGAAAAGAAACTTACTACTTGGATGAGCACCTTGTCCCAGGATGAAAAGAAGGAACTCGGGAGATACAAACTAACAAGCTTGTTGAGACTTCGACAAGTGAGAGTAAACCACGACTTCCTTCGTGCGGCGGAGACTTTTTGGGATCTAAAAATGCACGTTTTTCGCTTTACACTGAAGGAGTTATGCCCGCTTTCAGAGGAGTGGTCCTCTATTCTCGGGACGAATCACTTTGCGCGGTCGACATCACCTCCAACATCGATTGACGTCAATAAACAATATAAGGAGCTGCTGTGTCTTCCATACAAGGTCATAAGATGTGCGCTATTTGGCGAAAAGGTACACTTCCAAACCATAGTCGAATATTTTCAAACCCCCGACACTTTGGAATATGGCCCGGTGATACGAATGCGGACGATCGTATTATGTCTCCTCGGAGAATTCTGCTTCTATCACGGCGGTCAAAGAACTGGGCCAACAAACTTAATTCAAATTATTGAAGACATGGCCCGGGGCTACAACCCTGTGCCACTGATGCTAGCGGAGACCATGATGGGCTTGGACGACCCGAATCCGGAGCATGAACTTCGTGCGAGCCCCCTACTACTTCAGGTATTCCTCCTTTCTTTTCCTTTTGTTTTTTTTTCCTATTGACTGTAAAACCCGCAGGGGTTTTGCACATTTTTTTCGTTAGGGATAATTGGCATGCAATCGTGACCCTTGCTAACTTTATGGACAGATATGGCTGATGGAGCATTTGGGCCTCATCGAGGAGCCTCGAACGTCTTCGGCGTTGGCAAACTACTGTCAAAGGAAGAGGAGGTACACCGATCTTCGTTCGAGCCACGGTCGCAGAACAGCAAATTTGCCCTAAAATTTTGGCCGAGTGAGACCGCACCTACGGTCCAAGGGACTGCATCTACGGTCTCTCGAACTGTAGTGAAATGTCGGGGGTTTAAACACTTTTCTCCCTCATTTTCACTCATTTCTTTCCTTTCTCCCTCACTTGAAAAACCCTCCTCTCACACTAAAACTTCATTCCCTTGCCCTAATCCTTCAATTCGTTCACAAATTCATCCTCTTCCCTCACTATTCTCTGCGATTTCTGTGCCCTAGCCACGCTCTTCACCATTTTCGCACCTTCTAAGAAGCTTCTCAAGTGCAATCTCTGGGATTCGTTCGTTGTGGGGTTCGAAAATTGTCAAGGAGAGGTCCCTAAGTCCTCAACTCAGGTATCTCTTATATTTTGGTGCATCCAAGTTCAATTTCCTTGTTGATTTTGGTTGTTTTTGTGCACAACTATTTGGGATTTTTGCTGAATGCTCTGAGTTTATGGCTTGGGTGTGCTAATTGGTTGAAGTTGGTAGTGAAATTGTGATTGGAGTTTGGTTAGTGAAGTTTTTGGTTGTTGTTGTTTGGTGATTTTGAGCATTGTGGTTGCTATATGCGATTCTACTGTTGTTGTTGTTGCCTTTGTTTGTTCCAATGGGTCGAGCCAAGCGTTCCCAGACCGAGCCAAAACCGACCCCTCCTCCTTCCACTTCGGAAGAACCTGATAAGACTCGTTACAAAGGTCAACCATCCTCCCTGATTCAGTGTGACCCGAAGGTGAAGGTCACCTTTAGGGACGAAATGCACAAGGCGAGGGTTGAAACGCATCAGCGGAAAATATGTGCTCCGGATTTGTATCATGAGCAAACAGCGAAGGATGTGTACTGCAAACCAAGCATGGACTATTTCATAAAAGTCATGGGTTGGGAAACCTTCGCTACCATCAACAAGCCTATTGTCGACCAACCGGTGCTTGAATTCTTGAGCTCCCTAGTGGTTCGGGAGAATGGTACTTCTACGGCCACCTTCTCTTACATAGTTGCCAAGAAGGAGGTGGAGTGTATGGTTCAGGACCTTTGTAACGCTTTCGGTCTTCCTTTGGATGGTATCTTCTATGGTGAATGTGTCAAATTCGACGAGCAAGAAGCTATGAGAGTTATCACCTGTTGGAGGAGACGATATCCCAAGCTTCGGACTCATAAACTACAAGTCCATTGTCCAAGCAATTCAAAAGCGCGGGGCTTTTGCAACTTGAGTGTTCGCCTTTTTCACCGCATCGTTTCAAGCTCCGTCTTTGGCCGCGACACTGAACGATCAAACATTCACAAGGACGATCTTTTTATCCTCTTCAACGCAATCCATGGTCGCCGTGTAAACACCGGCTCTTGTATTCTTCATTGCCTTCGGGAGATAATCCTTGAAACCCGAAACATGACCCTTGGTATGGGACACATTATTTGCCACTTCCTCAAGAAGCAAGGCTTCGAGTCCTATCTTGCCAAGTGGACTCCGCGGTACTTTCCCGATCCCATCGATGGTGTTCGTTTGTGGAAGTTGGAATTCCTGGATAAAACCAAACACGAACACTTTACCGCCACGGGTACGATTCCCATAGCGTCGTGGTTCATTTGGCTGATGAGCATGCCAAAAGGCGCTTAGATGTCTCCAATCGACGAAATTGGTCTTGTGGCCAAGAGTTCGGGGGGCGCTATGTGGTGGGTGGTCCTTGGGAGCCCGAAGAGGAAGGTGACGAGGAGGCAGAAGAAGATGAGGAAGGGGACGATGAAGGAGAGCAAGGAGAAGAAGCAGGGCCTAGCAAAGCAAATGATGACACCTTAGAGCGCATTAGTGATCAACTCCAAGCGCTTCACGATGAATTTCAAGTGCAGCGAGAACTCATCCAAAACCAACAAAGCCATATCGAGGATTTGCAAGGTATGATCGAGGCCCAACAAGAGATTCTTGTTGGCATCCAAACGCAACTCCAACCCTATCCTCCTCCGGGAGGATCCGCTTGAGGACCGTTTGTAAGCATTCCTGCCCCCACCCAATCTTTGTCATTAGTTTTTATATACTTTATTGTGTGAAATATAAGTGTGGGGGGATGCTTCATCGGGGTTTGGATCCGATGGCTTTGTGGTTTTGGCAGGTGGTGTCTCAGGTCCTTTTGGCTTATTTTGGTGTTGCTCTCAAAGTCGGTTGGTTTTGGCAGGTGGTGGTCCTTTGATTGTCTTTTGATGGTATTTTGGTTGTCTTTTGGTTGTAGCTGGGATGTTTTAGTTGGTTGTTGGTCGTTCTTTTGGCCAGTGATGGCTTATTTTGTCTGTTGTTTGGTTGTATTTTGGGCATGGATGGTTATGATGGCAATGTAACGAATGGTTATTTTTAATGAAATGAAATGAATCGTGTTTGTTTGGTTAGTTTGTGTTGAGTTTCACCCTTATTTCCCGCCTCAATGAGTGAGATTCGGGGATAAGGTATGTCATTGGCAATGTATATTTTGTTTATAGTTTTCTTTTTCTTCTTTTTAGTTCCTTTTGTTAGGAGTTTAGTTAGTTAGTTTTCTTTGATTTTATTTTCGATCTCGCATGCGGATTTTGTCATATGTAAAGTCGTCTTTTGCTCTAATATCGTTGTGATTCACTTGACGACGACTTCGGATCATCGCTTGAACAGTTTTGAAGAGCTCAAGGTAATATCTTTCTGCCTTACGCTTCTTATGTGAATTATCTTCATGATCCGTCACATGCGTGTTTTTCTTTTGGGTGGCGCACCCCCTTGAGTGTTTGTGTTGGAACTATATTATTGTTGGAGCCGTATGGGCTCGGGTCGCCACCACTTTTATTTGCTAGTTGTTCTTGTTTGTTTTTTGTAGGTTCTCTACCCCTTTCTTGTGACATCTTCCCACAATGAGGACATTGTGGCGTTTTAAGTGTGGGGGGGGGGGAGATAATTGCTTCCAAGGGTAGATCACCTAGTTTTTTAGTTTTTGTTTTCCTAGTTTTTGCTTAAAATTTGAAAATTTTTTGTGTGGAAAAGGAGAAAAAAGGGAGTGAAAACCTTAAAAGTTTAATTTCGTTTTTGTTTTTGCTTTGTTTCTCGAATCTTGTTGTCAAAATTGAGAAGTCGTTCTTAATCTTCTTTAAAAGAAACCGGTCTGAGCGTTTCGACCCTGTCTTGGGTACGAGTCATGACTTGTCTCTTTAGATGACCTTCATCAAGTGTCTAGTGAAACCCCCGATTCCTTTCACGTTCTAGTTGAAGTCGGGAGATTCTAGGGGTTCGTGTCCGAGCTTGTTTCCTTTTTTCCCGTTTAACAAAAGCAAAAGCAAAGTTAAAAACAAAAAGAAAAAGAAAGCAAAAGCTACAATAACCGGATTAAGTGGGGCGTGTCGCTGAATGACATTAACCACCATACACTTAGCCAACCTACATGGGCCAGGTATTAGCGGTACGACGCTAAGACTGTGTTGGGAGAGTAAACCCCATATTTGGGCCGTCCAATTCCCGAAAGTAAGGCTAATAAACAAAAGAGAAAAAAAGAAAAAGCAATTTCGTTGGTGAAACCAACCAAAAAGAAAAGAAAAGTTTAAGCGTTAATAAAGTGTGGGGCCTATCCTTGCATCACCTATGGCCCTCACCAAGCATAGGGCGACCAAATGCGGGAAAGAGCAACTCATGCCTTGTTTGTTCGTTGTTTTTAGTTCGGACATGAGTCCTTGGAGTCTTTTGGATTCGGTTAGAACCCAATAGCACTATCGCACATGGGGTTTTGCTTGGCATTAGGTGTAGGAAACCGAAAATCTCAAAGACTGACTTTTGCTTGGGATAGGGGATTGTGAGATGCTCATAACGGTTCCTTTTGGAGGCTTAATAACGTTTTCTTAGTTAAGGTTGCAAGATCCTTTGAATCGAAGTTTTTTTTTTTTTCCTCTTTCTTTTTGTTTTCTTTAGTTTTGTCTTCACTTTTCCTCTCTTCCTTTTCTTTGGCTTTTGTGGGTATAGCCGCTACAAACCCTCACGAGTCCATCTCGTCCACCTGGGCTGCCGGGGGGTTCAAAGGGCTTGGTGCATACGCTAAATGCACTCGTTTCTCTCCCACGACAGAGGAATTTATGTTAGTTTAGGTAGTTTTTTTGTCTCGTTTTGCTCGTGACGAGCAAAAGTTTAAGTGTGGGGGGGTGTTTAGACCCAATTTTGTGTCTAAATATCGCCTAAATCCTTATGCTTTTGACTCGTTTCATGGTTTAATTTAATAACTTTTAATACGTTTTTGGTTATTTTGTAGATTCCAGAGTTTTTACTCAAAACATGGTAAAAAGGGCCATTTTGTAGCTACTTTGGGAATCCTGAGATTTCCCAGGTCATGGTCAAGGCAAAGGCAAAGGACGCGGGAAGGCCAGACACATCGAGAGGATAAAAAGTTAGACTTTGCTGATTCAAGCTGGCCGAGCCTGACCGTACCCACAGTCCTGATGACCGCACCCACGGTGGGTGTAAAGCATGACAAGGTAAAGTGACCGAGCTTGACCGTACCCACAGTCTCAGGATACCGCAGCTACGGTGGGTGCAAGACATGAGCAGCAGGTGAAGTGCCCGAGTGAGACCGTAGCCACGGTCTCAGGGGACCGCACCCACGACGGTACGAAGTAGAGAAATCTCACCTTACCTAAATCGCCAGACCGTACCCACGGTCTTGTCACACCGCGCCTACAGTGCTGCAAAGAAGAGAGAAATCTGCGCCTTGCCCCAATTCAGGTTTCGAATATTATCAAAATTGAGAAGGTTTCGGAACCGGAAATGTTGTCCTCATGGTTGGCAAAAGGGTAGCAGAGATAACGTACGCCAAAATAATGAAGGGCGCTGCTCTTCAGGCAGATCTTGGAAACTTGCATCGCGGATGGCCAATTCAAAGTGCTTATAGGCGAGATTGGGGAGACCTTGCCGTTGTCCCAAATGCGCAGACACTGGACCCAACATATCCAGAACTACCGGAGGGATCTCCGCGTCAAAGACCACGTCCTGCCCACCCCAAGGAAGACCGGTATTCATAACGAAATCTTTGGGCGTGACCGTCATCTCACCCACAGGCAAGTGAAATGTGTTAGTTGTATCCCACAACCTCTCAGCCATTGCTCGACCTATGATAAGGAACGCCCGATTCTTCCAGGCCTCCAGGCATTTCCAGAAAGGCATGAATCCCGCTGCGGTCAAAGTGTTACGAACAAAGTTTCCAAGGATCGATTTAGCTACCTTAAGAGGCTCTTTCAGGACACCGGGAGCCTTTAGGTTATCCTCGTAAATACGACGGGCAAAAATTCCAGCAAATCATTTAAAATAGGGGCTCAGTTGACATTTTTGGCTAAAAACACAATTTCATGGACCCTAGCTGGACCCAGCACAAGCACTGGGCTCACAGCCACAGCCCGTGGAGCGTCCGGCAAGCCCAAGTACTTCGGCCCGAGTCGGTCCGGCAACACCAAAAATAAAGAGGGGCGAGTCAAAACCCGCCTAGGTTTTGACTTCTCTAGGACAATGCGTCCGGCCCAAGAACCGCGCCGGCCCAGCAGACCAAAATAAAACCCGACTGGGTTTTATTTCCTCTAGTGGGCCGCTCTTTGGACAAATGGGCCGGAAGACGTGTGAAGAGCCAAACCCGCCTAGGTTTTATTCCATGGGTCGTGTATTGAAACCTTTTTTGGTCCATTTTATGGGTTGCAAGACGGTTTCTTTTCCGGTTGAAATACAGAAATAAAAGGATCATTCAACATCCTAGCATGCATTAATCTAAACATACTTAAAATAGCTAAAAACCGACAAGATATGGAAAATAAATTCATGCTTGCTCATTTTTACGCTAAAATAAGTACAAGAGGAGAAATGCAAGAATTACCTTGCCATGATAGCGGTAAAACCAAGTGTGGTTCCAAGATTGAACAATGAGGTCGGAGGGAACCCAGCATGAATTTACTTTCGTGAATAGAATACTATCCCAATTCCTACCTTCCAACCCAAGTGTTGGATGTATTTGGGATCTTTCGTACCCCGAATACATCCCACTTGAGGGAAGAATAGGAGTGGGAAGTTGATTCCACTACGAATTACCTCCTAAGTTACTAACCTAATCTAAATACACCATTCACATCCTTAGTTTCTCCCTAACCCATAAGGGTTCTAGCCTCTAATAATCTTATCTAACATGCTAAACATAATAATAACTTCATTCATGCTTCAAATAGAAAGTATCTAGAAATTCCAAGCAACAATCAACAAACGCCAAGTAATCTAATAACAAAAACAGAGATTTAAAGAGTAAGAGTTAAGAAATGCTCATTAATTTGATGTCGAACGAAGATACTTCAGAATAATAAGAATCCAATGCTCCAAAAATAATCTAAATCTTCAAATCTTCAATAGAAATCCAGTAAAATCCAGTGCAAGAACAATAATCCAAGTATGAGTTCTCACTAATCACTAAGGAATCACTCTAATTGAAAGCTAAAATATGATAAAAGTTCTCTCTAAAACTCTCCTAAAAACCCTAGATTAATCTCTTACTAAAAGATGATCTACCCCCAGATGTCTCCCCTTTTGCTAAAAGACCTAAAAACAATATATACAAGCTAAGTTAGTTACTCAAAACTCGTCACTTCATTAAGCAGCAAAATGAGAATCTGTAGGGGACCGTAGGTACAGTATATGAGACCGTGGCTATGGTCCTGCGTAACTCCTATGCGAACTTAATCCACTGGCTTCGTCGTGGCGTAAGACTTTCGCAGGATGCGGACCCGGTCTACCTTCATGCGGCTCAGAATTGTTACCAGTATGGTCCTTCCTTGTGGAAGGTGCTCGAGGTATATGCTCGAACCTTCCCTTTTCAATGCAGTTCATCCGTTCTTCCTCATTTAACATCATGTTTATGCAGTCATGGGCGTATGAGTACATCTCGGCCCTGGGCATTCGCTCGAAGAAGAATAAGACGGTACCAGCTGCTGAACGCTGCACTACCGAGGGCATTCACGAGAAAAAGTATAAGTCGGAGAGCCTTGACCTCATTCGTAGCATCTTGGACAACTTGAAACCGTATCTCTTCATGCCCAACATCTTTCTTTTGTTTTCCTCTACATGTCATCCTTAAATGCTCTTTTCCTTTTGCAGGATCAAGTGAACTGGCGCCCTTGGGCCGATTTTAATGTCGGAGGGTTACTACAATCTTTGCACCTAGTGGAGCATGGCACCCGTCTTCGCCTCCTGATTGAGGTGCCTTATGGTTATGTATGGTATTTGGGGGAGAGAGCCTCGAGGCAAATTCTGGGAGGTTATCCTGGCCTCATTCCTCTGGACCCTCCGGCACATATGTTTGAGCCATGGCGAGTTGACCCAGGCGTCCTGAGGGATTCGGTTCGAGGCCAGGATTTTGACAACTTCATACATGACATTCCGCAGGAGCAATTCAATGAAGAGTTCCAACGTTATCTTAGCCGTTTGGCTCCTCGAATGGTATGTATCTTCCTCCTTTGTCCTTATTATGTTTTGGCTGATTTCTGACAAGAAAAATCTTCAGTTGGGGCCCTATGCTAAGGCCGCTGAGGTGGAGACTCCACCAGAGAGGAAAAAGATCGGCGGCTTCTTGGACGTGGAGAACAGCAGCGAGTGTTCCACGCTTCAAGCATTTGATCATAAACCGGTAATCCTTCATTTCGTGTTGCTTCCTTTTCACTCCACATGTTACTTATGGCTAACCCTGGTCTTGCTATCTTTCAGCCAAGATGGGCTTTCCTCCGACAACTGGCTAAGGAGTGGAGCACCATGAGGAAACATCTCGACCGGGCATTCACCGGTTCAGGTAGATATCGAGGTGATACCGTCAGAAGAGCTGATATGGAGGCTGATGCGAAGTCTGTCCCCAGGGAACCTCCTCGACGTTCTACCGCAGGTGCTCCTCGCACGGAGCCCCCACGCCGTTCTTCGGTAGGGGAATATTCTACTCGAGGCCGATCTCGGGAAGAAGTTGGTGGATCTTCCCGTCCTCCTCTAGCAGTTGTACCAGAGGGTCGCGGCAAAGGCGTTCTGGTCGAGGGTCAACACTCGACTGGATCTCATCGTAGCAGATCTGGTAGTAGAGATTGTCGTCCTCCGAGTATGGAAGAGGACATGACTCAGATGTCCCTGGAAGAGCCACTTGGTCAGGGGGGTCGTATCACAGCGCTGGATATAGTGGTGGTACTCACCCCCATTCCTACTGGGTGGAGGATGCTTCCAAGACAAGCACCACATACAGGCCTTCTCATTCTCGTCATACTCCAGCTTCAGTGCGCTCTGCTCATCGCAGTCGGGAGATAGTGGTGAGGGACCGTGACTCAGGTGCATCCGTAAGGTATCCTGGCAGTCAGGCCCTAGCGGATGACGTTACTTCACGTCCTGCACCTTACGACGCTTCCTTTTTTGGTTCTGGTTCTGCAGGGTGGCCTGTCCTTGCTCCTAGGATGGGTCCGTCGTGGCCCATGGGTTCACAAGAGTGGTCTGTGCCTCAACACTCTTGGCTGGGAGGATCTGCTTCTTCTGGTTGGCCAGCCCCCGGTTATTGAACCGGTCCTATATGGCCTACTTCGTCTGTTGAGTGGCAGGTTCCTTATCATTCCTGGCTAGCTGCTTCATAGGAGCACTTTGTGTCTTCACCATCGAGCGTGCATCTTTCGGGAGTGCCCCTGCCCGGGCCATCGCCTCTTGGGCAGACTGCTCCTGGTCCTGATTACTACTCATGGGACACCTATTTTGGCACGGTCGGTACCTCCAACGCTGGAGCTTCAAATGCGGGTGGCAACTTGGTAGAGGACAGCGGCAATTCGGGTTCCCTGTGGTGACCAAACTTATGCAATGCAAGACTCTTTATACTTTTTTTATGCAAGACTCTTTGTATTGATGCAAGACTTGATGTATGCACAACTTTAACGCTTTATTAATGCAATTGTGAATGATTTTCTACATGATGGGATTAATCCCAATTAATCTCGCTTCCCCAAAAGAAAAGAAAATGAAAAAGAACCAAAACTTAAGTGTAGGAATTAACTCGAACAAAAATTTCAGAACCAAGCGTCAGTGGGCCGATAACAAAACCCGAAACATCAAAAATACACGAATGGGTCGGTTGAAGCCATAGGGCAAGGCCCAAGATAAAACAATAAGCAAATGGGCCGCGGGAACTGGAATTGAGCACAGGCTTAAAACCTAGGCGTGGCTTGGAAGTTAAAACCTAGGCGGGTTTTAACATTTTTTTTTTTTTTTGCTAGCCGTTAGGAGGGGGCTTGAATTAAGGGATGTGATGGCAACGGCTATATGATCACTTGCTAGCCATTTTGCTCCATTTTTATCATGGATGAAGGTGTATAAATACCTCATCCTTTGCATATGATCATTACTCATCATCTTCACTTTAAAGTCTTCATCAAATACTCTCCAAAAAAAAAACACAAAAATCCTCCCAATTCTCATGGCTTTTGAGAAAAAGCTTGCTACTTGGATGAGCACCTTGTCCAAAGAAGAGAAGAAAGAGCTCGGGAGATATAATCTGACGAGCTTGCTGAGCCTCCGGCAAGTGAGAGTCAACCATGACTTCCTCCGTGCGGTGGAGACTTTTTGGGATCCGAAGATGCACGTTTTCAACTTCACATTGAAGGAGCTATGCCCGCTTCCCGAGGAATGCTCTTCTATTCTCGGGACGAATCACTTCGCACGTCCGACGTCACCTCCAACATCTACCGACGACGTTAAACAATACAAGGAGTTACTATGCCTTCCATCCCGGGTCATAGGAAGTGCACTATTCAGCGATAAGGTACATTTCCAAACTATCGTCGAATACTTTCAATCTCCTGACACATTGGAATATGGTCCGGTGATACGAGTGCGAGCACTCGTACTATGTCTTCTCGGAGAATTCTACTTTTACCATGGTGGGCGAAGAACTGGGCCGGCGGGCCTAATCCAGATTGTTGAAGACATGGCGAGGTTACAACCCATTGCCGTTGATGCTAGCGAAGACTATGATAGGTTTGGACGATCCGAATCCGAAACATGAACTTCGTGGGAGTCCCCTACTTCTTCAGGTACATTTTCTCCCTCCTTTCCTCTGTTCTCATTTTGTGTGCCTGCCTACTGCCTGTAAAACCTAGGCGGATTTTAGGCGTTTTTTTTTTCCCGTTAGTTTGTTAATAATTGGTATGCAATTGTAACCCGTGCTAGCTTTGTGGGCAAATATGGCTGATGGAGCATTTGGGTCTCATCGAGGAGCCTTGAACTTCCTCGGCACTTGCGAGTTATTATCAAAGGAAGCGCAAGTATACCGATCGTCAATCGGTAACAGAATGGATCGCCTTTCTGAAGGAGTCCTGCGATATCATTTGGTGGATCGAGTGGTGGCACATTCCCGAATATGTGACTAGCGATTCCCGCAACACCTATGTGTGCATCGCTGGTTTGATGCATATGACTTTCTACTTCCCAGAGCAGGTGCAGCAACAGATGGGTCGCAAATAAAACATCCCCGAGCTACTGTGTGAAGCCCCCGAGCAATTGAAGCTTCCCGACTCGGTGATAGAGTCGTGGTTGAAGTATTGGGAACGAAGACCGACCCTTAAGGCTCCACCAAGGGTACATGTATCACAGTTCGCCGATGCTGGCTATCACGGATGGTTGATCGCGGCCGTCGAATCTCGCCGTGTCGGAGAGGCGAGAAGAGAAAGGACATCGACGAAGGAAAAGTTGGGTCCTCGTTCATCAACAAAGGACCGCCTTGGTGCAAAAGTCTTGGCGAAAGACCGTCTTGGCCGGAGGGTGGAGACACGGAAACCACATAGGTGGGCCTATAAACCTAAAGACAAAGAGATGGACCCAAACGGGCCTAGAGACATGGAGATTGATCACGAACTTACTGGCGAAGTGGAAAAAATGAAGAAAGATTAGAAGATGGATGAAAGTGAAAGAACTAAACTGCTTTGCCAGAATAATCTTTTATTTAATTACGCCTTTCGAATTTTCTTATTTACAAGCAGTTTACTTGCATATTAATCGTTAATAAAAGAAGAAGTATTGTTTGCAATTATTGTGTTATTGCAAACTTTATCTTTCCTTCTTTTTATGAGCATATATTGAATATTCACCAAGTGTCTGAAAATTGGTTTTCCAGTTGCTTGGCTATATTAAACATAATATCGCTTGAGTTGATCCAAATTCGTGGGCTGAATCAAATCTTCTCCATCCATAGTAGCAAGTCGAGCTGCTCCTCCCGGTAGAATGTCCTTAATCACATAGGGACCCTTCCAATTAGGTGTAAATTTTCCCCTTGGTTCTTGATCCTGCTTTGGTACACTTGCACATTATGCAACGCCCTTAACCGCCTATCATCCATCAACATTAACTCCTCGAACCTTGCCTTAGCCCATTCTGCTTCCGGCAATTAGCTTGCTGCCACTATTCACAATGAAGGGATTGCTAATTCAATCGACAGGACTGCTTCCATCCCATACACTAATGAATATGGTGTTGCACTTGTGGCAGTTCGTATAGAGGTTTAGTATCCCCATAAGGCAAATGCCAACTTGTCAGGCCAATCTTTGTAAGTAATGACCATCTTCTTAATGATTCGTGCCACTGTTTTATTGGCCGCTTCTACAGCTCCATTAGCTTGAGGTCGATAAGGTGAAGACCGGTGATGCTGAATTTTGTAAGTGGTGAGCAAAGTCTCCACTTCTTTCCAAAAATGGCTTCCATTATCACTGATGATCTCATGAGGCACTCCATATCAGCATATGATGTTCTGAAGGATGAACTTGGCCACTTGTTTGGATGTGAGTTTGGCATAAGAGGCCGCTTCTACCCACTTAGTGAAGTAATCAATGGCGACTAAGATGTACTCATGTCCTCCCGTTCCGGTTGGGTGTATCTTGCCAATGATGTCGATACCCCACACCGAGAATGGCCACGGAGATGTCAGCGTAGCCAGATATGAAGGAGGTTGATGCTGTAGATTGGCATATTCCTGACATTTATGGCATCTTCGAATGAAATCCAAGCAGTCTGCCTCCATAGTGGACCAATAGTAACCAACCCTTTGAATCTTCTTCGCTAGCATGCGCCCATTCATATGAGGCCCACACTCTCCTCCGTGTATCATAGTCATAACCTCTTTTGCACTTTTAGCGTCGATGCACAACAAATTGATGCATGTAGGTGACTTCTTGTACAGACGATCTTGGATCAAGTAGTATTGTGCTGCTAAGGACCTGATCGCCCGCTGTCCTCGAGCATCTAACTCAGCTGGATATTCTCCCTTCCGAAGAAAATTGTATATGTCAAGAAACCATTCCTCAGTCTCCTCTTCTTGTGTTTCCATGGCGCAGGCATATGCCGGCTCAGATTGCCGCTCTACTATTATTGGTAGCTGGAGCGTGCCTGCTGGGATTGATATCATCGAAGACAACTTGGCCAGAGCGTCAGCCAATTCATTATAATCCCTAGAAAGGTATTGGAAGCTAATCTTCTCAAACTGGTCAGCAAGTCCCAAAAGCTTCTGTTGGTAAGCCAAGAGGCACTCACCTTGAACCTACCATGCGTTCTTAGCCTGATTGATGATGAGGCTTGAGTCTCCAAAGACCTTTATGTGGCGTATTCCTAAAGCCAAAGCAGCTTGTAGACCCTTGATGCATGCTTCATACTCCGCAGCAATGTTAGTAGCATCAAAGTCCAACTTTATAGATACAGGGACGTGTGCCCCTTCTGGAGATATTAATAGGACTGCTACTCCACAACCCATTTGGTTAAAAGCTCCGTCAAAATACATTTCCCACGTAATTTCATCGGTAAAGAATACATCTTCATTTGGGAATTTCAAAGTGAGTGCTTGGAGGTTTCTGTGATGGTGAAGCAGCCAGGAAATCTGAAACAACTCGCCCTTTGATGGATTTCTGAGGCGGGTACTGGAGATTGAACTCTGAGAGCATGACCACCCATCGAGCGATGCGGTTGTTGATGGTAGGTTGCTCCATGATGAATTTGATGGGATTATTCTCAGCTATGACATATACTGTATGTGAAAGCGTGTAATGCCTTAACTTCTTGGTGGCCCATACTAATGCAAGAGCCATTTTCTCTATGTCAGCGTATCGACTTTCATAGTCTAGAAACTTCTTGCTCAAGTAGTAGATGGCGCTCTCTTGACCTTTTACCTTTTGAGCCAACATAGCCCCCCATTGCGGAGCTGGTTACTGTAAGGTAAAGGAGTAGAGGCTCATCTGGTACTGGCGGCATGATGACTGGGGGATGTTGCAATTTTGCATTTGTCAAGATAAGGGTTGTTATTTGTGTATTCATGCTTGTCACTAAAAACAGTTTTTTTTTTTTTAAAAAATGAAAAAAAGAAAAAGAAAAAGAAAAAAAGAAAAGGAAAAAAATAAAAAAAGAAAAAAAGAAAGAAAAAGTTTTATTTTATTTTAGGTTTTGATTTGTATTTGGTACTCTATCCCGAATTTCATTTGTTGGGGATGTTTTGTGCTCGTTTAAGGTTCAGTGTGGAGGTGTTGCATTGCATGTAGTGGAAATATTGTTGCTCTTTAGGTACTTGGTTACTTAGCTCCACATTTCCCAAATGATTTCCCTTCTTATCCTAGCCTAAACCCCATTACAACCTTTTGAAAGTCCTCATGATTAGCATTTTTGCATGTTGTCCCTAGTGATGGAGAGTTGAGAGTCTTGTCAAGTTTGTGGCGACTTTATACATTGGAATGAGTTTGAGTCAACCCTTGCACATTTCTAAACACATAGAGGGGAGTGTTCCACTTTACCTAAAGTGAGGATCTGCTAGCTTCACTAGCTCATCAATTGCTAAGGCGATATATGATTGTGTAGAGGTACTATATAGGGTGACTGGCTCTGTGTCTTGGTCTTATGCTCTTAGTTTTGAAATAGAGTTTGCATTGAAATGATTTTGACCTTCTTGAGTCTCTATTATGCATCTCACTCTCATTGCTCTTATTGTCATGTAATATAAGGTCTTTTCCACTATCGAGTAATCTTGCTTGCGAAGTCTCACAATTTCTTTTCTTTATAGGCTTATCTTATAAACACTGAGGGCTTTCTCTTCCCCTTTGTCTTCCTGTCCAACTGAGGGCTTTCACGTCCTTTGTCTTCCCTTCCAACTAGGGGGCTGTCAAGATACAACTTATCCTGGCTTAGATTTCCTAATCAATATAGGTTGCATCTGGGGACAATTTTTTCCTTTTGCTAACCTTTAGCGGTCAATTTAAAGTGCCTAGGAGTGGGCATTTCATTCTCATTTCTTCTCGTGCAAATCACTCGTCGATCTTGTCACTTTCCTTCATGTTCATTCAGATAACAAGATCAAACTCTACTATCCAGTGGCAATAAGTTATAATTGTGGAAAAGTCCAAACAGATTTTTGTGAGGTTGAATGAAAAAGCCCTCGCTAATTTTCAAGTTCATCACCGATTCCGCTAGCAAGATTTTACATAAGAACAATTTTTTTAAGCATGTTCATCACAAGTCAAGTCTCTATAATCCATCATGAACTTTTGGGGTAGTTGGAATGTTCGGATATTTACATGGTAGTTTGCATGGTCCAACAATTTTGAAGAGAATTCCTCAATCGATTGTATATTAGAACTACTTTTTTTAAGCATGTTCAATATAGGTTATGGCACTAGAAGCCCTACAAGCCCTTAAACAACTTTTACGAAAGCATGTTCACATATATCAGTTTGGGCTTGAAGATACGAGTTTTGTTGACCTAACGTCCTAACTGTTTTTTCGTTCATGAAGTTCTTGCAGATTTTGGGTGGCCTATCGTTCCTGGAAAATTCACATATGATCCATGAAGCTTCAGCAAAATTGGACAAACTAAGGAAATTCTATGCTTTAAAACAAGGTCAATTATAGCAATTGGTGATCAGAACCAACAACTATCCTTAAGTTGTTAACCACTGACCTATTAAGTCAGCAACTAAATACTTACACTACCTCTTAAACTACGGTGGCCTGATTTCATTCATAAAGTGGATACGTAGGAAGCTTTTAAAGTCCGGCCCAAATAATCAAATAAAAGTAGCTTCTTTCGAGTTATTTCCCGAAAGCATCCTATCCAATTCCAGACCATACTCGAGCAGGCTAAAGCAAAATCCTTGCGAAATCTTCCTAAGAACTCTCGCGGATTTTATAACTTGTAGAGACTTGAACCTCTTGTCTAGCCAATTACCTAAGTTTGGCCCAAAGTCTTGGCAGATTCCATGGTGACACGAGCTCTCGATACTCATGAATTGGACTAGGGTTCATCACATATTTGCAAAAGGGGTATGAAGCTGAGTTTACAGGTTAAGCCTAAAAATGCTCACAGATTTTGGTTCTCACTATTTGAAGCACTCTAATATTTCCAGTGTTATCGACCACAACTCAATACAAAGACTATCTTATTCATTGCATGTGTGTCTTGCATCCTCAAAAATTAAAGAGACATATAGAGTGCATTAACATCATGCATTATTAGAGAAGTAGAGTCCATCCATTGCATCATAAAAGATAAATGAACAGTCTAAGTATTATACACACACTCAGTGCTCGTTAACAGAGATCAAATCAATCACTTCCAGACTCGATAACCCGTAGCATGAACCAATGGTCGACAAATCAGCATGCATGCGAAAGAAGTAATTCCGATCTGCATGAGAATGAAATGATGAACAGGAGCAGGAGCAAAATCTTGCAAGGCATGTCCCAAAACTCTCGCCAATTTTGGACTAAGCCCAACAAGAGATTGGAGCTTACACCAAACATCCCGTTGACTTTAGCGATCAAAGCAAGACTTTAAGCACTCACTAAGTTTTTAGCTCGAGCTCAAACATGAACAAATCTTCAGCTGGTTCCAATTGGGTGCAAAGCTCTCACAAAATTTCGTGAACTCACCAAGTGAAGCATAATTGGGGGCTTCAAGTCCTTGCTGATCCCAAAGCAAAAATCCTCGACGATTTTATTACATGTTAGCACAAGCAAATGACTTCTCCTAAATTTTGACTCAGGAACATCACGGAAAGAATTAGAGTTGTAATTGGAAGCAACTAAAAAGTGATTCGCCCAACTCATTGGGGTGCTTCGCCGATTCGCGAGTCCTTCGCCGATTCTCGGGTCCCTTGAAGATTATGCTATCAAGCCGGACTCTCGGGTTCCTCGAGGATTCTGCCATCAAACATGGCAGACTCAACTGAGCTCAAGCAAGGCTCTTGCAGATTCTAGCACAAACATGGCAAAACCCATCTTGGCTCAAGCAAATTCTTGCCAACTCCTTCAAGGTTGATCCTTCATCATCAAGTTGGAACCCCGAGTTCCTCGCTAATCCCCACATGCTGACATGGAGTTTTCTCAACGCCTAGCAGGATTTTTCCACTATCCTTATTTACCTTTTTATTATATAAAATAAAATTTTCATTTTAAGGGGTAATGATACTCATAAGTTTCATTGTCTTTTATAGGTACTAATCCTCGAGTAGTTTCAAGTACAACTCGGGCTACCCTCGAGAAATTCATCAAAGCCTGGACTATGTCCAGCAATTTCAATCAGACCACCTCCGAATATCATCCAATTGCTCGGGCTACCCTCGAGAAATTCATCAAAGCCTGGACTACCTCCAACAATTTCAATGGGACCACCTCCGAATATCATCCAATTGCTCAGGCTACCCATGAGAAATTCATCAAAACTTGGACTGCCTCCTGCATCGGACCACCTCTGAATTTCATCCAATTGCTTGGGCTACCCCTGAGAAATTCATCAAAGCCTGGTCTACCGGCAGCAATTTCAAGCAAACTACCTCCAAATATCATCCAATTGGTCGGGCTACCCCTGAGAAATTTATCACATCCTGGACGACCGCCAGATCGGACTACCTCTGACCGGTCTTCAACTCAATCGAACAATCTCCGACCAAATTTCAATTCATTCGGGCTACCCCCAAAAATTCACTGGACTAGCCCCAACAGTCTCAGGGTATACTTTGACTTTCATCTTATTCAGACTCAGTCAAAGTGGGGGCTAACTGTAGACACCAAAAATAATACTTAATAAGCACCTCGAGGAGTTCTGACTTGTTAGAGTCCTCAAGGACTTTGGGCTATAAAGTCAACTCTTGGTCAAACCAAGTTAAAGGGTCCTCGTGGATCCCAACTCAACAAGCCCTTGTGGATCCAAATGAATCAGACCCAAGACGGATCCTCGTGGATCCGATACTCAGGGTCCTCACCCATCCAGTACCCGGGTCCCCCGCGGATCCAATATTCTCGGACAAGGTCAGCTCCTAGTCAAAGTCAATTCTTGGTCAGCTCAAAGTCAACTCTAAGTCAAGGTCAACTCGCGGATCCAGTATTCGCAGATTTCCATCTGGCCCAAGACGGATTTCCAAGTAGCTCAAAACAAAAATCCTCGCGGATTCAAGCAGGTCCAACACAGAAATCCATGCAGATTTTCATCTAGCCCGAGACAAAAATCCTCGCAGATTTCAAGAGGACCCAACACAAAAATTCATGCAAAGTTTAGGCTGGCACAAGACGGAAATCCTCGCGGATTTCCAGTTATAGCCCAGTACAAAAATCTTCGCGGATCCAAGTTGCAGCCCAATACGAAAATCTTCGCGGATCCAAGTTGCAGTCCAGCACGAAAATCTTCACGGATCCAAGTTGCAGCCTAGTACAAAAATCTTCGCGGATCCAAATTTTGGCCCATAATGAAAATCTTCGCAGATCCAAATTTTGGCCCAATGCAAAAATCCTCGCGGATCCAAATTTTGTCCCAGTCGAAAAATCTTTGCGGATCACATTTTTAGCCTGGATGAAAAAATTTACGTTGAGCCTCATTTTTGGCCTTGAGCGTGATCCATGGAATGGGCTAAGGTAGATCCTCGTGGATCCGGTCAAACCAGCCCAGTTCAAATCTTCGCAAATCCTAGCGGATTCAGTTAAATGGCGCCCTCTTCAAGTCTTCGCGGATTCCAGTTGAAATTGGTTGTTGGATCAATCAAGGAACCACCTCACCCCACTCTCTCCACTAAAGAAGTCCTCGCAGATTTCATGTAATAGGGGTCATGCTGCAACTGCTGGTAACCTCTACATGTGAGCCTTATAAAAAGGGTCGTTAGTGAACAATTTGGGGGGTGGGGAATCTCGTATAGGTGCATTTTAAAGCATTATCAACAGGAAAGAAAAGGAACAAAAACACATATTTTGCTTTGAGTTCAATCCTCGCGGATCCATTGAGAGAGAAGTCACTGCCAGGGTCTGAGCGGGATGTTGGTGACAGTGAGGAAGTTTTCATACCGAGTAAAGAAGTCCTCGCGGATCTAAGGAGCTGGACAACCACTCAAGACCGGATTTTTGCTCAGGTACTCGCGGATCCATAGGGGTTGGGTAATTTATTTCTTTTGTTTTTTGTGTTTTCTTGGTTTGTAATCATGTAGCTCCCATGCCCCCCCCCCCCCCCCGCTGTAACTTTTTGTTTAGATTACTTGTTCGTTATGATCGCAAGTATGCATGTTTTAATTGAAAAAGTTTGGTGACAACTTTGTTTCTTTAGTTTTTTTTAAAACCAAATCTGACAAAGTAAAGGCCGCTTCGGCGGGCGGTGTAGGGGCATCCCACCTACATTTGTACCTTTACCCCCGGACTGATTTCTTCGGTACGCAGTCTATGGAGTTCTTCCTTTCTCTTTTGTTTTGTTAGTTTTTTTTAGAAAACTAACTGGTGACTCCATTTTCCATTTCATGCATGTTTTAGTTTCGTTTAGTAACCTTTTCTTGCAGAAAATTTTTGAAAATACTGTGATGCTTTTAGCTTGAAATTGGGGGAAAAGTCATCATATGCCGAACGCTTTGGATCCTCGCGGATCAACCGTCCCATGGGTCTGGGTCCTCGCGAATCGCTTAGCCCATGAGTCTGTGGATCCTCACGGATTCATTGATCCATAGGCTTAGGATGACCTTTGTTACAACTGTGGGCTATCCCTTGCAATATCGGGTCATGTCCAATTTACCTCCCGGGAGTGGGATCCGCCAGGATCCATGACCGATAATCAGAATTGGGCTTGACCTGGATTGCGAAGTGTCGATAATATTCAGAAAATCATCGGAAGGGAAAATTTGCTACGCATAACTTAAACATGTAATGGAAGTTTAAAAATTGACATTTGCGCTTAAAATAATTAAAAAGCGCCCTAGGAAATAATAAGCAACCTTATCATCGACTCGACGCTCCATGGGGGACCGTAGCCTCCGGGCCGCGGGCCCTACAGAGTGTAATAGGTAATAGATAACCTTCTTGCTTGACAATGGAGATGAAGAAGATGGATGAACTTGCACTTGAATTCCTTAAGTATAGATGGTAATATTCTTGAATGATGAGATAGAATAGATGAGTCACAAACCAAAAGAATCAAATAGACAAGGAGATTGCACACACAAGGACTTGAATATGATTTTGGATAAAGGATAATCCATCACCAAAACCTAGTACCCCACCATGATTAGATAAAGCTAAGCGCCACTAATCAATAAAGGAATGACTTGCTAACACCACTATTAACAATAGATAAAGTAAGAACAAGATTTGACAAAAAAGATTAGGGAGAAACCCTAGCTCTTCATTAATGTTTAATCAGCCATAAACTGTAGAAAATTACGAGAAAAGCGTGTTTATACAAGGCAATTAGGTCAACTAGCAGTCATTTTAGCCAAAAAAACATAAAAATAGGGTCGTCGCAGGCGCGACGAATCTGGGGGCGAACGGGGTAATTCTGAAATTGCGCGGGGTCGCGGGTGCTACCTCCTCGTCGCGGGCGTGACCAACCTAGCCCAAATTTGTCGCGAGTGCCACATTTGTCGTCGCGGGTGGCACGACCTTTGGGTCACTTTTCCATTTTCTCCTCCCAGTGTCATCACGCCTGCTACAAAAGCGTCGCGGGTGCGACGACCTTGTTGCACTTCAAACTCGCATACTTCTTCATCCGGACTTCGTTTTAGGCACATTATATCGATGGAAAGCTCTTGGTGTGTATTTGAGCTCCCAAAATATGTGGTTCATCGGAGTTGTATTGAAGGAGTTATGGTTAAAAGAGTCAATTTCAACTTCCTATGTTGACCCTTCTCGCTTCTTCTTGCCGAAAGATTTCGAACTCTTTCAAAGGCCCGAAGGTAGGTCCTGATGAGGACTCGTAGATCCATCCCTATGGTTCAGGGTCCCACTTGTTGTGGATGCCACACCCAACGACAACCCAATGTCCCGGGTCCACCTAAAATGGACTCCACACGGGGGGTGCGGGAAGGCTTGGTGACCACGGATTTCGAAGCTCGGACCCTAGCCCGATACGGTTCATTTACAATTCTAGCCGGTCTTGTCTGCTGGTTCTTGCCTTGGCTTTATCAACACTAGTTTTGATATACACGCTAAGCGTGTATTGGTTTCAAATACAACATCCTTAATATTAGTCTAACCCTGGGTAAAGATGAATATTGGCTAGCTCGTGCGATTAAAATTATTTTTCTTGCAATTTTTTTTTTCCAAAATTACATAAAAGGGATGAGGCCATCCTGTAAATGAGGCGAAGGCTACATACATCTGGAACTCCTCAAACCCCACATCAGCAGGACTATATTGAGGAGTGTTGTTGTTGTTGTTGTTGTTACTATACAAAATTTTTTAAAAAAAGGACAAATGTTAATCCTTTCTTGAAAATGGAATATTTTGTGTAAAAGAAAGGGGTTGATACTATTGATTTTGCTTAAAAATAAAAATCCTCAATAACAATTCTACTTTGGCTCGTGATGGATGTTGGTGACGAATCGGTGCAATTAAAATTATCTTCTTTTCAGTTGTTTCTAAAAATAAGTTAAATAAGTTTACGATAAATTGCAAACAACTCTTTCAAATGAATTCAAATAAGATCAAACAAAATGATTTAATTTAAAGAATTTTAATTTAAAGTATATTTGCATACTAAATAAAATTATATTTGTATACTAAACAAAATAAATTTAATAATTTAATTTAGAAAAGATATAAATTATATCATGTACTTACTTTTTAAATAATTTTAATTTAAAGTATATTTGTATACTAAATAAAATCCTGACATACCTGTCTTTCTCTCAGTCTCTCTATGATACACAAATATACATGCATGATTTAATTTAACATCAATCAATATATTAGGTAGATTTTGATCTTTCTCATTTTCATATATACATAATTTAATTAACCTTAAGTTAATATATTAGATAGATTTTATAATTTTGATTCTTTTAGTAAATAATAGGAAATTAATTAGTTAATGAATGACAATGAGAATAAACATGAAAAATGGAGGAGGAGAAATGTGAGGGAGGATAAATGAGAAATAAGATGATTGACTAATTTCTTTGTTTATAATTAATTTATAAAGAAAGATAAATAGGCAAATAAGAAATTATACAACAATTAGTGTGTTGACTTATGACATGAAAAAATATAAGTCACATAATCGGAGAGAAAAGTCGGTATAGGTTGATACACTAGGTAAAATGTAGTAATGATTTTTTTTAATGAAATTGAATCTTTTCTAAAGAAACAAAGATGATTAAAGTTAATATTATACTTTGCACAAAACATCAAAAAATAAAATAATGTAAGATAACAACATAGGAACCTAAAAATATTAAAAAAAGTAATAATATAACGCAAATTAGGAAAAATAAAAACTCAACAAAAATAAAATGAGGTAAATGACGGTTCCAATGTGAAAAAAGGAAATAAAAAATATATATAAAAAAACATTAACTAAAAATATGATGGTCTAGTGGTATAGAAATTGGAGGATTTTCCTTTGCATTAGAGGTTCAAATCTTGGTGTTAACAATTTCTTTGATAACTATTTTAGTGAAAATAAAAAATACGTAATTACTATTATATACTTATAATTTATCAATGGCAAGGGGTAAAACGGGCAAAGTGAAATTTGCATACCATAAACCCCTTTGCCTTCATATATTACATAGATTTGAGGTGCCCATCTGGGCCTTCTGCTAATTCTTGGGCCCATTTTTGTGGTTGCCCAAGGATGTTCTACTTGGTCGTTGCATTTCGGGATGTGTTTGTTTTTTAGGCTGCTACTGCTCTCTGCTCTCCGTTTTCTATCTGGGCTGATTTGTTATGGGCTAATGTTGGCTTTGGTGTGTTCGTTTGTTTCAGATGGAAGGTTCGGTATGATGAGGATTTAATCTTGAGTCTTGCAATTCTCTTTGCTTCCTTTCTTAGCTTTTGGGTGAGTTGGGTTTTGCCTTTGAGGATTGGCTCGCTCGGTAGAAGGCACACATACAAATTTTTGGTTTGGGCTTTCCTCTTGATTCATAAGATTGGACACTATCGGCGCTTAGCTCCCTTCGGTTTTTCGGTCAATGATGAGCCTTGTTCTTATGCTTCTTAGATACTATACTTGACTGTTGAGACCTTGGTCCCCTGTGGCCTTCCTTTTATGGTTTTATTTCCATGCTTTCTTTACCGCCTTATGATAAGCTTTTGTACCACTATTTTTTTGGTTTATGTCTTTCATTCACATGTTGAAGTCATTGTGTATATTGAACATTGTCTTTCATATTTTTTGGGTGCGGAACCCTTGTTTTCCCCCACTGCTGAAGTCAGTTACCTACATTATGATAATAATATGAAAATTGTATAATGGAGTGTTCATGGTGCCAAAAAGGGTGTTTTTGGATGAGATTCTTTGTATTAATCGCTCCATTGCTCCATCTGTTATGTTTCTCTTTGAAACTATGGTTAATGACGATGATGCTAACAATATTACTCGAAAGTTGGGATATGATAATTTTGACTTTATTTCCCCTAATAAGCATTCTGGTGGTCTCTGGGGTGTATGGAATTCTGCTCAAGTCCAGCTTGATATCTTGATCAAACACCCTCGTTTTTTTCATTTTACAGCTCTGGATCCTCTTTCTAATAAACAATTTGCGCGTGCTGCTTGTTATGGTCCTGCTCAGGAACGGGACAAACAACTATTTTGGGATGAGTTATTGGCACTTGCCTCTTCCATAACCGACCCATGGTGTTTGGTGGGAGATACCAATGAGTTGCTTCTTTCTTCTGATAAACTTGGTGGATCTTCTTTTAATTATAATTATACTCTTCGCCTTTCGGATTTCCTCTCTCAATCAGGTTGCATGGATGCAATGACTATTGGTAGGAATTTACTTGGAAAAAATTAATTTATGGTCATCATATTTATGAAAAATTAGACAGATTCATCATTTCACCCTCTTGGGATACTCTACTTCCTAATTACTCTATTACTTCGGGCCCCTTCACATGTTCTGATCATGCTTATATTTTACTCAACACAAAGCGATCTTCCCTCCCTAAGTAAGGAGGCTTATTCCATTATCAACATGCTTGGCCTCCCATGCTCAAGTTCATTCTATTGTGAAGAAATAATGGGTTTTTCCTGTTAGGGAAGTTCCCATGTTTAAACTTAAATATTCGAAACGCCAACTCAAAATTTGGAATAAGGAGGCCACATTTTGTAATTTTTCTTCCCAATTACAACCCAATGAAGAGAAACTGAATTATGTTGAACAAAAGCTTGTTAACAATCCCTTCAGTTTTATACTAAATGATTGGTTTAATCGGCTGATTAAACAACGGGAACAAATGCATCTTTATAACGAGAAGTACTAGGGCTCTTTTGCCAGAAAAATTGGTTGGTAGACGGGGACCGCAATTCCCGCTTTTTTCAAATGAATATGAGAGCTCGAAAGACTAGAACAACCATTTCCCGAATTAAAGATGATGCAAATGTTTGGCAGGACCACCCGAGTACTATCAAAAACATTTTTTCATGAGATTTCCATAATAGATTCAAATCCTCAGTCGATCCAAATTGAACCCTACCCACTTTAGTACTACGTTTAATTTTGCTGTCTGATAACAATAATCTTATCCAGACTTTCTCCTATGAGGAAAACATATCTGCTGTTTTTGAACAAGATAAATTCAAGGCGCCTCGCCTTGATGGGTTTGGTATGGCTTTCTTTCAAAATCATTGGGCCATAGTTGGTAGGGATGTTTGTGATGTTATTCAATCATTTTTCTCTGGTGGTAGGTTGCTTAAACAGGTAAATCATATTTTAATATGTTTAATTCCTAAAGTTGAGAATCTTGTCTCAACCAATCATTTCCATCCTATTAGTCTTTGTAATAGTCTATATAAAATTATCTCAAAACTTTTAGTCAATCGCCTTTTGTCCCTGGCCGATCTATTCATGATAACATCATTCTTACTCAT
The DNA here is from genome assembly GCA_029582165.1 of Portulaca oleracea. NCBI lineage: Eukaryota > Viridiplantae > Streptophyta > Magnoliopsida > Caryophyllales > Portulacaceae > Portulaca > Portulaca oleracea. Next base: position 28,038,729 of record CM055889.1, on the reverse strand, counting down.
GAAATTGCCAATAAGTTTAACAACATGAAAGGTCAAAAGAGTTGGGTGACTCTGAAACTTGATATGGAAAAAGCATATGATCGAATTGAGTGGGACTTCTTGAGAGCAATCCTTATTCAATTTGGCTTCCATGAAAAATGGGTTTGTTGGATTATGGACCATGGTGTCTTATTCAATTCTCTAGAATGAGGACACTTGTGGTTTTTTAAAATCTACTAAGGGCATCCGTAGGGCGACTCGTTATCCCCTTATTTATTCTTGCTTTATGTGGAAGTTCTTACTAAACAAATTCACATTGACCCATAATGATAAATCGGGTGTGGGTGTTAAAATTTGTTCAAGAGCTGCTCGACTTCCTGAGTTATTTTTCATTGATGATAGCCTTCTCTTTTGTAAAACAAATCTAAATTCCTGTCAAAAGTTACATTCCTCTCTTCAGATGTTTTGTTCTTAGTCTGGCCAACTGATTAATTTTCATAAATCGGCTACGATTTTTTTAAAATGCTACTAATCGAGATAAGCAATTTGTCTCTGGAGTTTTCGGAATCTCCCATTTAACAAGATTTGGGAAATATCTTGGTTGCCCTATTTTTATGGGTCATCCCTCCAAATATACTTTCCATGATCTTATTTCACATACTGCTGATAAGCTTCAACCTTGGAAATCCAAAGTTATTTCTAAAGCGGGTCGTACGGCTCTTATTCAGTCCCACTTAAAGGCTATGCCTACTCATACACTATAATGTTTTCAGCTTCCAAAAGAAACTGTCCGCCAGATTAATTCTATTTGCAGAAATTTCTTTTGGAAGGATTTGCCAACAAATAAAGGACTGAATATGATCGCCTGGGATAAGATTTGCTTGCCTAAACATTTGGGGGGGGGGTTGGGTCTTCATAAAACTGAATATGTTAATAATGCTTTCCTCCATAAACTCCTCTGGAAACTGCCTTTTGGGCATGGGATTTGTGTTGATCAAATCCGAGTTAAATATCTTTATAAGGATTCTCTTTTTGTTGTTAAATCTAAACAGGCGAATTCTTGGGCCTAGAAGTCTATTCTTAAAGCAAGACCTTTGTTTTCCAAAAGGCTCCGTTGGAAACTGGGTTCTGGTGATAAAATCAATTTCTGGCAAGATAACTAGTGTCATTTTGATAATCTTCTTTCTCTCAATAGTGGGATTGATGAATCCCTCCATGACATGGATTTTTATTTGTAGCTAAGTGTATTCTTCCTGTTAAAACTTGGAATATCCAACTCTTAAACTCCTTGGTTAATCCTGATTCAGTTTCCTTGATTCGAAATATTCCTATTCTGTTGCATAATGTGATTGACAACCTTTGTTGGGGTTTATCTAGTCATGGTGAATGTACAACAAAGTCTGCCACTTAGCTGGCACATGATATTCTTCCTAATTCCCAATCGTGCGAATTTAATTGGATATGAAAATTGGATATCCTGCCCAAATCACAAATGTTCCTCTGACATTCTCATTGGAATGCTTTACCTGTCTGTTCATGTCTTCATTATACGGGAGTTAATCTCCCTAATACTAATTGTCCGCGCTGTAATTTGAACCTGGAGACTCTTGAGCATTTGTTTTTCTCTTGTCCTTAGGCCCGAGACATTTGGGGGTTTGTTGTTGCACACAATTGCCTCCTTATGTCTGCTATTCCTACACACTCAAATTCTTTCCATCTCTTTTGGTCCTGAACTAAGGGAATGACCTCTTTTGATCGCATCATTGCCCTTGTTTGGAGCATTTGGAAGTCTCGGAATGCTATTGTATTCCGTCATGACCACAACCCTACCTTTGTTACTTTGGTGAGGGAAAAACGGGCAGCTGCTGAGTGGATGATGCGTCACCAGTTGGGGAATTCTTTCCTAAGGGAGCAACACGATGGGTTGTCTTCGAAGTCTAGGAGTTCTTCTTGGGTTGCTTGGGGTAAGCCTCCGGTGGGCTCACTCAAGCTCAATTTTGATGGTTCCAAAATAGCTGGTGGCAATGAGGGTGGTTTCATCATCTGTGATTCCTTTGGACATCTTATTGCAGCTTATTCGTTCCCCGTGGCTCATTCTTCGATTTTGGTTGCTGAGGCAACCGCCTTAAGAAATGGTCTTCATTATGCAAATCATCATGGTTTCTCTTCCTTGCCCATAGAAGGAGATAATATAGTCATCATTAAAGGTCTCCAAGGGTTATATCATACCCCTGAGACATTGATCCCTTATTACAAGATGTTAAGTTCTTACTTTCTAGTTGTGGGTGTATTTCGATTTCTCATATTTTTAGGGAAGGTAATAGAGCTGCTGACTGACTTGCTAAGTTTGGTGTCTCTCTTCAGTCAACGATTTTTTGGTCTTCCAATCCTCCTAACTCTTTGTCCTATATTCTTAGTGATGATATCCTTAATAGATCCCTTGAATAAAGAGTTGTCTAGGATTTTTGTAATTACCTACCTTAAAAAAAAAAAGAGGTCCGATTCTTGGTTCTGTAGGTTGTATATTTATTTCTTTCATTTTTATTTTTTTAAGCCGTCTCCGTCTTCCTTGACAAGCTTGAGAGTTGAGCCTACCCGTCGGAGTGGCATCCAACTTCTACAACCATTTTAAATTTTCTGTTTTATTTTTTGGGAGACTGAAGTCAAAAACCCAACAAGAATACTGAACAAGCAAAGAGTAATCTTTTCCTGGCAAAACAAGGCACCTCTGGAAATGGAAGTGGGGCAATCATCTGGGTCGAAGCTATCTCATGAAGTTTGGGCCAAACTTGGTATGGTTTTCCTATCCTTAATTTCCCTTTAATGATTCTAGTTATTAGTTATTTTGGTTCATGGAAGAATTGATGAATCATCCTCTCTTGCAAACTGAACGATTGTCTTTTTTTTTTTTTTTTTGCGCATTTCTGTTGCATGCCCAATGCATAAACTATGGCAACTGTCTTGATTCCGCCTCTGGGTTTGTGGGTTGTCACAAGAATGTCAGGAGTTGCACCATGAAAATTGCTTGAGATTGTCAATTTCTGGGTACCGTGGAAAATTGGGTTTTCTGGCATGGTTTTAACTTAAATGGATGGTGATATTGTCGAGATGAAAGTTACTGAACATCAGAGAATTTCATTTTTCAGAAATTCATTCAACTTGCATTGTTTGGGTTCCAGTGGAGTTCATGCCATAAGTTTAGAATTAGCCGTTTTGCTTGCTATGACGGACAGGCTACTTACGCTTGCATATGCTTGGATGCCAGAGTACCCGGTTCTTCTACAAAAGACATTGTTTGTTTGTTTTTGTTTTTTTTTTTTGGGGGGGGGGGGGGTGTTATGATTTGTGGACATTGTGTAAGTTGAAAGGAACTGATATGATTGGGAGCCTTGAACAAGTCTTACAGTCTTACTGTCATTCATGGATTGCATTTGCTCTAAAAATTGGCTATAGATTTTGGAATAGTACTGTTTGAAATTACAGATATTCGTGCTCCTGAGTTCTCATATGTTGGCTAGAATGATCCTTATCATCATACTGTATTTAATGACTGTGCTTGTGAATTCTGCATTGTTTTTATAAGTGATGTTTGTCACTGCTTTTGATGCATGAGATTTTCTTTCAATCATGATTCTTCTACTCACAAAGACAAGGCTTTAGCCATACACTTTCCTATTTCTGTTTTCATAGAATCATAGTAACATTTAACATACTTTAGGACTTGGATTACCCCCTCCCCACAATGATTGAGCTCTAGTTAATTGTTTGCTTTGATGAATATGTGTAGTGCCATCAAATTCAAGTTATGAAAGCATTGAGATTAGTTCAAGCGATATGATGATATCTTCTCAGGTCACATCTACCCTTTATAAGCTCGAGTGGTGCCAAATTGTGAGGAACTCTGATCGTTGCTCCGCCACACTCACAAACAAGAGGTATCATCCATTGTTTCTGTTCTAGTCAATGTGTCTTGTGCTCGTTTTGCATGGACAAAAAGACAATTCTATGTTTGTTGTAGATGTTTTACCTCCTTGTTTCAGTTGGAAACTTTGTGTATGGATCTCAGTTTTAAAATAATAAGGACCGAAAAGATAAGGTTCATACACTTGGTGTGATGGTATGTATGCTCCATATGAAGCTAAGTATACAAAAACCTGGTTTATGCAATCTTCTCTGTAGCACTGATACTTTGGTTGCTACTTTTATCTTAGAAAAGTCAGAATGAATTCTAGTTTTAGTCAGTTTGACACATAGCTGGTTCTTATGACATGTTTCTGCTTGTAGTTCTAATGTTCATTTCATCTTTTGCATGCCAAGGTTATGGAAATCATGTTTGTTGGCGTTGAAGACTTGAAGGAAACCTATGGTGTTGCTGGTTTTTATTTGTAGACTTGATTCTTGCTCCAATGCTCCATTCCGTTTTGTTTTTTTCCCCCTTCTGTTACGAGGAAAAGAAAAGAAAAAGAGGGGGGCCGGGGGGGATATGAAATAAAGGCTACAATGACAATCACACCTTTACAATCTGAACCTGAGATCTAGGAACAAATTTTTTTATTTCCGTAGGATATGCCTTATGATTTTGTTTCCAAAATTGAATTAAGAGCAGTTCGAAGCCAGTCACACAAAGAACTTAACTTGCTCAGAATAGTTGTCCAAGGTCCTTGAAAGGAACCAACATTATTGGTATAGGTGTCCAAGCACCAAGCTCTTTGAAAAGAACCTACATTCATTATTTGAAGAAACTTTGCCTTGACATGTCCTGCTTTTTCCTTCTTGTATAGTACAAGGTGGGTCAGGGCCAACTTCCACATTTTAATTTTAAACACTTCTCTGTGTGTTAAAAATGATTGAAATAATAATTATCTTTGAAATTTTAGCATTGCTATGCATCGTTGAAAAGTATTTAGTTTTAAGCTTAAGAGGCTTCTAATATGTACCTGCCATCTATGCATCTTAGCTTTTTCGTCGCATGGATACTTGGGTTTATCTAACTTTTATGTAGCCAGGTTGTCTGTCTTATTCAGAAGTTATGCTAGCTACTTGCTGGCCATGGTGGTTGATTTACTTAGTTTAGAGAAAGGCTTCCGTTTCTAGCCTAATTTCAAGTGTGTAAGTGTCATGCCTAAATCTAGGTATGTAATCAGAAGATTGGCTTAGCCAGCAATTCGGTTGCCCTGGGTAGCTTGGGTCGATCTCACTTGAGCTAGAGCTTGGCCGAGCTTATTTGCTTTCTGTTCTATCCTTTGGGATTGAGTGAATGTTTGAAGAGTCGACAGCTTTATAACGAGTTTCAAGTTAACCTAAGATGCTGGAACAACTTTTATAATGAGTTTCAAGTTAACCCAAAATGCTCAGACTTGGCCCTGTTAAGCTGCACTTGGTCAAAGGCAATTCGGGCTTTAGTTTATTCAGGATTGAAGCTTAATTGGGCTAAGCTCACTCTTATGCTTATTGAACCAAACCTAAAGGATACAGAAGCTTGTGTTTGAATGAGCTAGGTTACGTGCCTGCTTTTGTCCAAGTGTCACATTCATCTCTTCAGGTGTTCAGGAATCAGGAAGGTGAGTTGAAGGGCCAATTACGTAACATAGGTGTAGTTGATTCACTTTGGATAACTGATGTGGAACTACAGCTGTCAGCTATCCTTGTAAAGTAATAGCATAATGGGTTGTGATTGTCTATTTTGATCAATTAAGCTTGAGTGCTGGTTCGATTACTCCTTCATTGCTGGTGCTTGCTTCTGTAGTTTTCTGACCCTATTTCTGCACCTTTTTGAAACTTACGTCTTACTGTTGTGTTGACAAGTGGCTTTAATACTTTCTAAATAAGTTATAACTTTGGTGCTAATCTTCTACTCGAAAGATATCCTTCTTTCTTATTGTTTCTCCTGTGGTAATCTTAATGTAGTTCAAATGTGATACTTGTGGATGGGGCTGTACTGCAGAGTGAAGAGGCCGTTGGTATTAAGTGTGGCAGTGACATAGTACCAGCTTCAGTTAGAGAAGGTGAGTAGTTATTTTCAGATGTAGTTTTGCAGTGTCTGAAGGACTTGATTGTAAAAAAGACTCATGCTTTGTAATTAATACAAGTTGCTGTGAAATATAGGAATCCTTTTTGAGGTTAGCTTTGTTGGTATTGGCTTGGTTTCCGAAAGGATAGTCAAGGTTTGATTTCTCCTAGTTGTGTGTGTGCATGTGTGATAAATGTAGCCTTAAAAGACAAATAGGATGTTGTGAAATACTGGCTTTTTGGTTTTCTTCGTCGTTATAGTAAAGGATCATGGGTGTAACATTCTTTTCCCGTGTTTTGTGCACCATAGCATTGATGTTACCTAAAGCTGATCACTCTTTGGTTGACATTTTGGTCACCTTCATCAGTCACCCCCACCCCCTGGCAGGTCCACAACTTGGAGTCTCCCGTGCTCTGTGGTTGGTATACCTTTTCACATGGTTGCTGTTAGTTACCATGGATCTTCCTTCCTGTTGTTGAAGCCACTGGCCTCGAGCATCATAACATCAATATGGCCCAAAACTGGTCACATTTCTACTAGTCTGGTTATCATTTTCCTCAGTGGTCCGCCGCCACCACCTTCCCCTCTCCTATTATGCGCCTTGCTTTCTATCCCCCTCTCCTCTCTTTTACAACTTTGAGCCTATCCTTCACTGTTTATACAATCTGAATTGGCAGGCATTGGGTCCCACCAGCCACAGTTCCTGATGTTGAAGCTGCTAGCCTTGTGCTTTTGGCAGCTAATCATAAGCATATTATGTTAAAAATATTATATACATCTTGAGCAAATCAGGCAAGATCACGACCAACCCATTTGGCAAAGTAATTGTTTAAAACGCCAAAGCTTCCACCAAGCAGTTGCAAACTTAGCGTTCCCTCCTCTTCCACCCCAAAAGAAAAGAGATGGTGGGTGGGTTTCTTTTTTTTGTTGTGGGGGGGGGGGGGGGGGGTGTGAGAGTGATACAGAAGAATGGGAAGTACATATAACTCTAACCTGTCCTTTTTTATGTCAAAGGTTAGTTGAACCTTTTCATTCTATTTCTCCATTCTCTTTATCCTCACGCTTCTGTCCTCTTGAATCAAATGGTCTCTTACTCTCTATCAACAAATTTGCCAATAGAATCTTTGTTTGTTATGAGAATGGTGGATGGAGGGGCATATTGATTTCACTGCGTTAGTGTATGATTTGATGATTCTCTGTGTAGCAATGTCACTGTTTTTCAACAATGTATCTGAATACCATTGCTCTTAATTTGTGCCTTTTTTAAGTTCTCAGATTCTTGAGCTTGCTTCTTTGAGCACAAAACTCTTAGCTAGATCCTATTTGATTTTAATGTGACCTAACTTGCTTACGGGATCTGTAGGTAATATTAGCTACAAATTTGAGGTAATGCCTATGCAGGAAGACTGTCCTGAGAAAATGTTAAAGGTTCGCTTTCTGGATAATACACTTTTGCTTTATTGCGCTAACTATTTCAGTCATATTTGTGGGGCGCATGGCTAAAATTACGGTTGGTTTTCCCAGATCTTGATGGATGCAGACCACGCAAAGTGCAGCATTTGTTTGAATGTTTGGCATGATGTGGTCACTGTTGCTCCATGCCTTCACAACTTCTGGTATGTGAAATCTAGTTTCTATGATGAAATAATTTGTCTAAACAGTCTCGGCTACAAGTAACTTGTTTACAAGAACCAGTCAGTCTCTTATGCGGGCATAATTGATGTTACCAGCAATGGATGCTTTTCAGAATGGTTGAGGAGGTGTCAAGAGAAGCATTCCAGTGTCTTATGCCCCCATTGTAGAGCTGTTGTGCAATTTGTTGGAAGAAACCACTTTCTTCATGGTATAGAAGAGGTACTACATTCATGGTTCCTGCCACCACCAACACCGGGCCCCCCCCCCCCCCCCAAAAAAAAAAAAAATAAAGAAAAGAAAAAGGACTCCAGGGTTGTAGTTATTATGAATCTCTCTCACTCTCTCTCTCTCTCTCTCTCTCTCTCTCTCTCTCTTTTCTACGTAACACACCTTTTGGTTAAAGTTTTTAGTTCTCCTCTACTTATGTGGATTGTTTAAAGTTTTAAGTAGTTCCTTGTGTTGTTGAGTTGCCACTCTCTGTGACTCATATCACAATTCTTAACCAAGATATAAAGTGAAATTGTTCTGTTGTTGAAAATTAGAGGATTACTACTGTTGCAATGAGCTGTAGCCTTTTCAATTGTGCATTGATGTTTGAAGTTGAAGATTAAAGTTAGCACGAAATGGTGGCGAGAAATTACTTTGTAAGATGTTTAGTTGGGCTCTCATCATAACTCAACATGACTGCTTTTACAACTTCAGTGAGCCTAACTTTGACTATCCTGAGTTCCATAGTTCCTGATCTGTTTTCTGGTGGATAACTAATCGTCAGTAAAGTCTACTAGAATGTTCTTTATTTATTGCAGTTGCTTTGTTGTTTAAATGCTAGACTAGATTATCTTGGATGATTATATACTAGAATCTTACCTTGTGCTTGTGTTGATAATCTAGCATTTGATTATGGGGCTAAAATAGTATTTTTCTTGTTTCTCTATAGAATATTTTGCAAGCTGATGCTTCACTACGACGGTCTAAGGAGGAACTTGCTGCATTGGATTCTTTTGCATCAATAAAGTCCAATCTTGTAAGTGATTTTCTTCTGCATTGATCAGAAGAATAATATATATGATCTATAAACTCAAAATTCTCGGTTCTTATTTGTTACATTTGGTAATGAAGAAGCCTTTTTCAAAAACTAGTTGTTAGTTGTTGTAGTAGGATCTCCTGTTTTTGCTTTGTACACATGGTTTAGAGGTTCCTTTTCTTTCCCCCCCTTTCAAAAACTAGTTGGTTCTTATTTGTTACATTTGGTAATGAAGGGCTGTTGGGAACTCAAATGAACTCCAAATTGGACAAACCATAGCTTTTTGGAAAGCTTATTCAATGCCCTTCAAAAGTCTCCTAGGGCAAGATTGGAGTAGACGTCCCAATTTTGAGATATAGACACAAACAGAGTAGGTACCAATTGGGATGAATGGTACTTGAAACTATAAGTGTTTTGCTTGAACTTTGGACGACCAAGTAGCTTGCTTGCACCATGTAGGCTTGATATATAGCAAAGAGATAACTCACATAAGAGTTAATCAAACCAGAATGTAGGTATTCTTGTGGGCTATTGGAAAATGCATGCCAACGTTTGGTTTTAGTTGGTTCTTTGATCGGCTAAGTGACGTCCTTGTGCTAATATGGTTCCAATGCACCTTCCATGGACCTTGGATCCCTAAGTGTGAGACTAAGGCATGATGAATCTACATCAACATGGTTGTTATGGTTGTAGTCTTTGGAAGTTTATCATTAAGGGGTGGGAGTGTTGCTATCGCCATGTTCTTTTGTTGTGGGCAATGGTTGTACCATTTCCTTTTTGCAAGATCGTTGTCACATAGATTCACCTTTGAAAGATTTGTTTCGTGCTCTCTATGTTGTTGCAGTGGATAGAGATGCTTCTTATCGGGAGCATTCTTTAGGTTCTAGTGTTTGGTCTCCTATTTTTGTAGGGGATGGTTTTGTTGATGAAGGGTTTTTGGTTAGTTTCTTCAACACTCTTAATGAGGTCATTTTAGGGGACTCTTCACAAGGCATGGTGAAATGGGATTTGAGTACAAATGATGTTTTTTTATTCCTAGTAGTTCCTATTATTTAAAACTTCACAGCACGTAATCTCCTAAAAGCAGTGCTAAAAAACCTAAGCATTAGCTTTATCCTAAAGCAGTATACAACAAATTCTCATATTACAATTTGACAGCAGAGTCCATAGTTGCTCAAAATCAGGAAAAAAACTTGTAAATGAGGAAAACCCTGATCATCACCAGAAACCCAGATCACAATTTGACATTAGAACCTTCCAGTTGCACCAAATTAGCTTGAAAAGGCTTTGAATGAGGAAAACCCTGATGAAAACCAGCAAATTTCTACCATAACTACACTCCTATACAAAATACAACACAAACCCACATCACATTTCAACAACAAACTCTTCTAGTCGGAGAAAATCAAATGCCCAGAAACACCTCTGTATGATGACCTGCCCTCCTGCGTCTCGTGGAGGAGCTCCAAGAGCGGGAGTCCCGGCTGAGGAAGAAGCTCGTCGGGCAGAAGCTCCTCTAGCAGTCCGCCACCATTGTGGCGGAGATCATGGCGAAGGACGACGAGATCTAGCGGCTGAGGAAGAAGGTTCTGGAAGTGGAGATGGAGAACCAGAGGCTCGTGAGTGAGAGGGAGGTGATGAAGGAGAGGTTTGAGAAGGAGGTGGAGGAGTTGAGGAGTTTGAATTCGTCGCAGAGGTTTAATCTGGGGAGAAATTTGAGTTTTCGGAAGAAGAATTTGAGCAGCGAGGGTTTAACCGGATGAAAAAAACGAGACAGAAGAGAGAGAAATGGGCACCGGGGGGTAAAATTTGGGTGCTAGCTTGGAAAAACAAAAAAGAAAAAATATAGAGGCATGTGTTTCTAAGTCTGACATGGCATCCACGTCCATGGTCAATGCAGTCAAACACAAGCCTGCTGTGACAAGTCAGCAAGCCACCGAGTCACCACCCTCTAACTCGGGGGCGTCCCACTACAACACAATTTTTTTTTTAAATTTTTTATGGACCACCAAAATCCAAATCGATAGTAGGGATTATTGCTGTCCAATTTGTAAAAGTGGGGATTATTATAATCCAATTTTCCTACACTCACACACACACACACACTTATATATATGTATACACACACACACTTATATATATATGTACACACACACACACAGTGATATTTTTGCGAACATCAAGTATATGAGGTGGACATCAAGTATTGTTTCCGTGGACATCAAGTGTGCAAAGGGAAAATAAAGATTTTTCTTGGCAGGGATCAAATGTTGATATCTAACCTTCATACTTAATGTCCACGAAAACAATAAGTGATGTCCACTTTTCATAATTGATGTCCATGACAATAATACTTGATGTACACCTGAAATCCAATCATGCTCACATGCTCACAAAAGAGTCATGCTCATATCATCAGTTCCCTATATATATATATATATATATATATATATATATATATATATATATATATATATATATTTGGAAAAATCGGATAGATGATTCCATTAACAAAGCAAGTTTACAAAACTACTCTAGGCATACCTAGAGGGGCTCACAACAAAATTGCCCAAAAGAACCAATTAAGAACAAACTAATTAACTATAGTCTATCTCCCCTTAATCTACTTTGAACATCCGTAACTATAAATTCACAAATTATAGAATCCAAATGAACAATGTTCTTAAAGATTCTACTATTTCTTTCAAACCAAATATAGTAGATAAATGTTGTGAAGAGCAAATACAATTGATTCATCCGCCTTTTAGACCAACCCCCAACTCGAATATGCTCCAAAATGTCCTTCCAAGAACAATAGGGCCAGTTCAACAAGTCCAGTGCATTTTTCCAAATTGATGTGCTAAACACACATTCTTCAAACAAGTGATAATGGGATTTTTCCTTTTGTTCACATAGAACACATCTGTTGGCCAAGTAATAGCCAAATTTCTTCATTCTGTCCAAGGTAAACAACCTACCCAACAAGCATAGCCACGCAATAAAGGAAAATTTGGGCACTCTAAGCTTGTTCCACACAATATCATGCCATTCAACAAGAGTATGAGAGCCCAGCAAATAAAAATAATCTGCTGAAATGGTATATTGGCTTACTTGTAAATTTTGTTGTAAAGCATCCCGAACCTTCAATAATCTCCGCCAATACCAACTTGTATTTTGCCGGACTTCACACTCAAGGAATGGCTGCCGCTTTAGATAAATGCAATGCACCCATTTAACCCAAAGCGACTCCTTATGCATTGAGACTTGCCACGCTAACTTCCCCAGGGCAGCTGTATTCCAAATATATATGTTTCGAATGTTCAGCCCCCCATTATTCTACGGTAGATATATATATATATATATATATATATATATATATATATATATATATATATATATATATATATATATATATATATATACACACAAAAGATTGTGCGTGTGTGTGTGTGTGTGTGTGTGTGTGTGTGTGTATACATATAAAAGTGTCTGTGTGTGTATGAATATAGAAGTGTGTGTGTGTGTCTCTATATATATATATATATATCTATATACATTCGATATATATATATATATATATATATATATATATATATATATATATATATATATATATATATATATATATATATATATTTAGTTAACATATTAGTGGTGACTGATGGACACATGTAGTTAATTCATGTAGCATGTATGCATATATATATATATATATACATATATATATATATATATATATATATATATATATATATATATATATATTTATTGCATACATGCTACATGAATTAACTACAAGTGTCCGTTGGGTCACCTCTTGGTCTGTTAGCTAGGTTAATCTCTTTCTACCTCCTTCCTCGAGCATTTCGATTCCTCCCACATGTCTTAACCATAGAAGACTCTGGACGCCTTTTTGCATCTTTTCGCTTCGTGCTGTGGTGTATTCCATGCCTCCTAAAACTCGAATTGGCTGTGTAATGTGAGATGTTTGTGGAAACTAGAGTGAATGCCGAGGTGATATAGAATGCTACCAATCATGTATTGAATGGTTGAATGATATCTTTTTTCCCTGCAAGCTGTATTGTTGAGTCATATTGATGCCGTTGTAATGTTGCGCCATTTAAATCTCTTTGCCTCCTTTGGATTAATCGAACCGGTGATGTATTTAGGTCCTTACAAATGGAAAAAAGAATCATCGGAAAAGGGCACGCTCACCAATACCAATTTACGGAGAGAGTGAGGACAATGAACTACCATGTCGTCAATGCGGTAAAGTAGATTCCATATGGAATGCACTTTTTATATATTGATTATTAATTATCCACATTCTTTTTTGTCCTAGTTTCTGTTTTTATTAATGTGCTTTTGAGCTTGAAGTGTGTTGACCTCAACAGAGAGACTGATTCTGTAGGCCCCCAAAAAAAGCTTTTGAAAAACCAGTTCAGAGACTAAAAGAAAACCAAACGAAGACCTTTGGAAAACCTAAAGAAAGAAATTGAAGTCAAGAAGCTTGTGCAAATAAAGAGGTGCATACTTTTGAGATTTATACGGTTGAGGAAGGGCTAAATGTACCTAGAAACGACAATTAAACAAGAGACACAAGATACAAACCAAAGCAAAGCACGTCACCCTACTAGTAAACCTCACCCTAGAACCTTAATTCTAGCCCTCCATGCTCCCTCATGTAGTGCCATGTTCTTCGCTAAGTCTAGGTATTTGAGGTCTGCTCTAATCACCTATCTCATGGACATTTTAGGCACTCACGTCCGTGACACCCAAGAGGTAACCTAATATCTTCACACCTCCTAACAAGGGCGTCCTCACTTGTCCTATGTACATGTCCAAACCATCTCAGTCTAATATTTCTCAATCGTGGATTTGTGCTATCCCTAGTTTCGTACAAAAAGCAACATTCCGGATCCTATTCAACCTGGTATAATCGAAAATCCAACGAACCATCCTCATCTCTAGCACACTGAGCCTCTTGTAATCTATCTTCTTGGTTGCCCTACATTTTGCGCCATATAGCAGAATTGGTCTAACAACCGTGCGATATACATTACCCTTAAGCTTTAGAGGAATTCTCTTGTCAAACAACACTCCTGAAGTCGCTTTTCGCTTTTGCTAATTGACCTTAATTCGATGCGTAATATCCTCATTGATTTCCCCATTACTTTGTAGGGCATAACCTAGGTATCTAAACTTCTCCACCCATGGAAGACCATCCCTCCAATACTGATTGACCATGATTCTCATTCTCGGTTACTCTAAACTTACACATCATATACTACGCCTTTGGTCTACTTACTTTAAAACCCCTAGACTCCAATGTATCTCTCCTAAGCGCCACCTTGTCATTAAGTCTATCCCTTGACTCATCTATAAGTACTATGTCATCCGTGAATACGCACCATGGTAACACATCCTGAATCTCTTTAGTCAACTTGTACATCACCAAACTAAAAAGAAATGATGTAGTGTATACAACTCATAATTCCAGAATTCTTGGTAGATTATTCCTAAATGAGATATACGGTGAAAGAAATGATTAATGGTCCATACCAAAGGGTTCGTAACAAGGCAGTCATTTTCTTGGCTTGAGGTCAAGAGGTCTTGGTCTCCAGTTGAATCCTGGTTGGCATTATAATCAAGAGCTTCAGAAAGAGAAAAGCGTGTTGTGAAGTTCAATTTGCGCTGCTTAAATTTAGTACATCCGTTTATGCTATTTTGGTCTCTGTTCTCTTTAGTTATTTCTGGATCCTTCTTTTATGCACTGTTTCTCCCCCCTTCTTCCAGGGACTCCAGTTGGTGGTTTTCGTTGCAGAGAGAATACTGTCCATCTTCAATGTCATGCATGTGGAGGAATGATGCCATTAAGATCTGATACAAGCATTCCACAGCATTGTATTTTCCAATCTAATTGTTATGTTCATCTTAATTGATATTTGTTTGCTCACTTATAAAAACAGATTGCTATATGCTTGGTAGAATGAATGGTTCTGGGCATTGTTGTCGAATTCTGGCATCACCAGATGTATTGCTGATTAGTTTCTTTCTTATCCTGTATCATGAATCATCCTAAACTTTTGCTGACTAAAAGCGGTATTTTCTTGAATACTCTTTTTATTTTCTGTAGGTTTAGGTTGTAATAGAGCATTTTGCGGAGCTTATTGGCATACTCAAGGGGTTTCAGCAGCTGGTCATTATCCTCTGTGCAGCCCTGACACTTTCAAACCTGTACGTTTCAAAATTTGTTCTGCATAAGGATTGACACTGCCCAACATCTCTACTTCAAAAATTCAGTTTTAACAATGCAGCAATAACATGATTTGGTTTGCTCACTTGCATCACTCCGCAATTCCTGAATCTTGATGTAACTTATCATACTATATTCCCAAAGAAAGATCATGGCCAAACAGTTGCAAATGCCCCCACTTTTTGTGCATTCTGGAACTCTTTGGGCGATCTAAAAGGATCTACTAGACCAAAGGGAAGTTGGGTTTTCTGTTGAAATTATCTGAAAACTAGCCCGATTGTGTTTTTTGTGAGTTTTCAATACTGGGTAGCAACAAGCTACGATCATAGTTATTAAAATCCCGATCCTAATCTACGATCCTACGATTTTATGATCCAAAATTCATGATGCGATTTTACTATCTACATTCCGATCCAGGATCCTATGTGGTTTGATTCCGATCCTAACTACCACATGGATCCGAGTTAGAATCCCGATTTTAACAACCTTGGTTACGATTGTTGTGAACTCACCATATTTAGCAGAAGCAGACAAGAGGGTATAGTTCAGGTCTACATATGGTTGAGGAAGGTATACTTTGTAGTTGCGAGAACAGTCCATGTGGTCTGAGTTCCTAATTAGAATCACTGGACAGTGATTTGGTGACAGAACCCTATCAAGTTGTGTGGTTGGTTGAATTCTCAGGTGCTTGATTTATGAGTATGTGGCGATATGTAGATGCTGTGATTTTGTCAGTGGTTATAAATTAATTTGTTTACAGTGAATTTCCCGTGGTAGTCTAATTCACCCATGCCCTTGCTTTTCAGATCTCAGAATGGAGAGTTTCTGCCATCCCCCCTGTAGCTCATGGAAGGAATCAATTTGAGCAAGATGTATAGTAATCCTCGATTTGTTTTGTTTTGATTTGGTTTGGTTTGGTTTGGTTTCTTGGGCTCCTCTTTTTCTAGCCTTTTAAAAAATTTATATTTTGTCTTACATGTGGTTGTCACACAGATCACTGACAGGTGCATTAGGAAGGTGGGTAAAACACTACAAGAAGTTGTCTCAGAATGGGTTGCAAAGTTGAACAACCGAGAAATTGGTAAGGCAGTAATACTGTTTGGCTTTACTCCTAGATATTCATATAAGAGGTTATTTTCCGAATTTGTTCTCCGGAAATAACCTCTTCATGGACTCCTGTGCATGGGGGAAGACTGCCTATATCTAGATTCCCATGGAATGCGCGTTAGTGGGACTACACTGGGGATTGTTATTGTATTGTCATTGGCAATTATAGGTGGTGCCCAAATTAGGTACTTGATTTTATGCTATGTATGGTTTCACTTTAGGTACCAATTATTAGATAATCAAACCATCTGAGATGACAGGAACATTTGAACCCTTGGTTTAGATAAAAAATTCAAAATGCGAAACTTTCAAAAGCTTTGTGATGTGGCACTCAGGCACATCCATTGTGAAACACCAGTGGGCAAAACCAACTGCGCAGAAAAGGGTGATTTAGCTGTTTGTGTGACGTGCCGTCTTTTGTTATTGATTACTAGTTTTCAATTCTGGCTATCATTTTTTTAGTCTGTTTGGTTGAGTTGTTAAATTCTGTATATATCTACTCTGTTAAGAAAGCTTTGTTCTGCAAGGATTTTTTAAAAGGTTTTGTCTTGATGCACATTAACTCTTTTTCTGCTCAACTTGAAGTAAGTTGATGATTTAAAAGAATTGGAAATGGGAGGAGTTTCCCTCAGGAGCAGTTTCACCTTTAATCTGACTTCTGAGTCGGTTTGATCACGGTTGAGAATGTTTATACATAATAAGGACAGTATTTTGATAAAAATGAATATCCCGTAAAACTGTAAACATCTCCAGAGCCCATGCATTGTCTTATAGAGGACATGTCCACTGACCTCAGTGAGCATCATATGCATCTATTTCTCTCTTTGTTCAATGTTTGGTAGGTGTCGCTTGGTATCCGTCCCCAGGATTTGAAATTTAGACTACTGATTCTTTCACGTTTGAAATTATTGATAAAGTGTGTTTTGTGAATACGTGCAGACAGAACAACATTACCTTTGAGTCATGCTGATATGATAACTGCTGGTACTCATGTATGCAAGTGAGTGCTCTGCTGTGCTTACTGTATTGCTGCTTTTCTAAGAGCTGGATAATGCCCCCTGTCATTTGAATACTAATGCATCCTTCTTGTTAGTTGTTTCTAAGATTACTTACCACCTTTGACTATTTGAGGCATCTTTCCTATATCTTTGTCAGCAGCTTTGTTAGTTGGATGCTTCACTTTGTCCTAATATCCTACATCAAGAACGGACCCTATGACACTCCAAAATGGCCTAAAATCCATGGACATGCCATGACTGACATTTAGACACCAGAAAATGAGTAAAGGAATAGCCAAACCGAATAGAGAGATTTGCAAGACGAAAGTTACCTATATATGCATGTGTTAAGTCTCATACTATGTGAATAAGCCTTAACTGCATGAGGCATCAAATAGTATATATATATATATATATATATATATATATATATATATATATATATATATATATAGGAAGATTGGATTATAATAATCCCGACTTTTACAAATTGGACAACAATAATCTCTACTATCAATTTGGATTCTGGTGGTCCAAAAAAAAAAAAAAAATTGGATTGTAGTGGTACCAAATCCACCTCCACATTCTTTTTATTTTTTTCATTCCTACCCCATATTGTTTTTGTTTTTTTTCGATCCTGCCCTCAGAAAGGTAATGAATTGTAGTTACTAAAACAATTTTTAAATTATTTTTTTGAGACTCCGAGAAATTATTATGATTTTTTTAAAAAGAATAAAAGTTAAAAATTTGTAAAAAATCGTAAAAAAGTTGGAAATAAATTGCGAGAAACGCCGTAAAATCATTAAAAATCATGCTAAAGTGTTATACTAAGTTTTGAATCAAATGCAACACAAAATCTATGATATTTAGGGTATACTCTCGAGGATGTCCCACTATAATCCAATTTTATTTTTTTTTTGGACCACCAGAATCCAAATTGATAGTAGGGATTATTATTGTCCAATTCGTAAAAGTCGGCATTATTAGAATCCAATTTTCCTATATATATATATATATATATATATATATATATAATATATATATATATATAGGAAAATTGGATTATAATAATCCCTACTTTCACCACTTGTATAGCAATAATCTCTTCTTTCTTTTGGATTTTGGTGGTTCAAAAAAAAAAAAAAAAAGCAATTGGATTCTTGTGGGACACAACCCGAGAGTATACCCTAAATATCATAGATTTTGAGTTGCATTTTATTCAAAACTTAGTGTAACACTTACGCACGATTTTTAATGAATTTACTGTGTTTTGTTAGTTTGTTTGATTTATTTTGGTGATGCTTAGGGTTTGATCTTGGGTCGGATTCTATTGTTAGACCTCTTGGGTATGCCTGAGTATCTTGTATCCTGATTTTGTTAATGGAAGATCTTATTGATTTGTCCAAATACATATATATATATATATATGTTTTGGCAGTAGGACAACAAATATTACACAAAAGAAAAGTAGTACAACCCTAATCAGAGTCAAATAAGTGCTCTCCTCCTTGCTCTAGTGGCAAGGGTGTGTGCTTCCTTAACCCCTTCCCTACCAACTTTCTTAATATGACAAACCTCAAATTGTAATAATAGTTTACAACAATTACACATAATGTTGATAGCTTCCCTAGCAGGAGGGATGACGCCCGGGAACATGTGGACCACCTTCACAGAGTCTGTCTTTATCGAGATGCGTCTGTAGTTCAGTTCAATGGCTCTCAACATCAACATAGCACTTTCCACTGCCTGCAACTCCATTTGTAGTCCAGAAAGTCCCCAATCCGCTGCTGCCATGTCTTCCATCCATCGATCACCCTCATGCAAGACCCAAGCATATCCGCCCGCTAAGGATTTCTCACACCAAGCTCCATCACAAACAAAAGAATAACTCACTCTAGCAATTCTGTGTGCTGCTTCTTGTTTCCTCCTTTTTGTATAAATGCCATTTCCTCCGCCAATGTGTCCAGTGCCTCTATGGGCCTAATTTTGCTTCCCTTGATTACTCTCCTGCATCTCAGAATCCAGATGGTCCACAACGTACCACAGAAGTACTCTAGCCTCCATTTACTCCCATTCCCCCTTTTGACAAGAAAAACATCCAATTCTGTATCGATCTCTTGATGCCTATCCCTGATTGCACTTCGGTCTTAATTCCCTAAGGGCCAGCAAACCGCATGATCCTTGCAAATGTACAGTCTTTGAAAAGGTGGGTAATTGTCTCTTTACCTGTCTGGCATATGTCACATTTAACCTCCAGATCCTCCACCCATCAAGCTCTATTCGCAGCTGTTGGCAGAGCTTTATGCATTACCCTCCAAAATAGGGTCTTCCATTTGGAGGGAATGTTTAAGCTCCACATAAGTTTCCACAATTTTTGCTCATTCTGGGGTACAACTTTTGCCATGCTGTGTGATGCCTGCCATCCTTCCCATTGCGTGTAGTACCCCGTCTTTACAGTGTATTCCCCATCAGCAGTGCCCAACCATATGGGCTCATCCATCCCTGCTCCTTCCCTAATTGGGTTTGCTAGTATTCTCTTCGCAGTTTCCCAATGAAACACATCCCTTATTAGCCGTGAATTCCATGTTGATGTTTGAGGGACTATTAAGTCAACTACCTTCCTTCCTTCCCAATGCTCCTTGTGGGCGGGGCTTTTGAATCTAATTTTCCCCCCACTCCAGTTAACCTTGTCAATGGTAGTGTGTTCCCCAGTCCCAATCCTCATCCCTGTCCTGTGCTTGACTGCTTCAACCGCTTTGCAAAGCCCTTTCCATCCTGGGGATCCTGCCCTCTTCACCTGACCTGTGCTTATATCTGGCTTTATACACTCTGTTTAGCTGTAAGTCCTGATTCTTTTGTAGCCTCCATGCCTGCTTGACTAATAGAGCATTGTTCATCCATTTAGTCTTCCGGACCCCTAGGCCCCCCCAGCCCCTTTGGAGCAAATAACGTATTCATCGGGACCCAGTGCTTAGAGTTCCTTCCCGCTCCATTCCACCAAAAAAAACTGATGATTAAGCTGTCTATTCTGGACGCAAGTGTTTTAGGGATGCTGTATACTGACAGGATGTGTTGATTGAGGGCTGAGAGCACACCATTTATCAAAACAAGTCTTCCACTTGTTGATAATAAAGAAGCCTTCCAGGTTTTTAGTTTCCGCTCAATCACATCATAAGCAAAACCTAGTTGACTGGTTTTGTTCCTGTGAATGGTGGGTGGAGTTCCCAAATACCTTTCAAATACTTCCGTCAATTTAAACCCAAAGACCACCTTCAAACCATGCTTTTCTTCCTCCGGGACATTTCTTAACACCATCACTTGAGATTTGTGAAGGTTTATGACTTGGCCAGAAGCTTCACAGAAACAATCCACACACTGCTTCAGATTGAGAACATTTTGTAACTCCACTTCTGTAAAGAAAATCGAATCATATGCGAAGAATAGGTGTGTAATCTCTGGGCTTCCCCTAGCAATCTTCACTCCCTTAATCCTCCCAAATCTAGCTTCTCTCTTTAGAGCACTCCCCAATACATCAAGGCACAGGATGAAAAGGTATGGCGAAAGAGGGTCGCCTTGCCTTAACCCTGCCTCCGATTTAAAGCATGGAGATGGCATCCCATTGATCAGCACTGCATATTGTACCGTTGTTACACAGTGCATGATGAGGGTAACCCAATTGGCTGGGAATCCACACTTTCTGAGGACAGCCTCCAAGAATCTATCATATGCTTTGTTCATGTCCACTTTTATCGCAACCAACTTCTTCCCGTGCTTCCTCTCTTTAACAACACTGACAACTTCATGAGCCAGTAAACAACTATATGTGATTATCCTTCCCTTCAAAAAAGCATTCTGACTTGAATCAATAAGTCTCTGCATGATACCCCTTAATCTTTTCACCATGCACTTTGAGATGATTTTGTAGATGACATTGCAGAGGCTGATAGGTTTGTAGTCTGTCAGGGAACCTGGGCTGTCCACTTTGGGAGCTAAGGAGATGTAGGTGGTGTTTATTTCCTTAAGGAAACACCCTGAATGCAGGCTACTGATGACTGCTTCACATACATCATCTTTGACAACTGGCTAGAACTTCTTGAAGAACAAGGCTGGTATCCCATCTGGGCACGGTGCCTTAAGGGATCCCAACTGGTGTACTGCCCTCTGGACTTCCATTTTTGTGAATGGAGCTTGGCGAGTCTGGATATCCGAGTCATTCAACCTATTTGTGTGGTGCTGGAGGACTAGTTGTGTCACTCTGTGTTCAAAGTTGATTCTCCCCTTTCTCCTACTAAACAACTCTTCAAAATGGCCCGCAGCTTCACAGGCTACGTCCTTCTCCTCCGTGATC
The DNA here is from genome assembly GCA_029582165.1 of Portulaca oleracea. Taxonomy (NCBI): domain Eukaryota; kingdom Viridiplantae; phylum Streptophyta; class Magnoliopsida; order Caryophyllales; family Portulacaceae; genus Portulaca; species Portulaca oleracea. The sequence continues at coordinate 28,017,372 of CM055889.1, read as the reverse complement.
CATGCCCCAGCCTTAGAAGTTATGCCTCTGATCTTGGTACTGCTCCTCCTGTTCTGAAAGTGTCTGAAAAAGAACTTAGTAACTTTATCCCCTTCCCCCAACCATTTAACCTTTGCTCTTTGTCTCCAATATTGGTCCTTAATGTACAAAGACTCTTGGCAAGCCCCTTTCATGTGGCAATAGGACTCAATACTAGATCCTCCTAGCCCCAACTCTGTGATGGTTTCTTGCATCATCTGAAGTTCCCTTATTGGTTTCAAACTTTTCCCTTTGGCTTCTGCTTTCCATTGCAGCGTCCCTCTTCTGCATTTTTCCCTTGTGCATTTCAGCTTTCCAACAACATTAAACATTGGCGACCCACTCCTGCCTGAGTTCTCCCATTCCTCTTTTATAATCCCAAAAACTTCCTCCATTTCCATGGCCCACGCCTCCAGCCTATATCCCCTTCTCCTCTTTTCCTTGCTCTCTCCCTCCCGAGTTCAAGATAATGGGTCCATGGTCCGAGGCAAGTATTGGCAAATTGAGGATTGCCGTCCCTGGGAACTTCTCCGCCCACTGTTGGTTCATGTATCTCCTGTCTAGCTTCTCTAGAATCAACCCATCCCCATATCTGTTATTTGACCAAGTAAATCTGCTTCCCCATGTTGGAATGTCTTGAAGTTCCAGTTTATTCAACCGGTACCTCAACTCCTGACTACCTCGGATCACTTCAGATCCACCTTGCTTTTGATCTAATGATTCTACCTGGTTGAAATCTCCCATTATTACTACAAATTCATTTAAGCCCATTGTTACTCTATCAACTTCCTCACATACCTGACTTCTACCCCCTCTATATGGATCTCCATAAACGAAACACACATAACAAACTCCATTCCCCATTTCATTAAACGAGCACAGAACAACATGTGACGAAACATAACAACACTACACGTCTACCTGGGGATTACAAAACACTGCAATGCCCCCTCTAAGACCTACAGCATTAGTACCTCCTACTAAAGTTAACTGCATACACTTCAGCTTCTGGCTGACACGGTACAAAGAGGTTTTACATTCAAATAACATAACAACGAAGGGGAATGGTGGTGGAAAATCCACTTCAAATAAGGAACTACAGAGGTTCCCGCCTCACCAATACCTCTGCAGTTCCACGCGCAGACCTTCATGGCTGTCTTGGGGGTTTGTTCCGGCCCACCCCCAAGGCCTCAGTCTTCACTTGTTTCAGAAACAACTTCGGGTTGATTATCCTGCTCCCTCTGCATGCAGTCCGCTTCAGCCCCTGAATTGAACGGTGATCACTTGTAGACCTCAGAAAATTGCTCCCTGCCATAGCTTTAAACTTTTTGGTTAGGGTTGAGTAGATTTCCTCCCCGTCCCATCTGCCCCTGGTTGTTGATCCTACTTCTGGTGCTGAATTTGCCTTCCTCTTCAGTTGCTTAAACGGCTTCATAGCTTCCCCTTTTGTGAATCCCAACTCAACACTCACTGCACGTGGCATGTTTAGATCAATACCCTGACTTCCTTGAGCAGATCTGCAGAAGCTACAGCCTCCCCCCTGTCTATTTCCCTTCCCCTCCGCCTCAGAGCCCCTCGGTGAGAACGCTGCCATGCCCAGTTTCAGGTTAGTCCCACCGCCTTCAGAGGCTAACTTCCTGAATTTCCTTAGGTTCACTTCCGGTTCAGGAAATGGAGAGTCTGAATCAACCTGAATGACTTTACGTTCCTGCCTAATGGTTGGCAAGAACTGAGAGCGGTGGCCATGTGAGAAACCTCGTGGGGACGAGGCTGTCTGCTATGGGCTCATTGATACTGTTTCTTGGATGGCAGTGAGAGTTTGGTGTGGGACAAGAGAGAAAGTTGGGGTTGGAGTGGGGAGGGGTTGGGGATCCTGTGAGCTATAAGTAGCCTGCAGAATGGTTGGTACAAGCTGTGGATTAATTGGGCTGGGCGGGCATACTTCTGAATTTCGGTTGAGAGGGCATTCTTGAGGCTTTTGTGGGGACTGACGGATTGTGAAACTTTATTGGTAAGAGACAAATCAATATCAACTTGAATGTACTCAGTTTCAGAATGGATAATACCTTCATTCATGAGGGGGATGTCCAATGCCATGTCACTATCCCCCAGATTCTCAGGTGGTGGGGCACTCATATAGAAAGCTCCTGCATTAACGCCCTTCGTCCAATCCTGTGTACTCTCAGGAGCTGCTATTCCCTTGCCCTTCCTCTTATACTCATTCTCTTTCCTCCTGCAGTCTTCATTCTCTCTTATCGACGTAGACTCATGCTCCGACGTTGGTGCAATGGATACCCTGTCTCCTGGCGCCAGTAGGTCATTAAATGGAGAGTCAATAACCTTGATCACCAGCCCATATCTCCTGGGGACATTATCTCCATGGTCTTCCTCTATCTCACAGTAATTCGACAGCTGCTTCCTCCCCCAGTTCTCAAAACACCACACAGGTTTCCCACCCCTCAGCCGAGTTGTGTAGAAGGGGTAGATTGGTGGATGGGCCATTATTTTATTCGTATACATGGCCTCCTGACCTGAAATGACTCTCATTCCCTTCTTTTCCAGCGTCAAGAACCTCTGCATGATCCCGTTGACTGCATCTTTGTTAGACTGTGTGCACCCTTCCATCTTATGCCCCACTAGACCACATCTCTTACAATGATGGAACACACCCTCATACCGAAAGGTTATCCAAACTAGATACCCATTATCATCCAGCATGTACACCCCTAGGAAAAGAGGTTGTTTAAGATTCAACTTGACTCTTATCCTGATTCTTTCGATTGAAAATGCAGTTTCATCTGGAAAACCAAACTCCTCCACGTCACCGACAACCGACAATAACTTGGTTAAAGCTCCCCTCCATCTATGCTTCACTGGGAGACCCTCCACTTGAATCCACAGAGAGGTTGAGAACACATCAATATTCTCCAGAATTCCATTCTCTCCTATATACTTCAGAACCAACAACCCCCCATCAATGGAGGTATTTTTTGTTCTAAGCACATCACACACGTCCTCAGTGTTGGTGACTTTGAGAAAAACATCTTTCCATTCCGGCTGGCAGGTATGACTGCGATGCGGCCCTTCAATTCCCAGAAATCATGTATTAGCACTGCAACTTGATGCGGCTTCCACGGCCTTGGATCCAAAAAGAACCCAAGAAAAGTTCGATCCCAATGCTTTGCAAAATTTGTGGGCGGATTCGGCAGGTTGATAATGGCACCTTGCCTGATAACAGGAGAGTGTTGTGGTTGGTGTTGTTGAGTTGCCTCTCTGCCGGAGTTGAACAGAGAGGTCATGTAAGACTGGTGAGATCCCATTTGAGTGGTTTTTTTCCGTAAATGGGGAGGTGTGTAGAGGTGGTTTTTGCCGTTAATAGCCATTACTATAAATAGACCACCACCCCTGTTGAAAACACAGCTCCCCCCCCCTCACACCCTCTTCCTCAATTAATGCCCTAGCCTCGATTGTAGCCGTAATCGATTACCTCTGGAGCTACGCGACCATTACTTCAGCCGTCACATCCCTCAACTCCCCGAGCCCACCAGGGGTTTAAAGAGCGCACTTGCTCTCCTGACTCCTCACTTCCCCTCGTAGTAAATGGTGTGTAGGCTATAATGGCCTCTTAAAACGTTCTCGAGCCAAGCCCCTAATAAAAAACTCAAATCAACACCATCCCATCGCCAATTAACTACTACGCGGGGGTTGGTTGTTTCCCTCACATTTGGTGGTTGGCACAGTTATCCTAGCTCTTCTATCCTTGCTAGCCATGATGAGTGCCCTCGCAGTTACTCACCAGAGATTAACAGAAAGACGTCAACTCTTGCTCTTTACTCCTTCAACCTGCACTCTTCCACTTTCTCGAATAGAACGGAGCCTCCTTCAAATTCTTTCTTATCTCCGGACTACTTCCACACTCACTGACTGGAAAATCTGAAGAAACCCTAGTTTTTGGTTAGAGAGAGAAAGAAGAGAGAGATGCTCTCGCACCTAAAAACTTTAATCAAGTTTGTCCTTATATGTATATATATTGTGGACCCATGTTACATAACATTGTGGACCCATGTTACATAACATTGTGGACCCATGTTATGTTTGTAACATTGAAGCTTTATTTATTGCCTTTAGTGCATATGGTATCTCCAAATAGTATCCATTCTATAATTTTCTGACAATTCCCTTTTCTGTGCAGTGATTGTTATGATCAGTTAGTTTCGTTCCTTCTGTACTGGTTCCGGATTTCATTGCCTAGTCATGTAAGCTGTTTGGCTTAATCCACATTTGTTTTCTCCTTTGTATTATTCTCTTTCATTGATTAATAGATGATTGTGCCAAGAAAGTAATTTTTTTTTTTTTTTGGCAATTCGTTTAAATGTGTAGGTACTACCAGCTGAGGCATCAAACAGGGAGGATTGCTGGTATGGGTATGCTTGTCGCACGCAGCATCACAGCGTTGATCATGCTCAGAGGCGCAACCACGTTTGCCGGCCGACCAGGGGATCCCACATGTGAAATATAAAATCAGAAGTCACTGTCTATCGTTAATTCTTCTCTCTTTTGTGCAGCTCCTGCAATCTTCACCTGTTTCGCTCCTCGCGGTGTAGTTTTTCTTTTTAGAGTGTTGCTGCTTTACTTAACTGCCCACATGGGATGATTCTTTCTTCTGAATATGTATATATAATTTCACTTTTGGCCAGCAAAGTTTGTCAAAAGTTCTAAGGACATGTTTGGAGAGAAAAAAGGAATGGGTTGGGTATGGAATTAGATATCTAGAGGGTTGGGAATGAAATTTGATTCCAGAATACAAAGTGTTTGGTGAGAAAAAGGAATGGAATAATAATAATAATAATAATAATAATAATAATAATAATAATAATAATAAACTAACCTAGGTCTTACCCTAACCCTACCATTCTTCTCGCCTCTGGAATCAATCCACCTCCAACATCCACATCCATCCTTCTCTCTCTCTAAATTCTTTCTTTAGCCCCTTTCTCTCTCTTTCTGCAATTTTCTAGATCTCTTTTTGGGTCTATTTGGTTTGAGTTTGTTCAAGGAGTCAAAGGGATTCAAAATTGGAAGGACAGAGGACTCCACCCCATTCCACTCACTCACTCACTCACTGAGTCACTGTCTGCCATGGATGAACTTTCAGCCTTCACCTTCATCTTCTTCTTCTCTGTATATTCATATCCTCCGTCATCGTCGCCGACGACCAAAACAACACTGCAGCGCTACTCCGTTTTCGATCCTGGAAACTGGACCGGAAACCTGCTGTTCTTCTCACCATTGTTGTAACAACTTATAATTAATTAATTTTTCTTTATTTAAAAAAAAAAGATAATGGGGAGGGATAGATTTGATACCTCTCATATTTGGGAGGGTTCTAATTCCTCTCATTTGGGAGGAATAAGAAACTTGGGGGGATTATAATTCCATTCCTATTTATGTTTTCGAAACAAGAAAAATAGGAATTAGAACCCATTCCATACCAATTCCATTCCTCTCTCACTCACCAAACAGGCCTTAATTTCATTGCACAATTGGCAAAGCTATATCCAAATTGCTGTAACCAATTTCAAGTTTGGAAAGTTTTTCCAAATTACATCCCAGACAAAAGCGGATATGACTATTGCAGTTAGTATCTACTCCTGCCTAAAAAATAAGGGTATGTTTGGATATAGGAAAATAGCATGGAAAAAAATAATAATTGGAAAGCAGTATGGAAAATTTGGGGAAAGAAAGACCAAAAATTTTCCATTAAAAAATGAAAGGAAAGTTAGAGAGAAATTTTTGATCTAAGGATATGTTTGGATCTAGGAAAATAGCATGGAAATTTTTTTTTGGAAAATGAGAATGTTTCCGTTGTTCGGATTGAAGAAAAATGAATGGAAAAACAATAATTGGAAAGCGACATTGAAAATTTGGGGAAAGAACAAAAAATGTTCCATTCAAAAATGAGAGGAAAGTTCAGAGAAATTTTGGATCTAAAAGCCAACATTTCTCTTCTTCATCTCTCGTGGCTCTCTCGATTATATCTCTCTCTCTCTCTCTCTAAGTCTCTTTGTCTGTCTAACTCTCTTCTCTCTTCTCTCTCTTTCTCTAACTCTTTTTCTCTCTCGCTCTCTCTCTAAATATCTTCTCTCCATCGCTCTCTCTCTCTCTCTCTCTCTCTCTCTCTCTCTGTAACCCCCCCTCTCTCTCTCTCAGTCACATATTTTAATATCTCTCTCTCCCAAATCACGTCATATGATCTACAAAAATGAAACTCGACATTTACATGTTTCCATACTAATTTTATTTTTCCATATATTTTCCTCAAACCAAACAAAGAAAAGAAAGTTAAATGGACAATCAATGTTTTTTTTTCAAAATTTTACTTAAACCAAACAATAAAAAGAAATTTACTTTTCCCCAAAAAGAAGTTTCCTCCTAATATTTTTTCCAACCTGTTTTCCTAGGTCGAAATGGACCCTAAGTGTTACTTTTATGTAATTTTTGTCAAAATAATTTCAATTTTAAATTTCCAATGACACTAATAACCAATATACTATTTTTAGTTTTAGTTTTAAATCTCTCGTGCTAGTATCTACTCCTGCTATCTCTTTTTATTTTCACCTTAGGAAGGAGGGATAAACAAATTCAACATAAAATCTTAGAAATATATCAAAATTAAGTACTCTCAGTTATTGAGTTAGTGGTTTAAAGTCATTTATTAAGGATAAATGTAGTAAAATTGTTATTGTAAATATAAAAATTGTTAGAAAAATGATTCAAATTTTCTTTGACTAAATCTCCTCTAACTAATTTGGTTAGTCTCTTTTCAGATTCTTGGTCCGTTTGGTGGTTGCTTTCTTTAGGCACAAAATCAACTTACTGAGTAGTGGGTTAATTAATCCAGAATTTTATCATTTGTTAGTTTGATCTTAGTTTATAAATATAGATTGTATATGTTTTTTTTTTTGTCTTGAGAATTTAGAAAGTAATAAATGCATCAACCACTCTTTTTAAAAAATTATTCTCTATTTTTCCCTATTTTCACAACAAATTAGTATAAGAGCGAGGTTAGAGTCCTAAACACAGTGAGATAAACACAATTTGAGTGAAACCAATGGCAAGCGATGGTTCCAATTCTTCAGCTCGACCATTAATTCCCATGTTCAAAGGGGAAAATATCATCTTGGAGTCTCAATATGACGACTATGTACAAGTCTAAAGAGTTGTGGACTTGGTGGCAACTGGGTACACCGAGCCTACTATGGTACCGACTAAACCTGACCATGCTCTACAAGAGCTTCGAGAGAAGGATGAAAAGGCCCTATTCCTCATACAATCAGCACTGAATGATGAAATATTTTCAAGAATTACAACAACCACTTCTAACGGGGTATGACAAATTTTGAAGCAAGAATTTTTAGGCAACAAAAAGGTGAAAGGCAAGACACTTGGAAACTCTGGTCGTGCCCGCAATCGAAGTGGATACCGTGGCAGAGGTTGGGGTAGAGGTCCAAGTAGAGGTCAAGGCAAGGGAGGCTGCATCGATGAAAGACATAACATAAAGTTTCTTTGCAACTATTGTAAAAAGCCTAGCGACATTGAAGCATACTATTGCCAGAAGCAGAAGGATGAAGCCAACCAAGCCAATTTTGCAGAGAAGATAGAGGAGGAAAGTAAGCCTTCTATGATCATTTTTTTGAGAATGATAAGTCTAATGATGTTTGGTTCTTGGACAAAGGGTGTTCCAATCACGTGGTTGGAACAAGTTCTTTATTCAAGGAACTTGATGAGTCCAAAAAAATCAATAGTGACACTAGTGGACATTTAAGGCTGTTCAAGTCAAAAGTAGAGGTATAGTGAGTATTACAACTTGTGACGGAAATTCTAGGCTTTTACATGATGTTATGCTTGTCCCTAGTCTGTCCCTCGACGATAAGCTTACTATTGGGAAGTTAATGATGAGTGGATATTCAATTTTGTTTGATGATGAGAGTTGTGTTATTATTGAGAAAAACTCTGACCAGACCATTGTTAAGGTTCCAATGACAAACCATAGAATGTTCCGTTTGAAGCCTTTATGGTTAAGTGGTATGCTATGATGGCTACTGACAATAGTGAGACTAGATTGTGTCATTTACGTTATGGGCATCTCAATATTAATGGGTTGAAACTATTAAGTCGAAAAGAGATGGTGTTTGGGTTGCTAAAACTTGATGATCTTGGCTTTTGTGAAAGTTGTGTTTATGGGAAGCAAAGTAAAATACCTTTTCTTGTAGGGAAGTCTTGGAGGGCTTCTTCTTGTCTAAAGTTAGTACATATTGATTTGTGTGGTCCAATGAAAACTGAATCACTAGGTGGAAGTTTGTATTTTCTATTATTTACTGATGATTACAATCGTGTGAGTTGGGTCTACTTAAAGTGCAAATCAAAAACATTTGAAATTTTTCAGAAAGTCAAGGCACCTGTGGAGAAGCAAAGCGTCCATCCTATAAAAGTTGTTCGCTAGGATAGAGGTGGTGAGTTCACCTCAACTGATTTTAACACCTTTTGTGAGGAGAATGGTATTCATAGGGACTTGACAACACTTTAGACACTGGAACAAAATGGAGTTGGGGAGTGAAAGAACCAAACGATGGTTGAAATGGCCCAAAGTATGATGAGTGCGTCGGGGCTTCCAAAGAGTTTCGGGCTGAAACTGTAGCAACGACTGTATATATTCACAATTTGTTTCTTACAAGAGTTGTTCGAAACAAGAGCCTATATGAAGCATGGTCAGGCAGAAAGCCAACAGTAAGCCACTTAAAAGTTTTTGGTTGTCTAGCTTATGCTTTGATTAAATCATACTGTCGAAAGTTTGATGAAAAATTTGAGATTTTTTTTTGGTTGGCTACTCCTTTGAATCCAAAGCATATAAGCTGTATAACCCTATAAGTGGCAAGATAACTATTAGCAGGGATGTTGTGTTCAATGAGGCAGCAAACTAGGATTGGAGTGAACAACAAGTGCAACAAAACATCCTTGTTGAAATGTATTCTATTGGAAGCCAAGAGCCTTCTGCGAGTGCCTCTAACTCTTCACCAACTTCGCCAACATCATGCATCTATAAAGAGCCTTCATAACCTTTCCTGCAACTGTAAAGATCAACAAGAGACAGATGACCTAACATAAAGTATGTCGTTAGTGTTTATACATACTCCACTTTTACTTTGCTTGTTTCAAATCCGACATGCTTGGACGAAGCTGCAAATGAACCATAATGGTCCAAAGCTATGGAGGAAGAGATGATGGCCATTCATAAAAAATCAAACCTGGGACTTGGTTGCCTTGTTGGAGGGAAAGAAGGCTATTGGGCTTAAATGGGTGTTCAGAACCAAATATCATTAAGATGGGAGCATCCAAAAGCATAAGTCAAGGCTTGTTGTGAAGGGATATTTACAACAAGAAAGTATTGATTATGAATAAACTTTCTCTCCTGTTGCTCGCTTTGACACTGTGAGGACTTTTTTAGCACTCGCTGCTTAATTATCTTGGCATATGCAAAAGTAGAGGAAGCATCACCAAGATTTGGCAAAATAAATTCCTCCTCATCCACAACCGAAACAGGAAGAGGAATAGAAGGAGGGGCATATTGGTTTATAGATTGTGAAGGATGCGAATTTGGGGTACGGTGAATCCGAACCCCATGTTGGTAAAACGCATTCAGATTGTGAGTTTGTACTCCAAACCTAAGGTGGTGAGAGTAATAGCGATTGGGGTCTACAGGGGTTCGCAAAGTATGTCCATCCAGGCTTTGAGCCAAGTTAGACAAAGAATCCCTATCATGGGAAAAGGATTCAGCCTGGGAATTGAAATTACCATTGACAGGCGCATCTTTCTCTTTAGAAGCAGATAAAGAGAGTCAAAAGGAGAGGAGGTGGAAAGAAATCAGAATGCAATTAATTGGGGAAAGATAAGTATGATTGCACAACCCCATAGTTATGCCCTAATATATATAATACATGCTAAACACCGAAAGTACAATATAAAGAACTAACTAGCCAATCGAATAACTTAATGTAAGTGTGTCTGCTATTCGACCAACCAACCCTATTAATAAAAACCAAACTCAACCAAATGCTAAAATCAAGAAACAAGAAAAGATGAGTCAGAATAATACCCACATCATTCGAAACAAGCCACTAGAAAGAGGAATGAAAAATAAGTAATAATCTGAACAGAGATAAAGGAGAGAATAAAACATAAAGGAGCAAAGCAATAACTCCACTCAGATAGAAACCCAAATAACAACAAAATAGAGATAGGAGATATGACTTGAGACAAAGGAATAGAATTCAACCAAAACTGAACAAGAAAAAACCAAAAAATAAGCAACATTAGATAGAATAAATCACAAGGCAAAGTCACATAAAAACTGGTAAAACCATCAACTGAAAAAGCAAGGCAATTTGACCAGGCCCAAAGACAAAATCCAACCCAATAGACAAATAAGACAGGTGACACCAGCAGATAAAGCCAACCCACACCGCAGATCAACAAAACAACCCATATGTAGCAAGGAAGAACATACAACATAGGCAACCAGACGCAAAAACTAGAGGTAAACAAAGCAGTCCACAAAACCCGAGGAAGACACCTCCCCCTAAGACCAAACAAAATACTCCAACCAGTGCCAATCTAATCCTCGAAACTAGGGACAACCCAAGCAATCAATCAGAAGGGTTCACTAGACCAAATGAATAGACCAAAGGATAACTTGAAGCAATGAACAAGCATAAAACCCTAATAAAAAAAATAAAAAATATAAACAGATAGTCAGATAGTAGCGGGCTACAAAAAAATTATCAAGATACAAAGAATCATTTCACTAAAAGGAGTAAATATCCAGAAAGGAAGAGTAACTAAGTTAAGGAAAGACAAGCAAAAACGAGGAGAAAGGTTAAAACAGAACATCAGAATAGGCAGTCCCAAGAAAACAAATACAAACAAAATAAGTTAATATAAAAAGATGTCTAGGAAACACAATTAACATACATAATTCACTGACCCGAACTATAGTACATGAGCTATAAAAAATGAAGAGAAGGTTCACAACCACCGAATAGGCAATCCCACGAGCCAACAGACATGCAAGATAAGCTATAGCATAAAAGGATGACCAGAAAAAACTACAAATAAACATAAATATCTGAACTTAAACATAACAAGAAAGCTATCTAGAGCCAGGAAGATAGAAAGGAACAAAATAATAGGTAGAGGTAGAATTAACGAAGCAACTGCATCTAAAGTCAAAAGGCACTAACCCACAGACTAAAAATAATAAAACCATAGAAGAAAAAGGTAAAACAGAACAGGACCAAGGAAACAACCATGCAAAACAATAACAAAAATTTTATTACTCACAGATTGCAACAAAAAAACATCTTTTAAACATAAAAACAATTACTTAGGGTGGGAGGAGAATTCCTCACCCTCATCATACTTTCTTTTTTTGTTCGAATCACTAGACAACCCAAGCCTAAATTCTTCATCTATATCAAGAAACATATCCTCATCATTTTGAGCTTCAAAAGGATCATCAACTTCAGCCTCAGGCAAACCAATAACTTGGGTCCTATCCTCTTCTCACAAAAGGGAGGAAGGAATGGAGAAAGAGGAGGAGCCCAAGGAGGAGTAGAAGGAGCACAAATAGCTTTGGCCAAAGAAGAACAGGGGTTCTGATTGGAAGAAGAACCCCCAATAAGAAGGACAGAAGGCCTATTATCAAACTCACAAAAAGAAGCTAAGGGGGGAGCATCATCCTCATCAACATCCACACTCAACAATGTGCATGCACATGTCCAACGACACGAGGAGTACTTACAACAACAAAACCAGTACTAGCGCGATTGGGGGTATTATTACTACTCCATTGAGAACCATGCTCCAGCATCGCCAGGGTATGTAAACCCCCACTATCCCACCTACTTCCCTCATTATCCATATACTTCCCCGAGAGGACCCGAGCAATGATTTGTAAGTTTCCTCGCCCCCACTTTACTCACTTTATCGATTTAATTTACACTGATAGTGTTAGAAAAGTGTGTGCGTGTGTGTGGAGGTGGGGGGGGGGGGGGGAGGGGTGCTTTATAGGGAGGTTTGGGGAAGTGTGTCGCTTAGTTTGGTTTTGTTGGGTTCGTTATCCCAAGGGTTTGGTTGTTTCAAATTTATGGCTTCATCATTAGTAAGACCGTTAGGTGAGTAGTTCCACCCTCAATTCCCGCCTCAAAGAGTGAGTGGGGTTGAGGTTAGTCCTTGTCAATGTATATGTAGTACATATTTTCACTTTTCTTTAGTTCTTTAGTCTCTAGTGTCTTGTATATATTTGTTTTCCTTTAATCTTGCATGTGAGCATTCATACTTAGGATGTTTTTCTTGTTTATTTCTAACATATGGTGTAATGTTCTTTGGATCACAAATTGAGTTTGTTCTAATTGAAGACCTCGAGGTAACCTCTTTCCTCTCTCTTTGTTGTGTATATATCTTTGATCCTTGTTGCATGCTCGATTTTCTTTTTAGGTGGCGAACCCCTTTGAGTGTTTGTGTTGGGATTATTTTGCTATTGGAGCCATGTGGGCTCAGGTCGCCACCACTTGATTGCTAGTTGTTTTGTATTTATGTATTGTCTTTTCTAGTTCTCTACCCTTTTCTTGTGACACCCTTCCCACAATGAGGACATTGTGGCGTTTTATGTGTGTGTGTGGGGAGGGGGGGGGGGATATTCTGTTTCAAGGGTAGATCACCTAGCATTTTTCTTTTTTGTTTTTCTTAGATTTTGCTAAAATTTGATTTTTTTTTTGTGAAAATGAAAGGAAAAAAGGGAAAAGGTTGTGAAAAACCCCCAAAACTGTTTCTTTTTCTTTTTGAAGATGTTTTCATTCACAATTGTGTAGGCAGTTGTCTAATTGGCCGATTCAATCATTTAGAAGTGGCCGATATGGATAATGATAGGTCGTAGGAAGGATTTCTGCCATGATTTATCTCTATTAGACCTTGACATGGAATGTGAAAGCACGATCCTCACTCTTACACGCCCCGATTGTGATTTTCTTTCACAAAGTTGGATAGTTTGAGCTGTTTAATGCTCTTGCTCGTCCTAATTAATGAATTAATTAATTACTTTCGGTTCCACCAATGGGGGTTGGTGTGAGTGGACGACGCTCATGCCCCTTAAGTACAATGTTTACGAATGGAGCAACCCGAAGTGGTACGGTAACCCTTTGTGAAGGCTGGTCCTACTCCCGAATAAACCGATGCCGACGCCCTAAAATCTTACAAAACGGATTGAGAGTAAGGCATAAGAAAGAAAAGAGTGAAGAAAAAGAAAAAGAAAGCAGAATAAAGAGGAAAGAAAAAGCAAAAGCAAAAGCAAAAGAAAAAGAAAAAAATTGAGAAAGTGAAAAAGAAAAAGAAAAGAAAAGAGAAGTTGAAAGAAAAATAAAGAGTAAAACTAGGATAGATAATAATCCCGAGCTTGAGCGTGAAAATGACTTTGATTGTTTGGCTTAGGTTAGAAAGGATTGATTAGAGCCCACCTACACTTGTGCACGAGGATTTTTGCTCATCATGAAGTGTCTGGGTTGAAAACCTCAAGGATTGACAGTTTTCCAACCTTTGTGTCCTTGTTTGTTCGTATTTGCTTCTTCCATTTGATTGTTGAGGCGGGCTGGGGAACTAAGTGCATGGTTGGGGATGTGGCAATCTTCTTCTCCTTTGTTTTGTTTTTGTTTTTGGTTTTTCACCTTTTCTTCTTTCTCCTTTTTCTTTCATAGCTTTTGTGGGTAGTCACTACAAACCCTCATGAGACCCACCTCGTCCACCTGGGCTGCCAGGGGGTTTAAAGGGCTTGGTGCATACGCTAAATGCACTCGTTTCCTCCCACGACAGAGGAGTTGGTGTTTAGTTTTTAGTTTGTTTTGTTTTGTTTTGCTCGGGACGAGCAAAATTTCAAGTGTGTGGGGGTGTTTAGGCCCGGTTTAAAGGGTTTAAAGGGCTTGCACTTTTGGCTCGATTCCGAGTCTTTTTCATCGTTTTTACTAGCGTTTTAGTTGTTTTGCAGGATTTCGCACTTTTGGAGCAAAATCAAGGAATATGGGCTAATTTAAGGCTTTTTAGGGAATCCCGAGTGATTTCCGAGCCAAGCCGGATCAAGAGCCGAAGCGGAGCCGACCTGGGCAACCCTTCCCCAGTTTTGGTGCTGATCAGTGAGGTAACACCCGCTACAATCGTTGTAGCGGGCGTTACAAGCCTTGGAAGGAAGCAAAGGGAAGGAACCAGGAAGGCGTTGCAGGTGTTGCACTTGCTGTAGCGCCCGTGACAAGAAGCCCACAGGGTCTGTCGCACCCGTTACTAGATGTGTAGCGCCTGCAACACAGCGCCTGGCTTGAGCACTCCAGCAGCGCCAGTAGCAGGTCGTGGCCGTGAACATGTTGGTGCTGGGCGCTACCTCTCGCAACTTCTGATCGCCTGACAACACTTCTCATCACTCGCCCCCGCTACCCCTTAGGTCGCGCCCGCGACATACTGCTTTTTAGCGTTTTTTCTGGGCTTGAACGGCAACGTTTTGTGCAACAACCTTGCTTTGTATATATACTCCAAGTGTCGATTTTATGATTATCAAGTAGGGAATTAGGTTCTCATTTTGTATTAGTGAGTTTTAGGGGTCCATTATTGGAAGATTAACTTAGATTCATATAGGGTTTTGGTGGATTTTTGGTGTTGTTCAAGATTTGAAGATTCAATCAATTGAAAGATTGTTGGATGACCATTTTCATTGCTTTTCCTTGTTCATTTCCAGCTTTTGATAAGTATTCTCTTCCCTTAAACTCTTTTATTATTTGCTTTGCTTAATTACTTGCTTGTTTAATTGTTCTTGCTTGCTACTTTGATTATTTTGCTTGATTTGTGATTGTTGGTTGCTAGATTTCATGTTTAGTGTTGGTTTTGATGTTGTTAGCTCAGTTAGTATCATAATTAGTTGCTAGAGACCCTATGGGTTAGGGGGTAATTAAGGGTGTAAATGGGTGATTAGGTTTGGGTTAGCAATTTTAGTGAGTAATTAGTTGGGAAATCAATTTCCCGCTCCTAATCTTCTCTCAAGTGGGTAGTAATTGGGATCGAGAGTTCCCGAATACATCCAACAATTATGTTGGAAGGTAAGAGATGGGATAGTTAATGCTCACCCACGAAAGTGGAAGGAGGTTAACTAGGGAATTTCATTTCATTAACCCTCCGGGTCTGTGGTTGGCTTTGGGGAAGTTAATCCGGACTATCCTCGAGAGAGGAAGCTCGGTGGGTATTTTCTAACGGAATTGCAACTTGATTCTCCCTCCTTATTATTCTCTTGTTGCAAAATCCATTTCCTTATGCTCATTTGCATCGCGAAAAGCCTCGAAGCCATT
This sequence comes from Portulaca oleracea, assembly GCA_029582165.1. Classification (NCBI taxonomy): domain Eukaryota; kingdom Viridiplantae; phylum Streptophyta; class Magnoliopsida; order Caryophyllales; family Portulacaceae; genus Portulaca; species Portulaca oleracea. The sequence goes on along the minus strand of CM055889.1, from coordinate 28,001,920 downwards.
TTCTATCCTTGACCGACCTTAGTTTATTTGTTGCGTTGTGACCCCTTCAAACCTGTTTCCTTAACCTAGTGATCTCAACCTGACCTTAACCTAGACTCTATGACCAAGGACCCTCGCTCCCTGAGAAGAACGATAAAACCGATCTAACTAACCACTGTTACACAACCATTATCTACCAAAATCAAAAGAATCACTTTATTGGAACACTACGGTTAAGTACAATGCTTTATTGTGGTTTAGCCCAGACGAGGGTAAATCTTCATCACCAAAAGTAATGGTTCCTTGACTAGCTATGACATGAAAAACTAAGGCTTCTGGCATTGTAGAGGTCGGGATGATGACGCTTTAGAGAGCCCCCAGTACAAGCTCTCGGTGTGGTTTTGAAGCACATATCAACTGCCAGATTAAAACATTCGTCACAATTTTCTTCATCTGATTGAGTACAAGATCCTCAAGATTAGCAGATGCCTCCGTCCTTGTGGCATTTGGTGTCGGCGTAGGTATCACAGGATCACTCCTGGGTTGGTTATGCCTCCTAGACCTTGTCAGAAATGCGGCGCTGGGTGGAGCCTCTTTCTCCTCATTGGACCAAAAGTCGTCACCATCTGAAACTTCCTCATAGATATCCTCCTCATTGCTGACCCTTATGTCGTTGGCAGTAAATGCTGTCAATTCTTCAAAGGGGAGTGTATGTGCTCCCTCGACTATGATGCATTTAGAAGGATCAAAAGTTCCCTCTCCCACAAAGCTAGCATGGTTTAGAAGAGGATTGCTTTTGTTTTTGGGTTTCCGCGCTGCTTTTGGTAAGGGTAGCTCATTGGAGCGAATCATTTTATCGATCAGGTTCTTGAGCGTCCAACACCGCTTCGTGTCATGCCCCCGCATGCGATGAAACTTGCAGAACATGGCGTCATTCCACCCAGACCCTTTCTCTACTGGCTCCCGCATAGGTGTTGGTAGTTGAATCTTATTTGTATTCAACAGTCAGTCTAATGCCTCGGCGTAAGTCATGTCGAGTGGAGTATAGGTGTCATACCTCAAAGGAGATGGTCTCGGGATAGGACCACGGTTCCCATTGTTGGTTGATTGATTAGTTGCTTGTTTATGTATCCCCATGAGAGTGAGGATGGGCTAACTAGATAACGTTACATGATTAACCCCTGGGATCCATGGTGGGTCTCGAGGTAGTTAATCTGAGCTACCCTCGAGAGATGGAGCTCGGTGGGCTTATTCTAGCAAAGTTCTCATCTGGTTTCTTCTATCTTCTTACTTTCTAACCACGAAACTCATGTCTATGACCCCTCTTGTCTCCTAAAACCCTCGAAGCCCTCTCTTTGCTATTTGAGCCAAATCCTGTTTGTTTATTCGTGCCTTAGTAGTTTAGTAATCGTGTCAATCCTTGCGTTTTCCTTGTGATCTTTACACCCTTCAAGCCAGAACCTTAGAGTTAGGCCCCTCAATTCCTCGTAGAGAACGACAAAACCGGGTGCTAAAACCACTCGCTACACCTGACTCTCTGGATGCCAACACAGGTTACGTTAGGGCCAGCATGATGCGTGCTAGCCTTGCTCCGAGCCTATAGGTCATGGGTTGGAGTCTTCCATCTACGCTTCCTTCCTTTTATCTTTTCAATACCTCCCTCTTGTGTTTTTTCTCTGTTTTTCTCCCTTATTCTTCCTTCCTCTTCTCATTTTCTTTTTTTTTTTCACTCTCTCATTTTTATTATTATTTCTCCTCTCATTTTTTTTTCCTTCTAATTTCCTCTCAAATTTTGCTCTCCTCTCAACTCATTTTTTCTTTCTTTTCAAAATTTTCTACTTTTTTTTCTTTCTTTTTTTTATTTTCCTAAAACTATTACGTCAAAAATTCATGGAAAAATAAAATAAAATCCTAGAAAATCAAAATATAAAGGAGAAAAATCCTACAAATCCTAAAAAACTCAAAATAAATTAAAGAAAATTCCTAAAACTTGAAAATCATAATAAAAATCAGGAAAATAAGGAAAAATTCTAGAAAAATTCTAAAAATGAAAATAAAATCGTAAAAGCTTGGGTTGGATCCCAAGAAGCGCTTGTTTAACGTCCTAAGATAGACAAGTTACCTTTTCAACCATGCGAATAGTCCATAATTCCATGGCCAAAGGTTTTAGGAGCTCCATTAACCAAAGTACCTCTAAAAATCTTCAAATTGACCCTACAGGTTGGGTCAAAATCATTACCTCCTTCAGCAATTGAAGGATCACCATCATCAAACCTGCAAAACTTACTAGAAATACCCTTGTTAGTAGTATAAGGCATGTTCTCAATGATGTTTGGAGGGGGGCAAAATTTCTTTTATCCCTATATGTTCATCATCAAGTTCATGGCCTTTTTCAACAACCAAACAACAAGGACTTTTATCAAGATAAATTTGAGATTTTTCAAGTTTTTCATTCTCTTTGATTAACACATTCTCAACATGTTCTTCACAGATTAAATCACCAACATTCTCATCTTTTCCACCAAGCACATCAACCCCAAAGCAAGGGAAAACTTCACGTGGCACAACATCACAGAATAAATCAAATTCAAGCTCATGCTCCCCTATTCTGAACTTCATCTTTCCACATTGCACATCAATGACAGACCCCACAGTAGCTAAGAAAGGTCTGCCCAAAATGATTTCAGTACGAGAGTCCTCAGGCATGTCAAGAATCATAAAGTCATTCGGCACATAACAATCATCCACCTCAAGAGAAAAGTCCTCAAAGATACCCTTAGCGTACTTAATGGAACGATCTTCCATTTGCAATGACGTGGCAGTGGGTCTCAACTCTCCTAGGTTCAACCGTTCATACAAAGAATAGGGAATCAAACATACACTTGAACCCACATCACATAAAGCTTGGTCAACCGTCAAACTACCTAGGCCACAAGGAATATTAAAGCTTCTTGGGTCCTTAAGATTAGGAGTAAGTTTGTGTTTAGAACCACAGAACTACACTCCTCAGTCAAAGCAACTTCCTGAATCTCATCAATTTTCCTTCTTTTGGAGAAGATTTCTTTTAAAAATTTTGCATACAAAGGCATTTGAGATAAAACAACAAGAAACGACCCATTCACATTCAATTGTTTCAAAACATTTAAGAACTTGTCGAATTTAGCATCTACCTTAGCCTTAACAAACTTTTAGGGAAATGGAAGTGGTGGCATGTAAACGCAAGCTGGTGATGAAGGTCGGGCTTCAGTTTCCTCCTTGGAAGGGTGCTCACTCTCATGGTCTTTCTCTCTCTCTCAATCTAATCCACCTTTTCACTAGGCTTTTCACTCTCATCCTTATCCCCCCATGCTTAGCATTTGGCATGCTAGGTCCCTCATATTTTGTCCCACTCCTCAAAATAATGGCATTGCACTAGGCTTTAGGATTAGGGAGGGCCTTTTCGGGAAGTGATCCCGAGGTAGAGGTAGAGGTGCTAGCTTGATTGGCCGAGTGAGTCTCAAGCATTTGGTTTTGGGAGGTCAAAAGGTCAACTCTAGTAGCCAAGGCTTTTATAATCTCATCTTGCCTTTGTTGGTGCTCAAACTGTCTTTAATGGGAATGAAGGACAACTTCTACCATGGCCTCTAAGGTAGGCTTTTGGGATTGGGGTTGGCCTTGAAGAGGTATTTGAAATCCAAAGGCTGGGGGTCTTTGTCCTTGGGGTGGTCCTTGTTGATTATTATTCTGGTAAGAGAAGTTAGGGTGAAATCTCAAATCAGGGTGATAGACATTGGAGGATAAGTCAAAGGGAGGCCTTTGGTTAAGATTACCAACAAAGTTGGCTTGTTGGGTCGGGTCTCAATTAGCCATACCACAAGGACAAAACAAGATCTCATGCTCAAATGAGTGACAAGATTCACATTGAATTTGAGGGGGAGGGGTAGCATTCACATTCAATATCTCCACTTTTTCAGTTATGGCATTTAATTTAGCGGATAAAAGAGTGATATCATCTCCCTCACACTTACCTCCCGTTTGCGCGGAATGGGTGTAACGTGGTTTTTGTACCCCTGTTTTTATATCGTTCTTCTCGAGGAGCTAGGGGCCTTGGTCATAGAATTTCGGTCTATGGTCGGGATGAGATTTCTAAGGTAAGGATATCGGTTTGAAGGGGTCACAAAGTAAGAAACAAAGCTAAGGTCGGTCAAGGGAAGGAAATGGGCTTCGAAGGCTTTTCAGGATGCAAACGGGAACAAGGACATAGGTTTCGCAATAAGAAAGCAACAAGGAAGGAAATCAAGTGGCAATTCCGTTAGAAAATACCTACCGGGCTTCCTCTTTCTAGGATACTGCGGATTAACTTCCCCAAAGTCCACCACGGACCCGGAGGGTTGAAGAAACGAAATTCCCTAGTTAGCCTCTATTCACTTTCGTGAGTAGAGTAAGAGTACTAACTATCCCAATTCCAACCTTCCAATTCAAGTGTTGGATGTGTTCGGGGACTTTCGGACCCAAATACATCCCACTTGAGGGAAGGATTGGAGTGGGAAAAGTGATTTCCCAACTAATTACTCACTAAAATTGCTAACCCATGCCTAATTACTCATTCACACCCTTAATTACCCCCTAACCCATAGGGTTTCTAGCCACTAATCACGATACTAACTAAGCTAACAACATTCAAACCAACCCTAAGCATGGTTTCTAACATAAAACAACCATAAACAAGCAAAACAATTGAAATAGCAAGCAAAGCAATTAAATAAGCAAGAAAGTAATTAGCAAGCAATTAATGAAAGAGTTAAGGGAAGAGAATACTTATCAAAATGCTGTAGATGAACAAAGAAAAGCAAAAGGAATGATAATCCAACAATCTCTCAATTGTTTGAATCTTCAATCCTTGAATCACACCAAAAATCCACCAAAACCCTAGAATATTAAGGCTAATCTCTTACTAAACTCACTAATACAAAGCTGGAAATAGAGTCTAAGATTATCCCTCAAAAGTGTCCCCAAAAGTCTCCCAAGAAATTGTCAAACAGGAGTATAAATACAAGGCAAAACAGTTGGGCAAAATGCAGCACTTCAAGCCGAACAATCACACAGAAAAGGGGGAGACCACAGGTGCGGTCTAGGTGTAACAGTGGTTTGTGAGACCTCGGTATTGTCGTTCTCTCTCAGGGAGCTGGCGGCCTTGGTCATAGAAACTAAGTCAATGGTGGGGATGAGATTGCTAAGGTAAGGTATTTGGTTGAAGGGGTCACAACGCAAGAAACAAAACTAAGGTCGATCAAGGAACGGAAAATGGGCTTCAGAGGTTTTCGGGATGCAAACGGGAACGAGGAGATAGGTTTCGCAACAAGGAAGCAACAAGGAAGGAAATCAAGTGGCAATTCCGTTAGAAAATACCCACCGGGCTTCCTCTTTTGAAGATAGTCTGGATTAACTTCCCAAAGTCCACTACGGACCCGGAGGGTTGAAGAAACAGAATTCCCTAGTTAGCCTATATTCATTTTCATGAGTAAAGGGCTAACTATCCCAATTTCAACCTTCCAACTCAAGTGTTGAATGTGTTCAGGAGCTTTCGGACCCAAATACATCCCACTTGAGGGAAGGATTGGAGTGAGAAAAGTGATTTCCTAACTAATTACTCACTAAAATTGCTAACCCATGCCTAATTACCCATTCACACCCTTAATTACCCCCTAACCCATAGGGTTTCTAACCACTAATCATGATACTAACTAAGCTAACAACATCCAAACCAACTCTAAGTATGATTTCTAACATCCAACAATCTAGAACAAGCAAAATAATCAAAATAGCAAGCAAAGAAATTAAAGAACAAGCAAAGTAATTAGCAAGCAATTAATGAAAGAGTTAAGGGAAGAGAATACTTATCAAAATGCTGTAGATGAACAAGGAAAAGCAATAAAAAGATGATCCAACAATCTCTCAATTGTTTGAATCCCCAAATCTTCAATAACAAACACGAATCACCAAAACCCTAGAGAATACGTGGTTTGTAAGACCTCGGTTTTATCGTTTTCCACAGGGAGCTAGGGGCTTTAGCTGCAACTAGTTGACTTTAGGTAGGGTTTACGATCATGAAAGGATGATAGAATTCAGGGTAAAAACAGCACAAACAAACTAGGTTCAGTAAAAAAGGTGAAACAATGGGTGTCGGGAGACTTTCGGGATGCAAACGGGAATGAGGAAATGGGTTTCGCAACAAGAGAGTAACGAGAAGGGGAAATCAAATGGTAACTCCGTTAGAAAATACCCACCGGGCTTCCTCTTTCAAGGATAGTCCGGATTAACTTCCCCAAAATCCATCGACAGACCCAGGAGAGTTAATGGTACGGAATTTCCTAGTTAGTTTCTATTCGCTTTCGCGAACTAGAATACTAACTATCTTAATTCCTACCTTCCAACAAGCGTTGAATGTATTCGGGATGCTTTCGCACCCAAATACATCCCACTTGAGGGAAGGATAGGATTAGGAAGTCGATTTCCTAACTAGTTACTCACTAATATTGCTAACCCAAACCTAATCACCCATTCACACCGTTAATATCTCCCTAACCCATCAAGGTTCTAGCCATTAAACATCCTAACTATCATGGTAATAACATCAACAACTTCATTCATGCTTAAAAGAGTGGACAAGATGACAATAAACATTCAACAATACCAACAATACCAATAATAACAAAAACAGAGATTAATAAATAAGCAATAAATTAGAGAGAGAAAGGTTAAGAGATGCTCATTGATTGTGATGAGAAGAAGAAAACTTCAGAATAATAAAGCTCCAATGCTCCAAAGTTGAGAATAATCTTCAAACTTCCAATAAAACTCAAGAGAATCCAATACAAGAACCAATAGTCTCAGCAAAGATCTTCACTAATCACTCTAATCTAAAGCTTAAAATGTGATAAAGTGTGCTAAAGTATCATAAAAGATAGATAAAAGCTGCTTCTTCTCCCCCTTTTCAGCTAAAATGACCTAAATACATTAAATAGTAAACAAGGTTGTTACTCAAAACTCATCATTTTACACAACAGACAAAACTGTCCCGTAGGGGACCGTGGGCACGATCAAGGTGACCGTGGCCGCGGTCCTGCGTAAGGCAGGCGATTTTTCTCTTCGCTTCGCATCACTGTGGGCACGGTCTAGGCGATTAGGGCTGACAACTTTTCGCTCCTTCGCACCGCTGTGGCTACGGTCATGGGAGACCGTGGCCACGGTCTTGTTCGGCCAGATTCTTCCTTGGGCAGGGTGGTGATGTCACCGTGGCTACGGTCAATGTGACCGTGACCACGGTCTATCTCGGGTGGCAAGGTCTCTTCCTTAGGCCTTAGCTCAATCACACCGTGGCTACGGTCAAGGTGACCGTGGCCACGGTCAGTCTCGGCCACAAGATTCTTCAGGGTGCTCTTCAACCGTTGCTTCCGCTTCCGCTGCCTCTCGACATGACCGACCCTTCTAATCCGCTGCCTTTGACACGACCAGGGCTCGGGGAATCTTAGGGAATCTCGGGATTCCCAAGATTGGTGCAAAATTGGCCCATTTAGAATCGTTTTGAGTAACAACTTCGGAATCTACAAGAATATCCAAAACGCATTAAAAGTTATTAAAACAAGCTACGAAACAAGTCAAAAGCCTAAGGATTTAGACGATATTTAGACACGGAATCGGGTCTAAACACCCCCCCACACTTAAACCTTTGCTCGGCCCGAGCAAAACAAAACAATAACTAACTAACTAACACTAACTCCTCTGTCGTGTGAGAGAAACGGGTGCATTTAGCGTATGCACCAAGCCCTTTGAACCCCCCGACAGCCCGGGTGGATGAGATGGACTCGTAAGGGTTTGTAGCAGCTGTACCCACAAAAGCCAAAGACAAAGGAGAGAGGGAAAGTGAAAACAAAATCAAAGAAAACAAAAAGAAATGAAAAGCAAAGGCTTTGATTCACAAGATCTCGCATTCCAAACTAAGGAAACGCGGTTAAACCTCCCAAAGTAACCGTTAGGAGCATCACACAAACACCAAACTCAGAAAAAGGTCGATCTTGTAGATTTTCAACTCCCTACACCTTGTAACAAGCGAAACCCCACAGCAAAAGCACAACAAGGGTTTAACGGGAACCAAAAGACTCTAGAAACTCGCGTCCGAATTTGAAAACAACGAAACAACCGAGAGGAGTGTTGCCCTCCCTCGCATTTGGTCGCCTTTGGCTTGGTGAGGGCCGTAGGTGATGCAAGGGGAGGCCCCACTCTTTTTAGAAGCAAAACTTTTCTTTTCTTTCTTCTTTTTCTCTTTTTTTTTTCTTTTTGGTTTTTAAAAGTCGGTATTAGCCTTACTTTCGAGAATTGGACCGCCCATATAAGGGGTATACCCTCCCAACACGGTCTTTTCCATACGCCTCTCCGTCGCAAAACGATATAGGAGGAGGGTTAAGGGTATCCAAATACTGCACTACCGAATACCGCCCGTAGGTTGGCTAAGTGTATGGTGGTTAATGTCTTCAGCGACACGCTCCACTTATTCAGGTTATTATGTCTTATGAAAGCTTTCTTCTTTCTTTTTCCTTTTTCTTTCTTTTCTTTTCTTTTCGCACTTTTTGCTTTTGCTAAACGAGAAACAAAACAAACTCAGACACAAGCCCCTAGAATCTTCGGGTTCCCAACAAAACGAGAAAGAAACGGGAGTCTCACAGGACACTTAATGAAGGGAGTCTAATAAGGGTAAGTCTCGACTAGAACCCGAGTTAGGGTCGAAAATGCTCCAACCGATTACTTTTAGAAAGAAGTTTAAGAACGACTTCTCAACTTCGATAACGAGATCCAGGAAACAAAGCAAAACAAAAACAAATCGAAAAGAAAAACCGAAAAGGTTTTAACTCCCTTTTTTCTCCTTTTTCACACATTTGTTTTCTAATTTTTAAGCAAAAGCTAGGGAAACAAAGAACAAAACGACTAGGTGATCTACCCTTGAAACAGAATATATCCCCCCCCACACACACTTAAAACTCCACAATGTCCTCATTGTGGGAAGGTGTCACATGAAAAGGGTAGAGAACCTACAAAACACAACAAACAAAAACGACTAGCAGGCAGAAATGGTGGCGACCCGAGCCCACACGGCTCCAACAGCAATAGATATCCCAACACAGACACTCAAAGGGGTTCGCCACCCAAAATAAAACCAAGCATGCGACGGATCATGATAAGAATTCACATAAAAAGAGTAAGGTGGAAAGATATTTCCTCAAGCTCTTCAGAAGCGTTAAAAACAGCGATCCGAAGTCCTCGTTCAAGAGAGTCAGAACAATGTTAGAGTAAAAGATGACTTTATAACTATGGAATTCGCATGCGAGACCAAAAGCAAAAGAAAGGAAAAACTAACTTAAAAGATAATGAAAAGAAACTGAAAAGATGAAAAATGAAAATATTAACAATATATACATTGCCTATGACTTACCTTATCCCCGAATCTCACTCATTGAGGCGGGAAATAAGGGTGAAACTCGATACACACTAACCGAAACAACTAATTCATTACATTCACGACAAATAACATTCGGTTACAATCCATCCATGACCAAAATACAAACAAGACATGCTTAAACAAACAGTCAAACCCACAAAAACAACCATCAAACAACCGACAATACATGAAAGACAAACAAGACAAGGAAAATCCCGAGCATCCTAACCGAACAATCCCCAAAATATGCTAGCTCATGCCAAATGAAATCGAGAGATCCACAATCCAAAACCACCAGACATCGCATCCAAAACCCCAAAGAAGCACTCCTCCACACTTGTACTTCGCAAAATAAAATAAATAGAAACAATGGGAAAGGTCGGGTGGGGGTGGAGTGCTTACAAACGGTCCTCAAGCGGACCCTCCCGGCGGAGAACGGGGTTGGAGTTGCGGTTGGATGCTAGCCAGCGTGTCCTGTTGGATCTCGATCAATCCTTGCAAGTTTTCGATCAAGAGCTGCCGGTTTTGGATGAGCTCCCGTTGTACTTGAAACTCATCATGAAGCTCTTGGAGTTCTCGCTGGTACGCTCAAGAGTGGCGTCCCGTAGTTGACTTGGCTCGGCTTTGTCTCCTTGTGCTCGTTCACCCCCTTCTTCTTCTTCTTCCTCATTTTCTTCTTCCTCCTTCTCTTCTTCTTCTCCTTCACCCTCCTCCGCTCGATCCCCAGGACCACCCACCACAAAACGATCCCCAAAAGTTTGGCCACACGACCAATTGCCGGGTCGGAGACATCTAGACATTGCTCGACATTGTCGTCGCCCAAATGAATCACGACGCTATGGGGTTCGTTCCCGTGACAGTATAATGTTCGCGTCTTGTGTTTCTCCAAGAATTCCATCTTTCGTAGGCGAACACCGTCGATAGGATCGGGGAAATAGCGGGGAGGCCATTTGCTAAGATAAGACTCGAACCTTTGCTTCCTTAGAAAATGGGTGATGATGTGACCCATACCAATGGTCATGTTCCGGGTTTCGAGGCTTATTTCCCGAAGGCAATGGAGGATGCACGAGCCAGTGTTGACCCGGCGACCATTGATCGCATTGTAGAGGACGAAGAGGTCGTCTTTCCGGATGCTTGAACGCCCGGCGTCACGGCCAAAAACGGAGTTCGAAATGATGCGGCGGAAGATGCGGACGTTCAGATTACAGAAATCTCTTGCCTTAGAGTTGCTTGGGCAATAATATTTCGCTCGTTGTGATCGAATCCTCGGGTAACGTCTCCTCCAACAAGTTAGTGCTTGCATAGCTTCTTGTTCATTGAATTTGACGCACTCGCCGTAGAGGATGCCGTCCTCGGGAAGGCCTAGAGCGTTGCATAGATCTTTGAGCGTACATTCGACCTCCTTTTTGTTCACGATGTATGAGAAAGAGGCGTTGGATGTGCCGTCTTCCTTTACCACCAAAGAGTTAAGGAATTTGAGCACCGGTTACTCGATGATCGGTTCGTTGATTGTGGCGAAGATCTCCCATCCCACGACTTTGATGAAAAAGTCCATGCTCGGCTTAAAAAAGACATCCTTTGCCGTCTCCTCATGATAGAGATCCGGAGCACAGATTTTTCGCTTCTTGAGCCGCTCATACTGTGTGTTGTGCATATCGTCCCGAAAATTAACCTTAATCTTCGGGTCGCATTGAATAATCGAGGCCGGTTGACCCTTGTACCGGGTTTTGTTAGGCTCAGTAGAAGTTGATGGGGCGGGGGTCGATTCCGGCTCGGTTCTGGCACGTTTTGCTCGACCCATTGAGAGCAACTGGGTTGAAGACTTTGAGAGCTCCTCTTGCTGATTTCGACCCCCACAAGCAACAAGAGACCCAGAATCTTGCTTAAAGAGGATCGAAAATGGCGAACTGCGCAGCTAGGGCACGATTTGCAAGAGAGATTAAAGAGAAATGGAGGAATTTGGTGATGGATTTGTCAAATCTTGGAAGGAATTTAGGGTTTTAGGGTTGGGGAAGGATTTTCGAGTGTGAGGGTGAGGAAGAAAGTGAAAGAGAAATGAGGGGGAATGAGAGTGAAACCCCGACATATCGCAGTTTTTTCGACAGACCGTGGCTACGGTCTATTTGACCGTGGGCACGGTGTGGTTCGGGCTGGGTAAAAAGAGGGGAAATATGCTGGGTGGAGACCGTGGCTACGGTAAACACACCGTGGTCACGGTCTACTTCGGGACCAAATTTTTTCAAGAATAAGCTGCGATGAGACGGTGGCTGCGGTGAATCCTACCGTGGTCACGGTCTACTTCGACTTGATAAAACTGAGAGCAACTTGCATACGCTGACCGTGGTCACGGTCCAGGAGACTGTGGGCACGGTCTCTTTCGGCCCATCTACAGTACCTACAAGGTTCAAAACTTGGACAAAAAAAATGTTAAGTCCTAAAATCTATCCTCTTGTCATCCACTCCCTTTTCTTTCTCGCTCAATTATCATTCAAGGACACTCTCCCAACACTCAAAAACACTTTCAAGCCCCGACCCTAATAGAACCACTCTCGATCTCTTTTTTTTTTCTTCTTTTCAAAATTTTCAAAATTTTCAAATTTTTTCTCAATTTTTTCTTTTTCTAATATAAAACAAAGGAAGAAGAAAAGAAAATGCTAAAATAAGGGAAATAAAAATGAAAGAACTAAAAAATTGAAAGAAAACATTAAAAGAGGGGGAAGTAGTTCATACCTTTCCCGGGTGCTGGTTTTGTAGGTCCTAGCTCGACCTATCCCGATGCTTTTCAATCTTCAAAATCCGCGAGGTATGCCACAACTGTCCCGACATATTCCTCGCCCATGATGTATGGTTTGAGCTTCGATGAGTTTGCTTTGAAACACTTTCATTGTGCATCTTTCAATTCAAAAACTCCGGCGGGAAGAATTCTCATAATTTCAAATGGCCCGGACCATCTAGATCTCAGTTTCCCAGAGAATAACTTCAGCCTTGAGTTGAAGATGAGAACCCTATCGCCTACCACAAATTCACGTCGGTTCAACCTCTTGTCATGCCATGCTTTCGTTCTCTCCTTGTAGATCTTGTTGTTCTCATATGCATGATGCCTCAGCTCCTCAAGTTCTTCTAATTGAAATAACCGACTACCTCCGGCCGCCTTAAGATCAAAATTCAACTTCTTGATTTCCCACATGGTTTTGTGCTCAAGTTCTATGGGGACGTGACACGCCTTCCCATAGACAAGACGGTATGGCGTAGTACCGATCGGTGTCTTGAAAGCGGTGCGATATGCCCACAAGACTTCATCTAATTTTTCTGCCCAATATTTCCTTGAAGAGTTAACCGTCTTCTCTAAGGTCTCCTTGATGGCACGGTTTGAGATTTCCACCTGACCTTGCGTTTGTGGATGGTAAGGGAGTCCCTTCTTATGCTTAATGCCGTACTTCGTCAAGAGAGACTCGAATTTCTTTTCAATGAAATGGGAACCATTGTCGCTAATGATGATCCGTGGAATGCCAAATCTTGGGAATAGGGTCTTTTTCAAGAATTTCGAAACGGACTTCCCATCGCACCTTACACATGGTATGGCTTCGACCCACTTTGTGACATAGTCCACCGCCACTAGAATGTATTGCAAACCCCTGACGACGGGAAATGACCCATGAAGTCCAATCCCCACACATCGAAGGCTTCCACCTCAAGAATATAGTTCAATGGCGCTTCATTCTTCCGGGAGATGTTACCGGATCTTTGACACCTATCACATTGCTTGACATGCAAGTGGGCATCACGAAAAAGAGTCGGCCACCAATAGCCGGTTTGCAAAACCCTCGCTGCCGTCTTTTGACCGGAAATTCGTGACAATGGGTCAAGACCGATTGCACTTCACTCTCGGGAATACATCACCGATACATCCCGTCATTGCAAAGACGGAAAAGGAAAGGGTCATCCCAAAAGTAATGCTTCATGTCGTGGAGGAATTTCTTCTTTTGATGATGGTTCAAGTGTTGAGGAATCACTTCGCTCGCCAAATAATTCACAATATCCGCATACCAAGGATGAGAGTTGATAGCCAAGAGTCGCTCGTCCGGGAAAGCATCTACAATCGGTTGGGTGTCTTCCAAGTCGACAAGAATCCTCGAGAGGTGATCGCCTACGACATTCTTCGTGCCTGCCTTGTCGCAGATTTCCAAATCAAATTCTTGCATAAGCAAGACCCACCACCGTATAAGTCTCGGTTTTGTCTCCTTCTTTCCCATCAAGTATTTGATAGTGGCATGATCCGTGTAGACTACCACCTTAGAGAACATGAGGTATTGCTGGAATTTGTTGAGCGCAAAAACGATTGCTAAAAGCTCCTTTTCCGTGGTGGTGTAGTTCCTTTGGGCGCTATCAAGCGCATGGCTTGCGTAATAGATGACCCTCGGCTTCTTGTCTACTGTTTGGGTCAAACACGCCCCCACGGCGAAGTCGCTTGCGTCGGCCATAATCTCGAAAGGTAGCGTCCAATCCGGAGGTTGAACTACCGGAGCGGAAATCAAAGCCTGCTTCAACCTATAAAATGACTCAAGGCACTCATCAGTGAAAATGAAAGGGGCATCTTTGCACAAGAGATCAGTTAGAGGTCGAGCAATTTTTGAAAAATCCTTGACGAACCGGCGATAAAAGCCGGCATGACCAAGGAAACTACTCACCCCCTTAACAGAAACTGGGGGTGGTAGGCGCTCTATAACCTCAACTTTAGCCCTGTCCACTTCGATGCTCTTAGAAGAGATTAAGTGACCCAGAACGATACCTTGTTCCACCATGAAGTGGCATTTCTCCTAATTCAAAACTAGATCCACTTCTTCACAACGAGTTAACACTTTCTCCAGATTTAGCAGATAGTCATCGAAAGAATTACCATATACGGAAAAATCATCCATAAAGACTTCCATGCATTTTTCAATGAAATGGCTAAAAATAGCCATCATACAACGTTGAAAAGTCCCAGGGGCATTACATAAACCAAATGGCATGCGACGATAAGCAAATGTCCCGTATGGGCAAGTGAAGGTGGTTTTTTCTTGGTGTGAGGGGTGGATTGAAATTTGAAAGAACGCCGAGTACCCATCCAAAAAGCAAAAATGCGAATGACCCGCCAACCATTCTAACATCTGGTCAATAAAGGGAAGGGGGAAATGGTCCTTCTTTGTTACTTTGTTTAATTAGCGGTAATCGATACACATCCGCCAACCGGTGACGGTCCGGGTACTAACTAGTTCTTTCTTGTCATTTTCAATTACGGTCAATCCACCCTTCTTGGGCACACATTGAACCGGGCTTACCCATTCGCTATTTGCGATGGGGAAGATGATCCCAGCAGCTAGCAACTTTACTACTTCCTTTTTAACCACTTCTTGCATGTTGGGATATAAACGACGTTGGGGTTTCCTAGTAGGCTTGGCATCTTCTAGCAAGTCAATCGAATGCATGCATATGGAAGGGGACAAACCTTTCAAATGTTCTATTCTATAACCTAATGCATCCCTATGTTTTCTAAGCAAATCAAGCAACTTGGACAATTCAAAATCATTCAAATTCGCATTCACAATGACAGGATAAGATTTCTCATCATCCAAGAAAGCATATTGGAGGGAAGGGGTTAAAGCTTTAAGCTCTAAAGGAGTAGAAGATTGAATTTGAGAGGAAGAGATACCTTTGAAGATCGCATCTTGAATCTCCAAGCACTCCATATAAGGCTCATCAATAATAATCTCTTCATGCACGGGTGAAGAGTCAAGAAGGTTGGTGAAGAAAGTAATATCGGTGCCGTCGGTCTCAAATTGGAAGGACTCCAATAAGCAAGCTCCCAAGGGATCCTCGCAAATAGATTCAAGAAAATGGGAGTCCTCAATATACTCATAACAAGAAACTCCATCATATCAATAGCATAGCATGAGTCCCCATACGAAGGACCTTTCAATGACCCCTCAAGTTGAAAAATGATGCTTTCATTCCCGACATTCAACGACATGCTTCGATTCTTCACATCGATAATTGCTCCCGCCGTAGCAAGGAACGGTCTTCCGAAAATAATAGGGATGTTGTTGTCTTCCTCTATCTCCAAGATCACAAAATCACAAGGAATCAAAAACTCCCCCACTTGGACCGGGATGTCTTCCAATATTCCCAAAGTTCTTCGCACAGAACAGTCGACCAATTGGAAAATAATTGTTGTAGGAGCTAGATCTTCGAGATTCAACTTCTTGCAAATCCAATAAGGCATGACACTTACACTTGCTCCTAGATCGCAAAGGGCACGACCAATCCGCATATCACCAATGGTGCATGGAATAGAAAAACTTCCGGGGTTAGCTATCTTCTCCGGTGATTTGTTATCGATAATTGCACTACAATACGCTGTCAAATGGATCGTAGATTTCTCTTGAATCCTCCTCTTGCTCATGAGAAGCTCCTTCAAATGCTTCTTGAAGGACGGGACTTCAGAAATGGCATCAAGAAATGGAATGTTCACTTGAAGCTTCTTGAGCATCTCAATGAATTTTGAAAACTTTGCATCGGATTTTGGCTTTGCTAAACGCTCGGGAAAAGGGACCGGAGGTAGCTTTGGCTTCTCAATAGTTTGGATTGGCTCTTCTTCCACCACCTTTCCTTTCCGTTTCCTTAGCTTCTCCATCTCCTCTTTTCTTTCACTAGATTCTCCCAATTCATCCTCATGTGCTCCCTGAACTTCCTCACCTAAGACTAACTCACTTTCCCGCTTCTCCATCAAATCTTCCTCCTCCGAGATATCCACCACATCACCTTCTTTGCCACCCAAGACTTCCTCTCCCACCATCCTAAGACCATCAACCTCCTTGCCACTCCTCAATGTAATAACATTAAGTTGTACTTTCGGGTTTGGTTGGGGTTGGCTAGGCAAAGATTGGATAGGCTGAGATTGTTGTGCCAATTGAGTGTTAGTGGAGTGGTTTGTAAGACCACGGTTTTATTGTTCTTCCACAGGGAGCTAGGGGCCTTAGCTGCAACTAGTTGACTCTAGGTATGGTTTATGATCATGAAAGGATGAAAGACTTTAGGGTGAAAACAACAGGAACACGCTATATTCAGTCATAAAGGTAAAACAATGGGTGTCAGGAGACTTTCGGGATGCAAACGGGGATGAGGAAATGGGTTTTGCAACAAGAGAGTAACGAGAAAGGGAAATCAAATGGTAATTCCGTTAGAGAAAAAAAATACCCACCGGACTTCCTCTTTCAAGGATAGTCTGAATTAACTTCCCCGAAATCTATAGACAAACCCGGGAAGATCAAAAGAACGAAATTTCCTGGTTTGTTTCTAATCGCTTTCGCGAACTAGAATACTAACTATCCTAATTCCTACCTTCCAACAAGCATTGGATGTATTCGGGATGCTTTCGCACCTAAATACATCCCACTTGAGGGAAGGATAGGATTAGGAAGTTGATTTCCTAACTAGTTACCCACTAAAATTGCTAACCCAAACCTAATTACCCATTCACACCCTTAATATCTCCCTAACCCATTAAGGTTCTAGCCACTAAACATCCTAACTTTCATGTTAATAACATCAACAACTTCATTTATGCTTAAAAGAGTAAACAAGATGACAATAAACATTCAATAACATCAACAATATCAATAATAACAAAACAGAGATTAGTAAATAAGCAATAAATTAGAGAGAGAAAGGTTAAGAAATGCTCATTGATTGTGATGACAAGGGAGAAAACTTCAGAATAATAAAGCTCCAATGCTCCAAATTCGAGAATAATCCTCAAACTTCCAATAATAATCAAGAGAATCCAATACAAGAACTAATAATCTCAGCAAAGATCTTCCTTAATCCCTCTAATCTAAGACTTCCGAAAATGTGATAAAGAGTGCTAAAGTATCATAAAAGATAGGTAAAGCTGCTATCCCCTGGTTAAAATGACCTAAATACATTAAGTAGTAATCAAGGTTGTTACTCAAAACTCATCATTTTACACCACAGACAAAACTGGCCCGTAGGGGACCGTGGGCACGGTCCTGCGTAAGGCAGGCAAGTTCTTCTCTCGCTTCGCCCCACCGTGGGCACGGTCCCCATGCACCGTGGTCACGGTATAGGCGATTAGGGCTAACAACATTTCGCTCCTTCGCACCGCCGTGGCTACGGTCTTGGGAGACCGTGGCCACGGTCTAGTTCGGTCAGCTTCTTCTTTAGGCATGGTGAAGATCCTACCGTGACCACGGTCTAGTTCGGGTGGAAGGCCTCTTCACTTTGATCTTGGCTCCATCATACTGTGGCTGCGGTTCATGTGACCGTGGCCACGGTCTCGACGCGATTCCTTCCGGTACTCTTGGTAGTTACCTCGCTTCCACGCCTTCGACATGGCCGACCCTTCTAATCCTCTGCCTTTGACACGACCAGGGCTCAGGGAATCTTAGGAAATCTCGGGATTCCCAATATTGGTGCAAAATATAGCCCATTTAGATTCGTTTTGAGTGAAACCCTTCGGAAACTACTAAAGCAACTAAAATGCATTAAAAGTTATTAAAACAACTACGAAACAAGTCAAAAGCCTAAGGATTTAGGCGGTATTTAGACACGAAATCGGGTCTAAACACCCCCCCACACTTAAACCTTTGCTCGTCCCGAGGAAAACAAAACAAAACAAAACAAACACAAACTCCTCTGTCGTGGGAGAGAAACGAGTGCATTTAGCGTATGCACCAAGCCCTTTGAACCCCCCGGCAGCCCGGGTGGGCGAGATGGACTCCTGAGGGTTTGTAGCGGCTGTACCCACAAAAGCCAAAGAGGAAGGAGAGAGGGGAAAGTGAAAACAAAACCGAAGAAGTAAAAAAGAATGAAGAACAAGGGCTTTGATTCACAAGATCTCGCAATCCAAACTAAGAAAACGCGATTAAACCTCCCAAAGTAACCGTTAGGAGCATCTCAAAAACACCAAACTTAGAAAAAGGTCGATCTTGAAGATTTTTGACTCCCTACACCTTGTAACAAGCGAAACTTGACAACAAAAGCACAACAAGGGTTTAACGGGAACCAAAAGACTTTAAAAACTCGCGTCCGAATTTGAAAACAACGAAACAACCGAGAGGAGTGTTGCCCTCCCTCGCATTTGGTCGCCCTTGGCTTGGTGAGGGCCGTAGGTGATGCAAGGGGAGGCTCCGCTCTCTTTTTAGAAGCAAACCTTTTCTTTTCTTTCTTCTTTTTCTCTTTTTTTTTTCTTTTTGGTTTTTAAAGTCGGTATTAGCCTTACTTTCGGGAATTGGACGGCCCATATAAGGGGTATACCCTCCCAACACGGTCTTTTCCATACGCCTCTCCGTCACAAAGCGATATAGGAGGAGGGTTAAGGGGTATCCATTGCCGTACCACAAATACCGGGCCCGTGTAGGTTGGCTAAGTGTATGGTGGTTAATGTCTTCAGCGACACGCTCCACTTATTCAGGTTATTATGTCTTATGAAAGCTTTCTTCTTTCTTTCTTTTCCTTTTTCTTTTTTTTTTGCACTTTTTGCTTTTGCTAAACGAGAAACAAAAACAAACTCAGACACAAGCCCTTAGAATCTCCGGGTTCCCAACAAAACGAGAAAGGAACGGGAGTTTCACAAGACACTTAGTGAAGGGAGTCTATTAAGGGTAAGTCTTGACTAGAACCCGAGTTAGGGTCGAAAATGCTCCAAACGATTACTTTTAGAAAGAAGTTTAAGAACGGCTTCTCAACTTCGATAACGAGATCCAGGAAACAAAGCAAAAAAAAAAAAAAAAACAAAACGAAAAGAAAAACGAAAAGGTTTTCACTCCCTTTTTTCTCCATTTTCACACAAAAAATTTTAAATTTTAAGCAAAAACTAGGAAACAGAGAATAAAACGACTAGGTGATCTACCCTTGAAACAGAATATCTCCCCCTCCCCCCAAAGTTAAAACTCCACAATGTCCTCATTGTGGGAAGGTGCCACATAAAAAGGGTAGAGAACCTACAAGACACAAACAAATGAAAACAACTAGCAGGTAGAAAATGGTGGCGACCCGAGCCCACACGACTCCAACAGCAAACGAAATCCCAACACAGACACTCATAGGGGTTCGCCACCCAAAAGAAAACCAAGCATGCGACGGATCATGATAAGGATTCACATACAAAGAGTAAGGTGGAAAGATATTACCTCAATCTCTTCATAAGTGTTGAAAATAGCGATCCAAAGTCGTCGTTCAAGAGAGTCAGATCAACGTTAGAGTAAAAGACGACTTTTCAATTATAGAATTCGCATACGAGACCAAAAGCAAAAGAAAGGAAAAACTATCTTAAGAGATTATGAAAAGAAATTGAAAAGCTGAAAATATGAACAATATATACAATGCCAGTGACTTACCTTATCCCCGAATCTCACTCATTGAGGCGGGAAATAAGGGTGAAACTCGATGTACACTAACCGAAACAAATAATTCATTGCATTCATCCCAAATAACATTCGGTTACATGCATCCATGACCCAAAATACAAACGAGAGACGCTTAAACAACAATCCAACCCACTAAAAACAACAAATAAACAACAAACAAACAACCCTAAGATAACCATCCAACAACCCGACAAACATAAATGATAAACAAGGCATGGAAAAACCCGAGCAACCTAGCCGAACAGTCCCCAAAATATGTGAGCTCATGCCAAAAGAAAATGAGAGACCAACAATCCAAAACCACCAGACATCGCAACTCCGAAACCCCGAAGAAGCACTCCCCCACACTTATACTTCACAAAATAAAGTAAATTGACAATGATAAAGGTCGGGTGGGGGTGCTTACAAACGGTCCTCAAGCGGACCCTCCCGGCGGAGAACGGGGTTGGAGCTGCGACTGGATGCTAGCCAGCGTCTCATGTTGGACTTGAAACTCATCATGAAGCTCCTGGAGTTGCTTGCTGATACGCTCAAGAGCGGCGTCCCGTTGTTGAATCGGCTCGGCTTCATCCCCTTGTGCTTGTTCTTCTTCCTCTTCATCCTCTTCTTCCTCCTCTTCTTCGTCTTCGTCTTCACCTTCCTCCGCTCGATCCCCGGGACCACCCACCACAAATCGATCCCCAAAGGTTTGGCCACACGACCAATTGCGTTGGTCGGAGACATCTAGGCGTTGTTCGGCATTGTCGTCGCCCAAATGAATTACGACGCTGTGGAGTTCGTTCCCGTGACGGTATAATGTTCGCGTCCTGTGTTTCTCCAGGAATTCCATCTTTCATAGGCGAACACCGTCGATAGGATCGGGGAAATAGCGGGGAGTTCACTTGCTCAGATAGGACTCGAACCCTTGCTTTCTTAGGAAATGGGTGATGATGTGACCCATACCAATAGTCATGTTCCGGGTTTCGAGGCTTATTTCCCGGAGGCAATGGAGGATACATGAGCCGGTGTTGACCTGGCGACCGTTGATTGCATTATAGAGGACGAAGAGGTCGTCTTTCCGGATGCTTGAACGTCCGGCGTCACGGCCAAAAACAGAGTTCGAAATGATGCGGTGGAAGATGCGGATGCTTAGATTACAGAAATCCCTAGCCTTAGAGTTGCTTGGGCAATAGTACTTTTTTCGTTGCGATCGAACCCTCGGGTAACGCCTCCTCCAGCAAGTGAGCTCTTTCATAGTTTCTTGTTCATCGAATTTGACGCACTCGCCGTAGGGTATGCCGTCCTCGGGAAGGCCTAGAGCATTGCATAAGTCGTTGAGCGTACATTCCACCTCCTTTTTGTTCACGATGTATGAAAAGGAGGCGTTGGATGTGCCGTCTTCTTTTACCACCAAAGAGCTAAGGAATTCGGGCACCCGTTGCTCGATGATCGGTTCGTTAATTGTGGCAAAGATTTCCCATCCCATGACTTTAATGAAGAAGTCCATGCTCGGTTTACAGAAAATATCCCTTGCCGTCTCCTCATGATAGAGATCCGGAGCACAAATTTTCCGCTTCTTTAGCCGCTCATACCGGGCCTTGTGCATATCGTCCCGAAAATTGACTTTAATTTTCGGGTCGCATTGAATAACCGAGGCTGGTTGACCCTTGTATCGAGTTTTATCGGGCTCAACCGAGGTTGATGGGGCGGGGGTTGATTCCGGCTCGGTCCGGGAACGTTTCACTCGACCCATTGGATACTCTGCAAGAAAATCAAGCACCAAACACCGAAACACACAACAACCAATACCCCAAAAATCCCGAGCAACACAAAACACAATCAACCACAAGATTCAATCCCAAAAACAAGCAATGCACTCCTAATCTCGGCAAAATCGACCAAAAACTCAAACTCCAAACTCAATCAATCCATCCAATCAAACCCACAAGCAATTTACATGAGATTCAACTAGAAGTTCACCAAAGACACTCCCAACAATCAATTACAATCCAAAATTCCAACCCCAAATTCCACTTACTCACCCAACGAAGACCCAACAAGCGATTTCACCATATTCAACCTAAATAAGCAAGAAATCTAGTGTTTAATCATCAATAAGTCAAGGAATACCTGGATTGAAGTGATGGGGAACTCCTCTTGCTAATTTCGATCCCCACAAGCAACAAGAGACCTAAAATTTGCTTGAAGAAGGTCTGAAAATGGCGAACACAACAGCTAGGGCACGGTTGTAGGAGAAAGTTGGGAGAAATGGAGGAATTGGTGGTGGGTTTGTCAAATTTTTGAAGAGAGTTAGAGGTTTAGGGTTTGGTGAGGGTTTTCGAAGGTGAGAGTAAGGAAGAAAGTGAAAGAGAAATGAGGGGGAAATAATAATGAACCCCCGACATATCGCATGTTTTCGACATACCGTGGCCACGGTCAATTTGACCGTGGGCACGGTGTGATTCGGGTGAGGGAAAAAGAAGGGAAACAACAGGGCGGAAACCATGGCTGCGGTAAACCTTACCGTGGTCACGGTAATGTTCGGGACCAAAATTTCCAAGAATCATACTGCGATGAGACCGTGGCTGCGGTGACTTCCACCGTGGTCACGGTGATCTTCGGCTTGGCTAAACTGGGAGCAACTTTGAGTATGCTGGCCGTGGCTGCGGTGACTCCCACCGTGGGCACGGTCCCTTTCGGTTCATCTCCAGCATCTACAAGGCTCAAAACTTGGAGAAAAATTGTTAAGTCCTAAAATCTACCCTCTTGTCATCCACTCCCTTTTCTTTCTCGCTCAATTATCATTCAAGGACACTCTCAAATCGCTCAAAAACACTTTCAAACCCCGATTCTCATAGAACCACTCACGATTTTTTTTTTTAAAAAAACTTTTCTAACTAGATAAAACAAAGGAAGAAGAAAGGCACTAAAATAAAGGAAATAAAAATGAAAGAATTAAAAATTGAAAGAAAACACTAAAAGATGGGAAGTAGTTCATACCTCTCCCGGGTGCTTGTTTTGTAGGTCCTAGCTCGACATTTTCCAATGCTTTTCAATTTCCAAAATCCGCGAGGTATGTCACAACTGTCCCGACATATTCCTCGCCCATGATGTATGGTTTGAGTTTCGATGAGTTTGCTTTGAAACACTTCCCTTGGGCATCTTTCAACTCAACTACTCCGGCGGAAAGAATTCTCACTATTTTGAATGGTCCGGACCACCGTGACCTCAATTTCCCAGAGAACAACTTTAGCCTTGAATTGAAAATGAGAACCCTATCGCCTACCACAAACTCACGTCGGTTCAACCTCTTGTCATTCCATGCTTTCGTTCTCTCCTTGTAGATCTTGTTATGCTCATATGCATGACGCCTCAACTCCTCAAGCTCTTCTAATTGAAATAACCGACTACCTCCGGCCGCCTTGAGATCGAAATTCAACTTCTTGATTGCCCATAGGGTTTTGTGCTCAAGTTCGACGGGGAAGTGACACGCCTTCCCGTAGACAAGACGGTAAGGAGTAGTGCCGATCGGTGTCTTGAAAGCGGTGCGGTATGCCCACAAAACTTCATCCAATTTTTCTGCCCAATCTTTCCTTGAAGAGTTAACCGTCTTCTCTAAGATCTCCTTGATGGCACGGTTGGAGATTTCCACTTGACCTTGTGTTTGTGGATGGTAAGGAAGTCCCTTCTTATGCTTGATGCCATACTTCTCCAAGAGAGACTCGAATCTCTTTTCGATGAAATGGGAACCGTTGTCACTAATGATGACCCGTGGAATGCCAAATCTTGGGAATAGGGTTTTTTTCAAGAATTTCGAAACGGATTTCCCATCACATCTTACACATGGTATGGCATCGACCCACTTTGTGACATAGTCTACCGCCACTAGGGTGTATTGGAAACCCCTTGACGACGGGAAAGGACCCATGAAGTCCAATCCCCATACATCGAAAGCTTCCACCTCAAGAATATAGTTCAATGGCGCTTCATTCTTCCGGGAGATGTTACCGGACCTTTGACACCTGTCACATTGCTTGACATGCAGATGGGCGTCACGAAAAAGAGTCGGCCACCAATAGCCGGTTTGCATAACCCTTGCCGCTGTCTTTTGGGGGCCACCGTGACCTCCCACCGGAAATTCATGACAATGGGTCAAAATAGATTGCACTTCACTCTCGGGAATACATCGCCGGTACATCCCGTCATTTCCAAGACGGAAGAGGAAAGGATCATCCCAAAAGTAATGCTTCATGTCGTGGAGGAATTTCTTCCTTTGATGATGGTTCAAGTGTTGAGGGATCACTTTGCTCGCCAAATAATTCACAATATCCTCATACAAAGGATGCGAGTTGATAGCCAAGAGTCGCTCGTCCGGGAAAGCGTCTACAATCGGTTGGGTGTCTTCCGAGACGGCAAGAATCCTCGAAAGGTGATCGGCTACGACATTCTTTGTGCCCGCCTTATCGCGGATTTCCAAATCAAATTCTTGCATAAGCAAGACCCACCGTATAAGTCTCGGTTTTGTCTCCTTCTTTCCCATCAAGTATTTGATAGCGGTATGATCAGTGTAGACTACCCCCTTAGAGAACATGAGGTATTGCCGGAATTTGTTGAGGGCAAAAACGATCGCCAAAAGCTCCTTTTCCGTGGTAGTGTAGTTCCTTTGGGCGCTATCAAGCGGATGGCTTGCGTAACAGATGACCCTTGGCTTCTTGTCTACTATTTGGGTCAAACACGCTCCTATGGCGAAGTCGCTCGCGTCGGCCATAATCTCAAAGGGTAGCGTCCAATCCGGAAGGTTGAACTACCGGAGCGGAAATCAAAGCCTGCTTCAACCTATAAAACGACTCAAGGCACTCGTCAGTGAAAATGAAAGGGGCATCTTTGCACAAGAGGTCAGTTAGAGGTCGAGCAAATTTTGAAAAATCCTTGACGAACCGGCGATAAAAACCGGCATGGCCAAGGAAACTACGCACCCCCTTAACGGAAACAGGGGGTGGTAGGCGCTCTATAACCTCAACTTTGGCCTTATCTACTTCGATGCCCTTAGAAGAGATTAAGTGACCCAGAACGATACCTTGTTCCACCATGAAGTGGCATTTCTCCCAATTCAGAACTAGATCCACTTCCTCACAACGAGTTAACACTTTCTCCAAATTTAGCAAACAGTCATCGAAAGAATTACCGTACACAGAAAAATCATCCATAAAGACTTCCATGCATTTTTCAATGAAATCACTAAAAATAGCCATCATACAACGTTGAAAAGTCCCAGGGGCATTACATAAACCAAATGGCATGCGACGATAAGAAAATGTCCCATATGGGCAAGTGAAGGTTTTTCTTGATGTGAGGGTGGATTGAATTTGAAAGAAACCCGAGTACCCATCCAAAATGCAAAATGCGAATGACCCGCCAACCATTCTAACATCCGTCAATAAAGGGAAGGGGAAATGGTCCTTCTTTGTTACTTTGTTTAATTGGGTAATCGATACACATCCGCCAACCGTGACGGTCCGGTACTAACTAGTTCTTTCTTGTCATTTTCAATTACGGTCAATCCACCCTTCGGGCACACATTGAACCGGGCTTACCCATTCGCTATTTGCGATGGGAAGATGATCCCAAAGACTAGCAACTTTACTACTTCCTTTTTAACCACTTCTTGCATGTTGGGATTTAAGCGACGTTGGGGTTGCCTGGTAGGCTTGGCATCTTCTAGCAAATGAATCGAATGCATGCATATGGAAGGGGATTAACCTTTCAAGTCTTCTATCCTATAACCCAATGCACCCTATGTTTTCTAAGCAAATCAAGCAACTTGGACAATTCAAAATCATTCAAATTCACATTCACAATGACAGGATAAGATTTCTCATCATCCAAGAAAGCATATTGGAGGGAAGGGGGTAAAGCTTTAAGCTCTAAAGGAGTAGAAGATTGAATTTGAGAAGAAGACATACCTTTGAAGATCGCATCTTGGATCTCCATACACTCCATATAAGGCTCATCAATAATAATCTCCTTATGCATGGGTGAAGAGTCAAGAAGGTTGGTGAAGAAAGTAACATCGGTGTCGTCGGTCTCAAATTGGAAAGACTCCAATAAGAAAGCTCCCAAGGGATCATCGCAAATAGATTCAAGAAGATGGAAGTCCTCAATATACTCATCAACAAGGAACTCCATCATATCAATGGCATAGCATGAATCCCCATACGAAGGACCCTTCAAAGACCCCTCAAGTTGAAAAATTATGCTTTGATTCCCGACATTCAACGACATGCTTCCATTCTTCACATCGATAATGGCTCCCGCCATAGCAAGGAATGGCCTTCCCAAAATAATAAGGATGTTGTTATCTTCCTCTATCTCCAAGATCACAAAATCACAAGGAATCAAAAACCGCCCCACTTGGACCGGGATGTCTTCCAATATTCCTAACGGTCTTCGCACGGAACGGTCGGCCAATTGAAGATTAATTGTTGTAGGAGCAAGATCGTCAAGATTTAACTTCTTGCAAATCGAATAAGGCATGACGCTTACACTTGCTCCTAGATCACAAAGGGCACGGCCAATCCGCATATCACCAATGGTGCATGGAATAGAAAAACTTCTGGGGTTGGCTAATTTCTCCAGTGATTTGTTATCGATAATTGCACTACAATCCGCCGTCAAATGGATCGTAGATTTCTCTTGAATTCTTCTCTTACTCGTGAGAAGCTCCTTCAAATGCTTCTTGAAGGACGGAACTTCAAAAATGGCATCAAGAAATGGAATGTTCACTTGAAGCTTCTTGAGCATCTCAATGAATTTTGAAAACTTTGCATCGGATTTTGGCTTTGCTAACCGACCGGGAAAAGGGATCGGTGGTACCTTTGGCTTCTCAACAGTCTGGATTGGTTCTTCTTCCACCATTTTTCCTTTCCCTTTCCTTAACTTCTCCATCTCCTCTTGTTCTTTACTAGACTCTCCCAATTCATCCTCGTGTGCTCTCTCAACTTCCTCACCCAATACTAACTCACTTTCCCGCTTCTCCAACAAATCTTCCTCATCCGAGATATCAACCACGTCACCTTCCTTGTCACCCAATACCTCCTCTCCCACCATTCTAGGTCCATCAATCTCCTTGCCACTCCTCAAAGTAATCGCATTAAGTTGCCCCTTTGGGTTAGGTTGGGATTGGCTAGGCAAAGATTGGATAGGTTGAGATTGTTGTGCCAATAGGGCCAATAGTAACTCGAGGTTCTTAATGCGAGTTTGGTCTTTTTCTCGGTCTAAGGCCATCTTTTCTTGAGATAAGGCTATCTTCTCTTGAGTTAAGGCCAACTTTTGGAGGGTTTGGTCAAGGGTTTCTTGTTGTGATGGTTTGGGTGCTTGGGAAGATTAACCTTGGTGAGGATTTTGGTGGTGGTTTTGGTGGTATTGGCGACGATTTTGATTTGGGAAACCGGGGGGTGGGTTTTGGTTTAGGGGAGCTTGTTGGTTGTAGGCGTAATTCCCACGGGGACGAATGGGGGTTTGATTGGTATAGGAGAGGTTATTGTTGGGATAGATGGCTTGGACTTGCTCGGTTTGATACTCTTCACATCGCTTCGAAGAATGTGGCCCTCCACAAAAATCACATACCAAGACTCGGGCATCCGGAATAAGCATAGGTACTTCTTGGGCCGCCTTTACTTGCCTCGTGGTTTCCTCCAAAGCTGCATTTTGTTGCATCTCAAGAACGACATTCATGAGAAATTTAATGGTAGGGTTGCTTTCTAGAGGAGGACCATCTCTTGGACCACGGCCGCCTCCCCAATAAGGAGAGTTTTGAGATAGCTCGTGAAGAAATACGTTTGCTTCCTCTACCGTCTTCTTGAGGAACATGCCCCCCGAGGCATGATCGATGGATTCTCGCAAAGAGCTACTCAATCCGGAATAGAAGTGATGCAATAATAACCAATCCTCAAGATTATGATGTGGACACCTCCGTTGGAGACCTTTGAATCTCCCCCATGCTTCGAATAACGACTCATCGGGCTCTTGCTTGAAGCTCATGATGGCTTGCCTCAACCGACATGTCTCATCATTGGGGAAAAACCTTTGAAGAAAGTCGCGGCTAAGGGCATCCCATGTTGAATAAGTTCCGGGCGGACACGTGTTGAGCCATAATAATGCTTTCCCCTTCAAGGTAAGAGGGAAAACTTCACTTCATGTATTCGGCGGAAACTCCATTCATTCAGACGGGTCGACGTTGCTCGAATCTGTTGATGTGGTCAATAGGATTTTCATGCTCTCCTCCATGGTACGGGGTGTTCTCAAATATTTCCAATAAATCTGGCTTGAACTCGAACGATGCATTAGGTGGTAATTCTGGTAATGTGATGGGATCGCCTCCCGAACCCGACGATGGTAAGGAATATGATGCTAAGGTACGGGGTGGAACTTGCTCTCCTTCAGCCATTGGAATTTCGATCGTCTCTCGCTCCCTTTTTTGTCTAGCTCGTCTCGAGCCGGCATTAGCTTGTCGAATAATACTCTCCGGATTCAGGTTCGGTGGAGTTACAGGAGTTTGGCCTCGTCGAGAGTGAGTCCGCATGCACAAAAGGAGCAAACCGAAGAATCAAATTTCCAGTAACTAAGGATAACAAAATCTCTAGCAGTAAAATGATCTTAAACAACCTAAAGACAAAGAGCTAAGCTACGTGCGCTTGCTCCCCGGCAACGACGCCATTTTGTTAGTGGAGTGGTTTGTAAAACCACGGTTTTATCGTTCTTCCACAGGGAGCTAGGGGCCTTAGCTGCAACTAGTTGACTCTAGGTATGGTTTATGATCATGAAAGGATGAAAGACTTTAAGGTGAAAACAACACAAACACGCTATGTTCAGTAAAAAAGGTAAAACAATGGGTGTCGGGAGACTTTCGGGATGCAAACGGGGATGAGGAAATGGGTTTCACAACAAGAGAGTAACGAGAAAGGGAAATCAAATGGTAATTCCATTAGAGAAAAAAAATACCCACCGGACTTCCTCTTTCAAGGATAGTATGAATTAACTTCCTCTAAATCCATAGATAGACACGGGAAGGTCAAAAGAACGGAATTTCCTGGTTTGTTTCTAATCGCTTTCGCGAACTAGAATACTAAATATCCTAATTCCTACCTTCCAACAAGCATTGGATGTATTCGGGATGCTTTCGCACCTAAATACATCCCACTTGAGGGAAGGATAGGATTAGGAAGTTGATTTCCTAACTAGTTACCCACTAAAATTGCTAACCCAAACCTAATTACCCATTCACACCCTTAATATCTCCCTATCCCATTAAGGTTCTAGCCACTAAACATCCTAACTATCATGTTAATAACATCAACAGCTTCATTTATGCTTAAAAGAGTAAACAAGATGACAATAAACATTCAATAACACCAACAATATCAATAATAACAAAACAGATATTAGTAAATAAGCAATAAATTAGAGAGAGAAATGTTAAGAAATGCTCATTGATTGTGATGACAAGGGAGAAAACTTCAGAATAATAAAGCTCCAATGCTCCAAAGTCGAGAATTATCCTCAAACTTCCAATAATAATCAAGAGAATCCAATACAAGAACTAATAATCTCAGCAAAGATCTTCCTTAATCCCTCTAATCTAAGACTTCCGAAACTGTGATAAAGAGTGCTTAAGTATCATAAAAGATAGGTAAAGCTGCTATCCCCTGGTTAAAATGACCTAAATACATTAAGTAGTAATCAAGGTTGTTACTCAAAACTCATCATTTTACACCACAGACAAAACTGGCCCGCAAGGGACCGTGGGCACGGTCAGGGTGACCGTGGCCACGGTCCTGCGTAAGGCAGGCGATTTCTTCTCTTCGCTTCGCACCGCCGTGGGTACAGTCCCCATGCACCGTGGTCACGGTATAGGCGATTACGGCTGACAACTTTTCGCTTCTTCGCACCGCCGTGGCTATGGTCTTGGGAGACCGTGGCCACGATCTAGTTCGGTCAGCTTCTTCTTTAGGCATGGTGAAGATCCTACCGTGACCACGGTCAAAGTTACCGTGACCACGGTCTAGTTCGGGTGGAAGGCCTCTTCACTTTAGTCTTGGCTCCATCATACCGTGGCTACGGTTCATGTGGTCGTGGCCACGGTCTCTCTCGGCCACACATCCTTCCAGGGTACTCTTTAGCCGTTGCCTCCGCTTCCGCTGCCTTTCGACATGGCCGGCCCTTCTAATCCTCTGCCTTTGACACGACCACGGCTCGGGGAATCTTAGGAAATCTCGGGATTCCCAAGATTGGTGCAAAATTTGGCCCATTTAGATTCGTTTTGAGTGAAACCCTTCGGAAACTACAAAACCAACTAAAACGCATTAAAAGTTATTAAAACAACTACGAAACAAGTCAAAAGCCTAAGGATTTAGGCGGTATTTAGACACGAAATTGGGTCTAAACATTGAGCCAATAATAACTCGAGGTTCTTAATGTGAGCTTGGTCTTTTTCTCGATCTAAGGCCATCTTTTCTTGAGATAAGGCTATCTTTTCTTGAGATAAGGCCAACTTTTGAAGGGTTTGGTCAAGGGTTTCTAATTGTAGTGGTTTGGGTGCTTGGGAAGATTGTCCTTGGTGAGGATTTTGGTGGTATTGGCGGCGATTTTGATTTGGGAAACGGGGGGGGGGGGGGTGGGTTTTGGTTTAGCGGAGCTTGTTGGTTGTAGGCGTAATTCCCCGAGGCATGATCGATGGATTCTCGCAAAGAGCTACTCAGTCCGGAATAAAAGTGATGCAATAATAACCAATCCTCAAGATTATGGTGTGGACACCTCAAACGGAGACCTTTGAATCTCCCCTATGCTTCGAATAACGACTCATCGGACTCTTGCTTGAAGCTCATGATGGCTTGCCTCAACCGACACGTCTCATCATTGGGGAAAAACCTTTGAAGAAAGTCACGGCTAAGGGCATCCCATGTAGAATAGGTTCCGAGCGGACACGTATTGAGCCATAATAGTGCTTTCCCTTTCAAAGTAAGAGGGAAAAACTTCAGCTTCATGTATTCGGCAGAAACTCCATTCATTTGTACGAAGCCAATGCGTTGCTCGAACCTGTTGATGTGGTCAATAAGATTTTCATGCTCTCCTCCATGGTACAGAGTGTTCTCAAATATCTCCAACAAATATGGCTTGAACTCGAACGATGCATTCGGTGGTAATTCTGGTAATATGATGGGATCACCTCCCGTACCCGACGATGGTAAGGAATATGATGCTAAGGTACGGGGTGGATCTTGCTCTCCGTTAGACATTGGAATTTCGATCGTCTCTTGCTCCCTTTGTTGTCTTCTTTGTCTCAAGCCGGCGTTAGCTTGGCAAATAATACTCTCCGGATTCGGGTTCGGTGGAGTTACAGGAGTTTGGCCTCGTCGAGATCGAGTCCGCATGAAAAAAAGGAACAAAAAGAAGAATCAAATTTCCAATAACCAAGGATAACAAAATCTCTAGCAGTGAAATGATCTTAAATAACCTAAAGACAAAGAGCTAAGCTAGGTGCGCTTGCTCCCCGACAACGGCGCCATTTTGTTAGTAACGTGCTTTGTAAGACCTCGGTTTTATCGTTCTTCCACAGGGAGCTAGAGGCCTTAGCTGCAACTAGTTCACTTTAGGTAGGGTTTACGATCATGAAAAGATGATAGAATTCAGGGTAAAAACAGCACAAACAAACTTGGTTCAGTAAAAAAGGTGAAACAATGGGTGTCGGGAGACTTTCGGGATGCAAACGGGAATGAGGAAATGGGTTTCGCAACAAGAGAGTAACGAGAAGGGGAAATCAAATGGTAACTCCATTAGAAAATACCCACCGGGCTTCCTCTTTCAAGGATAGTCCGGATTAACTTCCCCAAAATCCATCGACAGACCGGGGAGACTTAATGGAACGGAATTTCCTAGTTAGTTTCTAATCGTTTTCGCGAACTAGAATACTAACTATCCTAATTCCTACCTTCCAACAAGCATTGGATGTATTCGGGATGCTTTCGCACCCAAATACATCCCACTTGAGGGAAGGATAGGATTAGGAAGTTGATTTCCTAACTAGTTACTCACTAAAATTGCTAACCCAAACCTAATCACCAATTCACACCCTTAATATCTCCCTAACCCATCAAGGTTCTAGCCACTAAACATCCTAACTATCATGGAAATAACATCAACAACTTCATTCATACTTAAAAGAGTGGATAAGATAACAATAAACATTCAACAATACCAACTATACCAATAATAACAAAAACATAGATTAATAAATAAGCAATAAATTAGGGAGAGAAAGGTTAAGAGATGCTCATTGATTGTGATGACAAGAAGAAAACTTCAGAATAATAAAGCTCCAATGCTCCAAAGTTGAGAATAATCTTCAAACTTCCAATAAAACTCAAGAGAATCCAATACAAGAACCAATAGTCTCAGCAAAGATCTTCACTAATCACTCTAATCTAAAGCTTAAAATGTGATAAAGTGTGCTAAAGTATCATAAAAGATAGATAAAAGCTGCTTCTTCTCCCCCTTTTCAGCTAAAATGACCTAAATACATTAAATAGTAAACAAGGTTGTTACTCAAAACTCATCATTTTACACAACAGACAAAACTGTCCCGTAAGGGACCGTGGGCACGATCAAGGTGACCGTGGCCACGGTCCTGCCTTACGCAGGCGATTTTTCTCTTCGCTTCGCATCACTGTGGGCACGGTTCCCATGCACCGTGGGCACGGTCTAGGCGATTAGGGCTGACAACTTTTCGCTCCTTCGCACCGCCGTGGCTACGGTCATGGGAGACCGTGGCCACGGTCTTGTTCGGCCAGATTCTTCCTTGGGCAGGGTGGTGATCTCACCGTGGCTACGGTCAATGTGTCCGTGACTACGGTCTATCTCGGGTGGCAAGGTCTCTTCCTTAGGCCTTAGCTCAATCACACCGTGGCGACGGTCAAGGTGACCGTGGCCACGGTCTGTCTCGACCACAAGATTCTTCAAGGTGCTCTTCAACCTTTGCTTCTGCTTCCGCTGCCTCTCGACATGACCGACCCTTCTAATCCGCTGCCTTTGACACGACTAGGGCTCGGGGAATCTTAGGGAATCTCGGGATTCCCAAGATTGGTGCAAAATTGGCCCATTTAGAATCGTTTTGAGTAACAACTTCGGAATCTACAAGAATAACCAAAACTATTAAAAGATATTAAAACAAGCTACGAAACAAGTCAAAAGCCTAAGGATTTAGACGGTATTTAGACACGGAATCGGGTGTAAACACGTGCCGTTTCAAAGCCCGAATGACTGCACAACAGCAAGGGGTCGCGGGCGCGATCACCCATGTTGCGGGCGCGACCAGCGAAAAACGCTGGCGATTTCCCCTTCGCATGATCGTAGCTATGTAGACACCAGATTTTGTACCGGTGTAAACGCGACTCATTAAAAATATACAAGACAGATGGGCCAAGTGAAACGGGTCACTGGGCCCAAAAGAGCTATAAGCATAGCCCAAGGAAAATACACAAGCTGCAAATAATTGTTAAAACCCACTGGGGTTTTAACTTTTATTGAAAAGGCCCATGCAGAAACAGGCCCAGTCGCGCGCCTTGGCCCAGAAATTCTCAAAACCCGCCTGGGTTTTGAGATCAGCAAGACGCGTCGTTTCGAGCAGCCACGTCAGCGATCCGTGCGAAGGAGAATTAAAACCCGCCTGGGTTTTAATATTCTGGCGCCAATTTCTTTTGATTCCATGTAATCCCTTGATAAAAGCCACATGCCTTGACTTTACCGTTGACCCCATGAAACTCGCCTGGGTTTCGATCCGTGATGGCTTGATCTTTGGGGTATGTCCCCAACCATTTCCCTCCAAAACTCACACTCCCTCACCTATGAATACCCCCTCCATTTCGCCTCTCATGCCAAGAACTTTCATCAACTACTATCAACAATTCCCATGAAAAACTCTCACAAAAATCACCATCATTATACTCACATTCTATTACTCTCATTTCCATTGTATTATACCTCCATTCTCCCAAAATCTCATCATCCACATCCACACCTAATCCTTTCATAATCACATTCGTCACCACCATACAAACATCCATATACTACTTTTTTCTAGCCATTCACATCATCTCATCTAAGATTCAAGTCAAGAGGGGGGCAACTCAAGGGATCAAGATCATCATCGCTACATCCTAAGCAAGGTTCGATTTCTTTATTTACCGTATTATGTTTAATCATGTAATTCGAAGTCGATTTGCTTTATTAAAAGAAGATATTAATGAACTTCTATGAAATGGTTTTACGGGTATTTAATACCGTGCTTGTACATTTTGTAAAATAAAACCGCATTTGTTTTATATTGCATGATTTGAATAATAAATTCCGTGAAATTAATCAAACTTCTCCCCGCTCTCGTTCTTTTCAATGTTGATTTTAGTAGAGTTTGTTTTTTAAACGGCGGATTCGAGAGTTCTTATAACTCTCGAATTCGTAACCTTACCCCCGAATCTAGAAATCGGGTTCGTAGACCGGAGTCTTTCTTTTTCTATGGTTTGTCGATTTCCTTAAATCGGCTAGCGACTCTTTTACAATTTTACAATTTCGTTTAGTTATTTGAAATACTCGATTTATTGCATAAAATAATTTAAAAATAATAGTTTAGTTCACGTCCAAGGCTAGGAAAAAAGGGCCAGAAATTGGTCAAACCTAGGCGGGTTTTACAAATTTCCACCCATTTTTTTTCTTGGGCCTGGAAGTGAGAGGACCAGCCAGTGCTCGTCAAAACCTAGGCGGGTTTTGCCGACTTCTGGTGGCCCGCTCGCTTCTTGGGCGGGTTTTATTAATTGGATTGGAATTGAATTATTATTAGATTATTTCGTGTAATTTTCGGATAATTCAAATAATAAAATTGAGTTTGTAAATAAATAAAGTTCCATCACCTCGAAAACGAATTTCGCAAAATAAAAATATCCTTATTTAAGGATTAAGCAACCTTAGTCGGCTCCCGATCACTTAAGTAGCGCATCACGGGAAAAGGTTCCGCCTTTTTTCCGGGGTCCTACAAGCTACGACCATGCTGACCGTAGGTGCGGTCTTCCTCGGCCAAGTGGAGGTAGCGGGCGCGGCAGTTAGGGTAGCGGGGGCTACCCTACTCTTTTCCTTCCCTTTGTTTCTTCCTTCTTTCCGAAGCATGTAACGCCCGTTACGAAGGTCGCAGCGGGTGTTAGCTCACTAATTGACACCAAAGGTGGGGAAAGTGGTCCCGGGTCAACTCCGCCTCGGCTCTCGGTCCGGCTCGGCTCGGCTCGGGAAATCACCAAAAAAGCTTTAAAATGGCTCTTTTTAACACGTTTCGAGTAAAAACTCCAAAATCTACAAAATAACCAAAAACATATTAAAAGTTATTAAATTACACCATGAAACAAGTCAAAAGCCTAAGGATTTAGGCGGTATTTAAACACAAAATTGGGTCTAAACACCCCCCCACACTTAAACTTTTGCTCGTCCCGAGCAAAACAAAATAAAAAAAAAATAATAAAGCTAAACACCAAGTCCTCTGTCATGGGAGGAAACGAGTGCATTTAGCGTATGCACCAAGCCCTTTGAACCCCCCGGCAGCCCGGGTAGACGAGATGGAAAGTGAAAACAAAACCGAAGAAAAACAAAGGAAAAGAAAAACAACAGCTTCGCTTCAAAGGATCTTGCAATCTCAATAGGAAAACGTTATTAAACCTCCAAAAGGAACCGTTATGAGCGTCTCACAAACACCTATCCCAAGCAAAAGTCAGTCTTTGAGATTTTCGATGTCCTACATCTAGTGTCAAGCAAAACCCCATGTGCATAAGTGCTAGTGGGTTCCAACTGAATCCAAAAGACTCCAAGGACTTATGTCCGAACTAAAAACAACGAACAAACAAGGCATGAGTTGCCCTTCCCCGCATTTGGTCGCCCTTGGCTTGGTGAGGGCCGTAGGTGACGCAAGGATAGGCCCCACACTTTTAGAAGCACAAACTTTCTTTTTCTTTTTGGTTGGTTTTACCAACGAAATTGCTTTTTTCTTTTTTCTTTTGTTTCTTCTTTTTAAAAGTCGGTATTAGCCTTACTTTCGGAAATTAGACGGCCCAAAGACTGGAATCGACACCGGGAAAGACTTGAACCAATATAAATTGACACCATGAAAGACTGGAACCGACACCGGGAAAGACTGGAACCGACACCGGGAAAGACTGGAACTGACACCGGGAAAGACTGGGACCGACACCGGGAAAGACTGGAACCGACACTGGGAAAGACTAGAAAATTCTATCAACTATCGGCATCGTGTCCGATAACAAGTAAGGCGTCATTCTCGTCCGAGATCAACATCGAATCATCGACAGTCAAATAGAACATCATGCTTGCTCAAGATCATCTCAAAGGAGGCGCGTGCCGCCCGCAACCGCGATGCAGGACTCAGCTTCCGAGCATCAAACCAGGCTTAGCAAACCAAAGTCATATCCTCAGACTACTTTGACCTTCATCCTATTCGGACTCGACCAAAGTGGGGGCTCTCTGTAGACATCGGATTTTGTACCGGTATAAACCCGATTCATCAAAAATATTCAAGACAGATGGGCGAAGTGAAACGGGTCATTGGGCCCAAAAGAGCAATAAGCCGAGCCCAAGGAAAATAAACAAGCATCAAATAGTTGTTAAAATCCACTGGGGTTTTAACTTTTATTGAACAGGCCCATGTAGAAACAGGCCCAATCGCGCGCCTTGGCCCAGTAATTCTCAAAACCCGCCTGGGTGTTGAGATCAGCAAGACGCGTCGTTTCGAGCAGCCACGTCAGCGATCCGTGCGAAGGAGAATTAAAACCCACCTGGATTTTAATATTCTGGCGCCAATTTCTTTTGATTCCATGCAATCCCTTGATAAAAGCCACGTGCCTTGACTTTGCCATTGACATGAAACCCGCCTGGGTTTTGATCCGAGATGGCTTGATCTTTGGGGCATGTCCCCCACCATTTCCCTCCAAAACTCACACTCCCTCACCTATAAATACCCCCTCCATTACTCCTCTCATGCCTTGAACTTTCATCAACTACTATCAACAATTCCCATCAACAACTCTCAAAAATCACCATCATTATACTCACATTCTATTACTCTCATTTCCATTATATTATACCTCCATCCTCCAAAAATCTCATCATCCACATCCACACCTAATCCTCTCATAATCACATTCGTCACCACCATACAAACATCCATATACTACTTTTTTCTAGCCATTCACATCATCTCATCTAAGATTCAAGTCAAGAGGGGGGCAACTCAAGGGATCAAGGTCATCATCGCTACATCCTAAGCAAGGTTCGATTTCTTTATTTATCGTATTATGTTTAATCATGTAATTCTTTATTTAATACCGTGCTTGTACATTTTGTAAAATAAAACCGCATTTGTTTTATATTGCATGATTTGAATAATAAATTTCGTAAAATTAATCAAACTTCTCCCCGCTCTCTTTCTTTTCAATGTTGATTTTAGTAGAGTCTGTTTTATAACAGGCGGATTCGAGAGTTCTTATAACTCTCGAATTCGTAACCTTACCCTCGAATCTAGAAATCGGGTTTGTAGACAGGAGTCTTTCTTTTTTTATGGTTTGTTGATTTCCTTAAATCGGCTGGCGAATCTTTTACAATTTTACAATTTCGTTTAATTATTTGAAATACTCGATTTATTGCATAAAATAATTTAAAAATAATAGTTTAGTTCATGTCCAAGGCTAGGAAAAAAAGGGCCAGAAATTAGTAAAACCTAGGCGGGTTTTACCATTTTCCATCCATTTTTTTTTGGGCCTGGAAGTGAGAGGACTAGCCCAGTGCTCGTCAAAACCTAGGCGGGTTTTGACGACTTCCGGTGGCCCGTTCGCTTCTTGGGCCAGGTTTTATTAAATGGATTGGAATTGTATTATTATTAGATTATTTCGTGTAATTTTCGGATAATTTAAATAATAAAAACGAGCTTGTAAATAAATAAAGTTTCATCACCCCAAAAATGAATTTCGCAAAATAAAAATATCCTTATTTAAGGTTGAAGCAACCTTAGTCGGCTCTCGATCACTTAAGTAGCGGATCACGGAAAAAGGTTCCGCCTTTTTTCCGGGGTCCTATAGACTGGCGACTCCACTGGGGACTTAAACTTTAAAAAGAGGGTAAAACTTGAAAAAATCAAATTGATTTGAAAGTGTAAAAGGGAGAAGTTAATTTATTTCGCGACTTTATTATTCTTTTAGGCATCCCTTGCATACCGGGCGACTTATCGAGTCTTTTGACACGTTAGCACCAAGGCGACGGTTTAAGTTACCTAGGATTTCCCTTGAGAGCGGGAGGCCACTACTATGGAGATGAACTCTACATCTTTAAGCATTTGGTCGCTCCTCTCCCGATGTCACTCTCCTAGAGCTTCATTGAAGTTCTTTGAGAAATACCCCAACTGCTTACCTTATGGTATGAAGAACCGGTGCGAAGGCATGCGGTAGGCTATATACCCAACCATAAAAATCCATGAATTTAGAGCCTTGATTTAGGATACCCTTCCATGTGTATGCTATGTGCTATGTGTATCCCTCCCCTTTTATTGTCTTTTGTAAAGAGTCGACCCTAGTTTGGAGATTTTGTTTTAGTCCATATAAAATTCGTTGGGTTGAGAAAATGATTATTTATTAATTAATATAATTTACTCAAAGGCATTACGGCTAGCCCAAGTGGAAGGGCCCATTTATGTTCGAAAGTTGATTATCTTGATTAAGAAATAAAAATTGACTCACCTTTGATGATATTATATGGCCCTTTTTTATGAAATTCTCTTAACAAAGGTCCAAAAAAAAAATTAATTCAAAGGCTAACAAAGTTAATGGATAGCGTCTTAGACTGCATAATAGTCACTAGGCTTGAGTAAATTAATTTATCGATTTAATTAATAAATCCATCATATTTATGGTTGGCCCGTTGTTAGGCCCAAGCATATTGGATTTGCCAATTAAGCCCATAAATTGATTATGACTCGCTTATTGTTGACTTTATCCAGTCCTTTATAATACCCATTTTCCCCGAGTTAAAAAAAAAGAGGAATATATAAAAAAAAAAAAAGAAAAGTGGGTTGTCGGTCTAGTTGAACATTATTTTAGTCCGCGTAATAACCAATATGGTTTGAGCTGTCTGAGTTATTGAGCCAAGTTACAGATTCTCCTTAAAACGGTCGGCCAGTGGATTGGGCCCATCCGAATTGAGAAATATTGACTATAGCCTGCCAACTTATGACCCGCTCACTATGTTGACTTTATTCGGCCCGTTGTAGTGTTCTGTTTTTAGGTCCATATAGAGTTAAGCCATGCACTCCCAAAAAGTGGGTGAGTCCTCTGTGTCAGCATATATGTGTCAAGATTGATTACGATCATAAAGGTCATCTAGGTCATGCATGTATCAAGTAGAACGTGTCGGAGTATGTCATCGAGTGTCTTAACTTTGAATTTCCATGCAGGCATCATTGGTGATCGACTCCGAGCCCGCATTCGAGATCCACGAACAGGCCGTTTGATTCCGAACCCTTGCTACGATCCATCTGCAACCAGTGACAACATCATGTCTGGAGAACAATTCCAAGAGATCCCGGTCCAGAGCACCGAATCCAACATCACAAAGCATTTGGATGACCTCTACACCAAAGTGCAAGGGATGGTATTTGCCAATACCTTAGAAAAAAAAAGCAGAAGGTCGGCAAAAGACTTAATGAACAACAACAAGTGATGGACGGAATATTGCAAGCCATTACTAAGATCAATACCAAACTGGGGTTGAATGCTGAAGAAGACGATGAAGAGATACAGGGATATGAGTCCGAACCTGAAATCATCAAGATATCCCCAAATTCTGGAGGAAGTGGGATATCCAAGACAAATATCTGGAAGTGCCATTGCCTGTTCAGCCAATTCTGATGGTAGCTGATAAAGTGGAGGTACCAAACATCAGGTTCAAACCCTCTGAGAACCCAGTTCATCGCATCGAAGAGTTCATGAGGCTAGCACCTTTAAATCGGATTGATGTCGGTTTATACTCTACTGTTTTCCCATCCACTCTAGATGGCGAAGCCAAGGTATGGTATCACGCTTTACCACCCCAAACTAAGGCCGATTGGAATGAACTGTTCAAAGCCTTCATCAATCACTACAGTCACATTCAAAGGAAGCAGGCTACGATGGATGACTTGACCACCATGAAGCAACGAGATGACGAATCCTTGCTGGATTACTTTGAGCGATGGCATACCAAGGTGTCTCACATCAATTAGACAATCCCTCTTCGCTTACAACTGTCTACATTCAAGCAAGGGCTAAAAGGCAGTTTATCCAAACACTTGGGATACCACGTCATCAAAGACTTTGACTACTTGAAGGACATCTGTGTCCAATTAGAGGCAATGCATAATGAGAAGACCACTTCGCCTGGATGGAAGGGGTCTAGTTCCAACAGGAGGGCCACTAGTGCGTCTAGCCACCCTCCTAAGATCATGGAAACTAACTCTATTCAGCGCAAGGGGCCTTTCATACCAAAGTATGAGACTTACACTCCATTGGACGTCTCTTACTCACAAGCTCTTGATCGATTGGTCAAGAAGGGTTTTTTGGTCCTACCTTTGCCAAGGGAAGAATCAGCAACAAGAGGAAAGAATTTGGAATTCTGCCACTACCATCGTTGTCGAGGACATGATACTGAGAAATGCTGGGCTCTCAAGAACAAAATAGAAGATATGATAAGGGATGGGACGCTACCCATGCCAAAAGCTGCCCAAAAGCCTAAAAATCAAAGCAACCTA
The DNA here is from genome assembly GCA_029582165.1 of Portulaca oleracea. Classification (NCBI taxonomy): domain Eukaryota; kingdom Viridiplantae; phylum Streptophyta; class Magnoliopsida; order Caryophyllales; family Portulacaceae; genus Portulaca; species Portulaca oleracea. The sequence goes on along the minus strand of CM055889.1, from coordinate 27,961,185 downwards.
TTGCCCGAGTATACAAATGCTATCTTTTATGGAGTTTGTAGCTTTGATCCTTCTACTTTGATTGTTGAAACGGGTCAACCTATCCCCGAGGTGCTCGGCTTTCATGAAGACATGTCCATTCATGGCATCTGGGACAATGATGATGATGAGCAACATGAATACTCCAAGACGGAATGGATGGAGCCGGATGAGCCAACATCAGATGATGTAGCATTCCTCACTCGATCAGGCCGCCATAACAACAGGAACACCACCACCTCAGTGGCTGTTTCTAATCCTACACCAATGGCTACCAACGACAATCATGTCCAGCCTGAAGATCCTCTCCTTGCATAACTCAAGAAGACCAAGGCTGAAGTTACCATCTTGCAATTGATATGTACCTCACAAGCACACAAACAAAAGATGATGGATGCTCTTACTGCATTAATAGTATCTCCCACAACAACTCCTGAATCTCTAGTTGCTCATGTGACTACCCGGCAAGAGTCTATCACGTTTGGGATGGAAGATCAGCCTCAGGGAGGGGCATCCCACAACAAAGCACTATACATCACAGTGTAATGTTCCAACAGGACTATCCCTCTAGTTTTAGTCGATAATGGCTCAGCTGTGAATGTGTGCCCTTGGAGGATGGCACAAAAATTGGGAGTCCAACAACAGCACTTGACTCAAAATGGTGTACAACTAAGGGCTTACGACAATTCTCCTCGAAATTCGGTTGGGTCCATAATATTGCCCATCACTACAGGCAATATCACTCGGAATGTGGAGTTCGTAGTGCTAGACATTCCCGCCTCCTTCAATCTGCTACTAGGGAGGCCATGGCTTCATGAATGCAATGTTATAGCATCTACCTTACACCAGAAGGTAAAGATGTTGGTCCAAGGACAAGTTATCACCATCTCGGGAGAATCCATCAATGATGTCTTCACTCCCAAGCAAGCAACCCTTGAGGTGGAACACTGTTCTATGGACGAAGAACTTCACAACTTTGAACTTGTGGCGACTTTGAGCCAGGATGAAGCTTCCTTTGACTTCGATCCCTACTCAAATCCCAAAATGCATGCTATACTCAGGAAACAGGGACACTTTCCTGGAATGCCGTTAGGGAAGGACCTGAAAAATAAGATTCCTCATGTGTTCAAGAATTTTAAGCAGAAGGGAAGGTTTGGCTTAGGGTACAAGGCACCTGAGAAGGAAGTTAGGCTCGCCAAGATAGCCATAGCTGAGCAGAAGAGGATGGACAACCCACCTACCTTGTTCCAAATGAAGCCCTATCCACTCACTCTAGATGGATAGTTTGTTAGGGAAGGTGATGACTTCCCTTACTATGGGTTCCCCGAACCATATTATCTAAAGAACAAGGGAATTCAAGTTGCTAGATTAGAGGTTTTCAATGACTGTACCATTAATATGGCTACTGTTTTTATCCCCGCTCGGGACAAACAACCATCGTTGGAATGGACTCATCTTGCTGGGAGAAACATATTTGGCATGTTGTTAGGACAAGAAGCTGCTAAGGGAGAGTCTGAAGCTGACGCTGTTATTGCTATATTATCCAACCCAAGCTTTGACCCAAGTCTCATGATCACTGAAGAAGAAGAAGTCAAGGCGGTCTCATGGGTCGATGCTGAGAAGAATAGCTTTATTTTATTTGTAGGAGAGTCTGTTCCTATGGACATAGAGTCTAATCCTAAGAGTCTAGAGTCAAGTGAGTCTGGCCTTGAGTCTGCTGGCGATGTACTCATTTCTGCATTCAATAAAATAAACCTTTCTGCTTACTCTGATTCTTCTTTCCCCTCTTCCCTGAACTGTTGCGCGAATAATAATCTGGAATTTAATGAACCCTTAAAAGAATTTTCTAACGAACATGAGCATAAGATGGCGGTGTTGGAAGACACCATCACCATAAATGTGGGCACGGAAGAACAACCTCGGGAGTTGAATTTAGGTAGTTCACTCACAGCAGAAGAACGGGTAGCATTTGCAGAGCTTCTCAAGGAGTTTGTGGATGTATTTGCGTGGTCTTATGAAGACATGCCGGGGATTGACAGGGAAATCGCGGAGCACACCACACCTTTTCTCCCTGATGCAAAGCCGGTTCGACAAAAGGCTAGGAGGATCAAACCTGAATGGGCTAAGAAAATTGAAGAAGAGGTGATCAAGCAGCTTAACGCTAAGTTTATCAAAGCAGTCCAATACCCTGAATGGATTGCTAACAATATCCCAGTACCCAAGAAAGACGGGAAAGTGCGCATGTGCGTGGACTTCCGAGACCTTAATAAAGCTAATCCCAAGGATAGTTTCCCTCTACCCCACATCGATGTATTAGTGGATAACACTTGCGGACATAAGCTTCTATCTTTTATGGACGGGTATGCCGGTTACAACCAAATAAAAATGGTAGAAGAAGATATGGAGAAGACTTCCTTTACCACACCATGGGGAACATACTTTTATGTCGTCATGCCTTTTGGTCTTAAAAATGCCTGAGCAACGTACCAGAGAACTGCCAATACCCTACTTCATGACATGATGCACGTCGAAGTAGAAGTTTATGTTGATGACATGATTGTTAAGTCCAAGACAAGGGAGGGTCATATTCCTAACCTCCGGAAGTTCTTTCTGCGACTTCGCAAATTCAAGATGCGGCTCAACCTAGCAAAGTGCACCTTCGGTGTTACCTCTGGGAAGCTACTAGCTAGGCTATGTAGTCAGCTAACGGGGCATTGAAGTTGATCCTTCAAAGATCAAGGGTATCCAACAGTTACAGCCACCTAAGACAGAAAAGGAGATAAGAGGTTTCTTGGGCCGAATCCAGTACATCAACAGGTTCATTTCAAAGCTCACCATGACTTGTGAACCTTTGTTCAAGAAGCTAAAGAAAGGAAGCAAAGTAGAATGGGATGATCAATGTCAAGCTGCTTTTGATAAAATCAAGGAATATTTGCAACATCCTCCAGTCCTCATGCCGCCAATACCAAATGAACCTCTACTCCTTTACCTTACAGTGACTAGCTCAGCCATGGGGGCTATGCTACTCAAAAGGTGAAAGGTCAAGAGAACGCCATCTACTACTTGAGCAAGAAGTTTCTCGACTACGAAAGTCGATATGCAGACATAGAGAAAATGGCTCTCGCATTAGTTTGGGCCACCAAGAAATTAAGGCACTACATGCTCTCACACACGGTGTATGTAATAGCTGAGAACAATCCCATCAAATTCATCATGGAGCAACCAACCATCAACAACCGCATCGCTCGATGGGTACTCATGCTTTCTGAGTTCAATCTACAATACTTACCCCAGAAATCTATAAAAGGACGGGTTGTTTCAGATTTTCTGGCTGCTTCACCATCACAGGAACCTCCAAGCACTCATTTGGAATTCCCAGACGAAGAGGTGTTCTTGACTGATGAAGTTACTTGGGAAATGTATTTTGATGGAGCTTCTAACCAAATGGGTTGTGGAATAGGAGTTTTGTTAATATCTCCAGAAGGTGCACATGTTCTTGTATTTGTAAAATTGGATTTTGATGCTACTAACAACGCGGGCGGAGTATGAAGCATGCATCAAAGGCCTACAAGCTGCCTTGGGTTTAGGAATACGCCACATAAAGGTCTTTGGAGACTCGAGCCTCATCATTAACCAAGCCAAGAATGCATGGAAAGTTCGAAGTGAGTGCCTTTTAGCTTATCAGCAAAAGCTTTTGGTACTGGCTGACCAATTTGAGAAGATTAACTTCCAATATCTTTCTAGGGATCACAATGAACTGGCCGATGCCTTGGCCAAGTTATCCTCAATGATATCAATCCCATCAGGCATGCTCCAGCTACCAGTAATTGTAGGGCGACAGTCTGAACCCGCATATGTCTGTGCCATGGAAACACAAGAAGAGGAGACTGATGAATGGTTTCTTGACATATACAATTTCCTTCGGAAAGGAGAATATCCAGCTGAGTTATATGCTCGAGGACAACGAACTATCAGGGCTTTAGCAGCACAATTGAAGAGGTCCGGGTTCCTTTCTCCTCTCTGGTGGCCACCGCCAAGCGAACTGCTTCGTCCAATTCGAACCTCGAGTTGCAATTTCCATCCTTCGGGAGGCTGGGGCTAGTCTCGCCATCCGATGGATGGGCCCCGGCTCTTAGGAGGGGCCCGCTCACAACACCGACCCCGAGGCCTCGGGATCGACCGCCGCCTCGAGACTAGAGCATAGAAGGTATCGGGTGCGAGTGTTTAAAACCCCGGATTAATAAAGCCTGTGGCACAACCGTGGTCATCGTGAGCTCGCCGACCGAGCCACACTCGCTCGCCGAGCAAGGTTTCGCCGAGTGTGAATCGGGCCAGGCTCGCCGCCGAGCGATCCTTTGCTCGCCCGAGCAACGTTCTGTCAGTCATTATCAGCGACAACCACGCAGCCTAAGACCCGCCGCCGAAGCGTTTCTCCGCCGCCCGAATCGACTCACGAGATGCCGCGACACGCAACTCGCCGACGATCGACGACAGTAAGGCCCGCCGCTCGAGCCGCTTCTTCGCCGCCCGAGCCGCTGCTCGAAGAGACCTTTTTATTGCTTGGCTTAATTTTGGGTTTAGTATAAATAGCTCGTTATTATACTTCTCCAGGCACTTTTTGACTGATTAATGAATATGCTTATGCATGGAATAGGGTTGCTTCCCTTTCTCTCAAAATCTTGCTTTACTTTATCCATTGATTAATGGTGGTGTTTGCAAGTCTTCTCTTTATTGATCATTTGGTGGATTCTTCCTTTATGATGGTCATGGTGGGATGCTAGGCTTTGGTGGTGGATTCTCCTTTATCCAAAGTCATATCCAAGTCCTTTGGGTGATCAAGCTCTTTTTCGATTGTGAATCAAGTCTCTCAAGCTAGTCCATCAATCTTTCCCATCACGCCACGCTCCATTTGGTATCAGAGCCCAAGGTTTTTCATCTAGCTTGAGTTTTATCATTGTTCTTGTTAGTGTGTTCTCTAGTGTTGATTTTTGTGGATTGTATGCAAGTATTGGTGATCCCCATTCCCTTTGCAATCCAAGAGTATTGGAATACTTTGTATTGTGTTTGTATTTGGTGTTTTTGGTGTATATTGGAGCTTTGAGGAAGAGTTGGAAATTTGTGCCCACAAGGTGTTCGATAAAATGCCCAAGTGAGAAAAACACAAAGAACCCTTATCCAAACACAAGCCAACTACAAAAAAACCCCCAAACTCCACAAAACATACCAAACACAATCCGTCCCATACCTTTTCCCTCGATATGGATGGTCACGATGATTCCGATCGAGAGGAACCTAGCCACCGGAGGAGTTCCCGAGTCCAAGGAATTGAGGACCGACTCGCCACGATGGACGAGAGGTTCACTTCTCTTGAGAATCATAACGCCAACATTGAGCGGACTCTTTTAGAGATTGCGGCACAAATGAACACTTTGATAGTACAACATCAAGGGCAACCACAAGTTCAACGTCGGAGACGTGCACAGAGCTCTATCCGTCCTCCTCCAAACTTTGAGTCGAGTGACGATGCTAGAGGCTCTCCACGACACCGAATTCGTCGGAATGTGCATGATCAACCCCCTCGTGACGACTTCCAGGACGTTAAGATTGACATCCCCGAATTCAACGGCTCCACCGACCCGGATGACTACCTCGAATGAACCCAATTGATGGATAGGATCGTCGAAACCAAGGAGTATGATGAGGAGAAGGCTTATAAGATCGCAAGTTTGAAACTCACCAAGGCCGCTTCGCTTTGGTTCGAGAATATGAAGTCACAACGGGCTCGAGAAGGGAAGGCGAGAATTTCCACTTGGACCCATCTTAAGCAAGTGATGAATCGCCGTTTTTTACCAAGCACTTACCGTCATGACAATCTGAAAAGGGCCTATGCCCTAACTCAAGGCAGACGAACCGTTGGAGAGTACATATCTGAATTCGAGCAACTTCTTATCAAAAGTGGCCTCCAGGAACTTGAAGATCAAACCATGATGCGTTTTTTGAATGGCTTGGATCCCACCATCGCTAAAAGGGTCGAGATCCAACCATACTATTCTCTAGATGAGTTGTGTAGCTTGGCCCTTCGGGTTGAACGACGTCGCAAAGAAAGGACTCTCGCCAAGTCTACTTCACGCAACTATTTTCCACCGTCAAATCGACCTCCTTTTCAATCGGCCACACCCAAACCTAGCGAGACACCCAAGTTCCCTGCGACACCCCGAACTGACAAAGGGAAAGGACTTGTTGTGGCGTCTCCTACGGGGACCACTCGTCTTATGGAAGGAAAGAAATGCTTTAAGTGCCATGGATATGGCCACTTCCAGGCCGATTGTCCAAACCGGCGGACCTTGACTCTCAAGGAGGTTCAGGACATTGACGAGGAATTGCAAGGAGCCCAGGATTAACCCGGATTTGTTGTCGAGGATGCATACACTAGTGAGGAAGGAGAAACCGCGGCTGTTTCGCGTGACCAAGGAGACGCTCTTGTCTTGAGGGGAGCTTTGCATGTTCAAGAAGTCTCTCTCGACAGAGCCCAGCGGGAGACTATATTCCAAACACGATGCTTAGTTGGGGGCAAGGTGTGCGAGCTCATCATCAACGGGGGGAGCTGTACTAATGTGGCCTCTACCTATATGGTTGACAAACTGGGATTACCCCTATTGCCGCATCCCCGTCCTTATTCGCTGAAATGGCTCAATGACCGCGACGGCATTAAGGTAACAAATCGTGTCTTAGTGAATTTAACCTTTGGCACTAACTACAAGGACTCTATTGTTTGTGATGTTGTCCCCATGAGCGCGTGTCACATATTGTTGGGTCGACCGTGGCAATTCGACAAGAAAACCACTCATGACGGGTAGAAGAATACTTACTCCTTTATCCACAAGGGCAAGAGGGTTAAACTCCTTCCACTAGCACCACATGAAATATCACCACCTACACCTGGGGCGGGAAGTGAGGGGCCCAAACACTTGAGTGAGACACGGGTCGAGCGAGCCCTAAGCAAGGGGAAGGCTATTTTTGCCTTACTCCTCTTAGAGGCGAACACATGTGAGGAAGTGAAACCTAAACACCCTCTCGTTGCCCCCCTTCTTGCTGAATTTGGAGATGTATTCCCCGAAGAACTCCCACCGGGTCTACCTCCTATCCGAGGTATTGAGCATCAGATCGACCTTATTCCCGGCGCTCCACTTCCAAACAAGGCGGCATATCGGTGCAACCCACAAGAGACTAGGGAGTTACAAAGGCAGGTTGACGAGCTTATATCACGAGGCTATGTTCGAGAGAGTATGAGTCCGTGCTCCGTCCCGGCCCTCTTGGTTCCGAAGAAAGATGGTACTTTCAGGATGTGTGTAGATAGCCGAGCCATCAACAATATTACCATCAAGTATCGGTACCCTATACCGAGGCTTGACGACATGCTCGATGAGCTACATGGTTCCTGTATTTTCTCCCAGATTGACCTACGGAGTGGCTATCATCAAATCCGTATGAAGGAAGGCGATGAGTGGAAGACGGCGTTCAAGACAAAAGGGGGATTATATGAGTGGCTTGTCATGCCATTTGGGCTTTCCAACGCCCCGAGCACATTCATGCGTCTTATGAACGAGATGTTGCGACCCTTTATTGGTAAATTCGTCGTGGTTTATTTCGATGATATCCTAGTGTATTCGAGGAGTGAAGCGGAGCATATTATGCATTTGGAGCGGGTGTTCGAGGTTTTGCGGCAACAACGGCTATATGGTAAACTAGAGAAGTGCGAATTTTGCACTCCCCAAGTCACCTTTCTTGGGTATATTGTCCGCACGGGTATTTCTATGGACCCTTCAAGGTGGAGGCCATCCGCTCTGGCCCTCTCCTCTACTATCATGGAGGTGAGGAGCTTCCACGGTCTTGCTGCTTCACCGCGGTTCATCAAGGGCTTTAGTACCCTTACCGCTCCCATTACCGAGTGCATGAAGAAGGGCGCCTTTGAGTGGACCCGAGCAGCCCAAGGAGCTTTTGAGAAGCTGAAGTCACAACTTTGTGAGGCTCAGGTACTTGCTCTTCCGGATTTCATACAAGCCTTCGAAGTTGATTGCGATGCTAGTGGTGTAGGCATTGGGCGCCGTGTTGATGCAAAACCAACGTCCTATCGCTTATTTCAGTGAGAAACTCAGTGGTTCAAGGAGGAACTATTCCACGTATGATAAGGAGTTTTATGCTCTCGTTCGGGCTCTAGATCATTGGTCACACTATTTGAGGCCGAGCCAGTTTGTCCTTCATTCCGACCATGAGGCGCTCAAATATTTGAATGGACAACACAAGCTTAGCTCCCGGCATGCTAATTGGGTTGAGTTCCTTCAAGGATTTAATTTTGTAGCGAAACACAAGAAGGGGAGTATAAATGTGGTCGCCGATGCGCTTTCGAGGAGACACTCTCTTCTTTCCGTAGTTGAGGCGAGGGTACTTGGGTTTCAACACTTGAAGGAATTTTATAAGGAGGATGATGACTTTAAATCACACCTCGGTGGTGGTGATGGACCGTATTTGCTACAAGATGGATTTCTCTTCAAGGGCAACAAATTGTGCGTTCCAAAATGTCCGTTGAGAAAGCTTCTAGTGCGGGAGGTTCATGGAGGTGGACTCGCCGGTCATTTCGGTATCAATAAGACCACCGACATGTTAAAAGAGCACTTTTATTGGCCGAAGATGGGAGGCGATGTGCAGGACGTGATATCAAAGTGTATTATTTGCCACCATGCCAAAAGCCAGTTCCACCAAGGGCTTTATACACCCCTTCCGGTTCCGAATGGTCCGTGGGAGGATTTGAGTATGGACTTCATTGTAGCCCTTCCCCGAACCGTGCGTGGCAAGGATGCAATCCTAGTCGTCGTTGACCGTTTTTCTAAGATGCCGCATTTCATTGCCTGCGAGAAAACCGATGACGCCACACATATTGCCACCCTTTTCTTCCGAGAGGTGGTGCGTTTGCATGGAGTCCCGAGGACTATTGTGTCGGATCGTGATACTAAATTCATGGGTCACTTTTAGAGGTCTTTGTGGAAGCTCTTGGGAACGAAGTTGTTATTTAGCACATCGCATCATCCTCAAACAGACGGCCAAAATGAGGTAACTAACAAGACACTCATTACAATACTTCGTGGTCTTGTGAGTCGAAGTCTACGAGATTGGGATACCAAGTTATGTCACGCCGAGTTTGCCTATAATCGGTCCCCCTCTCTTGCTACGGGTCGTTCACCCTTTCAGACTTGCTATGGTATCAACCCCATAACTCCTATCGAGCTCCTTCCTCTTCCTCTAGAGTCGAGGGTTAGCTTTGAAGCAAGTGAAAAGGCCGCTGAGATCCAGAAGCTTCACCGACAGATTCGGGAAAAGATCGAGCGCACCAATGAACATTATAAGGCCCGAGCCAACAAGCATCGCCGTGATATCACGTTCAAGCCCGGCGACTTGGTTTGGCTACATCTAAGGAAGGAACGGTTTCCATCCCGGAGGAGTAATAAGCTAAAGCCACGAAGCGAGGGACCGTTCAAAATTTTGGCCAAGATAAATGACAACGCTTACAAGCTTGAACTTCCGGGAGACATCGGTGTTTCATCAACCTTCAACATCGGGGACCTCTCACCCTACATTGAGGATGTTGAACCCGACGTGGATTTGAGGGCAAATCCTCTTCAAGAAGGGGAGGATGAAGAGGTCCGGTTCCTTTCTCCTCTCGTGGCCACCGCTGCGAATCGCTTGGCCCAATTCGAACCTCGAGTTGCAATTTCCACTTCGGAGCCGAGGCTAGTCTCGCCATACGATGGATGGGCCCCGAGGCTCCTTAGGTGGGGCCCGCCACAACACCGACCCCGAGGCCTGGGATCGACCGGCCGCCTCGAGACTAGAGCATAGAAGGTATCGAGTGCGAGTGTTTAAAACCCCGGATTAATAAAGCCTGTGGCACAACCGTGGTCATCGGGGAGCTCGCCGACCGAGCCACACCGCTCGCCGAGCAAGGTTTCGCCGTGTGAATCGGGCGCCAGGGCTCGCCACCCGAGCAACGTTCCTGTCAGGCTGTCATTGTGCGCACAACCACGCAGCCAGAAGACCTGCTCGCCCGAGCGTTTCTCCTACTCGCCCGAATCGACTCACGGAGATGCTCGACACGCAACTCGCCGACGATCGACGACAGCGTAAGGCCCGCCGCTCGAGCCGCCTTCGCCGCCGAGCCGGCGTTCTGGAAGAGACCTTTTTTTCGCTGTTTGGCTTAATTTTGCGTTTAGTATAAATAGCTCGTTATTATACTTCTCCAGGCACTTTTTGACTGATTAATGAATATGCTTATGCATGGAATAGGGTTGCTTCCCTTTCTCTCAAAATCTTGCTTTACTTTATCCATTGACTAATGGTGGTGTTTGCAAGTCTTCTCTTTATTGATCATTTGGTGGATTCTTCCTTTATGATGGTCATGGTGGGATGCTAGGCTTTGGTGGTGGATTCTCCTTTATCCAAAGTCATATCCAAGTCCTTTGGGTGATCAAGCTCTTTTTCGATTGTGAATCAAGTCTCTCAAGCTAGTCCATCAATCTTTCCCATCACGCCACGCTCCAACAATACTGCTTGATCCAAGATCGGTTGTACAAGAAGTCACCTACAGGCATCAATCTGTTGTGTATCGATGCCAAAAGTGCAAAAGAAATTATGGCTACTGTACACGGAGGAGAGTGTGGGCCTTACATGAATGGGCGCATGCTGGCGAAGAAGATTCAAAGAGCTTGTTATTACTGGACCACTATGGAAGCAGACTGCTTGAACTTTGTTCGAAAATGTCACAAATGTCAGGAGTATGCCAATCAGCAGCATCAACCTCATTCATATCTGACAACACTGACCTCTCCATGGCCATTCTCGGTATGGGGTATTGACATCATTGGCAAAATACACCCAACCGGAACAGGAGGACATGAATACATCCTGGTCGCTATTGATTACTTCACTAAGTGGGTAGAGGCAGCCTCTTTTGTCAAACTCATATCCAAGCAAGTGGCCAAATTCATCCTTCAGAACATTCTATGCCGATATGGAGTACCTCATGAGATCATCAGTGATAACGGGAGTCACTTTGGCAAGGAGGTGGAGGGTTTGCTCACCAATTACAAAATTCAGCACCATCGATCTTGACCTTACCGACCACAAACCAACGGAGCTGTAGAAGCGGCCAATAAAACGGTGGCGGGAATCATTAAGAAGATGGTCGTTACTTACAAGGATTGGCCTGACAAGTTAGCATTTGGCTTATAGGGATACCGAACCTCAATTCGAACTACCACAGGAGCAACACCCTATTCATTAGTGTATGGGATGGAAGCAGTTCTGCCGATCGAGTTAGCGATCCCATCATTACAAATAGTGGCAGAAAGCCAATTGCCAGAAGCAGAATGGGCTAGGGCAAGGTTCAAGGAGTTAATGTTGATGGATGAAATGCGATTAATGGCGTTGCGTAATGTTCAGGTATACCAGAATAGGATCACTCGCGCCTTTAATAAAAAGGTGAAAAGTCGTTCACTTCAAGAAGGTGATTTGGTGCTTAAGGAAATGAGGGCACCAATACAAGACCCAAGGGGAAAGTTTGCACCTAATTGGAAAGGTCCTTATATGGTCAAGGAAAATTTGCCAGGAGGAGCAGCTCGACTTGCCACTATGGATGGAGAAGATGTGATTTAACCCATAAATTTGGATCAACTCAAGAGATATTATGCTTAATATAGCCAAGAAACTGGAAAACCAATTTTCAGACACTTGGTTAATATTCAATCTACGATCATAAAAAGAAGGAAAGACAAAGTTTGCAAGGACACAATGATTGTAAACAATAATTCTGCTTTTATTAATGATTAAAATGCAAGTACACTGCTTGTAAAAAAATTCAAAAAAGCTTAATTAAATAAAAGTTTTTTCTAGCAAAGCAGTTCGGTTCCTTCGCTTCCATCCATCTTCTAATCTTGTTTCACCTTCTCTACATTGCCAGTGGTCTCATGGTCAATCTCCATGTCTTTAGGCTCATTTGGGTCCGTCTCTTTGTTTTTAGGCTTATAGGCTCGCTTATGTGATTTCGTGTCTCCACCCTCGGACCAAGCCGGTCCTTTGCCGTCACCTTCACACCGAGACGATCCTTTATCATGGAACGAGGACCCAATCTCTCCCTCATGGATGTTCGACTTCTTAACGCCTCTCTGGCACGACGAGACTCGACAGCCGTAATTAGCCAACCGTGATATCCAGCGTCAGCAATCTCTGATACATGTGCCTTTGATGGAGCCTTAAGGGTCGGCCTTCTCGCCCAATAATTTAACCAAGACTCTATCACCGAGCCACAAAGCTTCAATTGCTCGGGGGTTTCGCATAGCCGCTCGGGGATTGTCTGTTTGCAGCCCATCTGTCGCAATACTCGCTCGGGACAGTAGAAAGTCATGTGTGTCAAGCTGGCTAAACACACATAGGCGTTGCAATAATCACTTGTCACAAATTCAGGAACATGCCACCACTCGATCCACCACGCGATGTCACGAGGTTCCTTCAGAAAGGTGATCCATTCAGTTACCGATCGGAGCTCGGTATATTTGCACCTCCTTTGACAATAATTTGCAAGCGCCTAGGGGTTACGAGGATCTTCGATAAGGCCCAAATGCTCCATGAGCCATATCTGCCTATAAAGTTAGCACGGGTTATGATTGCATACCAATTATTCTCCCAACTAACGAAAAAAAAATATAATAAAACAAAATATATAAAAAAAAACCAAAACCCGCCTAGGTTTTGAAGGCAGTAGGCAGATTTGAAGAAAAATGAGGAAAAGAGAGGAGGGAGGAAATGTACCTGAAGAAGTAGGGGGTTCCCACGAAGCTCATATTCCGGATCCGGATTGTCCAAACCCATCATAGTTTCCGCCAGCATCAACGGCACTGGATTAAAACCTCGAGCATGTCTTCAACAATTTGAATTAGGCCCGCCGGTCCGGTTCTTCGCCCGCCATGATAAAAACAAAATTCTCCAAGAAGACATAATACGAGTGCTCGCACTCGTATCAGGGACAATATTCCAACGTGTCAGGTGATTGAAAGTATTCGACAATGGTTTGAAAATGTACCTTATCACCGAATAGTGCGCTTCCTATGACTCGGTTCGGAAGACATAGCAACTCTTTGTACTGTTTGGTGTTGTCGGCAACAGTTGGAGGTGATGTCGGCCGTGTGAAATGATTCGTCCCGAGAATAGACGACCACTCTTCGGGTAATGGGCATAGCTCCTTCAAGAAAAAGCGAAAAACATGCATCTTCGGATCCCAAAAAGCTCCTGCCGCTCGAATAAAGTCATGGTTAACTCGAGCTCTTTCTTCTCGTCTCTGGACAAAGTGCTCATCCAAGTAGCGAGCTTCTTCTCGAAGGCCATGATAGGAAGGTTTTTGTGATTTTAGGAGGCTCTTTTAGATGGAAGATGCAATTGAAGATGATGAATGATATCCATGGCAAAGGATGAGGTATTTATACACCTTTATCCATGATAAAAATGGAACAAATCGGACAGCAAGCAGTCACATAGTCGTTGCCGTCATATCCCATGATTCAAGCTTTTCTTCAACGGCTAGCGAAAAAAAAGGAAAAAAATAATATAACCCGCCTGGGTTATATTTTCGGCAGGCCAACACACACGCGCGCCAGCCAGCTCCGGCCTAGCTCCCTCTACCGCTTAAAACCCGCCTAGGTTTTAAGCGGTCCGGGCCCGTTTTCCTGTTTCCGCAGCCCATTTGTGTAGTATTGTATAGGGTTTTGTTTCGATTGGCCCATTTGTGTATTCTTTGATGTTCCGGGTTCTGTTATCGACCCAATGATGTTAGTTCTGAAATTTTACTCGAGTAACTCCGACAGTTAAGTTTTTATTTTGTTTTTGTTATCTTTTCTTTTTGGGGAAGCGGGATTAATTGGAATTAATCCCATCATGTAGAAAATAATTCGAAATTGCATTAAATAAAAGCGTCAAGTTGTGCATACACCAAGTTCGAGTCTTGCATAAAATAAAAAATACATTACAAAGAGTCTCGAATAAAATTAAAAAAAAAAGAAAAAAAAAAGAAGAAGAGTCTTGCATTGCATAAAGGTGATCACCACAGGGAACAGGAATCGCTGCTGTCCTCCGCCAAGTTGCCCCCTGCATGTGAAGTTCTTGCGTTGGAAGTACCGGTCATGCCAAAGTAGGTACCCCAGGAGTAATAGTCAGGTCCAGGAGCAGTCTGCATAGGAGGCGATGGCCCGGTCAAGGGCATTTCCGAAGGATGCACACTCGATGGCAAAGACACAGAGTGTTCCTACGAAGCAGCCAGCCAGGAATGATCAGGAACCTGCCATTCAGCATATGGAGTAGGCCATACCGGACCAGTTCCATAACCAGGGATAGGCCAATCGGAAGAAGCAGATCCCCCCAGCCAAGAGTGTTGAGGCACAGACCACTCTTAGGAACCCATAGGCCATGACGGACCCATCTCAGGAGCAGGGGTAGGCCATCCCGCAGAACCAGAACCAAAATATGAAGCATCATAAGGTGCAGGACGTGAAGTAGCGTCATCTGCTAGGGCCTGACCGCCAGGATACCCTACGGATGCACCTGAGTCACGGTCCCTCACTACCATTTCACGACCACGACGAGCAGAGCGCACTGAAGCCGGGGTATGACGAGAAGGAGGAGGCCACCATATCCAGTAAGAATGGAGCTGAGTATCACCACCATATCCAGTGCTGTGATATGGCCCTCCATGACCCAATGACTCCTCCAAGGACATTTGAGTAATGTCCTCGGCCATGCTCGAAGGGCGGCGACTTCTGCTACCAGACCTGCTACGATGGGATCCAGTGGAGTGTTGACCCTCGATTAGAATGCCTTTGCCCCGATCCTCTGGTACAGCTGCTAGAGGAGGACGAGAAGACCCCCCAATTTCCTCCCGAGATCGACCTCGAGTGGAATATTCCCCAACTGAAGAGCGACGTGGGGGTTCTGTGCGAGGAGCGCCTGCAGTGGAGCGTCGAGGTGGTTCTCTAGGAACATACTCTGCGTCGGCCTCCATATCGACCCTTCTGGCAGCATCACCTTGATATCTCCCCGAACCAGTGAAGCCCCGATCAATGAATTTCCTCATGGTGCTCCACTCCTTAGTCAGTTGCCAGAGAAAAGCCCACCTCGACTGGAAAATAACAAAACAAAGGGTCATTCACAAGTGGTATACAGGATAAAAAGGAGGCAACATAAAGTCGAGTCTTACAGGTCTATGGTTGAATTCTTGAAGCGCGGAGCACTCACTACTGTGCTCCACTTCTAGGAAACCACCGATCTTTCGTCTCTCTTGAAGAGCCCCCACTTCGGCAGCTTTACCGTAAGGTCCCAGCTGTAGATTTTCCGGTTAGAAAATGACTAAAACATGACAATGACGAAGAAGGAAGATACATACCACTCGAGGAGCCAAACAGCTAAGATAACGCTGGAACTCTTCATCGAATTGATCCTGGGGAACTTTGTGCACAAAGTCGTCAAATGCTTGACCTCGAACTAGATCCCTCAAAATGGCCGGTTCAATTTGCAATCGCTCAAACCTCTGCACTGGAGGATCTAGGGGAATGAGACCAAGGTAACCTTCCAAAATCTTCCTCGAGGCCCTCTCCCCTAAATACCACACATAGCCATAAGGCCCTTCAACTAAGAGGCGAAGACGGATGTCGTGTTCCACCCGATCCAGAGGTTGTGGTAACCCTCTGATATCGAAGTCGGCCCAAGGACTCCAATTTATTTGATCATGCAAGAAAAAGAATACATGTAAGTATGGCATGCACAGAAAAATAAAAAAAGGTGTCAGGAATAAGGAGATACCGGCCGCAAGTTATCCAAGATGCTGCGAATAAGGTCGAGACACCCCGACTTGTACTTCTTATCATGTACGCCCTCGATGGTCTAGCGTTCGGCAGCTGGCACCATCTTGTCCTTCTTCGAGCGAATTCCCAGGGCCAAGATATACTCATATGCCCATGACTGCATGCACAGCAGGTCAAACTAGGAACGAAAGATGAATAAGTATATTAAAACAGAAGGATCGAGCACATAGCTCGAGCACCTTCCACAAGGAAGGACCGTACTGGTAGCGAGCCTGGGCTGCATGGAGGTAATCCGTATTCACATCCTTTGAAAGACGGACGCTACGACAAAGCCAATGGATAAAGTTGGGATAGCCGCCTTGCCCCAGTTCAGGTTTCAGATATTATCAAAATTGAGGAGGTTCCGAAACCAGGTCAGGGAAATATTATCCCTATGGTTGGCAAAGAGGGTAGCAGAGATGATATATGCTAAGAAAATGAAGCGGCGTTGCTTTAGAGGCAGGTTTTGGAAATTCGCATCGCGAACGATCATCTCAAAGTGCTTATAGGCAAGGTTAGGGAGACCTTGACGACGCCCCAAACGCGCAGACACTGGAGCCAGCAAATCCAGAACTACAAGAGGAACATCTGCGTCGAAGACCACGTCCTGCCCGCCCCAAGGAAGACCGGTGATCATGACAAAATCTTTAGGCGTGACTGTTATCTCGCCTACGGGGAAGTGGAATGAGTTAGTGGAATCCCACAACCTCTCCGCCATCGCTCGACCAATAATCCGGAACATCCTTTTCTTCCAAGTCTCCAAGCATTTCCAGAATGGCATGAAGCCCGCCACGGTTAAAGTCTCTTGGACAAAATTCCCCGGAATTGATTTCGCTGCCTTAAGTGGCTCTTTTAAGGCACCAGGAGTTTTCTTGTTATCCTCCTAAGGGTAGAATTTCAAGGCGTCATTTTAAAATGGGGGCTCTAAGCATAATTTCATGGACCCAAACTGGACCCAGCACGGACACTGGGCTCACAGCCACGGCCCATGAAGTAAACAAACAAGTCCAAATATCACGGCCCGAGCCGGTTTAGCAACAAAATTGGGGATATATGAGTCCAAAACCTGCCTAGGCTTTGACTCAATCAGGCCCACAGTCAAGGCCCATAAAGCGGCCCAACAAAAGGGGGAATACGCGAGTAAAATCCCGCCTAGGTTTTGACCTCGCTAGGCCCAGTTGACCGGCCCAAAATGCGCGGTAACCCAGTAGGCCGGACATAAAACCCGCCTAGGTTTTATTCCGCCTAGTGGACCGCTACTCGGGTAATTGGCCTAGAACGCATGTAAAATGTTTTTGGTCCATTTTTGCAAAGCGATTTACAGATTTTTTCTTTCGGTCAAATTATAAAAAAAATAAATAAATGGGTCACTCTACACCCTAACATGCATACTTAAAATAGCTAAAAATCGACAAAGTATGAAAAAAATAAATTCATACTTGCACGCTAAACTAAGTACAAGAGGGAAGTTTAAGGGTTACCTTGCCATGAGAACGGTAAAACCAAGCATGATTCCAATATTCAACAACGAGATCAGAGGCAGCCACTTCCATGCTGGGAACAAAGTTGCGTCGCGAAGACCGCTCATGAGGCCAATCCGCCGCATGAGGAAGAGGTGGATTTCTGTGACTTCGGGGTTACATCTTTTCAAACCCGAGAATTGCTTCAAAAGGACAAAACTTCTTTTCTAGAGAGAGAGGTAGTAAGCTAGAGTGATGAAGGAGATGAAGATGTAAAGGAAATGAAGGAAATGCATTGAATTTATAGAAAGGTCGGGTGAATGTGAGCCGTTCGCCTCGAGATGCCAAACGCGTTTCATTGGTCGGAAATCCGAAAGGTTATCCCTTTGTCACCCAAAAGAGAGGCAGGGTCATGTGGCCCCTTTATGACCACAAGTGGGACGGACCCACTTTGATTCCTTCACAAGTCGAAAAAATAAAAAAAAAAGAGAAAAAATGCACAAAGCCCGCCTAGGCTTTGTGCAACCTAGAAGAAGCGGCCCAGAAGACGCGGTCCAGGCACGGACACGACCCAGTGGAGGACGCCAAAACCCGCCTGGGTTTTGGAGCGCCTACAACCCAAATTTTCGGCCCACAGTCGGAGCACACACTTAGGCTTTGCGGCCCGCAGGTGAAAATCGAATCTCCTTCATTTTATTTCAATAAAGCTGATGCTCGATTTTTTCTCATGATTTTCAGGTCGCCGACAAGGGACTACGATCACTCAGCTACAGAACAAGAGGTCGCTGCCATCATTATTCCGGACCATCGGCAGAGTTTCGATGCAGTCCCGAGCCACCGGCATCACGTCTGGTGAAGTCTCAATCTCCGAGCCATCGGCATCGCGCCCAATGAAGTCTCGACCTCCAAGGCCATCAGCAACGCGCCTGATGAAGTCCTTTGGCATCAAAAATGCCCACCATCATCAACATCAACACCGGGAAAGACTGGAACCGACACCAGGAAAGACTGGAACCGCCACCGGGAAAGATTTGAACCGACACCGGGAAAGACTGGAACCGAAACCGGGAAAGACTGGAACCAATATGAATCGACACCGGGAAAGACTGGAACCAATATAAATTGACACCGGGAAAGACTGGAACCGACACCGGGCAAGACTGGAACTGACACCGGGAAAGACTGGAACCGACACCGGGAAAGACTGGGACCGACACTGGGAAAGACTAGAAAATTCCATCAACTATCGGCATCGTGTCCGATAACAAGTAAGGCGTCATTCTCGTCCGAGATCAACATCGAATCATCGACAGTTAATAGAGCATGCTTGCTCAAGATCATCTCAAAGGAGGTGCATGCCACCCGCAAGCGCGATGCAGGACTCAGCTTCCAAGCATCAAACCAAGCTTTGCAAACCAAAGTCATATCCTCAGACTACTTTGACCTTCGTCCTATTCGGACTCCACCAACGTGGGAGCTCTCTGTAGACACCGAATTTTGTACCGGTATAAATCGGACTCATAAAAAATATACAAGACAGATGGGCGACGTGAAACGGGTCATTGGGCCCAAAAGAGCAATAAGCGGAGCCCAAGGAAAATAAACAAGCTGCAAATAAATGTTAAAACCCACTGGGGTTTTAACTTTTATTGAACAGGCCCATGCAGAAACAGGCCCAGTCGCACGCCTTGGCCCAGAAATTCTCAAAACCCGCCTGGGTTTTGAGATCAGCAGGACGCGTCATTTCGAGCAGCCACGTCAGCGATCCGTGCGAAGGAGAATTAAAACTCGCGTGGGTTTTAATATTCTGGCGCCAATTTCTTTTGATTCCATGCAATCCCTTGATAAAAGCCACGTGCCTTGACTTTGCCATTGACCCCATGAAACCCGCCTGGGTTTTGATCCGAGATGGCTTGATCTTTGGGGCATGTCCCCCACCATTTCCCTCCAAAACTCACACTCCCTCACCTATAAATACCTCCTCCATTTCTCCTCTCATGCCATGAACTTTCATCAACTACTATCAACAATTCCCATCAACAACTCTCACAAAAATCACCATCATTATACTCACATTCTATTACTCTCATTTTCATTATATTATACCTCCATTCTCCCAAAATCTCATCATCCACATCCACACCTAATCCTCCCATAATCACATTCGTCACCACCATACAAACATCCATATACTACTTTTTTCTAGCCATTCACATCATCTCATCTAAGATTCAAGTCAAGAGGGGGGCAACTCAAGGGATCAAGGTCATCATCGCTACATCCTAAGCAAGGTTCGATTTCTTTATTTACCATAATATGTTTAATCATGTAATTCTTTATTTAATACCGTGCTTGTACATTTTGTAAAATAAAACCGCATCTGTTTTATATTGCATGATTTGAATAATGAATTCCGCGAAATTAATCAAACTTCTCCCCGCTCTCTTTCTTTTCAATGTTGATTTTAGTAGAGTCTGTTTTATAACAGGCGGATTCGAGAGTTCTTATAACTCTCGAATTCGTAACCTTACCCCTGAATTTAGAAATCGGGTTCGTAGACCGGAGTCTTTCTTTTTTTATGGTTTGTCGATTTCCTTAAATCGGCTGGCGACTCTTTTACAATTTTACAATTTCGTTTAATTATTTGAAATACTCGATTTATTGCATAAAATAATTTAAAAATAATAGTTTAGTTCATTTCCAAGGCTAGGAAAAAAGGGCCAGAAATTGGTCAAACCTAGGCGGGTTTTACCAATTTCCACCCATTTTTTTTCCTGGGCCTGGAAGTGAGAGGACCAGCCCAGTGCTCGTCAAAACCTAGGCGGGTTTTGGCGACTTCTGGTGGCCCGCTCGCTTCTTGGGCTGGTTTTATTAAATGGATAGGAATTCAATTATTACTAGATTATTTCGTGTAATTTTCGAATAATCTAAATAATAAAACCGAGTTTGTAAATAAATAAAGTTTCATCACCCCGAAAACGAATTTCGCAAAATAAAAATATCCTTATTTAAGGATTAAGCAACCTTAGTCGGCTCCCGATCACTTAAGTAGCGCATCACGGGAAAAGGTTCCGCCTTTTTTCCGGGGTCCTACAAGCTACGACCATACTGACCGTAGGTGCGGTCTTCCTCGGCCAAGTGGAGGTAGCGGGCGCGGCAGTTAGGGTAGCTGGGGCTACCCTACTCTTTTCCTTCCCTTTGTTTCTTCCTTCATTCCGAAGCATGTAACGCCCGTTACGAAGGTCGCAGCGGGTGTTAGCTCACTAATTGACACCAAAGGTGGGGAAAGTGGCCCCGGGTCAACTCCGCCTCGGCTCTCGGTCCGGCTCGGCTTGGCTCGGGAAATCACCAAAAAAGCTTTAAAATGGCTCTTTTTAACACGTTTTGAGTAAAAACTCCAAAATCTACAAAATAACCAAAAACATATTAAAAGTTATTAAATTACACCACGAAACAAGTCAAAAGCCTAAGGATTTAGGCGGTATTTAAACACAAAATTGGGTCTAAACACCCCCCCACACTTAAACTTTTGCTCGTCCCGAGCAAAACAAAACAAAAACAAATAAGAAAATTAAACACCAACTCCTCTGTCGTGGGAGGAAACGAGTGCATTTAGCGTATGCACCAAGCCCTTTGAACCCCCCGGCAGCCCGGGTGGACGAGATGGACTCGTGAGGGTTTGTAGCTGCTATTCCCACAAAAGCCAATGAAAAAGAAGAGAGGGAAAGTGAAAACAAAACCGAAGAAAAACAAAGGAAAAGAAAAACAACAGCTTCGCTTCAAAGGATCTTGCAATCTCAATTAGGAAAACGTTATTAAACCTCCAAAAGGAACCGTTATGAGCGTGTCACAAGCACCTATCCCAAGCAAAAGTCAGTCTTTGAGATTTTTGATGTCGTACATCTAGTGTCAAGCAAAACCCCATGTGCATAAGTGCTAGTGGGTTCCAACCGAATCCAAAAGACTCCAAGGACTCATGTCCAACCTAAAAACAACGAACAAACAAGGCATGAGTTGCCCTTCCCCGCATTTGGTCGCCCTTGGCTTGGTGAGGGCCGTACGTGATGCAAGGATAGGCCCCACACTTTTAGATGCACAAACTTTCTTTTTCTTTTTTGTTGGTTTTACCAATGAAATTGCTTTTTTCTTTTTTCTTTTGTTTTTTCTTTTTAAAAGTCGTATTAGCCTTACTTTCGGGAATTGGACGACCCAAATATGGGGTTTACCCTCCCAACACAGTCTTTTCCATACACACCTCCGTCGAGAATTCGATATAGGAGGAGCTTAAAGGGTAATAGCGCCGTACCGCTAATACCGGGCCCGTGTAGGTTGGCTAAGTGTATTGTGGTTGATGTCATTCAGCGACACGCTCCACTGAATCCGGTTATTGTAGCTTTTGCTTTCTTTTCTTTTTGTTTTGACTTTGCTTTTGCTTTTATTAAACGGAAAAAAAACAAGCTCGGACACGAACCCCTAGAATCACCCGACTTCAACCAGAACGTGAAAGGAATCGGGGGTTTCACTAGGCACTCAATGAAGGATATCTAAAGTAATATGTCATGACTCGTACCGAAGACAAGGTTGAAAACGCTCAGACCGGTTTCTTTTAAAGAAGTTTAAGAACGACTTCTCAATTTCGACAACAAGACCCAAGAAATAAAGCAAAAACGAAAACAAAAGAAAACTTTTAAGGTTTTCACTCCCTTTTTTCTCCTTTTTCACTCAAAAATTTTCAAATTTAGGCAAAAACTAGAAAAAAAAAACAAAAATGCTAGGTGATCTACCCTTGAAACAGAATATCTCCCCCCCCCCACTTAAAACGCAACAATGTCCTCATTGTGGGAAGGTGTCACATGAAAAGGGTAGAGAACCTACAAAAACAAACAAACAAGAACAACTAGCACATAAAAGTGGTGGCGACCCGAGCCCACACGGCTCCAACAGCAATATAATCCCAACATAAACACTCAAAGGGGCTCGCCACCGAAAAGAGAAATCAAGCATGCAACAAGGATCAATATATGTACACATTCAAAGAGTGCGAAAAGAGGTTACCTGGGGGTCTTCAAATGAATAACAAACCTAATCCGCGATCCAAGAAAACGTCACACTTTGGTTAGGAATAAACAAGAAAAAAATAATAAGTGTAAGTGTTCGCATGCATAAAAGAAAAAGAACAAAACAAAAATAAAAACAAGACACTAGGGACTATAAACTAAGGAAAAACGAAAATATTTGCAATATATACATTGACTCTAGCTAACCTCAACCCCGAATCTCACTAGTTTGAGTCGAGAATTGAGGGTGAAACATCTCTCATGACTGGCCTAACCAATGATGAAGCAATGGAAACGAAACAACTCAAACCATGGGAACAACGAACTCAACAAAACTAAACTAACCGACACACTTCCCAACTTTCCCATAAAGCACCCCCCACACTTATCTAACACTAACAGTGTAAATAAAATCGATAAAGAGAGTAAAGTGGGAGTGAGGACACTTACAAATCATTGCTCGAATCCTCCTGGGGGAAGATATGAGTGATAAGGAAAGAACGTAGGATAGTGGTGGTTAATGTACTCTGGTGGTGACGGGGGATTGTTTGTAATGGAGCAGTGATAATACCCCCTGTCACGCCAATAGTGGTTTTGTTGTTGAAAATACTCCTCGTGCCTTTGAAGACGTGCATGCACATTGTTGAGCGTAGACTGCTGGGCACGTAGCAACTCTTGTTGGGTCTCCAACAGATTGTGCTGACCTTGGAGTATCGTTCATTGTTATCGAAGGTCAACCCTCATTTGTTCGAATTGAGAGTTGAGATGCTCAAATGAAGCTTCCTATGGATGACTTCCACTTCCGCTAGCTTCACCATAGCTAGTATGCTCCTCTTCTTCATCCTCATTTTCTTCTTCTTCCCTTTCTTCTTCATTGTCCTCTTCTTCTTCCTCACCATCGGACACATCCGGACCACCCACCTTGTGGTCACTAGGAACCTGACCACAAGACCAGTTATGCTCCTTAGTGATATCCAACCATTGCTCGGCATATTCTGGATCCAAGAGAATCTTCGTTTGTTGTCGTGTCCATGGAAATAGAACGTGTCAGTTGGGTGCTTGGCGAGGATATTCATTTTCTGCAATCGGACCTTGCGATAGGATCCGGAAGATAGCGCGGTGTCCACTTCTTCAAATATTTCCCAAAACCTTCTTGAACTAGAAAGTGGCAAATGATGTGCCCCATCCCAATAGTAGTAGGTCGGGGTTCCATGCTAATCTCTCGAAGGCAATGTAGAATGCAAGATCCGGTGTTTACCTTTTTACCCCTCACTGCATTGTAGATCACAAAGAGATCATCTTTCCGAACCTTGGGGCGTCCATCATCTCTTCCAAATACTGAACTAGTCACAATTCTATGGAAGCTTCGGATGATCGGATTGCAAAAATCACGCGCCTTAGAGTTTTGGGAGCAATGATAGCGTGGTTCTCCATTTCTCGTGCCATGATTCATCCTCCTCCAACAAGTTAGGTCCTGCATTGCCTTTTGCTCATCAAAATTTGCGCATCGCTCATAAAATCTCCTATCCTCGGGCAACCCCAACCTTTGGCAAAAACGCTTCAAGGTGCACTTCTTATCTTTGTTGGCGACTCGGTATTCAAAATACGCTTTTTTCTTGCCATCATTGTAAACATCAAGGAGCTTAAAAACTCGAGGATGGGTTGATCCACGATCGATTCATCGATCATGATGAATACCTCCCAACCAAGAACACGAATGAGATAATCGAAGCTTGGCTTGCAATGGATGGCTTCGATCGTTGCTGCATCATACATATCCGGTGCACATATTTTCCGTGCTTGGAGCGCTACCCCTGGCTGCCAGAACGAGACAACACCTGCTGTCTCTCGAAGCTCAGAATCGCCAAGAAGTTTTCGTAGGGTAGCCCCCGCCACCCTTGGTGTGGCACCCGCTACCTCAGCTGGGCAGGGGAAGACAGTACCCGTGGTATCCCAGACGGCACCTGCGGTCTTACGAAGGAAAAATCGCCAGGCAGATTTCGCAGGGTAGTGCCCGCCACCCTCCTGGTGGCACCCGCTACTAATACTGGATAGAACGAGACCGTACCTACGGTCTCCTAGACTGTACCTATGGTCTCCATATTTTTTTTCTGCGCATGTTCGATTGAAGTGCTGCGTTTTTCCCAACTACTTTGCCTTGTATATATATCCCATTTGACGATTATCTTTGGGGGATCCCATTCTAGTTACTTGGACTCTATTTCCAACCTTGTATTAGTGTATTTTAGAGAGAGATTAGAGAGAGATTAATCTAGGGTTTTGGAGATTTTATGGTATTATTGAAGATTTGGGGATTCAAACAATTGAGAGATTGTTGGATCATCTTTTTATTGCTTTCCTTTGTTCATCTACAACATTTTGATAAATATTCTCTTCCCTTAACTCTTTATTAATTACTTTGCTAATTACATTCTTCCTTGCTTAATTGCTTTGCTTGCTATCTCAATTGTTTTGCTTGTTCTAGGTTGTTTGATGTTAGAAATCATGCTTAGGTTTAGTTTGGATGTTGTTAGCTTAGTTTTTATCATGATTAGTTGCTAGAAACCTTATGGGTTAGGGGGTAATTAAGGGTGTGAATGGGTGATTAGGCTTGGGTTAGCAGTATTAGTGAATAATTTGTTGGGAAATCAATTTCCCACTCCTTTCCTTCCCTCAAGGGAGATGTATTTGGGTCCGAAAGCTCCCGAATACATCCAACACTTGTGTGAAGGTTGGAGTCGGGATAGTTAATGCTCACCCACGAAAGTGGAATGAGGTTAACTAGGGAATTCCGTTTCATTAACCCTCCGGATCCGTGGTGGACTTTGGGGAAGTTAATCCAGACTATCCTCGAAAGAGGAAGCTCGGTGGGTATTTTCTAACGGAATTGCCACTTGATTCTCCGTCCTTATTATTCCCTTGTTGCAAAACCCATTTCCTCATCTCTGTTTGCATCCCGAAAAGCCTCTGAAGCCCATTTCCTTCCCTTGACCGACCTTAACTTTGTTTCTCGCTTTGTAACCCCTTCAACCGATATCCTTACCTTAGCAATCTCGATCCCGACCTTAGACCTATTTTCTAGTACCAAGGCCACTCGCTACCTGAGAAGAACGATAAAAACCGGGGTACAACAACCACGTTACACACACCCCACCGTCCATGCATGCATGGACGAGAAGGATTCATTCCCCCCAGCCTGGTGACCGGTTGGCCTTGGTGGATCCGCCCACACGTGTTCAATTGACCACGTGCCACCGTCCATGGAAGGTTAGCCCACCTTACAGCCTAGTGAAATGTATTGTTCCGGAGACTACGAGGTGACTATTGTGCATGCATGAATCTCCAAGCTCCTCCTAACCTATAAATACCATCCCTCTCTAAGCCGAACTTACTCATCAAATCATCCTCTTTCCCTCATACACAATCTTCACTCACCAACTCAGTCATCATCTGGAGCGTTCCGTCGCGTGAGTGGGCATTGATATTAGCTTAAGTGGAAGTTTTGAATCATCAATCGAACAAAAGCTTGAACACCAAGGGATTGGATATGATTTTGGTTAAAGGATAATCCACCACCAAAACCTAGCACCCCACCATGACCATCATAAAGGAAAGATCCACCAAATGATCACTAACGGATTGACTTGCTAACCCCACCACTAACAAATGGATAAAGTAAGAACAAGATTTTTGAGAGAGAAACTAAGGGAAAACCCTAACAATGCATTAGCAAATCATTCATCAACATAAAACTGCCTTGGGAAATGGGAAAACAAGGTATTTATACTAAAAAGAAATTAAGCTCAAAACTCTGCAAAAAAAATGAAACAGCGCGCGCGTGTCGCCAGGGGGTCGCGGGCGCGACGCCGTTCTGTTTCGCCGTCCTCCTTCCGGCAGCTGATTGTCACGGGCGCCACAAGTCGGGTCACAGGCGCGACCACCCTCTGCCCCAAGTCCTCCTGGGCCGGCTGCCGAACATCGCGGGCGCTACCATACGGGTCGCGGGCGCGACGGCCAAACCAGAACAATGGCGCGGGCGTGATGACGCTCACACGGGCTTGACCTCCTCTTGGTTGCGGGCGTTGCTCTTGCCTTGAAGTTTATTGCACCGGGGCACTTCCGAGATCCCGACACTCCTCATTCCCGGGACGGCCCAGCCCGGCCCCACGGCCTCTGGGTCGGAAGCAAGTCCCGAGCTTCTCCAAGTTTGGGCAACAGGCAACTCGCCTAAGCCTGTCCAACGTGACACTCACCACCCCACCCTTTACAAAGGTGTAATGGTTCGTGAAAGAGAGCGGTCGGGTGGGTTTCGCGCAAGAATGTCGGGTCGGGATTTCCTCCTTCGTGTCACTTTTTGCAAACCCGGCTAAGGAAGCTCGGGCCCGAACCCGACACGGTCCATACTCCCCCTCTTGAAAAGAGTTGTCCTCAACTCTTGGGAGTTAAAACCGATGCATCCTTCATCAATTGGCTCCATAGAACTTCGAGCATCTCGATCACCCCTCTTGAACAAGCTTCAAATCCCACATTGTTTTCGTCGTTCAAATGCAAGAAAGTGGAAGGAGGCTTGTTTTGTGGCGGGGAGGGGTTAAGGGGCGGAAGAGGAAATTTATATGGTGCTTGGGAACACTCAATCTCACTAGGCTCGCTTCAAGGCAAAGATAAAGCAAGAGGTAGCTCGTGCTCACCAAGAGCATGCTCTTCCCGTGTTTCACCCATCATGAGAAGGTTCCTCAACTCACTACCCATCCTGGCTTTTGAAGTTTCGGTTTCTTGGGGAGAAATGGAAAGTTGTCCAACCCATTGTGCACCGTTTGCTTGTTGTATTGCCAAGGACGACCCAATAAAATGTGACAAGCACTCATAGGAACAACATCACAAACAAGGGAATCATCGTAGTCAGATCCAAAAGAAAAATTAATTCACTAAGACTTACTTAGTTACCTTGACACCGTTGTGATCGTTGAGCCAATGGAGTGAATAAGGTCGAGGGTGCGGTAATAGAGGCAAGTCGAGCTTCTCGACCATAATTGTAGATGCGACGTTCGTATAACTTCCTCCAGCAATGACAAGAGTACAAACTTTACCACCCACGAAGCACCACGTTTGGAACAACATTTCCCTTTGGGCCTTGTCGAGTGGAGTCTCATGGGTATGCAAAACTCTCCTCAATACAACGGCACCTCCATGGACGGGAGGTACGGGAGCGGCATCCTCTTCGTCACTCACATCTTCCTCGTTGATAATCATCTTGGTCTCTTCTTGAGCCCTTCGAAGCTCAACATCGATGTCATGGACCTCTTAGAGTGTCAAAATCCGACGGTTTGGGCAATCCACTTGATAATGGCCACACCCATGGCATTTAAAGCACTTACTTCCTTCCACCCATCGAGAAGTTCCGTTGGAGATGCCGTAGCAATTCCCTTCCCTTTATTAGTTCGAGGCATTGGTGTAGACTTAGGTGTCTCACTGGACTTCGGAGTGTTTGACTCTGGAGGGGGTCGGCTATTAGGTGAGTAAGCGGGCCTAGACAATGGCTTGGTGTCGGACCTTTCATTTCTTCGTCGCTCAACTCGGAGAGCCAAACTGCACAAGTCATCCATTGAATAGTATGGTTGAACCTCAATCCTTTCGGCAACTGCGGAATCCAACCCATTCAAGAAACGCATCATTGTTTGTTCTTTTGGCCCTTGGAGTTCGCTTTTGATGAGGAGTTGTTCAAACTCCTGAATATACTCGCTCACGGACCCGTTGCCTTGAGTGAATTCGTAGAGCTTCCTCAAGACATCTTGCTTGTAAGTGTTGGGCAAGAATCGGCGATTCATCACTTGTTTGAGTCGTGTCCAAGTAGAAATCCTTGCCTTTCCTTCTCAAGCTCATTTTAACTTCATGTTCTCAAACCAAAGTGAAGCGGCTTTGGTGAGTTTCAAACTCGCGACCATATACGCCTTCTCATCATCATATTCCTTGGTCTCAGAACCCATTCGATGTAATCATCTGGATCATTGGAACCATTGAACTCAGGGATGTCGATCTTGACGTCTTGGAAATCGTCACGAGGGGGTCGATCATGCACTTCCTGACACGGACGACGTCGAGGGGAGCCTCTAGCATCATCACTCAACTCAAAGTTGGGAGGAGGACGGATTGGGCTTGGTGCACGCCTCCCACGTTCATTTTGAATGTGACCATGCAATTGCGTAGACATGTGGTTTACTTGAGATGCAAGTTCCCGAAGAGCCCGCTCGATACTGACGTTATGATTCTCAATGCAAGTGACCCGATCTTGTATTGTGACAACTCGAGGCTCGACCTCCAGAGCTCGAGGGCTTCTCCGATGGCTCGGTTCCTCTCGATTGGAATTAACATGTCCATCCATATCGAGGGAAGGGTAAAGGACGATATGTGTTTGGGAAATTTTGTGGAGTTTGGGGTTTTCTTGTAGTTGGCTTGTGTTTGGCTAAGGGTTTTTTGTGTTTTTTTTTTCATTTAGATATTTCATCAAACACTTGCGGGCACAATCTTCCAACTTCTCCTCAAAGCTCTAAAATACTTTAAAAACACCAAATACAAACACAATACAAAGTATTCCAATACTCTTGGATTGCAAAGGGAATGGGGATCACCAATATTTGCATATAATCCACAAAAATCAACACTAGAGAACACACTAGCAAGAACAATGATAAAAACTCAAGCTAAATGAAAATTCAAAGCTCTGATACCAAATGGAGCGTTCCGTTGCGTGAGTGGGCATTGATATTAGCTTGAGTGGAAGTTTAGAATCATCAATTAAACAAAAGCTTGAACACCAAGGGATTGAATATGATTTTGGGCAAAGGATAATCCACCACCAAAACCTAACACCCCACCATGACCATCATAAAGGAAACATCCACCAAATGATCACTAAAGGAATGACTTGCTAACACCACCATTAACAAATGGATAAAGTAAGAACAAGATTTTTGAGAGAGAAACTAGGGGAAAACCCTAACAATGCATTAGCAAATCATTCATCAACATAAAGCTGAGTTGGGAAATGGGAAAACAAGGTATTTATACTAAACATAAATTAAGCTCAAAACTCAGCAAAAAAAAAAAAAAAAAAAGCACGCGCGTGTCGCCAGGAGGTCGCGGGCGCGATACCGTTCTGTCTCGCCGTCCCTCCTTCCGGCAGCTGAGTTCAGTGTCGCGGGCGCCACAAGTCGGGTCGCGGGCGCGACTTCTCGGCCAGCAGGCTGTCGCGGGCGCGACATGGCTTGTCGCGAGTATGACACTTTCTGCCCTAAGTCCTCCTGGGCTGGCTGCCGAACGTCGCGGGCACTACTATGCGGGTTGCGGGCGCGACGACCAACCCAGAACAATGGCGCGGGCGTGACGGCGCTGACTCAAGGGCGATCTCTTGCTGGTTGCGGGCGTTGCTCCTACCTTGAAGTTTATTTCACCATGGCACTTCCAAGCCTCGACACTCCTCATTCTCGGGACGGCCTAGCTCGGTCCTACCGCCTTCGGGTCAGAAGCAAGTCCCGAGCCTCTCCAAGTTCGGCCTACGGGCAACTCGCCTAAGCCAGTCCAACGTGACACTCACCACCCCACCCTTTACAAAGGAGTAACGGTTCATGAAAGAGAGTGGTCGGGTGGGTTTCGCGTAAGAATGTCGAGGCGGGATTTCCTCCTTCGTGTCATTTTGCGCGAACCCGGCTAAGGAAGCTCAGGCCCGAACCCGACACGGTCCATCATCTATTCCTCTGTACTCATTCTCTTACTCAATCTCTCTAATCTCTCTTATAATCTCTCTATCTCTTATTATATTCTTCATCCCATATTTATCTCATATCCTATCCATCCTCTACTTTATCCTATCTTCCATTCATAATCTTCATCTTTTACCCTTAGAAAAACCCTAAACACACATCCTGTCTGATTCATCCTAAACTGCACAAAAAGCCCTAGCCTAAACACATTCAAAACCACAAAAAGAAGCCTTCTTATTACCCTCTTTCCACCCTCTTTCTTATCATCTTTTACAATCTTTTCTATCACTATCTTAACACTTTGAGAGGAGGTTTCTAAGAGCATCAAAGAGGCATCTAAAGGCTAGGTAAGGCTTTCTCCAACAAGGTCACAATGTAAGCTTTAAGTGCTCTTTCTTCCTTGTAAATAAGTGTATATTTGTATTCTTTATCTTGTATATTTTATTCTTGTTGCATGATTCAATGAAATAATTCTATAAAGTATTCCTTCATTTCCCTTCCAAACTTTATCAAAAGCGCAATTTTAAACTTTTAGTAGAGTCTTTCCTTTTGTGAGAGGCGAACTCCTAAAGTATACTTTTCGAGTTCGTAGCCTTACCCTCGAATCCATTCTTGGGTTTCGCAGGCGGAGTCTTCTTTTTCTTTTCAGTTTTCTTGGCTTTTCTCTTTAAAAGGTCGGGTGGCGACTCCCATTTCGAACCAAAACACATCGAGGATTGCATAAGCTATGGTAAACATGGTTTTACAATGCATCGATGCAACATTATGGCGTTTTTCTTACATTTGTAAATAATATTTGCATAAATCACTCTCTTCCGAGCCTGACATTTAAATGAGCAAATTGGGTTAAATTTAGAAGAGTTTGGAACAAGTGAATGTTCACTCTTAAAGGTTTAATTCGATGACTCATAAAATGCATAAGTAAAGGGAAAGTGATTTTACAAAATATTATTCATGAAATGTATGATTGATTTCCTTAAAGAGTTCTTCAAAGGTTAAACCCCAGCACAAACCACCAAATCACACCCCAATCCAACGTGGATGTTCGGAAGCCCGAACGGCAAGGAAAAATGTCCACAGGATTTTTGGCGACTCCACTGAGGAGTTTTTCTTAAAACAGGTAAAACTTTAAAAAAGTTTAGTGTGCTCTAAAATTTTTGGAAGGAAAACGAATTTTTACTTTATATTATTAAGTCATTCTTTTTAGGCATAATGCATTGCATATACCGGTGCTGTAACATCCCCAGGTTACTAACCACTAGATTAAGCTAATGATTCACCTAACCCAATGATTAGCAGCGGATAAACACGTGAGAGAATTGCCGCCGTCCACGGAGGTGGACGAGGCTAAGACAAAACCCAACAAAAGCAATCAACCATAAACCAGCTCCAACCATGCATCATCAGCATAACTTAACTTAAACCACCTCAAAACAACATAAAACAGCCCAAAAGAAACTATACAAGCCATTAAATAACAATTTCTTTTAAATCTTTTATGGAGAGCCTCTTACCACCTTCAGATTCCTTAGGGTTCTCTAGGGTTTCATCCTCCCGAGGCTTTTCCATTCTCCTTTGCCGAGATTCCTAAAACGGAAACATAATACTTCGAAAAGTGAGTTAAACTCAATACATATAGCCTTAACATGTAAGAATCTTTTCGTAATTCGTTATAGTTATTTAGCGCGGTTTCAAAATCATTAAAAACAACGAAATGACAGTTTAACAATAAGAGTAGCATAACTTACATAGCTTGACCATAACTTAACCTGAACATGAAGAAATATAACTGAACCTGTACTTAAATCACAACTTAAATGAAAATATTTATGAGTTCTTCCTTTTAAAGGTAACTGGATAACCAAAACCTTGTTTGAAATCAAAGAAGATCATGCATGAACTGACATAGACACACACATGAAACCTTCCCATAAACATGACTTTAACTTCCATAAAACAAATCTTATAATCCTTGGTAAGTAACTGAAGCAACTTTACTTTGATCCCAGTGATTTGAAAAACTTAAGTTACATAAAAGTTGGTATATCATACCACTTAATGCGGGACATAAACCATACTTGGAACACATAACTTAGAAAGTGACAAGTAAATTACGTCACAGAACATGAATTAAATCGTATACCCGACATATAGCATAAACGGTTACTTCAAACTAATAATAAAGTGTGACTTATAACATGTTGTAAAATATACTTAAAACCATAAAAAAAAGTCCTATAAGACTTAAACCCTTATCTTAAATCCTTGAAGTATTTAGTTCCTTAAAACTTAGTTGTCGTATTATTATCTTGAAGGTCCCCTACTTGCGATCATCGGCTAAGCCTCCATATGCGCATACCCGGACTGATCGGGTGATCCGGATGGTGGATAATTATCCTATACTGGCTAGGTTTCCATGGTGTGCAACTAAGGCACTTCAGTTACATTTTCCTTGGGTGCTAAGGCACGTATATAATTAACTTGGGGTGCACAAAGGCACATAAGCATGTTTTTCCTTGGTGTGCACTAAGGCACCATAAACGTGGTGTGCACTAAGGCACCATAACATGGGCGGGGTCTTTATTAATATCTAAAACTTGAAAACTAAAACCTTGATACCTTGACCTTGGATTCTTAATAAAACTAGTTCCTTAAACTACCCTTTTCCAATCATAACTTAAAGATATAATCTTGCATCTCCTTGAATAATACTTGTACTTATAAAGGGGAATTTATTCATTAAATGACTCAACCAACCAAAGTATAGAATTATCGTAAAAGTTTCTAACATAAAGGGTAAGCCACATAAATACTTAGAAATAACTGTGAAATTATCCTGATAAATCGACCTGAATTACTTAAAAATCCATGAGAACTTGCATATATTTTGAACATAAATCATGATACTTTACATATAAACATGGATAATAAAAAATAAATTTAGAACTTAACATAAATAATTAATTCATGATATTATTCATAAAAGGTCAGGCAATATACGTACTTGAAGACTTAAGAACACGTACGGAACGAGCAGGGACTTGAACAATGGTGCAACGATCCCTTGGAGAGACTTTACAAGAAACGAAAATCATAAATTAGAACTTAACTTAGGTGGTAGCATGGGAGAATAACTTAGTGGATTTTCTAAGAATAACAATAATGAACTCGATTTCTAAGGCGTACTCGTAAGATCATAACCTATTCCTCCAATATCGGATCATGTCGTAAGAGGACTTTTTGGAAACCTTAGAACATTTACTCCAACTTTGTATGGTTGACCATGAAGGCTAAAAACGTGGCTAAGGAGGGTAAAAACTAACATCTTTACAAGCTGCACAGAATAATAATCATTTAAACTTCAATTATTCGAAAAATCGTAACTCGAGCTCTACTTATCAGTTCGGAACGGGTAAGCTGTCTATGGAAAGCTCGTAATACATAATTCAACTTTCATATTAACCCCAAGTTGATTTGAGCATGGGAAATGGTCGAATTTCAGCCCAGAATAGAAGCAACCACAAACATTTCCTAGAAAACGCAGACTTTTGCCTCTCACATAGAAGCCCATAACTCTCTCTCCCGGTAACCTATAAACGTATACCATACCTTTTTGGAAAGCCCAGAGTGTCCCCTACAACTTTCATTTAAACCACCAATTGATTTGGACATGGAAAAGGGTCGGAATTTAGCCAACAACATCATATCATGAAACTGATTTTCTTGGTAACTCAGATTATTGCCCAATATTCAAAGACTCATAACTTTCATTATCGACACGATAGTTACAAACTTTACCATTCTAGAAAGCTTAAAGAATGATCTAAACCTTTCATGTTGAACATTTGAATCAAAAGGGTCTCTAAATGGACGAACAACATGCATTTAGGTATTGACCTTAGAACACGTATATAATTGCAACACTTTACGGTTTCGGTCATAACTCAAGTTATACACATCGAAATCCCGAGATTCAAAAACCGGGTGTTAGCTAATACTTTACTCTACCTATTCATGCCGTATAATAGCCCAAAATTACATTCCTCATTTTCTGAAAAATCCATTTACCAACCAGATTGCAAAACACTCAATAAAAACAACTTGCATGCTTGATTAATCTCATGATCTAACTCAAGCACTTCTAAATCCTATCCTTCCATCACCAATAACAACTTCCAAAGCTAATAACATGAAGAAAACCTTCATCCCTGGTCACATCTTACACATGCAAAGCCCAATTCAATACACATCATGCTCCTAGACATTATACTTGACGTTTTCAACATTAAAAGTCACAAAGATAGTCTTTTTGCTAAAATAAATCTCATTTAAACACATGCACTTGTATTTTATCCATAAACTCACTCTTTCATAAAGGATTAAACATCCTAAACCACATGCATGCCACAATCCATCACCATCCATACTCATTTAATCATAAAAACACAAGGTTATCACAAACTTACCCAAACTCCACTTGATTTTCTTAGCTCCTATAAATCTCCACTTGAAGACCTCAAGATTCTTGATTTATTTCTGGAAAAACATGATAAATAACAAAAGAAAAAACTTAGAATATCACTTGATTCATCCTTTAAAAGAAGGGAGAGAGATGGAAGGATTACCACTTGAGAATGGGAGGAAGAAGAAGAGATGAGATGATGGTGGTATGGTGGTCTGCGGCGCCGAGGGTTGCAGCAGCCCAGTGGCAGGAGGCGGCTGTAGAGGGGTTATGGCTGGTGGTGTTGGATGAGAGCAAGAGTGAAAAATGAAGGGGTTGTATTTTAATGACTAGATAATACTCCCTCTTATCTATTATATAAACTCCTCCATATAACATTAAGGCCCAAAAGAGCATAACCTCCCTCCTCCTTCTTGGGTCAGCCGACCATAAGGCCCAGACAACACATTTTATCAATTTTAATTCTCCCCTCTTATATTTATATCTCCTTAATTCCAAAATTACCGAAATTTCTTAAACCATAAAAATATTATCGGAAACCCAAATAAATATATCCAACACCTCCATAAAATTCCTCATATTTATAACCTTAAAATAATTCGGATAAAGAAGGACCCGGTACATCGGCCTTGGTAAAAGAATTCAGGTACAATTAGAATCACCGTAAAAATTATCGGTATTGATTTTTTTCAAGAAAAGAAAGTCCTGTAAAACATACACTTGGTTAGGAAAAAAAAAGGAACACGCGTTTGTAATTATTCTTGATTTATTATTAACCTTGATCAATTAAACTAATTAATATGTATTAAGGGAGGGATTTTCTTTTGGGTTATTACAGGGGCACTCTGTTGACATGTAATATGTTGTAGGAGCACGTAAATCGGCGGTATTAGGCTTTTTCTTTTTAACCACAAAAATAACGCATGGGATGTCGGACCGACTATACTCAATCGGTGCATTTATACCGAGAGAGCATTAGTCACTACATCCACTCATCCATCACTCTACGAGGTCTCCACTCGATCCTCCAAGAACAACACCCCACACATTCAAGTTGCCTTTACAACAAGAATGCACTGGGGCGAGTACATGAGCCGTTAAGCCTTATCCAACCAATAAACTCTATTGTACATAGAGCCTTGGTTTAGGATACCCTTTGTTCATATATGTACTATGTGCTATGTGTTTAAATTCGCTGTAAAGAGTCGACCCAAGTTTAGAAGTGTTGTTCTAATCCATATAGTAGTCACTGGGCTTAGAAAAGTCATGTTTACCAACTAAGTTAATTAACCTCAAAAATTATGGTTAACCTAGTGGTTGGGCCAATTTAGTTATAAAGCTTAATTATCTTGGTTTGTAAAAGTAGATTCAACTCGCCTTTGATGATTCTATAAGGCCCTTTACGATATCTCCTTAACAAAGGTCCAATAAACCTGATTAAAAGTCAAAACAAAGTTAGTGATTAAAGGTTTAGACTGCGTAATAATTACCAAGCTCGAGTAAGTTAATTTATCGAATTAATTATTGAATCCATCATATTTATGGGCGACCTGTGGTTAGGCCCAACCATATCGAATTTGACAATTAAGTCCATAAACTAATTATAACTCGCCCGTTGGTTTTATCCTGTCCTTTATGATATCCACTTTCCTAAACAAGTAAAATAAAAAAGAAACTATAGAAAGGTGTCAGGCGGTCAATCTTGTTGATCATTGTTCTAGTCTGCATAATAATCAACACATCTTGAGTTGGCCCAAGTAGGGTGTCCAAGTTACGGATTCTCCTTAAAATGGTCGGCCTGTGGATGGGGCCCATCCGAATTGAGAAACACATACTTGTACTCCCGTACTTGGTCTGGACTCGATGTGCTTGGTTTTATTCGGCCCTTTATGATGATCAATAGTCTTTTAGGATCATGTAGAGTTAAGGTCATGCAAACCCGTGTTCCGGGTGAGTCACCTTGTTGAAACAGCATATAGGTCGTGCATATTAGGAAGTCCCATGTATGTCCGCTAGGTCGTGCATTCATCGGGTTGGGTTTTGGTTAATGAAAGGTCAATCTCTGAACTGTGTGGTTTTGCTGTAGTCATTATAGGAGACCCAAGTCTAGCCTGGATCCCCGGCCCGTTAGGTCGCTTGATCCGTAACTCAGTCTTCGTCCCGTCACCACCCAGGTCCAAAATCTCCCGCTGTCTGCAATTCGACATGTCTTCCGAAGAGAACCATGGGGACAACCAAGTTCAGGAGGCTTTAGCCAAGCTTCTTGGGGAGAAGTTCAGGCAAGTAGAAGGTTCAATCACTTTTGCTGCCTTACAGCAAGAGAAGAAAGTCGATGATCACATCGCTCGACAGCGAGAACTCATTGAAAGGAAAAACACTCGCATAGAGCAACAACAAGAAACCTTGAATGGTGTTCTAGAAGCTGTGCAACTCATCAACGTGCGAATGGGAATGGCGGACAATGATGAAAATTCCATGGAGATTTTCTCTAACCCTGCGGTGGACAAAGGTAAAGGAAAGGTAGGAGAAAGTTCCTATGTAGGAGAAGTCATCAAGGTACCTGATGACGTGACACCAAGGCCACCATCCCCGGTGACCATCCCTCAAACTATTCCAATCAAAGCTGAATTACGTGACGATCTTGTTATTCAAGACATAAAAGCTTAGCTGAATATGTTCAAGGATGCCGTGAGTCATATGCCGACCTTCACTAACCAGTTCGTCGAGTTTGAACCGCCTGCTGAGATTAATGCTAATATAGTTGGAAAGATGGACATTCCCTTGAAGAAGTTTTATCCGTCTGAGAATCCAACCCATCATGTATGGGACTTCAACCGAGTGATGCCACTTCGGGGTGTTACAACTGAACATTAAAAACAAGTCTTTCCATCATCGGTGAAGATGAGGCGTTGAACTGGTATTACACTCTTCCTCTGGAGCTGCGAGGAGATTGGACCGCTCTACGTAGGGCGTTCATCGAGCATTACAGTAAGATTGAAAAGGATAAGGTGACCTGCCAGACATCATGGCTATTCAACAAGGAGAAAATGAGTCATTTACGGCCTACTATGAAAGGTGGCATGCTAAGTTATCACATGTGACAAGCATCATCCCCACAGAAATGCAGTTGGACA
This sequence comes from Portulaca oleracea, assembly GCA_029582165.1. Classification (NCBI taxonomy): domain Eukaryota; kingdom Viridiplantae; phylum Streptophyta; class Magnoliopsida; order Caryophyllales; family Portulacaceae; genus Portulaca; species Portulaca oleracea. Next base: position 27,923,362 of record CM055889.1, on the reverse strand, counting down.
CATTTATCCGTGGTTTGAAGCCGAGTCTGGCGCAATAATTAGATTTTCATGTGGTTGAGAGTTTTGAGTACTTGAAGAAACTGTGTCCTAAGTTAGAGGCACATAAGGAGAGGACGACTGCGTCCTAAAATTGGAAGGGCAACAACGTGGGGAGAAGGACCATCAGTGCTCCTAAAGTGGCTGAAACGAGCCTCGTCCAGAATGTGAATCGTGGTCCGCCTCCGAAGACGACCTACTTCCAATATGATTCATATACCCCACTCGACATGTCTTATGCTGAAGCCTTGGATCGATTGCTTAAATCAAACAAGATCCAATTGCCAACACCTAGGCCTGAACTTGACACTAAGGGACCAGGGTGGAACAACAATGCTTACTGCAAGTACCATCGGACCAGAGGCCATGACATCGAGCGGTGTTGGACGCTCAAGAATCAAATTGAAAAGATGATTCGTTCTGGGGCACTACCAATGCCTGAAGCTGCAAATAAACCCAATAACAAATGTAATCCTCTCCCAAATCATGCTATCTTTGTAGGGGAGGGCACTTTTGATCCATCTGAATGTATTACCGACGAGGGAGCACCCGTACTCCTTCCTGAAGATTTGACAACCTTTATTGTCAATGGAAACCCATCAACGCTTGGAAGATCTGAGTGACAACTTGCAAGATATGGTTATACATTCGGCTATCCGCCATGAGAAAAAGGTCCGAGAAAACTTCCAACTTCAAGATCGACAGATAGAACAACACCGGGAGGCCTTAGACCATCTGCTGGGAGAGCTTTGACGCCTTAAGGATGATGCCGACTCGCAAGCCCCATCGCTAAAGAAGAGAAAGAAGTGGACCCAGTGGTTGTTGTGCTGTCCAACCCTGAATTTGATCCAAGAGCAATGATTTCTACTGGTGCAGCTGCCGCGAAGTGACCTGGGTCGATTCTATAACCAATAAATGTACTCTAATGTTAAGAGAACCTTGTAAGGTTCGGTCTGAGTCAAGCACTAGTGAGTCTGTAGTCGGGTCTTAGTCAGCTGGGATTAGCCCCAAGTTTGATAAGTTTGTACCCGTTTCTACATTCAATGAAGTGAACGTTTTTTAGTATCTCTGTCTTCTTCCCTTCTCCATAATTGTTGTGCTACTAACTATGAATTTGATGGTGAACCTTTAAAAGACTTTAATGAATTAACACAATGAACAACCACGAGAATCACATGACACTTGTTGAAAAACCATCGCCATCAATGTGGGGACGCCCGAAACTCCCCGGGAATTGAAAATTGGCAAATCATTAACCCTGGAGGAGCAATAGAAGTTTACCTCGCTTCTAAGGGAGTTCATCGATGTCTTCGCTTGGTTTTACGAAGACATGCATGGGATGACAGAGAAATCGTTGAACACGCAATTTTGCTCTATCCGGATGTAGAGCCGGTACAATAGCAGCCTCGCAGAATGAAGAATGAGTGGTCAAATAAAATTCATAGAGAGATTAAGAAGCATTTAGAAGCTAAGTTTATCAGGGCGGTAGAATTCCCAGAGTGGGTGGCTAACATTGTCCTCGTACTAAAGAAGGATGGAAGGTGCGGATGTGCGTTCATTTTCGAGATCTAAACAAAGCTAGCCCAAAGGATTGCTTTCCTTTGTCGCATATTGATGTCTTGGTTGATCACACCTGTGGACATGAGGTGGTATCATTTATGGATGGGTATGCTGGTTACAACCAAATTAAAATGACAGAAGAAGATATGGAGAAAACATCTTTCATAACTCCACGGGGGACCTTCTATTACACTGTTATGCCCTTTGGATTGAAGACTGCTGGTGCTACTTATCAACGCACCGCTACCACCCTACTCTATGACATGATCCACATTGAAGTGGAAGTGTACGTGGATGACATGATCGTCAAGTCAAGAAAGCGTGAAGACCACATTCCAAACTTACGCAAGTTCTTCCTTAGGCTCCGCAAGTACGATATGAAGTTGAATCCACACCAATGTGCATTTGAAGTGACTTCGGGAAAATTGCTGGGCTATATCGCCAGTCAACCAGGAATAGAGGTTGATCCATCCAAGATCAAGGCTATTAAAGACATACCTCCGCCTCGAACAGAAAAGGAGATTCGTGGTTTCCTAGGGTGGGTACAGTATCTGAGCAGGTTCATTTTCAAGCTCACAATGACTTGTGAACCACTATTCAAGAAGTTCAAGAAGGGAGCAACGGTCGAATGGGATGGCCAGTGTCGGGCAGCATTTGATAAAGTTAAGGCTGACTTAACCAATCCACCGGTATTAGTCCCACCTATACCAAGAAAGCCATTATTGCTTTACCTTACTATCAGTTCAAACGCTAAGGGTGCTATGTTAGCACAGGAAAACGATGGTTCAGAACGAGCCATCTACTTTATCAACAAGAAATTTCTTGCGTATGAGTCCCGCTATTCTGAAATCGAGAAGATAGCCTTAGCGTGGGTATGGTCTACACTGAATCTGCGCCACTATATGGTCTCACACACCGTGTATGTGATTGCGGCCTGTAATCCAGTCAAGCACATCATGGAATAACCTACTATCAACGTCAGGATTGGTCGATGGGTGGTCATGCTATCTGAATTCGACCTGCATTTCTGACCTCAGAAATCTATAAAGGGTCGTGCAGTCTCTAATTTTCTAGCTGAGTTTCCTACAGGAAGTCCTAACACTGGGGGCTCAGAATTCAGTGATGAACAATTATTTTAAGTTGAAGAGGAAACCTGAAAGCTATACTTTGATGGTGCTGCTAATCAGATGGGATGCGGAGCTCTGCTAGTTTCTCCTGAGGATATACATTTTCCTTTAGTAGTGAAGCTTGACTTTGATGCTACCAATAACGCCACTGAATATGAAGCCTGCATTTTAGCCATGCATGTAACACTGGAGATGGTAATTGAGAGGCTACGAGTGTTCGGAGATTCTAGTCTGATTGTCAACCAAGCTACCAATGTATGGAAAGTGAAGAGCAAATCTTTGGCACTATACCAGCAGCATTTGTCTAAGTTGGCTGAAAAATTCAACCATATTAAGTTCAAGTATCTACCGCAAGGTTATAATGAGCTGGCTGATGTGCTAGCAAAGCTTTCATCCATGGTGGCTATACCGGAAAAAGATCAAGCTTTAGTAGTGGCGGTGGAAAGGAAAACATGTCCTACTCATCGACAGTTAATGATGAGTTCAGTCGGCACTGACGCATGGTTCTGTGATATTTATGCATTTCTGAAAGATGGTTCATACCCTCTGAATGCTGAGCGTCGAGCCAGGAGGGCTATCCGACTGGTAGCCTCTCAGTATTACATTATTCAAAACCATATGTACAAGAAAACTGCTACAGGGATAAACCTCTTGTGTGTTGATGAGGATGAAGCTAAGGAATTGATGAAATCCACTCACGGAGGGGAATGTGGACCGCACATGAACGACAGATTGTTGGTAAAGAAGATCCAAAGAGTAGGGTATTTCTTGTCGACCATGGAGTCTGAATGTCTCCAATTTGTGAGAAAGTGTTCAAAATGTCAAGAGTATGTTGATCTCAAGCATCAACCATCCTCCTATTTAACTACTCTGCCCTCGCCTTGGCCATTCTCTGTATGGGGAATCGACATTGTGGGGAAGATTTCACCCCAAGGCATAGAAGGACATGAATATGTATTGGTAGCTGTGGAGTATTTCACTAAGTGGGTAGAAGCTGCCTCATATTCAAAAATCATTTCGAAGCATGAGGCCAAGTTCATGTTGAGGAACATCATTTGTAGATACAGGGGGCGCCATGAGGTGATCAGTGACAACGAAAGCCATTTTATGGGTGAATTTGCAGCTCTTTTGGCCAAGTATAAAATCCGACATCACCACGCTTCTCCCTATCAACCACAAACCAATGGAGTGGTGGAGGATGTAAACAAAACTCTAGTGAAAATTATCAACAAAATGGCTGTCACTTAAAGGGATTGGCCCGACAAGCTTCCCTTCGCACTATGGGGATATCGAACGTTGATTCGAACTGCAACTGGAGCCAAACCATACTCTTTGGTGTACGGGATGGAAGCAGTCTTGCCGGTAGAACTTGTCGTTCCTTCCTTAAGGATCATTGCTGAAAGTCAAATTCGTGAGGCTGAATGGGCCCAAGCTAGATATGAGGAGTTGGTCTTGGTGGATGAGAAACGACTATGCGCTTTACATAACATCCAACTTTATCAGAGTCGGATTTCCCGAGCATTCAACAGGAAAGTCAAAGATCCGGATCTAGCAAAAGGAGATCTAGTGCTGCAAGAGATGAGCGCAGTACACCAGGATCCTCGAGGCAAGTTTGCCCCGAACTGGAAGGGTCCCTATGTTATTATTTCTATCACTCCAGGAGAAGCCGCCCGATTAGCCACGCCCGAGGGAGAGGAGCTTATCCAACTTGTGAACTTGGATTAGTTAAAAAGATGTTATGTTTAAGCCTCTAAGGGTCGATATCCTTAGCTACTTAGACATGCACTATCTTATAAAAGCAAGCAACCGAACTGCCAATAGGCCACTTGCTTATGAGAGAAAAAAAAAGAGAAAGAAAAAGAGAAAAAAAACTATAGAGTGGCTGACTTGAAAACCTTTCTAAGGTAGGTGAGGCAGAAGGAGAGTAAAAAAGAAAAAAAAAAGAAAAAGAAAAAAGAGAGACTAACTTGAAAATCCATAGGGACAAGTTAGGTAAAAGGAGAGAATAAAATGTTGCAGTTGAAGACACGCCTTCGAAGGGCGAGAAGAAGATCATAGCTTCTGTTGATTCTTGTAAAACATAATGTAATATTCTACTTCTTATAGCAATAAAATAAGTACATCTTTTTTAATACATTTTTGTTTTATTAATTTTCTAAAGGAAAAACATCAAATAATAAAATACATAGCATACGCATTTCTTCCATTCCATTTCTTTCTCTCCATCCTACTTATTTAGTACTAAGTATAGTCTTAGTTGAGTCGGAGTCGATTTAGGCCCATTAGTGCTCATTCATCTGGACTTGCATGTTTTTCCTTCCTTGGGTGCGTCTCTTCTTTGGAACCCGACCCAGGATCGTTAGCCACAATGACACTCTTTAATTTTGGGGTGTCTCGTAGAGGTGAGCATGACGATTTCTCATGCCAATGGCCAGCACCGATAGTAGTAGCAAGCTAGCTTCGATAACCATCCATTGAAGCAGTAGAGATAAGGTTCGGGGCAGGTACCTTAGTTCCCGCTCGTTTCTTCCAGTATTTATTGCATGACTCGATCGGGGAAGTAATATGTAAGCTCTGTCAGGCTAAGTAGCGTAATGTGGGTAGCCTTACGAGAATGGTTCAAGAAACATGGTACCTTCCACCATTGAACCCACCAGCGGATTTCCTTGTGATTCTTGAGAAAAATGACCCACTCATCGAAGTTCCGGCGAGTGTCAAATTTCCTTTTGCATTGGCAAAAATTTGCTAGTTTCGAAGAGGTGATGGGAGAGAAAATCATGTCCAAATGCTCCATAAGCCACATCTACAAGCGAAAGGAAGGAAGTGAGAATTTTGGTTGAACAAAAGATTTTATAACCGAAAGAAAATAAAGGAAAAATCGACAAGTGATTCCACATGGATCACTCAGATGATCCATGCAAAATCAGGAAAAAATAATAAAAAAAGAAAAAAAAGAATAGACAAAAAAAGGGAAATGTCGGTACTCACTGGAAAAGCAAGGGGCTTCCGCGGAAGGTTTGTTTAGTAGTCCAGGAATGAAGGCCAAGAAGGGTCTCCACAATCATCATAGGAGCAGGGTTGTAACCTCGGGACATCTCATTACCATGTGGATAAGAGAAAGAGGTGCACAACCCGAACCCCCGTGATAAAACAAATATTAAGCCAAAATGCAGAAAACCAAACCTCGCACTCGTAAAGCCGGATTGAGTCTGAGCGCCTCTGGTGATTGAAAGAACTCCACTAAAGCTTGCAAATTGACCATATTATCCACCAAAATGTGTTCTAGTGCCCAGTGGTTGAAATTCATTAGTTTCTCGAACTTTTCACGATAACTGTGAGCGAGAGGAGGAGTCGTAGGTTGAGCATAGAGATCAAAGTTGAGCAACAAGCCTACTCTTCAGGAAGAGGGCACAAATCGTTCCAAGATAAGTGAAAGACGTGGAATTCAGAGTCCCAAAAAGTTAGGGCCGCCTTGAGAAACACCCAATCGATCTTCACTTGTTTTAGGCTTAGAATCAAGGACAAGTTGTAGTATGTAAGGAGCCGTTTTTCGGGTTTGGTGAGTGTGTTCATCCATGAGTTGAGTTTTCTTTCGAAAACCATGATTGAAGTAAGAAAGAAGGATTGAGAGAGGACAAGAATGTAAAGTCTCAATAGCAAAGCATGCTTATATAGCCTCGGTTCTGCTCAGTACACGGCTGCTCAATCAGATTGAAGGGGATGTACACAATCTCTGGCAACGCGCATTCGGATGAACCACGGTAGTTGTCATCGTATGAAGGCCGGTCGACCATCAGGCAAGGGCGATGAACTTATTTTGTGAGTTCACACCCCTACGTACATACACCCATGCAGGAAACGTGATTTGCTACGTGTTTTGTGTAATTTTGTTCTTTTTTCTTCCCTTATGTAAAAATGTAATTTTATTTTCCCTCTAGTTTAGAAATTGTATTAAGTGTAATTTCTTTTATATATTATTATGTTTATTTCTTTAATGTAAACAATCAGAGGTTGACCTATAATAAATAAAAATTGGGAGCCTAAATGTCGCATCGTTAGACAGTCAAAATCACGTAACAGTGTCTGCTTGATTGCATTATCATTAACTGCGTGTTTCTTTATTGCATGGCATTTCTTTTACATCGCATAAAAAAAACAACAAGAAAAGGGGAAGCCTTGCCACAATGCCTAGTAGTTTCCGCCGGAGCTACTGCCGCTACCAAACAAGCTCCTAAAGTTTGCATCAGCAAAAGAGCCCGATTGTGATTCGTCCTAAGTACCAGAAAGACCAGGTAAAAATTGGCTGGAAGGCATGCTACGAAGACCAGAGTCCGGATAGTCCTAGCTGAAGCAAGGGGGCTGACCGTAAGGAACAATAGACTGAGCATGGTACTGAGGTGCCCATGGACTAGGCACTCTATCCATTGAACCTTGGAATCTGCTAGATTCCGAACAATCCTCCACCATCAACTCTGGGATGTTGGGAGACCTTCGTCTCGAGGAACTGGCATAGGGATCGCAAGGCACACTCATCAGATCTTTATCCCTACGCCTAGATGGTCCTACCCCTGGATCTCCACGAAAACCTCTGCTACCTGTTTCTCCTGCTGAAGAATGGCAAGGAGGACGTCTTGATGAGCTCCCAGAACGTGGCAAGCTCACATGGGAATGAGCTTCATTTTCTTCATCAGCGGCAGCCGGCATAGGACCTCGATATTGGCTATTCTCAAAGTTTTAATCAATGAACCCCCGGGTCGTGATGTCCTCCTTTAATAGAACACGGATATAGACATACACTTGCGCTGTGCAAGAATGATGTCAATAAGAGTCAATGCTGCATGATCAAGGTTGGTCAAGTATATGACTTACTGGGTTTGCATTGAAGAACTGCAGAACTTCATGAACATTATGCACGAGCGGGATAAATCCAAACATTATATCTTCGCCCTCCGCCTGTTCGGGTTCCTCTGCATGGTTGTCCAAAAGAGGATCATAATATCCTCCCAACTACAGAAAGACGATATTGTTAAAATGCTAGAAGTTCGCAGTATTAACGCAAGAACAAAAGAAACTGTACCTGAGTGACGACAAGGCGTCCCCTGTGCTGAAGAGCCGTCTCCTCCAAGTTGTCCGTAGGCTCAATAAAATTGACCGCTGGCTCACCGATCAGCAGTCAGGTCATCTCGCCCTCTTCCAAAGCTTGCCTATCAAAGATAAGCTCAGGAGGATCCACGGGTACCTTGGAAGGCCATTCTCCCATGTGGTAAAAAAAGAAGCGCTCCCCCAGGTAGAAAGTAAGGCTAGAAGGACCCTCTAATAGTAAGCAGCACTCACTCACTTCCCTTGCGAGGCGAATGTCGAAATGAAGACCATCCGAGCTATATCTATTCCGTGGAAACCGCATAATGTCTTCCTGCAAAAAGCGTTGTCATGAACAACCCAAAAGAAGAAGTAAGGGAAAAAAATGAGACATACCAGTCTGAGACTGTTAATAATCCTCCTAAGGTCATTCAAGTCCTTGAAATGAAATTTTGGCCGATGATAGCCTGATGCTTCTGGCCATCGCTGAGCAGCCGGAATGCGCAGATCACCATTGTTGGTTCCACTAACTGCAGGAAGAAAATAGGCTAAAACCCACACTTGCACACCAGGAAAGGTTCTTAGTGAAGAAGAAATTTGCACGTCACAAATTTCTAAAAGAAAAAAACTTGGAGCATACCTCCAAGAATTGCCAAAGACTGCTCCCCAAGTTGAGTTTCTTAGCTTCTGTTGCCCTCGTACGCCCCACTGTGTCACAACCGGTAGGTGGGCAGGCAACCCGCATTCCCCTCACCAAATGGGCGTAAGGAGCAGCTGCCCAGTTGAAGAATCTCACCTCGCTGAAATTCAGGAGGTGATGTGCCCAGGAGAGAGTGATCGTGTCCACTATTCGCAAAGATTATTGCATTGATAAAGTGCACCAACACAATAAACTGACGTTGAGGAAGAGGAAGGCTCCCAAATCCTTCGCTTTTTATGATTTCCACAAGATGCGTGTACCGCAGGGCGCCGACTCATTCGGCCAACGCAGTAACAAGCTGCAAAAGCGCATGAACGCGAGGGTCGACATCCCGTCGAAACTCCAACAACGGGCCACTCCGGCTAAGACATGTGATCATCACGAAGTCAAAGGGAGTGAGCATCATCTCTCCAACGGGAAGGTGGAACGAGTTAGTAGTATCCCAGAAACGCTCCACCATAGCCCGACCATAGGTTGTCTTGCTGCGAATCTTCCATGCCCTCAAATAATCTAGAAAAGGGCTGAAACCCGCATCCCTCAGGGTACTCGAATAAAATGCATCCGATATAGCATGGAAGGACAAGGCTATTACGCCTTATAGCAAAAGGGCCTAAGGTGTAAAGTACTTCAAGCAATATTCAGAGTAACTAAGGTTGCTTTAAAATTTAACTTAAAGTACTACAACAAAATAGCATGCAAAATGTCTGTAACAAAATGAAGCATGCTATGTGAGTTAGAAGGTGCATACGGAGTCATGGGAACGAAGAAACCATTCGTGCTCCTCTTGACGAAAGACCAACAGAGCTGGAGTAAAATCCCTATGGGGATATTCTCGCTGCAACGTCCCTGCATAAGGACGCTCTTGAACTGCCGGTTGAGTAGTACGTCTGCGTCCCCTCCGAAAGATATTCATTCTCTTGCATCAAAATTAAAAAGCTCAAAAAGATTTTTTTTTAGAGAGAGAATAAGAAGTTGAAGATGAGGAGCTCGAATTGGAATGCAATGCAAATAGCAGATTCAAGCTCCCTTATATAAGCAAAATGAGTGAGCTCCCACTACCACGTGCCAGCTCATCAGTAGTCCTAACCCAAGGTCGATCGGCCTACAAGACCACTTACAATAGTTGCGTTGAATGGTCTCCTGCATGGCCTACAAAAGCTGAGTAGTAGAGCCAAAAGATTCCTTCTTTAGTTGATTGTCGGTCAGCCTTGAAAAAAGAAGCTTTTGTCTTCTTTCTCCTTGTCCATTCCCAACGACATGTAACTTTCCAAGGCCATGCATGACTAAAATGTGCCCAATGACGAGGGAGTGTTCTTCTCAAGATCAAAGCATCCAAATGAAAAGCAGTTCCAAAATGGCTATGTCACCGCAATCCGAGGTAAGTCTTCTGGACCAAAAATTAAAATTCATCAGAACTGACAAAAAAAAAACTATTGTGCGTTTTTTAGGAAAATAAGGGCCATCGACATCGTGATCGATGACGTCCCTTGGCATTGAGTTGCCATAATCATTATCATTAACGACTTCCAGCCTCGCGTCAGGTTAGGCATCTAGCCTCGCATCCAGTTTGTCATCATCATCAACATTAGAGCCGTCGGCAGAGTTTAGGTGAGGTCTCGACAACCAGGGCCATCGACAAAGTTTTGATGCAATCCCAATCCCCGAGTCGTCAGCGGTACGCCCGATGAAGTCTCGACCCCCAGGCCATCGACATCGCGATCGATGAAGTCCCTCAGCATTGAACATGCCAACAATCATCAACATCGACACCAGGAAAGACTGGAAACTACACCGGGAAAGATTGGAACTGACACTAGGAAAGACTTGAAACGACACTGGGGAAGACCAGAAAATCAACATCAGCATCCAAGAGCCATCAGCATCGTGTCCGACGAAGTCTCTCCAACAAGTAAGGCGTCATTCTCGCATGAGATCACCTATCGGCGCAAGTTTGCCAACCACGACACAGGACTCAGCTTCCAAGTGTCAGCTCACACCTTCAAGTAGGACGCCTACAACACCCGAGATAATACCGAGTAGAGCATCATTCTTGCTCGAGATCATCCCGACAAAGGCGCATGTCACCCACAACTGCGATGCAGGACAGTGCTTCCAAGCATTACCCCAGGCTTTGCGATCCACAAAGTCATATCCTCAGGCTTTGCATTCCAAAGTCATATCTCGACCGGTGTCCATTAAATCAAGACTACTTTGATTTTCATCTTATCTTCAGACTCGATCAAAATAGGGGCTCTCTGTAGACGAGATTTTGACGCATAAATAAAGGTAAAAGAAATAAAAGAAGCTCGATAAATACATACATTAACATGTGTTTTGCCCACCTAAAATCACATGCATGATCACATGTGATTCTTCCTAGCTACATGTACATGTTTTATATATAAAAATGAAGCTGCGCAAACCCTAAGAGCAATTGTCGGAGGTCGCGAGATCAAACCTTCACAAAAGCACTCAAAGCCATTCTCAAAAGCTAATAATATATATATGCTCACTCCGTCTAGTGTGAACCACCAATTCCCTAGGTTGGTTGACTTCACATCCCACTATCCATACATGCATGGACGAGAAGGATTCATTCCCCCTAGCCTGGTGGCTGGTCGGCCTTGGTGGCCTCGCCCACACGTGGTCAATTGACCACGTGCCACCGTCCATGCAAGGTTAGCCCCCCTGCTGCCTAGTGAAATGGATTGCTCCGGAGTGTTATGCATGCATGAATCTCCAAGCTCCTCCTAGCCTATAAATACCATCCCTCTCTTAGTCAAACTCACCCATCAAAATCATCCTCTTTCCCTCATACACAATCTTCACTCACGAACTCACTCACCATCTATCCCTCTCTACTCATTCTCTTACTCACTCTCTCTAATCTCTCTTATAATCTCTCTATCTCCTATTATATTCTTCATCCCATATTCATCTCATATCCTATCCATACTCTACCCTATCCTATTTTCCATTCATAATCTTCATCTTTTACCCTTACAAAAACCCTAAACACACATCCTATCTCATTCATTCCAAACTCCACAAAAAAACCCTAGCCTAAACACATTCAAAACCACAAAAAGAAGCCTTCTTATTAAAAAAAATTACTTAGCGGTACCCTAACTTTTGGTGAAATGTTTTTCTGGTACCCCAACTTTGAAAAACTAATTTTGGGGTACCCTAACTTTTAGAATTAGAAATAATTAGGTGAATTTTCGGCCAATTATTTGAATTTAACGGTGAGTTTTAGGCGGAAAATTGTTTAAGTTTTGTGGATGAAAATGTCCTTTGTTTTCGTGGACGAAAATGATTTGAATCAATCGGAGTTTCGCCGGAAATTCACCTAGTAATTTCTAATCCTAAAAGTTAGGGTACCCCAAAATTAGTTTTGAAAAGTTAGGGTACCAAAAAATTATTTCTTCAAAAGTTAGGGTACCTTTAAGTAATTTTTTGTTTTTATTACCCTCTTTCCACCCTCGTTCTTATCGTCTTTTACCATCTTTTCTATCACTATCTTAGCACTTGGAGAGGAGGTTTCTAAAAGCATCAAGGAGGCATCTAAAGGCTAGGCAAGGCTTTCTCCAACAAGGTCAAAATGCAAGCTTTAAGTGCTCTTTCTTCCTTGTAAATAAGTGTATATTTGTATTCTTTATCTTGTATCTTTTATTCTTGTTGCATGATTCAATGAAATAATTCTATAAAGTATTCCTTCATTTCCCTTCCAAACTTTATCAAAAGCGCAATTTTAAACGTTTAGTAGGGTCTTTCCTTTTGTGAGAGGTGAACTCCTAAAGTTTACTTTTCGAGTTCGTAGCCTTACCCCCGAATCCATTCTTGGGTTTCGCAGGCGGAGTCTTCTTTTTCTTTTCTGTTTTCTTGGCTTTTCTCTTTAAAAAGTCGGGTGGCGACTCCCATTTCGAACCAAAACACATCGAGGATTGCATAAGCTATGGTTAACATGGTTTTAGAATGCATCGATTCAACTTTAAGGCGTTTTTCTTATATTTCTACATAATATTTTCTTAAAGCACTCTCTTCCGAGCCTAACATTTAAATCAGCAAATTGGGTTAAATTTAGAAGAGTTTGGAACAAGTGAATGTTCACTCTTAAAGGTTTAATTCGATGACTTATAAAATACATAAGTAAAGGGAAAGTGATTTTACAAAATATTATTCATGAAATGTATGTTTGATTTCCTTAAGAGTTTTTCAAAGGTTAAACCCCAAGACAAACCTCCAAATCACACCCCAATCCAACGTGTACGTTCGGAAGCCCGAACAGCGAGGAAAAATGTCCACAGTATGACCCATTCAAAGAGTTCATATCACCACGACCAACATTCAAACAATATTCATCGAAGGACAACACAATGAAGAGCTTATAAACATCAGTTGAACTACAATCAAGGTATCATCAAACCCTAAATTGCCAGTAAAAACCAAACCAACACCAAGATTCCTAGCATGCCACTCAAAATATAGAGAATTTTCAATCGTGGACATCACATGCTCATCATAAAACTTATCACGCCAACAAACAATATCAAACAACCATTGTCTCCCAAAGATCATGCATGACTCAACCAAAGACTCCACACTACAATGTCCATCTTTCAAGCATGATTCAATAAAGTTCATAGGAGAGTCTTCGGTTACCTTGTTCTTCCCATGGTGAAGAATTTGAGTGCCCATGGGTGGAAGTAAATGGGAGTCATCTCCATTGATGTTTAATTCCTCGATTGGTGGCAATGATAAAACCAAAGGAGCTTCTTTTTGGGTCTCTTCAACAAGGATGAGAGGAAGGGCAAGATCGATGTTCTCATCCTCCGCTTGGCATGGAACTTTACTAAGATCACCATGTTCACCAAAAAGCTAAAGAGATTCCCTTCATTGGTCACAAGGACTTTAACCCCGTTCGTTGAACTTTCTTTTTTCTCAACCTTCTCAAATTTTCCAAGCGTGGAAGTGAGTTTTTGCTCGTCAACTTCTACCATCATGTCACTTGTTTTCTCTTCCACACCAAAAGATTCCTCAATCCAAGCTCTAACAATAACCATTTTTGGACATTGCAAAGAATCGTTTCCCACACGCCTACATTTGATACACTTTTGGGCATGCTTCCGACGTTCTCTCGGGGTCAACCTTGGAGGTTCAATGCAATGTTGTTCACTTGGGCCGCAAGGTCCTAAAGAGTCCTCTCGATGGTGGAGAACCAATTGTCGAAGGTGGTGGTGAGTCGGTTCTCGAGAGCATAATGTTGAGGACTACCCCGGTGGCTTAATTCCTCTCAAGTGGAGCTAACTTCTTTCTCCATTTCAAGGGAAGGGTGAAGGACGATATGTGTTTGAGATAAATTTTATGGAGTTTGGGGGTTTTCTTGTAGTTGGCTAATGTTTGGCTAAGGATTCTTTGTGTTTTTCTCACATTGACATTTCATCGAACACCTTCCGGGCACTATTTTCCAACTTCACCTCAAAACTCCAATATATATCAAAATCAACAAACTCAATAGCAATAACAACTTCTCCAACACACTTGGAGGCACAGGGAATGGGGATCACCAATATTTCAACCAAATCCACAAAAGAGAACTCTACTTGCCAGAATAATGAACAAAACTTAAGCTAGAACAAACCTTGAGCTCTAATACCAAATAGAGCATTTCCGTCGCATGGAGTAGATGATGAACTATCAACAATCAACAAGAATCTTGGACACCCAAAGGAATGGGTATGAACTTGTGGCATAGTATACCACAACCCAAGGCCTAACACCCCACCATGATTATCACAAGGGAAAATCCACCAAATAATCACTAAAGGAATGACTTGAATCACCACCAAATTAATTGGATAAAGATAATAAGGTTTGAGAGAAAATTAGGGAAAACCCTAAATTGCATAAGCATAAACATCAATGTCAGAATAATCTTCCTAAAACAGTGCAGGGGGGTATTTATACTAATGGGGGAAAAAATCAAAACACAGCGTTTTAAGCCGAGAAATCACGCGCAGGAAACTATAGGTCATGGGCGCTAAAGTCTGGTCGCGGGCGCGACAAACCATCGGACACTGCAATCGTCGCCTGGGCAGTGGAAGGTCACGGGCGCAACCTGATCTGTCGCGGGCGCAACGGATGGGTGCTGACAGCGTTTTTTCCGGGTGTTGGCGGCGTTTCAAAGTGGCGTGAAAGACGGTAGTCTCTGGAATGGGCACTGGCAGCGGTTGTCCAGACGCTGGCAACGCTTGCCGAAGAAGCATAGCGAAGACTCTCCCAGAGCCTTGTCGCGGGCACTGGTACCAGGCATTACGCCGCCATCCCAAGTTGTAGCAAGCGTGACAGGATATTTAGCGGGCGCTACGTTTGGCCTGCCCAGCGGTGTAGCGGGCGCTACAGTGGTGTAGGGAGCATGACAAGGTGTTGTCCGGGGCTTCCTTGTTCTGGTCATTTCCCTCTTGTGTTTTCTTACTCTGGCCCACTCCCGAACCTCTATGCCATGTAGATTCTCAACCCGAAACGGTCCCGGGTCCCACTTGAGGTGGATTTCACACCCGATGCCGATAAACTCATGCCTCCAGGGTCCCCGATCCACCTTAAAGTGTACTCCACACCCGACCCTAAAGTCGTTTTCCTCGTGTTTCATGGAGGGGTTGCGGAAAGGCTTGGTGACCTTGAATTTTGAGGCCTAGGCCCCATCCCGACACAGTCCTTTAATAGTGAAGGAAGAATGCAAAGAACTTTTAAGAACTGAAATGCCCTTGAGATCATCTCCTGTGATGAGGAGGTCATCAACATAAACTAGAACATATATACTCCCTGATGTTCTGACTTTGAAGAATAGAGAATAGTCATTTTTAGACTGTATAAAGCCTTGTTTTGTCAAGAATTTAGTTAACTCTAAATTCCATTGTCTGTTAGCTTGCTTAAGACCATTTAAAGAACTGACTAATTTACATACCGTGGAGTTGCTTTAGTGTACCCTTGGGGATGCAACATATATACTTCTTCATCAATATAGTCATGTAAAAAGGCATTATTGATATCTAATTGATGAAGATCCCATGCTTTTACAGTGGCAAGAGAAATAAAAATCCTGTCAGTCCCAAGTTTTGTTACTGATGAGAAGGTGTGATTATAATCCTCGTCTTTGATCTGTAAAAAAAAACATCTAATAACATGCCTTTCTTTGTACTGTTCCACAGTACCATCTGGTTTGGACTTCTCTTTGTAAACCCAATTTGAAGTTAGGGCCTATTTTGTAGGAGGTAATTTATTTAGCTCCCAAGTTCCATTTGATTTAAATGTTGTGAGCTCTTTATCCATGGCCTCAACCATTCTTTAGGTAATTTTTCTTGAGAAAAGGAATTGGGCTCTGTTTAATGTGAGCCTAGGGGTTAGGAGTACGGCCGTATTGGTCCGAGTCGGGGTTCCAACCTAAGAATCTCGCGAGAGCACTCATTAACTAGGTGTGGAAATCAATGGTTTTGGTGATTAAACTATCCTAAGGTCCCAAAGGAAAGGCATAAAAGAAATGTAAGGGCTCAGGGGTAGCACGGGGCCTCTTAACGAAGGACTAAACATGGAAACTGTGGTTTTAGGGGAGATTCATGTTCGATAATCAAGTGTAAGGATTGTGTGCATACCAATTTAGCACCGGCTTCCTATGCACGAGGTAACATCGATCCCCCCCACTAGGGCGTCCCGTGCATGATATGCTTTGGTAGTATGAAAACTAATCCTAAGTAATCTATTCCAATTCCCTCTTGCCAGAGCAAGGAACTAGAATCAATTAAACCACCCTAGAGTTTCAAAAGCACTAGTTGAAAGGATCCATAGCCTTCCGGCCCCCGGTACGTATCCTTCACCCATCACATGGAAATCTGGGGTGGAACACTAATCATCTCACTAATCACTCTAATCCCGCTAATCCATGCCTAAACCCCCATTAGGGCCCTAATTACCCCTTAACCCTAATGGAATTAGTCACATATGGTCACAACTAACACTAATTAAGGGATCAAATAAGAACTTGGCATGAAACAAGCAAAGTAATGAAAACAATGAATAACCACACAAATGAAACTAATTAAGAACATAAGCAAGATCATCAAACAGAAGCAAATCAACTGAGAGCATAAAATAAAGGAGGAAGAAGAAAACTTACGGGGAATTGGTATAGATTCAAAGCTTTAAGAAGAAAGAACAAGAATTGTAAGATTCAATACAAAAACATAAACCCTCATCTAATTACAAAGAATTAAACCTAATTTAAGAATTAATCGAAGGGCTAATCCCTCTAACTATAACCTAAATGAAGGAATGAAAAGTTGCCCCCAAAAAGGGTAGAGTTTACAATATATATAGGTGGGGCAAAGGTGGCCAAAAGAGACGCATTTCAGCAGACTTAATTGGCGCAGACCAGGGGGCCACGACCGTGAGGGTAGTGGTCACAGCCGCGAGTTAGGTTCTGTTTGATTTTTCACTTTCTGATGCCCTCACGGGCTTGACCCACGGGGTCACTGCCGTGAGGTGGGTGGTCACGACCGTGATACCCCTGCTGTTCAAAAACCTAAACTTGTTTTGGCCATATCTTCCTCGTCTGACGTCTAATTGATCGATGGTTGACTTTTCAAAAAGTTCTCAGAGTCTACTTTCCACAAGCCTTAAAGTCGTAGCATATGTGTGGAAAATATGGTGACGAAAAGAGTACACATATGTCGACTTTCGCATACTTCTTCCCATCATATTTATAATTCTTTCATCTCAACTCAGAATGGACCTTGTGATATATCATTAGAAAGCTCTTTTAATGAGGAAGTAAGGAATGGATGTGAAGTATGTAGTTCATAGCAGTGATCTTCATCTATCCTTGAATTCATCCCGATTTTGCCTCCTTTTGCGCACTTTCGATCCATTTGCATATTATTGGCGAAGAAACCTAAAATAGATGAAAAGTAACACAAAAATACTCTAATTATTCATAGAACCATGGAAAATTCCAAGGGAAAGAGGTGTATTTGGGCTCAAAACCAAGCCTAAACATGCTCAGGAGTGTGTAAAACAACAACCAAGGAAGTAACATATTTAGATGAAACATGAGCAAAGTCTCCTCTAGTGAACAAGGGACGTTGTACTTGTGTATGAAAACTTTGAGATTGTTGCTATTTTTTAGGAGTTGTATAGTCTTGCATCCATATAGGTGGGTTTCTTACACGAGAGGATCTCCTAACAAGAACATTGGTCTCAATTGTAATGTCAGTAGTATCCTCAATATTAGGTGGAACAGAATCAAATTGATGATTATAATTTGTTGGTTCAGCAACAATGTGATCTTGATAGGTATTTAATTGGTCAATATCAAGAATAGTTTCACTACGACTACTAGCAATGTCAAAGAAATGTTGCTTATGACAAAATTCATCATAGGCAGTGGGATGCAAAGAATAATCAGACCATAACTGATCTGGAGGAACAACAGAGGGAGAATTAGAATGTTCTTTGAAAGGAAATTTTTTTTCATAGAATAAGACATCTCTACTATGGAAGACTTTATGATTTGTGATGTCATACAACTTATAACCCTTCAAACCAAAGGTATTCCGAAGCAATATGCATTTTGTAGCCGTTGCATCAAACTTATCCTTATGAGTAAGATTAACAACAAAACAAAGGCAACCAATTACCTTAAGGTTAGACAAATCAGGTGCTTTACCAAAAAGCAATTCATAAGGAGTTTTCCAGTTTAAAATAGCTACTGGCATCTTATTTATGATGTGATTTCCAGTAAGAACACATTCACCCTAAAATTTCTTTGGAAGACCAACATGAAACCTTAAAGCACGAGCAGTATCTAAAAGATGTATATGCTTTCTTTCTACCTTTCCATTTTGTTGATGGGTATAAACCACTGATTTTTGGTGTATAATCCCGTGATCAGCAAATAAACTAGCACAAAATTGATTGATAAACTCTGTTCCATTACCAATGTGAATAGTAGAAACATTGGAATTGAAATGAGTATTCACCATATTAAGAAATTGAGACAAAATGGAAGGCACATAAGCTTTGCTATTCAAAAGTTATGTCCAAGTATTCCATGAATGATCATCAACAATGGTTACAAAATAATGAGAACCATCTATATTGGAGACTTTATAACGCCCCCACAAGTGTATATAAAGTAATTGGAAATTTCTATTTGCATAAGATTCAATTTTATGGAAGGGAAGTCTATGAGCGTTAGCTAGAATACATGTTTCACAAGAAAACTCAGTATTTCCTTTACATTCAACTATATGATTCATCTTGGATATGGAAGTATGTCCCAATCTTGTATGTAAAAGCTTTAAAGAAGGATGAGAATAAATGTTATTGTTACTCAAAGTGGTGAGGCCAACAACTTGCGTGACATTGTCTGATCTAAAGTGTAGCAACCCAGCAATAGGAGTGACAGAAGCCAAAACCTCCTTAGTTGTAGGGTCCTGGAAATAGCAAATATTAGAGAATATATGAAGACTAAAAGGTTGATAATTTAGGATTTTAATACTACCAATAAATTGAATTTAAGATCAGGAATGTATAAAACCTCGCTTTAACATAATCTTGTTAGTCAGAACAACATTTCCAGTAATTGTGACATTCTTTAAAGAGCCATATGGCAATATTACTCAAATAGGATTAGTAAGATCAATAACATGAACAAATAAAGAGAGATCAAAACACGTGTGATCACTTGCCCCTAAATCTATGACCCAGGACTTCCTGTTTTAGGAAGAATGTTTAATACTACAACAAACAACAATATTGTCATTAGGATTATGCAGGTTACCTGAAAAGGAGCTAGATCCAGCAAAATGTGTATAAGCCTTGTCAGAGATCTTCCATGTTCTGATTTTGAATAATTCTTCAGCTAAGGCATGAGTAGGACCATCAAAACGTGAAGAAGTATCATCAGCAGCTTCAAGAGGATATCGACTACATTCTCATCGACCTTGTTGATAGTAGCTACTATCTTGGGAGCTCTTGGTTATTTTTGATGTCTCTTGGATCGTGATACCAATAAGGATATCTGACCATTTGAAAACACTGGGCTATAGTATGACCAGTTTGTTGACAATGATTACAGAACCTTTTAGATTTAGAAGACTTGGAATCCTTTTTGTTTTGAGAATTCTTTAGAGATTCACAGGCCATTAGTGATATGCCTTTGCTTTTCTACTTGCTGAACCATATTGTACACTTTGTTCAAAGGCAACAGATCAAGTAACAGAATCTGACCTCGAATACTGTCATATTCATCATTCCAGTGCTTGAGGAACTGCAATAATTTCTTTCTTTGATCAATGTCATAAACCTATTTGATGGAAGGGTAGGTTTTGACGCATGTACAAGCAGGGATTTCAGAGACATCAGCCAACTCATCCCAAATCTTCTTGATCTTTGAAAAATACACAACAATAAAATCATTATGTTGATAAAGATCTGCAAGCTCTTTTTCAAGATAATACATAATAGGTCCATTAGACTGACCAAACCTTTCAACAAGATCATCCCATAAATGTTGAGTAGTATCAATATATATAAAGGCATTAGAAAGATTGGGTAGCACTACATTTAAACTCCATCTTACAACTATGCTATCCACCTTGATCCGTTGTTCATAGTTGGGAGAAGAGGAAGCTAGTGTTGTACATTTGCCATCAATGAACCCCATCTTCACTTTGGTCTTTAAGGCAATCTTCACTACCTTACTCCATTTCTGGAAATTAGACCCATTAAACTTCATGTTTGTCAAAGGAATCCCCAGATGATCATATGGATGAAGATACAAGCGATCAATATTGTATCCATCTGTCACCTATGTGCATGTAGCAGAATCTCCAAAATCTATCATTATAGTAGAGAAGCACATGAAGGGAAGGAAAGAAGGGAAAAATTAGAAGCTTGAACCTTAACCATGTAAACAATAGTAACAAAAGGAAATGAGCCAAAACAACAAAATGGAAGAACTGATTGTATTAGCTATTGGAAAAACAAGACTAGGGTTCTATTTATACAGGAGATGAAAAACAAGAAACAAAAGAAAACAAGAACACCAAGATAATGCTTGTTGTTATAACTACCTACTTACAACATATACTCCACATCTTCAACGCAAAATCGTCCGCGTTCACTCCCGGCGTGTTGATGGCAAAGTCGATTTGATCAAGTGGCGTCACCTATCGCCTAAAAATACGTCGTTCTCTGACCATCTTGGATTTCTCCTTGGCTTCTTCTTGTCTACTTCTTGCATCCTCTAATCTTTTCCTCTTCCACCTTGAATGGAAGGTTCTCTCTTTCTCCGGATCAAACACGAATAGCGGTGACTTTGGCATACACCGATGGGAATCCTCGCAAGTGACAAAAAAACAAGAACCGAGGAAGATTAAATAAAAATGATCTAGTAGATCTACGGATATTCGTTCGGTGGCGGCTAGGGACAAAGTCCCTGGCAGCGGCGCCAAAAACTTGATACGACGTAAGTGCACAGGTGTAGGTGTCAAAGGTATCAAGGTCGTTCCCACAGGAACTTTTCTTAACTACACATCAAACTAGCCTCCTATGTAATCGCTAAATCGATCGGGTTTTTGTTTGGATTAAGCTAATGACTATATCTAATGACTACTAATGTCAGAACAAGCAACTATTCACACAAATAACGGGATAAAATCAATGAAGAAAGACGTTCATGGGATAAACCTATGTCACTCTATGAATTACTCAAGTGGATTAAACATGTATGTCACTAAGTTGGTATATTTTAGGGTCGATAATCAGAAAATGTCTTTCGTAGCTAGCAATGAAATGAATTGCTTAGTAAAATCAATCACCTACTTTCGTGGTTATTTCAATTTTAACTTTGTTAAAGACAGAATTATCATAAGACCCCTAATTACAAAATCCTCTATATCTAGTCATTTCATAATAAGTTTAATCCTAATGTTTCAAATTATCAAATTTCTTCTTTCGGTACTTCACTCAATAATCTAAATCCATATTCTTGATGGCCAATCAAAAACAATGACATACATAATCAAAGGTTAAATAAAATGCATTCAAACTAGATTAATACTTGTCCAATCCAACTTAATTCATGAAAGCAACTAAAATGGGTTAATCCCCTAAACGTATTAAAACTACTCACAACTCATATTTAAACTACAAAACATATAAAAATCTATACTAGAAAGCATGAAAAAACTATCAAAAAATTATTTAGAGGTACCCTAACTTTTGAAGAAACAATTTTTAGGTACCCTAACTTTTCAAAACTAATTTTGGGGTATCCTAACTTTTAGGATTAGAAATTACTAGGTGAATTTCCGGCGAAACTCCGATTGATTCAAATCATTTTCGTCCACGAAAACAAAGGGCATTTTCATCCACAAAAACACTTAATCAATTTCCCGCCTAAACCTCACCGTTGAATTCAAATAATTGGCGCAGACCAGGGGGCCACGACCGTGAGGGTAGTGGTCACAGCCGCGAGTTAGGTTCTGTTTGATTTTTCACTTTCTGATGCCCTCACGGGCTTGACCCACGGGGTCACTGCCGTGAGGTGGGTGGTCACGACCGTGATACCCCTGCTGTTCAAAAACCTAAACTTGTTTTGGCCATATCTTCCTCGTCTGACGTCTAATTGATCGATGGTTGACTTTTCAAAAAGTTCTCAGAGTCTACTTTCCACAAGCCTTAAAGTCGTAGCATATGTGTGGAAAATATGGTGACGAAAAGAGTACACATATGTCGACTTTCGCATACTTCTTCCCATCATATTTATAATTCTTTCATCTCAACTCAGAATGGACCTTGTGATATATCATTAGAAAGCTCTTTTAATGAGGAAGTAAGGAATGGATGTGAAGTATGTAGTTCATAGCAGTGATCTTCATCTATCCTTGAATTCATCCCGATTTTGCCTCCTTTTGCGCACTTTCGATCCATTTGCATATTATTGGCGAAGAAACCTAAAATAGATGAAAAGTAACACAAAAATACTCTAATTATTCATAGAACCATGGAAAATTCCAAGGGAAAGAGGTGTATTTGGGCTCAAAACCAAGCCTAAACATGCTCAGGAGTGTGTAAAACAACAACCAAGGAAGTAACATATTTAGATGAAACATGAGCAAAGTCTCCTCTAGTGAACAAGGGACGTTGTACTTGTGTATGAAAACTTTGAGATTGTTGCTATTTTTTAGGAGTTGTATAGTCTTGCATCCATATAGGTGGGTTTCTTACACGAGAGGATCTCCTAACAAGAACATTGGTCTCAATTGTAATGTCAGTAGTATCCTCAATATTAGGTGGAACAGAATCAAATTGATGATTATAATTTGTTGGTTCAGCAACAATGTGATCTTGATAGGTATTTAATTGGTCAATATCAAGAATAGTTTCACTACGACTACTAGCAATGTCAAAGAAATGTTGCTTATGACAAAATTCATCATAGGCAGTGGGATGCAAAGAATAATCAGACCATAACTGATCTGGAGGAACAACAGAGGGAGAATTAGAATGTTCTTTGAAAGGAAATTTTTTTTCATAGAATAAGACATCTCTACTATGGAAGACTTTATGATTTGTGATGTCATACAACTTATAACCCTTCAAACCAAAGGTATTCCGAAGCAATATGCATTTTGTAGCCGTTGCATCAAACTTATCCTTATGAGTAAGATTAACAACAAAACAAAGGCAACCAATTACCTTAAGGTTAGACAAATCAGGTGCTTTACCAAAAAGCAATTCATAAGGAGTTTTCCAGTTTAAAATAGCTACTGGCATCTTATTTATGATGTGATTTCCAGTAAGAACACATTCACCCTAAAATTTCTTTGGAAGACCAACATGAAACCTTAAAGCACGAGCAGTATCTAAAAGATGTATATGCTTTCTTTCTACCTTTCCATTTTGTTGATGGGTATAAACCACTGATTTTTGGTGTATAATCCCGTGATCAGCAAATAAACTAGCACAAAATTGATTGATAAACTCTGTTCCATTACCAATGTGAATAGTAGAAACATTGGAATTGAAATGAGTATTCACCATATTAAGAAATTGAGACAAAATGGAAGGCACATAAGCTTTGCTATTCAAAAGTTATGTCCAAGTATTCCATGAATGATCATCAACAATGGTTACAAAATAATGAGAACCATCTATATTGGAGACTTTATAACGCCCCCACAAGTGTATATAAAGTAATTGGAAATTTCTATTTGCATAAGATTCAATTTTATGGAAGGGAAGTCTATGAGCGTTAGCTAGAATACATGTTTCACAAGAAAACTCAGATTTCCTTTACATTCAACTATATGATTCATCTTGGATATGGAAGTATGTCCCAATCTTGTATGTAAAAGCTTTAAAGAAGGATGAGAATAAATGTTATTGTTACTCAAAGTGGTGAGGCCAACAACTTGCGTGACATTGTCTGATCTAAAGTGTAGCAACCCAATAGGAGTGACAGAAGCCAAAACCTCCTTAGTTGTAGGGTCCTGGAAATAGCAAATATTAGAGAATATATGAAGACTAAAAGGTTGATAATTTAGGATTTTAATACTACCAATAAATTGAATTTAAGATCAGGAATGTATAAAACCTCGCTTTAACATAATCTTGTTAGTCAGAACAACATTTCCAGTAATTGTGACATTCTTTAAAGAGCCATATGGCAATATTACTCAAATAGGATTAGTAAGATCAATAACATGAACAAATAAAGAGAGATCAAAACACGTGTGATCACTTGCCCCTAAATCTATGACCCAGGACTTCCTGTTTTAGGAAGAATGTTTAATACTACAACAAACAACAATATTGTCATTAGGATTATGCAGGTTACCTGAAAAGGAGCTAGATCCAGCAAAATGTGTATAAGCCTTGTCAGAGATCTTCCATGTTCTGATTTTGAATAATTCTTCAGCTAAGGCATGAGTAGGACCATCAAAACGTGAAGAAGTATCATCAGCAGCTTCAAGAGGATATCGACTACATTCTCATCGACCTTGTTGATAGTAGCTACTATCTTGGGAGCCTGCTGGTTATTTTTGATGTCTCTTGGATCGTGATACCAATAAGGATATCTGACCATTTGAAAACACTGGGCTATAGTATGACCAGTTTGTTGACAATGATTACAGAACCTTTTAGATTTAGAAGACTTGGAATCCTTTTTGTTTTGAGAATTCTTTAGAGATTCACAGGCCATTAGTGATATGCCTTTGCTTTTCTACTTGCTGAACCATATTGTACACTTTGTTCAAAGGCAACAGATCAAGTAACAGAATCTGACCTCGAATACTGTCATATTCATCATTCCAGTGCTTGAGGAACTGCAATAATTTCTTTCTTTGATCAATGTCATAAACCTATTTGATGGAAGGGTAGGTTTTGACGCATGTACAAGCAGGGATTTCAGAGACATCAGCCAACTCATCCCAAATCTTCTTGATCTTTGAAAAATACACAACAATAAAATCATTATGTTGATAAAGATCTGCAAGCTCTTTTTCAAGATAATACATAATAGGTCCATTAGACTGACCAAACCTTTCAACAAGATCATCCCATAAATGTTGAGTAGTATCAATATATATAAAGGCATTAGAAAGATTGGGTAGCACTACATTTAAACTCCATCTTACAACTATGCTATCCACCTTGATCCGTTGTTCATAGTTGGGAGAAGAGGAAGCTAGTGTTGTACATTTGCCATCAATGAACCCCATCTTCACTTTGGTCTTTAAGGCAATCTTCACTACCTTACTCCATTTCTGGAAATTAGACCCATTAAACTTCATGTTTGTCAAAGGAATCCCCAGATGATCATATGGATGAAGATACAAGCGATCAATATTGTATCCATCTGTCACCTATGTGCATGTAGCAGAATCTCCAAAATCTATCATTATAGTAGAGAAGCACATGAAGGGAAGGAAAGAAGGGAAAAATTAGAAGCTTGAACCTTAACCATGTAAACAATAGTAACAAAAGGAAATGAGCCAAAACAACAAAATGGAAGAACTGATTGTATTAGCTATTGGAAAAACAAGACTAGGGTTCTATTTATACAGGAGATGAAAAACAAGAAACAAAAGAAAACAAGAACACCAAGATAATGCTTGTTGTTATAACTACCTACTTACAACATATACTCCACATCTTCAACGCAAAATCGTCCGCGTTCACTCCCGGCGTGTTGATGGCAGTGGGCTGATTTGCGACTGGCGGCGTCACCTATCGCCTAAAAATACGTCGTTCTCTGACCATCTTGGATTTCTCCTTGGCTTCTTCTTGTCTACTTCTTGCATCCTCTAATCTTTTCCTCTTCCACCTTGAATGGAAGGTTCTCTCTTTCTCCGGATCAAACACGAATAGCGGTGACTTTGGCATACACCGATGGGAATCCTCGCAAGTGACAAAAAAACAAGAACCGAGGAAGATTAAATAAAAATGATCTAGTAGATCTACGGATATTCGTTCGGTGGCGGCTAGGGACAAAGTCCCTGGCAGCGGCGCCAAAAACTTGATACGACGTAAGTGCACAGGTGTAGGTGTCAAAGGTATCAAGGTCGTTCCCACAGGAACTTTTCTTAACTACACATCAAACTAGCCTCCTATGTAATCGCTAAATCGATCGGGTTTTTGTTTGGATTAAGCTAATGACTATATCTAATGACTACTAATGTCAGAACAAGCAACTATTCACACAAATAACGGGATAAAATCAATGAAGAAAGACGTTCATGGGATAAACCTATGTCACTCTATGAATTACTCAAGTGGATTAAACATGTATGTCACTAAGTTGGTATATTTTAGGGTCGATAATCAGAAAATGTCTTTCGTAGCTAGCTAGCAATGAAATGAATTGCTTAGTAAAATCAATCACCTACTTTCGTGGTTATTTCAATTTTAACTTTGTTAAAGACAGAATTATCATAAGACCCCTAATTACAAAATCCTCTATATCTAGTCATTTCATAATAAGTTTAATCCTAATGTTTCAAATTATCAAATTTCTTCTTTCGGTACTTCACTCAATAATCTAAATCCATATTCTTGATGGCCAATCAAAAACAATGACATACATAATCAAAGGTTAAATAAAATGCATTCAAACTAGATTAATACTTGTCCAATCCAACTTAATTCATGAAAGCAACTAAAATGGGTTAATCCCCTAAACGTATTAAAACTACTCACAACTCATATTTAAACTACAAAACATATAAAAATCTATACTAGAAAGCATGAAAAAACTATCAAAAAATTATTTAGAGGTACCCTAACTTTTGAAGAAACAATTTTTAGGTACCCTAACTTTTCAAAACTAATTTTGGGGTATCCTAACTTTTAGGATTAGAAATTACTAGGTGAATTTCCGGCGAAACTCCGATTGATTCAAATCATTTTCGTCCACGAAAACAAAGGGCATTTTCATCCACAAAAACACTTAATCAATTTCCCGCCTAAACCTCACCGTTGAATTCAAATAATTGGCCGAAAATTCACCTAATTATTTCTAATTCTAAAAGTTAGGGTACCCCAAAATTAGTTTTTAAAAGTTGGGGTACTAGAAAAGAATTTCACTAAAAGTTAGGGTACCCCTAAGTAATTTTTTGAAAAACTATAAGAAAGAGAAATAAACCTAGATAGAAATTGATCCTGGCTCGAATGATAATCTGTAGGGACTTTTTCTCCTCTACTTCTATTGGAAAACTTGGCAATCGGTCTTCAACTTCAACTCCATCTCTCAATCTTGCACTATTATGAATGTGGATGGAATCTAGATGATTTGATGATGAATTTATCTATGGAAAACGGTACTGGCAGGCATGAATGCAGAACAAAACAGCCGAAATTGCCATTATATAGCAATTAAGGAGACTTGAAATGACTTTTTGTCATAAACTGGGAGCAACACGGTCTGTGTTGACCCCAACAAGGCCAATGTTGCTTGGCCACGGGTCGTGTTGATGTATTTTGGCCCACGCCAAATACATCCCAAAAGGCCCAAAATAAATTCCAAGGAACAAGGCAAACTATGGAGGAAAATATGAGCATAGAGGCCCATAGGCCCATTCATATGATATGCTCCTTATGGCAAGAGGACGTCCAAACTTCTTAACTCCTGCAAAGTCACGCCAACTAAGCCCAAGATGAGGCCCAAGTCACGTCCAAGAGAAGCTTCATTCTTAGTTTTAATTCTTTTGGATGTAATTTAATCTTTAGTTTTATTTTTGGTGTGTTTTAAATTTTAATTTGGAATTAGATAAATCTAGAACATTCTAAATTGTTCTAGAATGTTCTAGAAAGAGTGTTAGGCGTGTGGTAGGAGTTGAGTAGGCGTCAAGTATAACTAATCTAGATTAGGATGGCTTATTTTGTAACTAATCCATCTAGGATTAGGAAAGCCAGTTCTAATTTGGATAAGGTAGTTGTAACCAACTCCCATTAGGATAAGGAATCCTAATCCAAGAGGAAATTGGAATAGATAATCAACTAGGATTACTAATCCTTGGCTTGCATGCCAAGTAAGGATTCCTAGGGGAGCTAGGACTCTCCTAGTATAAATAGCCTAGGTTTGTAATCTTTTGGATACATCAGTTGAGAAATATGAATCAAGCTTTAAGCTTACCCCCTTGAGTGTTAGGATTAACTCTCTCCCCTCTTCTATTGTATCTTGGTGTGGTAACCAAGTGGTTTAGGAAGAACTTGATCCTAGGTTGCGGTCTAGATCAAGAAACCCTATATTGTCCTTCTTGTAGATTCAAGTAGGAAATCTAGCTCTATCCCATTATCTTTCTATCTCTTAGAAAGATAATATCTACCCTCACCTCATCATCCCCTCCAACGTCACTGTCTACCCCCCCAACACCCTTTATTCGTCCTCCCAACAGCAACAGTCCAAGCAACAGTCTTTCTCAATATCATATCTCTTGATTGAAGAAGATTCAGCCAAGGTTTCCTTTTTTGTTCTATGTCATGCCATTTTCATGTCCAAACCAAGTCCCAGCATGTTCGAGCATGGCAACAGCAAGTTGCAATTACCAAAACAAACAATCCCAGCAGGGTTGTTTGTTATCAGTTTTTCCACAACCCCAATTCTGTGGCTAAGTCTTGTGCCTTCTGTCCATAGGGGTTATTTTGGTCCTTTCCAGCCTAATTCTATCTTGTTGAGATTACATCCAGTTAGCAATTGCGCGGGAATTCCCTCAGTAACATTATTTTTACCCCCTTAGGCAGGAAAGCCTCTCATTGGTCCATTTTGCCACTCTTTTGGCATTTGGTCCAATCAGAGCTTAGCTAACATTTTCCTTTTATTTTCCTTCAAATTATACTCGAGATTATTAGGATGTAATCAGTTGTGCTTGTTTTAAAGCTTTGTAGATTAGATTAAATTAGGGAGATTAAGCAGATTAGCTTATGTTAAGCAACTACTAATCAAACTGTAGGTAGTCTTTATATTTTGAGTTTCTAAGCAATGAAAAGATCATCAATGTTTATTCTATAGTATTCTCGAGTGTCTTAGAACATTTGAAAGTTTGTGAGTGTCCTATAACTCTCAGTCTTGGTTAAATCAGCTCCTATCACTGTATAATGGCAAGAATCCAGCAAGTGTCAGCTGTGCTTCATCATCCATGCTTTGGTGTGTCTGTAGAGGCAAGAATGTGATAGTCCTTTGCCCTTGATTGCAACTGAAGGTGTGTTTGTAACAGTTGTAAGCAAGCCTATCCTTATTGTTTTTTATCGGTTTATCATTCAATCCAGCCAATTGTTTCCAATTAGCTATTGTTATTACAACATTCCAGCTTGTGTGTGTGGTTGTATGGTGTATTCTAGTTCAATACTCTGATCATTGTGAGCGAGCATACATCATATTGGGCCTATGTTTTGGGCCTTAGGATTGATTTCTTCCAATATTTGTGACCCACTTGGATGCAAACACTTGATTTCAGCTTGATTTCATCAATTCTTCTCCAATTTATATTCACTACAACACTCAACGCTCCTCTATAATAGTTAGCTTACGTGCAACTCCAAACACCCCTCTCTCATTCTCCCTCACTTGTCCACCTCTCCATCTCTCTCTTCCTCACCGATTCTCTCTCTTTCTCTCTCTAATTGAATTCCTCTCACTCCATCTCTCTCTGAAGCATCATCATCATCTTTATTCAGCAAACACCCCTTTTCTAGCTCCTAAATTTAGCCATGGCTCAAAGAAAATAAAACCAAAAGAAGATCAAGTATTGGAGTAAACAAAAATTTTGCAAGATTGTGATAAATTTGGAGCATTCAAAGAAGTGAACGCAAGCCCTTTCATTCTATATGTCCACACCGAAGAGGCTTATGTTGCTATCCTCTAAATCAAACATAAGGATCAAGGTACATAAGCTAAGCTTTAAAGACTCAAAGATCCCAAGATGGACACTCATCTTACATGTTCGTATTTGACCCAACATAGAGCACGCTCGATTTTCCCTCACATGTAGACATCCTTGGACCAAGCTTTTTGAATGAAAAATGTAGCCTTAGATGTCATGAGAAAGACCTAAAAAGTTTTGCACTAAAAGCTTTAGAAATGAAGGAGTTATGGACATTTCTTTATCAACCTCCAAATTGTGTTCTGTCTAAATTCAGTTCTGACATATGTTTGACTTTGCTAAATACTATATTAATATATGCTTATTTTGAGTAATCTAAACAAATGGCCATACACTAGGCTCTATTAGTGAACTCCTCCAACTTGAACGAACTTAAATGTTTTAGAAATGATGGAGTTACGGACATTTCTGAGACCTCCAAACTGTGTTATGTCTGAAATTAGTTCTGACATATGTTCGACTTTGCTAAATTCTGTATTAATGTGTACATGATTTGAGTAATCTAAAACTAAGTCCATAAAGTAGACTCCATTAGTGAACTCCTTCAACTTTAATGAACTTAAAAGCTTTAGTAATGAAGAAGTTCTGGATATTTATTTAGAGACCTCCAAACTATGTTCTATCTAAAATCAGTTTTGACATATGTTCGACTTTGCTAAATCCTATATTAATGTGTGCATATTTTGAGAAATCTAAAACTATGGCCATACACTAGACTCCATTAGTGAACTCCTCTAACTTTAAAGAACTTAAAAGATATTGAAATGAAGGAGTTATGGACATTTCTTTAGAGGCCTCCAAATTGTGTTATGTTTGAAGTAAGTTTTGACATATGTTCGACTTTGCTAAATACTGTATTAATGTGTGCATGTTTTGGGTAATATAAAATTATGACCATGAACTAGACTCCATTAGTGAACTCCTCTAACTTGAACAAACTTAAAAGCTTTAGAAATAAAAGAGTAATGGACATTTCTTTAGAAACCTCCAAACTGTGTTCTGTCTGAAATAAGTTTCGACATATGTTCGACTTTGCTAAATATTGTATTAATGTGTGCATGTTTTGAGTAATATAAAAATATGGTCATAATTTAGACTAAATTTAGGAACTTCTCTAACTTGAATAACCCTCAAAGCTTAAGAAATGAATTAATTATGATTTTTTTATTATGGACCCTCAAACTAAGTTACTGCACTTAATAGTGACTACTGTAGCCTAGTTTTGATAAAATCTAAATTAATGCATGCAAGTTTGAGTAAGTCTAAAAATACTATCACAAACTAGGGACATGTTAGGAACCTCTCAAAGTTGAAGCAACTCAAAAGCTTAAGAGATGTGTTGGTACGAATTTTTATTAACGACATAAATTATGTAATTTATACAGAAGGTCAACTACAAATTAAAGTTATGAAGACTATAGACAATTAATGTTTTTGATCATGGAACATAAAATGAAAAGTAAAAGGGAAGATGTGCATCATGAGGAAGCTGAGGTTCTGAGGTTCACCAGTCAAAGCACAAAACTAAAGACCGGTTGTAAGCATGCTTGGGGAAGCTGATGTTCCGAGGTTCATCAGTCAAAGCCCGAACTTTTGATCTAGCCAAGTGTTAACCAAACGTTAGGTGCACCAATAAGTTTAGATGTTCGGTGATTGCCTTAAAGGGAGACGTCTGGCGAGCATCACCCGTTGTCGAGGCAGCATTAATGACTAGAAATCTTAAAAGAATATTAATGACTTGTCTCCATACTTAGCTAAGTGCTAACTCCATGACTATGTTCCATATTAGGTACCCCGACCAACGAGGCAAGTTTGGGAACTTGAAGGGAACAAGTGGGACAAGTGGTGAAGGCACGGGAAACTAGGTTATGGGTGCCATTAAATAAGGAGGAAGAAATGCCTAATGGTTGTAAGCTTTATGCATTCCCATTATTACCCAAGCAAACTCCACGAGCTCTATCTTGTACTTATAAGGCCACCCTATAATGAGAAGCAACCCGCCCCCATCCTAGAATGACGTAAGCTAATGACGTTAAAGTTTGGGGAACCAAGGGGAATTAGTCATGAGGGCCTTGAGTATTGGTCGATCGATATCAGGGAAGACGCCCATATGAGGCTCGCTCGAACAATCCTGAGAAACCCGAAGCATGCCTTCGAGGGAGTACCTATGGGATTCGATGATGAGCCATCGTGTATGGAAGATGGCCCCGGATCCCAATCAGCTAAGACCCAACCTTTAGATTCCCGGGGTTACCCTTAACAACAAAAAGGCCGAAAACATAACAAGTTTAATACTCCTAATTCGTTAATCATTAGTTGTTGGTCATAAGATTTTCTTAAGTTTTTGTTTTATAAATGCGTTGAGTATTGGTAGATCTATAACATGGATGACGCTCGACCACGGCTCAGCTGACCCATTTTGAGAAACCCGAGTTGCGTCTTCGAGGGAGTACCTATGCTTATCGGTATTGAACCTCATCATCGAAAGATAGCCCCTAGATCCCAATCATCTAAGGCTTATCCCGTATGGTATGCAACCTCTATCTCTTTGCTCACCATTGATAATACTTAGACCAATGAATGGTCATAATCCATGATGGAACTCCATAAAAAAAAAGGAAAAAAACATTGGGACGTGTAGGACCCGAAAAATCCCCCCTCCCCAGTTAGGGGTATCGGTTTTCGGATGCGCTACTTAATGATCGGGAGCCGACTAAGGTTGCTTAATCCTTAAATAAGGATATTTTTATTTTCGAAATTCATTTTCGGGATGATGACACTTTATTTATTTATAAGTCCGTTTTTGTTTATTTAAACACTCAAAATTACACTAAAATACTTTAAGAAATAATTTAATATTGACCAAATTCCTGACCCAGACCCAACAGAAGGCAAACAGGCCACCATGGAGCGTTAAAACCCGCGCGGGTTTTAACAGTCCATGGACTGGGCCGTGCACCTTCATGGGCCAGAAAAGACGGGTTGAAATTAATAAAACCCGCGTGGGTTTTTATCAATTTTTGGCCCATTTTCTCTCGGTTTTAACCATGGAATAATGTATTGAAAATATTAAATCATTTTGTGTTATTTTTAGCGTAAATTCGTATGTTTAAAATAATTAAACGAGTTATAAAAAAAGAATTAAGAGTCGCCAGCCGATTTAAGGAAACCGACAAACCATAAAATAATAAAAATAACTCCGGTCTACGAAACCCAATTCTAAGTCCGGGGGTAAGGTTAACATTCGAGAATTATAAAAATTATCGAATCTGCCTGTTAGAAAACAGACTCTACTAAGATCGACATTAAAATGAAAAAGAGCAGGGAGAAGTTCTAATTAATTTCACGAAATTATATTCTTATCATGCAATATAAAATAGATTTTTGGTTTACAAAATATGCACAAGTAATGAACATAAAGTATAAATTACATGATTGAATAATAACAATGACATGAAAATGAAAATGAAAGCGAACCTCTTTGATTTAGGAGCCTGAATGCGCCGGTCGGAAACCTTGACTTTGCCTTGACTTGGTAGATGGAAAGATGAGTGTGAGGATGATGGAAAGGTAATATATGGGTGGTGATTTAATGAGAATTTGGTAGAGTAAGGGTAAGGATAATATGAGAATGGATATAGGAGAGAGAATTTTAAGAGAGTGTAGATAGAATTATGATGATAGTTGGTGGTGATGAATGGAATGGAAGGGGTATTTATAGGTGAATGAGATGAGGTTTTAGGAGGGAAATGGAGGGAAAATCATGGGGGACACATCCTCATGATTGTGCCATGCAATTACAAAGTAGGGGTCAAATACATGGGGCTAATATCAAGGGAGGTGATCAAGATTTTGGCGCCGAATTCAAAAATAAAACCCACGCGGGTTTTATAATATCCAAGCACACGGATCGCTGACATGGACGGTAAAACGACGCGCTTCAGGCAGTATAAAACCCACGCGGGTTTTGAAGCTGCTGGGTCGGGGCTCGCCTTGGGTTGGTCCTATTTCTGGGCCGCCTCTGCTGATTAA
Organism: Portulaca oleracea; assembly: GCA_029582165.1. Lineage (NCBI taxonomy): Eukaryota > Viridiplantae > Streptophyta > Magnoliopsida > Caryophyllales > Portulacaceae > Portulaca > Portulaca oleracea. The sequence goes on along the minus strand of CM055889.1, from coordinate 27,889,385 downwards.
AAACTGTGTGGGTTTTAATCCAGGTACTGGGCCGCCTTGTATTGTTATGCTCCTTTATTATTATATGGCCTAATGATCCACCTAGGTATCCAGCCCAAGTGATTTATTGAACTTTTGATAAGTCGAGATTATATCGGTACGAATCCCAGTGTCTACAGAGAGCCCCCACTTTGATCGAGTCCGAATAGGACGAAGGTCAAAGTAGCCTGAGATGCTAACAGTTTGATGTCTGTCTTGATGCTGGTGGTGCTCTTTTATATGGCGACCAAATGATGCTGTTGATGATAATGTCGTCGGTAAGCTTTAGGTGGCAACCGTTGGACGACTAATGTTGAGGATGTCGTTGGAAACCTTTAAGTGGCATCTGTTGGACGACTGCTGCTGATAATGTCGTTGGAAACCTTTAGGTGGCATCCGTAGACGACTGCTGCTGATGATGCCGTTGGAGACCTTTAGGTGGAAACCGTTGGAAGATTGATGTTGAAGATTTCGTTGGAGACCTTTAGGTGGCATCCATTGACGACTGCTGCTGATGACGTCGTTGGAGACCTTTAGGTTGCACCCGTTGGACGACTGCTGCTGATGATGTCGTTAGAGACCTTTAGGTGGCATCCGTTGACGACTGTTGTTGATGATGTCGTTGAAGACCTTTAAGTGGCATCTGTTGGACGACTAATGCTGATGATATCGTCGGAAACCTTTAGGTGGCATCTGTTGGAAGACAATTGTTTACTAACATCGTCGGAGACCTTTAAGTGGCATCCGTTGGACGATTGTTGCTGAGGATGTCGTCAAAGACCTTTAAGTGGCATCCGTTGGACAACTGCTGCTGATGATGGTGCTCTTTTATGTGGCAACCTGATGATGCATGGTCCCTTTTTAGCGGTGACCTGAAAATCACAATAAAATTAAGTATTAGTTTTATCGATATGTGAGGAGGGTTCAAACTTTTATGTGACAACGATGGACCTGGAAACTCTGGGCAACAGTCTTAGGGCCATCGTTGTCGTATCGCATAGCTTGCTTTGAATGGGTCGCGGGGCCTTGGCCCGCTGATTCAGGCCATAGTTGGAATAAAACCCACGCGGGTTTTATAACCCTTATTGGGCCATTGAGAGGCGTTGGGCCGTAAAACTGGGCCTGTAGATCACACAAAAACCCGCGCGGGTTTTTTTTCCCCTTTTTTTTCTTTTTTTTTCTTCTTTTCTTCTCCTTGTGAAGGGGAATCAATGTGGGGCCCAGTTCTCGTGTGGATGACAATGTGCCACGCAGCCTAGTCTCCTCTTTGGGTGGCAAAGTGATGACCTTTGGATCTTCGGCCAATGAAATGCATTTGGCATCTCGAGGCAGGTCCTAGAAACGAGCAGCTCATATTTATTCAACATTTCCATAAATACCAAGCCTCATTCATTTCATTCATTCACATCTTCAACTCATCCACATCTCTCTAGCTCCTTCTTCTCTCTCTAGAAAAAATTTGCTCTTTGATGATAGTTTGAGTTCTTTAGAAAATACACCCCCAAGGCCATAGAAATCCTCATCTTCCTCATGCGGCGGCATAGCCCCACGAGATGTCTTCATGGCGCAACTTCATCCCTGGTGCAAATGCTGACCCTTCGAACCTCACCATTAAATCTTGGAACCATGCTTGGTTCTACCGTTCCCATGGCAAGGTAATTTCCGAAACTTCTTCTTATGCTTAGTTTAATGTAAAAATGAGCAAGCACGAATTTATTTTTCATGTCTTGTCGATTTTCATTATTTTAAGCATGCTTTAATTTGATGTGTATGTGTGACTCCATGATGGCTCTTTTTTACTACGCATTACGATCGATAACCTAATTTGTAAAATGGACCTGAAATGCCCAAACCCGACCCATAATTTAATGAGATTCTCCGCGGGTTTTATTTCACTAGACCCATGCATACTCGGCCCAATTGACAAGGAAGCGGCCCACTAGCACAATGAAAACCCGTGCAGGTTTTCTAGCTCATGGATTGCCTAAAAAACATTGGGCCTGAGTGTGCGGCCCATCAGAGAAATAAAACTCGTGCGGGTTTTAATTCTATTGGGCCGGGACATTCAGGCCGCTTCGTCTTTTTTTTCAATTTGCTTATCTTGCAAGCCATGGCTGTGAGCCCAGTGTTGATGCTGGGTCTAGCTAGGGCCCAAAAGATTATGCCTAGGTCCAACGTATTAGATGAGCCCCCGACTTTAATTAGCCCTTCTATTTGCCTTTAGGAGGATAATTTGAAGACTCCCGGCATCCTAAAAGATCCCCTTCAAGTAGCTGAATCAATTCATGGGGACTTTGTCAACAACACTTTGACTGCAGCGGGTCTTATGCCATTGAGGTCGAAGAGGCAGCGTCATTGGCCGTGCTATAGCTGAAAGGTTTTGGGACACTACCAATTCCTTTCACTTGCCTGTGGGTGAGATGACTGTTACTCCCACGGATTTTGTCATAATCACTGGCCTTACTTGACTAAGGAGTGGAGTACTATGAAGAAGCATATTGACCGGGCATTCACCGGCTCAGGCAGATGTCGCGGCAATACCGTCAGAAGGGGTGACATGGAGGCCGATGCGGAGTCTGTTCCCCAGGATCCACCTTGACGCTCTACTGCAGGAGCCCCTCGCACTGAGCCCCCACGCCGTTCTTCGGTTGGGGAATATTCTTCCCGAGGCCGTTCTCGAGAAGAAGTTGGTGGGTCTTCTCGTCCTCCCCTAATAGTTGTGCCAGTGGGTCGCAGCAAAAGCATTATGATCGAGGGTCACCACTCAACTGGGTCTCGTCCTAGCAGATCCGGTAGCAAGGATCGTCGTCCTCCGAATATGGAAGAGGACATGGCTCAGATGTCCTTGGAGGAGCCACTTGGTCGGGGGGGGGGGTCGCATCATAGTGTTGGGTATGGTGGTGATACTCAGCCCCATTCCTATTGTGTTGATGGAAATCAGGCCACTTCAAGCCCAAATCAAGAAATCCAATTTATTTACAAGGAAGTAGAACAGGCCATAGAAGATGGATACAATGTGGAAGTCCAAAGGCCTACTCATTTGGTGTGCAGTTTATTTCAAGAGGATGTCCAAACATCCTAGATTTGGGCCCAAAGTCACGCTAAGCCCAAGAGAAGCATACGTCCAAGTTCAAGAATCCAAGCTGAATTTTACAATCTTGATCATTGAATATAATTTTATTATTTACAGCTTTTAATAGTTTTGGTGTGTTTTAAATTATCTATTAGAATAATGTAAGATGCCAAGTAAATTATAAACTTTAGCATCATAGGAGTGTGTGTGTGAATCACGTGTGGTAGTAGTTAGTTAGGCGTCACTTTGATCTACTAGATAAGGTTGGCTATTTTGTAACTAATCCATATTGGATTAGGAAGCCAATTACAATTAGGATAAGGTTGTTGTAACAAACCCCCCTTAGGATAAGGAGTCTTAATCCAAGGAAACGTAGTATTAAGTAGGCGTCTAGAACTAGGATAGCTTGGCTTGCACACCAAGTAAGGAGTACTAGTCCATATAGGACTCTCTTAGTATAAATAATTAGGTGTGTAGCCTCTCAAAGAAAACAACCCCCTTTGAATTATGAATTGTAACGCCCTGGAAATTTAATTACCTAAACTTAACGATCAAAGTCAAAAGTTGTCTAACATTAACAGCGGAAGTCTCTTTTTTTTTCTTTTTAATTGGGCGTTGCTGTCGTATCCCCGAAGGAATACAAGGCAAGAAAGGAAAAACTAACTAATCATTTTTACTTCAATTTAATAAACAAAAGAACTTTCAAATTCTAGAAACCACAAACTAAACATTACTAACTTCAAATCTAAAAAATAAACTAAACTTATTCTCAAACTAACCTCGTCGTCCTCACTTCTAGTTCCCATTCCCATCACAGAACTCTTCACCTGAAAACAAAACATTTAAAACATGAGGAGGACTCAATAATGTCTACCCCTAACTGTCAAAACAATTTCAAAATCCGTTTCAATTCATTTTTGGGAGAGAAGTGAACAAGTCAAATCTTTTCACAAACTATTTTCTTTCCTAACAAACCATAACCATCTTTCAGAATTATTAAGCGGGCGGACCTTGCTTATTTGGCCCTCGAAGTCCAAGACTTCACAATAATCATATCTCAATCTCAATATCAATCTCAATCTCAATAAATCACAATATCAACATACGGATGACCATCCATTTCACACACGTGCATATAACTAACCCCGAGAAAGTAGCACCTATCAGGCATCCCTAATCTCTGCAGGAATAGATCTTGGTCTATGGGGCATTGCCCGAACACATAACCATATCAGGGCATCCCCTGATCTCTTGACAACCTCCCTGCAGGAACAGATCCTAGTCTATGGGGCATTGCCCGAACCCACATTTACGTCTCATTTGAATTATTAATCTGGTTTAATAACACACCTTTCCAACTCAATCATTCCACTCCCAATTTCCAAAACCATTTCCAAATCACACATAAAAGACTGTCCACATTTCATCAACTCAAAAACATAACTTGACATCCAAAGCAGACAGTCAATTTTCACCATAAAATCCCCTTTCGGGATGCAAATTCCAAAATTTAATCAAAATCATAAAACATGTAAAGTGCATCCCAGTGGGGATTAGGACATAGAAATTACCTGAAATTCTTCACTTCACTTCACTTGACCTCCACGAACGCACTTGAGCTCACTAAAACGATGCGGTTTAGATCGTGCCTAGAAATAAAATAATTCTATAGTTAAAAACGTCTCTCGAAGTTAGTACTCACTACATTCTACCTCACGCCACCCTAGGAACACTATAAGGTTCCCATCATTCAAGTAATAACATATTTAAATTACACATCATATTCTTATAAATAAATATATCCATAACAATTGAAAAACTGGACAGATAGCAACGCGCACATATAACGGAACGTAACTTGACTTTCTGACATCCTATGGTTCTGGTTTTGGACTTTCTAGAAACCTTACGATGTGCACTAAAACTCTCATGTTGAACACGAGACTAAAAACACACTCTAATGTCCTTAAAAACAGTCATCAATCCAAACTATCCAGATCTAACCTAGGTCTGGTGTTCGTGGTATAACTCGACTTATACAACTCCAAAGTTCGATCCGCAAAATTCCTACGAAAGCTAACACACTAAGGTAGTTTCTGGCCAAATGGAAGGGCTGAAAATTGACTACACAATAAATGATGATCAATATCGTACGACTCATAAATTCTGTCCGAACTGACCGGGTTTTTATTTCGGGGTTTTCGATTCTAATTCTAATCAAACCACTCTGAGACTCTAACTTAGGCCTCCAAACATTTCACTTAAGGTCAAATACCTTCCCCTTCGCCCCCTAACACAACCAAGGTCAAACTATACTCAAATTAACACCAAATTCTCATATAAACAATTAAATTTTCAAAAAATACATTTTCTTTAAAAACCTACCATAAAGGTCACAATAAAACTCAAATTTCCAACATCGAATCTTATGGAAAAAAACCACGCACGGCGAGGGTACTAAACCTTCACTCATGAGCAAATTTGAAGCATCTTAAAATAAAGAAAATTGATAAAACTCATAATAAAATATAACACGTGATAATAACCAATAATAATATGACTAATATATCAAAGATCAAAACTTAACTAACCACAATATAATTTACTTTGTAAAAAAAACCATAATAAGATTTAACAAGACACTTTCAAAAGCTATCGTATAATAATAATCACAAACTTATGGTTCTTAAATTAAAAACTCTCAAAACTTACTCCTACTTCATGAAATACTTTTAAAACTAAAACATACTACATTTAAAACTTACTCACAAGTACCATTAATCAATAAGAATACATAAAAATCAGATAAATCGCTTAACCACACCTACATCATGCATAATGATGTATAATGGGATCAAGGATGATCACATTACACGACAATATAAGGATCTTTAAAAACCAAGATAAGAATCTTGCTTCTCAAAGTTCTTAAGGATCCAAAAATGAATGAAAAAGGATGAAGATAAACGAAAAGATGATGGAATTCGTTTACCAAGATTGAAGATCAATTGAAGTTTTGATGAATGATGGATGAATGACGAATTGAAGGGATGAACGATTGATGAATGATGATGAACGATGACTCCTTGAACGTTTGTTGGACGAATATGGAGTGGACGAATGGTTCTTGATAGATTGAATGTTGATTGATGCTTGAAAGATCAATCAAAGATGGATTAATGCTTGAATGAACGAATTGGATGATTGAATGATAGATTTGGCTCTTGAAGATTCTTGGAGGATACAACCACACCACCTTCAAGAATGCTTCAATCTCTTCCTATCACCACTTAGGACGCCACCCTAAGCTAGAAGAAGATGATAGAATCGAATCTCCCTCAAGAGAAACGAAATACTAGCAAAAGCTAGAGAGAAAACAACACCTTGTGTTTGTATTTGATATATTGAATGAATGATATTACAAGAGGCCTAAGGGGGGGTATTTATAGTAATCCTAGCCCTCCCTAGATGTGTACAAATCAAGAATTAGGCCCCTTGAGGCTTACATCATCCTACACATTTATTACATCATAAAAACTCAAAAATACAACTCTAGAAAGAAAAGACTATAACTCCTTCAATACTTGTCCAAACTTCAAGATTCAAAAACCATTCGAAAGCTTTTTCAATGCTCTTCAATATTCTTTGGATGACTTCCTCATTAGACGCATGTATCTAGAGTTATAGAGTAAATTACCAAACTGCCCTTGTTGAAATCATTCAAACGAAAGGGATACTTGAGTGAATGATGCTCTTTTGCCATTAGAAAACAACACCTTGTGTTTGTAAACCATTAGAAAGCTCTTTCAATGCTCTTCAATATTCTTTGGATGACTTCCTCATTAGACGCATGTATCTAGAGTTATAGAGTAAATTACCAAACTGCCCTTGTTGAAATCATTCAAACGAAAGGGATACTTGAGTGAATGATGCTCTTTTGCCATATAACTGAGTATTAGGCTCCTATGATGTATATTGGATGTCTTCCTTGATGTCCTTGATGTATATGGCCATCAAATATACATCATACTCCCCCGGTTGAAAAAGTTTGTCCTCAAACTTTGAGCATCAACTCTCTTACTTGCCTTCTTCACAAAAAATTACAAACTTTCTTTTTAAAGGCCTTGAAATCATCATATACCCCTTTTCTAAACTTCTTCATCTTTCTCCCAAGTAATCCATGGACATTATAAGACTTGTATCCTCGAATTTTCACCATGAACATAGAGATTCCATGTAGCTTCTCAATTTCGAAGTCAAGCTTCACAACTTTACCTTCATCATTTAGCATGAAACAACCTACTTTGATGACTTTAGCTTCTTGGTTCCTTCGTAGCCTTGGATTTTCAACCATGAGATCCAAGTGGATATTTCTAAGGTGCACATGAAAGATTCGCCTTATAGGAAATCTTAAGATTGGGTGGTGGCTTGGATCCGAATTACTCTCCTCGATGTTTGTAAGAATAAGACCCTTATGCTCTTCATGCTCATGATCTTCCTCCTTCATAATCGATACAATGTGGCTTTCTTTCTCCTTAGGTCGAGAAGATGGTGCTAGAGGTGTCAAAATGATCTTCTTTTGATTGAGAGTGAGAGTATAAGTGTTGGCTCTCCCATCATGTATGACACTTCTATCAAACAACCATGGTCTTCCCAACAAAATATGACAAGTATCCATAGGAATAATATCACACCATAATGAATCTTTATAACTCTTCCCAATTGAAAGACTTACCAAGACCCTTTGATCCACTCGAATGCCTTCTCCTAAGCTTAGCCATTGTATAGTGTAGGATGTGGGATGAGGGCTAATCTCCATTTGTAATTTCTCGACCATTGTTGTAGAAGCGGCATTGGTGCAACTTCCTCCATCTATGATCAATGAGCATACTTTTCCTTTGATGGTACAACGAGAGCGAAAGATAGCCTCCCTTTGTACTTGATCATTTGGCACTTGAACTTCATTTAAGGCCCTTCCTACTACAAGTAACTCTCCATCATCCGGCTCCTCTACACATTCTTCAACATTTTCTTCCTCATTCACGTCAACTCCTTTTTCCTCCTCAAATAATTCATTATCATACGTTTGGTACCCAACCAAAGACACTTCTTTCTTGTTAGGGCATGCACTTTCAACATGATCAAAACTTTGGCAACATAGACATGTACTTGGGACAATGGGAGTGGGGAGGTTTATAGGCTGTTTTGAGGAGCTTTGGATAGTAGGTGTGGGGAGGTTTAGGGGCTGATTTTATGGGGCTTTTGTATTTGGTTGTTTTGTGGGGAATGGGGGTCTTTGTTGTATATGGTTTTTTTCCCAAAGTTCTCTACTCCTTACTTGTATTTCAACATCAAGAGCTAAAGAACTCAACTCTTCCAAGTTTGTGTAAGGTTGATTTACAACAACATGCCGAATGTAATCATTAAGACCAAAAAAGTAACATACCAAAACTCGTGGATCATCCTCCTTAAGGGCATACTTCCATAGTTGTCACCTGAACTCTATTGTGTATTCAACCACATCCTTGCTCCCTTGCTCCATTCTTTCAAGTTTGTCGATGTAGTCTCCTTTGTAATTGAATGGCAAGAACTCTTCTTAAAATTTATTTCGTTTACTCCTTTCATAAGATGCTTCATATTCAACTTCATAGGGGTAAACTTGACGTGAACAAAGCGCTTCTTGATCCTCCCTTTTGAAGGATCCCAAATACTTCCATTTGTTTGGTAAGATCATCAATTTGTTGCTCCAAGCGTTTCAATTCACTTGGTGAATTCATGAAAGATCTTTTGCAAGCCATAGAATATGAATCTTGATGAAGAAAGATTCAAACAAGACTCACGGTTTTGGTGTGGGGATGTGGAGGACGAAATGGGGAATGTGTTTAGGTGGGATTTGAGTTCGAATTGGGGGTTCTTTTGTGGTTCTTGGTGGACGTGAGATGGGGATGATGGGGGGGAATGAATTTGTAATGGAAAGATGGTGAAAAGATTGTAAAAAGATGGATCAAGAACTAAGAGAATCAACTCCTAAGCTCTGATACCAATTTTGATGTATAATGGGATCAAGGATGATCACATTGCACGACAATATAAGGATCTTTAAAAACCAAGATAAGAATCTTGCTTCTCAAAGTTCTTAAGGATCCAAAAATGAATAAAAAAGGATGAAGATAAATGAAAAGATGATGGAATTCGTTTACCAAGATTGAAGATCAATTGAAGTTTTGATGAAAGATGGATGAATGACGAATAGAAGGGATGAACAATTGATGAATGATGATGAACGATGACTCCTTGAACGTTTGTTGGACGAATATGGAGTGGACGAATGGTTCTTGATAGATTGAATGTTGATTGATGCTGGAAAGATCAATCAAAGATGGATTAATGCTTGAATGAACGAATTGGATGATTGAATGATAGATTTGGCTCTTGAAGATTCTTGGAGGATACAGTCACACCACCTTCAAGAATGCTTCAATCTCTTCCTATCACCACTTAGGACGCCAACCTAAGCTAGAAGAAGATGATAGAATCGAATCTCCCTCAAGAGAAACGAAATACAAGCAAAAGTTAGAGAGAAAACAACACCTTGTGTTTGTATTTGATTTATTGAATGAATGATATTACAAGAGGCCTAAGGGGGGTATTTATAGTAATCCTAGCCCTCCCTAGACGTGTACAAATCAAGAATTAGGCCCCTTGAGGCTTACATCATCCTACACATTTATTACATCATAAAAACTCAAAAATACAACTCTAGAAAGAAAAGACTATAACTCCTTCAATACTTGTCCAAACTTCAAGATTCAAAAACCATTGGAAAGCTCTTTCAATGCTCTTCAATATGTCTTTGGATGACTTCCTCATTAGATGCATGTATCTAGAGTTATAGAGTAAATTACCAAACTGCCCTTGTTGAAATCATTCAAACGAAAGGGATACTTGAGTGAATGATGCTCTTTTGCCATATAACCGAGTATTAGGCTCCTATGATGTATAATGGATGTCTTCCTTGATGTCCTTGATGTATATGGCCATCAAATATACATCACATAATCCATGAATCAACCTTAATCAACTCTAGCAAAATTTACATGCAAAAACAATATAATATAATTCACATATGTTGATTAGCACAGATTACTAACTAAGCCTACAACATTTAACACTAAAACACTCGTATTAGAACATGAAGTATATGTATATAATAAACTAGAATACTCAGATTAAGCAACTAGTAATATGAATAGTAATAGGGCAAAACAATAACGAAGCAAAAATGATACAAACATGTTTAGGGTTTTACTTAGAGGATTGGATCAGGACAGGCGGCAGACGGAGGTCGACGGCGGCAGGATGCGTCGGGGGTGGTCGGAGTCGCGGTGGTGGTCAGCGTCGGGGTTTGGGTCGCACACCAACAGTAGCGACCCCACTGGTTCTGTGTGTTCTGGGCAGCAACGACGTGAGCGGTGGTGGTTGCGGGGGTCGTTTGGTGTCGAGGCAACGACGACGGCGGTCTCCTGGGCGGCAGCACGAGAAGGTGGGCAGCGGAGCGAGGTAGGGACGAGAAGAGGGGCAAGGAACAAATCGAGTGAGAGAAAGAGAATGAAAGAGAGAGGAGAAGGCAGACAGTGCGGTGGTTGTGGGTGGTTGCTGGTGGTAGGGGCGGTGATGCTGGCGAACGTGGGCGACGACTGGTGGTGGCGGTTACTCAGAGAGAGAAGGACGAGAGGGGCTTTTGGTTTTTTAGGTTAATTAAACATAATTAAGGTAATTAATCTCTTAATTTAGTAAACTTAAACTTGGGAACAAGCCCCTATCCGACCACTTAGAAAAATAGGGAAAATTTTGATTTTTTTTATAAAAAATCCTAAAAACAATAATAATAATAATAATAATAATAATAATAATAATAATAGTAATAAGAATAATAATACTAATAATACTAATAATAGTACTAATAATAATACAAAAAAAATCCCATAATTAACTACACATAAACTAACACATGATCATCAATAATTAAAATGTAATTTACCAAAATACCCATATTCCCATACATAAACATGCACGTAGAAAATACTATATTACCCTTAATAATCCCACGACGGTCCTACGAGCTAAAGTGTTAGCAGGAATAATCGCTGATAAAATTTCAACATTTAACGGAGTCAAACTTAATTACTAACAACGTAACGGTCAACACATTCGAATTTTTCGAGCTTTTACATGAATACAGTTAAGCTTTTAGCTTCCCCCCCTGAGTGTTTGGATAAACCTTGTTTGATCTCTTCTATTGTATCTTGGTGTGGCACCCAAGTGGTTAGGAAGAGCTTCATCCTAGGTTACGGTCGAAGGTCATGTTAGCCCTAGGGTTTCTTTCTTGTGGATTCAAGTTAGATTCCTAGAACTGTCTTTATCTTTCTGTCAATACAGTTAAGATAATCACACCTTTTGTCTTTCTATCAATATAGTTAAGACAAAAACCCTAGCTATTTTCTCCTTTCACAAAACGCCACCCTCACCTCTCTCCCTCTCTCAAATCATCCACCCCTCTCTCTTTCTCTCTCCATAACAAACTCCCTCTCTTTCATCCCAACAAACTTCTACACTCTCTCTCTTCTCTCAAACCTAACGCCAACTTCAACCCTCTCCCCTCCATCCTCACGTCACCCCCTCCTCTTTCCCATTCAAGATTCAATCTTTCTTGATTCTTGAAATCACAAAAGTCTTCACGACAAAATAGCCTCCATTAGAACCATCCACACGAGAATTTCCCCCTTTCTTTCAACCCTAATCTCGTGAACCATCCCATTCTTCTGATTTGGTTGCACGTGTAATTGAGTATTACTGGATCAAGAGTCTTTCTTTGTCCCGTAATACATCAAAAGTGGTATCAGAGCTCTAGGTTAGTGTTGAGTGCAACCCTGAACTCCACGGAGTTTACCCAAACACATGACCTTCAAATCTTCAGTTCCAAAAGCTTAACCTACAAGTCCAAAGCTTATCCTGCAAGTCCAAAAGCTTAACCTACAAGTCTAAAAGCTTAACTTGCAATACCAAACACGTAACCTTCAAACCTTCAGTACTAACCTGGCATTCCAAATCTGCCATGGCTCACGAATTGCTCTTTTTGAGGAGGATCCTCAGTAGTTCAATTGTTCCTAAAGACCAACAACAACGAGAGGCTATCTTTCAGTCTCGTTGCACCATCAAAGGAAAGGTTTGTTCTCTCCTCGTTGATGGACGAAGCTGCACTAATGTGGCTTCAACGACTATGGTGGACAAACTTCAGCTGGAAACCAGTCCACATCCCAAGCCCTACACCATCCAATGGCTTCATTAGGGTGAAGGATTACAAGTTACTCAACAATGCTTGGTAAGCTTTCCCATTGGCAAGAATTATCAAGATTCTATTTGGTGTGATGTATTGCCTATGGATGCTTGTCATTCTCTGTTGGGAAGGCCGTGGTTATTTCACAGGAGTGTGTTGCATGATGGAAGAGCCAACACGTACACCTTTAGGTTCAACCACAAAAAAAAATCACCCTAGCTCCACTTAAAATAACCCAACCGTCCCAACCTAAAGAGATTGATCTAAACCCAATCGCTTCTATGTCCACTGAACATCATGAGTTTAGTGAACATAAAGAGATCATTCTCTTAGACCTAAACACAAATCTCAGCCACAAGGGAGCCACAGAAGACGTCCCACCCCACAAATTCCCTAGAGAGGTCCACCCCTTGTTTCTCCTTTGTTGGAACAATACTCTCATCTGTTCCTTGAAGAGATGCCCCAAGGTTTACCACCCGAGCGAGATATTCAGCATAAGATTGATCTAATCCCGAGATCGGTCTTACCAAATAAACCTGCATGCAGAATGAACCCTAGCGATACACAGGAAATCCAGAGGCAAGTTGATGATCTTCTAGCAAAGGGTATGATCCGGGAAAGTCTCAGTCCGTGTGCCGTTCTAGCGTTATTGGTCCCAAAGAAGGATGGAAGTCAACGAATGTGTATCGACTGTAGGGCCACAAACAAGATCAGTATCAAGTACAGGTTCCCTATTCCTAGACTTGAAGATCTACTGGACGAGCTATATGGTGCCCAAGTCTTTTCGAAAATTGATCTCAGAAGTGGGTACTATCAGATTCGAATTCAAGCCGGAGACGAGTGGAAAACTGCATTCAAAACTAAAGGTTAGTCATGCCTTTTGGTTAGTCATGCCTTTTGGACTAACTAATGCTCCTTCAACTTTTATGAGAGTAATGAATCAGGTTCTGAAGCCCCTTATCGGCAAGTGTGTTGTTGTCTACTTCGACGATATACTTGTATACAGCAAGAGTGAGGAGGAATATATTCAACACCTCATGTCAGTACTTGATCTGCTAGATCACGAGAAGCTCTATGGGAATCTCGCCAAGTGCCAATTCTTCACCAACAAATTAGTCTTTTTTGGCTATGTACTATCGGCTGATGGGATACAAGTTGATGAAGAGAAAGTCAAAGCGATCAAAGAGTGGCCTACACCAGCTAGTATTCACGACATCAGAAGTTTTCATGGCCTGGCTTCCTTCTAAAGAACTTTCATGAAGAACTTTAGTTCAATTATGGCGCCCATGACCGAATTACTGAAGAGCAAAGAGTTCAGTTGGACGCCAACAGCACAACAGGCGTTCGAATCAATCAAAGTTCAACTCTGCACAGCCCCTATTCTTGCCCTACCAAGCTTTGACAAAAAGTTTGAAGTGGAGTGCGATGCTTCTAGAGTTGGAATTGGAGCAGTATTATCACAGGAAGGCCGTCCTTTGGCCTCCTACAACGAGAAACTCAGTGATGCCCGGAAGAAGTATAGCACGTACGACAAAGAGTTCTATGCTATTATTCGTGCCCTAGAACATTGGCGACATTATCTTATTGGCCACGAATTCATCCTACATAGTGATCACGAGGCATTGAAGTATATTCAGGGCCAATATATGTTAAACCCGTGTCATGCTAAGTGGGTTGAATTTATGCAAGCTTATCACTTTGTTATTAAGCACAAAGCCGGCCATATGAACAAAGGAGCAGACGCTATATCTCGACGTTATTTGCTCCTTCAAGTCCTTGATTCACGTGTGATAGGGCTTGAACACATCAAAGATCTCTATGAGGAAGATGAAGATTTCAAGGAGATCTGTGGAGACTGCAAGAGGCACCCCAACGATCAGTATCACGTGGAACATGGGTTCTTATTCCATGGGAATCAGCTATGTATTCCCAAAAGCAGTCTTAGAGAACTTCTTATCTTAGAAGTCCATGGAGGAAGTCTAGCGGGACACTTCGTCATTGAGAAGACTTATTTGATGTTGAAAGAACACTACTTTTGGCCCCACATGATCAAAGATGTCAAACATATGGTTAGAAGGTGTTCAACCTGCAACTTATCCAAGAGTCATGTGCTTCCTCAAGGGTTATACACCCCTTTACCTATTCCTGAAGGTCCTTGGGAAGATATCAGTCTCGATTTCATTGTGGGAGTTCCTAGGACTCAACGTGGGAAGGATTCAATCATGGTGGTTGTTGATCGATTCTCGAAGATGGCTCACTTTATTCCATGTCACACCACCTATGATGCAGTTAGAGTGGCAGAATTATATTTCCAAGAAGTCGTTCGACTCCATGGAATACCTAGGACTATGATCTCGGATCGAGATGCAAAGTTCCTTAGCCACTTTTGGGGTTACTATTTGGAAGAAGATGGGAACCAAGCTCAAATTCAACACCGCCTGTCATCCACGGACTGACTGTCAAACAGAGGTCACCAATCGGACCCTTGGCTCATTATTGAGGTACTTGGTGAACAAGAACAAGAAAGGGTGGGATACTCTTCTCCCACATGCTGAATTTCCATTCAATAGGGCTCCAAGCAAGGCAACAGGTCGTTCACCCTTCTAAGTTGTTTATGGAAGGAACCCTACTACACCTATGGACATCACGCCAATCAACAGTTCCATAAGGTTCAGCCATGAAGCCCAAAAATGAGCCCATGAAAGACAGAAGCTCCATGGAGCGTGGCGCGGTGGGAGAGATTGATGGACTTAGCTTGAGTTGTTGTTG
Source organism: Portulaca oleracea (assembly GCA_029582165.1). Classification (NCBI taxonomy): domain Eukaryota; kingdom Viridiplantae; phylum Streptophyta; class Magnoliopsida; order Caryophyllales; family Portulacaceae; genus Portulaca; species Portulaca oleracea. The sequence goes on along the minus strand of CM055889.1, from coordinate 27,874,188 downwards.
TAGAAGAGATGAGAGAAATCCATAAGCAATAGAATAAGGGGAGAAAGATGAACATCTCAATCACCCATGCTTGAACTTCTCAACAATAGACTTGACCTTGAATAATAACAAGAATAATAACCAAAATCAACCAATATCAATAACCTTGAACACCAAAGAGATTGGATATGACCTTGGATAAAGGAGATTCCACCACCAAAGGCCTAATACCCCACCATGACCATCATAAAGGAAGAATCCACCAAATGATCAATAAAGGAATGACTAGAAACACCACCATTTAATTAATGGATAAAGTAATCTAGATTTTGAGAGAAGTTTAGGGAAACCCTAACCAATGCATAAGCATGTTCATAATTCATCAAAAAGCCCCCTAGAAAAAATGAGATAACAAGCTATTTATAATAAACTAGGAATTAGGCTAAAACAGGGGAAAAATGACGGAAAAACGCGTCCGACCAGAAGAGCGGCTCGGGCGAGCAGATGGGTGGCTCGGGCGAGCTGGCCCTCTGACCGCCTTGGCCTGTCGCTGGCCAAGATGGGTCGCGGGCGCGACAGCGTCGGGGCGAGCAAGAAATTGCTCGGCGAGCCGGCCGTCTGTCACTGGCGAAAGGTGGCTCGGCGAGCCACGTGGTGGCTCGGGCGAGGTGTCTTCGCCCGCCTTGGGCGCCCGTGACAAAAAGGGCAGAATGGTGGCTCGGGCGAGCCACGCTTTTGGGCAGTTTTCCCTTCCGACTTCAAATGCGCATAACTTCTTCATCCGAACTCCGTTTTAGGCCCGTAAGATATCGTTGGAAAGCTCTCAGTGTGTACTATAAGCTCCCAAAATTTGAGCCTCATCAGAGTTGTATTGAAGGAGTTATGACCCGAAACGTGAAGGCGCGCGCATTTCCAACCTCTGATCGCCTTCCCCCTTGCAAGTTATTAACTTGGTTACTTCCGAGACTTGATACCAACATGCCCTTCATTCCTGGGATGACTCAATCCAGTCCCAAGGCCTCCGAGGTCGTTGACAAGTCCCGAGCCTCTTCTTACTCCAACAAGGATGGCTCGCCGAGGCCACGTTAGTGTGATGCTCACCACCCCGCCTTTTGTAAAGGTGTATCGATTCCTGAAAACGAGTGGGTGAGCGGTTTTAGTCCGGTGATGATGGATCGGGATTTCATCGATCTTATCTTTAACCGCAATCCCGGCTATGAAAGCTTGGCACCGATCCCGATACTGAACCCGATATGGTTCACTCCATGCAGAAGTTAAAGAGAAAATAGCTAAGTATACTCAATCTGTTTCAGACTTAGCCAACAAGAAAAGGAAAAGGGTTATATTTCAACCAGGAGATCTAGTATGGGTTCACTTGAAGAAGGAGAAGTTCCCCTCCAAGAGGAAAGGAAAGTTAGTTCCTAGGGCTGATGGTCCTTTTGAAGTTATAGAAAGGGTTGGAGACAATGCATACACACCTAACTAGGGAGGTCCTTTTGTTATCACTTTCAACATTGCTGATTTGAAACCCTACTATAATGAAAACGAAGACCTCCCTAGTTTGAGGACACACTCTTCTCAACAAGGGGGGAATGATGGAAATCAGGCCACTTCAAGCCTAAACTAAGAAATCCAATTTATTCACAAGGAAGTAGAACGGGCAATAGAAGATGGATACAATGTGGAAGTCCAAAGGCCTACTCATTTTGTATGCAGTTTATTTCTAGAGGATGTCCAAACATCCTAGATTTGGGCCCAAAGTCACGCCAAGCCTAAGAGAAGCACACGTCCAAGTTCAAGAATCTAAGCTGAATTTTACAATCTTGATCTTTGAATATAACTTTATTATTTATAGCTTTTAATATTTTTGGTGTGTTTTAAATTATCTATTAGAATAATGTAAGATGCCAAGTAAATTATAAACTTTAGCAACATAGGAGTGTGTGTGTGAATCACGTGTGGTAGTAGTTAGTTAGGCGTCACTTTGATCTCCAAGATAAGGTTGGCTATTTCGTAACTAATCCATATTGGATTAGGAAGCCAATTACAATTAGGATAAGGTTGTTACAACAAACTCCCCTTAGGATAAGGAGTCCTAATCCAAGGGAAAGTAGTATTAAGTAGGCTTCTAGAACTAGGATACCTTGGCTTACACGTCAAGTAAGGAGTACTAGTCCATAGAGGACTCTCTTAGTATAAATAGTTAGGTGTAGCCTCTCAAAGGCAACAACCCCCCTTTGAATTATGAATACAGTTAAGATTTTAGCTTCCCCCCCTCCCCCGAGTGTTTGGATAAACCTCGTTTGATCTCTTCTATTGTATCTTGGTATGGCACCCAAGTGGTTAGAAAGAGCTTGATCCTAGGTTCCAGTCGAAGGTCAAGTTAGCCCTAGGGTTTCTTTCTTGTGGATTCAAGTTAGATTCCTAGAACTATCCGTATTTATCTTTTTGTCAATACAGTTAAGATAATCAACCCTTTTGTTTTTCTATCAATATAGTTAAGACAAAAACCCTAGCTATTTTCTCCTTTCATAAAACGACACCCTCACCTCTCTCTCTCTCTCAATTCGTCAACCCCTCTCTCTTTCTCTCTCCATAACAAACTCCCAACAAACTACCTCTCTTTCATCCCAACAAACTTCTACACTCTACCTCTTCTCTCAAACCTAACGCCAACTTCAACCCTCTCCCCTCCATCGTCATGTCACCTCCTCCTCTTTCCCATTCAAGATTCAATCTTTCTTGATTCTTGAACCATCCTCACGAGAATTTCCCCATTTCTTTCAACCCTAATCTTGTTAACCATCCCATTCTTCTGATTTGGTTGCACGTGTAATTGAGTATTACTGGATCAAGAGTCTTTCTTTGTCCCGTAATACATCATGGGTGGAAGATGCTTCGGAGTCAAGCACTACCTACCGGCCTTCTCATTCTCGTCGCAGTCCAACTTCAGTACGTTCTGCTCGACGTAGTCGGGAGATAGTGGTGAGGGACCATGATTCAGGTGCATCCGTAGGATATCCTGGCAGTCAAGCCCTAGCGGATGACGCTACTTCACGTCCTGCACCCTACGACGCTTTCTCTTTTGACTCTAGCTCTTATTCTGCTGGGTTGCCAGTTCCAACCCCTAGGATGGGTCCTTCATGGCCTACGGGTATGCAAGAGTGGTCTGCTCCTCAACACTCTTGGCTGGGAGGATTTACTTCTTCTAGTTGGCCAGCCCCTGGTTATGGAACTCCTGCATGGCCTACCCCTTCTGTTGAGTGGCACGTTCCTGATCATTCCTGGCTAGCCGCTTCGTAGGAACATTCCATATCGTCATCATCGAGCGTGCATCCTTCTGAAGTTCCCTTGTCCAGGCCATCGCAGACGGCTCCTAGTCCAGATTACTATTCCTGGGATACTTATTTTGGCACAGATGGCACCTCCAACGTTGGGACTTCTCATGCTGGTAACAATCCGGTTGAAGATAACGGCATTTCGGGCTCCTTGTGGTGATTAGACTGATGCCAAGCAAGACTCTATGCAATTTAGACTTTTGTATGCAAGACTATTTTGTACTTTCTTATTTTTTTTTATTTTAATGCAAGACTCTTTATGAATTTTATTTTCATTTTATATGCAAGATTCGGTGAATGCACGACTTCATTTTTATTAATGGATTCTTAAATGTCTTTCTACATGACGGGATTAATCCCCAAACTAATCCCGCATCCCCAAAAAGAAAATAAAATAAAAAGAAAACAAAAAAACCTAAGTGTCAGAGTAAACTCGAGCAAAAATTTCAGAACCGAACATCACTGGGTCAATGACAAGATCCAACTCATTAAAGATACGTGAATGGGCTGATTTAATTCACAAGGCCCAACTAAATAAGAAAACAGGTGGGCTTGGTTGCTGAGGGCGGGCCCATTTCGCCAGAAAACCCGCGCGGGTTTTCTTCTGTAGTTGGTTGTGGGCCTGGGCTTAGACAGGCGCGCCTGTGGGTCTGGGAATATCAAAACCCGCACGGTTTTTAATTTTCTTATCCCTTTTTTTTTGCTAGCCGTTGGGGATCGGCTGAAATCATGGGATATGGAGGGCAACTGCTATGTGATCGTCGGCTGATTGTTTTTCTCCATTTTTGATCATGCATGAAGGTGTATAAATACCTCATGTTATGCATATGATCCTTACTCTTCATCTTCACTATAAAGTCTTCATCACATATTCTCCATAAACATAAAAAAAAACCTCCCAATTCCATGGCATTTGAGAAGAAACTTGCAACTTGGATGAGCACCTTGTCCAAGGAAGAGAAAAAGGAGCTCGGAAGATACAAATTGACGAGCTTGTTGAGCCTTCGACAAGTGAGAGTCAACCATGATTTTCTCCGAGCGGCAGAGACCTTTTGGGATCCAAAAATGCACGTTTTTCGGTTCACTTGGAAAGACTTATGTCCGCTTCCGGAGGAGTGGTCCTCGATCTTAGGGACGAATCATTTCGCTCGACCGACGTCGCCTCCAACACCAACTGACATCCTCAAGAAATACAAAGAGCTCTTATGTCTTCCCTCTCGGGTCATCGGAACCGCAATATTTGGTGAAAAGGTACACTTTCAAACCATAATTGAATATTTTCAATCTCCCGATACCTTGGAATATGACCGGTGATACGAGTGCGAGCGCTCGTATTATGTCTCCTCGGCGACTTTTGCTTCTACCACGGTGGCAACAGAACCGAACCGGTAAACTTGATCCAAATCGTTGAAGACATGTCCTGGGGCTACAATCCCGTACCTCTAATGCTAGCGGAAACCATGATGGGCTTGGATGATCCGAATCCAGAACATGATTTCGAGGAAGCCCCATGCTACTTCAGGTATTCCATTCTTCCTTCCTTCTTCTGCTGAGTTTCTGCCCCTACTGCCTACAAAACCCATGCGGGTTTTGCACATTTTTTTTTTAAGTTTGGGATGATTGGTATGCAATCTGACCCCTGGCTAACTTTATGGACAGATATTGTTAATGGAACACTTGGGCCTCATCGAATAGCCGCGAACTTCTTCGGCATTGGCGAACTACTGTCAGAGGAAGAGGAAGTACACCGATCTCCACTCGGTAACAGAATGGATTACATTTCTGAAGGAACCTCATGACATCACATGGTGGATCAAACGATGGCACATTTCTGAGTACGTGACCCATGATTCCCGTAATGCCTATGTGTGCCTTGCCGGCTTGACGCACATGACCTTTTATTTTCCGGCGCAAGTGAGGCGGCAGATGGGTCGCAAGAATATCCCCGAGCTATTGTGTGAAGCTCCCGAACAATTGAAGCTTCGAAACTCAGTATTAGAGTCATGGCTAAAATACTGGGAAAGAAGGCTAACTCTTAAAGTCCTTCCAAAGGCACATGTGTCCCGAATCGCCATGCTGATTACCATGGATGGCTAATTGCAACTATTGAATCTCGCCGTGCTGGAGAGGCGAGAAGAAGGCAAGCATCTGCGAAGGAAAGATTGGGTCTCCATACATCGGTAAAGGACCGCCTTGGTGCAAAACATTCAGTGAAAGATAGAGTTGGTCTGAGAGTGGAGACATGAAAACCAAGCAGGCGGGTCTATAAGCCCAAAGACAAAGAGAAAACCCTCAACGGTCCTAGAGACATGGAGATTGACCATGAGACCATTGGCGAAGTAGAGAAAGTGAAGAAAGACTAGAAGATGGACGGGAGTGAAGGAACTGAAACTGCTTTGCCAGAATAATCTTTTATTTAAGGGTTTTTGGCCACAAATAATCCGCACTGAGGGGCTTGTGACTGGGAATAATCCAAAGTGACTTTTTTGCCACTAGCAGTCTGTACTTTTTCACTATTTTCTTGTAGCAGTCCAAAATCAATTTCCGGCACCGGAAAGCTGACGTGGCGACCGGAAATCTCCTTTTTGGAGTGTGAAAAAACATACTTTCCGGTCGCCACGACTTTTCAAGCGGAAATTGCTTCTGGACTGCTATGAGAAAATAGTGAAAAAGTACAGACTGCCAGTGGCCGAAAAGTCACTTTGGATTATTGCCAGTCACAAGCCTCTCAGTACGTATTATTTGTGGCCAAAAACCCTTTATTTAATTATGCCTTTTGAATTTTCTTATTTACAAGCAGTGTACTTGCATTATCAATTAATAAAGAGTAATATTGTTCACAATTATTGTATTCTTGCAAACTTTATTTTTCTTATATACGTGAGCATTTATTGAATATATTCCAAGTGTCTGAAAATTGGTTTTCCAGTTGCTTGGTTATATTAAACATAATATCGCTTGAGTTGATCAAAATTCATGGGCTGAATTACATCTACTCCATCCATAGTTGCAAGCCGGGCTGCTCCTCTTGGCAAAATGTCCTTAATCATATAAGGATCCTTCCAATTAGGTGTAAATTTTCCCCTTGGATATTGTATAGTGATAACTGTGTTTCATGACTATGTTTTTGGGGGTTTTCAATAGTGAATTAGGGATAATTTTGTGTGTGAACCTTGATTTTTATTCTAGTTTCTCTACTACACTTGGTGTTGTTGTTTTTGATGTGAATTTGTAGGTTTTGAGGCCAAAACACTAACTTTCTCTCAACTTCAACCAAGAGTGAATATACCACGGAACTCTACATGTCAAACCCAAACTGTGGTACAAATTTGGGACGGAAAGGAGCAAGGAATGGTCGGGCAGCAGCCACCTCGAGCAGCCCATGGTGGTGGCCACGGTCCGTGGCAGTTCAGCTTCTTGTGCCCATCTCATTTTGGCGAAGGAAACAAGAAAGAAGCGGGACAGTGGCAACCTCGGGCAGCCCGTGGTGATCACCACGGTCCGCGATGTACGGACTGGTACGGACATGTACGGATCGAGGCGGACTGCCTATGTAGAGCGGTTGTTTTCGCGAGTAGAAAAGCGAGGAAGCGACGGTTTTTCAAGGGGGAGTCATATTCTATCAGTTTTCCTTCATTCTTTGGCCGTCAAGGAGAGAAAAGAGAGCCCTAATACTTCCATTCTACTCCTCTTCCCCACCATCAAGATTCGAGACCGAATCGATTCAAGAGAAACCAAGATCAAGATTCGCAAAGGAAAGGGGCGACGTTCGCGTAGAAGGTTTCTACCCCGGGATCGAAAGACTCGACGGGTTGTATTCTTCGCAATTCTATTCTTTCTTTTTGATTTCCTTCTTAGTTTTGAGATTCGATTATGATGTTTGGAACTTGTTTTGTGTTTTCATTGAATATGAGCGAGTAGATTTCTTGAATTCTAGGGTTTTGCAACCCGAAACAATGTAGTTTGATTGATTGTTATTAGTTTGTGCATGAATTCTTGATTAGAATCAATAGAAGGTTGTGTTTTCCATGTTTATGAGTATTCTTAAGGCCTTGAATATTTGTAAGTTTGAGATTAACCTAAGAAGTACTAAAAGATGAATTAGGGTAATCTGACTACCAACCTGTCTACCTAGGCTTATGAAAGTTGAAAAAGGAGTAGTAAACTAGAGAATCATTAGATAACCTGACTTTTTAAGGCCTTCAATTCTTTTTAACCTAAAAGGCAGACGAAAGTTGTTGATTAGGTTGTTTAGAATAATTCTATTTAGCATCGAAAGGGCGATAGAATTCAGAGGTTATCGATTCTTGATTCATTCTTGAATGTATGATTGTGAAGGCTAGGTTTTAGTAATCGAACACGTTGTTAGGTTAGCATCTCCCTAGAAGTCTTTCTCTCTTGATAGAATCTTTGATTGATTTTCTATTTCCTACTTTATTACTTTTAATTAGTTTTTAAAACCTTTTCAAAACCCAAAAAACCTGATTAGCTTAGCAATCGAGATAGAGATTAGTTTTATGTGCTGCTAATTGAGTCCCTGTGGGATCGACCTTGACGTGCTACTACGTACACCGTGCGCTTGCGGGCCTGTCATATAGGTGCCCTCATCTCCTTAAGCACCAAATCACCTACTTGAAGTGAACGACTTTTCACCTTCTTATTAAAAGCACGAGTGATCCTGCTTTTGGTACACTTGCACATTATGCAACGCCTTCAATCGTCTTTCGTCCATCAACATTAACTCCTCGAACCTTGCCCTAGCCCGTTCTCCTTCTGGCAATTGACTTTCTGCCACTATCCGTAGCGAAGGAATTGCTACTTCAATTGGCAGGACTGCTTCCATCCCATAGACTAGTGAATATGGTGTTGCACCTGTAGCAGTTTGTATAGAGGTTCGGTATCCCCACGGGAAAAATGCCAACTTGTCAGGCCAATCATTGTAAGTGACAACCATTTTCTTGATGATTCCATCTACTGTTTTATTGGCCGCTTCTACAGCTCCGTTAGTTTGAGGTCGGTATGGCGAAGACCAGTGATGCTGAATTTTGTAAGTGGCAAGCAAAGTCTCTACTTCCTTCCGAAAATGGCTTCCATTGTCACTAATGATCTCATGAGGCACTCCATATCGACATATGATGTTTTAGAGAATGAATTTGGCCACTTGCTTGGATGTGAGTTTGCCGTAAGAGGCTACTTCTACCCACTTAGTGAAGTAGTCGATGCCGATCAAGATGTATTCATGCCCTCCTGTTCTGGTTGGGTGTACCTTGCCAATGATGTCGATACCCCATACCGAGAACGGCCATGGAGATATCAAAGTAGTTCGATATGATGGGGGTTGATGCTGTATGTTAGCATAATCTTAGCATTTGTGACATCTTCGAACTAACTCTAAGCAATCTGCCTCCATAGTGGACCAATAATAACCAACTCTTTGAATCTTCTTCACCAGCATGCGCCCGTTCATGTGAGGCCCACACTCTCCTCCATGTATAGTAGCCATGACCTCCTTTACACTCTTAGCATCGATGCATAATAAATTAATGCACGTAGGTGATTTCTTGTAAAGGGGATCTTGGATCAAGCAGTATTATGCTGCTAGAGACCTTATCGCTCGTCGTCCTCGAGCATCCAACTCAGCTGGGTATTCTCCTTTCCGAAGAAAATTGTATATGTCATGGAACGATTCCTCGGTTTCCTCTTCTTGCGTCTCCATATTGCAGACATATGCTGGTTCAGACTGTCGCTCTACTACTACTGGTAGTTGGAGCGTTCCTGATGGGATTGATATCATTGAAGACAGCTTGGCCAGAACATCAGCCAGTTCATTGTGATCCCTGGAAAGGTATTGGAAACTAATCTGATCAAATTGGGCAGCAAGTCCCAAAATTTTCTGTTGGTATGCCATAAGGCACTCATTCTGAACTTTCCATGTATTTTTAGCCTGATTAATGATAAGGCTAGAATCTCCAAAGACCTTTACATGGCATACGCCTAGAGACAAGGCAGCTTGCAAACCTTTGATACATGCTTCATATTCTGCAGCGTTGTTAGTAGCATCAAACTCCAACTTTACAGATACAGGGACACGTGCCCCTTCTGGAGAGATTAATAAAACTCCCACTCCACAGCCCATTTAGTTAGAAGCTCGGTCGAAATACAATTCCAATGTTATTTCATCAGTGAAGAAAACATCTTCGTCTAGGAATTCCAAGTGAGTGCTTGGAGGTTCCTTTGATGGTGAAGCAGCTAGGAAATCCGAAGCGACTTGCCCCTTGATGGATTTCTGAGGCAGGTATTGAAGATTGAACTCTGCAGCATGACCACCCATCGAGCGATGCGATTGTTGATGATAGGTTGCTCCATGATGAATTTGATGGGATATTTCTCAGCTATGACATATACTGTATGTGAAAGCATGTAATGCCTTAACTTCTTGGTAGCGCATACTAATGCGAGAGCCATTTTCTCTATGTCTACATATCGACTTTCATAGTCCAAGAACTTCTTGCTCAAGTAGTAGTTAGCGCTCTCTTGACCTTTGACCTTTTGAACTAGCATAGCCCCCATTGCGGAGCTAGTCATAGTAAGGTAAAGGAGTAGAGGCTCATCTGGTACTAGCGGCATAAGGACTGGAGGATGTTGCAAATACTCCTTGATTTTGTCAAAGGCCGCTTGACATTGATCGTCCCATTCTATTTTGCTTCCTTTCTTTAGTTTCTTAAATAAAGGTTCACAAGTCATGGTGAGCTTTGAGATGAACCTGCTGATGTATTGAACTCGTCCTAGGAAACCTCTTATCTCTTTTTCTGTCCTGGGTGGTTGCAACTCTTGAATAGCCTTTATCTTTGAAGGGTCAACTTCAATGCCTCGTTGGCTAACAACATACCCTAGCAGCTTCCCAGAGGTAACACCGAAGCTGCACTTTGCTGGATTAAGCCGCATCTTATATTTACGAAGTCGCAGAAAGAACTTGCGGAGGTTAGGAATGTGCTCCTCCGTCGTTTTGGACTTAACAATCATGTCATCCACATAAACCTCTACCTCTATGTGCATCATATCATGAAGTAGGGTGTTGGCAGTTCTTTGATATGTAGCTCCGGAATTTTTGAGACAGAAAGGCATAACTACATAACAGTAGGTTCCCCATGGTGTAGTGAATGAAGTCTTCTCCATGACTTCTTCTGCCATTTTGATTTGATTGTAACCGGCATATCCATCCATAAAGGATAAGAGCTCATGCCCGCAAGTGTTATCCACTAATACATCGATGTGAGGTAACGGGAAACTATCCTTGGGACTAGCTTTATTAAGGTCTCGAAAATCTACATACATGCGCACTTTCCCATCTTTCTTGGGTACCGGGACAATGTTGGCTATCCATTCAGGATATTGGACTGCTTTGATGAACTTAGCGTTAAGCTCCTTAATCACTTCTTCTTCAATTTTCTTAGCCTATTCAAGCTTGATCCTCCTAGCCTTTTGTCGGACTGGCTTTGCATTAGGAAGCAAAGGTATGGTGTGCTCTGCAATTTCCCTGTCAATCCCAGGCATGTCCTCGTAGGACCATGCGAATACGTCCACAAACTCCTTGAGAAGCTCTGTGAATGCTGACTGTTCATATGCTGTGAGTGAGCTACCTAACTTCAACTCCCGAGGTTGTTCTTCTGTGCCCACATTTATGGTGATGGTGTCTTCCAACACCGCCATTTTATGCTCATGTTCATTAGAAAATTCTTTTAAGGGTTCGTGAAATTCCAGATTATTATTGACGTAGCAGTTCAGGGAAGAGGGGAAAGAAGAATCAGAGTAAGCAGAAAGGTTCATCTTATTGAATGCAGAAAGGAATACATCGCCAGCAGACTCAAGACTAGACTCACTTGACTCTAAACCCTTAAGACCTGACCCTATGTCCTTAGGAACAGACTCTCCTACAGATAAAGCAAAATTATTCTCCTCAGCATCAACTCACGAGACCGCCTTAACTTCTTCTCCTTTAGAGATCATGACTCGGGTCGAAGCTTGGGTTGGACAAAGCAGCAATAACAACATCAGCTTTAGACTTCTCTTGGACAGCTTCTTCTCCAAACAGCATGCCAAAAATGTTGCTCCCAGCAAGATGAGTCCATTCTAATGGAGGCAGCTTGTCCCGAGCGGGAACAAAGACAGTAGCCATATTAATGGAGCAATCATTGAAGACTTCTAGTCCAGCGACTTGAACTCCTTTGTTCTTCAGATAAAATGGCTCAGGGAACCCATAGTAAGGGAAGTCATCACCTTCCCTGACAAACTGCCCATTCAGAGTTAGTGGATAGGGCTTCATCTGGAATAAAGTGGGAGGATTGTCCATCCTCTTCTGTTTAGCTATAGCCATCTTTGCGAGCCTGACCTCCTTCTCAGTTGGCTTGTAGCCTAAGCCAAACCTTCTTTTCTGTTTAAAGGTCATGAACATAGGAGGAATCGTATTTTTCGGGTTCTTTCCTAACGACATCTCGAGGAAATGACCTTGTTTCTTGAGCATAGCATGTACCTTGGGATTTGAGTAAGGATCGAAATCAAAAGGTGCTTCGTCCTTGCTCATCATTGCCACATGTTCAAAGTTGTGGAGTTCTTCATCCATTGAATTGTGCTCCATTTCAAGGGTTGATTGCTTGGGAGTAAAAACAACATTGATAGACTCTCCCGAGATGGTGATCACCTAACCTTGAACCAGCATTTTCACCTTTTGATGTAAGGTGGATGCTATAGCATTGCACTCATGAAGCCATGGCCTCCCTAGTAGCAAACTGAAGGAGGCTGGAATGTCTAGCACCACGAATTCCACATTTTAAGCAACACTGCCAATAGTAATGGGCAATATTATAGATCCGACTGATCTCCGATATGAATTGTCATAGGCCCTGAGTTGTAAACCATTTTGAGCTAAGTGTTGTTGTTGAACTCCCAACTTTTGCGCCGTCCTCAAGGGCACACATTTACAGCTGAACCGTTGTCGACTAGAACCAGTGGGATAGTTTTGTTGGAGCATTGCACTATAAGGTACAAGGCTTTGTTGTGGGATGCTCCACCTTGAGGCAGATCCTCGATTCCGAAAGTAATCATCTCTTGTTGGGTGGTCACATGAGCAACCAATGATTCAGGAGTCGTCGTAGGAGATAATGTGAGTGATGTAAGGGCATCTAACATCTTCTGTCTGTGGGCATGCAATGTGCATATAAGTTACCATATTTGACCTCCGCTCTGGTCTTTTTTAGTTGAGAAAGAAGAGGATCTTCAGGAGAGACCTGGTTGTCATTACCGTCCGTTGGTGTATGGTTAGAAACAGCCACTAGGGTGGTGGTGTTCCTATGGTTATGGCGGCTGGACCGAGTGAGAAATGCCACATCTCCTGATTCATCTGTCTCCATCCATTCTGTCTCAGAATAATCATACTCGTCATCCTCATCACTAACCTAAATACTGTGGATGAACAGACCTTCAGGGAACCCTATTACTTCAGGGATAGATTGACCTGTTTCTACAATCAAAGAGGAGGGGTCGAAGCTCAAATCCCCACAGAAAATAGCATTAGCATGCTCAGGCATAGGATTACTTTGATTGTTCGGTTTCTTGGAAGCTTTTGGCATTGATAGCGTCCCTGCCCTTATCATATCTTCTATCTTGTTCCTGAGAGTCCAGCATTTCTCAGTGTCATGTCCTCGGCAACGATGATAGCGGAAAAATTGGTTGGCATCCCAGTTTCTGCCTTTGATTTTTGGCTCCTCCTTCGGTAAGGGTAAAAACAAAATGCCCTTCTTGACTAGATGGTCGAGAGCCTGAGAGTAAGGAACATCCAACGGCGTATAGGTCTCGTACTTTGGTACATAAGGCCCATTGCACTAGATAAAGTTAGTCTCCATAATCTTAGGAGGGTGGCTAGCCGCACTAGTGGCCCTCTTGTTGGAGCTGGACCCTTTCCATCCAGGTGAAGTGGTCTTATCATTGTGCATCGCCTCTAATTGGACACAGATGTCCTTCAGGTAATCAAAGTCTTTGACGACATGGTACCCCAAGTGCTTAGACATACTACTCTTGAGCCCTTGCTTAACGGTAGATAACTGTAGGCGGAGAGGGATCGTCTCATTGATATGGGACAACTTCGTATGCCATCTCTCAAAGTAATCCATAAAGGATTCATCCTCCCGTTGCTTCATGGTGGTTAGGTCATCCACCGTAGCTTGTTTCTTCTAGATGCGACTGTAATGGTTGATGAAAGCTTTGAACAGCTCACTCCAATTCGCTTTGGTTTGGGGCGACATCGCATGATACCATACCTTTGCTTCGCCATCTAGGGTGGATGGGAAGACGGTAAAGTAAGAAACTGACATCAATCCGGTTTAAACGTGCCAACCTCATGAATTCTTCAACATGATGAATAGGGTTCTCGGAGGGTTTGAACCTAATATTTGGCACTTCAACTTTGTCAGCTATCTTCAGGATTGGCTGAACAGGCAATGTAACCTCTAGGTACTTATCAGCGAAGGCTGGCACAATGCTTATTGCTTTAGTGAGGCTCTCTAACTTCTACTCAAAGGCCTTAACAGTGGGATCCCTTGTAGGTTTTGGCACTTCAGAAGTGTTAACCTTTGCCTTGGATGTCCCTAATCCTCCAGAGTCTAAAGATGTCTTAATGGTTTCAGGTTCAGACTCATATCCATGCATTACTTCGTCATCTTCTTCAACATTCAGCCCTAATTTGGTATTGATCTTAGTGATAGCCTGCAGCATACCATCCATCACTTGTTGTTGCTCATTCAGTCTCTTACTCATCTTCTGCTCCTGCTCTAAGGTATTTGCAAACAGAAGTCCTTGCATTTTGGTATAGAGCTCGTCCAAATGCTTCGTGATGTTGGCTTCGGTGTTTTGGATCGGGACCTCTTGGAATTTCTCTCCAGAAATGATGCAGTCACTAGTTGCAGATGGATTGTAATGCGGGTTTGGAATCAAACGACCAGTTCGCAGATTTGAAATGCGGGCTCAGAGTCGATCACCAATGATGCCTGCATGGAAATTCAAAATTAGAACACTCGATGACATACTCTAACACGTACTACCTGATGCATGCATGTCCTAAGGGACCTATATGATCCTAACTGACTTGACGCATATATGCTGACTCAAAAAGACTCACCCACTTTTTGGGTGTGCATGGCCTAACTCTATATGGACCTATGGACCAAACATTATAAAGGGCCGCACAAAGCCAAACGTAGCAAGCGGGTCATAAATTGATAGGTTCAAGTCAGTGTTTCTCAATTCGGATGGGCCCCATCCACAGGCCAACCCTTTTAAGGAGAATCCGTAACTTAGCCCAACAATTCACACAGCTCAAGCCATATTGACTATTATGCGGTCTAGAATAATGTTCAACAAAACTGACGACCCATTTTTTTTAACCTTCTTTTATTTTATTTCTATTTTTTTTACTCGAGGAAAATGGATATTGTAAAGGACTGAATAAAGCCAACGATAAGCGAGTCATAATTAATTTATAGGTTCTATCAATGAATCCAATATGATGGGGCCTAACAACGGGTCGGCCATAAATGCGATGGATTTATAATTAAATCGACAAATTAATTTTCTCGAGCCTAGTGACTATTATGCAGTCTAAGACGCTATCCATTAACTTTGTTAGACTCTTTAATTAATTTTTGGACCTTTTGTTAAGAGAATTTCGTAAAGGGCCATATAATATCATCAAAGGCAAGTCAATTTTTATTTATTAATTAAAATACTCATCCTTCAAGTATAAATGGGCCCTTCCACTTGGACTAACCACGATGATTTTTTTAATTAATAAATAATCATTTTCTCAACCCAATGAATTTTATATGGACTAGAACAAAACCTCTAAACTACGGTCGACTCTAAAACAAAGGAAGAAAGAAAGGGAAGGGGTACACATAGCACATAGCATACAACATGAAGGGATACCCTAAACCAAGGTTCTATGTTCATGGATTTCTATGGTTGGATTACATGGCCTACCGCACGTTCTCACCCCGGTGCTCTATACCCTTAGGTAAGGAATGTGAGGTATTGCTCAAAGAACTTCAAGGAAGCCCTTTGAGTGTAACATGGGGAGAGGAGAGACCAAATGCTTGGTGATGTAGGATGCATCACACAGGTAGTGGCATGCCCGCTCTCGAGGGAATCACCTAGTTATACCTAAACCGTCGCCTTTGAGCTAACGTGTCAAAAGACGCGATTAGTGGCTCGGTATGCAAAGGATGCCTAAAGAATAATAAAATCATGATATAAATCAACTTCTCCCTTTTACAATTTCAAATTAATTCGATTTGTTCAAGTTTGACCCTCTTTTTAAGTTTAAGTCCCTAGTGAAGTCGCCAATCTGTAGGACCCGAAAAATCCCCCCTCCCCCCCCCCCCCCCGTTTAGGGATGTCGGTTTTCGGATACGCTACTTAATGATCAGAAGCCGACTAAGGTTGCTTAATCCTTAAATAAGGATATTTTTATTTTCGAAATTTATTTTCGGGATAATGACACTATTTTTTTATAAGTCCATTTTTATTTATTTAAACACTCAAAATTACACTAAAATACTTTAAGAAATAATTTAATATTGACCAACTTCCCAACCCAGACCCAACAGAAGGCAGACTGGCCACCATGGAGCGTTAAAACCCGCGCGGGTTTTAACAGTCCATGGACTTGGCCATGCACCTTCATGGGCCAGAAATGATAGGTTGAAATTGATAAAACCCGCGTGGGTTTTTATCAATTTCTGGCCCATTTTCTCTCGGTTTTAACCATGGAATAATGTATGGAAAATATTAAATCATTTTGTGTTATTTTTGGTGTAAATTCGTATGTTTAAAATAAATAAACGGGTTATAAAAAAGAATTAAGAGTCGCCAGCCGATTTAAGGAAACCGACAAACCATAAAATAATAAAAATAACTCCGGTCTATAAAACCCGATTCTAAGTCCGGGGGTAAGGTTACGAATTCGAGAATTATAAAAATTATCGAATCCGCCAGTTAGAAAACAGACTCTACTAAGATCAACATTAAAATGAAAAAGAGCGGGGAGAAGTTTTAAATAATTTCACGAAATTATATTCTTATCATGCAATATAAAATGGATTTTTGGTTTACAAAATATGCACAAGTAATGAATATAAAGTATAAATTACATGATTGAATAATAACAACGACAAGAAAATGAAAGTGAACCTCTTTGATTTAGCAGCCCGAATGCGCCGGTCGGAAACCTTGACTTTGCCTTGACTTGGTAGATGGAAAGATGAGTGTGAGGATGATGGAAAGGTAATATATGGGTGGTGATTTGATGAAAATTTGGTAGAGTAAGGGTAAGGATAATATGAGAATGGATATAGTAGAGAGAATTTTAAGAGAGTGTAGGTAGGATTATGATGATAGTTGGTGGTGATGAATGGAATGGAGGGGGGTATTATAGGTGAATGAGGTGAGGTTTTAGGAGGGAAATGGAGGGAAATCATGGGGGACACATCCCCATGATCATGCCATGCAATTACAAAGTCAACGGTAGGGGTCAAACATATGGGGCTAATATCAAGGGAGATGATCAAGATTTTGGCGACGAATTCAAAAATAAAACCCACGCAGGTTTTATAATATCCAAGCACACGGATCGCTGACCTGGACGACAAAACGACGCGCTTCAGGCAGTTTAAAACCCGCGCGGGTTTTGAAGCTGCTGGGTCGGGGCTCGCCTTGGGCTGGTCCTGTTTCTGGGCCGCCTCTGCTGATTAAAATTGGTGCGGGTTTTAAGCCAAGTACTGGGCGCCTTGTATTGTTATGCTTGCCTTGATTATTATATGACCTAATGATCCATCTTGGTATCCAACCCAAGTGATTTATTGAACTTTTGATAAGTCGAGATTATATCATTGTGAATCCCGGTGTCTACAGGACGTTACAGGAAATCAAAGCAGTGGTTTAGGATTTTTCTTTTTAAACCCAAAAAATAACCCATGGGATGTTGTACCAACTATTCTCAAAATGGTGCACTAACATTGATCTGAGCCTTAGTCACCACATCCACTCATGCATCACTCTACGAGGTCTCCAGTCGAGCCTCCAAGAGTAACACGCACTCATTTGAGTTGAATTTATACAACGAAAATGCATCGGGGCGAGACATAAGCCAATAAGCCTTTATCCAGCCAATAAACCCTCGTACATAGAGCCTTGGTTTAGGTTATCTTTCTCATGTTGTATCTATGTGAATATGGTTTTCTTTATGTGGTAAAAGTCGACCCTAGTTTCGAGGTATTGTTTTATTCCGCATAAGAATCATTGGGCTGAGAAGAGAAATGTTTATAAACCAGGTCAATTAACCTCAAATTTTATGGTCGACCTAGTGGCTAGGCCAATCCATTTTTGAAGGTTCATTAACTTAGTCTATAAAGCAATCTCAACTTTCCTTCGATGATTTTATTCGGCCCTTTACAATATTCTCCTAATTAAGGTCCAAAAAATCTGACTAATAATCCAAACCAAGTTAGTGGGTATTGTCTTGGCCAGTATATTAGTCAATAGGCTAGAGTAAATTAATTTATAAAAATTAATTGTTGAATCCCAAAGTTCATGGTTACCGTGTTGTTTAGGTCCCCCCGTGATGGATTTGAAAATTGAATTAAATCAATTTTAGATCACCTAATTGTTGGCTTTATTCGGTCTTTTACAATATTTACGTTCCATGAGTAAATAAATAAAGCATGTTGTATGTTATGTATACATATGTGTTTGGTTAGTCTTCATTAGAGTTGGACTTAATGTAGAGATATTGTTTTAGTCCACATAATAATCGTCGGGTTTGAGAAGAAATGAGTTTATAAACTCGATTAATTAAGCTTAAATTTTATGGGCGGCCAGGTTGTGAGGCATACCCATTTTAAAGGTTAATTGTCCTTGTTGATCAATTCATTTTAACTCACCTTTGATGATTTTATTCGGCCATGTTCAGTGTTCTCTTACTTAAGGTCCAAAGAAAAATGATAAATAATTAAACAAAGTTAGTGTGCCTTGTTCTAGCCTGCGTAATAGTCATAAGGTTAGAGAAAATAAATTTATAAACTCGATTATTAAGTCTAAAATAATCCATAGTCGACCCATTGGTAGGCTAATCCTTGGTGGAATTAACAATTGAGTTTATAAATCTTTTTTAACTCGTATTGTGATGGCTTTTTTCGGTCCTTTACAACGTCTACTTTCCATGAGTTTAAATAAAGAAATACATTGGGTTGTTAAAAAAAAAAGAGAATGTCTAAATAGAAGTCAAACCGTCAGTGTGTTAAAGCATTATTTAGTTTGTGTAAATAGCCAATACAACTTGAGTTGATATAAGTTTGTTAGTTCAAGTCACGGATTCTCCTTAAAATGGTCAGCTTGTGGTTTGAGCCCATCCAAATTGAGAAACATTCACTTGCACTTTCTAACTTATATTGATTCGTTGTGTTTGACTTTATACAACCCATTATAATTCTCTTGTTGTAAAATTGTTGTTGTCTACGTAGGGTTAGGACATGCAAACCCGTGTTAGGGGTGAGTCTTTTTCTCGAGTCAGCATGCAAGTTTCTTTCATTCTTTAGGAAGTCTCATATAGGGTCTGGGTCATGCAAACCTGCGTCATGGGTGAGTCTTTTCCTTGAGTCACCATGTAAGTATCTTTCATTCTTTAGGATGCCTAATATAAGGTCTAGGATATCCAAACCCATGTCATAAGTGAGTCCTTTCCTGAGTCAACATATGTCTTTCATTTTTAGGAAGTACAATGTAAACCCATGTCATGGGTGAGTTTTTTCCTCGAGTTAGCATATAGGAGTCTCTTGCATCTTAGGAAGTCCCATGTAGGTTAGTTGGGACATGCAAATTCGTGTCACGGGTGAGTCTTTTCCCGAGTCATCGTATATGAAATAACCCTAGAGGGGGGTGAATAGGGTTATATAGGAAGTTCTGCACTTTTTAACAACACAACAAGGTTAATAACACTTTTATAAGATGAAAGATACTTCCTTATTATTCAAACAAAAGTGCTTAGAATATAGGAGGTTACAACTCAGCATAGGTGAAGACCGTGAGGTCCTCAAATAGCTTACTGGGACAGAAGACCTTGCGGACGTCTTCTGTGCTTGAGGCCTCACAAAAAAGGCAGTTACAGACAGAGAAAATGATTTCAACGTGAGGCTTCTTCGTCACTTCAATTACTCGACCCTAGAGGTCCTCGCCAGTGTCCTCACTGGTTACACACAAACTCACAACTTAAAATTGTGGCTACACTCAGAATATTAACACAATATTTCTACACTCAGAACTTCTCACACAAAGTTCCTACTCAGATTCGCTTGCTTGGAAATCCACATCTTAAGAGAGGTCTTCAATTGGTATATATATTGATGCAGCAACGGCTCCTTGATCTTGGTGGGGATAGTTTCCTTCTTGTGAGTTATCTTCTCAATCTTCCATATAAATCTGATATCCTTGATTTGTTTTCCATAAATTGAGTCCCTGGAATCAAGGAGACAATCGTTACTACATCAAATCAGAAAGAGGAGGAGAGAATATTATTTAGGATTTTAGTGGATACTTCCCTAAATTAATTTTGTCAATCTTTCAAACAAAATCTTTAATGCTGGCGCTGGAGCTGGAGGTCCTCGGAGCTTTGCTGCGGTGAGGTCCTCAATATGGGCTTGAGTTTCTTCAGTATAGGTGTCTTACACTTTAGGAAGTCTAATATAGAATTTAGGACATGCCAACCTGTGTCACGGGTGAGTCTTTTTCTCGATTCAACAAGTAACTGTCTTTCATTTAGGAAGTCTCATATAGGGTTTAAGTCATGCGAACCCATGTCATAGGTGAGTCTTTTTCAAGTCACTTTATAGGTGTATTACATTTTAGGAAGTCCTAAGTAGGTCATTTAGGACATGTATGCGTCGGGATGGGTTTTCCCTTGTTTGTCTAGTGTCAAGGTCAATGTCTAAGCGAAAAATAAAGGGAAAATATTGGGATGACAAGAAATTCAGCAACTACCATAGATCCCAGGAGCACGACATGGAGAATTGTTAGACTCTGATGAATAAGATTGAGGACATGATCCAGTCAGGGAAACTGCCCCTACCAAAAGCAGCGTAAAGGACTAAGTAGGGCATGGATGCTTCATATGAAAAGTAGGGGGAACCGCATCAAAAGAGCTTTAAGGTTAAGGAAGAGTCCGGGTTGTCATTTTGTTTCCGGAGTCTGTTAGAATTAAGAGTCCATTCTTAATTCATTTCTTGAATTCAGTTGCTCTTGTTGCTATTTGATCAAAAGAATTTCATGCTGGGCCTTCTGACTTAAGTTGAAAAGTTCTCTCATCTATCCAACATCCTTATTAACCAAGTCTGATAACACCTTCCCTTATCCTTCCATTTTGTCATACACCTCATTCCCATCCTTTAATTTCTTGAATCCAGGGTTAGAGAGATAAAGAGAGAATAAAAAAAGAGAATTAAAAAGAAGAAGAAGAGTGAAAAACTATCGAGTGGCCGGCTTGAAAATCTCATTGAGACAAGTCGGGCAAAAGGAGAAAATAGTAAAAAATAATAATTGAAGAGAGAAGTTAGCCTGCACCCCCATCCAACAGGTTAAGCAAAAGGAGAGAATGTCATCGAAAAAGACCGAAGTCCGAATCCAATAATCTCTTTGAAGTGAACACTCCCATTAGAAACAGTGCAGCTTAGCCAAATGTGCTGAGGATAGAGGGCTTCAACTTTACTTTTATTTCACCACCCACATTACCCTCATCTTTTAATCCAATCTCGACTTACATCCCACCACTTGCATTTTTTACCTTGCCATCAAACCTTAACCATTTCAGAGCCCTTTCCTCCATTAACCAAATACAAAAGGTGTGTTATGACCAAAGGAGAGCAGGAATCAACCTATGAAGAAGAAGTTAGAAAAAAAAAAAGAGAGCGAAGAAAAAGAGGAGAGAGTTCCTAGTTGGTCAACCAACATGGGTCGACATGAGTGGTATGACACTCTTGTCCTTTAAGCACTTTGTTTCCGAATTGGAAAAACCTGTGTTGGGAGAGTAAACTCCTTTTGAGTTGTCAATATCTCGAAACATGCAACAAAAAAAAAGAACATAAAAAAAGAGAAAGGAAAAAGGAAGAAAAAAAAGAAGAAGAAAAGAGGGGAGAATAAGAAATTAAAATGCGGAAATAAGAGTCATACCCACCAGAAAAATCCCATAAGCCTGACAAATTGATCTCGAGCCTTTTACATCAAACATTCAAACCTTCACCTCATCATCCATACACCTCACCACACCTTTCAACCTTCTATAACCTTCACAAGGCTTCATAACCATCCATAATCTACATATGAACCCTCAAGCCTTCAAAACCATTAGACCCTCCTCCAGGCACTGACCCTTCAAAGTTGTGTTTAGAGAACTACGACTGGCCTGATTCCACCTTAGATACGTAGGAGAACCTCTTTTAGGCCCGACCGATACTTTCCACTTTAGAGAGTGTCCATCATTGTATATATTGGTCTTTGAGAGAATGAAAAAAGAGAGAATAAAAAAAAAAAAGCCTAGTCTGAAAACCCTACTGGGGCAGGCTAGGCAAAAGGAGAGGAAACTATGGGTTATGTCATCATCATCAACCCTCCACTTTCTCAGACTTGAACATCATTCAACGACAACCATCCGACCGTATCCCATGGGATGGTTCTACTCCTTTTTCCCATCTCTTCTCCCTTTCAAGACATGATCATCCTTAAGAATCTCTTTATCTCATTCATTAATAAACCCTCGTCCACCATCCCTTTTAACGAATGCCATCCAACTAACCTTTCCGAGCCTTTTCATCCTACCCTCTTAGAGGACTCTTTAGCTATCTACAGGTATGAGGTTCTGCTCTTAATGCCCACTCTCAGCACACTTGCGTGGGGCTTATCTCTCAGCAAGAGAAAAAGGCGTCTACATTAGATCAGTGGCTAACCGGCAACAACATGCATGATCATGAACAGACTCAGAGATAAGATACTCTAAATTGGGGGCTCGGGCGAAGTAGTGATAGTTATGAATATGTATGGCTGACTTCCTCTATGGTTAGGGGTAACTAGGCTCCTAATGGGGGATTGTGTTAGGTTTAGTGGATTAGGATGATTCGGTGAATTGTTTAGCACTTCCCACCATACCTCTCCATAAGATGTCGATATTCCTAATGCCATAAGGTGATGGATTATCTCCAAATATCGAATTGGAAGGTTATGGATGGATTAACTAAACACTAATATACACTGACATGTGATTAGTGTTTAATTCGGAGAATTAGGCCATTATGCTACCTAGAAACCATCCTTATAGGAATAGTGATGGAATCTAGGCAATAATCATCGAATGTTAATTCTGGCGAGAGGGATTTGATGCTGATTTATCTGCCTAATTCTTGTGCTCAACAACCTATCTATGAATCATTCCTAAACCTCTCTACCAACCCTTCTTCTCTCGTCCGAAGGCTCAGTAATACCCCCGAGCCTGTTTCCCTTTTTAATTGGTGCTTTTATTTTGACGTTTAGTCCAATAGTTTACCAAACATCAAAAACATCAAGCCTAGTTGGTGAGAGCTGATCAGGATAAGAGATGTTTTGTAATTATTGTGATAGATTGAATGATTACCTTGCTTATTATTGGGCTCCTTATGGTTGTAATTTTTCTGATTGCGAAGAGTTGTGTGTTATTAAAAAGGGTGTGAATTTTGAGACTCGTAATCTATTAAATTATTATGGTTTTAACTTTGCAAATGATTATGAGGCTTGAGATTAGCTCAACTAGTTGACTGAGGGTACTCGTAGATTTATGGAGAGTTGTCATTCTTTGGGTTATTATTTTGGTAATGTGTGTTCACCATGCTAGATCACACTATGAAAGTCTATGTGTGAATTTTTGACCCCATCCCCTTACGTTGATTTGCGTACTCAATCTCCATTTGTGGATCAACCAAGGGAAGCATTCTGTGAAGACTCATATGTGAATACTCTTTCCTATCCTCATTCTATTCCCATGCATGTCCCCTCACCATCGTGCTCAATTTGAATTATCTACTCATGCTACCGTCTCTTCTACTTATGTTGCTCACCCAACCTTTATTGGAAATGACATGAACTATGTGAAACAACTAGATGAAGAGTTTAATGCAAAAATAGAAAAAAAAATGGGAAAAGGGCTTCATGAGATAATTTCTATATTTCGTCAAATGCGACCTGATATGTTTAAAAAAGTCCATGAGTTAAGACCTTCCTCTCCTAAGGATTGTGCTTTGAATAGAATCGAGTCTTCTTCCCCCTTTTCCGCTAATATTCATGTCAATCCTCCTTTGTGTGATTGGGAAAATGATGATGACACTTTTTCTCCTTCTTTGACTTGTGTGCATAGAAATTATTCCTCATGATGCATATGTGTGCAATTATGAATCTTTTTTAATCGATTATGAACTCGAGTACTACACTTTCACCTTTGATGTTCAAGATGATGCATCTTTATCGTTAGCAATCCTGACCCTTTCTTTATGTGTAGATCCCTCACCTACTGAGTTTGTGATTGTTGATAATGATGCAAATTCATGTGATGTTGGGAGTGTTGTCACATGGTATCTTGCTTTTTCTTTGCACACATTGGATGATGTTGATGAGTTGGATGATTATTCTAGGTTGAGACTTGTTTACGATGGGATTGTTGAGGAGGTTGAGAACCCTCCTATGTGTATTGAATGTGTTGATGATGTATCCCATTCTCCTGATCATGTAAGCTCCTTGTATTCATTGATTACCACTCCCTCACCCGACCACACACGCCTTAAGTCCCTAGGTCCCCTTAGAGGTACGATCCCCTCCTTAACCCTTATCATGCTTACCTAGAGGACTCGCTTAGAAAAATCATGATCATTCATTTATTTCAACATTTTAGTGATTTTTCTAAGGAATTTGATAAGATGATGAGAACACTTACATATACTTACTCATTATTTTGTGTGTTCTCTCACATCCATCACTCTGAAATGCATTCAAGGATGCATGACCTTCTACTACGGGCTTTGACTTGCTTCGAGATTGATGGCCCGCGTCTTGAAGAATGAAGAGTGGCTAATGCTCCCTTGTGGTCGAGGTTCACCTAATCACATTTTTCGTTTTATTGAAGACCATGTGGTAACCTCATTCCACCCTTCTTCATTTTTTGTAAATATTTCATTTTATTTGCTTGTATAGTTTATTCATGGATGCTTGTTTTTCTCCTTTTGGTGGTGCGCCTCTTTAAGTGTTTGTGTTGGATATTTGGATGTTGGAGCCATGTGGGCTCGGATCACAACCCTTTTTATGTATTTGTTTGTTTGTATGTGTTTGTTTTTGGGCCATTTGAGACTCCTACCCTCACAATGGGGATATTGTAAGATTCAAGTGTGTATGTGTGTGTGTGTTGGGCGGGGGGTATTCTTGCTTGGGTAGCTTTAGGTTATTTTGCTTTGCTTTGATTTTGATTTGAACATTGAAATCTGAAAATTTTTAAAAAAAATTGAAAATTTGCTGGAAAAAATATGAATAAAGAGAAAAATTAAGTGAAAATATAAAAAAGATTTGTTTTTCTACTTTAGGAGTAGCTTATGTTTGTATTTACATATTTATTCGCTTAGATAACTGAGTTGTTTAATAAAAAACAGTCAATATATGTGTGTCAAACCATTTCTTCGGGTATTACCATGAAATATGTTCAATAAGCTTCTTCAGTTTTTGCAAAGCGAATATTTGCAATTTTCTTGGCTTAGGAGGTTGTTAGTTTCAGTTTTTCGTGCTTTCATGCTTTTAATAAGCCGGGGAAACTAACAAGGGTTAGTGTGAGAGGGTAGCACTCATACCCCATAAGTATTTCGTATACGTATGGAACAACCTTAATTGGGAGGGTAACCCTTTTTCGAAGGGCCATTCAAATTCCCGAAAAAACCGGTATAAAATCAAAGAAAAAGAACAAAAATTGAAAGAACCCTAGAGGGGGTGAATAGGGTTATCAAAAATTTTGCACTAAAACACTAAGGACATCAATAGTTAAAACCAACTAAACTGAGGCACAGTTCAAATGTAAACCAAAAGCTTTACTGATTTATTGAATTCTAAAACTGAGGACACAATGAGAGGAGGAAATAAAGCACTCGACAGAGAAGAGGTCGTGAGGACCTCAGCGTCTGCTTATAGAGAAGGATTCCAGATATGAATCCTATAAGCTTTCTTCACCAAATGATAGGTGAAACAAACACTCATTGAAGACAGTTTCACTCGCTCTTCAGTTACAGGATACTTGATGATCTCACCAGAACACGCACTAGTTACAATACAACTTGCCACTTATCACAACTGGTTACACTGAGAAATTGTCTCACTCAAAGTTTCTTACTCTTCGATTTTTTTCCTTGGAATCGAATTCTCTTCACAGCAGTGTGGTTAAGTCTTTTTATACTCATCTTTCTTGATTCCTTTCCTTTTTGCATTGCAATGACTCTGTGTTGAGCTTTCTCTGTTTTGAGGATCCTATCCTTGTTCATGTCGATCCTCAATGAGCAATTTTGAAAGGTTCCATTCGCAGCTTTTCTTTCTTTGTTCTTCAAGATAGGAGAGAGGAATTATTCTAGGATATTTGCAGAGTAGGGGATGGAAGGAATATGGTGAAGATACTTCCCTGATTTTGTTTCACAATTTTGTGCCTTTAATCAAAACTCAAGCGGAGGTCCGCCACGGAAATTGCAAGGGGGCGTCATGATGTTGTGCGACAGAGGACGTTTGATTTGCAGGATGGGATCTACAAAAACGAAATGAAAAAGTATATGACTGAAAGTTAGTTTACCAACGTGGTTTCGTGTGGGTGGTACGGGGCCCTTGGTCCCTTAAGTACATCGTTTAGGTATAGAGAGAACCACACTGGGAGAGTAAACCCCTAACAGGCCACACCATTTCTTGAAACATACCAATGAAGATGAAAAGAAAAAAAATGAATAAATAAAGTGCGAAACTTCCCCCTTATGTAACCTGCGGCCCTCACCAAGTCAAGGGCGACACTAAATAGAGCGGGGGTGACATAGATCGAGTTAATAAATAATAAAAAGGATCAAGAATGTGCTAATAGCCGGGATTCGACCAACTTGCCTTGACTTGGTTGAAACTAGCCTATAGACACTTGCACTTGCGCACAAGAAACCCGTTAAGCGGTGTTGAAGTGGAAAATCTGAAAGATTGGTCTTACCCGTATCTATGTCTTCGTCATGTGCATATTAATTGCTTTTGGTTTATCAACGATGTTTTTTGAGTGGCTCTTGCATAACTATGATCATGAATTCTTCCTTTTCTTTATAAAAGATTTTGGTTTTCACTTCTTTTCTTCCTCCTTTTTCACTTATTTATTTTGGCTTTTGTGGGTATAACTTCTATAAACCCTCAAGAGACCTCACTAGTCGACATGGGATGTCGGGGGCTTAAAGGTCTTGATATAAAAACTAAATGCATCCGCAACTCCTACAAAAATGAGTTAGGTATTTTCCTTGTTTGTTATGTGTGGTGTTAGTTTTATTTTTCTTGGGTCGAGCAAAAGGCTAAGTGCCGGGGGGGTTAGGCTCAGTTGTGAGCCCAAATGCATCTTTTTTCCTTAGCATCTTCCTCGGTTCCGTAAATAAATATAGTGTTCTTATGTTACTTTTCTTCCCTTTTTAGGTACCTTTGGCAATAATGTGCAAGTGGAGGAAAAGTGTGCAAAAAGAGGCAAAATCGCGATGAATTGAAGGAAAGTTGAGATGGGAACATGAATCCCGAGGAAACCGTGCTCGAGAAGGTGGTAGTTAAAGCCTTAGGCTCAAGGACCTTAAGATGACTCATAATAGAAGAGACCTCATGGCCATGACATGTTAAGTCACGGTCGTAACTGAATCCTCCCAAGGCTAGAGAAAGTCAAGCAACATCAGAAAGAAGGGGAGTCACGGTTGTGACTCATCAAGTCAAAACCTTGTTTCAAGAGCAGCAAACACCTTATGGTCGCGACACACTCCCTTACAGCCGTGACAAGCAGAAAACCAGATCAAGACAGATGGCACATCACGGTCGTCACCACCATAGGTCATGCCCGTGAGGAACTAAAATAAGCTTTCCCCTTCCCCAAGAAAGAGGCCTCACGACCGTGACATAGTAGGTCATGGCCATGACGCCCTGTTTTGCCGACTTATTTTCATGGCCAAAACGATTGTGTTTTGACCCCTTTTCCTCATTTGTATATAAAAGAACACTAACGTGGATAATGGAAATCCACCCATAGAACTCATAAACACTACAAACTAATTTTTAGGGTTTTGGATTTTGGAGAAGAACAACAAATACAACAAGAAATAAAAGGAATATGAACAATTGTAAAGAGTAATCACTCACCCAATTGAAGTAAGATGTTCAATCACTTCCACAAGGACCTTCCACAAGCAAAGAAACTTGAAACACCAAAGAAATCTCACAAAGAGTGGAGGTAGAACACCCACTCACAAAAAAGAGAAATCACAAGCTCTTTCCACCCAAAAGATTAGCCGATTAGGTTTCATTGCAATAGGGTTTGAAAACCCACAATTACAAACTCTCCAATTTAGAGGATTTTGAGTCTAACCTCAAAGCTTCATAAAACATTCATTAACTCTGTTAATTTTGTTAACTCCCGGGTTTTTTGCATTTTAGACCCTGAAAATTAGGGTAATTTATTTTTTGTACCCTTGGTTTTATTATTTATTTTTTGGACCCTAAAGTTTATGGGTTGAATAAAAAAAAGATCTTAAAGTTTGTAGGTTGAAAAAAAAGGCTCATGTATTGTTTTTCTTTTTCTTCCCATGTTTGAATTTATCTCCCGATTAGTGTCAAACTTCAGAACTAAGGTTAAAACTAACATTAAAACTATAATACACCTTGCTTATTCATGTCGAAACTAATTAGACCTTGAATTAACCAGGGTTTAAGTAGTTCCGACATGAATAAGAGAGGTGTATTACAGCTTTAATATTAGTTTTAACCTTAGTCCTAAAGTTTGGCGCTAATCGGGAGATAAATTCAAACATGGGAAAAAAAGAAAAACAGTAAACGAGCCTTTTTTTCAACCTACAAACTTTAAGGTCCTTTTTTTATTCAACCCATAATTAGTAGGGTCCAAAAAATAAATAATAAAATCAATGGTTCAAAAAATAAATTACCATATGCTTCGGTGTCCAAAATGTAAAGAAAAATATGAGAAACATCTATTTTATACAAGGCAATTAAGTCACTAAACGCAGTTGTTTAAGCTAGAAAAATTGCGTAAAATTGGGTCATCGTAGGCGCGACACTTCTAGGAGCTAACAAGGCGATTGCAAAATAGCACGGTTTCACGGGCGCGATGTTTCAGGGTCCAAGGGCGTCATGGGCGCGACCTTGGTCATCGCGGGTGTCACGACGCTCTGGCCAATTCCCAATTCTTCCTGCTAGTGTCGTCGCGGGCGCGACCTTTCTGGGAAGTTTTCTGCGGACTTCAAACTCACATAACTTCTTCATCTAGACTCCGTTTTTAGCCCATTAGGTATCGATGGAAAGCTCTCGGTGTGTACTTTAAGCTACCAAAATGTGAGGTTCATCGGAGTTATATTGAAAGAGTTATGATTGAAGGAGTAAAGACACACCTTTTTCTAGCCTTTGAAGTTAATTCGGCCTCGTTATTCTTGTCGATAGTCCCGAAGCCCCTTAGAAGGCTCGGGAATGGTCTGACAAAGACCCAAGATGTCATCTTATGGCCCGGGGTCTTTGTAGAATGAAACACCGCTCTCCTTAATGGCCATATTGACTCTCCAAGAACCTGTATCCTCCATGAAATGGACATTGAAACTAGGTTTGATTCGAGGAGATGAGAGGGCGGCTTGAAGTGAGCCGGTGACTATAGACAAACCAAAAGTGAACTGATCCCACACGGTTCAGCAAGGCTCCACTTAAAATCATCATATAGGTATATATGTTGTGTTTATTTCGTAATGTAAAGTGTTTTTGTACTCTTGTACATGTTATAATTTTCATTCTTTTTGCATGTTTAATGAAATAATCATGTAAAGTTTCAATTTACTTTCCCTTCCAAACTTTATCGAAACCACATTTTCAAACTTTTAGTAGAGTCTTTCCTAAAGTGAGAGGCAAACTCAAAGGTTGTTACCTTTCGAGTTCATAACCTTATCCCCGAATCCACTTTTTAGTTCATAGGCGGAGTCTTTCTTTCTTTCTTAATTTTCGGTTTTGTCTTGCTACTCTTTTGATCCGAAAACGACTAGGGAAGCAAGATTAATCACCCAATGATCACAATTACTCTAGGGTTTAAGAAAATTTCTAATTAGCGCTCATAAAAACTACCACTAATTTAAGGTTTTTTTTTTTTTTGAAACCAAACATGACAATTCATTAATAGCATGTCATACGGCACTTACAATGAAAATTGTGATTGAACAATTGTACATCTAAAGCATAGATATGAAATTCAACTTCCAAATAACTAACACTAATCTTACTGATGTTCGGCTCGGATTTCTTCGATGACTCTGCATCTTTACCATTGATGGAGAACCTCACAACTCGTGCTATAACGATTTGAAAGTCGATCTTCATCAAATGTATTAGACTACATCAACTGAACAAAAACTCCAGAAAGAGACTGAAAACCCTGAATAAGGGTACAAAAAAACTCTTATAAAAGAAGAGACTAACTTTCATTGCGTAAACGTAAAACCAAACTAATAATTGGGGTAAAAATCAATCAAATTGGGGCTTACCATCGACAAAAGAATCGATGGCAGCTCCTCCATTTTAAGGTTTTTAAGATAGAGATAACGAGAACAATTAAAAGAAGGATATGACTAATGTAAAGAGTAATTAACTCACCCTATAGCCTAAGAATCACAAAAGTTTGCAAAGAAATCCTTCACAAGCATCCACACTTATTCTTCCATGAAATTCCACCAAAGAGACCTTGAAAGATGCACAACAAACTCACAAATCAAAAGGAAATTGATTTGTATTATAATGTCACCCAATTTGAATTATAATCTCACCCAATCTATTGACATCTAATGTGCATAACTTCTTCGTTTTAACTCCAATTTGGCCATATAATATATCTATGGAAAGCTCTCGGTGTGTACTATAATAATCTAACCCAATTTGTGGTCTTTAGATTTGTATTGAACGAGTTATGATCAATAGAGTGAAGGTATGTATTTTTCTGATGTCCAATTTTGCCCAATTTCTTCATTTTCCTCCTTCACTCATTCTACTCTTCCTTCCTCGTCTTCTCGTCTTCTTTCTTCTTGGTTCCTTGGACTCGGTTTCTCTAGTGTTCTTCATTGATGCTCCACAAATCCAACCCCGACCCTTGTGAAAAGACCAAGATACCCCTTTGCTTCTAAAATTAGTCGATCTGGGGCTTCAAAAGTGACCCATGTTTAACTTGAAGGAAAACTAGCTTGGACCCACTTTCATTATTTTTTTTTTCTGATGATAAGGACCCTCAGGAAATATGGATCATCCTTAAAAAAGTCGGGTGGCAAGTGGCAACTCCTTTAAAACCAAAAGACATGAGGATTACCTAAATTATGTTTATCATGGTTTTACAATAAACTATGCAACTTTAAGCTGATTTTGTACTTTTTTTAATAGTAGTTGCATAAATTACTTTCTTACGAGCTTAATTTTTTGTAAACAAATTGGGCTAATCCTAAAGAATTGAAACAAGTGGATGTTTACTCTTAAAGTTTGGTTTAATTATTTATGAAATTGCACATAGTTAAAAGGAGTTGATCTGACAATTACTATTCATAAAATGTGTGAATAATTTTTAAAAAATTTTAAAAAGTAAACCTCAACAGATTCTCCATCCCACGCATATTTAAAGTCTGAACGACGTAAAAAATGTCAATACCAACACCTTTATATTTTGGTGCACTGTGACACAAATTTAAAGTATAATTCAACGGAATACAAACATTTAAACTACAATGGACATGTTACAGTTTATAATGATTTATGAATATGATTAATTGTTGAAGTATGTACGAGTGTTTTCTAATAGTTGACTTCTTTTGGCTATATTCTTGAATTCTTCATCATTATCCCATGAGGCTCCCATTCATTTTTCCCCGGTTTTCTTTGTCACATACAATTATTGAATTTCGAATGGCAGTACAAGTTGGAATAAGTTCCACATAACAAGGAGTAAAACCTAAAACCTTGTTGTTGCAATAAAATAAAGCCCAAGGACCCCATGCATGATAATGAACTTCACTACAAAGCGCATAAAAAAATGAAGTTAGGTGGAGAAGCATGTGTTATTGTCTTAGTCTTCTAGAAGACCTATATATCCCCAACAAGCTTATATTTATATTTTATTATATAAAAACATGTTTTCCCTTTTCCATCTAATTCATCTAGAAGCCTTACCTATAGCTACTTGGCATGAGTGTTTGGTAGGTAAAGACGTAAAGTAGGTACCATTAATCCACTTGTTTAACTCCATTAATGGTACACATGCATTAAAATTAGTCATACTCACCCAATTTCAGTATTAAGATAGATTCAGAAATTTCATTTTGATTTTGTTACATGTATATACAGCGTACGTACAGTATATATTAGCTAGATAGGTAATTCTTCATATTTATTTCTACACCCATGTTTTTATCACAATTATATTCATATTTATTTCTTAAAAAACATTAGAATTGAATTTTGAATTTTAACATAATAGGTAATTCTTCTTCTTAAATAAATGATTTTTTGAAGTACAATATATAAGAATATCTATAATTTAAAAATCATAGTTAATTTTCTCTATATATGGTTCAAAAATATAATAGCCATTGTTGAAAACTCTACTTTTACTATTTTATTTTCATAAAAAAAATAGTAAAATATTAATACTTTTGTATAATTAATTATAATAATATTCTTTTCGTATTTATCTTTAACTAAATTTATGTTTCTATTTAATTTATAATTATTTTTTCTATCTCTTAAATTTGTACAACACTTTTTGAAATATCTGTTTAAAAATATTGTATCTCATGAGTGAAGTATATATTTGACTTTTTTCAATTACTTTAAAAACTTTATTAAAATATGAACCAATAAATATTAATTTTATTTCTAGTATGTTTCTAATTATTTAAAACAATAGCATTTAGTAATAAGTAACAACACATTTTTTCAATAATAATGTCTAGATATGATTTCACATTTTTTAAATTACCAAAGTAAAAGTATGGAGATGGAGTTGGTACCATAAAAATATAATTTCTCAAAATTTGAGACTATTGATATACATTTTTGAAGTTCGGATTTTTATTATCTAGTTGACCAAAAAAGATTATTAGAATATTATTTTCCATAAGTTAATTATGTTAATCAACACTGAATTTTTTAATGCAAATTTTTTAGAGATATTTTTTTTTCTTTGTTAACTACAATAGGTTCTTCGTTACATCTATTCATCTCATCAAATAATAAATTGTTGTCAATTTCTTGTGTATACAAATAATTTATTTATATGCATAGATAATTTGATAAGGTCATGACTCATATATTGTAATTTTCTACAATTATTTTTAATATGGATAAGTGGAGTTCAAACCACTAACTTGTTAAATATTGGAGTTCGATAAATTAGTGTTCGATAAATTATTTTTAATATGAAAGAAAAGAAAGGCTACATGATCATCAAGCTTGACTTAGAAAAGGCCTACCGCCGGCTCAACTGGAACTTCATAGAAGATACACTCAGAAGTGCGGGCATTCCATCAATACTCATCCGTGTTATAATGCAAAGTATCACCAGAATTAAGTTCAACATTCTCTGGAATGGCTCCCCGACGGAAGCGTTCCATCATCCGAGGGGAATTAGGCAAGGTGATCCACTCTCACCCTACATCTTTGTCCTTTGCATGGATCGTCTGGCTAAACTCATCACGAAGAAAGTGGAAGAAGCTACTTGGTGGCCTTTGCAAGTTTGCAGGGGAGGCCCCAAAATTTCCTATCTGATGTTCCCAGATGACATCCTTCTGATGGCAGAGGCCTCGACAGAACAAGTCCACGTTATCAATGAATGCCTTCAGTATTTCTACAGTTATTCACGGCAGAAAATAAGTGCAGCCAAGTCAACGATCTTTTACTCCCCCAACACGACTGAGAGATGGAAAACGGAGACAACGAACATTCTGGGCATGACCCCAATGGAAGACTTGGGTAAATATCTGGGGATTCCTGTAATTCATAAAAGAGCTACCAAAGCCCATTTCCAGGGAATCCTTGACATGATTGACAGAAAACTCGTGGGGTGGAAAGCGAACTGCCTCTCACTCGCAGGGAGAATCACTCTTACAAAATCAACGCTCACCACAATCGTGATGTACGTGATGCAAGTAGTGAAGCTTCCAAGATCCATTTGTGATGGCATAGACAAAAGAGTGCGCAAATTTATCTGGGGGGCTCACAGGCCCAACGTAAATTGCACCTAGTGGCCTGGAATAGACTTATTGAGGACAAGCAAAAAGGTGGGCTTGGAATCAGATGTATGGGGGACTCCAACGCGGCCCACATGGTAAAATTATGCTGGAGACTTTTGACGGAGCCCAATAAAACATGGG
The DNA here is from genome assembly GCA_029582165.1 of Portulaca oleracea. Taxonomy (NCBI): domain Eukaryota; kingdom Viridiplantae; phylum Streptophyta; class Magnoliopsida; order Caryophyllales; family Portulacaceae; genus Portulaca; species Portulaca oleracea. Next base: position 27,840,122 of record CM055889.1, on the reverse strand, counting down.
CCAAAGTCCTCAAAGCCAAATACCTAAAAAATTTAAGCATTCTTGACCCTCAAGCTAGGGTTACAAACCCTACATCTCGACGCTTTGGAGGAGTATTCAAGAAAATCTCCATCATCTTCAAAAGGGCGTAAAGATGGAAGTGTTGGATGGAAGAACCACTCTTTTCTGGCTCACTCAATGGGTTGTTGATAATCCATTGATCCAAGAAGCTTCGGCCTCAGTCCCCATGGAGGAAAGAAGGAAGACTGTGGCTGATTACTATTATGAAGAAGAAGGATGGTTGTGGGACAAATTCGCTGATTATCTTCCAGGTACTATCCTCCAGCAGATTGCAACAATATCCCTAATTTGGGAAGGAGAACAGGACAATGCAGTATGGACCCTTGAAACTGGAGGGAACTTCAAGATGAGGTCAGCAATCAACATCGTGAGAGACACCACCATCCAGGACGACGGTCGCGACTGGAACTTTGCTGTGGAAAATTCCCACTACTCAGCGGATCCGAGTCTTCATCTGGCTGGCACTTCATGATAGGATTCTTACAAATGAAAATCGGGTCAAAAGGGGACTTTACGATAACCCAGAATGCAAAACATGCGGACATATAGTAGAAGACACCACGCATATCCTTCGGAATATGGCCCAACAAGTTTGGCGCGGCTTCATGAACGATGCTTGGGGGGCTCACAACTACCATGCCTCGCTTTAGGACTGGATAAGACACAACGTCGCAGCCGGCTGATCAAATGAGGAGTGGGGTTTCATCTTCCTCGTGGCACTATAGAGTCTCTGAAAATGGAGAAACGCTCGTTGCTTCAACAAACCCCGTGAAATTCCTTTTCATAAACACCAAGCAATTAGGGAGAAAGCTGTGGAGATTAAAAAAGCTCTTCAAAAAGATATCAAACTTCATAGCAGGGTCACCGAACATTGGGAGCAAATCATCGTTAGATGGGATCCCCCACCCTCGGGATGGCTTAAGATAAACACGGATGCAAGCACCAAGGATGGTATCGCTCGTGAAGGCGGGGTGATTAGAGATCATAGAGGTATATGGATCAAAGGTTTCGCATCCATATTGGGTGAGCGGGATCCTCTTGAAGCAGAATTAGAGGCGGCTTGGATACGTCTTCAGTTGGCATGGGAACTTCAAGTCTTCAACCGAGGAGGATTTGGATCTCCTTGGATCTTCCTCGGTTGAAAATCCCTTTTATCTTTTCTTACTTAACCTTATCTTATATGTACATTTTCTACGTTAAAAAAGAACAGAGACTTATTCAACCATCTTATAATTGAAAATCAACTTAAGAATAATAATTCAAGTTAACTAACCTTTGACACATGCGCGGTTTATAGTTTTATCTGATCGATCAAAGTAATTATGTAATGAAATTTGAAGTGGATTTGGGTTAATTAAACCAGTATACTATTCCTAGGAAGGAACACTTGAAAGTGTTGAATAAATCATCTGACAAGAATTTATGAAAAGGGACAGGAGGGCAGTTGCCAAAGCTGACGTGTCCTACCTACCCAGCACCAACATATAGTCATGGCTTTGCTTGCCTTGTCTTGCGTTTCTTTCATCTACCAAGAATAAAAACACAATAAGATATAATAAAATATGATAAATTTCCAATAATGAAAACAAATACCAAAGAAAATTGAGAAAAGAATATTGTCATATGCTGATATTTTATATGATATCATGACTCGGCCCTGGCTTTTTATGCGGTATTCTGCGGTATGGTGCGGTATGGTGTGGTAAGATTGTGATATAATTGTAGCGGGTTATTGGTATGTTGTGGTGGATTTTTTGTATATATATAAATATTGTATTGATAATTGTGAAAAAGTATTTTGTGGTGGATTGTGGTGAATGGTATTTTATGATAAGTTGTGGCAAATTGCGGTAGACTGTGACACCGCAGTTTATCAACCGCAGAAAAGAACAGGGCCTCACCCACCAGATTGCTGCATATTTTGTACGTTGCTCTTCTTAATAATCACCTACTCGGTACTCTACCCCCTCTTCTTCCATACAAAACTATTTATTTATTTATAAAAATGGAAAACCAGCATTACTAGGATTACATTTCAAATAGAAGACAATTCTTGCTTCAAGTTAAAAGGGTTTTATTTTTCGTTCCTCTTGTTGCTTCTAGAACTTCACTTTTTGTAGTCATAACATACTCTTAAAAATATGCATATTACCTATTACTTTTTTCAACCAATTTAAAATGATTAAAAAAATCAACTGCTTTAGCAACAATATTATATTTTTCTAATTTTCCAACTATTTCTCTAATTTTAGGTGAGAAAAGTGGTTGAAAATTCTAGTCACTTTTGTTAAAATGGTGGGAAATTATTTTTCCTACCAATATTTTTTCTATTGTTCGAAAATGGTGGGGAAGACAGTTGGTAATCCGACGGTTTTTCCAACAATTTTGAAACAGTAGGAAAAAGAAGTGTAGGAAAAATTCCCCACCATTTTAACAAAAGTGTTTGGAATTTCTAACCCTTTTTCCCACATAAAATTTGAAAAATTGTTGGAAAATTAGGAAAAAATGAAATGGTTGCTATAACGATTGGTTTTTCCAACCACTTTAAATTGGTTGAAAAAAGCAATGATCGGTAATGCCCATATTGTTACCAGTGACATATACATATCTATATGACATATTGATATATAATGCACGTCTCATGTACAGTATTAATATATTACGTTGCAATTATAATTACTAGACTTAAACTTTGAGAAAAATGGTAAATTACCATAGTCAACAGGTTTTAGTTTTTCATATTTCTTTTAAATTTTCTCATGCATGCGTCTCGAAAGATTATGAAGTATAGCTATTAAAAGAATTTTTAAATTATTTTTGAGATCCGAATAATTATTATAATTTTTCTGAAGAAATAAAAGGGGAAAATCATAAAAATTGGAAAAAAAATATTTGAGAAATATTTTGTAAATACAAAATATCATGGGGAAGCACTGTCTTAGTTTGGAAGCAAACACAAATCAAAACCCTAGATAATCAAGGTAAGCACTGGCCGATCGATGGCAGTCCAAAAAACATACAATTTATAGAAATTTAGGTTAGTTAACGTGCAATTTTAAAGATTGAATTATTATTGTCTAATCCTTCAAAATATAGACTATTAGAATCCAATTTTCCTAAAATTAATAATATCCAAAAAAAATTTATATGGCAGCTAGCTAAGCTAGAAATATTTGTCAGTAGTGATCTATTATCGTATTAATTCGAAGGTACTAAAAATTATACTCCACTTATCCCTAAAATATTATTGGAAGTTATTGCCTTTATTTGGGTTGTTTGTATTTTGGACCCTGAAGTATTGGGTAATTAATTTTCAAGACCCTTAGTTTTCAACATTTTTTTTGTACCTTAAAGTTTGTGGGCTGAATAAAAAAGAATTTTAAAGTTTGTGAGCTGAAAATAAGGCACGTGTCTTGTTCTTTTTTTCTTCCCACGTATGAATTTCTCTCCCGATTGACGCCAAACATAAGGACCGGTTAAAACTGATATTGAGGTCATAATACATCTCTTTATTCATGTTAGAGCTAAGTACATTGGGTCTAAGTAGCTTTGACATGAATAAGAGAGGTGTACTAAACTTTCAATATCACTTTTGACCTTAATCCTTAAATTTGGTGTCAATCGGGAGAGATATGATATTCAAATATGGGAAGAAAAAGAAAAATGACATACATGACTTTTTTTCAGTCTATAAACTTTAGGGTCCTTTTTTATTCTACCCACAAACTTAAGGTCCAAAAAATCAACATCGAAAACCAGGGTCTAGAAAATTTATTGCCCTATGCTTCGGGGTCTAAATTGCAAAAGACCATTCTATTTGGACCAATTAAAATTATAAAATTTAAAATTTGTATAATAAATGTAACAATAAACTTGGTGACATTAGGACTCTTCTATCCAGAGTTGGCTAATAGAGCAAGTCAGCTCAGATTTGTGTTTGTCTTAAACTTAAATGGATTTAGAATTTTCTACCTTGAGCCTAATTCATTTATTCAAAAAGATTTATTGTGTCAATCTATTTTATTAAAAAGGTTAAGGTTCTATTCGACAGTACCGTTTGAGATAGCGTTTAGCATCTTGACCAAGTCAAAACTCTAATTGCATAAATATTAGTGTTCGGTGAGCTAGCATTTTGGGGAGAGTTTAGCGTTTTATGCAACGTTTGTAAAACGTTAATAATGTAAACATTTAGCGTTTGGAGTAGAGTTTCATATTTTTCGGTCGAAAGATACCCTTTGAAAATTTAATCTTTGAAAATTATTGATATCTTTTTATGTCAATTCACATTAATCTTTTAATTGAATCGCTAAATTTACCGAACACAATTCTCATTTGAACAGTCATCTGTTATCCGCTACTTAAACCGTTATCCGCTGCTTAAACCACTATCCGCTACTTAAACCGCTATCCGCTATCTAAAACACTTATTTTACAGAACAGGAGCTAAGTTCCCCCTAACCCGGCCAGCTTATTGTCGTGACATTTTCATGTACTGTATATCATAGTACTCCCTCCGTCCCAAATTAATTGACGGAATTGGAGTTTTCACACATACCAATTTATAACTATAATAACTACCAAACTTCAATTGTATTTGGCTTTTCTCTCTCTAATAAATAATATAAAATAACTGAATTAAGTATTGGGAATAGGAAAATGACAATTATTTTGGGACAAAATAAGTTAGTTAAAGTGTCAATTAATATGGGACGAAGGGAGTAATTTTTAAGAGCAATATATAATTCTAAACACTAGATGTTTAGATGGAAGCTTACAAATTGGTGTTTGGAGATGAGAATTATATTTTGTAGTGTAAACGTTCCTAGAAGTTAATTATGCCATCATGTTCAAAGTTAACTTGGTCAATACATTTTAGACTCTACCTTAAAAAAAAATTCTTAAACCACAATTGGTCCAATCGGGGTTTTTTGCTTTTTGGACCCCGAACTTTGGGGGTATTTATTTTCTGGAACCCCATATTTCAAAGTTTATATTTTGGACCCTATACTTTGTGGATCCAAAAAATGTAGCCCAAAGTTATGTTTTACTCCGGCGATGACCTAATTGTTGCCTAAACTTCCCGATATGACCTTTTATCATTTTTCCTTCTTTTGACTGTTGTTTTGAAATTAACCAAACTTTGACAGCTAAGGGTGTATAAAATTCATGGGTAAAAAATAGCAACGTAAAAATTAAATTTTGGTAACTTTTAGTAAATTTTGGTAACTTTTTGGGAAATTTATGCTCATATGGGGGTTGGAAATCGTGCAAGAAGAGAAAGAAGAAGTTGTGGCTGGAAAATTTTCGAAACAAAAAAAATTCGATAATGGCTTTGAAATATGGGGGTCCATATTGTTGCGGGAGACAAGGTATAGGGTCCATATTGTTGCCAGAGACAAAGTACAGGGTCCAAAATATAAACTTTGAAATATAGGGGGTCCACAAAATAAATATCTCCAAAGTTCGGGGTCCAAAAAGTAAAAAACCCATCCAACCAGTACTAAACTGTGACATTTTGAAAAGCTAAGTAAATTCAAAAAGCAAAATGATAAATATTTTGATATAAAATAGTTAATAACTATCTTACATTCTACTTAAATGAATTATAAAGTTAAAAGTAAGTATATTTAAATCATTACAAATGTATGTTTCATTACTTTGAGGGTTATTACAACTTATAAATAAAATAAAAATAATTATTTATTTATATTTTTTTATGAATATAAAACTATGCATAAAATATGCGCACAGTTTCTACTATGATTGATAAAATTAGACTATTATTTATATATTTGACCTAGCTAATAAGACTCTTATAATTGATAACTTTATATAATTACTAAAGAAAATATTGTTAAAAGTCACAAAAATATGAAATATGGACAATCCAAGATGGTTATTAACTATCTTGAATCAATATGTGTATCATTGTCCATTCAAAAAAGCATGTTGAAAAGCATATAGGTAACTAACAATTGAGGGGTAAACGCCCGTATGGGTTTTAGAATGGAGGGAATTGAATAAAAAGAAATTAACCGCTAATTTGAAGGAAGAAAGAATTAATATTGGATTTTAATTGTCTTAAACTATGCAATACAACATTGTTACATCCAATACATGATCTGTTTTCATGACAAGGCACATATCAAGGACACACCAAAAAAAGGCTCACGATCGAGGTAGAATTTTACATGTCATAAATGATATGAATGGATCAAGTTAGTCGAATCTCATGGTCTTCATATCTATACTATGTATATATATGATTCATGGTGTAGGTACTAAGAGGTTTGTAAATTGTAAAATCCACGAAGACTATGGTGGTCATGCTCCATTATTGTCTTGGTCGTACAGGTGCACACCCCTTTGCTTTGTAACCCTAAGTTGTAACACAAACATACATTTCCTCCTTTTGTAGTAAATATTGGTCCAGGGGCAGTGGCTAAAGCTGTTCCGAAAATTTGGTACGTGCATTGTTGATGTTGGAAGGTCGTTGTGTTGGTTTCATTTGAAGGGGTAGGAAGGCTGATTGATAAGTCAAGATTGATTTGCCCGTAAGTTTCCTCTGACGAAACTATGCTACTAGCACTGTTCGAGTTTTGGCTAATACTGGACACTCTAATAACTGGAGTTGACATAGTAGTAGTAGTAATAGTAGATCCACAATTACTGGGATCCGATTTGGTGTTGAAATTAAGCCCTGATCCTAAACCAAATTGCATTCTTGAACCGGCTGTGGTTGTGGTTGTGGTTGTGGATGTGTTGTTGGTGGAGGAGTGAAGAGGACGGTGTGTTTGCGGGTCTATGCCTCGGCTAAGAAGCTTCCTTTTTATGTGGGTGTTCCAATAATTCTTTATCTCATTATCTGTTCTTCCGGGTAGACGTGCAGCAATGAGAGACCATCTGAAACCAAAAAAACCTCGGGAAATGAGGCTGTGTAGGTTGAAATAATTCTTTATCTCATTATCTGTTCCAATAATAATTATGCTAATTAAACACGTCTCATTTTAATAAATATAGTTTACTCGGCTAGTTTCTTGTATTATAATTAACGTGACTACTTACTTGTTTCCAAGGAGGCTGTGTAGGTTGATGATAAGTTCATCTTCTTCGTCCGTGAAATTACCTCTTTTAACATCTGGCCTAAGATAATTTATCCATCTTAATCGACAGCTCTTTCCACACCGTTGTAAACCTGAAACAGACCAAAAATCTTTCACATTAGAAAATGCTATACGCAAACAGATAAGCCAGCTAGTGATAGAATAGTATGCTCAACTTCACACAAAACCAAAATCTCTTACAAAATATTAAAAAAAAAAGAAAAAATTACCTGCGGCTTTAGGAAGAGATCTCCAGCAACCTTCACCATGAGCTTTGATGTAATTTACGAGACGCTCATCTTCTTCTTTAGTCCACGCACCTTTGTTTGTGTGCTCTTTCTCACAACATGGTGATCTTCCCATTTCACTCTTCTTCGCCTAACCAGAGAGAGAGAGAGAGAGAGAGAGAGAGAGAGAGATGGTGTTTGGAAGAAAGTAAGAGAAGGGGAATAAAGGAGGAAGGTAGGGGAAGAATATAAATGTAGGGTAGAGAAGGGTAGAGGAGGAAATGAGGGAGAGAAAAAAGGTGGAATTGATGGGGGGAAATTGACTCACTCACGTCCATCCAATTGGATTTTAATCAAGATTTTGACTGAGTAGGTAGAGAGCAACCCAACCAAAAAAAAAAAAAAAGAAAGAAAGAAGAAGAATAGTACTGGGAGTGTGTCTGGTTTGCAATTAAGTTAGTGCTGGATTTGGTAGGTAGCCCTACTTTTCATGTAGTTGGGAGTTTAACATTTCTTAGCTTTTTAATTACTCTTCTATTACAACTTATATCTTGCTTTTAAATATTTATCTTCTATTATAAATATGTTCACGCTCACAAAAATTCCATCAAATTTGGATGAAAAATTAATGTTGGATTAAGTTTTTTTTGAGTCGGATCAAGTTGAACAATTTAAACGGAAGTAAATTCAAGTCAAAATCAACTTCAAAAAAAGAAAAAAAAGAGAAATATTGTGTCTGAGTATTCAGTCAATGTCAAAATTAGGTTCGAATCAAACTAGATTTTTTTTCGAATCCGACAAAATTTTGTATGCGCTAATTTATGTTCTCTAATATTTTATTTTCATTATTATTTTATTAGTATACTTTTTAAATATTACAAGGTAATGTTTTTATAAAAATATTTATTTACTGTAAATGTAGTGATAGTAATTCATTTAATGAATTATTATATGCTAAAATTTAATATTTAGCCCATTTTTAGCCGGTTCAACTGACTACTCGGTTGTGGGCTGAGAGTGGGCCCGCACCTGTATCCGATCTCATTGCTAGAGATGCCCGGTTGAGGGGCCTGATTTCGGAATAAATTCATCAAATTCCCTATAAAAAAAATAATATAAAGCATAGGGGGTGAGTACACCTAGTTTCTTGCACAATCGTGTCTGATGTATTAGCGTATATTTTATATGCTTTTTGGGGCTCATTAAAATGGAGTTGAATTAATATTTATCCTTTGCATGTTGGTGTACCTAAACCTAAATAGCTTCCTTAATTTAAGCTGTCCCTTTTTCGATCATGTATTTGGAATTAGATAGATTTCCATAAGAGTTTCCGAAGTCGGACGTCATTGGCTGAAAATAATCCAAACTCATTTTTTGGCTGAAAATAATTCAAACTTTTAGCCTATTTACTCAAACTAAACCGAAATTAATTTACGGTGTCAGAATGCTGACTGGGCAGTATGAGCACGTGTTTCTTTAATTGATTTTGGTTTTGAATTTTTTTTAAGCTTATGTAAATCCCAACTCACTTAAACTTATAATGACATGACAATGAATTAAAAATAAAAACACTTTAACATAATGAATTTAGTCTTCCAACCCCAAAAATTTAAAATTTGACACAACCCTAACTATTTGCCTTTTTTCTAATTCCTCTTAGTCTTCTCTCTCCTTCTTCGTGATCTTCTGTAGACCTCAGTCAACATTCTGAAGCCGGAAATCGATTTCAGTTTAGTCCGAGTAAATAGTTTAAAAGTTTGGATTATTTTCAGTCAAAAAGTGAGTTTGAATTATTTTCAGCCAATGACCTCCAACTTTGGATTATTTTGAGCCAAAAACCCTTTCCATAACCTGTTTTAATTGATCGGCTTCTCCATCAACCAAACCCGACTATTTCATTAAATTTTTGCGGATCTTAATGTCGCACTCAATTTTTCTGTGATCGATCTAGCTAGTGCTCCTGATTTACAAAAACAATATGCATTATTGCCACCTTTCAATGTGACTTCGTGGGAACGATCGTTCATTATCAACTATCAATTTGCACCAACTTGTACCTATCTATAATCACCTCCACGTACCTGTATTTACCTTCACCCATTCTAAAAATTATTTGTGTTAATAAGTTTAAACATTTATAATTTATCAATTTGTATCTCAAGAAGTAAAATTTTAACATGCTGTACAAAATTAAAATACTTCTGTGAATTTTTAATTAAAAATGATTTAATATATATTCACAAAAGTTAAATTAAAGGAACAATATTTAAGCAATAGTAAATGATAATGAAGTGGCATATCGAAACCATAAAGGTAATAAGAGTTGGAATACGTTAACGGCGTGCTCGATTGATATGAATATGATGTTCACTTATATCAATGTCAAATGAGGATCGAGGTAGGGAGCATTCATGATATGAAAATTCTCCAACATAGTGTAATTGATCATAGATTCAATTTCCTACATCCTCCAAAAAGTAATGTTCAATACTATACATTTATATTTCAAATTAATTTAAATGAATTTCTGATAATTAAAAAATCCACATTATATGATTACAAAAATATTATTTGGTTGATTTCACATATCTAAATACTCATGAATATTTAGTTTCATGCATGATAAAAGAGTTTGTTATACCGTGTTCAAGCTTGATTTTAAAAAGCATAGACTGACTTGCGATAAAGAGACTTTAAAGTTTCATTATTCATGATTTGGGATGACAATTGAGGGGACATTTAGAGTGTTAAAAACACATGGAAGAAATTAACATATTCTTATAATTATAACGAGCTACACATTACACAATTTCATCGTCCCATACCAAAAGGTGATACTAATTTCAAAAAAAAAGCAACTAATTCTTTAACTATCCACAATATCACAATCTATGATGATCGTACCAACGAAGCAACGAATCAATATTTTAGGAATGAAATATGAGAGAGTTTGACAAATTATATGATATCAGAAAAAATATATAGTTTGTAACAAATGCGTATTTGAATATGAATTTAATGTATTTTCTCAAGTTTCTATATAATTTCAAAATAATGAAAATTAAATGTTTTTACAATAACTATATAAAATACATACTTATGAAGTGATCAATACATTCCTAATTGTACAAACTTACACTTACATTGTTCCATATGCACCAACCTGCATAACTTGCAATAACTTGCACTTCGATACACGTACATACACCAAACTTGCATTTATCTACACAATGCACTTTTTCAAATACCCTATAAAACATGCCCTAAATATTGCGAAATAAAATATGCAAGATCAACCAATATAAAACCAAAGGAAACATATATATGTAAAACACATATGATGATTTTTTTTATACTAGTAATGACTATCAATTATAAGATCTTGAGATTTATTATTAGTTGCTACACCAACTAGCCCTATCAATCTGAACGGCTTACAGGTCGGTCATACTGCTGGTTCAGATAAATATGGGTAAGGTATATTTCAGATTCTGGTAAAATATGGGTGGTGTATTTCGTTTTCAGTCAACCCAACCGGTTATGACTGCGACCTTTTTCCGCTTTTTCTTTACAAATTTGTCTCTAAATACAACTTTAATTTGTACAATACACATAATAAAATACTATTATTAGAGCGTATTGGGTCCGCCTTAGTTTCACTCCACCTATGGTTACCAGTTTGCTTAAGGTCGCCCTTCACTCTCAACGGTTCAAACCTAGCTCCATGATTCATTTAAAGGTGAATTTGGGTGCATGGAGGGCCTTTTGGGCAATCATTGGGGGCGGTGTTCATTTCAAGGAAGACCCCGGGCCATAGGTTGTGGTTTCGGATCCTCCTCGGGATCCATCTCAGGTCTTACAAGGGGCCCGCAACGTATGGTATTGCACCCGTGATCCCCTGAGAGCTTGAAGTTGAAAGGAAAGCATCGCGCCCGCGATGTGCTGTGTCACACCAGCGACCCCGCTACAAGGAGATGATTTTGTTCGAGAATCACCCAGGGTCATATGCCCGTGACCACCTGAGTCGCCGCCGCGATGATAAGTGAATATTTTATATTGTTTATTAGGTATTTAACTTATATATTTTAACCAATTTTGAGATATAATCTAGTGTTTTTATATCAAAATTCTGTAAAACTCTTCACTTGGTTGGAAAATTGGTATATTTTACAGAATTTGATCAAAACACCCTAAAAAGCGAAAAACGGAGAAGAAATTGAAAGAAAGAAAGAGAGTTGAAGATTTAGAGAAATTAAAGAGAAAAATGATGAAGAAAATGAAAGAGGCCAAAGAGAATTGGAAGGGAAGAAATGAAGGATCAAGCTGCAACAATCACAACAACAATTTACTTCACGTGCAGCAACAATTCACGGCCCAAACCCCAACATCAGTCACATTTCACAGTAGCTAATTCACAACAACACTGTCAAGCAACAACAGCAGCAACGTCCAAAACGCTGCCAGTGTGCATACATCACCCTCAGCAGCGGTTTGCATCTCTTCACCAACGCTTGAGCATCACATGGCAGCAGCAACTCCACAACGAACGCGCACAACGCCCAAACAACAGAGCACAATGCCCAGCAATTTTACGTAACAACAACACTAACGTTGGCAGCGTCAGCAGTAGCACATCCAGCCTTCATGCCAAATGCCGGCAGTGACATTCACAGAAGCAGCGAATTATAGCACGTTGGCAGTGATGCTCCCTACCCCTGGCAGCGCCTAATATCGGAACCGACATGGAGAATAGCCACGACGCTGGCAGCGTTCATTTTGGACTTATTTGCTTCTTGCGTTTGCGTATAAAAGGAAACGTCCGCCGCATGTCTAAGCATCCAATTTTCATCTGTTATTTCCTTAAGCCGTAGTTATTAGGTTTTCTTTGTATTTTCCTCCCTTCTAGGAGCCGTTCTAGTAGAATAGGAACAAAAGAGGAGGAGAAGGAGATCGAATCGAGTGACACGAAGAGATCGAATTCGACGAGTCGGATGTTTGGTTTATTCTCTATTTTTCTTATGTTTTGTTATTCAGTTTTCATTATTGTTTTCCTAGTTTTTATTATCATGAGTACTTAGATTCCTCGTTTAGGGGACAAACTCGATGTTTCTTGATTAATTTATAGTGTGTCATTTCAGTTTTAGGTTTTAATACAGTTGTTTAGTCTCCGTGTGTTGTCTGTCATAGTAAGTGATTGATGTCCTCTTACTTGGTTTAGATTCTTAATATCAGAACGAAAGTTTGTATTTTGAATTGGAAAGGCGAAGATTGAATAGGCTAGAAAACAGTTAGAAATAATGTTTTCTTGCTTAGGGTCAATTATAATCAGTTCTTATCTTTGATTAGATTAAATAGCCATGAAAATAAGTGTTTAGTTTAATCACTATAACTCACTTGGGATTCAAAAGATTGTTGTGATAGGCCCTAGAAAGATTATAGACCACAACACTACCAATACAACCTTAACTGGAATCATCTCTTGATTGATTGATTAACTAGAGTGGACTCCCCTAAACTCGCTTAATTATCTAATAAAACCTATAACGATTATATCTTGTTATTTCCTTAATTCTCTTATTCACTCAACCTATTTGACTGAGCTATCATCCTTAGTAGTGAACTAGTTTAGTGCGTCGTTGAACACAAGTCGCTGAGAGAGAACGACATTTATATACTACTTAGACCCGTACACTTGCGGAAGACCTATCACGTTTTAGGTCGTATCAAGTTTTTGGCGTCGTTGTCGGGGACTTGTTTCCCCAATTGCCATTAGAGAATGTACTCTGGTTGACTAGGTTTTTATTGGTTTTCTTAAAACCCTAAAAAATCAAAGAAAAATTTAAAAAAAATTCAAAAATCTAAAAATATGGCACCTCTTTCTTTTCCTCAATTTGAACGTGAATTATTTTGGCGTTACTTTGAGCGCTTATATGCTTTTGTTGTTCAAAGTGATATTATGTTTGGAGAACGTGAAATTCTTGATTTTGTTTTCGAAGGTGTGAGTATAGAGACTCGTAGTCTTTTGTATTATTTGGTTTTTCTGAAAAATCCGTTGATGAAGCTTGGAATTTACTTGAATTGCTCGAACGTGATACACATGATTTTGAAATTTCTAATCATGCAACTGAGTACTTTAATCTTTGTGCGTTTCATGCTAAGTCCTACATCCAACCTCGTAATTCAGTTACTTGTACTTTATGTTACTCTTCTAAACATGATGATTCTACTTGCCCTAGGGCTGCTAAAGTTGCTGACTTAATGCGAATGTGTGTCTTGTTGCAGGGCATTGACCATAGTTTGAATTCTTCCAGTTTTAATGATGGAATATGTGATTCTAACAAGTCTCCCTTCCCTTTAGCAGTCAGTCTAGATGATCCTTCTTATCCTAGTTTACCTAAAAACACTACTGATGGTGTTTTTGATTTCCATGATACTCCCTTGCCTTTTTCTCAGTCAACGGGGTTTGAGGTGAGTGAACCTTATGGGGTAGATACTAGGGAGAAGATAATTTTCGCACTACAAAAAAGCATCACTTGTGCCACGGTAAAATTTGTGGCACAAGTTCAAAATTCCCGTGGCACAACCGTCTTGCCACGGGTTTTCTTCAAATTAGCCCCGTGGCACAAGTCGCCGTGGCAAGGGTGTAGCCACGAGAAATTTACTACCGTGGCTAAATGAAAAATCGTACCCACGGGAGCTCCCATGGCAAGCACTGTCCTTTGCCACGGGAAGACCCGTGGCAATCACTTTTCTTGCCACGTGTAGTCTCATGGCAATCACTTTTCTTGCCACGTGAAGTCCCGTGGCAGCCAATTTTCTTGCCACGTGTAGTCCTGTGGCAATCACTTTTCTTGCCACGGGAAGTCTCGTGTAAACCAATTTTCTTGCCACATGAAGTCCCGTGGCAATCACTTTTCTCGCTACATGAAGGCCCGCGGCAATCACTTTTCTTGCCACATAAATTCCCGTGGCAATAACGTTTTGGGCCATGTTACAATTAGCATACATTGTACCTTAAATTAGAATAAATAATATTGATATTAATTGATATAACATATATAATATAACTAAGAAATCTAATAATTGTCTCAGAATATAAAAAGAAGAAATTATATATATATATATATGTATATATATATATATAGTATCAAAAGATATTCCACAATATACCTGAATAGTTTTTTTTTTAAAAAAAAAAGTCACACTAATACCTAACACAAAATTCAACTAGCTAAGCAAAGTTCATAAAATAAATCTGCACAACTAGAAATCCAATAACTAATAAGTCTTCCTCGAGTTGAACTATCTCTAAAAACAAACTTGACTTTAATTTTTGCATGGTCTGCAAGATGACGAATTGTTTTCCTGGAAAAAAAGAACGTGATAGGAAAAATAGCAACATTAGCATTATTCAAAAATTTGTAAAGCACAAATAGTAAATTACAAGAGTTCTAGTTAAGAATCCTAAGACTTGTTTAAGAATACTAATCCATATAGAAAATATAGCACAAATTTCAACAAAACCTCCTATATTAACTGAGCTATACAATAGTTAACACTAATCATCAAACACCTACAAGTTAAAAAATGTTCATGGCTATATTAAAATGGGTCACACACCCCTATAAATTGAGCAACCCAATGGTTAACACTGGCCATAAACCACGTGCAAGTTAAAGTGCGTTGATAGGTATATTAAAATGGGTCACACCCATATGGAAATATTGAAACATTTCGGTAGTACCTCCCTTGTAAAATGAGCTACCCATTGGCTAACACTAACCGCAAAACACCTGCAAGTCAAAGAACGTTGATAGCTATTTAAATGGGCCACACACCCATATATTACAATCACCAATAAACACATTTATTGAACTTCTTTTTTGATCAATAACTAAACCCAAAACCAATTCATAGTAATGATTGTGTAAAACCGTAGTCTTTGTGGGAAATAAGCCAAAGTGTCATTCTTTCAAATGACAACATGCAAAGTGTAAACATAACCCAAAAGCAGAGAAGGATAGAAATAAGCACACATTTGAAAAATTTACCAACAAATATCAACAATTTCTTCCCATGTCACCACTAGCAGAAGATGTGAAGAATTGATTCATCATGTTCATCATCTTTTTTTCCCGCAACTGATTGGTAGCTTCAATTTTGGCATCCAATTCTTCTCTAATCATCTTAGCTTGTTGCTTAGCTTCTTCAGCTTCTTTTCTGGCTTGCTCCGCTTCTATTCTAGCTTCTTCAGCTTCTTTTCGAGCATCTTCAACATCTTTCTTGGCCTTTTCAAGACTTTCATCAACTCTCTTCTTGTATTCAATAATATCTTGAGCAAGGTCCAAGCGGGAAGGCTTTACTCCAAAGTAGTTGGTTATGCTCTTGCTCGGTCCATATGCGCGCAAATATCCATGAGTATCTTTGCCGAGTACCTCTTGGAAAATTTGTTCATCTGTCTTGTCATTAAGGCCTTTTTCTCTTTCGTCTATCAATTTCTCAATTTCCGCCTACATTGGATAACAATTTGTTAAATACATATAATACTTATGCTTTGAAAACAATCATAAAGCTTTTTTTTTATTAGCAACAATCATGAAGAATAATAAATCAATAATTAATACGCACCTTTGCTTTCATGTTGTTTGCAAGGGTTTCAGCATAATTCCATAAACAATAACTTACAATACAAAAAAAAAAAAAGTAGTTTCTAACAAAATGACTAACATTAAATAACTAATCAATCATTTTACAAATTTGAATAGAAATTTTTTAAAAACATCTCAACTGGTCTAAACCGATCTGGGTTGGTCCGATCCAAATCCTAATTGGGTTGGTCTGGTTAGGACCAGTTATTTTCGGTCTGGTCTTTGGTCCAAAATTTTAGCTATTTCAGGTTCCGGTCCAGTGCGGTCTGGTCCGGGTTTGACCTAATGAACGCCCTCAGCAACAACTAATCAATGCTTATCCAAGTAATTAAGAACAAATAGCAAGTAATAGCTATCACTTACACTACTTAGGGTCTGCTTGGAAGGGGAGTTAAAAATGGAGAGTAAGAGTTCATTAGAGTAAAGGAGGGTAAGAGTATTGGAGAGTTCATAAAGGTAAACTACTTACCCCTGCTTGGGAGAACAATTTGAAGAGTTCATAAGTGTAATATGTTAATTAACATATTTACCCTTTCATATTATATGTAATTCAAATTAGGATTAAGGGTATTATGGTCATTTCTCATTGTATGTATATTATAACTTAATTGAACACCTCCTTAAAAAAATAAGGGTTAAGAGGGGTAAAGGGGTGTAAACCTCACTCCCTCTTACCCTTCATTACCCTCTCTCGCTCTCTTTCCAAGCATGGGTAAGGAGTAAGGCCCCTCCTTTACCCCTCCTAACCTCCCTTTAGTCCTTTACCCCTCTCCCAAGCAGGCCCTTAACGACACTGAAATACCTCACAACAGAAGTATATTAATTTATCTAACTTGATAAAAAACACATACTTATTAGTTTCATTCTTAACCATCTGTTTCTTGAAATATGCATATTTCAATATTACAATATCTGCTTGCTAGCTATCTTCTACAATAAACAAGCTCGTATGGAATCTTTTGTAGTGTATACTAAATTATTTATACTCTTGGGCGTCTCTCATTTGTACGACACCATAGATTTACACTTTAACCAAAATAAATGAGTCCATCCACTTCCTTTGTCCTACCTATTTAAAATTCTGCGAAAGGGGTAGGAAGTAGACTAGCAAGTGTCAAAGCAAGAATTAAAGCAGTTCATTTGATATGCCTTAGAGAGGATCATATTGAATTAATGGCTCTTCTTTCTTTGTTAACTGCATTCTTGGACCTCATATTCGTATGAATAACAATCATCAAAATTAACTCACACTAGGAATTCTGGATTGATGTAATGAACAAGAATCAAGTTAATAGCACAAAAAATTCTTCAACTCAAATAAAAACTCAAGGGAAAAATGTTATCAAAATCCCAACATGATAAAAAAAAATAAAATAAAACAAACTCTTTCTTATTAACACCCTTATTCAACTCCAAACCCAACACATACACAAAAAAATTCAATCAATTCTGAATTAAATCAAAGCAAAGAATCATATACCCAACCACTGACCGAGATTGATATCTTGAGTTTGATGGAGATACACACGACTCCAATTACTAGGTTTCAAGTCTGATGCACAAATACAATTCCTTTAAGATTTGATTGGAACAAAGAAATTGAAGGTTTGCTCAAATTAATCCAGAGAACCTTGCTTTTCCATGATGGACTATGTGATTGAAGTTTATCCAGAGAACCTTGCTTTTCCATGATGGACTGTGTGATTGAAGTTTCACAAAAATGAAAAGAGAGAGAAATAAGTTTCACACATGGATTACTTGATCGTAAGATTCAAGATTGAGAACTCAATTACTTGCAGGCTAGGTGACTTGGAATGGAACTCTAGTGATGCTGCCAAAAGAAGAGCGATGAGAATAGTGATTTGAAGAAGTTTGTTTTTTGGGCCGGGCGTTGTAGTCAAAGGAGATTAGGACTGGAAGCTTCATTCCATGCAAAACCTTGTCTTTTGCTCTTCTTAATTCTGTCATTTCTGTGAATTGTCGTCATTTTTGTTGTTCCCAATTTTTGTTGGTTGGTTCTCTGGATGACCATGTGTATTTTTGTAATCAATTAATATCTCTTTTCCTTATTAATATTAGTAAGTACTGAACACTAGTAGCTTCAATCCACTCTAAGCCTCTTCCCCGCTCAGTGTGTGTGAAATTCTAAGGACTCGTATTATTCAAGCTTAACAGCACAAGCAACTGGCACCACCAGCTGCCAGTGATAGCAACTGCCAGTACCAGCGGTAGCAACCCCCCCTCCCCCCACAAAAAAAAGGAAAACCCCAGGATTGTTCTGAAAAAAAATTCAGACAAACCCCTCTCCCCCAAAAAAAAGGAAAAACCCAGCATTGTTCTGTTTTAGTCTTGAAAAAAAATATAGTAACAACTTCTGGGTTCCCATTGTTCTGTTTTAGTTGTAATAAGTTTTTCTTTTTTAATCAGTAGAATGACGTGCATAATCCCTTTGAACTTTTCAATATTGGTCCCTATTTTTCAAGGACCAAACAGAGAAAGCCTAAAAAAAGACCTACAAATATTCGCTCCTAGCATAGATTCCAGTTAGCATGCTCACTCATAGTCACCAATCTGTTGCAGCCTGATTGTATGAGAGACACCTACAACTAGAGATTGATTGAAAAATTCTGATCAGAATTGAAGCCAAGAGGACCATCATTCCTGGTGTTTGTTGTTGCTCTTCAAATTATGCATACATGAGAAAAATGAACCGGAGGGTTTTTAAGGGAGTCAAAACTCCTCATTAGGGCTCGAAACAAATACTTCATCAAGTCTGTCTACCTTTGGCTAAATGCAAGGTCTAGTTCTTCAACTTTTGATTTGATACATATGTAAATAGCTTGCATTCTGGATGCATATAATTTTTCGGTGATGCTAGTTTAAGTATCTCATCTTTTGATCCTATTAGCAACACAACACACACACACACAAGACTGAGCAACAAAACTGCCAAAGCACATATGCATTGGACAAGTTCATCAGAGTTTGGTTAATTGTTTCATAATCTCTTGTTGCCCTCTTAGATAGACAAAACCAAGAAATCCTTTACAGAAGATCAACCATCTTTTGTGTCCTTTCTTTTTTGAAAATAACACCTAACACCTTTATTGCTCATCCATACCCTGAATTACAGTATCATGAAGAGATGATCTGTTGTTGCATTTTCTAGCGAACAATAAAAGGGAGGGGGGAATTAGTTAATCTAGAAGCACAATTCAATTCAGGCCAAGTTATTTGCACTCCATTAGTCATGATTAACAGAGAAACTGTTTAGCAAACAATTGAAAACTTGGGAAAATCAAATCCCTATCTCACTAATTCCTAAATTTACTCCCGCAAATATCAGAAATGCATGATACTTGTACACTAAACTGGCCAATTTGATATCCTCTTAGGACAACCCAATTTCCCAGTTGAATTTAACATATTAACCCAACCCACAATACCACAAACTCTTGACATCAAGATAACCAAAATCCAGGGACGTCAAACAGATTAATCTAGGTCTGCATATTCAGCAAAGCAAAAATTGAACACGATAAAATTCAATACAGTAATCCAATAATTTCAATGGCCATAGAAGAAGAAGACACGGGTTTACCTGCTGCTGAATTGGTCGACCAAGAAACAAGATTGCACTGATGGAGGTGTGAATTGGACGACGAAGATGAAGTCTCGGCCAGAATTCAGAATGTGCGAAAGCTTCCAATGACCAAATATGAAGAACAACAAAACCAATGTGAATGTAAATGGCCGAAGAAGAAGAAGAAGAAGAAGAAGAAGAATACCTGATGGCGGGAGAACTATTCCAGTGGGTGAAATTTTCACGATTAAAACGAAGAGGAAGACATGTGGGAGTGGGAGGAAGTCATGGATGTTTGCAGGTAACCTCATTTCCTTGATAAAACTTTACATATTTCTTTAATTTAGTTGCCTAATTCTATTTCTTTTCTTTTTCCTTTTCAATATCTTGTTTACCATATTTTTTTTAAATTTTATTTTCCAGATTCTAATCAATTGATTATTTTATTTTTGTAGTATGATCTTTTATTTTTCATATATGGTACTAGTTTTTTTTCCTGTTCTTCCAAATGGGTGCTAATAGAGATATTAAATTACCGAAGTTAAATAGAAAAATTCGATCATGTAATTCATACTTTCACCAATTATATAGCAATAATCTCTGTTTTCATTATGGATTCTGGTGGTCTAAAAACAATGTGGATTCTTATGGGATACTACCGTTAGTATACCCTAAATATCATTCATTTGAGTTGCATTTGATTTAAAACTTAATATAACACTCTACAACGATTTTTAATGCATTCACGGCGTTTCTTCCAAACTTTCATTTTTTTTTCATTTTCTTTAACGATTTTTTCACTTTTGTTCCATTTAAAAAAAAATCATGATAATTGATTGGATTCTTAAAAAAATAATTTAAAAATTCTTTTAGTAACTACACTTCATTACCCTTTCCGGGGGTAAGAATGAACAAAACAAAAATAATATGGGGCAGGAATGAAAAAAAATAAAAAGGATGTGGACGTGAATTTGGTACCATTACAGTCCAATTTTATTTTTTTGGACCACCAGAATCCAAAATGAAAGTATGTATTATTGTTATACAATTGGTGAAAGTATGAATTATTAGAATCCAATTTTCCAAGTTAAATATTTGTGTATAATTTTTTTGTAGGAAAATATATTTCTATTCATTTGCTTGCAATAAAGTAGTGTTAAAGAAATTATGTTCTCTTTTTCAAAATATTGAAATATCCTGGCCATATAAATCCTTATTTAATTAGATTTTTTTTCCACATTGATCAATTGAAGCCCTGTTCTTTGGTTAGATTGGATATAACTCTCCCAACTTATTCAAACTTATTCAAATTTATCCAAACCTAACACAATTCGCCAAAAAAACATTCACTCTAAAAATACAATTCCCCAAAACATCATAACTTATCGTAACTTATTTCAACTTATCCCAACTTATCATTCCAAACCTGAAAATAACATAACCAAAGAATAGACCTGAGTCACCCACAGAATCCCTATTTAAGGAGAGCTTAGTCAGTAAACTAATCTATTAAAGAGATAGATTTTTTCATAAATGAATAAAGTCTAGTGTAAGAATTTATGTTCATCTTTAAATAAAAAGAAATGAATTAGTAAGATTTATATTGTTCATTTGTTTATTTTTTTAAAAATAGTCCAGTGATGAGTAGGAGGGGATAAATATAGAAGATTTTGAATCGAGAAAACAAAGTGGTTTAGAACATGCAGTAATGTTAATGGGAATATGATTATTTAAATAGTTTATTTGGAGATAAACTTGTAGCAATTTTAATTGAAATAGGTGTCTACATGGAACATGTAATAATGTTAATAGGAGTATGATTATTTAAATAGTTTATCTGGAGATAAACAGACAACAATTTTAATTGAAATAAGAGTCTGCATAACTGACTTTATAAATAATAAAATTAATGGTTCTGGAACTTTCAAAGACATGTGTGTTAACAATTCTACATGCATGAATAATTACAGGTAATTGAAATAGGGATGTGAATAACTAACTTTATAGAATGAAATTAATGGGTCTTTATAAAAATAAAATTAATGGGTTTTTGACGATTACACGGAGTAGATTGGATTGCTTCAATTTTCATAGATATGTGATTTAGTAATTCTATATGCATAAATGATTACAGATAATTGATTTTGTTTTAAAAAAAAAATAGGAATACGATATACGATTTGTATTAGGAGCATGTTCAATGTCCATAAAATATAGAGAACTTAAATTACATTGGGTAACCGTCAACTAATCAATGCTCAGTGTTAGTTCATCCATACAATTTTTTTTTTAAAAAATGTATTCATTCATACATTTCATTTCACGGCTTACATTGGATCAATTAAATATTAGGTAAGTGGCAAAAAAAAATATTTTTTTAATGTTTTTTGTTATAGGATAATTTAGATATGTGATTTGGAACCGATTATATGTATTTGATTCTATTTAGCAATCGAATTGGTGATTGTTACATGTGTGAATTTAAATTTGAATTATGCAGTTGGCGGGATACAAGGAGAAAGCATAATTGAAGGAGTGATTATATATATATTTTTAAATACATAACTGATAGGTAGTTACCAAGAAAATATTTATTGTTATTTTATTTTTAATTTTTAAATAGATAATTGGTAGGTAGTTTTTTTTTTAAAAAAAGTAAATACATTTATTGAATTGAATGAATGGTTGTGATTGAATCTGGACTAAAGATCAACGGTGATTACTTCATATTGCATGAGAATCCAGAAATGAAGAGGGGAAGAAATTTTAACATACCCCATTGCCATTTATAATATATATAGATTAGTTTTATTAATTATATTATGTTTATTTTAATTTTTTAAATATTGCCTTCATAGCATATTTTATTTCTCAGAATGGTAAAAATATATGTTGACTATGTCATGTTCATTCCAGTTTTGTTTTAATATTACTATTTGATATTTTTTATAATTAACTATTCATATCCTATAATAAGGTTTGTGAATAGATAATTTACCAAAATAGTTTTATTAAGTAAATGTAAAATTCTCCAACAAATAAGGCGTATCTTATCAACAATAACATTAGAATCTTCTCTCTTTTATATTTTTTTTGAAATATTCACCTCCTGAAAAGAATTATATCATCTACAATAATTTTATTGCCTAATTAAATTAAAATTTCATAATATTGATATCATATATATTGCAACAACAAAGGTTTTTGCTAAAATATGGTGTCACGTATTGCAACAAGATTGGGTGTTGCATAAAACGATATGTTCATATTAAATGTCTTTTTGACATTTTTGTTAACTACTCATATCCCATAATAAAACTTATAAATAGACAATTTACCTAAATAATTTTTAGTATGCTTATATATAGACATTTTTGTTAACTATCAGCTAGTCAAATTATGATTTTTCAATTTCTGTTATATATTTATTATTTTAATCAGACTTCATCGGAATTAATTAGTGGTCATCACCTCCGAAATTGCTCCGATCAAGTAATTATATTCGAAGTCAGACCTAATTAATTGGATTCGGATACAAATTAGATTTCTTTTTATCTAATTCGGATCGGATTTTTCTGATTCGCATCAAAGCGGATTCGCTTCAAAGTCGGATTTGACTACCATCTCTAATTTTCTGAAATTCGCGTACGTACTTTTTTGCCACAATAGTTATAGTTCATCCGTTCATGGCATATCATGGCCACGGGTAATATTTTCCCATGACATGTTATTGCCACGGGTGATATTTTCCCATGGCATAAGTATTTTTTTGCCACGAAAGTTCTAGTCTGTGGCATGTTATAGCCACGGGTGACATTTTCCCCTAGCATAAGTATTTTTTTGCCACGGAAGTTGTAGTCCGTGGCATTTTATAGCCACGGATGACATTTTCCCGTGGCATAAGTATTTTTTTGCCACAGAAGTTGTAGTCCGTGGCATATTATAGCCATGGGTGACATTTTCCCATGGCATAAGTATTTTTTTGCCATGGGAGTTGTAATCTGTGGCATATTTTTAACCATCAAATGCACTATAAAATTTTTCTGTGGCAAGACTAAGAGATTGCCCCGATTTTAGAATTCCCGTGGCATAATTCGTGGCACAAGTGATGATTTTTTGTAGTGTGCCACACTGTTTATGATTTGTTCCCCGTCGCCCCGTCGTCTGCGCTCTGCTCTGACGGTAATTCTTGATTTTTGTTAATTGGATTTTCTAATGTCTATAAATTGGGATATACAGGATATGCAAGATATGAGAGACTGCTACGATATCCTACTCTCTGTTGTTGTTGTGCCACAAATAGTGCATATGGTATGTTAATGTTGCTAAGAATCAAATCTTTTTCTAGTTTCCCTTCCCAATTATTCATCGTCTTTTCACTGTTCTGTCTGAAACTGAGCTTGTCCAGAATATAATGGTGAGCTTCTAAATGCAATGTCCAACATGACGAAGAGACTGGTGAGCTTCTAATTAAATAAAATTGATTATCTCTAGCACTGATATTTTGAATACCTTCCCGCATTGGAGACAGAGGATGTTTAGCCAAAATATAATGGTGAGAAATTTGTGTAGACATGTTATGGTTAGGGCATCAGGACTACTACTTAAAATGCAATTTCTTTCAACTCTTGCTATGTATGTGGGTTGTGGTGGTGTTATGATTATGAGTTATGTTAGGAAAGTGTCCTAAAATCACTCAGTTTCTTGATCCCACAATTATTTGTTTCCTAATTGTATTAGGATATTAATTAGGTTTCCTGATTGTGTTAGGTTTCCTAATTGTATTAGATTCTAAATCTAATTAGAGTGGGAGTCAAGGTAGGTTTATAGGGAGTTTTCCCTATAAATAGTGAGTCTTGTCCACCTTGTTTTGTGTGGCCAATTTCGAGGGCACCTCTTGTGGGAGGAGGTGTATTCAGATATTTTGAGATTTCGTATTTCCATTGGTGAGAGAAGTTGTGAGAGTTTATGTAAGTTGTTATACTCTCTTTCTGTTGATCTCGGGGTGAGATCGTTCGTTGTAATCTCTACCAATAGTGGATTTGTTTGAGGTTGTGTCGCCCGTGGTTTTTTCCCGATTTGGGTTTCCACGTAAAAATCTGTTAGAGAAAAGTGAGTAGCAAGGTAACAGCGGAAGCGAATAATAGAATCGAAAACGAGATGACGGATATTACGACAAAATTTAGGAACAAAAAATAAGCGATAAAATCAAACACCAGAATTTCGTGGGAAACCGAAGAACTCGGAGAAAAACCCACGGACGGCGACAGCCAGAAAATAATCCACTATGAGAAAGGAGGAGTACAACCTGATCACTATCACAGGGTGTGAAACGATCCACAAAGGAGATTACAATAACAATCTCTCAACACTCAACTCACAATCTCACAGGATACACTGGGGAAAAGTTGGTGAGACCCCTTTCTCTCTCAATATTTTCTCTCTCTCTAGCTCTCTGTGTTTGCCGATGTGTTTTTGGTGGAGAAACATGCACCCTATTTATAGGGAGAACTCCCTATAACCTAACTTGACTCCCACTCCAAATAGATTTAGAATCTAATACAATTAGGAAACCCAACACAATAAGGAAACCTAAATAATATCCTAATACAATTAGGAAACAAATAATTGTGAGATCAAGAGATTTGGTGATTTTAGGACACTTTCCTAACAAACTGCACCTTGGACTAAAATCAACGAATCATCGATCCAGATAAACATCTTGACTGTCGCCATCAACACGCCCCTCCGCGAGCGTGGCCCATGAGCTCTCACATGCTTAGAACACCAACTAAGTCCAAACAATGTTCGAACTTAGCTATAGATAGAGGCTTGGTTAACATGTGCAGGATTATCGAGTATGAACCTTCTTCACCACGATCTCTCTGCGGCAACTATATCTCTGATGAAGTGATACGACGCTTATATGCTTGGTCTTGAATGATAAGTGTCATTCTTTGTCGGATGTATAGCACTGACTGTTGCAGATAAACCACGGTCATGCTGTGGTACTCAAGCTCCATGACCAATCCTCAACCACATGGCCTCCTTCACTCCTTAGTTGCGGCAATATATTCCTCTGTAGTAGAAGGCTGCTATAGATTGAAGTGAAGCTTTCCAAGATATTGCTCCTCCACACATGACGAACACATACCACGAAATTGGCGTCTCTATCCGGATCTCCACCATAATCAGCATCAACATAACTGCAACATCGGACGTTGCGGACTACCTCTATCATACAGATGCCCTTCTCCAAAGTACCCTTCACATAGCGAAGGATCCACTTCACTCCTTCCTGGATTACGCATATATCTACTCACCACACTAATCTGCGTGGGACAGTCAGTCTAGTACACACCATAGCATACATCAAACTACCAATTGCACTAGCATAGGAATATTAGACATCCTCCTTACCTCTAAATCAGTTAGGGACGGTTCTCACGCACAACTTGAAGTGTGCGGCTAAAGGAGTTGAAAGCGCTTCTGATTTCTCATGTTGAATCATCAACACCTTCTCCAGATATTTCTTCTGAGACAGGAACAACTTCCCTGCCTTTCTATCCCTTTGGATCTCCATACCCAAAATCTTCTTCGCCGCTCCGAGGTCTTTCATCTCAAACTCCTGATTGAGTTGAGATTTCAGCTTCTTTATTAGTGACATGTCCCTGGAGGCAATCAACATATCATCCACATACAATAATAAATAAATGAAAGACCTTTCTTCAAATTGCCTGTAGTACACACAATTATCATAGTGACTTCTTATGTACCCTTGCCCTACCATAAATGTATCAAACCTTTTGTACCACTGCCTGGGTGCCTGTTTAAGTCCATACAAGGACTTCCTTAATCTGCATACCTGTTCCTGTTTACCAGGAACGATGAAACCCTCTGCCTCATATATATTTCCTCCTCCAACTCGCCATGGAGGAAAGGCTCTTGACATCAAGTAGCTCCAACTCCAAATCAAATAGAGCAACAAAGGCAAGCAAGGTGCGGATCGACGTATGCCTCACGACTGGCGAGAATACTTCGTTGTAGTCGATTCCTTCTTTCTGGTTGCAACCCCTTACCACTAATCTGGCCTTCCACCTTGCACTTTCTACACCAGGGATACCTTCCTTTCTCTTGTACACCCACTTCAGCAATGTACTCGTCGCCCTTTAGGCAACTCACATAGCTCCCATGCATGATTTTTCGGACTCTCCATCTCCTCTTGCATAGCTCCTATCCAATTTGAGGCATTCGGACAAGAGATGGCCTCACGATAGGTAGAAGGTTCAGCACCTTCAGAGTCTCCTCTGCAACACTCGGCGCATAAGCAATCATAGCATCATCTTCTTGAAGATATCGCATGGTCTTCCGATCTCCCTCCGGGACGATCTCTAGCAATGCATGGTTGTTCCTCCACCGAGGAACATTCGTCTCAATCTCGGGCTCATCAACTGAGTTGGTTCAGAGCATCGATGGTTGCTCACGATTGCGAGTTCAAAGACTCCACCTTGAGCGGCTTCACCTCGAACACCATTCTTTCTACATCCTTCTCCCGATTTCTGCATCATCAAGTATGGTAGATTCCATTCCAGATAACATAGTAGTTTCATTAAAGGTTACATCTCTAGACTGAATAACTTTCATCAAATCAGGACACCACATTCTATATCCCTTAGACTCAGACCCGTAACCTAGAAACATGCATTTAACAGCCCTGGGAGACAGCTTCCCATCATTCACATGGACATATACAGGACATCCAAAAATTCTCAAATTAGAATAATTAACTCGATTACCTGTCCATACCTCCTCTGGAATCTGGTATTCGATAGAGGCATGAGGTGATCTGTTCAGCAGGTAGCAGGCAGTAGATATCACCTCTGCCCAGAACGATTTGTTCTTCCAAAGCCCTGCATTCGAGAGCATGTAGCGGGCTTTCTCCAAGAGTGTCATGTTGATTCTCACGGCTACCCCGTTTTGCTGAGGCTTACCCACCAAGGTTCGATGCCTCGCAATCCCATGCTCCTCGCAGAATTCAGTAAATTCAGAATGAACAAACTCCAACCCATTGTCAGTCTTGAGTTTCTTGATTTTCCTGCCTGTCTGGTTCTCCACCAAAGCTTTGAACTTCTTGAAATATGAGAATGCCTCATTCTTGTGTCGCAGGAAATAAACCCAAGTCTTCCTCGAGAAGTCATCCACGAATGTCAACATGTAGCGCTTGCTACCCAGTGATGGCACTCTAGCAGGACCCCGCAAATCTGAATGAATATAATCAAGGATCCCTGCTGTTGTATGTTTAGCCCTTGAAAAGCTAACCCTCTTCTGTTTCCCGTAGACACAGTGATCGCAAAACTCCAACTTGCCGATCTTTGCGCCTTCAAGGTATCCCTTCTTGCTCAACATTGACATTCTCTTCTCGCCAATGTGGCCTAGTCTCATGTGCCACAGTTTTGTGCTGTCGGACTCATCAAGATTTAGGACTGCCGCTGCAAATCCTGTCACTGTAGACCCCTGCAGGATGTATAGACTGCCCTTCCTGATTCCCTTCATAAGAACCATGGAACCCCTGCACACTTTCAAAACACCATCTTCTCCTTTGTACCTGCAACCGTTAGCTTCAAGAGTACCCAAAGAAATTAAATTTCGAGTCATGTTAGGGATATGACGAACCTCCTTGAGAGTTCTAACGATGCCATCATGAGTCTTGATTTTGATGCTATCGATTCCTGCAACCTTGCAGGCTGTGTCGTTACCCATGACTATGACCCCGGTGTCAACACTCTCATAAGACTCGAACCAGTCCTTATGAGGACACATATGATAGGTGCACCCTGTGTCAAGGACCCACTCATCTCTAGCTATCCTACTCGATGTGGTAACCAAGGCATCATCCGTAACTACAAACCCATCACCATCTGACTCGGACTCTACGCAGTTTGAGGTACCAGGTTTGGTGTGATTATCCTTACCCTCCTGCTTCTGGTCTCTCTGTTTTGCCCAACAGTCTCTCTCTATATGCCCCATCTTACTACAGTAGTTACACTTCTTATTCTTGTGAGGATTCCTAGACTTTGAACGGTGTTTAGACCTCCCTCTAGACTTGTTTCCCTTACGTTCAGTATTTCTACCCCTTACAACCATAGCATCACCACCCTGGTCATCACCATCGGTATCAAGTTTCTCCTTAGACAGTAAACTAGCCTTTACTTCACTAAGGTTAAGGTCACCACGATTCCCATACAACATGATTTCCTTAAATTATTTATGTGATGCAGGTAGGGACAGAATTAAATGAAAAGCCTTATCCTCATCAGTGTGTTTTATATCCATTTATTCCAATTCAGTAATAATAGAATCAAATTCACTAAGATGTGCCTGAATAGAAGTACCTTGGGGCATCTTCAACCTGTAGAATTTCTCCTTCATTCGGTACTTGTTTGCACGACTCTTCGACATGTACAGCTTTTCCAGTTTGGTCCAGAGCACCTGAGGTTTCTCGATATGCATCACCTCTCTCTGAATGTGCTCTGCCAAACACAGTTGAATCCCTGCCAGAGTCTTATCTTCAAGCTTCTTCCACTCCCTTGGAGTCAGATTCCCCTTGATATCCTTCTGGAGTTTTTGGAATTCATCATCGCTCATTGTCGCATCAGTCTTCGTGTCGGGATACTCAATTACATCCTATAACCCGTGCTGAATCAGGACCGCCTTCATCTGCAGTCTCCACATAGTAAAACTCCTCGTTCCATCAAATTTTGGAATATCGCACTTCATGATTGAAGCCATCTCCGCCTTGCTCTGATACCACTTGTTAGAGAAAAGTGAGTAGCAAGGTAACAGCGGAAGCGAATAATAGAATCGAAAACGAGATGACGGATATTACGACAAAATTTAGGAACGAAAAATAAGCGATAAAATCAAACACCAGAATTACGTGGGAAACCGAAGAACTCGGAGAAAAACCCACGGACGGCGACAGAAAATAATCCACTATGACAAAGGAGACAACCTGATCACTATCACAGGGTGTGATACGATCCACAAAGGAGATTACAATAACAATCTCTCAACACTCAACTCACAATCTCTCAGGATACACTGGGGAAAAGTTGGTGAGACCCCTTTCTCTCTCAATATTTTCTCTCTCTCTAGCTCTCTGTGTTTGCCGATGTGTTTTTGGTGGAGAAACATGCACCCTATTTATAGGGAGAACTCCCTATAACCTAACTTGACTCCCACTCCAAATAGATTTAGAATCTAATACAATTAGGAAACCCAACACAATAAGGAAACCTAAATAATATCCTAATACAATTAGGAAACAAATAATTGTGAGATCAAGAGATTTGGTGATTTTAGGACACTTTCCTAACAAAATCTTTGTGTCTCCTTTATCTTGCACTCATTTATTTTTCTCGATATCAAGTAGTCATCCTCTTATTTCGGTGCTTCCGCTAATTTTCGCTTCCGCTGATTAATACACTCTTATAGTTAAAACTCTAACAAGTGGTATCAGAGCCATGGTGGTTCAAATTTTGTGGATTTAGGGTTCATGTAAGGGTTTCGGTTATGAGAAGACTACATTCCGAAATTTCGGGCCATGGTTGTTTGAATTTCGTGGAGTTGGGGTTCATGTAAGGGTTTCGGTTATGAGAAGACTACATTCAGAAAATTCGCTTGGGGATATCGAGAATTCGTTGGCAAGATCAGATGTGGGAGTTGTGAAGATTTCTGAAGAATCCAGTTTGTCACCGTTTCAGCGGTTTGTCTACCCATCGCAGTTCTACCTTTTAGAGGTTTGTTGGCGATGAAGAAATTTTGGATCCTTCGTTGATTTTAGTCCAAGGTGGAGATTGTTAGGAAAGTGTCCTAAAATCACTCAGTTTCTTGATCCCACAATTATTTATTTCCTAATTGTATTAGGATATTAATTAGGTTTCCTGATTTTGTTAGGTTTCCTAATTGTATTAGATTCTAAATCTAATTAGAGTGGGAGTCAAGGTAGGTTTATAGGGAGTTTTCCCTATAAATAGTGAGTCTTGTCCACCTTGTTTTGTGTGGCCAATTTCGAGGGCACCTCCTGTGGGAGGAGGTGTATTCAGATATTCTGAGATTTCGTATTCCCATTGGTGAGAGAAGTTGTGAGAGTTTATGTAAGTTGTTATACTCTCTTTCTGTTGATCTCGGGGTGAGATCGTTCGTTGTAATCTCTACCAATAGTGGATTTGTTTGAGGTTGTGTCGCCCGTGGTTTTTTCCCGATTTGGGTTTCCACGTAAAAATCTTTGTATCTCCTTTATCTTGCACTCATTTATTTTTCTCGATATCAAGTAGTCATCCTCTTATTTCGGTGCTTCCGCTAATTTTCGCTTCCGCTGATTAATACACTCTTATAGTTAAAACTCTAACAAGTTATGACACCAAGGCTACCTAACTAAGATATGTTTAAGCTGTTGCTCTATGCTTTAGTAGTAGAGTATGCGTCTTCCTAGTAATGTAGGAATTTATGTGAGTTTAATTTTCTCATCAATACGTTATCCTTCTTTGATTCTGGGTCATCATGAATTTCAAGCTAAGTTAATTGGAAATTTTGAGCCAAAATTGATTTACAAAAATCCCAGGTGAAATCTCAATAAAGAAATACCATACCAAACATACATGATATCGTAATTCATAGTTTAGATAGTGCTATAGTTCTAGCTGTTTTCCTAAAAGATTAAACTACCCAAAAAAACACACATTGTATTGTCATGTTGTGTTGTAATTAGGCACCAACTACTGCTAAGAGATGAGCTTTTAATTAAGTAGCTAGAAAGATAATAAAGAGAAGAAAAGAATACTTGTTTATCACTAAACTTTGTTTATTTCATAGTTGCTTCTTCTTGCATTCAAGTTTTAGTGGTGTTTTATCAATGATTTTTGAAGCTGACTTACTATGAGATTTTTTAACAGAATATACTACCTCCGTTCTTATAATTATAAATTTAATTTCTTACGAATTCGCAGGAGGTACCGGAAGATCTTAGCAATTTATTTGAAGAGGATGGCGATGATGATTGCGATGCCGATGTAGACTACAAAGACATCATTGAAGAAAATGTAAATGGAGAACACTAAATTTAGACATACATTTTTGTTTACTATATTACTCTTGAATGTTAGCAACTACTGGTCTCATTTTGATACTTTATACTTCATTAAGTGAAATTTTAGTTTAGACATTATGTAAACATTAAACAATCAAACCTTTTTAGCTAGCTTTACAACAATGTATTTGTTACTCTGATATGCGATGCTTTGAAATGACTTTTAATTTTAGGTATGTTCTTTTTAGGTAAAGTAAATATTTACATATGTACAAATATTTGTTAATACAGGGATATATTGAAAGAGACATCTACAACTAGCAGGTGGTGGTAGAAATGTAATTATTAATTAATATAGGATTTTTTTTATATGATTATTACCAACAAATGTGTGCATGTTCATAATACTATTACCAACAGATACATAAACAATCTGTTGGCACAAGTGATAACTTTGGCGCCAAAATTGTAACACCAACAATTTATTTTGTTGGTAAAAGTCTTTTTACCATCAGTTCCATATCTGTTGGTAAAGCACTATGCAATACCAACATATTTGATCTGATGGTGTTACTAAACAATACCAACAGATGCACTTATCTGTTGGTATTACCTTTACCAACGGAGTTTTTACCAACAGTTTTGTGACAGATAGTTATCTGTTGGTAAAAGCTATTACCAACAGAAAATTCACTTATACCAACAGATAGGGCCCTGTTGGTAAAAGTCATATTTCTTGTAGTGTCCAAAGCTTAGGATTCTTCAGGCCCAAACCTCCAAATTTCTTTGGTTTACAGATGGAACTCCATTCCATCAAGGGAACTCAAGTAGCATTAACATCATTGACCAAATAAAGTTTCGACAAACTTTCACAATTTGATCAATAACATTTTGGGGTAAAAGAAAGATATTAGCCTAATAATCCACAATACTCAGAAGAACTGAGTTTACCAACTGTACTCTAACAGTATATGAAAGTTGTCTAGAAGCCCATGATCGAATATTTGCAGTGATCTACTCAACCAATAGAAGACAATCAAACTTCCCCAATCTGCCTGTTGTGATAGGGACACCTAAATATTTCAAAGGAAAGGTTCCCTCATTGAAGCCAATAATGCTATTTAAATGCTGAATTGTTTCATTGTCACAGCCAGCAAACACAATTTGTGACTTTACTGGATTTGCAAATAAGGCAGTAGCATCAGCAAAATGGTTCAGCACATTAGAAATGTGAGTTATAGAACCTTTATCAACAGTGCAAAATATGATCAAGTCATCTGCGAACATGAGGTGATTCACCATCAAATTCTTACAACCCGGGTGATATTTGAAATCCTTGGAATTCCTCAAATTATCCAAAAGACAAGACAGATATTCCATAACCAGCACAAAGATGAGAGGGGGTAAGGATCACCCTGTCGAAGGCTCTACCTCCTTTAAAATAACCATGATGTTGTCCATTCAAATTGATAGTGTAAGAAGGGGTAGTGACACACATCATGATCCATTGGATAAACTTAGTAGGAAAACAAAAAGCCCTAAGAGCTTCCTCAATACATTCCTAATAAATCGAATCATAAGCTTTCCTCAAGTCGATCTTCATGATACATCTAGGAGATAAATTTCTAGGTGAATAACATTTAGACACCTCTTGACAAATTAGGATATTATGAACAATTTCCCTAC
This sequence comes from Portulaca oleracea, assembly GCA_029582165.1. Lineage (NCBI taxonomy): Eukaryota > Viridiplantae > Streptophyta > Magnoliopsida > Caryophyllales > Portulacaceae > Portulaca > Portulaca oleracea. The sequence goes on along the minus strand of CM055889.1, from coordinate 27,806,727 downwards.
CCGGAACAAAAGCACCTTGGCAATTATTGACCAAGTGAGGTGAAACATCTTTAAGCCTTTTACAAAGCAACTTTGACAAGCATTTATAGGAGACATTACAACAAGAGATTGGTCTAAAGTCAACAGGGCTCTCTAGGTTGATCTTTTTAGGGATAAGGGAAATGACAGTATCATTTATGCTTTTCAGAATAGATCCCTTATCTAGGCAGTCAAAAATAGCATCACAGAAAAAATCTCCAATCAAATCCCAGTGATGTTGATAGAATGAACTATTAAACTGATCAGGCCCAGGAGCTTTAATAATAGGGATAGAAAAAACTATATCAAGCACCTCATTCTTGGAAAAACTCTTGATAAGATTCAGCTGTTGGTTAATGGAAAGGATATTGCCATTCTGAATAATAGTAGATTCATTGTGCTGCCTTTCATAAGTCTGTTCACCCAGCAGCTTCTTATAATAAAGTAAAACTTTAGCAACAATAGTATCAAAACCAGTAATCAAATCCCCATTTGAATTCTTCAAAGAATATTAAAAAGACATTTGCCTCTTTTTCCTCGGTTTGCTGAAAAAAAAAACCCTTGAAGGGTAGTCATCAAAGTTCAACCAACACAGTTTATATTGCTGCTGAATCATTTGCTGAGCTGAATTGAGAATTTTCACATACTCCTTCCTTTTCACCTTTTCCTGCTCCATAACATCTTGGTTGCCTTTATCATTGAGAATAGCTATCTGAAGATCCTCCAACCAATGCTTACATTTATCAACTAGAAAATGTATGTCAGAAAATTGATACTTGTGCAACTTGCTTAAAGGACTCCTCAAAGACATAAGAAACTTGTGAAATTGATACATCTTAAAACTTTCCCTTGTAATGCAGAAAGCCTCATGGACAATATTCTAATAGCTATCTGAATTGTGCCACATATTACAGTATTTGAACGTATGAACACTCCTTGGGCTGTCAGGAAATAAGATAAGAATGGGAGTATAGTCAGACAACCCAAAAGGAAGGAAGGTAGTATGAATAGCACACACCTGATTGTAATAACCATTCTTCATTTGAGAAAGCTCGATCAATTCGAGACCAAACGTGTGAATTGGTATAAGTATAGTAATCCCCTTGAAAACCAAGCTCTTGCAAAGTTGTATTCAATAGGCAATTTTGGAAGTTAGCTACTTCAAAATACTCTATCTCAGTCCCTCCAATTCTATCCTCAGTGTATAACACCGCATTGAAATCACATAAAATCAACCAACCCTCTTGAATACTATTCTCAATCTGACCAATTCGCCGGAAGATTAGTCGGGAATCCTAGCTCATTATCAATTTCGCTCATTATTCCACAGAAACAAGAAAGTTATCCCCCTCAACAGCTCACGCAGAAAAACATCTCGCCGGAAAATTCGCCGGAAGATTAGTCGGGAATCCTAGAGAGAGAACGCTATATATATATATATATATATATATATATATATATATATATATATATATATATATATATATATATATATATATATATATAACGTGTCTGGACCCAAAATTTTTATATATATATTAAAACAAGACTTTCGAAGGGAAACCAAAATTTAAGAGAAAGAATTTGACGAATTTGGTTTTCCTAAACCAAACTCAAACATGTAAAAAAAATTTAATAAAAATGTAAAATATTTTGCTTCGACCAAGACTTGAATCTTGTTTGAGAGCATGAAGATTGAGAGCATTCATCACTTGACTACCACCTCTTTAGTATCATAAATATCTACATAAAAAAATAAAATCATACATATCGGTAACAAATATTTACAAAATTAAAATAGTATTTATTAGTATTTCTTCTACCAAATTTACTATTATAATATACCAATCCTAATATAAAAAAATTAGATTAAACTAAATTTGAGAGATAAAAGTGTAAAACTTCCACACAAAAAAAATTATATTATTGTTCTATATTTTCTTTAATAATCGTAAAAGGAAAATAAAATGTTTATCATTATTAATGCATAAAATTCAAACAATAAATTTAGTTTCAATTGATAATTACATTATAAGTAATTTAGGCATCATATGAAACTAAAATATAAATAAATATAAGGTATCAAAATTTGCTTCAACGTATTTACAAGTAAAATATTATTTCTTATTAGAAAAAAATGGTGAACGAACTACAAATAAGATTACTACCAACTACATAATTATTTATTAACTACTAAATACTAATGCTTTGTAATTTCTCTGACCTTTCTAGTTAATTATTTTTTAAAAAAAATTCATGTTTATCTAACGAAAGTAAGTTTCCAACAATATTATGTTTATAATGTATGCACATAGTTTCTATTGTCTTAATCATATATTACGATGTTCAAGATTAAATATTTGTTTTTTTTGCTATTGAAAAACTTTTGAAGAGAATTATAGAGTTACTTGCATCTATTAAAATTGAATAATAAAAACCTTACTATTGTTCTTGATTATATGTAATTAATGTTATGAATTAATATTTATTTGTGAATATCCATCAATATCTCTTAGGTGGTTAGGGTTTAGGAAGAATTTTCTCATGTGATCTCACTATGTAATTAGTATAAATACCCCTCGTGGGTTATGAATAAAAGATCGCTCATTCTCCTCCCTCAATCTCTCTGTCTCTATTGTTCTTCTCTATTATTCTCTTTGTATCGCGTTCATCTAATATTGTTTTATAACACGTTATCAGTACCAGACTCTACTATTTTTTTTCTATATTCCATAAGGGTTTTTGAGTTTTGATGAAAAGACAAGGGTCAATAATGTAGAATTAGAAGTAATTTATGAGATCAAAATCTAAATCCTTCTACAGCGATGGCGATGCCAAGCAGCAATTGGAAGTAAGGTAATTAATTACGCGTATGTTTTTTGTCTCTTCATTCCCTATCACTTATTCAATTCATATTGGATTCACTCCGATATTCTTTTTCTTATTGGTGAACCAGAAGTTCACCCCATCACTAATATTAAGATTGACATTCTCATTTGAAAGAGTGTAAATATTAATAGTGAACCAGAAGTTCACCCCGATAATGAAACATTTATTTTTCATTAGTGGCCGGAAGTTCACTATGATATTGAAATTTGTATAGTCTTCTTGGTGAACCAGAAGTCCACCCTTCTGTTAATATTAAATTTGTATAATTTATATTTACGAACAACTTTGTTGTCAGATTGTTGTGTACTAATTTATAGTCTTTAGATATAAGATTTTATGTGTTTTTATTAACGAACCAGAAGTTCGTCCCAATAATACGAAATTTATTTTGTTTTATTAGTGAACCAGAAGTTTACTCCATCGCCTTTATATGGTTAAAATCTTTTGTTATTTGATATTATGGTTATAGTTAAAGATTGTATAATTTCATTGATGAACCAGAAGTTCACTCCAATAGTAAGAATTTTACATTATTTCATCTAGTAAACCAGAAGTTCACTTGTAGATCGCAAATTTTATCTTATCGTTGACCAGAAGTTCACCTTACACTTGACAATATTATTTGATTTCATTAGTGAATCAGAAGTTCACTCTACTTACAAATATTTCATTTAATCTTATCAGTGAATTGGAAGTTCACCGGAATGATAAGAATTTTACCTTACTTCATTAAGTGAACCAGAAGTTGACTCATATGTCGAAAAATTTTATCTTATGAGTGAACCAGAAGTTCGCTCTAATACTAATACTGTTATTTAATATTATTAGTTAACGAGAAGTTATATCAATTTTGTCTTATTTTCATTAGTGAACTTGAAGTTCACTCTAATGTTAAGAATTTTATCTAGTTTTATTTGTGACTAGAAGTTCACTCTGTTATTGAAAAAAATATTCTTATTTCATTGGTGAACCAGAAGTTTGTTCTACCACTAATATTAACTTTTATTTTCGTTGATTACACGTATTAGTAGTGAACCAGAAGTTCACTCCAATCATTAAAGTTCTATATGATATAGTTAGTGAACCAGAAGTTCGCTTTCTTGCCAATTAGAGTATAGAGTTGTTAATTGGCATAAGAATTGTTGAAAGACGATGATAGTATACTTGAGGTTATTAAGGTTTATATCGTCGATTAAATTGAGCATTTTTGTTAAGTGTGGAGTATAATGTATAGATGAAAAATTGACATAATTTTATTAATAATGACCTTTGGGATCATTAGAACCCCCAAATGATTTCATCTCATTCCCTGAAGTGAATGTGGCAGGATATAGTCTCAAGAATCATGAGCAAAACAAAGGTCACCTCAGTAGCCGTGATAGTCGACATATTCATGATCGTAGTCATGCTAATCTTTTAAAAGTTGATATCCCTACCAGGAGTAGGAACACAGAATTGAAAAACATGAATGATATAAAAGTGAGAAATGTATTATTAACGAGGAAATGGAAACGACACGTACCTGTTGTACGTCATAATATCTTGTTGAACCTTATCAAGCTTAATCAAAAAGCACAAGATATTATCTTATAAACTTTTGATAGTAAGTGATATTATTATTTATGTTATGCACGTTATTTCAAGTCGTTACTTCTTAGATCTCCCTCTTGGCATTGTTCAAAGACTTTAGCAATTGTTGTGTTTTAATTATTCTTCAGCCCCTTTGTTGATTGGCATTGAACTCTGTCCAGGACTATTAAATTTTCCTAACTTTGGTAACCAGAGGTTCGTCCCAATAATACGAAATTTATTTTGTTTTATTAGTGAACCAGAAGTTTACTCCATCGCCTTTATATGGTTAAAATCTTTTGTTATTTGATATGATGGTTATAGTTAAAGATTGTATAATTTCATTGGTGAACCAGAAGTTCACTCCAATAGTAAGAATTTTACATTATTTCATCTAGTAAACCAGAAGTTCACTTGTAGATCGCAAATTTTATCTTATCGTTGACCAGAAGTTCACCTTACACTTGACAATATTATTTGATTTCATTAGTGAATCAGAAGTTCACTCTACTTACAAATATTTCATTTAATCTTATCAGTGAATTGGAAGTTCATCGGAATGATAAGAATTTTACCTTACTTCATTAAGTGAACCAGAAGTTGACTCATATGTCGAAAAATTTTATCTTATGAGTGAACCAGAAGTTCGCTCTAATATTAATACTGTTATTTAATATTATTAGTTAACGAGAAGTTATATCAATTTTGTCTTATTTTCATTAGTGAACTTGAAGTTCACTCTAATGTTAAGAATTTTATCTAGTTTTATTAGTGACTAGAAGTTCACTCTGTTATTGAAAAAAATATTCTTATTTCATTGGTGAACCAGAAGTTTGTTCTACCACTAATATTAACTTTTATTTTCGTTGATTACACGTATTAGTAGTGAACCAGAAGTTCACTCCAATCATTAAAGCTCTATATGATATAGTTAGTGAACCAGAAGTTCGCTTTCTTGCCAATTAGAGTATAGAGTTGTTAATTGGCATAAGAATTGTTGAAAGACGATGATAGTATACTTGAGGTTATTAAGGTTTATATCGTCGATTAAATTGAGCATTTTTGTTACAAGTGTGGAGTATAATGTATAGATGAAAAATTGACATAATTTTATTAATAATGACCTTTGGGATCATTAGAACCCCCAAATGATTTCATTTCATTCCCTGAAGTGAATGTGGCAGGATATAGTCTCAAGAATCATGAGCAAAACAAAGGTCACCTCAGTAGCCGTGATAGTCGACATATTCATGATCGTAGTCATGCTAATCTTTTAAAAGTTGATATCCCTACCAGGAGTAGGAACACGAAATTGAAAAGCATGAATGATACAAAAGTGAGAAATGTATTATTAACGAGGAAATGGAAACGACACGTACCTGTTGTACGTCTTAATATCTTGTTGAACCTTATCAAGCTTAATCAAAAAGCACAAGATATTATCTTATAAACTTTTGATAGTAAGTGATATTATTATTTATGTTGTGCACGTTATTTCAAGTCGTTACTTCTTAGATCTCCCTCTTGGCATTGTTCAAAGACTTTAGCAATTGTTGTGTTTTAATTATTCTTCAGCCCCTTTGTTGATTGGCATTGAACTCTGTCCAGGACTATTAAATTTTCCTAACTTTGGTAACTTAAGTGCTAAATGTGGACTTGATTTGATTGTAAAGATCTATTTGGGGGAAACTCGGTCGATGCATTATGAATTTGACATCCTTGCTAGAAAATTAATTATATGCATGGTGATCAAATATAACATTGATTATTGAGTTCATGGAAATATTATCCTGTTGATATGTACATAATTATGGATTAGTATGAGTCCTCATGTGATGCTATTATTTCATGGATATTTGTATGATTTGATATATGCACCTTATTGAAAAATGTTCCGAATACAAATTACGAGTAATATGCTCTCATCATTATCATGAATATGACTACTTATTTCGTAATGTTTAATCACAAAGTGCATTGTTATTGATTGACCAAATATGCATGAACTTTGTTTCCTAAGCATAATACAAATTATAGTGTGTATTGGATATTTTATTGTGATACTATATGGGCATATGGATGGAATATATCTTTGTGAGAATTTAATGATATTCATGTGATTATTCATTATGCTCATAGATATGTTTTAAAAGTAATCAATGAGATCGATATCCATGTTTAATGCATATTCACTATGGAGTACTTAACTTTCAAGAGTCATGTATGAGATTCTGAAGTGAAGTTTCTTTTTATGAATAAGTGGTTATAACACTTCCACTATATGCTTTATATGCATTGATGTGATATTTATCTTAAACTGAATGGATACTTACTTGATTGGAACCATGAATAAATGAGGTGATATATATGTGTCCTGCAGACATCAGAACAACACACATTTTTAGTGATAATAAATCATTTCTTGTTTGTTGATGAGGAAAGAAGATAGTAGCATTATATATATGACACTCTACTTTGATTGAAGACTCCCGAAGAGTGCATATAATGCTACTTGGTGGAACTAACTTTCATAATGTGGGCGCACTTCTCTCCACCAAGTTAGTGTCAAAGGAACTTATTAATTAAGTTTCAAAGGTATTCGTGGGAATGAATACCATGTTGAGACAATTAGTATTCATATATTATGAAAATTGCTTTGAGCAACATGTGTGTTGAACAAGGATACCATCCTTATTTTCTAAGTTATTCTACACAACTAATCCAATTGAAGTATATACTCCAGTAAACCAGAAGTTTACTATTGATGAAGACTTTATCATAGTAGGAGCATGTTGGATCAATCCTCTCAAGAAGAACTCAAATGAATATATTTTAAAGGGCTAGAAGATCCTTAATCAAATGAGTTCTAATTAGCTGCTTGCTATCAAAGAAAATTAATTATAACACCATTATTGGCAAAGATATGGATCGAATCCCTTAGATTCCTGGGTTCTGTACAAGTGATATTTGTGTTGGTCCTGTAGACCCATATGTAAACCATTTGAATATAGCATGGCTTTACTTGATACATCAATGAGATAATCACTTGTATGTTTACTATCAACTTGCAACTTGGTGCTTGCAAGATTGTTTGCTCAATTAATTTATGAGCACATTTCAAATTATCAATCAAGAAGATTCATCTTGATAGTGATGGTGAAGACTTTTGATAGTTTTTATATGCCAATGGACATAGATGTTAAGCATCCTATGTAAAATGATCCTGTAGAATCATTAATATATGAGATGTTGAGTATATAATAAATGGCAAACCTATTACTTTTGAGAGCGGAGTTTATTACAACTGTTCAGGGACATGTCATATTGCATGCACCAACATTGATCCAAATAAGGCTAAGTGGTTATCATGAATAATTTATTCCTCCCCTACAAATGGTTTTTGGCCATGAACCAAATATATCCCACCTATGAATTTGAGCATGTGCGATGTATGCTCCGTGATAACGCACTAAGATGGGACCCCGAAGGAATCGGGAATATAAGTTGGGTATATCCATACTTAAATATCATAGAACCATTCATTGGAGATATACTTATGGCACAATTTGTCTATTTTAATGAAACAATTTTCCCAACATTAGGGGGAGAAATCAAGTTGTTGGACAAGGAAATAAGTTGGAATGAATTATTATGATCCTCATACAATGTAATGTGAACTGTAAGTTCAAATATAATTCGTTTGCAAACTTGAGCGAATCTACTGTCAGATATTCTACTTACCCACAAAAGAGTTGTTAGATCCTATGTCCCAACTACTAATGCTCCTGTAAGAATTGATGTCCTAGTAGGACAAATTGAATTGTTAATGAGTCTCGACCACAAATGAAGCATGGTAGACCAGTCGGTTCCAAAGACAATAGTCCTCGAAAAAGGAAAAGGAGCGAACAATTAATGATAACCGAAATGAGGAAATTTTGACTCCAGAAGAGTCCTCAATCATGACAAATGTGAAAGTTGCACCACAAGCTCAGACACCTGAAATTCGCGAATATGATAAGATCTAAATTAATTATGTCATGAATTGGATAAGGTGGAACCGAAATGAAGTCGACGTCGATATAGCATTTGATTATAAAATATAGCGCTCACTATTGTGAGTAATCATGAGGATCATGAGTTTAAGTCTGTTAATGAACACAGACAAAGATGAGATTGGCCAAGTGAAAAGATGCATTTAAGAATTAGATTCGCTTGTAAAATCGGAAATATCAGGACCTGTTGTCCATACACCAAACCGGTGTACAACTTGTGGGATACAGTTAAGTCTTTGTGTGAAAAAAAATGAGAAAGGGAGATTATGAGATATAAGGCACAAGAAGTGTCTTGTTGCATAAGTGTTTTCGCAAAGACTTGGTATCAACTACGAAGGAATATACTGCTATGTAGTCCATGTCACTACATCACGATACCTTAAATTTGGCAGTACATGAAAAGCTAATATAAGTATGCATCTTATAAATATCGCTATAGCTTATGGAAATTTTGATAATGATGTTTATATAGAACTCCTGAGGGGTTCAAAGTGCCAGAAGCACAAATTAAAATTCTCGAGAATATTGGTTATTTAGTTGATAGACATTTATGTGATTAAAGCAATATGGACGCATATTGCATAATCAAAGGAAATGATTAAATGATCCAGGTCCTAATTGTTTGTAAATGTTATTGATGGTTTCGACTCCCGAAGAGCCTCAAAAGTTGTGGATTGCTTTACAAGTGTATTTGGAATGGAAGATATTGGTAAAATCTGTTATTGCCTTGGTTTACAAGTTGCACATTTTGAGAATGATCTTACATGCATAAATTAATTTATGTAGCAAAGTGCTAAGATAATGTTGCATGAGCAAATCACTCCCTTTAAGTACCCCGGCAGTGGTATGGTCATTTGATATGAAAACAACCCCTTTTCGATCCCGAAAAGATGATGAGAAATTTAATGATCCTGAAGACCGTATTTGAGTCCTGAAGTACTGTATTTGGGTCCTGAAGTGTCGTATTTAAATGATATTGAAGCACTGACGTATCTTGCTAATCATGCATGATCGAACCTATTTCGGTGCCTCGATGGTACTAGCGATGTAGATATTTATTATCCTCATCAGCTCAAAGTTAGTTTGATTAGCTATGGATATTTATGTAAATCATATAACACTTGATCACATACTAGTTATGTGCACAATAAGCAAATTCGTTCAAGTGAGAATTAAGTTGATTCATGTATCAAGTCAGTCATGAAGTTGAATTACATCAATTCAAAGATCTTAATTGATGTTCTCATCAGGGGGAGTAATACGCGTTGTACTCTTTTTCCCTTATCTGAGGTTTTGTCTCACTGGGTTTTCCTTAGAAAGGTTTTTAATGAGGCAACATATGTTTGCGTATAAAGAAGTATGTACTCTTTTTCCTAAGCTAGGTTTTGTCCCATCGGGTTTTCCTAGTAAGGTTTTAACGAGACATATTCTTTGAATAATGGACATTGAAGGGGGAGTGTTATGAAATAATATTTATTTGTGAATGTCCATCAATATCTCTTAGGTGGTTAGGGTTTAGGAGGAATTTTCTCATGTGAATATGTGATCTCAATATGTAATTACTATAAACACCCCTCGTGGGTTATGAATAAAAGATCGTTCATTCTCCTCCCTCAATCTCTCTGTCTCTATTGTTCTTCTCTATTATTCTCTTTGTATCCCGTTCATCTAATATTGTTTTATAACAATTAAGACAATTTTGAAAATTAATATGGATTTTGGTATCTTTCCACTACTATATCATCTAAATTAATTTTGAAGACATTTTGTACAAAAGTACATAAATAATGATAGTATAAATATTGTACACTTTTTCATTAATTTTGAATATCATTTAAAGTGATAATTGTTATGAAATTACTCCAAATAAAAAATCACATATAAATACTAAAAAATTTACCGTGCATTGTTCGGTCTCGTTCCGAGCCGAATTTTATCTCCTTTATAGGGTGTTTGTGTTTATTTTAGCCCTTTGTATATATTAGATATAGTGATTTGGTGTTTTGTATGAAAATAAGGAGTTAGAAGAAGTTTGGGCTTAATTGAAGGTTTTTATGGAATCCCGAGCGATTTCCCGAGTCAAACCAAGTTAACCCGAGCCGAGAACTAAGTCAACCCGAGCCGAGAGCCAAGGCGAAACCGACGCTGGAAATTCCATGTCAAGATTGGCGCAAAACAGGGGAACGGTACAGACTCAAAGGTTTGAAATACGTGTGCCTTCACTCTTTGGGTCATAAATCCTTCGTTACAACACTGATTGGTCTAAAATTTTGGGATCTTAAAGTACAAACCGAGAGTTTTCCATCGATATCTTACGGGTCTAAAATGGAGTTCGGACGAAGAAGTTATGCGCGTTTGAAGTCGGCAAGGAAAAGCTGCCCAGAACAGTGACTCGCCCGAGTCATCTGCTGACTCGCCCGAGTCAGGCTTCTAGGGCAATAAAGAAATAGGCCAAGGAAGCGGGACCGAACACTGACTCGCCCAAGTGACTTATTGACTCGCCCGAGTCACCCGAAGTTCTGCGAAGCTGATGCGCGTTTTGCTGAGTTAGTTTTAGGGTTTTGGGTTTCGTTCTCCTTCTTCTATAAATACCCAATGTAATTCAGCCGAAAAATAAGAGGTAGCCTAGGTAGTTTAGGAGTAGAATTAGATTAGATTTAATTTTTTTCTTTAATTGCTTTCTTTAATTGTTCTTCAAGTTTTCTCCATTGTTCTTCAAACTTTCTTCAAGTTTTCTTGCATTTATTATTAAACTCTTCTTTCAAGCATTCTTATTAAAGTGTTTTACAAGCTTTCTCTCTCTCTCTCTTTCTCTTTCTTTCTCTCTCTTTCTCTCTCTCTCCTTTCAATTGCCATTGTTGATTGATTTCAAAGCTTTATGGGGTTAATCTCACCACAAATCCACTTTTAGTGGGGAGGAGGGTCAAGGAATTCCAATTCTACTTCCTAGTGAGAATTTGGGGATCCTTGGTAATCCAAACCACAATTTCTTGTTTGTTCGGGGGAAATTACAAGTGTAGATTGAAGATTAGAAGATTTGGGTCATCAAAGGTATAATCTCTTGTGCCTAATTTCATTATTAGTTTTATTGCTTTCTATTAATTACATTGCTCTTATTGCTTTCTTATTTCTTGTTCTTAATTGCTTCCATCTTTTATTGCTTCCTTGATTATTATCATGTCTAGGTTAGTTTATTGCTTAATTTACATAATTTATAGCTTTCCGCACTTGTGAGAAACTCAAACACAAACCGATTACCTATATCAAGCCTAAACACCCATCCCTATGGACCGACAACCCTAACTTATAAAACCACAAAAATTACAACCGAACAATGGCGCCGTTGCCGGGGATGGCGTTATTTGGTAGATTAGGCTATTGGTTTGTGTGTGAATAGTTTATTGCTTTCTTATTATGTTAGAAAAATGTAGCACAAAAATTTGAATACCGAAAAAAAAGAAAAAAAATAGAAAAATAGAAAGAAAAAAAAAAAAGAAAGTTATGGATTGTCCCCAATTTTCCCAATTTGAGCATGAAGCATTTTGGAAATATTTTGCTAGATTACATGATTACCGTGCTCAATGTGAATTATATGGTATCTTTAATGATACATTGGATATGTTGGGAATTGTTTATGAGGGTATAAATTATGAAACTCGTAATCTCTTCAATTTTTATGGGTTTTCTAATTTAGGTGAAGATGTTGCTTGGGAATTTATTGAATGGTTGTCTAGGGACTCTTATGAATTTGAGCAAAAACATGCTATTCATAGCTTCCAACCTCCTTATGCACCACCCTTTGGGATTTTGCCTGAACAATCATGTGAATACCCCGTGTATGTTGATGATCAATCTTATAGTGGGGTTTATGTAGAAAATTGTTATGATCTTCCCCAATGTGCCGATGATGAGTCTCATTTTGTGTGCTTCCTCTGTGATTCACCGTGCCATAGCTCTGTTTCTTGTTTGAAAGCTACAATGGCTACCTTTAATGCGGAAGCGGAAAAATTATGTGCGAACATGAATGAGTATGTGCGTGGATCCTTCCATGAGAGTAATCATAGAGTAGAAACTCCTTCTTCACAAATGGTTGATTTGAATGTTGAAGTAGATCATTCGTCATCTTTGAGTCCTGAAATGCAAGTTAATTCTTCTGTGTATGATGAGGATGATGATTACTATGACCAACCATGCCTTGGACTACTTAGTGACTCCTTAGCTCTATCCCCACCTAGTGAGCATGAGGAACATGATGAATCTGTGTGTGATGATGAAGAACTTGATGACTACATGCTTGATGATGAACCATTGTCCACACCATTGTCCATGCCTTTATGTGAAGAAAAGGTTGAGTTATTTGAATGCCTTGATGCTTGTGATGCAATCGAGCATGATATTGTTGAGAGTGAAATTGAATCTCTTGTGATTGAATGTGTGCTTGATACTGAGTTATTCACTTTCATTGAGGATCATTGCATTAGTGAGGCATTAGCTACCCTTGTATGTGAGTCCATTGACGTGCATTCTTGTGATGATGAGCTTGATTCTTTGGGGATTGATCATGATTGTTTGAACTTGGTTGTTGACGATGATGCTTGTAACGATGATATGCTATATGAGTCATTCACGATGAGTTATGACCCTGAACCTTCCATTTTTACCTTTGATGTTGTTTTGAATGATGCACCTTTGTCTTTTGATGTTGATAGTTCTTCTAGTGAGTCTGATATTGATGAAGATGAAGATGCGTTAGTTTGTGATGATGGGAGTGTTATGATGTGGTCTAACCCTGTTTTTTCCTTATCACCCATGGATGATTATGATGATTGTTTGGATGAGAGTGGTGATTTGGAATTTGTGTTTGATGAAAATTGCATGGAAATTGAGATTGAATCATTGTTTGCATCCAAGTCTTCGCATGAGTATGTTCATGATTGTGTTGTATTGCCTCCTTCCGTTGATTTGTATACCCAATCTCCATTTACGAGTCAATGGGAGGACTCATTTGTCATGTCTCATTTCACCGTGCCTAGAAAAGTTGTGTGCATTCCTGTATTTCATCATTTCTATGACTTTTCTAAGGTATTTGATAAATTGTTAAGAGCACTAATGTTTGTTTATGTGCCATTGCGAGCGTGCTCTTACCTAAATCATTCTGAAATGCATGAGAGGATGCATGATTTGTTACTCTGGGCATTCAATGGTTCTGACTTGGTGCCCAATATCGTGAGATGAGGAGTGAATTTCTTGATAAGATGTCTTCGAGGTAATATCCTTCCTCACCTTTTGTGTATAATTAGCGAATCGATTTTCTTTCCTTCTCTTATTTTCTTTTTGGTGAGTGTCTTTTTCTTTTATTTTGGGGTGCTTGCTTACCTACTTCTGTTTCCTTTGAGGATATGGCAACATCTTTGTGTTGGAGTGGGAGGGTAGTGTGCATTCCGATCTTTTGAGTCCAAGAACAGAAAAAAGTGAGAGTCGTTTTGTAAATTTTTTTATTTTAGTTTCTTTAGTTCTTTAGTCTTTAGAGTCTTGTATAGTTTGTTTTTCCTTTTGATCTTGCATATGAACCATCACACATAGTATGCTTATCTTGTTTATTTCTAACCTATGGTGTGATGTTCTTTGGACTGTGGATTGGTTATGCTTGTATTGAAGATCTTGAGGTAACCTCGTTCCACCCTCTCTTTATGTGAATATATCATTGATCCATGATGCATGCTTGCTTTTCTTTTTGGGTGGCGAACCCCTTGAGTGTGAATGTTGGATATATATTGTTGTTGGAGCCGTGTGGGCTCGGGTCGCCACCATTTTGTTTGTTATGTGTTTGATTGTGTGTTTTTAGGTCTTCTACCTTACTTGTGACACCCTTCTTCTCACAATGAGGACATTGTGAAGTTTTGTGTGGGAGTGGGGAGTGATTCTTCCATTTATCATGGATAGATCACCTAGCTTTTGAGTCTTTTGTTTTTGTTTTGCTTAGTTTGTGTCTAAAAATTTGAAAATTTTTGTGTGAAAAGGAGAAAAAAGGGAGTGAAAAACCTCAAAAGTTTTTGTTTTTCCGTTTTGTTTTGTTTTTGCTTCGTTTCTTGGATTTCGTTGTAAAAGTTGGGAAGCCGATCTTAATCTTCTTTAAAAGAAACCAGTTTGAGCATTTTCGACCCTTTCTTGAGCAATTGTCATGACTTACTTTAATTAGATTCCCTTCATTGAGTGTCTAGCGAGATCCCATTTCTTTTTTTTTATGTTCTGGTTGAAACTGGCAGATTCTAGGGATTCTTGTCCGAGCTTGTTTTCCAAAAAGAAAAAAAAAGAGAAAAAGCAAAAGCTAAAGAAAGAAAAAAGGAAGCAAAGTTAAATAAATTGATTAAGTGGGGCGTGTCGACTTTACGACATCAACCACCATACACTTAGCCAACCTACACGGGCCCGGTACTAACGGTACGACGCTATTACCCCTTAAACCTCTTTCTATATCGTTCACGGCGAAGAGGTGAATGGAAAAGACTGTGTTGGGAGGGTAAACCCCATTTTGGGCCGTTCATTTCTCGAAAGTAAGGCTAATACCGACCATTAAAAAGTAAAAAAAAAAAAAGAGAAAGAAAATTTGTTGGGAATACCCAACCCAAAAAGAAAGTTTGAAGTGTTAATAAAGTGAGGGGTCTTTCCTTGCATCACCTGCGGTCCTCACCAAGCCAAAGGGCGACCAAATGTGGGGGAGGGCAACTCTATGTTTATTTTCTGTTGTTCGTTTGTTTTAGGCTCGGGCGTGAGTCTTTGGGGTCGTTCGGAATCAGTTAGAACTTTCTAAACTTTTACGCAAGTGGGATTTAACTTTACATGAGGTGTAAGGGATCGAAAACTCCTAATATTGGCAGTTGTTTGGGTTAGGTGTATGTGAGGTACTCATAACGGTTCCTTTTGGAGGACTAATATCGTTTTCTTGATTGAAACATCTTGATTCTTGAAACGAGCAGTTTTTCCTTTCTTTCTTTTCAAACTTGTTTTGTTTTTCACTTTCCCTCTCTCCTTTTTCTTGGGCTTTTGTGGGTATAGTTGCTATAAACCCTCACAACACCTACTTCGTCCACCCGGGCTACCGGGGGGTTTAAAGGGCTTGATGCATGTGCCAAATGCATCCGCGATTCCTGCGAAAGTGAGTTAGGGTTTTAGTTTTCTTTTTCTAGTCTTTTTCTTTGTTTTTAGTTTGCTCGGGGCGAGCAAACCCTTGTGTTGGAGTGGTGTTCGGTCTCGTTCCGAGCCGAATTTTATCTCCTTTATAGGGCGTTGGTGTTTATTTTAGCCCTTTGTATATGTTAGATATAGTGATTTGGTGTTTTGTAAGAAAATAAGGAGTTAGAGGAAGTTTAGGCTTACTTGAAGGTTTTTAGGGAATCCCGAGTAATTTCCCGAGTCAAACCAAGTCAACCCGAGCCGAGAACTAAGTCAACCCGAGCCGAGAGCCAAGGCGAAACCGAAGCCGGAAATTCCATGTCAAGATTAGCGCAAAACAGGGGAACGGTACAGACTCAAAGGTTTGAAATACGTGTGCCTTCACTCTTTGGGTTATAACTCCTTCGTTACAACTCCGATTGGTCTGAAATTTTGGGACTTAAAGTACACACCGAGAGATTTCCTTTGATATCTTATAGGTCTAAAACAGAGTTCGGATGAAGAAGGTATGCGCGTTTGAAGTCGGCGAGCATGCCGGAGCGATGACTCGCCGAGTCATCTGGCGACTTCGCCCGAGTCGCTCTGGGCAACAAAGACATAGGCCAAGGGAGCGGGACAGAACACTGACTCGCCCGAGTCACTTATTAACTCGCCCGAGTCACCTATTAACTCGCCCGAGTCACCCGACGTTCTGTGGAAATCTGCGAAGCTGATGCGTGTTTTTGCTGAATTAGTTTTAGGGTTTTGGGTTTCGTTCTCCTTCTTCTATAAATACCCAATGTAATTCAGACCTACAAATAAGAGGTAGCCTAGGTAGTTTAGGAGTAGAATTAGATTAGATTTAATTGCTTTTTTTAATTGCTTTCTTTAATTGTTCTTCAAGTTTTCTCCATTGTTCTTCAAGCTTTCTTCAAGTTTTCTTGCATTTGTTATTAAACTCTTCTTTCAAGCATTCTTATTAAAGTGTTTTACAAGCTTTGTCTCTCTCTCTCTCTCTCTCTCTCTCTCTCTCTCTCTTTCTCTTTCTTTCTCTCTCTTTCTCTCTCTCTCCTTTCAATTGCCATTGTTGATTGATTTCAAAGCTTTCTAGGGTTAATCTCACCACAAATCCACTTTTTAGTGGGGAGGACGGTCAAGGAATTCCAATTCTACTTTCTAGTGAGAATTTGGGGATCCTTGGTAATCCAAACCACAATTTCTTGTTTGTTCGGGGAAATTACAAGTGTAGATTGAAGATTAGAAGATTTTGGTCATCAAAGGTATAAATTCTTGTCACAATTGCATTGTTCATTCCAGTTTTCATTCCTTGCTTTAATTGCTTTATTTGATTTAATACTCTTAATTGCTTTCTTTAATTCATGCCTAGGTTAGATTTTATTGCTTTATTTACATAATTTACTGCTTTCCGCATTGTGAAAAACCCCAAACACAAACCGATTACCTATATCAAGCCTAAACACCCATCCTCGTGGACCGACAACCCTAACTTATAAAACCACAAAAATTACAACCGAACATGCATCGCCCGGGGTATACAACACTATAGTTATTCATTTGTTTCATAATTGTATTAGAATATCATTTTTAAATATTATTTTGAGATATTATATTTACAGAGTTCCTCCATATAAATAGAAACTTTTATCCATCTTGTTTCTGGTGGCTAAAGTTTGAGTAAATTACATTTACTCTACTTGACATTTGTGGTAATAATTTTTACACAACCGACATTTGTGAAATAATTTTTACCTTACCTGACATTAAGTGAAAATAATTTCTAGTGGCAGAATCCGGTTACTTCTTATCGGAAATGTGAAAAATGTCAGAATGCCCCTGTATGATTACATGAATGTACCATGCTGCCCCTAATTTGAGAAGGAAATGACTTAAATGACCTTTTCATTTTCAGAATGGGGAGGGATGGGGGTTTCGAAGAAATAAAATAGAGAAAATGTTGATGTTTAAATGTCATATGAATTAATATTAAGGGTGAAAACGCCAATTCGTATTTAATTGAAAGTCGGTAAAAAAAGCCAACTCATATTTATCTTTTAAATGTTCGCCGCAAAATCCAACAAAAATCAATTATAGAATATCTTAGGAGGTTTAAATATATGAACACTTAATGTCAGGTAAGGTAAAAATTATTTCACAAATGTCGGGGGTGTAAAAATTATTACCACAAATATTAGGTAGGGTAAATGTAATTTAATCGCTAAAGTTTGGTGCCGATTGGGGCTAGTGTTGGTGAGAAAAGTTTTGTGTTAAGAGCTTTGTTGACTAATGCATTTTTGGGGTTTGTCTCTTTTGCTATTTAAGATCATTGTTGTTTGGGGGGGGGGGGGGGAGGGAGATCCAAGGCGGGAGCCCACGTCAACCAAAGCCAATGGTACACAAGTGAGGTTCCATCTTAAAACCAATTGGTGTTAAGAGGAGTACCCCAGTTGAATTATATACCATGTCTTTTCTCTTTACTTTTTCGATGTGTGACATTTTTACTTATGGGTGAATCCCAACATTTGTAATACTCTCTTTGTTGGATTTTAGAAGGAGATTGTTTGTTTTACTCTCAATCAATAGAACATTCATTATTGGCTAGCTTGTTTTGCCTGTGGTTGTTTCCCGATTTTAGTTTCCACATTTTCCCCTTGATCCCTTTTATCTTGAACTTATTTTTTTCAATATTTATTAGCAGTCATATTTTATTTCACTTCCACTATAGTTTATCTGCTCTTATATATAACCCTATCATGTGTTATTTGAGCCTTGACAGTTCATACTTCTTATAATGTTAGGGTTCGCATAAGAGTTATGGCTATGGGATGGGATGACTACACTCAAAAAGTTTATTCATGGACATCGAGAAGTTCATTTAGCAAGATCGAACGCATGATTTTAGAAAAATCGTGAGTATTTGCAATGTGAATGTTCAATAGTTTGTTTATCCAGCTGATGAGTTCTACCTTACATATGTCCGTTGGCGATAAAAAAAGTTCATAACTTTTGTTGTGTTTAGTACAAGGTGGAGTTTGTTATTAGGAAAGTCACCCAACCTCTTGATCCCACAATCATTTATTTGTTTAATTCCTAATTATATCAAGATATTATTTTGAAATATTATCTTTGGTATTAATTATTTTGAGATATTTTCTTTTGATATTATGTTTAAAGTGGGGTTAAGTTTAGTAGGAGTTCCTGCATACAATTAGAGGGCTTTTTCTGCCTTATTTCTGATGGCCAAGTTTGGTGTGGAATGAGAGAAGTCTTGGTGAGAAAGGTTTGTATTGACAATTTTGTTAACTAAGAGCTTGTAATCTTTAGTTTTTTGAGTTTTTTTTTTTTTTTTTTTGCTGGATCTTGGAGGAGATCATTTGCTATACTCTCTAGTCTCTACCAATAGTGAATTTGTTCTCTATGTTGCATGTGGTTTTTTTTTTGTTTCTATATTTATGTTTCCATAAAACTCATTTCTCCTTTGATTTTACACTTATTTTCTAGATATTTATTAATAGTTACATGTTCTATTTTTCTTTAGCTATAATTTGTCTGCCCTTTATATACAACCCTAACAATACACATATAAGAAAAATGAGTATTTGGTTCTTTCTAACTTTTATGAACTGGCAAGATTTATTGATTCACTGGTTCTTAATTTGTGTATTAATCATGTTCTCTAATATAGCCTATCAATGATCATGAAAATTTATGTTCTCTATTAGGATTCTAGAATTGTTAGTAGCTTAAATAAGATAAGGGAATAAACAAGGGAAAGATACTTCAACATATTGTTTAATGTGGAAACCTAAACGAGAAAAAAAAAAAAACCTACGAAATGATGCTAACAACATGTTTTAGAGATTCTGTCAATCCCTATGTGTGGCACATGATGGATACTCGCCCTTCTTATCAGCCTTGACAACCAAGGACTTAAATAATAAGGCTAAGAAGAATATTATAGAACATAAGACGAAAATCATATGTGAAAACCGTGTCATGTACTCAACGTCAACCAATATATATTGGCGTTTTCAGCATCATAGTTGGCCCTTTCAAAGCAATAAGACTTTCCGTGACCCTAACATGGTCGTGCCCAGGGTATGGTCCACTCGTGTCATCTGGCACAGTTATGTCCAACGATTCGGCTAGCCCATGTCACACGTCACTCACTTCGCTTCTTTCTGTCTTCGTTGCGACATCATTTGCTTACGCACTATTAGGTTATTTTAGCTCCAATCCCAGATAAGCTCAATTTCAACACCACGTGTCCCAACTATCTCCTACCTGGAAACCAAATTGTAACCTTCATCGATCAACACACATGCACACACATTCAATTGTGGGTTATTTCAGAGTAGAATTTTATCTCTTGTTGGCCAGGTTGATTTTGAATGAAATTTAGGTGTACCCTATCTCTAATGATACCTCGTCTAAGCATCACCCAAATCCCTCTTCACTTCTAGTTCCCTTCTCACAACTAAAAAACTAACATGTGTTTGACGAGCATAAAAAAAACATGTTAGAATGATCTCTTCCTAGCACCCCTTAACTTTGATTATTTCCAAGTCCGATCCTGTTAAACCTCTCACTCACAAAGCTACCAAACGACTCCCTACTAGAAGAACAATGAAAATAGGTACCCAAATCAACCACGCAGCATTGAACAAGTTCATCAACACACATAATCAAGACCTCACCGAAATCCCCAGCTGAATTTATAGGCTGAGATCGTTAATAATGCCCTTCCCTTTGTCGTTGTGGTTAAAACAATCTTTCTGAAAGTGACCTTTATGACCACAATCCTGACACACTACGTGGTAAAGACCGGCACTTTCGAATTTAGACCAACACTTACTAGGACTCCCACGACTCTTCCTGCCCTCTATCAGACAAAGCACAAGCAAAAGGTTCCCCTGAGTCATTTCTATGAATGTCTTCACATAGGATCATATCATGCATCTCACCAAATTTCATAGTACCATCACCCAAGTACTAACAATAGATGAAAAATATGCCAAAGAATTAGGCAACTAAGACAACATTATATAAGCCTACTCTCATCATCAAACTTAAGTCCAATCGAAGTAAATTTTGACAAGATAAGTAGAATCTCATTATATGATCATGCATATTACCAGATTGTTGCATCTTGAACTCAAACAAATAATGAATTAAGTATACATATTTGCTAGTAGATCTCATACATATTTGATAAAGTCATTTTCTTAGCCAAATGCTAGTCTTATTGTCCTTAGTGCCTACTGATCAAAGAGCCCCCATTCACTATACTCCATCATATTAGGCCTTTTGTGTTTCAATGCAAGATGCAAACCTTTCTGGTAGTATATATCCTCTATCTGTATTCTCCAAAAGACAATCTTTCCCATAGAAAGCTCTGACCTTCACCTTCTCACATTCCATTGTTAGCCTGCAAATTAATCAACACCTAACCCAAGCTCTGATATCACTATTAGGGATTGTAGCGGTGTTAGCAGCTTTAACAAAAATAAGAGAAATGGAATTGAGCACGCGATTTAATATGAATTGGATAAAAAATAATAATAATACATTATCAAAGGATTATAATATGTTTAACATATTATATTCTTCCAATTTCTATGCATGATGCATGATGGATCAGTCGTCCTTCTCATAAGCCTGGACAGCTAAGTACTTAGGCCCTGTAAATTTCATGGGTAGATTGAAGTAAGTAAATAATTACCATAAATTACCGAAAGTTACCAAAAATTACCAAAAGTTACCAAAATTATCGAAAATCACATGACACGTGTAAAGTAGGTTTTTTTTTATTTTTTCCTTTTATTTCAAAAACACAAATTTACCCATATAAATTTACCCAAAATTACCAAAAGTTACCAAAAGTTACCAAATATTATTAAAATTCATCATTTACCTTACCTCAAGATACCCATGAAATTTACAGGCTATTAATAACAAAGCTAACAATATGTAATAGAACACAATGCAGATACCCTAAGCTAGCAAAAACCTTGTCATGCACTCAATGCCAGCCCATACGGGCGTTTCCAGCAACACGATTGACCTATTCCAAGCAATAAGACTTTCTATGGCCCAAAGTAACATGGTCATGCTCAGGGACCCAGTCCACTCGTGTCACCTGATGAGGTCGTGTCAAATGAATCGACCAACACGTGTCACACGTCACTCAATTCATTTTTTTAATTTTATCACAACATTATTTACTCATGTACTATTACTACCTCCGTCCCAAATTATTTGTCCCAAAATATTTGTTCATTTTATAATTCCAATCATTGTAATTCCTATTATACCCCTAATAAATACTCTTTTATTTCTTTTTTATTTTTTTTTACATAAAAAAAGTAAGGATAATTCTGGTACATTACACATTTTTTACCTCATTTTCTATAACCATTGAAATTTTAAACATAGTTGGATGGACAAATAATATGGGACGGAGGTAGTAGATTATTTCCACCCTAATTCAAGAGTAACTTTGTTTGAGCTCCAGACATAACCCAACTTTATCCAACATTTCCATTGCTTCTTCTTCATCTCCTTTTTTTTTTTTTTTTTTTTTTTTGTAGATAGGGTGGGATGTTGTGTTAATTAATGTGTAGATCAGAAACAAAACTTGAAATCCGGAGGAAGAACTACTCTTATTTGGTTTCTCTTTTGCCCTTTTCAGCATTCGTATCAATTACGCAATCAAAATCGAGATGGAGTTTCTCAAAGCAAACACAATTACTAAGGCCGTGTTCTTTTATGCGGTATTTTGCGGAATGGTGTGGTGGGGTGTGGTGGAATTGTGGTGGGGTGTGGTGAATTGTGGTAGGTTATTAGTATGTGGGGTAGGTAAGGAGAGAGAATGTAAAAAGTAAAGGAGAAAAGTGAGGAGAGAGAAAGGTGAGGAGAGAAAAAAGTAATGATTTGCGGTGGGTTGTGGCAGAATCATGGTGGCCACAGACCGCATGATTCACAACCATGAGAAAGAATACTACTAAGCCAACCAAAGGAGAAAGCAAAATGCAACCAAGTTAATGTGTTATAAGCTAAGGAAAATGAAGGACTATGTTCTATTTTTTATTTGCGGGTATTTTTTTTATCGTGCATTGTTAGTATTTTGACAATTTACTATGTTGTTATTTTAGTATCTATCAAACAATTTTCTTTCCTTGTAATATTATTAGCACAAACTCGTTTGAATCATGCGTGTATGTATTGAGCTTTGATCATATACGGACCTTCATCTAGTCCTTGTTCTGCAAATTTATATTTGAATGTTAGTTGCTTGTTATGAATTTCTTTTCGGTTTTTTTTTTATATATATAGAGATAGTATGTATGCGTGTACATATGCAAGGGTATGTATGTGTATATAGTAGCAATAGTAGTAGTAGGTGCAACTAGTTTTATTTTAAAAAAAATTTCAATTGTGAGAAAGCTACGAGCATTATATTAAATAGCTACATCTGTTGCATGAGTGTTAGGCTTACATGTAATATCTAGACATGCCAAATCTATCCAAATTAATAACATGATATGTAGTTATTTTTAATGACACACAAAATTTCCATGGCTGTTAGGAGTGTAGCTGTAATTTTAAAGCTACACCATACATGGCCGTGTTCTATACTGCGGTTGGCAAACTGCGGTGCCACACGGTACCACAGTTTGCCACAACCCACCACATTTCACCGCAAATCGTTACTTTTTTTCTCCTCACTTTTCTCTCTCCTCACTTTTCTCCTCTACTTTTTACATTCTCTCTCCTCACCAACCCCATATACCAATAACCTACCACAATTCCACCACACCCCACCACAATTTCACCACACCTCACCGCAAAATACCGCAGTATAGAACACGGCCATAGAATCATTAGGAAATGAATGTAGCTATTGGAATGAATTTTGGGTGAATATATACTTTTTGAAAATGAAAAGAATTAAAATATAGTAATAGTAGGTACAACAAGAGCTTTAAATAGCGAGGGTCTCCGGACGAAACACCTCTACATCTATCCCTCTCCTACCTCCATTGCCAACCACACCGAATTGAGTGTATACTAGGCTAGCTACTACCTAATACTAGCTACATCACTCCAACCACTATTAATTCTCGGCAGGACAAACAATAAACACCTTTAAGGCCCGGTTGTGAAATTTATTGGTAAAAAATAGTTGGGTAAAAGTTAAATTTGGGTAACTTTTGGTAATTTTTGGTAATTTTTGGTAAATTCTAGTAACTTTTGGCAAATTGATGCCGATATGTCAAAATTAATTTTTTTATTTTTTTAAATTTGGTAATTTTTAGTAAGTTTTGGTAAATTTCGATAAAAACTGATAAATTTGGGTAAATGTAATTTACCCATGAATTTGAAAGGGCCTAACTTATGTGAACAATAAACGCAAATGTACGTGTATGTATGTAGGTGGGCATACACCACCGATTGGCAGGTACTGTATTGGAGGCAGAAAAATAATCTAAAAGGATAAATGAAAACATCGTCTACTATGTCTCTTGTGATAGACTAATCACTTGATAGCTATTCTAAGTTGCATCGCTTCTCATTATCCCTTAACTCAAAGCACCAGATATTAAACTTTATATTAAATACAGTTTTTGAATACTAATATATTGAACTTTTGGGGTGTTGAATAATAATACACTGAATTTTAACCTTGGATAATAATACACTGTACTTTGAGGGTGTTGAACAATAATGCACTCACAACGATTCCGACAGTGACTAACTCTGTGACAATCCTACTTAACATATGGAGGAGATGAATTAGCCCAAAAATATTTAAATTTATGACATGTCACTTAATCCACACATAAGCAAAGGGAATCAACTTTAAAAAGAGTAAAAAATAAAATAAAATCACATTTGCTTAAACGTATTTTCGCCGAGAGATTGTTGTTGTAATTGTATAAAATCAGCTTTGCTTGTATATATTAACTGATATGTCATAAATTTAGATATTATTTAGTCAATTTATCTTCTCTGTCCGCCCCGTAAGATCGCCACCCACCAAATCAACCACCATCGAAATTGTTACAGGTGCATTATTGTCCAACACCTCTCAAAGTTCAGTACATTATTGTCCAATGTCAAAGTTCAGTACATTTGTCCAATACCCCAAAAGTTCAGTATATTATAACTGCCAAAAACCCTATTAAATAAATGATCCGCATTGTTAGTGGCGGATTTAGAAGTTCATATCATGAGATCAATACATTATAACACTCATCTATTTAACATACAATCATAATTGTTGGGATCACTCATGAGTAAAAATGTTCCTTTTCGCAAAACTAAAGAGAAAGGACATGTTATATAAGTCAAGTGGGCTACTCCTCTTAACGCCAATTGATTTTAAAATGAAACCTCACTTAATTTCTGTATAATGGGTCTTGGTTGAAATGAGTTCTCTCCTTGGATCTCCCCAACAATAATTCTTATCTCAAACTAAATGAAATTTTTAAATTTTTTTCATGGGTTAAGGGTGGCCATGGTCACCCCATGTATAATTAATGGGGATCCGACCATGGGTATTGCCATAAATATTTGAATTTGTGTTTAATTCAATTTATTAAATTGTTCATATAATATGAAAATCGATAGTACATTATCCAACATTCATTTTACTTAATATCAACAAGTTATTAAATTAATGAAATTAAATTCATATAAATCAACCCTACGAAGTGAAAATAAGAAAACTATTACTTACTAGCTACATTCTGCATTTGCATTGGATGGAATTATAAACAAAAACTTAACTCAGATTCATTTTCCACAAAATTAATATATATATAATTTAATTTTTAATCATATATATATATATATATATATATATATATATATATATATATATATGGGAATGGATCACATGAGCATGGACCTTATATGAGCGTGTGAGCATCAAAACATTTCTGACGGACATCAAGTATTGTTTTCATGGACATCAAATATCCAACTAGATTTCCACTATTCATATTTGATGTCCATGAAAATAATACTTAATGTCCGCCAGAAATGCTTTGATGCTCACATGCTCATATAAGGTTCATGCTTATGTGATACATTCCATATATATATATATGTGTGTGTGTGTATTTTTAGGTGAATTCATAATAATTTAATTTTTTAATCAGTGGGAACCCGAAAGAACAATACGGACTACGGAGTACAAGATAAATCCCTAGTAAAACAATAACAAATAGTCTATTTGAGAAACCAGCTTGGTCATGTTTCTTATACGTACCTAACTATGTAAAAGGCTTAATTGATATCCTAAGGAGCATATAATTAATCATTCAAAATAGAACCATTAGGTCCGGAAATTATGTTGTTGTGCTCTAGACAGGTTCAAGCGCTCTAGGCACGGAAAGATAAATTATACTTTAACAATTTTGTTTGTGCTAAGTGTTGTTTTGCCTGCAAATTGTCGACCTAACAAGTTACCTTCTTGTTATTGTTGGTTTTTCCTTTTTTTTCCGATAGTCGGTAGTCAAAAGGTTAAAGAATTTTATAAATCACAGTAACCACAAAAACAGTCTGCAACTACCTCCAAGAAAATTACAAACAAACACTGCTAACATAAAAATACAAAAGGACGACCACGCCTACTACTGCCAAGATTGAGACAACTCAAAACACGCTGCTAAAAGATCAAAACATCAGTTTGGTGAATCATCGGGGAATCGCACGCCGATATCATTGCCAATAGCCCCAGCTAAACGATCTATCTTAGCATCGATGTCATCAAGACTGTCAGCTTCTAAACTATGCGCTTGTCTGACCATCCTAATTTTCTGACTTTCTTTCTTTCTTTTTGAAAAAAAAAAAGCTAAGGAGTATATCGTTATATCAATAGTTTAGGCAATTCACCCACTTGTCTTTGTTTTTGTTTGTTTTTATTTTTTTCAAATGGCTTGGCAGCTTGCTGTCCCTTATTTATCTAAATTAAGAAAATTAATAATCGGACTGCACAATGTACTGTGTCCTGTGGGACTGTACGTATGAGGCCATGCATGTTGATGTTCTCTTTGATCAGATTTAATTATTTTACTCTAAAAATATTTTAGTTTAATTATTTGTACGTATGAGTTATCCTAAACTTGTTACTTAAATTTTATTATTGCATATTTGCTAATATTATTAAAATGGAAAAAAGAAAATTAAACTCGTGCAACGTAAGACATATAACAAAATAGATATTTGAAATTTATCCATGTGATTCATGATGTATAAGAATGTAGTTATTTTAATCTAAAAAAGGAAAATTAAATGATAAATATACAAAAATAAGAAAGAATAAAACATAAATTATATTATCAAATTAAAGGTACGATAATAAGTAATCCAAATTACAATACACAAATTTGAAAGTGTAATACATAAAAAGAATTAGGGAAATTGGATTCTAATAATCTCTACTTTTGCAAATTGGATGACAATAATCCCTACTTTAAATTTGTATTCTGGTGGTCCAAAAAAAAAAAAATTGTATTGTAGTGGTACCAAATCCATCACCACATCCTTTTTATTTTTTTCATGCCTACCCTATATTGTTTTTGTTTTTTTCGTTCCTACCCCCAGATAGGTAATGAAGTGTAGTTGCTAAAACATTTTTTAAATTATTTTTTTGAGATTCCGAGCAATTATTATGATTTTTTAAAAAAATAAAATTGAAAAAATCATAAAATATAGAAAAAAATTAAAAAAATGGGAGAAGTGCTGTAAATTCATTAAAAATCGTAGTAAAGTGTTATACAAAGTTTTGAATCAAATGCAACACAAAATCTATGATATTTAGGGTATACTCTCAATTATGTCCCACTACAATACAATTTTATTTTTTTTTGGACCACCAGAATACAAATTGAAAGTAGGGATTATTGCCATCCAATTTGCAAAAGTAGGGATTATTAGAATCCAATTTCCCAAAGAATTAAACGAAATACCGAGATACATGCAAATATAGTAAATTAGTAAAATGTTAAATAGGAAAATTCAACTCTAAATATACATTTGTAAATCAAAGGTACAAATAATATTATAAAATGAAAAGCGTACTTTTTGAAATGAAAATAGTAAAATTGATTTTATATTTTTGTTAGTTATTGGGTAAAGAAAATTATATTTAATTAGTTGAACTTTAACCACTTTAATTTAAAGCAACTTTAAAGGTAATTATTCAAAATGAATTTTATTTCTTGACCAAAAAAATGAATTTTATTTCAAATCATTACAAAAAAGTAAAAGATTGTTCGAAAATAATTTTTAAGTCAAAACGATTGCAATAAGTAGAAAATAGATACTTATATTGGCTAAAAAATAAAATCTCCTAAGGGAAGCTCATACTTAAAAGAAAAAAATTAAGAAGTTTAGTTTTCTGAAACCTTCAAACCTATATATAAGTTAATATCATCATAAATATCGACTTAAAAAGAATAAAGTCATACATATAACCATAAATATTTAATACACATTAATTAAAACAATAATATATTCACCTTATAGACTAAATATAAAATAATAAAAAGTTAAGACATAATGAAAAATAAGGGCATTTAAAAGCGAACTAAGACTATATTTTATATATTAAAATATTTGTTAGCCATATATAATAAGATAGCTACGTTTTTTATATAAAATATTTAATTTGTCATAATAATACTCTTTTTATAGTGTAATTGAATAACCACCATTTTCTAAAAAAAATTCAATTAGAGAATGTTCGGTAAGAGAAATCTGACAGATTTTCTATTTGAAACATTTCCCTAGAAAAATTTTCTTATTCCTATTAATACTTTTCGATTTGATAATAATTATAATACTTAATATTAGCTTTCAAGTAACGTATCTTCAATACAAATTGTGTCCGTTAAAATATGATATTTTAGTGTGGGCATTGTGTCTTTAGAAAACAATTTATTTTTCTTGAAGCTAATTGTGAAATTATTTTAAATTCTGAAGTCCAAAATTGAAAATTTTGCTTTTTAAATAGCATTTCACTTGTTGAATAATGACAAACTTAACCTTAAAAGTTAGGTATTTATCTTCAATATAAATTGCGTCCGACGACACTATTCTATTCTATTCTATCAATATAATGGTGATTAAACAATTGCTGAAAATATACGAAGATGCCTCGAGTCAGCAAGTGAATTGTTGGGTGTGAAGACCAAACTGAGGAACGAAGAAGGAAGAAAACGCAGGCTGCATTTTTTGGGTGCTGCAATGCGCATCCTTGATGGGCTTCATCCAAAGGCCCATATGTGTGTTATATTTTTGAGCGGCAAGTTTTTTAGGGTTTTCAGTTATTGTTAACCTAGTTCCTCTTATGTTTCTCTAGTATATATAAGGTTCAGGTTCTCCCTATTTTGTATCCCTGAGATCAAGTAAGATAGAGAGAAACACAACCTTGTATTGTAATCCTCATATTACTAGTGCATCGATTCCGTGGTTTTTTTCCCGCTTTGGGTTTTTTCCACGTTAAAATCCTGGTGTCAAATTTCTTATTTCTTTTCCGCTATTATTTCCTATTGTTTGTGTTTTGCTTGAGTACTCTTCGATCCTAACAACTGTATGAGCTTTGTGGTTTGTGAAAGAGAACTCGCTTTCAAACAATGGCAGGAGATAAGTATGAAATAGAGAAATTTGATGGATCTGACTTCATCTACTGGAAGTTGCAAATTGAGGATATGCTGTATGCGAAGTCGCTGCTGGATAAGCCAGATGAGATGAAGCAGGCTGAATACGATCTGCTGGATCGACAGGCGATGTCCCTAATCAGGATGTCATTGGCTCGGAACGTCATGGAGAAAAAGACAACGAAGGAATTGTTGAAGGCACTAGAGAATATGTATGAGAAGCCTAGTGCAGCAAATCAGGTATATTTGTTCACTAAATTAACCAGCTGTAAGATGGCTGAAGGTGGGGATGTGGCTAATCATATTAATGAGATTACTAAAATTTTATCGCAACTTGCTTCAGTAAAGATGGCTTTTCCTGAGAATGTTAGGGCTTGCATATTATTATCTTCTATGCCTGAGTCTTGGAAAACCCTTGTAACTGCTTTTAGTAGTGCTAAGGATACTGACGAGATGAAATTTGATGAAGTCAAGTCTGTATTGCTTAATGAGGGTCTTCGCATGAAGAATTCTGGTGAGGAATCTTCGGGAATTGCATTAAGTGTCAGGGGTAGGAAGAATAATAGGAATTCGAATAATTCCAGGGGAGGCAGGCCTAGGGACATGAGCAATGTTGTGTGTTATGGTTGTGGGGATAAGGGTCACTTTAAGAGGGATTGCCCTAGACTTGGGAAGGGGAAGGGTAATGATGACCGGGACTCTGTCAACTCTGCCGAAGATCTTTGTGAAGCCTTGGTATTGAGTGTGTCTAGCCCTGAAGAGTCTTGGATAGTTGATACTGGCGCATCCTTTCATGTTTCTTCAAACAGGGAGTTATTTCATAATTTCAGGAGTGGGAATTTTGGCAAGGAGTATCTTGCCAATGACAAGTGTTGTGAGATAACAGGTATAGGAGACGTGACGATTAAGACTGCTAATGGTAGTCTTTGGAAGTTGAAGGATGTGAGGTATACTCCTGGAATTAGGAGGAATTTAATTTCAGTGAATCAACTCGATGAAATGGGCTATACTGCAGGCTTCGGGAAAGGGATGTGGAAGATCATGAAGGGTGCTATGGTAGTGGCGAAGGGATTGAGATCTGGTACGTTGTACTCTATCGGGGAAAGCACTAACATGATTTCTTATGCTTCTTGTTCTAGTTTATGGCTTTGCAGGAATGAGAAGAGGGTCAGTTTTGCCAAAACTGACAGGGAAACTGAGAAGGTATGGAGTGACCCAGGTGACAAAAAGCCAGTGGGAGCTGTGGCGGTCAAGGTTTCTGGTAGGCTGGGTGTGCCTAAGGAGGAAATGGAGGAAGCACAGGAAGCTCCACAGGTTGCAGATCAGGTTGCTGAAGAACCTGAACCACAGGAGCTAGGTGAAAGCTCCTGCGCACCATCTACTGTGAGGAGATCCAGGTGGGCTACCAGAGATGCTGGGGAGCCAAAGACCTACTGAGAAGGTCATGCGAGCGGAGGCTCGGTTCAAGTGGGAGCACGCGATGGTTGATGAGATCGCGTCACTTGAGGGAACCTGGAAGCCGGTGAGATTGTCTGCGGGGAAGAACGCCGGGAAGAAGTGGATCTACAGGATCAAGGGTAAGTCAGTGGATGTTGGGAAATTGAGGCCCGGAGCGGTCTTAGGAAGCCTCTCGGACTGATGAAGGGGTCGGTCGATGCACTAGGAGAACTTGTGGTAAAAGTTGAGGATGATTGAGGTTTGGTCTCCAAGTGGGAGATTGTTGGGTGTGAAGACCAAACTGAGGAACGAAGAAGGAAGAAAACGCATGCTGCGTTTTTTGGGTGCTGCAATGCGCATCCTTGATGGGCTTCATCCAAAGGCCCATATGTGTGTTTCTCTCGTATATATAGGGGTTCATGTTCTCCCTATTTTGTATCCCTGAGATCAAGTGAGATAGAGAGAAACACAACCTTGTATTGTAATCCTCATATTACTAGTGCATCGATTCCGTGGTTTTTTTCTCGCTTTGGGTTTTTTCCACGTTAAAATCCTGGTGTCAAATTTCTTATTTCTTTTCCGCTATTATTTCCTATTGTTTGTGTTTTGCTTGAGTACTCTTCGATCCTAACATGAATTACGGTAAGACAGACGTTGTCTTCCATAAGCATGCTCCACAGTCCCATCGAGAGGCCATTAAAGCAATTTTGGATATTCGAGAGGTTCTCTCCCACAATAAATATTTGGGATTACCTAATTTTGTCGGGAGATCCAAATATAAAGATCTTTTGTGTGTCAAGGATATGGTGTTGAAAAGGCTTGCAAGTTGGGATGACCGCTTTCTCTCCTGGGCCGGTCGTGAGGTTATTATTAAGGCGGTTGCTCAGGCCCTACCAGTATATGCTATGAGTATTTTCAAACTTCCAATTTCTCTATGCAACGATATCCAACGAGCCATTCTTAAATATTGGTGGGGAGCAAAACAGAACGAACGCAAGATGCACTGGTTGAAGCCGAAATACCTCCATATGAGCAAAGAATTGGGGGAATGGGTTTCCAAAACCTGGAAGATTTCAATGATGCATTACTAGCAAAGCAAGTTTGGCGGCTTTGGAGACACCCGAATTCCTTGGTTGCTCGGCTCTTGAAAGCAAAGTATCACCCTTCTAGAGATATTTTTTCAGCCAACTTGGGCCCTCGCCCAAACTACACCTGGAGAAGCCTTTGGGAGGCACGACCTACTGTACAATCTCGGTTGAGATGGTTTGTCGGGAATAGGCAGCAAGTGAGAATTTGGGAAGACAAATGGATTGACAGGGAGCCTTCGTTTAGGCTCATCACTCCCCGCAACGAGCCTTGCACGGTGAACACAGTAAACGAACTCATTGATGCTGATCAGGGGAGCTGGAATAAGCACATACTGGAGAATCATTTCCTCCCCTATGATGTGGAGGCCATCACCGCCATACCCTTGTGTTCCACCCTCCCAGAAGATAGACAAGCTTGGCACGACACCAAGAATGGTGAATATTCTGTCAAGTCTGGGTATCACAACCTTCTTTCAACTCGGTACTCTGATTTGGCCTCGCCCAGCTCCACGCATAATATATGGAAGCAACTTTGGAGCCTTCGGATCCCGCCTAGAATTAGTGCTTTTGGTTGGAGATTATGTAAAGAAATCCTCCTTTCCGCAGGAGCGATTAGCCGGCGGATTCAGCAAGCGGATGGGAGCTGTCGTATCTGTGGGTATGTAGTAGAAACCAACGCCTATAACATTTTTCATTGTCCACCATCTCAAGTTATCTGGGCAGCAAGTGGCGGTTTTGACGGTCTGTAGGATACCCACTACAACTCTACTCTTGATTATGTTCATCAAGCTTTCTTGGTCTTGAATGATGAGGACAAATCTTTTTTCGTCACTTTGGCTTGGCAATGTTGGTATGCCAGGAACAGGTTGCTTGTGAAGAATGTACAACCTAATCCCACTTGCATGTCTCAACTGCTAGAGAAATTATTCAAGATTATCTATCACTCCCTCCTGTCACACCTGCCTCGAATCCCACACACAATACCCTTTAGGCTCCTCCTAACAATGGGATTTGGAAGCTCAACTTTGACGCAGCCAAAATGGGAGATTGGGGCCGGGGATGGGGTTTCGTTGTCCGAGACCATGAAGGAGACGTTGTCGCCGCAAGGACGAACCAACAACGTAACCGGGCTTCTCCTCGCCGGAACTAGAAGAAGCCGAAGCTTGCCTCTTTGGGATCGGCATAGCTTGGGAGGCAGGCTTCCGATCTCTGATCATTGAAGGAGATTGTCTCTCATTCATTTCCAAGGCAAAGACAGACTTTAGAGCAAGCCATAGTCTCGGCATTGTCCTTGACGAAATCAAGAATTTAGTATTGCTTTTTCACTTTGTTTCTTGGAGTCATATTCTTCGAGCTGGGAACAGAGTAGCTCATTCCCTTACTCACCTACAACCCTATGATTCGGCTACCCGGATTTGGTTGGAGGATGGTCCTGAGGCATCTTTAGCCTTGGCCCAGAACGATATGTATTGCTTTTCAGTTAATAAATGTTAAGTCGCTCGATTGGCGCTTCAAAAAAAAAAGGGTGGTCAAAAGATTTGATGAATAGGCGTTCAAATATATCGGAAGATGAATATTGAAGCTGACATTGACCGAAGGGATGCAATTATTGGTCATGTTAAAGGCGCGCAAGTCCTTGATGACCCAAGAAGCTGAATTCATTGATCTTGCATTTTATTTGCGGTATAATGGTTTCGTTTGGCTGTGGTGCACGCTAAAGTCCTTGCTGTATTATTTTTTTAGCAGTTTGGTTGTAACATTTTTCTTTTGATGGGGGGTTGTTTGCTATTTTGAATACGGGTATGTTGTATTCTATGAACCTTTAAGCATTTTGGTTATCAATAACAAAAAGACACATAAAATTCCTAAGCAGTATATTGTGATCAGAATCCAAAAAACTAACACAAATTAAACAACAATAAAAATAAAAAATGACAATAGCATCCCCATTCCACAATCGTCATTGATGACAAACAAATCATGGAAAATACGATGGAGAAGCACCGCTCATGACATCTTTCCTCATCTACATATCTTGCATTCAGTAGATATAGCGTGAGTACGTGGCCTCAGATTTCAAAAAGAAGCACCAAGTTAGAAGGAAGCTTAATTCCGGATTAGAAGCAAACAACGTCTAAATCAAAAAATACCATAAAATCCAACCATTTCCAATTTATTGGAAACATTTTGACTTACAGGTTATTTCTGATAATCTTACGTTTAAGGCTCCTTTAAAATTGTTTAATATAATTTTCCTTACCCAATTAAATTAATTTTCTTAATGTAAATTAGAATATTGATTAAGCATAAAAAATCATTCCTCCACCCAAGGAGGAAATAAACATGTGGGGTAAAAAGCTAACATTCAATTTCATAATTTAAAAAAGGATCATTATATAGTTTTTCACAAAATTAATAATGCAATAACCTTATGCAATTTTAAGAAGTAACTTTTCATGATTTGAAGTGGGTCTTAAAACTTGTTACTTATTACTCACCAAATAATTGAAAATGCACTTAATAATGTATAAATGCATCTCGTGTTGTCAAAAAAAAAAAAAAAAACCTTCATCATGAGATAATTAAAATTAATAATATATTGACCAATTTCTTGATCTATATAAAGATATGAATAGATAGATTTTAAATGTGTAATAGAACGTGTTGGGGAGATTAGGCAGGAAAGTGGAATAAACTATTCTATCAAATTTTATTTTTCTGCAATATGATTATTTAACAATATAAATGAATTATTCTAACATTGGAAATAAGATAGACCTTATTATATTTTATTCAATTATATGTTGTGTAAAACCTCGAAAAATTCGATTATTTTTTTACCGTTAAAATTTCTGACGCGCGTTACTTTCCATTTGTTTATATGAGTTGTTATCACACGAAGCTATTAGGAACGCGAGTGAGTTCGTTAGAATTTTTAGAGTCTTAAAAGTATCAGTTAGAGACTTTTTGGGTATCGGTTAAAATTAATTGGGATCAGTTGGTAAAAATCGTTTAAAGAAAGGTGTTGTTTTAGGAAAAGATTAATTTTGGAAGGGTGTTACTAACACCTTGATTTAATTTGTACTAATTTTACCCTAATTTTCTTCTCTATAAATACCCTATTTGGATCCCTACCCCAATAAACTAATACCCTAGGAATCTACATCAGCCGCAAAAAACCCATATCCTATTCTTTCTCATCTTTCCTTTTTGTCCTTTTCCCCAACGATTTCTGTTGCAAATCATCAAATATTCACCAAAATTCTTCCACCCATTTCCTCCCTCCCAATCACGTGTCTTCTCTCTCTCTCTCTCTCTCTCTCAGTACAATACTATACTGCTGCTGTTGCTCTTGCCCAACACCACGCAACCACCATACACCACCCACGCCACCACCTTCAACCTCCCTCCTTCCACCTTCATTTCAACACCGGCCACCACACCACCGAGCTCCGACCACCGCAGCGCCGACCACCGGCCTTTTTCGCCGCCGCAGAAACCGCCCGCAAGCCCCCAGTTCTGCTCTGTTCGATTTGCCCAGACACCCCAACCGACGTCGCCGTGAACCCTCACCACTGCACCGACGTCCTTCCATCGACCCCGACGCCCCTCATCTCCGGCGAGACGACCATCGGCACTCAGCTCCGGCGAGGACGAAGCCCGACCTCGGTGTTGCTTTCGAGGGCTGCTGTTGCTATTGCCGCTGCTGCCGCCTGTCGGCCACACCCACCGCTGCCCGGACCACCGACGACCGCCAAGCTCCGACGACCACTCAACCCCGGCGAGGCGAAGCTCCACCCTCCTCCCTCTTTTCAGTATAACTCTCTCTCTCTCCCTCCATTGTTCCCTAAGTGTTGTGTTTGTTAGGGTACTGTTTACGTATGTATGACATAGGTATGGGTTGGGTCAAGGGTTCGAGGGTTGTTGTGGGGTGAAAGACTATGTGTGTATTGGTGAAGGATGGTGAAATGGTGTGATGTTAGGGTTGCATGAGTTTGAGTTTTTATTAGAATATTATTAGAGTTTAATATGTTTAAATGTCTTAATATTTCATGTTATTACTATTATTAAATCCATATTATAAGTTATTATTAAGTTCGTAATTTATTATTTAGTTTTGTAATTTTATTATTAAGTTTTTATTTTTATTATTATTATTATTAAGTTTCCATAAGTTATTAAGTTTCGTGTTATTATTAAGTTTCGTAATATTATTATTAAGTTTCGTAAGTTTCATATTATTATTATTAAGTTTCAAGTATCGTTAGTTTTCATATTAAGTTGATGTATTATTATAAAGTTTCCATGATTTTATTAAGTTTCCATATTATTTTAAAGATTCTTATTATTATTAGTTTCATGATTTTATTTTAAAAGTCTCATGTTATTATTATGAAGTTAATGTTATTGGTTTCATGTTATTATTTTAGAGTTTCATATTATTATTATTATTATTATTATAAAGTTTCGTGTTATTATTATTATTATAAAGTTTCGTAATATTATGATTATTATAAAGTTTCCTGAAAGTTTCATATTATTAGTATTAAAAGTTTTATATACTTTGGTATTAAAGTTTTTATAAAGTTTTCAGGTTGTTATGTTGTAATACGAATATTATGTTCCAAAACCCCTACGTAATATTATTATTAAAGTATTAGTATCGGGTCATGGTTTGAAAAGTGCTGTTCCGATTTTATTATATGACCTTTAGAAAATGTGTGTTGTGATGTTAATGTTTTCACAATAGTTATGCTGAAATGCTGAATACATGGCTAATTGAAGGCTAAGGTTGGGGTATGGTAGGATTCGTGCGTAACTAACTTTCGTAGAAGTCGAGTTTTAATTTTAGTAGTTTATATTCGAATTTTAGGTCTGAGCAAGACGACGCGATAGTTAGCTCCCATGTGTAAGTGTTTCAATAAAGAGAAGCTATCAGGTAACGTCTATGTCCTAATCCCCTTTGGATGCTTTTTACTGGTTTTATTGATTTCTATATTGATTTTGAAACTTGCATCCCGAAGGGGACTTTATCTGAAACTTGACTGTCTATTTTGTTTAAGACAGTTATGTTCTTGATTCATAAAGTATGGACAGTCCTTTGGTTTTTGTATTGAAAATGTGTTGGGTTGGAATTGTGGTTTGGAAATGTTGGATTTGGAATTGTTGGTTGTTACTGGAATGAACTGAGATATAAACCTGATTAAATAATGGTTATGAATATAATGCGGGTTCGCAAGATTCCCAAGACCGTGTGGTTACTGTGAGGAGATCAAGAGACCAGGTGATGCCTGGTATTGGGGATGTGAGTTAGACACTGATCAGTCGAATAGGAATATTTATGCGAGTCCGTGGGACTCCGAAAGAAAGAAAAGAAAGAAAAGAAAAGAAAAGAAACGAGTTATGCGCTGATCAGTCGAATGATGTTGTTCATGCGAGTTCGTGGGACTCCGAAAGAAAGAAAAGAAAGAAAAGAAAAGAAAAGAAAAGAAAAGAAACGAGTTATGCGTTGATCAGTCGAATGATGTTGTTTATGCGAGTCCTTGGGACTCCGAATCATGTTTTGCGAGTCTTTGGACTCTGAGGGGCAATATGGAAGCCCCGCCCGCTTTAAAATATGGAAACAGGTAAGGTTGACTGGTAAAAGATAGTTTTGAAATGTTTGACTTGTTTCCCCTTCCCTTAAAATGTGTTGAAATGAATTGTAAAATGTTTTGACTGTTATGGGTAGACATTATTGAGGTTTCCCCCCTCATGTTTGTAAATGTTTTGTTTTCAGGTGAAGAGTTCTGTGATGGGAACGGGAACTAGAAGTGAGGACGTTAGTCTTGAAGTTAGAAGTTTTGAGAATATAGCTTTGTTCGTGTTTTAGATGTGAAGTCGATAAATGTTTAGTATGGGTTGTCTCTAAAATTTGAGTTTCTTCCGTTCGAAAAATTGAAGTAAATAATTAGTAGTCGATAGTTCCTCTTTCTTGCCTTGTATTCCTTCGGGGATACGGCAGTAACGCCCAAGTTAATAAAAAGAAAAAAATGAATCTTCCTCTGTTAATGTTAGTCAACGTTTGACTTTGACCGTTAAGTTCAGATCTGAAATTTCCGAGGCGTTACAGAATGGTATCAGAGCTCTGGGTTACGACCTGGTAGCTCCTAAGTGTCTATTAGGTTTTTAGTTAGAGCTTAGGAAGCTACTTTTGGAGTGTGAGTGTAGGTCGGCCGGGTGCATCTATTTGATTGATTCCTCATGTTATAATAATGTATGCATGCTTAATATGTGACTTGATTTATTTTACCAGTACTGAAATATGTTTTGCACGAAACTAATGTTATGGTGGTGAGTATAATATCATGGCATTGATGTTAGTATGTTTTGTTGAAGCTATTAGGTATTGTTATTCCTATGTTAATGGTTTAATGGAATGAAGATTGGGGATTGAGCCTTTTAGGCATTATAGTATGAATTATGGTGATTTTGGTTAGCTTAGAATAAAGAATGATGAGAAAACATAAGGAGGTGACTCAGCATGGTTGGCTCTAATTATTATTATCTCTGAGTAAGGAGTGAATGAGTGTAATTGTTTGCCACGACATGTTATTTTTTTGAGGTTAAATTGGGAAGTTAGCATTGAACCGGGGACTAAAAGAGTGTGATTGGGAAAAAAAATATAATATAGGGTAAAGTTGAGTTCAGAGTTGGCTCCTTTTTGTATCTATGTTACGTAAATGATATTGAGGTAACAATGGGGGTTATGTGCAGTTCTCTCGAGGTT
Source organism: Portulaca oleracea (assembly GCA_029582165.1). NCBI lineage: Eukaryota > Viridiplantae > Streptophyta > Magnoliopsida > Caryophyllales > Portulacaceae > Portulaca > Portulaca oleracea. Next base: position 27,768,065 of record CM055889.1, on the reverse strand, counting down.
TCGAGTTAAAGCAATATCTTTAAAGAAACAATGAGGTCAGAGATTGGTTTTAAAGTGGGTATTCGAGGTGATGATCATGTAGGCGATTATAAGTTAGGCTTGATTTTTGGAGACTTCCAGAAAAGTTGAATTGCATCAATCTTTCTTTTGGGTATCGAGGTTATAAGGAGGAGCTTAGAGTAACATGGGGATTATGCTTGGTTGATCAAGATCTCGGGTGTAAAGGGTCACTTTTAAGGAAAAAGAAACTTGTTAGGCGGTGAGGAGCTGAGACGGAGATTTTGTCAAGGATCGTATGTGTAATTTGACTTTTGAATGGTGATTTGGATATTTTAAGCAGGGATTGAATTAAATTCTGGTTTTAAATTGTTAAGGTTAGGTGAATATTTTTGGGATGAGGCTGAGCTAAACATGATATTGAGATATGACACTTATAGGGATTCCAAGCTATAGCACGAATGTCTTCGAAGCAAGGAATGTGAATAGTTGTGTGGAAAAAAAAATGTTTGTGTAATGGTTGAGTGTGCCTTGCTTTTAAATCTGTTTAGTTCAATCGTTATTATATTACCTACAAGATGCGAAGGTGAAAAAAAAAATTGATTACCCAAGATTGCTCAACCCCACACAGGTTTTCTCAATAACGTTCATACAGTCCAATTCAAATGATACTCAGACAGAACTTAGTCAGCAGAGACTCAAACAAAGTTGTGCGCATCAACCTCTTGCAAATTTCGTTAACTGTAGTGTTGATTATATTACCTGATTAAGTTGTGGAGTATCATTTAATTGATTTCGTTTAAATATCGTATGTTTATTATTGAAATTTCTTTCCTGCGATTAATCAACTTTGTTACTGGTAACTCTTGTTATCTGGAACTTTTAGGGGGAAAATTATATCAGATGGATATTAGGTGCCTAGTATGTATATATTCGATGAGTTATGCAAAGTGCTTGATCATGTTTTAGGTATTTATATATATAAATTACACCGAGTACCTTTAAGAGAACTAAATGATTAGATGTACCAAGGAAGGTCGTCATCTAACCTTGGTCCTTTTACTTTTGTGCTTGAAACATGCGACAGGTTGGTCTTTATCACAATAAGTGGTTCTAGGACAGGTTTAGTGATTAAGAATGATTTTAATGAGGTAAGTACATGAAAACTCTTAAGGTTGCAGTTGGGTATAGTCGGATTTTGAGGAACCATTGAAGTTAAATTAATATTCTTAAGGAAATAGCAGGTTAAGCTTGCTTCCTGTTTGGGGTGTTAAAAAATTATTGTGTATCGATATTTGAGTTTCGAGGACGAAACTCCTTTTCAATGGGTTGAGAGGGTAATAAGATGTAAGTGTTAGTTTGTTGGGAATTTACAAGTTAAGTAAAAAGTCTTTTGGCAGGGTTAAGTGTCTTGGAGTTAAAGAGTGGCTTACAAATTAACTGTAGTGTTGATCATATCTTGGGTAAGTATAAGTGAGCCTTTTCGGTTTTGTATCTATCCCTTAGCGCCATCTTAACAACCAGTGAGTGTTTTCCTTCCGTTTAGGCCACAAGGTCGTGTAGTTCCAAATACTCAAGTCCTTGCTTAGTTGCTTCCATTATCACTTTAATCTTCCCTCGTGTCTTATGTATCGTTCTCCAACAGTAGGAGTTCTCTCTTAATCTACATAATCGAGCTTAGCTTTGGTCATTTTATAGGAGAAAAGTTTGAGGCTTATTGGAATGTGGAGACATCAAGTTAGTATTTCGATGTGTGGAACTATCTGCGAGGACTCCTCTTTCTTATATGGTTAACAAGGTTTCTTAAAGAGGTCATGTGACTTGAATGTGTGCGGTTCTCAAATAATCTTGCAATGTTGGTATAATTGTGACATTGATGATGGGAAGGAAGGAGCCTTACAGTTAAGTTAAAGGAATACTGAACAATTTGACATTTCTTGAGGAATTGTATGAATTGATTCCGGAATTACCGCTATGAGTTGTTATCTTGGGCCGACATATGGACACTATTGAGAAAGTACCAGTATTTTTATGTGATCTTGCACCTAGAAGAAGGAAATTGATATTAGTTGGAGATACGTGGAGCTTATAATATCTTGGGTGTTCGTGGTTAGTCGTCTGTGGTGGGTTTTTCTAATGAAAGTATTATACAATTTAGAAGGTCGATGACGAAGATAGTTAAGGTAATGCTGGGTTTAGGCTTGATTATAAGTTGGCTCTAATTAAGGATGCTCAAGGTGAGAATGATTGTAAGCCGCTTTTGGAAAATTATCATATGTTACCATGGATTGGAAACAGCTAATTGCTCCTCGTTTTAGCGTGTGAACCTTTATCGTGTAAGGATTCTTGCTGATCATTTGGGAGGTGCATCTACTAGTTTCATGTTTGGTCACCGTACGAGAGCTTTCTGCTAGAGTAGAAGTAAGCGTTGTTTGATGGTGGCCACTGTTTAAGTTTCGGGGACGAAACTTCTTTTAAGAGGGTAATAATGTAAAACCCCAAGTTTTCGGTTAGCTGCTCTGTTAGTTAGTTAGCTCACCCGATAGGCCTAAGTTTAAGTTTCGAGGACGAAACTTCTTTAAGTGGGGAATGATGTAAAACCCCGAAAAATTTGATTATTTTTTTACCATTAAAATTTCTGATGCGCGTTACTTTCCATTTGTTTATATGAGTTGTTATCACACGAAGCTATTAGGAACGCGAATGAGTTCGTTAGAATTTTTAGAGTCTTAAAAGTATCAGTTAGAGACTTTTTGGGTATCGGTTAAAATTAATTGGGATCAGTTGGTAAAAATCGTTTAAAGAAAGGTGTTGTTTTAGGAAAAGATTAATTTTGGAAGGGTGTTACTAACACCTTGATTTAATTTGTACTAATTTTACCCTAATTTTCTTCTCTATAAATACCCTATTTGGATCCCTACCCCAATAAACTAATACCCTAGAAATCTACATTAGCCGCAAAAAACCCATATCCTATTCTCTCTCATCTTTCCTTTTTGTCCTTTTCCCCAACGATTTCTGTTGCAAATCATCAAATATTCACCAAAATTCTTCCACCCATTTCCTCCCTCCCAATCACGTGTCTTTTCTCTTTTCTCTCTCTCTCTCTCTCTCTCTCTCTCTCTCTCTCTCTCTCTCTCTCTTAGTACAATACAATAATGCTGCTGTTGCTCTTGCCCGACACCACGCAACCACCTTCAACCTCCCTCCTTCCACCTTCATTTCGACACCGGCCACCACACCACCGAGCTCCGACCACCGCAGCGCCGACCACCGGCCTTTTTCGCCGCCGCAGAAACCGCCCGCAAGCCCCCAGTTCTGCTCTGTTCGATTTGCCCAGACACCCCAACCGACGTCGCCGTGAACCCTCACCACTGCATCGACGTCCTTCCATCGACCCCGACGCCCCTCATCTCCGGCGAGACGATCGGCATCGGCTCGGCGAGGGCGCGAGGACGAACCTGTGTTGCTTTCGAGGGCTGCTATTGCTATGCCGCTGCCACACGGCCACCTGCTGCCGGACCACCGACGACCGCCAAGCTCGACGACCACTCAACCCCTGGGCGAAGCTCCACCCTCCTCCCTCTTTTCAGTATAACTCTCTCTCTCTCCCTCCATTGTTCCCTAAGTGTTGTGTTTGTTAGGGTACTGTTTACGTATGTATGACATAGGTATGGGTTGGGTCAAGGGTTCGAGGGTTGTAGTGGGGTGAAAGACTGTGTGTGTATTGGTGAAGGATGGTGAAATGGTGTGATGTTAGGGTTGCATGAGTTTGAGTTTTTGTTAGAATATTATTAGAGTTTAATATGTTTAAATGTCTTAATATTTCATGTTATTACTATTATTAAATCCATATTATAAGTTATTATTAAGTTCGTAATTTATTATTTAGTTTTGTAATTTTATTATTAAGTTTTTATTATTATTATTATTATTATTATTATTAAGTTTCCATAAGTTATTAAGTTTCGTGTTATTATTAAGTTTCGTAATATTATTATTAAGTTTCGTAAGTTTCATATTATTATTATTAAGTTCCAAGTATCGTTAGTTTTCATATTAAGTTGATGTATTATTATAAAGTTTCCATGATTTTATTAAGTTTCCATATTATTTTAAAGATTCTTATTATTATTAGTTTCATGATTTTATTTTAAAAGTCTCATGTTATTATTTTGAAGTTAATGTTATTGGTTTCATGTTATTATTTTAGAGTTTCATATTATTATTATTATTATTATTATTATTATTATTATAAAGTTTCGTGTTATTATTATTATTATTATAAAGTTTCGTAATATTATGATTATTATAAAGTTTCCTGAAAGTTTTATATTATTAGTATTAAAAGTTTTATATACTTTGGTATTAAAGTTTTTATAAAGTTTTCAGGTTGTTATGTTGTAATACGAATATTATGTTCCAAAACCCCTACGTAATATTATTATTAAAGTATTAGTATCGGGTCATGGTTTTAAAAGTGCTGTTCCGATTTTATTATATGACCTTTAGAAAATGTGTGTTGTGATGTTAGTGTTTTCACAATAGTTATGCTGAAATGCTGAATACATGGCTAATTGAAGGCTAAGGTTGGGGTATGGTAGGATTCGTGCGTAACTAACTTTCGTAGAAGTCGAGTTTTAATTTTAGTAGTTTATATTCGAATTTTAGGTCCGAGCAAGAGGACGCGATAGTTAGCTCCCATGTGTAAGTGTTTCTATAAAGAGAAGCTATCAGGTAATGTCTATGCCCTAATCCCCTTTGGATGCTTTTTACTCGTTTTATTGATTTCTATATTGATTTTGAAACTTGCATCCCGAAGGGGACTTTATCTGAAACTTGACTGTCTATTTTGTTTAAGACGGTTATGTTCTTGATTCATAAAGTATGGACAGTCCTTTGGTTTTTGTATTGAAAATGTGTTGGGTTGGAATTGTGGTTTGGAAATGTTGGATTTGGAATTGTTGGTTGATACTGGAATGAACTGAGATATAAACCTGATTAAATAATGGTTATGAATATAATGCGGGTTCGGGCAGTACTCCCCAAGACCAGGTGGTTACCTGTGAGGGAGACTGTCAAGAGACCAGGTGATGCCTGGTATTGGGGATGTGAGTTAGGCACTGATCAGTCGAATAGGAATATTTATGCGAGTCCGTGGGACTCCGAAAGAAAGAAAAGAAAGAAAAGAAAAGAAAAGAAAAGAAACGAGTTATGCGTTGATCAGTCGAATGATGTTGTTTATGCGAGTCCGTGGGACTCCGAAAGAAAGAAAAGAAAGAAAAGAAAAGAAAAGAAAAGAAAAGAAACGAGTTATGCGCTGATCAGTCGAATGATGTTGTTTATGCGAGTCCTTGGGACTCCGAATCATGTTTTGCTAGTCTTTGGACTCTGAGGGGCAATACGGAAGCCCCGCCCGCTTTAAAATATGGAAACAGGTAAGGTTGACTGGTAAAAGATAGTTTTGAAATGTTTGACTTGTTTCCCCTTCCCTTAAAATGTGTTGAAATGAATTGTAAAATGTTTTGACTGTTAGGGGTAGACATTATTGAGGTTTCCCCCTTCATGTTTTTAAATGTTTTGTTTTCAGGTGAAGAGTTCCGTGATGGGAACGGGAACTAGAAGTGAGGACGTTAGTCTTGAAGTTAGAAGTTTTGAGAATATAGCTTTGTTCGTGTTTTAGATGTGAAGTCGATAAATGTTTAGTATGGGTTGTCTCTAAAATTTGAGTTTCTTCCGTTCGAAAAATTGAAGTAAATAATTAGTAGTCGATAGTTCCTCTTTCTTGCCTTGTATACCTTCCGTGATACGGCAGTAACGCCCAAGTTAATGAAAAGAAAAAAAAAGATTCTTCCGCTGTTAATGTTAGTCAACGTCTGACTTTGACCGTTAAGTTCAGATCTGAAATTTCCGGGGCGTTACATGTTGAAATTTTTGTTATGAATTGAATCATTTGTTGTACTTATTTTGAAAATTATTTGCAAGCGAATTTATATAAAACCATTTTGCAAGACATAAGCTCCAAAGATCAAGATCCTAAGTCATGTTTATGTGATTTTTTTTTTGTATGATGGTGTTATCTTTTGATGAGTATTATCATGTAGCCGGAGGATCAATTTGTTTATAGTTATATACAAGTTTGCGTATCCTGCTCACATCAGAATGAGAAGATATAAATATTGTTAAAAAAAATCTTTTTGTAGATTAAAAGAGTATATATATATATATATATATATATATATATATATATATATATATATATATATTATTGACCTTGTTAAAATAGAGGAGAATGTACACATAATTATATACTCCTATACATAATAGTATCTTTTCTATAGTTTGTCATAAGTTTGGTGGCATAAGCTATGGACAACATAAGCATATTTATTTTGACTGATGGGAATAAGATGGAGAACTACTAGATTTTGTACACTAAATGCCAATTTGACTCTACAAAAGAGGGGCTAGAAACTTCAAAGTTGCACAACTTAATTCCATCAACCTCAAGACCATGAATTATGTTTTCTAGCTAATCGAAGCTTCTACAATGGTTAAGTTCAATAGGGTTTTTGGCTCAAAATAATCCGAAGTCGGAGGTCATTGGTTGAAAATAATTCAAACTCACTTTTTGGCTAAAAATAATCCAAACTTTTAACCTATTTACTCAGACTAAACCGAAATCGATTTCCGGCGTCGGAATACTGACTGGTCAGCTTATGTAAACCCCAGTTAGTATAAATTCAAAACCAAAATCAATTAAAGAAACACATGCTCAGACTGCCCAGTCAGTATTCCGACGTTGGAAATCGATTTCGGTTTAGCCCGAGTAAATAGGTTAAAAGTTTGGATTATTTTCAACCAAAAAGTGAATTTAGATTATTTTTAACCAATGACTTCCAACTTCGGATTATTTTGAGCCAAAAGCCCATTAATAATTAGTCTTTGACAAGTAAGAGAATGACTTTTATGAGAGATTGAAAGTAAAGAAATCAAAAAGAAAAAATTTGATGATCGAACTGTTTGGTTTAAGTCATGTCAATTTTTGTACAAATCACTTCTCACGTAGCAATTCAGTTAGGACAAGTTTGTAATAATTAAAATGATCTATTTTCTTATAAAAAATTATATAGTGCTGAAATCTTATCATCAAATTTAGAATATGTTCTTTAGCCTATTTGTCAATTTATACATGCTTGTAGTTGCAGTTGGGTGCCCCAACTTGCATTGACATGTACTAATTTGCACCAACTACCCATCTGCATGCACTCACCGCCACATACTTGCTCTCACTCCAAAAATAAACTATGATAACAAATATTTACATTTATAAATTGATATATTAAAAATAATTTAACACATTAGGAAACGTTAAATTTCAAACAATGATAAATGACAATAAGTGACATATAGACCTGGCAATTCTCGACCCGACCCAGAAATCCGACCCGCAAAAATGGGTTTTAAACACGAAATTCCGACCCGGGACCCGAAAATGACCCAACCCAAAAAGAACCCTGTAAAAAACAGGTCGGGTCGGGTCTAGGTCGACCTGTTGGGTCAGACACTTTAATTTTAAGTGTTTTGTGTACTTTGGCCTTGTGTAAAAAAATGAACCCATTTCATTGCCCAAAAGTAAAATATTAGGTGGCTTTTGAAAGTTATGTGTAGAGAGAGACATACAAATGAAATAATCAAATAACAAATGACAAAAACAAAACCCTAACACTGTCACTCACTCACTCTTTCAGTGAACCCTCAAATTCCTGCAGTTCCGCGTCTCTCCTCTCTTCCACTAAAATAGTGTATTATTGTCCAAGGTCAAAGTTCAGTGCATTATTGTCCAATACCCTAAAAGTTCAGTATATTAGCATCCCAAAACCCTATATATTTCATAAGTACTGTTATTCGTAGATTGTTGACGTAAACCGCATAATTCTTGTAGACTTGAAGATTGCCAAATTTTATCCCTTGGATGTATAGTAATATGTCTATACAACTATAACATGATATATCGTGGTGGTCGAATTTGGAATGGAATGATACATTACACAGGTGTCTTTGACCAATTATAATCAATTTTATTAGTTGTAAGTGACTGAGAAAAAGGGCCGTCATGACCCGTAAACTCAAAAGAAAGATGAACCCGATCTTGTAACAATAATGAAGCTGGATATGGACTTGGATAAAGGAAAATCCACCATTAAAAACTAGAAATCCATCATGATTAAATAAAGGAAGGATCCACCATCAATCAATAAAAGAGAGACTTACAACACCACCATTAACAAAATGGATAAAGTAAACAAGATTTTAGAGAGGGAAGAAAGCTTCAAGCCTTTCAAATACATTCATAAACAAAAAATCAAGTCCGGATCATGTCTGTCGCGGGTGCAACAACTCTAGTCACAGGCGTGACGCTGATGGCTTGGAAAAGGGGTCACCCCTGTTGTAGGCATGACAATAAAAGGGGTCAACGTTGTCGCGGGCGTGACACAAAAAGGAGTCACCCTTGTTATGGGCGTGACCGGCTTGTCGACAGTGGGACTGCCATTTGTCCATCAGGCCACGGTAGCTCTAGAAAGGAGTCACGGGCACAACAAAGTGGAGTCACGACCGTGACTCAACTATTTCATCATTCTTCTACCCTGGCTTGCTTCCTTAATAACCCGTGGTTGATCCTCTTAGTTTATTCTTGCCGATTAGCCCTAAGCCCCTTAGAAAACCCGAGGGTGGCCCCAAAGAGGGCCCATAGAATCATCCCATGGGTTGAGATCCCATTTGTAGTGAATGTCGTCACACCCAATAGTGACCCAAAAATGCCTCATGATCCCGGGTCCACCTTAAAATGTATTCCACATCTGACCTTCAAATGTTTTAATTGGGTTTACGAAGGAGGTACGGGAAAGCTTGGTCACCATGAATTTTGAAGCTCGGAACCTACCCCGATACCGTTCACAAACACTCTTAGATATTTCACTTCTTACATAGATAAGAGAGCTCGTTATCATGAAAAAATTTTCAAAAACGTGAACGTGCATATTATGAAGAGATATTCAAAATTTATTATTCTTCGATTAGGATGGCAATTGAAGGAACATGTGAAGTGTTAAAAAACACATGGAATGTATTGAATGACATAGCGCTGCCAAAATTCGGGTCCGGGTAAATTCGGGTCAGACAATTTCAGTCAATGTCAAAATTCGTACTGAAAATTTATATCTAAACTCGATTTTTATTCGGGTCAGACCGGGTTGGACAATTGAAGGAACTAAATTCGGGTCAGAATTATGTCTGAATATTCGGTCAATTCAGTCAATATCAAAATTTGGACAAAACATTTATGTCCGAACCCAAATTTTCCGAGTTGGACAATTCGGATTTTTCGGGTTATATGAAATTTTACCGGCTCTTGAATGACATTATGCCTCAAATGCACAAACATTATTCTATCAATATACACTATCTGTACTGTCCTGCACCAATCTGTATTTGCTTTTAAACTACACTTTTTCAAATATCATAAAAACAATTTTAATTAGATTAAGAGTCTTAGATTGAGTATCAATACCACCGTATAGTTCCCTGAAAATTAATGTCAATATTGAGGACTGCCGGTAGACAACGAAAAATAAGCATAAGAAAGAGGAAAATTGGATTCTAATAATTCTACTTGCACCAATTGGACAATGGTGGACCGTACTTTCACTTTGTATTCTGGTGGTAAAAAAAAAATAAAATTGGATTGTAGTGGATATTTTCGAGAGAATCATAGATTTTGTGTTGCATTTAATTCAAAACATAGTATAACACTTTACAATAATTTTTAATGAATTTACAGCGTTTCTCCAAATTTTTTCATTTTTTTACTATTTTTTACGATTTTTTCACTTTTATTATTTTTAAAAAATTATAATAATTATTCGGAGTCTCAAAAAAATAATTTAAAAAATGTTTTAGAAACTACAATTCATTAACTTTCTAGGGGCAGGAACGAAAAAAACAAAAACATTATAGTGTAGGAATGAAAAAAATAAGAATAATGTGGAGGTGGAGATCGATTTGGTACCACTACAATCCAATTTTTTTTTTTTTTGGACCACCAAAATACAAAGTGAAAGTACGGTCCACCATTGTCCAATTGGTGAAAGTATGAATTATTAGAATCCAATTATCCTAAAAAAGAAAGAAAAGAAGAGAGAGCAGATGTGAAAATAAGATAAGAAATGTTTGTTCAAATGCATATGACCTCCATTTACTTAATTTATTCAAATGGTTTCTAGAAGGCTTACAATTTAATTAGACCCGCTTTCATTTTCAACGGCTTTAGTTTTTAAAAATTAAATAATACTGAATAATAATGGGTGATATTGAAATATACACTTTTGTGGAAAAGGTCACATTTATTTGCTCCACTGACGCTAGTAATTAATGTGAGGGTATAAAGCTTGCCAACTTCCATAGAGTGGCTCTCTTAAGCTCAAATGGGAATACCTATGCCATCTGTTGCACATTTTGACAATAAAGTAGGCCATGCTATTTGGTGATTAGGTACGTTTTCTTAATTGGTCGTCTGTGATTCTCTGTCGCTTGTCACTGTTTCAGTAATAGTACTAATTACTACATGATTTCAAATATTCTTTTAGCTTGGATAATTTTTTTACAATATTTTTTTTTAAATTACAAAATTACACTCATATTCACAATATTTTAGTTATAAATTCAACGATAGCACTTTTACATAATAAAATATAATAAAATACTGTATACACACATGTGTATATATATATATATATATATTGGAAAAGTTTTGAATTTATTCCAAACAAAACAAGTTCAGCCACATACAAAGGGGAGGAGACAGACCCTCTCATCCCCAAAATAACAGCACCCTCATGAAAACAAAACTAAGCTCAAAGCTCAAAGCTCAAAGCCAAAACTCAGTTGAGTCTAATACTGACATCATTAGAGATTATATAAGATAGAATTTTTTATTCCCTCTCAGAATTTTGAAAAGCTCATTGATTTCGCTCATGACAGATATGATAAATGACAATAGCAATAATCAGAGCATGCTTGTTCTTGAGGCATCTTGATAATCCCTCCAAACAGATTTGCCCCCTGGAGATGTCAATCTGATTTATATTCAGGATCTGGTATGTTCCTGAATATATTTCTTTCGTGAATGAACAATGAAATAGAAAATGGTTGTTTGACTCATCTTCTATTTTGCACAGAAAGCAGCAATTAGCAAGCTGTATGCCAAACTTCTTCACCCTATCAAGGGATATCAATCTTTCCAGTAAGAAAAGCCAGAAATTGAAGGAGAATTTGGGAACAACAATCGTGTGCCATACAAGAGAATGCCACTCAAAACTTCATACTGATGATTCTTCAGAAAGTTGTAACCTTCCTTTATTTTATAATGTATATCCTTAGAGAAGTATTCCTGAAATAAGGGCATAAGCTCATCCCTTGTACATAAAAGACGTCTCCAATACCAGCTTACGTTCTGTGAACGTTCTGTTTCACATAACAATTCCATACTATTTGCTTCTTAAGGTATACACATTTTACCCAACGAACCCATAAGCTCTCCTTGTTCGTGATAATATGCCAGAATAGACTTCCTAAGGCAGCTTTGTTCCAACTTTGAGCATCTCTTATATTCAAGCCTCCTTCCTTTTTGTAAAGACAACAAGTCTTCCACGCTACTGGAGGTTTTTTTGCTGCATCACCACTCCAAAGAAAAATCTAGTAAAGTCTGCTAATTTCTTCAATAACACTTGATGGGATGATAAAAATTTGGGCCCAATAATTATGAATCGCCATCAGTATGCTATTAATCAACTCTATCCGTCCTGCATACGTCCATTTGTTAACAACCCATCCTTGAAGCATCTTAGTCATCTTTGAAAGAAGTAACCCACAATCATGTCTGTTAAGTCTCGTAGGCTTGATAGGAACTCCTAAATATTTTAAAGGGAGCTCGGCTTTTGAAAAACCAGTGAGTGTTAATACTTCTTGAATGAAATCATCTGTCACCCCAGCAAATGTTATTTCAGATTTTACAATGTTTGAAAGCAACCTAGAGCATTCTGAGAAGTGGTTTAGAGCATCAAGAAGCAACTTAATGCAATCAATATCACCATTGCAAAATAACAATAAATCATCCGCGAAACACAAATGATTAAGTTTGAGAAATTTGCAAAACTAATGATACGTGTAATGAGGGTTCTTAGCAGCTTCTTTCAAGGCTCTGCCCAAATAATTCATTACTAGGACAAATAGAAGGGGGGAAATGGGATCTCCTTGACGAAGCCCCCTTCCACTGTGAAAAAAAACATATGTCGATCCATTGAAACACACAGAAAATGATGCAGAGCGAACACATACCATAATCCATTCCACAAATCTAGAAGGGAATCGAGGAGCTAGAAGCAACTGTTCCATAAATTCCCAATCGACAGTATCATACGTTCTGGATATCTATCTTCAATAAACAACTTGGCTGAACCCCTTTCCTATTATTGAATCTTACCAAATCTTCTGCAATGAGAATGTTATGGATAATGGATCTTCCTTCTACGAACGCATCCTGTTCTTCATCAACTAAGAAAGGAAGGACCTTTTTGAGACGAACACAAATAAGCTTAGTAATTACCTTGTAAATAACATTGCAACAAGAAATTGGCCTAAGATCATTTACAAAAAATTGCTGGGGGGTGCCACACATCTTTTTTAACTGACTCGCGGGTCACAACTTTTTTTTAATGCATTCCCTGGTAACATTATATTTAACTAAATGACTCATGGGTGACATTTCGGTTGTTTTGGTTGAAATCCAATGAGATATGTTAAAAAGGACGAAAATGCCCTTGTTTTTCTCTCTAATTTAACTAAATCTTCCATTCATCTCTCTTTCTCTCTTTTCTTCATCCTCTTCCTCCATAATTGAAGCGGCTGAACTGTAAGCCAAGCAAGGTGATGAAGCAAGCTACAAAGGCCATCTTCATCAGAATGTGGCCATGTGTGGATTCCCTTGAGTAGATGGCATTGCAAAATCCAGCAAATTCACAAGAGGCAAAATGGAATTGAATGGGGGGTTCAAATGCAAGAGAAAACACACAGGAGTGAGGAGGCAGTCAAAGAAGGCACGTACGTCCACTGCCAAAACAAAGTGTTAATTCAATCTCACATATTTTTGGACAACACAACGAACGTACAGGAAGCACACAAGCGAGATGAAACAAAATCAACCAAGTTGTTTGATTTAAAGCAACAGAATTTGATGGGTGAAAATGGTGAGAATTTGAGATGAATGAAGTATAGAGGAAGAGGGTAAGTAAAAGAGAGAGAGAATAAGCCAATGAGAATTGGTGACATTTCCGAAACCCACTTCCCAGAATTCAAATGGGATCAAGTAAAGACCACAGAGAACGCAAATCAAAAAATAAGCAGCAAAAGAGATGAAGAAATGGGGAGAAGAGTGCCGCCATAGCTATAGCAGAGAAGGAATTAGGGATAATCTAACTGTTGATTTTGCCAGAAGGTGAATTTGAATTATGGAGGAAGAGGATGAAGAAAAGAGAGAAAGAGACATGAATGTCAGATTAAGGATATAAAGGACATTTCACTCAATTTTTCAAGGGTAAACAAGACTTTTCCTTTTTTTCCGGCCAAAACATGCTAGAATATTACCCCCCAGTCACTTATGTAAGTTTAATGTCACCCAAGAATGCATTAAAAAAAATTTGTGACCTGCGAGTCAGTTAAAAAAGATGTGTGGCACCCCCCAGCAATTTTTTTAGATCATTTACCCTCTCAGGATTTGCAACCTTAAGTATCAAAGAGAGTAAAGTAGAGTTCATTTCCTTTAACAGAAAACCTGATTCAAAAAAAAGATGTGACTGCATTACATACATCTCTACCAATGATGTGCCAGGATTTCTGAAAAAAATAAGCATTAAAGCCATCTGGCCTAGGGCTCTTGTTGCCATCCATGGAAAAAACTACATCTCTTATTTCCTTATCAGTGAAAGGAACCATAAGCATATCAGCTTCTTCAGGAGATAATAGATTCCCCATCATTAAAGTAGACCAACGAACGTTTCCTTTACACTTCTTTTTAGCAAAGAAATCTTCGAAGTGAGATGCAAGAAATTGACTAACCTCATTTTGCTCTGAAATCCATTTATCCTCTTTATCATATATCCCAAGAATCCTCTTCTGATATTGTTGGGATTTCAATGTATAATGAAGAAAGCCGAATTACTGTCACCCTGTTTCAGGCAATCTACCTTGGTCTTCTGTTTTAGTAGTTAAGTGGCACATGTAAGATCAGAATAGTAATTGTCTTTAGCTTCCTACACCTTTGATTTAAGAACCAAATCTGATGGGTCTTGCTGAAATTGGGGATTGCAGATCACATAATCTACTATACCTCAATTGAGCACTTTCAAAAATATTCCCATAATAGGATCTATGAAGCTTAGATAAAGGACCTTTGATAGATTTGAGCTTTTGAGCCAAAGAAAACATAGGTGATCTTGGAAAATAAGATTTCCAATTCTCTTCTATGATCTGTGAATAACTCATGTGAGAAAACCACATATTACAAAATTTGAGCCTTCTCTTAGGATAAACCACACCATCGTTTAAACAAATCATAAGAGGAGAATGGTCAGAAATTCCTTGAGGCATAGAAGTATAGCAGATGCTTTCAAAAGACTCTAAACATTCAACATTCATCAAAACTCTATCAATGCAAGAGAATATAGTTCGATTGCTCCAAGTATATCGACAACCCAGTTTTCTAACCTCAGACAAATTGTGAATATTAATAAAATTCTGGAAATCAATAATCTCTTCCGAAGTAACCAAATTACCTCCAATAAGCATTTCCAACACATGATTGAAGTCACCCGAGATGATCCAAGGTTCAGAACAGTTCATTGCAATAGAAGCTAAACATTCCCATAATTCCTTTCTTTTAGTCAAGTCATTATCTCCATAGATGAAAGAAGCCAGAATAGATTCCATACCATCCTCAATCTTGCAAGTAATATATATATATATATATATATATATATATATATATATATATATGAAAATTGAATTCTAATAATCCCCATCCTTTCTTTTAGTCAAGTCATTATCTCCAAGCCAGAATAGAGTCCATACCATCCTCAATCTTGCAAGTAATATATATATATATATATATATATATATATATATATATATATATATATATATATATATATATATATATGAAAATTGGATTCTAATAATCCCCACTTTCACAAATTCAATTGTACAGTAACAATACCTACTTTTAGTTTGGATTCTGGTGATCTAGAAAAAAAAATGGATTGTAATGGTACCAAATCCAAATCCAAATCCAAATCCAAATCCAAATCCACCTCCACATTCTTTTTATTTATTTCATTCCTATCCCATATTATTCTTGTATTTTTCATTCCTGCCTCAAGAAAGGTAATGAAGTGTAGTTCTCAAAGAATTTTTAAATTATTTTTTTTGAGAATCCGAGAAATTATTATGATTTTTTAAATAAATAAAAGTGAAAAAATCGTTAAAAATCGTAAAAATATGAAAACATTTGGGAGAAACCCCGTAAATGTATTAAAAACCGTGGTAAAATGTTATATTAAGTTTTGAATCAAATGTAACTTAAAATCTATGATATTTAGGGTATACCCTCGATAGTGTCCCACAAGAATCCAATTTAAATTTATGTTTGGACCAACAAATTCCAAAATGAAACTAGGGATTATTGTTGTACAATTGGAGAAAGTATGGATTATTAGAATCCAATTGTACAACAAAAATCTCTACTTTCATTTTGGATTCAGTTGGCAAAAATAAAATAAAATAAAATTGGATTGTA
Source organism: Portulaca oleracea (assembly GCA_029582165.1). Classification (NCBI taxonomy): domain Eukaryota; kingdom Viridiplantae; phylum Streptophyta; class Magnoliopsida; order Caryophyllales; family Portulacaceae; genus Portulaca; species Portulaca oleracea. The sequence continues at coordinate 27,752,161 of CM055889.1, read as the reverse complement.
GTGGTACCAAATCCAAATCCAAATCCAAATCCACTTCCATTTTTTTTTATTATTTTTTATGTATGCCCAAAATTAGTTTTGTTTTTTTCATTAGTGCCTGAAGAAAGGTAACAAAACTTAGTTACTAAAAGAATTTCAAAATTAGTTTTTTGAGAATCCGAGCAATTACTATAAGGAATAAAAGTGAAAAAATCGTAAAAAAATGAAATTTTTTTGGGAGAAACGCTGTAATTATTAAAAATCGTTGTAATGTGTTATATTATTTTTTGAATCAAATGCAACTCAAAATCTATGATATTTAGGATATAATTTCGGTGGTTTCCTAGCTACAAGAATCCAACTTTATTTTTTTTTGGAGCATCAGAGTCCAAAATGAAAGTAGGGATTATTCCTATACAATCCGTGAAAATAAAGATTATTAGAATCCAATTTTCCTACACACATAAATATATGGATATAGAACTCAACATGTAATTTGTCTGTGGTCATATATATATATATATATATATATATATATATATATATATATATATATATATATATATATATAAATATATATATATATATATATATTTATATGTGTGTGTGGAAAACCCTTACAAATTAGAAAATATGTTCACCGTGACGTCGTTAATGTATTATTTTATATCGTGCGTATTTTTGTAAAATTTATCGGTCAACACTTGAGCTCGTAGGACTGCGTAGAAGCTAACAAAGGAAAGAATAGTAATTTTATGCATGGGAAGATTGCATGGGAGTGTGGGTATTTTACTAATTTTATGTGTATGACCTTAAGTGCTATTATTATTATTATTATTATTATTATACATGTGGGTGTTTTTTTAGTTAATTATCTGTTATTTTAGAGTTTTTGAAAAACCTAGTAGTATAAATAATTAAGTACTTTTAACTATATTAATTTACTATTTTTCTGAATTTTTCATGTAATTAATTATGGGTACAAATACCTCTAAACTCTAGTCTAATACAGTTAATACTCCCTTTTGTCGTTCTATCATTCAGGCGCAACACAGTAAAGTCCCGAGCCGTCGTCCCTCCCTTCTCTTTCAAACCCCTCCTCCACCATCTCTTCTCCCTCTCCCCCACTGACAACCACCAGTTCCCAGGCCACCCGACCACCACCGATCGCTAGGTTGCACCGCCTTCGGCAAACTCCAGCCCTCCACCGCAACCACCGGCTACCGGAGCAACGACGGAAAGCTCCCGAAGTAGGGCTGCCACTATTGTGCTGCTGTGTAGCTGCCCCTGTTCGACCACCACCCAACCCCTCTCCGGACATCGTCGACAACCACCAACACCACTAGGAGACCGCCTGCAATCCCAGTGACGCCCGCCGCCTGCCGCATAGGCCATCGGAACTATCATCGCGGCTCGAGGAGCCCCCGAAGTAGGCTTGTTGCCATGATGGTGTTGCCGCTGCAACCACTGTGTTGCTTTAATTTGTAAGTGATTATTCTCATGAAAATAAGCCTTCTTTTATTATTATTATTATTATTATTATTATTATTATTATTATTTGTGTTTTAATCTCGTTTGGATTCATATTCATAAGTATATTGTTTAACTATAGTTTTATTTTATGATTTATTAGTTTCAAATTAAGTATTCGTTTTATACGTTAAAGTTATGTTGTAAGTACTTGAAAGTTCTGTTGGAATTAATCAAAAGGTGTTCTAAACCCCCTCCTTCAATTTTCCATAATTTTTATAATGTATAATATTTATTAAAGTTTCTAAATTTACGTTGTTATGTTATTACTATTTGATTATTACGTATATATATTATTATTACGTTACTATCCGGTTTTCTTTGTGAAAATTTATGTTGTAATTACCTAAAGAGAATTCTAAAACTCCTTTGATTGTTTTTATAAGTCTTATAATGTTTATGTTTTGTAAAGTTTTAAACTTTATGCATTTATATGATTATTATTATGTTATTGTTACGTGCTTATTTTATTATGACGTTATCATCAAGTTTTCTTTACCTAAAAAGGTTTAAATTGTTGGTTATAATTGGTAGCAATTAGAAGCTTGTTATGAGTGGTGTTTAAGGGAGTTTTGGTATCCAAAAGTATAGTTTTATTTTGGTTATTGAGTTGTGTTTTAGGATTTTGTTTAATTAGAGATTAAGTGGTTTAAACTGAAAGTTTTGTGTGAGTTAACGGGTGGACGTGACCTTGGATGTATTAGGAGGCTTGGAGTTGTCTTTGACCTTGGATAACTGAGTAGGGACTCAATTTAGACTCTCGGGATTGGTTAACTTGAGATAGGTTCGGAAATACCAAATAATAATTAACTTGGAACATGACAATTTCGATGTGGAGTAAAGGAGGAGTCACCATAAATTATGTAGTCGTCTTTTGACCAAACCGTTTCGTCTGGAAGTCCCTAAGGATGTTAGCTTTCATAATCCCTACCATAAGATTGATCATCAAAATACGCGGGATAATCACATGACTGTTCAGTTTCGGTCTCAGAGGGTGGTGCATAAGGAGATTGGAAGCTAGAACTAACACTTTGTTGCTCAAATTCATAAGAATCCCTAGACAACCATTCAAGTAATTCTCATGCTTTTTCTTCTCCTAAACTGGAAAACTCGTAATAATCTAAAGAGGTTTCGGGTCTCATTATTCACACCCTCATTCACAATTCCCAACATATCCAACGTATCATAAAAGATACCAAACATTTCACATTGAGCACGATAATCATGTAATCTAGCAAAATACTTCCAAAATATTTCATGCTCATATTGGGGGAATCGGGGACTAGCCATAACTCTCTTTTTTTTACTTTTTTTTTTTGATATTCAATTTTTTTTTTGACTACATTTTCTTGGAAGAATATAGAAAGCCATAAACTATTTACACACAAACCAATAGCCTAGTCTACCAAATAACGCCATCCCCGGCAACGACGCTATTGTTCGGTTGCGTATTTTTGGGTTTTTCTAGAGTAAGGGTTGTCGAATCCGCAGGGATGGGTGTTAGGTTTGACAAGAAATCCGGTTTGCGTTGGGGTTTTCAAGTGCGGAAAGCAGTAAATTATGTAAATAAAGCTATTAAACTAATCTAGACATGGATTCAAAGAAAGCAATAAAAGCATGAAATAAAATAATCAATGAATGAAAAACTAGAATAAACAATGAAATTAGGGACAAGAAATTATACCTTCGATGACTAATCTTGACTTGAATCTTCAACTTCCAATTGATTTTCCCCCGAACAAACAAGAAAATTGTGAATTGGATTACTAAGGATCCCCAAATCCTCACTTGAAGTAGAATTTGTGACCCGCTTAATCCTCCTCCTCACTAAAAGTTGGATTGGGTGTGATTAGGACTAGAAAGCTTTGAAATCAAACAACCATGAAAGCCAAAGAGAGAGAGAGAGAGAAAGCTTTGAAAAACACTTCAATGGAAATTGCTTGAAAGAGGTTGAGTACAAATTGCAAGAGAAATGAAGAAAACTTGAAGAACAATGAAGAAAACTTGAAGAACAATTAAAGGATTAAAGCAAGATTAAAGAAAGCAATTAAACCAAATTCTACTCTGATCCTACTCCTATAACTAGCTAATTGGATTATAAGAGTGCTGAATTACATGGGTATTTATAGAAGGAGGAAAATACAACCCAAAACCCTAAAAAAAAATCCCAGATGTCGGGCGCATCATTTCCGAAGTTTCGGCAGGCCGCGAGCGCGACCAGACTGTCGTGGGCGCGACAGTCATCTGCCAACTTCCACCGTTGCTCACTCAACATTCGTCGTGGGCGTTACATGACACCTCGCGGGCGTGACTAGGTACTGTCGCGGGCACGACACAAAGTCTCGCGGGCGTGACTCACATCGGTCCACAGGCATCTTCTTCTCTCCGTGGTCGGTGAGACAACCTGTGTAACGGGCGCGACCTCTGCCTGGTTCCTTCTCTCAGCAGCATGTGATGGGCGCGACCCACCTTGGCTCGGGTGCGACGCCCGGCTGCCTCCTTTCCCCTGTTTTGCATCAAAACTTGACAAGGGTTTCCCGGGTTGGTCTTGCCTCGGTTCTCGGCTCGGGTTGACTTGGGTCGGCTCGGGTTGACTTGGGTCGGCTCGGGAAATCGCTCGGGATTCCCTAAAAAGCCTCAATTAAGCTCAATTTCCTTCTAACTCATTATTTTCCTACAAAACACGAAAACCATCATATCTAATATATAATTACGGGGTTAGAACAAGAAAAAATACCCTAAAAGAGATAAGAATTTGGCTCGGAACGAGACCGAACACCCACCATTCTTCGTTAAATGGGGTTAGACAACATTATCAAAATGTGTGTATACATGTATGTTTGTATATATGCCAAATAACAGCTGATGTGCTACTATTTCTTGTTCCACAGAGTAACAGGACACAACAACAAAGTTTGTGCAGTGAAATGTTGTTTCAACTGCAGCTGTATTTACACAAAACACATCTTCCCACCTCTACATTTCCTTCTTTTTATTTCTTTTGTTTTTTTTTTGGTTAATAGCCTCCTATTCTTGACTGCAGCACAACAATCATCGGGCCTCCAGGAATATTGGCAAATGAGCAACTAATGAGGATTACCGCTCATTTCCTGCATGCCAATAGAAGAAAGGGTTGTCAGAATATTCAGTGTGGCCAGGTTAGTACAACTACTAACTGTTGACTGTTGGTTGTGACTGGTGCTCTAGATTTATTAAAGGTGGGTTTCCAAAAGGCATATGATAGCATAGATTGCAAGGTAATGGATGAAATGATGATGCACATGGGTTTTGGTCAAAAAATGGAGATTATGGATGGGGAGATGTATCACAACATTAAGTATGTCTATCATGGTTAATGGAGCTCCAAGAAAACCAATCAGTGTGGCCAGGGGATTGAGACAAGGAAATCTATTATCTGCTTTCTTATTTCTCTTAATGGAAGAGGTAATGTACAAGATGATACAAATATTAGTAGAAACTCAAGATTTCAAAGGGTGGGAAGTTGGGGGGGGGGGAGGGAGGAGACGAGAAAATGAGACACCCACTTACAGTTCACAAATGATGCCTTCATGTTTGCAAGAGCTGAGGAAAAGAGTTGTTTATAACCAAGGTGTTACAAACTTTTCAAGCCTACTCAGGGCTTGCTATAAATTATGATAAAACTAACCTTGTGGCGTTTAGCGAGGATGAAATGTGGAGCAAGAAAATGACAATTTACTTGGAGTGTAGATTGGAAGAATTACCTGTACAATATTTGGGTATACAACTGGGAGTATCAATGAGAAAGAAAGAAACTTGGAGACCTGTGGTAGAAAAGATACAAAATCGACTTATAAGTTTGAAGATGAGTTATCTGTCAAGAGTACACATGTTGGTCTTAAGCAAGTCAGTTTTGAATAGCCTGCCTATGTACTACTTGTTAATCTACAACATGCCTAAAGTGTCGCAGAACAAATCATAAAATCTAAAAGCATTTCTATGGGGAGGAAGTGAAGGGAAAAGAGCTTCAACAATCGTGAAATCTGTCGTATGGGCTTGCAGTTTCAATTGAATAAAAGCTAGAGTTTCAACAAATTTGTATTGGATATGCTCTAATCCAATAAAAACAATAAGCTCTAATTCAATAAAAACATCTGCCCCTTATTATTACCTAAATAGCAAAAGCATAATATACACAAAAATAAAGTTTTTGAGAGATTTACTAGGTTAGTACAACTATCAACCATAAAAACAATCACATTAAGCCTACAAAAATGAATCAAAAACGTCATGAGAGATTGTATTGATATTTTAATGGCATCTCTTTATTGACAACCCAGTTATGAGAGTCTATGTACTAAAAGGGGCCACAGAATCAATACCCATTTTACACTATGTAGCAATTGGTTCTTTCATTGTGTAATGTTTCAACTTTGAACAAACAGAAAAAGAACAAGAACGAGAAACAAATGAAGCATTCAAACAAAATTATCATACCTTGCTTGCAGGACAACCTGGTAGGTCTCATAGGGGCCTTCTTTCACAGCCAATTCACAAAACGTTTTCAAAGCATGATAGTATATTGTGTCCAATATGTCTTTGTTCAACTGTTGGGCCTGAAATTTATATACCAAACAATTTAGATCATCAGTTTATAGTAATTCTATCATAAAACAAGAACAAATATAGATTTTTTTTACCTCAGGAGAATCAAAAGGCATGCCTAGCAAAATAAAAGTATCTGCTAATCATTGAAAGCATCTACAGCTACAACAAGAAAACCTAGCAATAAATCTAGTCAAAGTGGGGACGTTCCTTAAACAAACAAAATAAAGTCACTTTTGCACATTCTTCAACCAATAAGCAGGATTTTCTCCTTACATGGACTAAGTAGAAAAATTGAACCAAATCACCTGAAATTCTCCTTGAAAAGCCGAAAACCTCAAAATTGAACCAGCTTTTTCCACCTTTCTAGAACTTAATTGTCAATACTGCAAAATGTGTAACGATTACAACGAAATAAAAAATTTCGAATCAAGACAACATCAATTTAAGAGCAACAATGTAAAATCATCAAAGCAGCAACAACGAGGTACCACAGGACCGCCATTGTTGATGTGACACAAGTTGGAGAGTGAAAAATGGCGATTGCAAGTTTCAAATCTTACCATAGAGAGAGAGAGAGAGAGAGAGAGAGATAGAGAGAGAGAGGGAGAGAAGGAGGGAGGGAGGATACAACCCATACAATTGCACGAAAATTCAGTAAATAGACTATATGAAAACAAAACTACTATTTCATAACAATGAATTAAATCGAAATAAACAAAAATCAACCATACATACCTTGAAAACCATGTAGGGTTCATCCAAGTGAATTACAAAGTCATTGAACTCATCCAAATAGTTAGTGAGCACATCAATTGAATCCTAGACCTAACCTTGCTCTAATCGAAGTTGAACTACTACTCCATCTTCTCGAAATCATCGGCCTCAACTCTTGCCCTCTCCCTCTGCAACATCATCATCTCCTGATTCCAATCGTAGGCATAGTAGCAAGCTAGGGATAATACAGTTCACGCGGTCCGCAATTTAGTTCTGGACCTTATATTTAAAGACGCCAATTGCCTAAAGCTAAATTGAGAGAGAAGATACAATTTTGGGAGATTCTACCATAGTTGAAATTATTTTCAACTATGGTAGTTGAAATGTATAATTGCTCTTAATTTTGTCATTAAAAATTAAAATTAATATATATATATTCATCATAGGACTTGTTACAATAAGTAAATTTATATGTTAAGGTGTAATTTTTTACAAAATTGTTTATTTTAAAGGAAATTCCACCATAGTTGACTTTTTTTCAACTCTCATAGTTGAAAAGTGAAAAGACCATTAATTTTACCATAAATTCAAAATCAATGTAGGTTGATCAAAGTAACTTGATACAATAATTAACCATGTTTAGGAGGACATAAATATTTTTAAAAATATGATTTATTTTTAATAAATGAATGGTATAAAATTTTCAACTACCATAGTTGAAATAAATTCAACTATGGTAGAATTTTCATACAATTTTTGGGATTTTTTTAACTTAACCGATTCTCATACCTCACCATTCGCATCGCACTCCATACTGCCCCTAGTTCCCAAATCGAGCGTCCGTCCACGTCCATTCACAACCCACCGTAACGCCATTCCATCCCACGTCCAACCACCCCCGCACAACTCTCCTTCTATCCTTGCTCAGCCCTTCGCAACATCAAAGGAACTTGAGAGAATATTTTGTATGTGTATATATCTCTGAACAATGATACAGGGAATATAAATAGGAATAGAGAAAGAAAGAATACAGCTGGCAAAAAATCTAACAACTTCTCTGCCTAACAACCTCTATGCTAGCTCACTAACAAATTGATAACAACTCTATAACAAATTACAGATTACTATATTCTACATCCCCCCCTCAAGGTGGATTTTGTGGATGATCCAACAAACCCAACCTTGAAGACAAATAGTGATGAGAAAGTTCACCCAAGGGCTTAGTTAATATGTCTGCAAGCTGCTCCTTGGACTGAACATGGGTAAGATGAAGAAACCCCTCTGTGAGCTTATCCCTGGTATAATGGCAATCAATGTTCAGATGTTTTGTTCTCTCATGAAAGACTGGATTGGTAGCAATGTGAATGGCTGCCCGGTTGTCACAATACAAGGTGATGGGTAATTGCAAAGGAATACCAAGATCATGAAGAAGATTGACAATCCATTCCAACTCAGAGGTAGTGCTAGACATAGCCCGATAATCGGCCTCGGCGGAAGACTTTGAAACGGTCTTTTGCTTCTTAGTTTTCCAGGAAACTAAATTGCCACCAAGGAGGACACAATATCCTGTGAGTGACCTAGCTGACATAGGACATCCTCCCCAATCAGCGTCACAGTAGGCCTCAATATGTAACGTGGAATCAAAAGACACAGAATAAAACAACCCCATATTGACTGTGCCTTTCAGATATCGCAGTACATTTAGAGCTGCCTGAAAGTGTTGTATTCGTGGCTGCTGAACGAACTGACTGAGGTGTTGAGTAGCGTAGGATATATCCGGACGGGTGATAGTGAGGTAAAGAAGGCGACCAATGATCCTTCTATATGGTTCAGGGTCTGCAAGCAAATCACCTATCTAGGTAGAAAGCTTCAACCCTTTTGGAAGGGGAAACTTAGAGGGTTTAACATCAGACATTCCAGCATCATCTAGTATATCAAGGATGTACTTTCTCTAATTGAGAAAGGTCCCTACATAAGACCTTGCAATCTCAATGCCAAGAAAGTAACGAGCGAGGCCCAAATCTTTGACAGTGAAGGCCTGGTGTAACTGAGCCTTTACTGAAAAAATGCTCTGCTCATCATTCCCAGTAATTAGAAGGTCATCCACATAGACCAATATGTGAGTGAATAACCCGTCGTTCTCTTTGACAAAAAGAGAATAATCAGCCTTGGACTGTCGATAGCCGAGGCCTTTTAGGAACCGAGTAAGCCCCACATTCCATTGCCTGGATGCCTGTTTGAGGCCATATAAAGAACGTTGAAGTTTGCAAACCTGTCCCGGTGCTGCTTGATATAACCCTGTGGAGGTTGCATATATACTTCTTCTTCAATAAAGCCATGGAGAAAGGCGTTATTAATGTCAATTTGGTGAAGAGGCCAACCCTTAGAAGTAGCCAAAGAAATCAGAACTCGCACATTACTTAGCTTGGCAACAGGAGAAAAAGTGTTTTTGTAATCCTTGTCTTGGACTTGTTCAAAACCCCGAATCACCAATCTGGCTTTGTATCGCTCAACAGACCCATTAGGTCGTAATTTGACCTTAAAAACCCACTTGGAAGATAATGGCTTCTTACCAGGAGGTAAAGAAGTAATGACCCAGGTATGATTATCTTCAAGAGCTTTGAGCTCGTGATTCATGGCCAACACCCACTCTGGACTTTCACAAGCTTGTTGATATGTGCTAGGCTCAGGAATATGTAGAGTGCTCAAGAAAGACGTAACAAAGTCTCAGGATAAATGGGTGAAATCTACTGGTTGAAGAAGAGGATGTGGAGAAGAGCTTAAAAAACTATGGGATTGAGAGCTTGTGGGAGTCGAGGGCTTGACTTGATGAATGAAGTCATTAAGCCATACAAGAGGCTCCCTATGTCTGTGAGACCTTCTGGGTTGTGGAGAATGTAAATCATTTTTGGGTTGAACTCTACTAGGAGAAGGGACATTAGTAGGTGAAGTAGAAAAATTGTCCAAAATGGACTCAAAAGAAGGTATATGAGATCGACGATGTGTAGAGGAAGGAGGTGTAACATAGATGAAATATGGGTGATCATTTGGTAAAGGTGAGGTAGGAGGATTTTGTTGTACAGGTTGTCCAGTAGGCAAAATGGGGGGTTCAGTAGGAAAATGCAAAATTTGATGATCAGGCCAGAGAGAGGTGGTTTGTGAGTAAGTGTCCATATCAGCCATGGTGTGAAAGGGAAAAACACTCTCTTTAAAAGCTACATCCCTACTGTAAAAAACTTTCTTGTCCTCCAGCCCATACAATTTGTATCCCTTAATCCCCAAACTGTATCCCAATAAGATACATTTTGTAGCTCTTGCATCCATCTTGTCTCTTTTACCAGTGTTGGTAGCATAGCATAAACACCCAATAGTTCTTAGGTTTGAAAAATCTGGTTTAACACCATGTAAAACCTCATAAGGACTTTTCCATCCTAGATTCTTCATGGGTAGTCGATTAATGATATGTGTAGCAGCCATAACACACTCCCCCCAGAAGTACTTAGGAAGATGTGACTGAAAACGAAGTGCTCTAGCCACCTCCAAAAGATGTCTATGCTTTCTCTCCACTACACCATTTTGTTGAGGAGTTCTAACAACTGATTTTTGGTGTATCACTCCTTTTGAAGCAAAGAAAGAGACACAAACATGCTGAAGAAACTCAGTGCCATTATCGGTCCGGACAGTTTTGATTTTAGCATTGTGTTGGGTTTCAACAAGGGCAAAAAAATTGACGATGGACTCAAATACTTGAGTCTTATGTTTCAACATCTGTGTCCATGTACATCTACTGTAATCATCCACTATGGTCAAGAAAAAATGAGCACCATCGATATTTCCCACCTTATAAGGCCCCCATAAATCCATATGCACCAATTGAAAAACCATAGTAGTTTTTATTGAACTTCGATCAAAAGGAAGTCTATGCGCTTTTGCAAGTATACATACCTCACAGTCATATGACTCATGAACAATATGTTTGAATTCATCAATATGAGCAAGTTTAGACATGGAGGCATGTCCTAATCTAGCATGTAAAACAGCCAAATCCATGGAATTATTGGCAACAGAAGCAACAATAAACTTGGAATCATTTAGAGTACCACTCACTTGGCTCGCACCAGAAAAGCTTGGCATCAATCTATATAGTACTCCAATTAGCCGAGCCACTGCCACCACTGAATTATTTGAAGGGTCCTGAAATACACATCTGTCAGGATAAATGTGGACACAAATCCTTTGATCGTTCAACAGCTTGATGACAGACATCAAATTATACTTGAAATCAGGAATATATAGAACCCTTTCCAGAACCATATCAGGCGTAATTGCTATTTTACCAGCCAAGGTTACTGACTTAATGCTCCCATCAGGCATAGCAACTTGTACAGGATGAGGTAGAGTGAACATGTCTGCAAACATGCTTAAATCATAGGCCATATGATCACTGGCTATTCGGTCTCGTTTCGAGCCGAATTCTTCTCTTTATTAGGGAGTTTTTGTATGTTCTAACCCCGTGTGTTATTCCAGTTATGAGTTTTTTGTAGTTTTGTAGGAAAATAAGTAAGCGATCGGAAAAGGCGACAAAACGGAGCAAAAACTTGCCAATCAGGGGGTGAGAAGGTCCGCTCGGACCGGCGAATGGTGGCTCGCCTGGCGTGTTCTGGAGAACATAAAAATAGTCGAGTAAAATTTGAACCAAGGGGAGGTGAGACAGAGAGCCTGCTCGCCCGAGCAAGAATCCTGCTCGGTCGAGCCATGCTTCTGTGCATCAACTAGGAAAAATTCGATAAAATCGGCTAAGGCATTGAAGGGACAGAGCACGCCGCTCGAGCAAGAATCCTCGCCTCGAGCCGGGCTTCGAGCCGAAGGAAGTCAAGAACGAGGGACAGCAACGTAACGCCGCCGCTCGAAAGGGATTTTGGCTCGCCCGAGCCAATTCCAAATTCTGCGTATAATCTGGAAACAAAGTGCTGCGTTTTGTGAAACAAACTTAGGGTATTATAAGAGTAATAGCTGCGACTCTTTTAGGGATAATTAGCTGAAGCTTTTAGTTTGTAATTAGGGGTTTTTAATGCTTTCTTAATTAAACTCTACTTTCTCTCTCTAAGTTTTTCTCTCTTGTCTTGTTCTTCAAGATTTTGGGATTCTTGATTGTAATCAATTTTCTTCAAGTAATTTCAGCCTTCATTAATCTTTATTACCTTGTGCTTAGCTTTGATTTAATTTTGCCTTTGAAAGTTCATAGTGTTAGCCACAAAAACATCCAATCCAACTTTTAGTGAAAAGGGGGATTAAGGGTCACAAATTCCACTCTCAAGTGGGGATTTGGGGATTCTTAGTAATCCAATTCACGATTTCTTGTTTGTTCGGGAGAAATCCAAGTAGATTGAAGATTAGTGAAAGTTTGGTTCATCAAAGGTATAATCTCTTGTTCCTAATTTCATTACTTAGTCTTAGTTTTATTGCTTTCTTAATTTCATGCTTTTAGTTGCTTTCATCTTTTATGGCTTTCTTAATTATCATCATGTTTAGGTTAGTTTATTGCTTATTTACATAATTTATTGCTTTCCGCATTGAGAAAAACCCTTGTACACAAACCAATTACCTAAATCAAACCTAACACCCATCCCTGTGGACCGACAACCCTAACTCAAAAACCACAAAAATTACAACCGAACAATGGCGCCGTTGCCGGGGATGGCGTTATTTGGGAGTTTAGAATTGGTTTGTTTGTGAATAGTGTGAATAGTTTAATTGCTTTGATTGTTTAGTAGCAAGTTTAAAAATCACTAAAAATTAAAAAAATAGAAAAACCAACTAAAAAGGAGAAAGTGCGTCATTCGATAGCATGGGTTCGACAACCGGAAACTAGTAGACTGGTTAGGGTAGAGAAACCTTTAGTCGACCCGCCTAACATGGGTGAGGAAGGACCGAGGGTTACCTTGAGCGACCAGCTCTATCCATCTTATGACCCGCCTCCATCGTGCTTTGTGTTACCGACCCTACCTCAGGGAGTTACGTTTGATCCCAGACAGTATCATACCCAAAACCTACCTCTTTTTACTGGGACGGGGTTGGCACTAATCTGGACAGCAGAGTATAAGGAGTACCTTAGTATGGTCACACCACCTGGGGTACCTTTAGATTATGTTCTGTTGAAATATTTGCCCTTCGCTCTGCGAGATTCGGCAAAGAGGTGGATGTATAGTATCAAACCGGGGTCCATAAACTCATGGGATAGTTTCTTGAAGGTATTTATGAAGAGGTATTTCCCAAATTCCATGGCAGTTCAAATGAGAAATTCCATCTTGAAGTTTAGACAGGATAAGGGGGAGCCTTACTGGAAAGCTTTTGAGAGGTTCAAGAATCTTTTGTCCCAATTTCCCCACCATGGGTTTGACTTAGTGAGACTGTGCCAGATAGTGTATGAGGGGGTAGATCAGGAAACCCGAGTGACCTTAGAATCTATGTGTCAAGGGGGATTTATGGATAAAACTGCGGAGGAAGCTTGGGATTTTTGGAGAGTATGTCGTAAAGAGTAATGCAATGGGAAACACTAGGGATGAGTCCTTAGGGGCACATTGTCTAATGCACGGGAGGGGTTCATGCGGTGAGTGAGAGTCTGGAGTGCGAGGCTAGGTTTGCTTCTCTAGAGAACATGATAAAAACCTTAGCTCAACAAAGAACTAGCGTCTAAGACCCAACCGTGCGTCCAAGTGAATTCTGTAGAACAACCCGTGTCTCCGAACCCTCAATCTTCTTTGATTTGTGCTTGGTGCCAAGGACCTGACCATGTATATGCTAATTGTCCTTTGTATTTGCAACATGTGTCAACTAATGTGGAAAATGTGAATGCTATGCTTAACCGAGACTGCCCTACTAATTCCCTGGGGTGCCAAAACACCCTTTCTTGTCTTACGGGCCGGATAACCAAAATGTTTTGAGGCCACCGATGCACCAAGGAGGGAGTTTCCAAGGAAACCCACCTCCCCCTCACCAACATCAAACCCAACCAAGACCACCGCCTCAGGTTGCTTATCAAGCACCTCGAGGACAGACCGTCCATCCCCAGATAGCCCATACACGACCTCCACCAGGATACCAAGGTGAGGATAGAGGGGATAGGAAGTACAAAGAGTTAGAGTCTGGTTTGAGTAGGGTTGAGGATACGATGAGTGACATGGCGAAAATGGTGAAACAATTGAATGAGAGTGTAGCCCAACTCATGATGTCTAATAGGGATAGGGGAACTTTTCCTGGACAACCAGAGGCGAACCCTAAGGGGAAAGCTTCTAGTTCGTCCTCTTGTGACCCAAACCATGTTAGGGGACTTAATGCGGTGATTACTCTTAGATCAGGAAGGGAAGTGGACAATCAGATTAGAGAATTACCTTTAGATTCGCCTAGGAAACAACATGTGAGTGTTGGACCTTGTGATGAGCTAGTTGAGGATGAGCCGTGCGAGGAAGAGAGATTGACCAACTTAGGTGACAACCCGAGTCCTAAGACCTGACCTAGAGTGCTTCCTAGTTCCAGTCCTGTTCAACCGGTGGCGTATAAGCCTTCCCCACCTTTTCCTCAAAGGTTGAGGGGAACTAAGGATCAGAAATTTCTTGAAAAGATTAGGGAGACTTTTTCTCAAGTCAAGGTCAACATTCCCTTGTTGGACGCTATTCAGCAATGTCCTTCCTACGCTAGGTTCCTCAAAGAATTGTGTACAACGAAGAGAGCAACTCAGGTTCCTAAGAAGGCCTTTTTGGCCTCTAATGTGAGCTCCATCTTGTCTAGTCGTTCGGTGAAATATAAGGACCTGGGATGCCCAACTATTTCCATTACCATAGGAGACAATCAGTTGAGAGAGCCCTCCTTGACTTAGGGCGAGTGTCAACTTGCTACCTTTACATGTTTATGAGACCTTGGGGTTGGGGGAATTGAAACCTACAAGAATGGTTCTCCAATTAGCTGATCGGTCTACGAGAGTGCCTAGGGGGGTAGTTGAGGATGTGTTGATCCAAGTCGGGACCTTTGTCTTCCCTGTAGACTTTGTTGTGTTAGAGACAGCTAGGGTTCAGAGTCCTCGTGACGAGATTCCGGTCATTTTAGGTAGACCCTTTTAGCTACATCTAATGCTTGGATTAATTGTAAAGATGGGAGAATGAAACTGACTTTTGGGAATTTGACTATGGAATTGAATATTTTTGACCTACAAAAGTCACCATTAGGACATGATGAGCAAGAGTGTAATGCTGTGAATTGGATTAGTGACCTTGAGAGTGATAACCCTGCTGATCTGGATGTTGCCCCTTGTGTGAGTGATCTTGTTGAGTTAGGATTCGACCCCGACTGTGTAACCTCATTATGTGATTCTGATGTGTTTGACGGTGAATTGCTTTATGAATCTCTGTTTGCCTCTCAACATGTGCCTGATATCATAGAACCTGAGCCACCATCTTCTAGAACCCTTGAACTTAAACCCCTTCCTTCCGAGTTAAAGTATGTTTTCCTTGGCCCTAGTAAGACTTACCCGGTTATCATAGCTTCGAACCTAGGAGAGGACCAAGAAAACAAACTAGTCGAGGTTCTTAGGATAAATAGAGGGGCTTTGGGATGGACGATTGGAGACATTAGGGGGATTAGTCCATCTATTGTGCAACACAGGATATTTTTGGAAGATGATAGTGTAGCCAAGACGGACCCTTTAAGGAGACTCAATCCCCAAATGAAGGAGGTGGTTAAGAAGGAGATTCTGAAATGGTTAGATAATGACATCATTTACCCGATTTCTGACAGTAAGTGGGTTAGTCCTATACATGTAGTCCCTAAGAAGGTCGGGTTGACAGTGGTGGAGAATGAGAGGGGTGAATTAGTGTCGACCTGCATTCCATCGGGATGGAGAGTATGCATAGATTACAGGAAATTCAATAAGGCTACGAAAAAAGACCATTTTCCATTACCTTTCATGGATCAAATGTTAGAAAAGCTAGTGGGGCACGACTTCTTTTGTTTTCTAGATGGCTATTCGGGGTATACTCAGATTTCTATTGCCCCGTGTGACCAGGAGAAAACGACTTTTACTTGCCCATTTGGTACGTTTGCTTTCCGTAGGATGCCCTTCGGACTTTGCAACGCCCCCGCTACTTTTCAGCGGTGTATGGTGTCTATATTCTCGGACCTTGTTGATGACTGTGTTGAAATTTTCATGGATGATTTCTCAGTATTTGGCACCACCTTTGATGATTGCTTGTCCAATTTGAGTAGAGTCTTGAGTCGGTGCCAAGAAAAACACTTGACTTTAAACTGGGAGAAGTGCCATTTTATGGTACGAAAGGGGATAGTTTTGGGCCATGTGATTTCAAAAGATGGAATCGAAGTGGATAAAGCAAAAATTGACCTAGTCAGGAACTTGACCCCCCCCCACTTGTGTGAAGGAGGTTAGATCCTTTTTAGGACATGCTGGGTTTTATCGTCGATTCATTCGTGATTTTAGCAAGATTGCCAAACCCCTTTCTGCTTTATTGGCCAAGGAGGTGGCTTTTGACTTTTCTGATGAGTGTTTGAAGGCCTTTAATGCACTTAAAGATGCCTTGATATCGCCTCCTGTTCTCAAACCTCCCACATTGGGGGAACCGTTTGAGTTGATGTGTGATGCTTCTAACTTTGCTATAGGTGTCGTTTTAGGACAACGAATTGACAAAAAACCTGTCGTGATTCACTATGCAAGTCATACTTTAAATGAAGCACAACTGAATTACACTGTCACTGAGAAAGAGTTCCTAGCTGTGGTTTATGCATTTGAGAAATTCCGGGCTTATTTGTTGGGGTCTAAAGTGATTGTTTTTACTGACCATTCGGCGATTCGCTATTTGATGGAGAAGAAAGAGTCTAAGCCTAGGTTGGTTAGGTGGGTGTTGTTACTCCAAGAGTTTGATTGTGAAATCCGTGATAGGAAAGGATCTGATAACCCGGTAGCGGACCACCTTTCTAGGATAGCACCTGAACATGTGATAGAGTCTCCTATTGATGCTTGTTTTCCTGATGAACGCATTCTTAGCATAGGAGTAGAACCGTGGTTTGCTGACATTGTTAATTTTAAAGTCACGGGAGAAATGCCCAATGATTGGAATAAGCATGATAGAGATAGGTTCCTTCACATTGTCAAAAATTTCATATGGGATGAACCCTATCTGTTTAAGTATTGTCCTGATCAAATTCTTAGAAGGTGTGTTCCGGATGAGTCTATCATGGATGTCCTTTCGTTTTGTCACGACCAACCGTGTGGGGGGCATTTTAGTGGGAAAAAAACAGCGTATAAGGTTTTACAAAATGGATTCTATTGGCCTACCATCTTTAGAGATGCCCATACTTATGCCCAGAGTTGTCTTAGATGTCAGAGTTTGAGTAAGATCTCTAGAAGAAACATGATGCGCTTACAACCCGAGATCTTTGTGGATGTATTCGATGTTTGGGGCATTGATTTTATGGGACCATTTCCTACCTCTTTTGGGAATGAGTATATTCTTTTAGCAGTGGACTATGTGTCAAAATGGGTTGAAGCAATTCCGTCGAAAAGAAATGACGCTAAGGTTGTGACTAGATTCCTTCGAGAAAACATTTTCTCTAGGTTTGGGGTGCCTAAAGCCATCATTAGCGATCAGGGGACTCATTTTAATAATCGTTCTTTCGCGGCTTTGCTTAAGAAATACTCTGTTGAGCATAGAATGACTACCGCCTATCACCCTCAATCAAATGGCCAAGCTGAGGTTTCCAATAGGCAAATTAAACAAATTCTTGAAAAGACAGTGTCAAAGAATAGGAAAGATTGGTCCACTAAATTGACCGATGCTTTATGGGCCTATAGGACAGCTTACAAGACTCCTATAGGAATGTCACCGTATAGAGCAGTCTTTGGGAAACCTTGTCATTTGCCAGTAGAGCTCGAGCATAGGGCGTGGTGGGCTTTGAAAGCCTTGAATCTTGACCTGTCAGCAGCTGGGGACATTAGGAAGTTGACCTTGTGTGAGCTAGAGGAGTTAAGGAGGGAAGCTTACGAAAATGGAAGATTAAGTAAGGAGCGATCGAAGGTCCTACATGATAAGGTGATCCTTAGAAAAACCTTCGTTCCGGGGCAGAAAGTCCTCCTTTATGACTCACGTTTGCATTTGTTTGCGGGTAAATTGAAGTCTAGGTGGACCGGTCCATTCATTGTGACTGCTGTGTTTCCCTCGGGAGTTGTTGAATCAAGGACCCCACTAATGCATCGATGTGGAAAGTTAACGGTCACAGGTTGAAACCCTTTTTGGAGCTTCCAGAGAAAGTGGATGTGGAGTGTGTAACATTCCATGTCCCATATGTTGATTGAAGAACATTGAGGTAACATCTTTGTATATATTGTAAATTAGTTCATTTTTCTTGTTTGTTTCTTTGTTTAATTCTCTTAACTATGCACTAACGAGAAGGAAGGATCATTTATTGCTCACATATATTCACCATTTCATGGCTTGCATACTCAATCTCCATTTACAAGTCATGTGATGATTATTTGAGATCTAATCAGGTATTATCCTTCTTTTTCTTTGGAGTTGGTTGGTGAGAAAACTCTTTTTCATTCTTTTTGTTAGTTTTTAGATTTTTTTTTATTCTTTTAGGGTGTTTGTCTTCCTTTATTTCTTGCCACAATGAGGACATAGTGTGGCCTTTTTGTGTGGGAGTGGGGAGGCATGCATGCCGGCTTTTCTTTTTATGTGAAATCTTTGAAAAACCCAAAAGATTTTGTTTTGTTTAGGTTAGTTTTTAGATTATTGATTTTGAAATGTCCCGGGAGGTTTTTGCGAGATTGAGGTTTTGAACATATTTTTAGTAGAGGTGAGAAGGTTTATTTCCTTGAAAAATTTTAACTCCTTGCATTGTTGGCAGAACACCTGCTCGGGCGAGCACAATTTTGGCTCGGGCGAGCAGCCTTACTGAGGAGTTTTCGCGAGTAAAGGAGGAAGAGAAGGAAATATTTCCAGAAGGACTGCTCGGGCGAGCAAAACATCTGCTCGGGCGAGCAAGTCCACTGTGCCTAAATTGAAAGAGAATCCTGCATCGAAGACGGCGGCCGACAGAAACCTTGCTCGGGCGAGCAAAATTTGTGCTCGGTCGAGCTTGTCCACTGAAGCACCCGAGGGAAGAAGTCTGACAGACATACCTAGCGGTCCAGAAGCGTTGCTCGGGCGAGCAGATTGTTTGCTCGGTCGAGCAGTCTTTCGGACAAACTTGTGTTCGCATCCAGAACATCTGCTCGGGCGAGCAGACTGTTTTGCTCGGGCGAGCCGGCGACAGATCTGTTTTCTGTCGGGGGGTTTTAATTCGATTCTCTCTCCTTTTCTTCATATTTTCTCACTTATTTTCTCTCTCATCTCTCTCTCTCACTTCCTCCAACCCCTAGCATCAAGCCCTAATCCCTAATCTTTGCTAATTTCTTCAATTTTTCCAGATTGGGTCGGGGTTCTGTGCCCTAATTGTGCGTGTTGAGCTGCGTTTGTTGCTGGCTGTGCGTCGCTGCTGTGTGACGTGCGTGAGGAGTGCGGTTGTGCTGGGCGAGTTGTTGTGTGAGGGCTGCGTGGGTCGCTGCTGGGCGATTGTGCTGCGTGGGGTGAGGAGTGTTGGTTTGTCTTTGCTCACGCCGTGCGTATATTGCTCTGCGAGGGCCGCGTGAGCCGCTTGTCACGCTGTTGAGTGCGTTTGCTGCTGGGAGTGCGTGGTTTGTGCTGTGGGTTGTTGCTGGGCTGCTGTATGCGTGCTACTGTTTACTGCTGCTGCTATTGCGTGTATTCTGAGGTTTGGGGGAAAGAAGGGTTTTGCCAAGGTCGGGAGGTCTCAAGGTCCCGGGTTACTTGCTCTTTGCCCGATTTGTGTTGCCACTTGGTATTTGGTGCCTATTTGGGAGGTAACATTCACACTTAGTGTTTTCAAATTTGATTTTAAGGTTAAATTGGGTGCTACTTGTGATTGTTCCTCAGATTTAGGGCTTGTGTGTTGTGTGTATTGATTGCTATTTGGAGGTTCTTGAGTTGTTAGTGTGTTTTGAAGTTCACAATGGTTCGATCTAAGAGAGCCCGTACCGATGAGGAAGGTACACCTTCTCCACCGCCCGAGTCTTCATCGGCGGCGGTGGATAAAGATCGTTACAAGGCCCAACCGCCTACACTTCTTCAAAGCAACCCGAATTGCGAATTCCGGATGAGCATCATCGCGAGAGATATGAGCTTTATCAACACCGGAAACTTTGTGCTCCGGACGTTTATGATGAAGCCACCGTGAAGAGGGTGTATTGTGGCCCTAGTTTTGATTACATTATAAGGGTCTTGGGTTGGGAGTCCTTCATCAAGATTGACGAGTCTCTTTACGATCAACCAATTCTTGAGTTCCTCAGTTCCTTCCAAGTTGAGGATGTCGATACACGCCAAGCTAAGTTTCGATATAGGGTGGACAACAAGGAGAAAACGTGCACGGTGCAAGAATTTTGTCAAGTACTTGGGTTACCGACAGACGGGTTGTATTATGAGGATAGTGCGCATTTCGATGAGCAAGCTGCTATGAAGAGTCTCACTTGTTGGCGTCGGAAACATCAAACGGCGAATGCTCTTGAGGATTGCTTATTCTTGACCAGAAATTCCAAGTCTCGTGATTTTTGTAACTTAGCGATCCGAATCTTTCATCGCATAGTTTCAAATTCGGTCTTCGGAAGAGACGATGGGAGGGCAAATGTCCGGAGGGATGATTTGTTCATCATCTTTAACACCCTCCAAGGGAAGCGGGTGAACACGGGGTCATGCATCTTGCATTGCTTCAAAGACATTACCTCTAAACACCTAACCTCTACAATTGGAATGGGGCATATCATTTCCCACTTTTTGATGAAGAAAGGTTTTGGAGGATATATCCACAAGTTCACCCCGAGGTATTTTCCCGACCCCATCGATGGTATTAGATTGCAACGCATGGGTATCTTTGAGCGTCACAACACCAAGCATATATACAAGCACGGCTCGGATAAGTATGCAACTTCCATTCATTTGGACCACGCGCGAGCTGCACGTTGGTTGGATGTGACCAATCAACATAACTGGTCATGTGGCGAAGATCCAAGGAGCGACCGTCGAGTTGGGGGGCCCGATGACCCATTTGTGAGCGAAAATGTGGAAGAAGAGGAGCAGCCGGCAACCCAAAGTGAAGCTAGTGGTAGTACTTCCCAGGAGATTACGATGGGGCACTTGGCAAGTCGGTTAGACCAACTGAGTGTCGACCTCCGTGAACAGCGAACTTTGCTACAAAGTACGCACAACTTGATGGAAAGTCAACAGTAACTCCTTCGTCCGCAACAGTCGACCCTTGAACGGCACGAAGGATACTTTCAGCGCTATGATGAGTACTTCCATCAATAGAATCAATATTGGAGAGATTGGGGTTATTATCACTATGCTATCGCCGACCATGCACCGGCACCACCCGACTATGTCAACCAGTATTGCCCGACTTACTTCCCCTACTATCCGTACCCTCCTCCGGGAGGTGATGAGCAGTGATTGTGAGCATTTCGCTCTCCCCTCTGTTATTTTGCATTAGTTGTGTGCTTTCATTTTGAGATATACATGCGCGAGGGGTTGTGTAATGTTTCTGGGCAGTGGCACGACATTTCACCCTTGATTCCCGCCTCATATAGTGAGATTCGGGGTTAAGGTTAGTCAATGATCATGTACATTTGTGAATATTTGAAGTTTCTTTTTCTGACATTGCGTTCGTGGATCGTGTGCTTGGATGTGCTTAACTTGGCGATCTTCAGGTATCATCTTTTAACCATCCTTCTCATTGTGAATATATTGTTGATCCATGATGCATGCTTGATTTTCTTTTTTTTGGGTGGCGAACCCCTTGAGTGTGAATGTTGGGATATCATTGTTGTTGGAGCCGTGTGGGCTCGGGTCGCCACCATTTACTGTTTATTATGTGTTTATTGTGTGTTTTTAGGGTTTCTACCTTATTTGTGACACCCTTCTTCTCACAATGGGGACATTGTGAAGTTTTGTGTGGGAGTGGGGGGTGATACTTCCATTTGTCATGGGTAGGTCACCTAGTTTTGAGTCTTTGTTTTTGTTTTTCGTAGTTTGTGTCGAAAAATTTGAAAAAATTTTGTGAAAAGGAGAAAAAAGGGAGTGAAAAACCTTCAAAGTTTTCGTTTTCGTTTTTTTTTTTTTTTGTTTTTGCTTTGTTTCTTGGATTTCGTTGTTGAAATCAAGAAGCCGTTCTTAATCTTCTTTGAAAGAAACCGGTTTGAGCATTTTCGACCATAACTTGGACAATTGCCATGACTTATTTCTATTAGACCTCTACATGGAATGGGAAAGCGGAATCCTCAATTCTTACACGCTTTAACTGTGAATTCTTACCTAAGTTAGACGGTTTTAGTTGTTCAATTGCTCAAGCTCTTAATTAATGCATTAAATAATTACTGTCGGGCCTACCGTCATGGGTTGGTTTGGGTGGATCGGCACCCTATGCCCCTTAAGTGCAATGACTCACGTATGGAGAAACCCAGCAGGGAGGGTAACCCTTTGCGAAGGCCGGTATTTAAATCCCGCAAAACCCGACACAAATGTTCTAAAAGACACAAAGCGGATTGAGTGAAAATAAAAGAGCGGTTTTGAAGAAAGAAAAGAAAAAAAGAAAGAAAGAAAAAAAAAGAAAAAAAAAGAAAAAGAAAAGAAAGAGTTGAGCAAAATAATGATAAGAAAAGAGCAAAGTAAGAAAAAAAAGAAAGAAAAGAGAGGTTGAAAGAAGAACCAAGAGTGAATTAGGCTAGATAAATCCGAGCTTGAGCATGAGAACAACTCTGATTGTCTGGTTTAGGATAGGAAAGACCGACTAGAGCCCACTTGCACATATGCACGAGGTATTTTGCTCATCAGGAAGCGTTTTGGTTTAAAAATTTCTAAGATTGGCAGTTGTTTGGGTTAGACGTTTTGAGATGCTCATAACGGTTCCTTTCGGAGGATTAATACCGTTTTCTTAATTGAAACAGCTTGATTCATTGAAACGAGCAGTTCTCTTTTTCTTTTCTTTTGAACTGGTTTTGTTTTTCACTTTCCCTCTCTCCTTTTTCTATGGCTTTTGTGGGTATAGTTGCTATAAACCCTCACGAGAACTACCTCGTCCACCCGGGCTGCCGGGGGGTTTAAAGGGCTTGATGCATATGCTAAATGCATCCGCGATTCCTGCGAAAGTGAGTTAGGTTTTTTTTTAGTTTCTCTTTCTAGTTCTTTTCTTTGTTTTTAGTTTGCTCGGGGCGAGCAAACCCTTGTGTGGGAGTGGTGTTCGGTCTCGTTTCGAGCCGAATTCTTCTCTTTATTAGGGAGTTTTTGTATGTTCTAACCCCGTGTGTTATTCTAGTTATGAGTTTTTTTTGTAGTTTTGTAGGAAAATAAGTAAGCGATCGGAAAAGGCGACAAAACGGAGCAAAAACGTGCCAATCAGGGGGTGAGACAGAAGGTCTGCTCGACCGAGCAGAATGGTGGCTCGCCCGAGCAGTGTTCCTGGAGAACAGAAAAATAGTCGAGTAAAATTTGAACCAAGGGGAGGTGAGACAGAGAGCCTGCTCGCCCGAGCAAGAATCCTGCTCGGTCGAGCCATGCTTCTGTGCATCAACTAGGAAAAATTCGATAAAATCGGCTAAGGCATTGAAGGGACAGAGAGCCTGCTCGCCCGAGCAAGAATCCTGCTCGGCCGAGCTGGGCTTCCGAGAAGGGAAGTCAAGAACGAGGACAGCAACTGTAACGCCGCTCGAAAGGTGATTTTGGCTCGCCCGAGCCAATTCCAAATTCTGCGTATAATCTGGAAACAAAGTGCTGCGTTTTGTGAAACAAACTTAGGGTATTATAAGAGTAATAGCTGCGACTCTTTTAGGGATAATTAGCTGAAGCTTTTAGTTTGTAATTAGGGGTTTTTAATGCTTTCTTAATTAAACTCTACTTTCTCTCTCTAAGTTTTTCTCTCTTGTCTTGTTCTTCAAGATTTTGGGATTCTTGATTGTAATCAATTTTCTTCAAGTAATTTCAGCCTTCATTAATCTTTATTACCTTGTGCTTAGCTTTGATTTAATTTTGCCTTTGAAAGTTCATAGTGTTAGCCACAAAAACATCCAATCCAACTTTTAATGAAAAGGGGGATTAAGGGTCACAAATTCCACTCTCAAGTGGGGATTTGGGGATTCTTAGTAATCCAATTCACGATTTCTTGTTTGTTCGGGAGAAATCCAAGTAGATTGAAGATTAGTGAAAGTTTGGTTCATCAAAGGTATAATCTCTTGTTCCTAATTTCATTACTTAGTCTTAGTTTTATTGCTTTCTTAATTTCATGCTTTTAGTTGCTTTCATCTTTTATGGCTTTCTTAATTATCATCATGTTTAGGTTAGTTTATTGCTTATTTACATAATTTATTGCTTTCCGCATTGAGAAAAACCCTTGTACACAAACCAATTACCTAAATCAAACCTAACACCCATCCCTGTGGACCGACAACCCTAACTCAAAAACCACAAAAATTACAACCGAACACTGGCCCCAGTGTCTATTATCCAGGATAGATCATGCTTCTCAATAGCACAACAAGTGTCAAAATTATTGACAGAGGTAACTATGGATTGATTACTTGCAAATTGACTGAATTGGTATTGCATATCAGTCTGATTATCTCCATTCTGCTTGCCCTTGGATAACCTCAACATTTCCTGAGCCACTACATGAACTAGCCTTGCATCCAGAGGTGGATTCCCATAAACAACTTCTAAAGGAGTATCGATATTACCATTGTTATTACTGGTGGTCGAAACAATTGCAGCTGTCTTTGGTTCAATTTTTTGATTTCTTTTCTTTTCAAACCACTCTGGATATCCATGTAACTTGAAGCACTGATCCCTCTCATGTCCAGTCTTCTGGCAATAAGTGCAATATCTATGTCCTTTCACTTTCTTACCATCCCTCCTTTCCTTCTGTACATTTTTTGCATTCAAGGCATTTGCATCTTCATTTTGACTACCAAAATTTTGTTTGCTGACATGTGCTGCTACTTCACCAATCGAGTGCAAACTGCCGGACACATGCTTCTGGCTTTCAGCTCTTTGGATGATAGAGAAAGTCTTGTTCACAGAAGGTAATGGCTTCATTGTCAAGAGCTGTCCTCGAATGTTGTCATAGGCGTCATTGAGATTCATCAGGAACTGCATCAAGCGCCTCCTTTGTTCTAGCTCAGCTGCTTGCTTGCCATGAGGACAGGTTGTGGGACAAATACACTCAGGAATGCTAGTCATAGCATTAAGTTCATCCCATAATTGTTTCAGTTTTGTATAATAAACAGCGACCGAATTGTTTCCTTGATGCAAATCATGAATTTCCTTCTCCAATTGAAACAACATTGGGCCATTGCTTTGTCCGAAACGCTCAGACAGCTCCTCCCATAACTCTTTTGAAGAATCGACATAGAGAAACGACTCAGACAAATCCGGAACAATGGAATTTAGGATCCAGCTAATCACCATACTATCACATTTGATCCATTGTTCTAGATGAGTCCCTGTGTAGCTAGTCTTCTTGCATTCACCAGTGATGAATCTCAGTTTGACTTTGGTTCTCAAGGCTATTTTCACTGACCTGCTCCATTTCTGGAAATTGTTCCCAGTGAGCTTGATGTTTACAAGCTGCAACCCAGGATGATCCGAAGGCTGCAAATATAGAGGATCATTGTTATAAGCTTCGATCAAGTTTGATCGTTCTTCTACATTAGGTGTAGCACCAGAAACTTCTCCTTCAGCCATGGGGACAACTAATCACCAAGAATATGGAGAGTGAAAAAAAATGATGATCAATAGATTGATCAAATAAGAATTAGAAAATGGATCAGACCATGCTCAGATACCATGAGAAAAGGAACTTGAGAGAATATTTTGTATGTGTATATATCTCTGAACAATGATACAGGGAATATAAATAGGAAAAGAGAAAGAAAAAATACAGCTGGCAAAAAATCTAACAACTTCTCTGCCTAACAACCTCTATGCTAGCTCACTAACAATTTGATAACAACTCTATAACAAATTACAGATTACTATATTCTACAGATGGACAGGTTCAATTCGACAAATTTAAGTTCTTAATTTTGGTGTCCGATTCATGAAATTAGGGTTCTTAGATTTTATTCTAATTCAAAATTCATTCATAAAGATTTTGTGTTTAGATTTTAGATTCGACTGTGGTGAAATTTTCTGCTTATATTCAATTTTTATTTGTTCTTTTTGAGTTTCTAGGCAATAAGTGTGATTAGCTTCCATTTTCTGAGATTAATATCATGTTCTCTGGGCATAATGCCCCTTCGTTGCTAGCTATCTGTTAGAGGTCTACAACTTATAATCCAAGGAAAATTGGTATCATGTTTTTCCACTATAGAAAGTAAATCCTCTAAACATTGAGGGTCTAGTGAAGGATTCTCTGTAGTAACTATGTTTTTTCCATTAGAAAGCATGATTGTATCGGACATTTGCTTTTTCCATTAGTCCAAGAGAGCATGGGATAAGTGTGGTAGTGAAGTAGCGATGGTTGATTGGAAAAGGTTGTGGTAGAGGAATTAAGTGACAATTGACAATCAAGAGGAACAAAATTGAAGAAACAGGATTAAAAGATATAGGGTATCTCTCAAACACACAAATGACTTGGTGTGGAGATTCTGTTCGTATACTTCATATTGTTTGTTTAATGTTTCTTGCTTTAGCATCTAACTAGACTTTTTATTGAAGTGGATTCTAGGGAATGCAATTGTGTTTGAGAACCATGAGAAGGAAAAACAGTTGGTTCTGCAGTCAATCAAATGGATGATTTCAAGCTGCTGGAATTTGTGGGGCTTGAGATCGACCTTCCTGTTATAAGTATGATATTTGTTTTATCGTATAAAGAACTCACCCAAATATTCCATTTGGACAAGTACTGAGCTGGGTGCTATTAACTCTTGATTTCAATTGCTTGGGGTTGAATGTTGAGCATGATTTAAGGGCAGGCGGTAAAGATATTTTGTTGTGTGCAGGTTGTTGCTATTAAGAAATTAGATAGAAATGGTCTTCAGGGGAACAAGGAGTTCTTGGTAGAGGCTCTTATGCTTAGCCTTTTGCACCACCCCAATTTAGTGATCTGATTGGATACTGTGTTGATGGTGACCAGCTCCTGCTTGTGTATGAATACATGGCACTGGGGTCATTGGAGGATCATCTTCTTGGTAATCTTTCCCCTTCCACTCATTTGTTATCTTTCTTTTTCCTTACACCATCTAGTTGTTCCTTTTACTGTACCATTCTTCATAGCTTTTTTACTTCTATTGTGACTGATCTAGTTGACTTGCTAATTCAGAGATTGTAGTGAGTGCTAGACAATTAAGCCCTCAACCAATGTGTTCTTGCTATATGGTGAACTACAAGATCATGGAATAGTATAGGTGATTATAACTAAAGTGTCTGAATGTTTGATTTAATTTATAACACTTTCTTCTCTTTCATTATTTTGTCTGTTCTAATTTATAATGTCACATATTTCCATCTACAGTATGGTGCTTCTGTTATTTGTGTTACTTGATCCCTGTAGTTTCAACTTTTGAGTATTGAGGCATGCAGTATTCAACAATCAGACATTTTATACTGTTAATGCAGTATTGAGCTGGTTCCCTTCTATATCCACTATATATTGATATATGAAAGAAATGCTAAAAGTTGTATAATTTATCTTCTTGTTTAGATCATGATCGAAGAAACTTTTGTTTGTTTCTTGTGCTTATCTATATGTGAAATATTCTTACGTTCTTTATTTTTATCGAAGAAATATTCTTATGTTAGATTATCAATATTTGATGTGAATACTTTCTGTTTTGCTCCTTTTCAGCTTCTTCGTTGATTAGTCAAGAAAGGATGATTGAAATAGAGCCTTTTCAAGTGAACTGAATGATCAAGCCAACTAAAGAATAAAGCACGATGTGCGTTGAGCTCAGGAAAAAAAAAAGGCAATATTGTATTTTTTGTAGGTTTCATATTTAGTATAGCTAGAGTATGTATAATTAAATATTGCGTTATTTTAGTATTAGTTAGAGTGTTAGATTTACGTTTTTGTGATCAAACAAGTTTTTTTTCTTTTTTTTTTAATTTTGTAAACTATATGTAATTTAACGATGCATCCTTTCTCTTGTCAATATCTTGAAAATGATAATAATAAATAATTATTACATTAGTTACAATGAATTTGTTTTCATATATTTCTTTATATATATATATATATATATATATCCTTTTTTTTTAATTTTGTAAACTATATGTAATTTAATGATGCATCCTTTCTCTTGTCAATATCTTGAAAATGATAATAATAAATAATTATTACATTAATTACAATGAATTTATTTTCATATATTTCTTTGTATATATATATATATATATATATATATATATATATATATATATATATATATATATATATTATATAGGAAAATTGGATTATCTTGAAAATATCCCACTACAATCCAATTTTTTTTTTGGACCACCAGAATATAAAGTGAAAGTACGTTCCACCATTCTCCAATTGGTGAAAGTAGGGATTATTAGAATCCAATTATCTTATATATATATATATATATATATATATATATATATATATATATATATATATATATATATATATATATATAATTAGTTTATATATATGGTGGAATGCAATAATTAAACAATATGAAAATAAAAAAATAAAAAACACAAAGATAGCTACACCTATTAAGTGTATCCAAATTTTAATTTTAATTAGTTTTAATTACGGTTTAGCTTACGGAAGCTACACGCATATATTGAAATTGCTATACCTATAGAATGTAGGTATTAGGCTTAGGGTTGCTACACTTAATAAATGTATCTAAGTTAGCTACATTGCTTGGCATGTAGCTAAATTTAGTTACCGCTAAAATTCTTGAACCTGGTACAAGTGTAGCCATACTTTTATAGCTACACCTTCAAATGTAAAATTTCTTTCAAATAAATGTAGCTACTAGACCAAACTCTTATAGTGTTGAGCCGAGTGAGACTCACATCCCATGCTCGTATCGAAGCAAGAAGGTTATTTAAGTGTTGTCCTCCCTTACTTGTGTTGCCCTTGGCTTGGTGAGGGCCGCAGGAGATGCAAGGAAAAACTCCACTCTTATCACATTTTAAACTTCCTTTCTTTTTCTTTTTTATTTTTCTAGTTGGCATGGTTCGAGATTGAAACGCGGCCCATGAAGGAGTTTACCCTCCTAGCGTGGTTTCGCTCCGGACGTAACAAGGTACTTAAGGGACGAGGGCACCACAACCACCCACATCAAACCACGTTGGTGAACCAACTTTCTTACTACACTTCCAATTTTTAAGGTTTTAGGTCAGTTTTTTCGGGAATTTGAATGACCCTCCGAAAAGGAGTTACCCTCCCAACTCGGGTTACTCCATACATAACGAAGTACTTAAGGGGTGTGAATGCCGCCCACTCACACCAACCCTTACTGGTTTCGCCGACAATTATTAATTACGTTTACTAACTCACTTTTTCAACGAGCTCGGGGGTGATTCACTAAAGTCTCACGAATTCAAAAAGAATTTGAAAGAAACAAGGATCTCATTTTGCAATCAACGAAGGAAATCTAAAACAAATGAGTCGTGACAACACCCGGACTAGGGACGACAATGCTCATAATGGTTTCTTTTAAGAAGATTAACAAAGTTTTCAAAACGTTGACTATGCAAATCTAATGAACAAAGCAAAAAAAAAAACTATAAGAAAACAAAAAACATTAGGGGTTTTTCGCCGCCTCTTTTCTCCTTTTCCACTCAACATTTTTCAAAATTTAGGCAAAAAACTAAGAAAAACAAAAATAAAATGCTAGGTGATCTACCCTGGAAACATAAATATCTCCCCCCCCCCAACACTTGAAACGCCACAATGTCCTCATTGTGGGAAGGGTGTCACATGAAAGGTAGAAATCCTACAAAAAGCATATACAAAAAAAACAACTAGCAAGCAAAAAGTGGTGGCGACCCGAGCCCACATGACTCCAACAACAAAATAATCCCAACACGAACAACCAAAGGGGCTCGCCACCCAAAAGGAAAATCAAGCATGCGAAGAGGATCATAGATATATACACATCAAAGACGGCGGAAAGAAGTTACCTCGGAATCTTCAATTAAAACACTCTCAATCCATGATCCAAGAGAACCAAGCATAGGATTAGGATATGCAAATAAAATTACCTAGATGCTTAGACCTTAGCATGCAAGATTAGAAACATGAAAAAGAAACTAAGAAAAGAAAGGAAAACTGGGAATTACCTCAAAAGAAAGAAGAAAGAAAAACAACAGATGAAAAGTATGGGTTGCCTCCCATATAGTGCTTGTTTTAGGTCCCTAGCTTGACCCAAATACCCATTTAATCCTTGAAAGACGCGGTATGCATGATCGTAGCATCATTAGTCTCTTCCACCATTTCCTCTTCCTCCTCTTCCAGCATTTCCCCACTTTACATGATTGTAGGTCAAGATGATCTAACAAGTTTTTAGTTGACCTCGGGGAAAAAAGAGGCAATGGCTTCTTATGCTTCCTCCGCCTTCGTTTCCTTCTCTTCTTCCAACATCTCCCAACTACCTTAGTGAACCGAACAAGTTGTTCTTTCGGAGGTCGAATTAGGTGAAAGCAATGAGGAGGCAATTTAAGTTCCACTTTAGTTGGTTTCCGGAGTTTTGGACCCTCGGGAACAAGCATGGGTTGCTCACGATCATCTTCCTTCAATATTTTATCTTCTTTCTCTACTCCCTCCTTGCATTTTTACTTCCTCAAAATTGTTCAATGTGATCTGGAAGTGCTTAAACTTCACTTGGGGAAGAGAAAAATCTAAAGATGTCGCATCGTCGATAATAAAATCATGAACCTCCATACGCTCAAAGAAAGGCTCCTCCTGGGGAACATCCTCTACCTCTCTAGTAGATGTCCCATCAATAAGATTAGTGAGGAAGACCTCACTGCCATCAGGCTCAACTTGAATCGGCTCGAGAAGGATCTCCTCCAAAGTACACTTACATGAAAGCTCGAACGTATGGGGCTTTATTAAGTACCTGGCCATCTACTTCCTCATTCTTAATTTTGGCTACTTCAATCACCACCTCCCCTTCTTTATTTATCTCCAACTCATTCTCTTTTTTTCTTCTCCCAAACATCTCTTCCCCACAAAAATTGGTACTTTGGCTTCTTCTTGACTCCATAGGATGATAGAATGCACCGGCACCGTTTCGGTAGGTTGAGGTTGGACGGGGACGGTTTGAGGGAGATAATTTTGCTGAGCAATTTGGGCCCATTTGTTATCAATGCTTTTGAGGCGAGCCCTATCATTCTCCTGGTTTTCCATAATTTGCTTCAGTAACTTCTCTATGTTAGATTCTTAAGATGGTTGGGACTCTTGAGGTTGAGGGATAGGTTGGTGGTAAGTAGGTTGCCAAACTTGTTGGTTCTAGTAACTGCAAGAGAAATGTTGGATGTTTTGATTGAAGGCTTCAGTCTCCTGCATGATTTCCAATTGGTTGGTTGCTCCATCAAATACCACCTTCTGTGGCATCTTGTGGATAGTGGCCATAAGGAGTTTGATAGTAGGGTCGCTCTCCAAGGAATAGCCTCTATCTCTTGAACTCCGGCAACCTCCCCAAGAAGGAGAATGTTGAAATAATTTGTGAAGGAAGACATTTGCTTGATGCTCGGTCTTCACAAGGAACATTCCTCCCGATGCAATGTTAATTGACTCTTTGAGATTGTCTTGAAGCCCATGGTAAAACTGATGCAACAATAACCAATTTGGTAGATTGTGATGCAGACACCGCCTTTGGAGACTTTTGTACCTTGCTCATGTTTCGAAGAGGGTTTCTCCCGGCTCTTGCTTGAAATTCAAGATGGCTTGTCAGATCCTATGCGTCTCATCGGCTGGGAAGAAATGGTAGAGGAAGTTATGGCTCAATGCGTTGCAAGTAGTATATGTGCCGGGTGGGCAAATGTCGAGCCACATCTTAGCTTTTCCCTCCAAAGTAAGAGGAAAGATCTTCAATTTCAAGAACTCTGAAGATACCTCTGGCATATGTATAAAACCAATCCGATCTTCAAATTTTCTAATATGATCGACGGGGTTCTCGAAGGCATCCCCGTGGAATTGGTTTCTCTCAAAAGCATCTAGCAGGCATTGTTTAAACTCAAATGTTGCGGTGGGTGGTAATGGCGGTAGGATGATGGGATTGCCTCCCGTACCCGATGCTGGAACGGGGTATGATAGGAGGGTACTGGGTGGATCGAGCAGACCTTGAGCCATAGGGATTTTGACACCGCCTAAGATGCTTGTTTGATGCTAGCGTATAACCGCGTAACCTAAAAAAGAACCAAAGAGGAATCAAGTACCCAAAGACCTAGACAACTGATCTCTAGCTTTGAAAGCAATCTAAACTACTCTTAACCAAAGGAACCTACAGCTAGGGGCGCTAGCTCCCCGGCAACGGCGCCATTTTGTGTACTAGTGGTTTATGTAACCTAGTCTTTATCGTTCTTCTCAGGGAGCGAGGGGCCTTGGCTAAAGAATCCAGGTCAAGGTTATGGTCAAGATCACTAAGGTAAGAAAATGGGTTGGAAGGTGAGGCAACGCAATAAAATAAACTAAGGTCGGTCAAGATGGAACAATGGTGATGGAGGTCCATCTACAGCAGCATTGCTAGTTGACACAGCAAGGGTCAAGGAGAGGACTTTCTTTCCCGAAGTCCTCAGCAGGTCCTTCACAAACTTGGACCTAGCAGGGAAATCAGGAGGGATTAAGTCCCTCCTACAGCAAGTCTAGATCAGCAAGGGAAGACAGGTCCTAGGGAAATTTTGAAGCAAAGAATGGAAGCAACTTGATCACCCCAGGATCCTGTGCAGGAGGCAGCTCTGGCCTTAGGACCAAAGTCCAATTGATGCAATTGAACCTTGGCAGAACCCCAACCTGTGAAATCAAGGTTCAGGTCTGTTACAAGGTAACCTACAGGCTGCAAATATATGGCAAGGGCATATAGTGCACTCTATGGATTCCTAGGCTCAACTATATCGAAGAGTGTAGGTGGATGCTGTTCTTGGGCATTTCCTACAGTCAGTTTGTTCAAAAAATGCAGGCAGCAACAAGCAGCTGGACAGTGTTGGCATTTTCAACATTAATAAGGTCATTTGGTCATTTCCCCTATGATGATCGAGTGCCCTTGATAGCTAATACAACCAGCTACTCTCAGCAACCAAGGAAGACTAAAATAATCTAGTGGAAGCATGACTAATACATCCTGGAAGCAGCTTCTGGCCCAATCAGATTCAGCCAGCCCCTTTTTATTTTATTTTGCTATTTTCTTGATGTAATATGATGTAATCAAGCTATGTATTAGTTCTAAGCAGTTCACTTATGTATATTAAGCTAGCTTAGCAATAGTTTAGAGGTTTCTTTATGCTCAGGAAACCTTAATCCTTAATAGACAGCCATCTGCTTGCTTAAAGTGGCAAATATAAGCAAAGCTCCTGTGTATTTTGATCATTATGAGTGAATGATATGAGAAACTAGTCGAGCTTGCTCCTGTGTGTTTGTGAGTGTCTC
Organism: Portulaca oleracea; assembly: GCA_029582165.1. Taxonomy (NCBI): domain Eukaryota; kingdom Viridiplantae; phylum Streptophyta; class Magnoliopsida; order Caryophyllales; family Portulacaceae; genus Portulaca; species Portulaca oleracea. Next base: position 27,718,633 of record CM055889.1, on the reverse strand, counting down.
TAAAACTCTCAGCCATTTCTACTTGTCTGTATCTAAGCTTTGGCAAGCTTAGAGGGTGCTAAGTAGAGCTTGGTTTGTGTTCTAGTGGTGTGGACTGTATCTAGTGCATAAGCTGAGTCCTGCCCTTGTGTTTCCTGCTGTGGTGTTGTCTGTATCAGTGGGATACACAAGTTTCTTATCTTTCCTTATTTTTTTTCGTTCCTTGATGCTTTTCCACCCCTACGAAAAGCTTTGGTTGAACAAACAAGGTCAGGGAAGGCCTTTGGTGTTGTCCAGACCAGCGCACTCTGATCAAGTTTGGTCTGCACATACATCAACTTTGGTATCAGAGCTGTGTGACTTTCTTGGTGAGCTTCTTGCTGGTTATAGGATGTCTGCTAGTAGGATTGCAGAGGAGGTGGCTGAACAAGCTCTTAGGGAGAAAGCTGAGTTGGAGAAATAGGTTCATTATTTGACTGATCAGCCGAAGAATTACTTATATTTGAAAAAGAAAAGTCTGAAGGATGAATCTGAATATGAAGAAGAAGACAGTACTTATTCCAGCAATCCTTTCGGTGATGAAGAGGGTCCTAGTGGAAGTAAGAAAGTTAGGACTAGACGGAAGAAGGCTGGAATGGATGGCAAATTAGATTTCAAGGTGGAAATTCCTGAATTTGAAGGACAGTTGGACACTGAGGTGTTCTTAGACTGGCTACAGACTGTGGAGAGGGTTTTTGATATGAAGGAGGTCTCTGAAGAGAAGAAAGTCAAGCTTATTGTCCTAAAGTTGAAGAAACATGCTTCAATCTGGTGGTCTAATTTAATGAAAAGGAGAGTAGAGAAGGGAAAGGAGAAAGTTAAAACTTGGGAACAGATGAGGGAAAAGCTGAAGTCTATGTTCTTACCTGTGAACTATCTTAGGGAGAACTATGGCAAATTGCAACAGCTAGTGCAAGGCAATAGGTCTGTGGAGGAATATACAAAGGAGTTTGAGCATCTTTTGTGGAGATGTGACCTAAAGGAGAATGAAACTCAGGTGTTAGTGAGGTTTCTGGCAGGTCTGAATGAAGGTATAAGGAATGTGGTGGAACTGCATCCCTATACTACTTTGGATGAGCTTAGTTCCCTGGCTCACAAGGTAGAACTGCAAAAGAGGTCTAAAGGGAAGGAGTTTGCTGCTAAAACTCCCTATAAACCTCAACCATGCCTTTAACCTATCCCAGAACCTATCCCACAGCCCAAAGAACCCTTTTACCCCAAGATACCCCACAAAACAACCTACTCCCCCACAAAAACAACCCCTAGCTCCTCAAACAAACCCAAATCCATTGCTACTAATAACAAAAGGTGTTTTAGATGTCAAGGACTAGGGAATGTAGCTTCAGAATGTCCTAATAAGAGAGTAGTGACCTGGGCTGATTACCAAGCTTCATGGTTTGCTGAACCTAAAGTTGAGGAGGGAGAAGAAGTACATCTAGAGGGAGACTTGCTTGATTCTGTGTATGATGAGGTAGAGGAAGGCCCTGATGAAGGAGAGCTATTGGTGATAAGGAGAGTCCTTAGTAGTTCTTCTGTAGAGACAAGAAAGGAACAAAGAGAAGCTTTGTTTCACACAAGATGCACTGTGAAAGGGAAAGTCTGCTCGATTATTGTAAAAGGTGGCAGCTGTACAAATGCAGCTTCACAAGAGATGGTGGGGAAGTTGCAGCTGGTGACTTCATCCCATCCAGCACCCTACTCTATTCAGTGGCTGAAATCCAGTAGAGGCATTCCTATCACAGAAAGGTGTTTGGTGAGTTTTTCAATCGGCAAATCATATCATGATTCTGTTTGGTGTGATGTCTTGCCTATGGATGCATGTCACTTGTTGCTGGGAAGGCCTTGGATGTTTGATAGGTCTGTGCAGCATGATGGAAGGGCCAACACTTATACTTTGGTGATAAAACACAAGAAAGTAACCTTAACCCCACTCAAACAAACCCAGCCTACAAAAAACCTATACATTGAGCCTACCCTTGATCTTTTACTAGCTGCTGAGCATCATGAGTTCAGTGCTTGTAAGGATCTCATCCTATTATCCCCCGATGAACCACAAACCCCACAAAATAACCATCCCCTACTTATCCCACTCCTGGAAGAGTATGCATTTCTATTTCCTGATGAGATGCCCCCAGGATTAACCCCCCAAAAGAGACATCCAGCACAAGATTGATCTTGTCCCAGGATCAGTTTTGCCTAATAAACCTGCTTACAGGGATGACTCCAGCTGAAACTGCAGAGATTTAGAGGTAAGTAGATGATCTTCTTATCAAGGGAATGATCAGGGAGAGCCTAAGTCCATGTGCAGTACCAGCTTTATTGGTCCCCAAGAAAGATGGTAGCCAAAGAATGTGTATAGACTGCAGAGCTATAAACAAAATCACAATCAAGTATAGGTTCCCAATACCTATACTTGAGGATCTTCTTGATGAGCTCTATGGGTCTTAGGTGTTTTCCAAGATAGATTTGAGAAGTGGCTATTATCAAATCAGGATTTATGAAGGTGATGAATGGAAGACAAATTTAAAACAAAGGGAGATCTGTTTGAATGACTTGTAATGCCCTTTGGTCTCACAAATGCTCCTTCTACATTCATGAGACTCATGAATCAGGTATTGAAGCCTTTTATTAGAAGTTGTGTAGTTGTTTATTTTGATGATATCTTGGTTTATAGTAAGACAGAAGCAGACCATCAACAACATCTGAAGCAAGTAATGGATACTCTGTCTAAGGAGAAATTATATAGGAATCTAAAGAAGTGCTAGTTCTTTACAAACCAAGTTATTTTTCTTGGTTATATAGTATCAGCTAATGGCATTCAAGTTGATTAGGAGAAGATCAAGGCCATCCAAGAATGGCCTACACCCAACTATATAGCAAGTGAGGAGTTTTCATGGGTTAGCTTCATTCTAAGAAGATTTGTAACAAATTTCAGCACCATTATGGCACCCATGACAGAAGTTATCTAAGGCAAGTCCTTTCATTGGACTCCAGCAACACAAAAGTCCTTTGATCAGATCAAAGAGAAGCTTAACAACAGCACCAGTGCTTGCTTTGCCCAACTTTTCTAAGGTCTTTGAAGTTGAAAGTGATGCCTCAGGAGTTGGCAAATGAGCTGTCTTATCTCAAGAGGGCAGACCTATAGCCTATTTCAGTGAGAAATTAAATGAAGCAAAGAAGAATACAACACTTATGGTAAGGAATTTTATGCTATTATCAGAGCTCTTGAGCATTGGAGGCATTATTTGGTTGGCGGAGAGTTTATCTTGTATAGTGATCATGAAGCCCTGAAATATATTCAAGGGCAGCACAAGCTTAATCCCAGGCATGCTAAATGGGTTGAATTTATGCACTCTTTTCACTTCATGATCCATCATAAGTCTGGCAATATGAACAAGGGAGCTAATGCCCTTTCCCGAAGGTTTTTCTTATTACACATCCTAGATTCTAGAATCCAAGGATTTGAGCAACTGAAGATACTCTATCCTACAGATGATGATTTTAGAGACAAGTTTCAGACTTGTTAACAGCATCCTCAGGGTCTGTATCATACAGACCATGGATTTTTATTTAAAGGAAGCAAACTGTGTATACCTAGGAGTAGCATTAGAGAGTTATTGATCTCAGAAGTTCATGGAGGTGGATTCGCAGGACACTTTGGCATAGAGAAGACACTTATTATGCTAAAAGAACATTACTTTTGGCCAAAGATGGGAAGAGATGTAGAGCATCTTGTCAAGAGGTGCAGTATATGCCAGTTATCCAAGAGTCAAAGCCTACCCCTAGGGCTTTATACCCCTTTGCCAAATCCTAAGAGTCCCTAGGAAGATGTTAGCCTTGATTTTATTGTGGGACTTCCAAGAACTCAGAGAGGTAAAGATTCTATTATGGTTGTTGTTGATAGATTCTCAAAATTGGCTCATTTTATTCCTTGCAATACTACCTTTGATGTTGTGAAAGTTGCTAACTTGTACTTTCAAGAGGTAGTCAGATTACATGGCATTCCTAGGTCTATGGTTTCAGACAGGGATACTAAGTTTTTAAGCCATTTCTGGATTACATTGTGGAAGAAGATGGGAACTCAACTCAAATTTAGCACCACTTGTCACCCTCAGACAGATGGGCAAACTGAGGTTACAAATAGAACCTTAGGTGCACTCTTGAGAAGCCTAGTAACAAGAAACAAATGAAGTTGGGATACTATGCTACCATAGGCAGAATTTGCTTTCAATAGAGCCCCAAGTAAAGCTACTGGTCATTCACCATTCCAAATAGTTTATGGTCTGAATCCAATTACTCCTTTAGATTTAGTACCCCAAGCTACTTCAGTCAAGTTTAGCTATGAAGCTGAAGTAAGGGCTAAGCAGATTAAAGAGTTCCATCAACAGGTGTAACAACAGATTGAGAAGCACAATGAGAAAATAACAAAAGAAAAGGGAAGCTTATTTCCAGGGCAAATGGTCCTTTTGAGGTGTTAGAGCATGTTAATGAGAATGCTTACAAGTTAGATTTATCTGAAGATTATGGAGGAAGTGCAACTTTCAATGTTGCAGATCTTAGGCCCTATTATCCAGCAGAGGAGGGATTACCAAGTTTGAGGGCAAACGTTTTTGAACCAGAGGATGATGATGGAGGTCCATCTACACCAGGCAGCTCTGGCCTTAGGACCAAAATCCAATTGATGCAATTGGACCTTGGCAGAACCCCAACCTGTGAAATCAGGGTTCAGGTCTATTACAAGGTCAACTAAAGGCTGCAGAGTATATGGCAAGGGCATATAGTGCACTCTATGTATTCCTAGGCTCAACTATGATCACTGATCGAAGAGTGCAGGTGGTTGCTGTTCTTGGGCATTTCCTACAATCAGTTTGTTCAGGAAATGCAGGCAACAACAAGCAGCTGGACAATGTTGGCATTTTCAGTATTAATAAGGTCATTTGGTCATTTCCCCTTTAATGATCGAGTGCCCTTGATAGCTAATACAAACAGCTACTCTCAACAACCAAGGTAGACTAAAATAATCTAGTGGAAGCATGACTAATACATCCTGGAAGCAGCTGCTGGCCCAATCAGATTCAGCCAGCCCATTTTTATTTTATTTTGTTGTTTTCTTGATGTAATTTGATGTAATTAAGCTATGTATTAGTTCTAAGCAGCTCACTTATGTATATTAAGCTAGCTTAGCAATATTTTAGAGGTTTCTTTATGCTCAGGAAACCTTAATCCTTAGTTGACAGCCATCTGCTTGCTTAAAGTGGCAAATATAAGCAAAGCTCCTGTGTATTTTGATCATTATGAGTGAATGATATGAGAAACCAGTCGAGCTTGCTCCTGTGTGTTTGTGAGTGTCTCTAAAAGTCTTAGCCATTTCTACTTGTCTGTAGCTAAGCTTTGGCAAGCTTAGAGGGTGCTAAGTAGAGCTTGGTTTGTGTTCTGGTGGTGTGGACTGTATCTAGTGCATAAGCTGAGTCTTGCCCTTGTGTTTCCTGCTGTGGTGTGGTCTGTATCAGTTGGATACACAGGTTTCTTATCTTTCCTTATTTGTTTTTCGTTCCTTGATGCTTTTCCACCCCTAGGAAAAGCTTTGGTTGAACAAACAAGGTTATGGAAGGCCTTTGGTGTTGTCCAGACCAGTGCACTCTGATCAAGTTTGGTCTGCACATACATCAAATGGACTTCGGAGGTTTTCAAGATGCAAATAGGAACAAGGAGATGGGTTTTGCAAAGGGAGAGCAACAAGAGAGGAAAATCAAGTGGCAATTCCGGTAGAGAAAACCCACCGGCCTTCCTCTTTCGAGCAGGGTTCAGATTAACTACCTCAAAGTCCACCACGGACCGGGAGGGTTAATGAAATGGAATTCCCTAGCTAACCTAGCCTCCTTCCACTTTCATGGGTGAGCATTAACCATCTCATCTCTAACCTTCCATGACAAGTGTTAGATGTATTCGGGAGCTTTCGGACCCGAATACATCCCACTTGAGGGAAGGATTGGAGTGGGAAAGTGATTTGCCACCTCACTAAAATTGCTAACTCATTCCTAATTACCCATTCAACCCTTAGTTACCCCCTAACCCATTAGGTTTCTTGCAACTAATCATGATATTAACTACACTAACATCAACAATTCCAGCCCTAAGCATGATATGTAGCAACAAACAACCAAAATTCAAGCAAAACAATTAATCAAGCAAGCAAAGTAATTAACAAAGTAAAGAAGAGTTTAAGGGAAGAGAATACTTATCAAATGCTGGAAATGAACAAAGGAAAGCAATGGAAATGATGATCCAAAACAATCTCTTAATTGTTGAATCTTCAAATCTTGAGCACAACACCAAAATCCACTAAAACCCTAGATTAATCCAAGCTAAAATCTCCCTAATGGAACTCTAATCTCTATTTAATTTAGATGAAAGCTGAATAAAAGACTCCTAAAAGCACCCCCATAAAATCGTCACTTCAAGAATATATACAAAGCATGGTTGTTGGGCAAAACCCAGCAGTTTAAGTCCAGAAATAAGCGCTATCGCAGACACGTCGCGGGCGACATAGATAGGGTCACGGATGCGACCGTGAGAAATGTGGCCAGGCGATTCCAGTTTCGCGCTACTTCGCGAGCGTCACCTCCAAGGTTGTGGGCGCGATCTGCTTCTGCCGATACTCCCCTGGCTGCTGTCACGGGCGGCACAACCCTGATCGCAGGCGCGACTGTCTGGAAAAACCAATGCTCTATGCTTCTTTTTCGCGGGCGGTACGGCGGAGGTAGCACCCGCGACGCCTTCCTGTCCTCCTTTCCTTTTGCTTCTCCCCTTGGCTGTAGCGCTCGCTACAGAGGTTCTAGCGGGTGCTAAGCCACTGTTTTGCACCAAAAATTGGAAAGGGGTTCCCGGGTCGGTTCCACTTCACTTCTCGGCTCGACTTAGCTTGGGAAATCGCTCGAAATTCCCTAAAAAGCCTCTATTTACCTCATATTACTTGTTTTTGCTCCAAAAGTGCGAAAACCTACAAAACATCTAAAAAGCTAATAAAAACGATGAAAAAGACTCGGAATCAAGCTAAAATAGCAAGTCGAAAGGCGTTATTTAGGTCTAATACCGGGCCTAAACAACCGCAAACGACACAAAAGTTCATTAGCAACCAAGTAGAGCATCATTCTTGCTCGAGATCACCCCAAAGAGGCGCACGCCGCCCACAACCAGATGCAGGACTCAGCTTCCAAGCGGCACCCCAGGATTTGCAGTTCATAAAGTCATATCCTAGCCGGTGTCCGTCAAATCAGTACTACTTTGATTTTCATCCTATCCAGAACTCAGTCAAAGTTAGGGATATCTATCGACACCAGATATTTGCACATAAATATATAGCATAACTACATAGTACGAAGCAGAAATAAAGGAGAAGAAGTCAATCGATAAGCTAGTTCAGACACTGAGTCTTAGCATAGTTTGCATATACTTTTGTTGTAATTTCTATTATTTCTCTTCATGTACTTTAGTAGAAAATAAGGAAATTAGGAAAGCCAAACCAAGCCAAAGCCAGGTGAAGACACTTGCTCGCATGCACTCTAGATGCGCGAGTTCGGATGAAAACACATGCACCGTTACATGTGATTAACCTAGCCCATTGCATGCACAATCTTTATGTAAGCAATCAAGCTTCATTTTGCCATGAAAGCCATGCAAAAACTATGTAAATAGCACATGCAAAAGCTTCCAAGAGGTCTCAAGTTCGAAACCTCACAAAACCACTCATTTTTTGCTCAAATAAACCTCCACCGTCCAATGTGAACAATCTGACTTCATATGCATCCACTACAAGAAATAAGGTAATTTTTGGTATCAAGTTTTACCTCAATATTTGAAAATATTGCTACAATAGCCTTTTGTAGTAGTTTTTGGAAACACAACAAAGATGACACAAATGCCTAGTTACAAAAGGCTTTTGTGGCAAATTTTATATTGCAACAAATTATGAGGCTTTTGTTGTATATTTCAAAATGCCATAAATGTTAAAATTCTACAATATCATACAATTTGTGGCAATTTTACTTTTCCACAAAACTAGTTTTGCTACAAATTTGTAGTAATTGTCGCATGCAAGATTTGCTACAAATGAAATTTTGACCGTAAAAAGTACATTTGTAGCAACTTACATTTGCCACAATATATATCTTTATGAATAATTGTAGTATAATATGTAGTTTTATATATATATATATATATATATATATATATATATATATATATATATATATATATATATATATATATATATATTGAGAGAGAGAGAGAGAGAGAGAGAGAGAGAGAGAGAGAGAGAGAGAGAGAGAGAGAGAGATGTCCGTGTTAAAATGGAAATGCTATATTTACAATGTCATATATATATATATATATATATATATATATATATATATATATATATATATATATATATATATATATATGACAATAGGGAAGCTGCCATTCACACTGGACGAAATGAGCACATTATTATTAGGCTTTTGAGAGTGTTTTTGAGTGCTTTGTGAGGATTCGATCTCTTGATCTCTGGCGCTTGCTTTTACGGTTTGGATGGCTCCATTTTTATATATAAAAATGTACATGTAGCTAGGTTGGACCACATGTGATCATTCATGTGACTTTAGGAGAACAAATACATGTAAAATGCATGCATTTATCGAATCTCTTTTATTTCTTCCGCTCTTCTTTTTATATTGTCTTATGCGTCAAAATCCCGGTGTCTACAGGAGCCCCCACTTTGATTGAGTCCGAGGATAGGACGAGAATCAAAGTAGTCTTGATTTGATGGACACTGGTTAAGGATATGACTTTGGAATGCAAAGCCTGGGGTGATGCTTGGAAGCCGAGTCCTGCATCGCGGTTGGCGAACTTGCGCCGATCGGTTATCTCGAGCGAGAATGATGCTCTACTTGAAGTGATCTCGGACGTTTGATGACATCCTACTTGACATGATCTCGGAGGTTTGGGACGTTCTACTTGAAGATGTGGGCTGACACTTGGAAGCCGGGTCCTGTGTCGCTGTTGGCGAACTTGCGCCGATCGGTGATCTCGAGCAAGAATGATGCTCTACTCGCTGGAGAAACTTCATCGGTCATGATGCCGATGGCTCTTGGGGTTGATTTTCTAGTCTTTCCGAGTGTCTGTTCCAGTCTTTCTCGGTGTCAATGTTGATGATTGTTGGCATGTTCAATGCCGAAGGACTTCATCGATCGCGATGTCGATGGCCTGGGGATTGAGACTTCATCGAAACTCTGCCGATGGCTCAGGATTGGGACAGCATCGAAATTCTGCCGATGGCCCTGGTTGTATAGACTTCACCGAAACTCTGCCGATAGCTCAAGAATGATGATGATGATGATGATGATGATGACAATTCAATGTCGAGGGACTTCACCGATCGTGGCCCTTATTTTTCCTGCAAAATGCAAAAATATTTTTCGTCAGTTCTGATGAATTATAAATTTTGATCCGAGAAACTTACCTCGGGTTGCGGCTACACAGCCATTGGGACTTGTTCCCTTTTAGGGAATGGACGTTTTGCTCCTTGAAAAGAACACGCTCTTCTGGTTGGGCACACCTTGTCTCTCTGAATGGCAAACTTTAGGGGTAAAACTGCTATACATCGATGGTTAACTGGCGAATGATTTCTAAATCTTGGGTGATTTGGAACCAGTCTCTCTAAATTGCAAAATTTAAGGGTAAGACTGTTACATTCGACGCCTTCATACCTCGCTTGGACGAGATTTTCGAGTATTGGTTTCCGTGTTTTCATGTACATTCTCAAATTGCATTTACATGTACCGTCAGGTGTGCCGACTATGTCAACAGCAGGACGATAAACCAAACTGCTTCGTCTATGGCACATCAGAGAACCTTTGGGTCTGTATAGTGTGTGGTTTTGTTGGATGTGGAAGGTACCGTGATCATCATCTTTTCCTTAAACAGATACAAAGACCGGATATACCTTCAAGTTATATAATTCTTCGAGATTATTCTTCTTCTAAAATTTGTAGGTACAAAGAGGGGCACACAATTGGACATTGAAAAGATACACAGCATTGCTATTCACTCGATTTAGACACACAGAGGGTTTGGGATTATGAAGGTGACAACTATGCTTTTGGGAAAATGCATGCCATTGGGAAGATGACAAAGGAAGAAGAAGACAAAGGCTCCTCCTTTCCAAGGCCGACCGGCCTATGCTTTTGGGAAGGAATCTTTTGGCTCGTACAATGCAGCTTTTGCAGGCCATGCAGGAGACCATTCAATGCAATTATTGTGTATGGTCTTGTAGGCCGATCGACCTCCACTGGGAACCAGTGGTGAGTTGACACGTGGCGGCAGGGGTGTAGACGCCGGGATTTGCACCGAAATAATCCCGACTTGTCAAGAGGGCCGGAGATATCTTTGGGCCAGCGAATTAGGAAATGCAAACAAACCGGATCAATTCGGGCCAATACAAAAAATAAAACCCGCACGGGTTTTATTTGAAGAGGACGGCCCAGAACCAGGACATGCCCAAGGCGCGCCCCGTCCCAAACACTACCAAACCCGCGCGGGTTTTGTATTCCCTGAAGCGCGTCGTTTTGGTGTTGCTTACGTCAGCAATCCGTGTGCCAGATTGAGAAAAGCCACGCGGGTTTATATTCAAGGATCCGGCGCCAAAATTTAATCATCATCCCATGATATTAGCCCTTGTGTGTTGATCTTGAGCTTTGATTTGTTTTTGCATGGATTAGGGGGCATGATCATGGGGATGTGTCTCCCTCATTTTCCCTCCTAAAACCTCACCTCATTCACCTATAAATACACCCCTCCATTCCATTCATTTTCATCAACTAATACCATCATTCTACCCAAACTCTCACCAACTATCATCATAATTCTACCCTTACTCTCCTAAACTCTCATCATACTTCCATCATTCTCACTATTCTCATTACCATAACTTTACCAAAAATATCACCCACATACTACCATTCTACTCCTCTTATACCCATCCTTCATCCATCAAGTCAAGGGAAGTCAAGGCATTTCGATCGTCGCATTCAGGCTTCTAAATCAAAGAGGTTCAATTTTATGTTTCTTTTCGTTATTATTATTTGATCATGTAATTCGTCTTTTATTTTACGTTATATGTGCATATTTTTGTAAAACAAAAACCCTATTCTTTGTATTGCATGCTTAAGAATATAAACTTGCGAAATTAATTAATTTTCTCCTCGCTCTTTTTATTTTAGTAGAGTCTGTTTTCTAACAGGCGAATTCGAGAATTCTTATAATTCTCGAATTCGTAACCTTACCCCAGACTTGGAATCGGGTTACGTAGACCGGAGTTATTTTCATTAACTTTATGGTTTTTCGGTTTCGTTAAATCGGCTGACGACTCGTTATTCTTTTTATAATCTGTTTAATTATTTAATATTGAAATTTACATAAAAATGATTAAGAAATGATTTAATATCTTTCCGACACCCAATTCAAAGTGGAAAATCGAGAGAAAATGTTTAGGAATTAATAAAACCCACACGGGTTTTATTATTTCAAATTCATGTTCTCTAGCCCGAGGGAAACAGGTAGCCCGCCCCAAGAGCCGTCAAAACCCGCGCGGGTTTTGACGATTCTAGTGGCCCGCCTGCTTCCTTTTGGGCCTGAATGTGGTGTGGGTCGATTGTGAATCATTATTAATATATTTCGTGTAATTTCAATATTTAAATAAAAAAATAGATTTGTAAAATAAATAAAATTTCACCACCAAATGAATTTCGAAAATAAAAATATCCTTATTTAAGGATTAAGCAACCTTAGTCGGCTCCCGATTAATTAAGTAGCGCAGTCGAAAACAATTTCCCCGAATGGGAATTTTTTTCCGGGTCCTACAGATTGGTGACTCTATTGGGGACTTAAACTTAAAAAGAGGGTAAAACTTGAAAAAATCGAATTAGTTTGAAATTGTAAAAGGGTTTATTTTGCGATTTTATAATTCTTCTTTTAGGCATCCTTTGCATACCGGACCACTAATCGCGTCTTTTGACACGTTAGCACAAAGGCGACGGATAAGTTATACCTAGATGATTCCCTCGAGAGCGGGCGGGCCACTAGTTATGGGATGTGCCCTACATCGCAAAGCATTTGGTCCCCTCTCTCCCCGCGTTACACTCATAGGGCTTCCTTGAAGTTCTTTGAGAAATACGTCACACTCCTTACCTTAGGGTATGAAGCACGGAGATAAAAACGTGCAGTAGGCCATGTAATCCAACCATAGAAAAATCCATGAACATAGAGCCTTGGTTTAGGGTGTCCCTTCATGTGTATGCTATGTGCTATGTGCTACCCCTCCCCCCTTTCCTTTTATTTTAGAGTCGACCCTAGTTTAGAGGTTTTGTTCTAGTCTATATAAAATTCATTGAGTTGAGAAAATAATTATTTATTAATTAGAATAATTAACTCCAAAGGTATTATGGCTAGCCCAAGTGGAAGGGCCCATTTATGCTTGAAGGGTGATTATTTTAATTAATAAAATAAAAATCGACTTGCCTTTGATGATATTATGTGGCCCTTTACGAAATTATCCTAACAAAGGTCCAAAAATTAATTTAAAAGTCCAACAAAGTTAATGGATGGCGTTTTAGATTGCATAATAGTCACTAAAGCTCGAGAAATTAATTTGTCGATTTAACTAATAAATCCGCCGCATTTATGGCCGGCCCGTTGTTAGGCCCAACCATATTGGATTTATTGATTAAATCCATAAATTAATTATGACTCGCTTATTTGTTGGCTTTATTCAATCCTTTATAGCATCCATTTTCCTCGACTAAAAAAAATATAAAATAGGTAAAAAATAAAAAAGGATAAAAAAAAGAAGGTCAAGAAAAAAAATTGGGTCGTCAGTCTTGTTAAGCATTATTCTAGTCCGCATAATAGTCATTATGGCTTGAACTGTCTGAATTGTTGGGCCAAGTTACGGATTCTCCTTAAAACGGTCGGCTTGTGGTTTGGGCCCATCCGAATTGAGAAACACTGACTTGAACCTATAAATTTATGACCCACTCACTATGTTTGACTTTATTCGGCCCTTTATAATGCTTTGTCCTTAGGTCCATATAGAGTTAGGTCATGCATTCCCAAAAAGTGGGTGAGTCCTTTGTGTCAGCATATATGCGTCGAGTCATTTAGGATCATATAAGTCTCTTAGGGCATGGATGCATCGGGTAGCACGTGTCAGAGTATGTCATCGAGTGTTTTAACTTTGAATTTCCATGCAGGCATCATTGGTGATCGACTCCGAGCCCTCATTCGAGATCCGCGAACTGGTCGTTTGGTTCCAAACCCACATTACAATCCGTCTGCAACTAGTGACTGTCTCATGTCTGGAGAGCAATTTCAAGAGGTCCCGGTCCAAAGCACCGAAGCCAACATCACGAAGCATTTGGACGAACTCTATACCAAAATGCAAGGTCTTGTGTTTGCTAATACCCTAGAGCAGGAACAAAAGATGAGCAAAACGCTGAGTGAACAACAACAGGTGATGGATGGTATGCTGCAGGCCATCACTAAGATCAACACCAAGTTAGGGCTGAATGTTGAAGAGGATGATGAAGAAATGCAAGGATATGAATCTGAACTTGAAATCATCAAGACATCCTCAGACTTTGGAGGAGTAGGGACATCTAAGGCTAAGGTTAATACACTTGAAGCGTCAAAACCTACAAGGGACCCCGCAGTTAAGGCCCTTGAGCAGAAGCTAGAAAGTCTCACCAAAGCAATGAGCTCTGTGTCAGCTTTTGCTGACAAGTACTTGGTGGTTCCATTGCCTGTTCAGCCAACTATGAAGATAGCTGATAAAGTTGATGTGCCAAATATTAGGTTCAAACCTTCTGAAAACCCTATTCATCATGTTGAGAAGTTCATGAGGCTGGCACCTTTAAATCGGATTAATACCGACTTATACTCTACCGTCTTCCCATCCACCCTAGATGGAGAAGCAAAGGTATGGTACCATTCCTTGTCACCTCAAATCAAAGCCAACTGGATTGAGTTGTTCAAAGCTTTCATCCACCATTACACCCGCATCCAGAAGAAGCAAGCTACGGTGGATGACCTAACCGCCATGAAGCAACAAGAAGATGAGTCCTTTATGGATTACTTTGAAAGATGGCATACAAAGTTGTCGTACATCAATGAGATAATTCCTCTGCGCCTGCAGTTATCTGCCTTTAAGCAAGGACTCAAGAGCAGTCTATCCAAACATTTGGGGTACCATGTCGTTAAGGACTTTGATTACCTAAAGGACATCTGTGTCCAGTTAGAGGCAATGCATAATGATAAGACCGCTTAGCCTGGATGGAAAGGGTCTAGCTCCAACAGAAGGGCCACTAGTGCGGCTAGCCACCCTCCTAAGATTATGGAGACTAACTCTATCCAGCGCAAGGGGCCTTATGCACCGAAGTATGAGACTTATACGCCCTTGGATGTTCCTTACTCTCAAGCTCTCGACCGTCTAATCAAGAAGGGTATCTTGGTTTTGCCCTTACCAAAAGAAGAGCCGGAAATCAAAGGTAGAAACTAGGATGCCAACCAATTTTGCCGCTATCACCGTTGCCGAGGGCATGACACTGAGAAATGCTGGAATCTCAGGAACAAAATAGAAGATATGATTACGGCAGGGACATTACCAATGCCAAAAGCTGCCAAGAAACCGAACAATAAAAGTAATACTATGCCTGAGCATGCAAATGCTATTTTCTGTGGGGATTTCAGCTTCGATCCCTCTGCTTTGATTGTAGAAACAGGCCAACTTGTCCCCGAAGTACTTGGTTTTCCTGAAGGTCTTTTCATCCATGGGATTTGGGACAGTGATGAAGATGATGAGCATGAGCATTCTGAGACAGAATGGATGGAGAAAGATGAATTAGATGATGTGGCATTTCTTACTAGGTCTAGTGGCCACAACCATAGGAACACCACCACCCCAGTGGTCGTTCCTAACCCAACACCAACGGTTGGCAATGACAATCAAGTCTCCCCTGAAGATCCTCTTCTGTCTCAACTTAAAAAGACAAGGGCAGAGATCACCATATGGCAACTCATATGCACATCACATGCTCATAGACAGAAGATGTTGGATGCCCTTACAGCACTTACGGTATCTCCAACAACAACTCTCGAGTCATTGGTTGCTCATGTTACGACCCAACAAGAGATGATTACTTTTGGGATTGAAGATCTGCCTCAAGGAGGAGCATCTCATAACAAAGCACTGTATCTTACAGTGCAATGCTCCAACAAAACTATCCCAATGGTTCTGGTTGACAATGGTTCAGCTGTAAATGTGTGTCCTTGGAGGACGGCGCAAAAATTAGGGGTTCAACAACACTTGGCTCAGAATGGTGTGCAACTAAGGGCATATGACAATTCGCCTCGGAAATCAGTCGGATCTAAAGTGTTGCCTATTACTACTGGCAGCGTCACTAGGAATGTGGAATTTGTGGTACTAGACATTCCAGCCTCTTTCAATTTGCTGTTAGGGAGGCCATGGCTTCACGAGTGCAATGCTAAAGCGTCTACTCTACATCAAAAGGTGAAAATGTTGGTTCAAGGACAAGTAATCACTAATTCGGGAGAATCTATCAATGTTGTTTTCACTCCTAAACAGTCAACTCTTGAGGTGGAGCACAATTCAATGGATGAAGAACTCCACAATTTTGAGCTTATGGCCATGATGAGCAAGGATGAAGCACCTTTTGACTTTGATCCCTACTCAAATCCCAAGGTACACGCTATGCTCAAGAAACAAGGTTATTTCCCTGGAATGTTGTTAGGGAAGAATCCGAAGAACAAAATTCCTCCTGTGTTCCAAACCTTCAAGCAAACGGGAAGGTTTGGCCTAGGCTACAAGCCAACTGAGAAGGAGGTCAGGCTCGCAAAAATGGCTATCGCTAAACAAAAGAGGGTTGACAATCCTCCCACTTTATTCATGATGAAGCCTTATCCACTTACTCTTAATTGGAAGTTTGTTAGGGAAGGTGATGACTTCCCCTACTATGGGTTCCCTGAGCTCTTTTACCCGAAGAACAAAGAAATTCAAGTGGTTGGATTAGAAGTCTTCGATGATTGCTCCATTAACATGGCTACTGTCTTTGTTCCCGCTCGGAACAAACAGCCTCCATTGGAATGGACTCATCTTGCTGGGAGCAACTTTTTTGGCATGCTGTTTGGACAAGAAGCTATCCAAGAGAAGTCTGACGCTGATGCTGTTGTCGCTGCTTTATCCAACCCAAGCTTTGATCCAAGTCTCATGATTACTGAAGACGGAGAAGTTAAGGCGGTCTCATGGGTCGATGCTGAGGAGAATAATTTTGCTTTATCTGTAGGAGAGTCTGTTCCCAATGACATAGGGTCGGGTCTTAAGGGTCTAGAGTCAAGTGAGTCTGGTCTTGAGTCTGGTGGCGATGTATTCCTTTCTGCATTCAATAAGATGAACCTTTCTGCTTACTCTGATTCTTCTTTCTCCTCTTCCCTGAACTGTTGCGCCAATAATAATCTGGAATTTAATGAACCCTTAAAAGAATTTTCTAATGAACATGAGCATAAAATGGCGGTGTTGGAAGACACCATCACCATAAACGTGGGCACAGAAGAGCAACCTCGGGAGTTGAAGTTAGGTAGTTCACTCACAGTAGAAGAACGGGTAGCATTCACGGAGCTTCTCAAAGAGTTTGTGGATGTTTTCGCATGGTCCTATAAGGACATGCCTGGGATTGACAGGGAAATTGCGGAATACACCATACCTTTGCTTCCTAATGCAAAACCGGTTCGACAAAAGGCTAGGAGGATCAAGCCTGAATTGGCTAAGAAGATTGAGGAGGAAGTAATCAAGCAGCTTAACGCTAAATTCATCAAGGCAGTCCAATATCCTGAATGGGTTGCTAACATTGTTCCGGTGCCCAAGAAAGATGGGAAAGTGCTCACGTGCGTGGACTTTCGATACCTCAATAAAGCTAGTCCCAAGGATAGTTTCCCTTTACCTCACATCGATGTATTAGTGGATAACACTTGGTGACATGAGCTCCTATCCTTTATGGATGGGTATGCCGGTTACAATCAAATCAAAATGGCAGAAGAAGACATGGAGAAAACCTCATTCACTACGCCATGGGGAACATACTGTTATGTGTTTATGCCTTTCGGTCTCAAAAATGCTGGAGCGACATATCAAAGAACTGCCAATACCCTACTTCACGACATGATGCACATAGAGGTAGACCCTTCTAAGATAAAGGCTATACAAGTTCGTTCTGCGACTTCGCAAATACAAGATGCGGCTTAATCCAGCAAAGTGCACCTTCGGTGTTACCTCTGGGAAGCTGCTGGGTTATGTGGTTAGCCAACGGGGCATTGAGGTTGACCCTTCTAAGATAAAGGCTATACAAGAGTTGCAACCTCCCAGGACAGAAAAAGAGATCAGAGGCTTCCTAGGACAAGTTCAATATATCAGCGGGTTCATTTCCAAGCTCACCATGATTTGTGAACCATTGTTCAAGAAACTAAAGAAAGGAAGCAAAATAGAATGGGACGATCAATGTCAAGCAGCCTTTGATAAGATCAAAGAGTATTTGCAACACCCTCCAGTCCTCACACCGCCAGTACCAAATGAGCCTCTACTCCTTTACCTTTGCGTGACTAGGTCTGCAATGGGGGCTATGCTAGCTCAAAAGGTTAAAGGTCAAGAGAGCGCCATCTACTACTTGAGCAAGAAGTTCTTGGACTATGAAAGTCGATACGCAGACGCAGAGAAAATGGCTCTCGCATTAGTATGGGCCACCAAGAAGTTAAGACATTACATGCTTTCACATACAGTGTATGTCATAGCTGAGAATAATCCCATTAAATTCATAATGGAGCAACCTACCATCAACAACCGCATCGCTCGATGGGTGGTCATGCTTTCAGATTTCAATCTTCAGTACCTACCTCAGAAATCCATCAAAGGACGGGTTGTTTCAGACTTCCTAGCTGCTTCACCATCATAGGAACCTCCAAGCACTCACTTGAAATTCCCAGATGAGGATGTATTCTTCATTGACGAAATAACATGGGAAATGTATTTCGACGGAGCTTCCAATCAAATGGGTTGCGGAGTAGGAGTACTACTAATCTCTCCAGAAGGGGCACATGTCCCTGTGTCTATAAAGTTAGATTTTGATGCTACTAACAACGCTACCGAATATGAAGCATGCGTGAAGGGCTTACAAGCTGCATTGACATTGGGAATACGTCACCTAAAAGTCTTCGGAGACTCTAGCCTCATCATTAATCAGGCTCAAATTACATAGAAGGTCCGGAATGAATGTCTTATGGCATACCAACAGAAGCTCTTGGGACTTGCCGACCAATTTGAGCAAATCAGCTTCCAGTACCTCTCAAGGGATCATAATGAGTTAGCTGACGCCCTAGCCAAGTTGTCCTCAATGATATCGATACCATCAGGCACGCTCCAATTACCAGTAGTAGTAGAACGACACTCTGAACCTGCATATGTTTGCAACATAGAGGCACAAGAAGAAGAAACTGAGGAATGGTTCCATGACATATACAATTTTCTTCGGAAGGGAAAATATCCAGCTGAATTAGATGCTTGAGGACAACGAGCGATCAGGTCTCTAGCAGCACAATACTGCTTGATCCAAGATCGCCTTTACAAGAAATCACCTACGGGCATTAATTTATTATGCATCGATGCTAAGAGCGTCAAGGAGGTCATGGCTACTGTAGATGGAGGAGAGTGTGGTCCCCACATGAATGGACGTATGCTGGCAAAGAAGATTCAAAGGGCTGGTTACTATTGGTCTACTATGGAGCCGGACTGCCTAGAGTTCGTTCGGAAGTGCCACAAATGTCAAGAATATGCCAACCTACAGCATCAACCCCCATCATACCTAACTACTTTGACATCTCCATGGCCATTCTCAGTGTGGGGTATCGACATCATTGGCAAAATACACCCAGCTGGAATTGGGGGACATGAGTACATATTGGTCGCCATCGATTACTTCACTAAGTAGGTAGAAGCAACCTCTTTTGCCAAACTCACATCCAAGCAAGTGGCTAAATTTATCTTACAAAACATCATATGTCGGTATGGAGTGCCTCATCAGATCATTAGTAACAATGGAAGCCATTTTCGGAAGGAAGTAGAAACTTTGCTTGCCATTTACAAAATTTAGCATCACCGATCTTCACCATATCGACCTCAAGCTAACGGAGCTGTGGAAGCGGCCAACAAGACAGTAGTTGGAATCATCAAGAAAATGGTTGTCACTTACAAAGATTGGTCGGATAAATTAGCATTTGCCCTGTGGGGATACCGAACCTCAATACGGACTACTACAAGTGAAACACCATATTCTTTGGTATATGGGATGGAAGCAGTTTTACCAATTGAAGTAGCAATCCCTTCGTTACGGATAGTGGCCGAAAGTCGGTTGCCAGAAGCATAATGGGCTAGGGCAAGGTTCGAGGAGCTAATGTTGATGGATGAAAGGCGA
This sequence comes from Portulaca oleracea, assembly GCA_029582165.1. Lineage (NCBI taxonomy): Eukaryota > Viridiplantae > Streptophyta > Magnoliopsida > Caryophyllales > Portulacaceae > Portulaca > Portulaca oleracea. Next base: position 27,699,047 of record CM055889.1, on the reverse strand, counting down.
TTGAGGGCATTGCATAACGTGTAAGTATATCAAAGTAGGATCACTCGTGCTTTTAATAAAAAAGTGAAAATTCGTTCACTTCAAGTGGGTGATTTGGTGCTTAAGGAAATGAGGGCACCTATACAAGATCCCAGGGGAAAATTTGCACCTAATTGGAAGGATCCTTACATGATTAAGGACATTTTGCCAGGAAGGGCAGCTCGGCTTGCTACTATGGATGGAGAACATGTAATTCAGCCCACGAATTTGGATCAACTCAAGCGATACTATGCTTAATATAACCAAACAATTGGAAAACCAATTTTCAGACACTTGGGGTATATTTAATAAATGCTCATGTGTATAAGAAAGAATAAAGTTGGCACGAACACAATAATTGCGAACAATATTTCTTCTTTATTGATCAATAATGCAAGTACACTACTTGTAACATAAGAAATTTCATAAGGCATAATTAAATAAAAGAATATTACGGCAAAGCTGTTTCAGTTCCTTCATTTCCATTCCGTCTTCTAATCTTGCTTAACTTTCTCTACTTCGCTAGTTGTCTCATGGTCAGTCTATGTTTTCTCTAGGTCCGACAAGAGCTTTCTCTTGGTCTTTGGGTTTACAGGCCCGCCAACTTGGTTTTCGTGCCTCCACTCTCGGACCGAGCCTATCTTTCACCGTGTCTCTCGTACCCAGACAGTCCTTCACTGGTGTACGAGGACCCAGTCTTTCCTTTGCTTGTCTCCTTCTCACTTCACCAGCACGACGAGATTCAACAGCAACAATCAACCATCTATGGTAGTCAGCATCGGCAATATGAGACACGTGTATCTTTGGAGGGGCTTTGAGAGTTGGCCTTCTTTCCCAGTATTTCAACCACGACTCAATTACCGAGCCTCGTAGCTTCAACTGACCAGGGGTCTCACACAAGAGCTCAGGGGTGTCTTGCTTGCGACCCATCTGGCGCTTCACTCGCGCTGGAAAATAAAAGGTCATGTACGTACGTCAAGCCGGCGAGACACACATAATCATTGCGGAAATCATGGGTAACATATTCGGAGATGTGCCACCATTCGATCCACCATAGGATCTCCCGAGGCTCCTTCAAGAATGCGATCCATTCTGTTACCGAGCGAAGGTCGGTATATTTCCTCTTTCTCTAACAACAGTTCGCCAACGCCGATGACGTACAGGGTTCTTCGATGAGACCCAAGTGCTCCATTAACCAGATCTTCCTAACAGTTAGCCAGAGTTAGATTGCATGCCAGTTATCCCAAACTAACTATAAAAAAAAGATACAAAACCCGCGCGGGTTTTGTAAACAGTAGAGGCCGAAAAATCAGATGGTGACAAAAAGGAGGAATGAAATACATGAAGTAGCAACGGGCTCCCTCGGAATTCATGTTCTGGATTCGAGTGATCCAAGCCCATCATGGTTTCCACTAGTATTAGAGGCACGGGGTTGTAGCCTCGGGACATGTCATCGAGGATTTGGATTAAATTCGCTGGTCCGGTTCTTTTGCCACCGTGATAGAAGCAAAACTCGCCGAGGAGACATAATCGAGCGCTCGCACTCATATCACGGGACCGTATTCCAAGGTATCAGGAGATTGAAAATATTCAACTATGGTTTGAAAGTGTACCTTTTCGCCGAATAGTGCACTTCCGATGATCCGAGACAGCAGACATAAGAGCTCCTTGTACTGCTTAGGGATGTCCGTTGGCGTTGGAGGCGACGTCCGCCGAGCAAAGTGGTTTGTCCCTAGGATAGAGGACCATTCCTCCGGAAGTGGACATAATTCCTTCCACGCAAAGCGAAAAACATGCATCTTCGAATCCCAAAACGTCTACGCCGCACGGAGAAAATCGTGGTTAATTCTTACTTGTCGAAAACTCATCAAGCTCGTTAACTTGTATCTTCCGAGCTCTTTCTTCTCCTCTTTGGACAAGGTGCTCATCCAAGTTGCAAGTTTCTTCTCGAATGCCATGAAAACCGGGAAGTTTTCTTTGAGTTTTAGGAGAATATGTGATGAGGGCTTAGAAATAGTGATGAGTAGTGATGCTTGTATGCATAACATTGGGTATTTATACACCTTCATTCTTGATCAAAAATGGAGAAAATGCAACCACCAACGTTCATATAGCCGTTGCCCTCCGTATCCCATGATTTTAGCCCATTTGCAACGGCTAACCAAAAAAAAAAAGGAAAAGAAAATCAAAACCCGCGCGGGTTTTGATCCTTCTAGGCCTACGCGCGCGCACCTGTCCAAGCCCAGGCCCAGGGCCTGTTAAAGAGAAAACCCGCGCGGGTTTTCTATCGAGATGGGCCCCTTTTTGCAACTCAGCCCGCCTGTGTATGATGGTATTTTGGGCCTTGAAATTGAACTGGCCCGTTCATGTATTTTTAATGTTTTGGATATTGACCCAATGATGCTCGGTTCCGAAATTTTTTGCTCGAGTTTACTCTGATACTTAGGTTTTTCTTTTCTTTTTGGGGAAGCGGGATTAAATTGGGATTAATCCCGTCATGTAGAAAATCATTCAGATGTGTATTAATAAAATAAAGTCGTGCATTCACCGAGTCTTGCATATAAAATAAGAAATAAAATTCATAAAGAGTCCTGCATTAAAATAAAAAAGAGTACAAATCAGTTCTGCATAACAAAAGTCTAAAAATGTATAAAGTCTTGCTTGTCAAGAGTTTTGATCACACCACAGGGAGCCCGAATCGCCGCTGTCACTAATCGGGTCGGCACCAGCATGAGAAGTCCCAGTGTTGGAGGCACCAGCTGTACCAAAGTAGGTGTCCCAAGAATAATAGTCAGGACCAGGAGCTGTCTGCGGTGGCCCAGACAAGGGAACCTCGGAAGGATGCACGCTCGACGGAGATGATATGGAATGCTCCTGCGAACCGGCTAGCCATGAATGGTCAGGAACGTGCCACTCAACAGAAGGAGTAGGCCATACAGGACCAGTTCCATAATCGGGGGGCTGGCCAACCAGAAGAGGAGGATCCTCCTAGCCAAGAGTGTTGGGGTGCAGACCACTCTTGCGCACCCTTAGGCCATGAAGGACCTATTCCAGGGGTCGAGACTGGCCATCCAGCAGAATAAGAACCATAGCCAAAAGAGGAGACGTCATATGGTGCTGGACGTGAAGTAGCGTCATCTGCTAGTGTTTGACCGCCAGGATACCCTACGGATGCACCTGAATCATGGTCCCTCACCACAATTTCCTGACCACGACGAGCAGAACGCACTGAAGCCGGAGTGCGGGGAGAATGAGAAGGCTGGTTAGTAGCACTAGACTCCGAAGCGTCTTCTACCCAGTAGGAATGAGGTTAGGTATCGCCACCAACCCAACACTGTGATGTGACCCCCCATGGCCAAATTGTTCCTCCAAGGACATCTGAGCCATGTCCTCCTCCATAGGACGGCGACCTCTGCTGCCAGATCTGCTATGATGGGACCCAGTTGAATGATGACTCTCGATCATCATGCCTTTGCCGCGACCGTCTGGCACGGCTGCTAGAGGAGGACGAGAGGATCTACAATCCTCTTCCCAAGATCGGCCCCGAGAAGAATACTCCCCTGCCGAAGAGCGACGTGGGGGCTCAGTACGAGGGACTTCGGCAGTAGAACGCCGTGAGGGATCCCGAGGAATGGACTCTGCATCGGCCTCCACATCAGCCCTTCTGGTAGTGTTCCCACGATATCTTCCTGAGCCGGTAAATGCCCGGTCAATGTGCTTCAGCATAGTACTCCACTCCTTGGTCACTTGACGGAAGACATCTCATCTTGGGTGGAAGACGATGAGGCCAAGGTTAGACGTGTATAAATGGCATAAAGGAGAAAGAGAAGCAGCATGAAGACTTACCGGTTTCCAATCAAACTCTCGGAGTGCCGAGCATTGACTGCTAGTCTCTACCTCCAAGAAACCACCAATCCTTCTTCTCGCTGGTGGAGCCTCCGCCTCAGCGTCCTTAGCATAAGGCCCCAGCTACAAACTTTATGATCAGGAATTAGCCAGAAACACAACGAAAAATCCAATGGAAGAAGATACCTACCACCCGGGGCACCAAACGGCTCAAGTAGTGTTGAAATTCCTCATCAAATTGCTCCTGTAGGACGTTATGCACAAAATTGTCGAAGTCTTGGCTGCGAATCCAATCTCCCAATGCACCCGGAGGGAGCGCCATGGCTCGAACATGTGCTCTGGAGGATTCTGGGGTATAAGGCTGGGATATCCACCCAGGATTTGCCTCGTAGCTCTCTCCCCCAAGTACTATATGAAGCCTGAGGGTCCCTCCATCAGGATGCGAAGGCGAGTATCATGCTCCACTGTTTGCAAAGGGGTAGGCAATCCGCTCAAGTCAAACTCCGCCCATGGACGCCAGTTCACGTGGTCCTGAGAAAGAAAGAGAGTCACTTCAAGAATAGAAGCAAAATAAATAAAGGCGCTAGGTATAAAGAAATACCGGGGTGAGGTTATCCAACATGCGACGAATGCGATCGAGACTACCCGACTAGAACGAAGCTTATATACATGGGACTGTCTTATTCTTCTTGGAGCGAATGCCCAAAGACAGAATATACTCATATGCCCATGGCTGCATGAATATAAAGTCAAAGAAGGATCGAAAGAGTAGCAAAACTATAAAGAGAAGAGTCTCGGGGACATACTTTGAGCACCTTCCACAGAGAAGGGCCGTACTGATAGCGAGTATGAGAATCGTGGAGGTAAACCGGATCAGTATCCTGAGAAAGCCTAACGCCACGGTGAAGCCAGAGGATGAAGTTCGCGTAAGCCGCCTTGCCCCAGTTCAAGTTCCGGACATCATTTAAGTCCAGAAGATTCCGAAGCCACGTCAAAGTGATGTTGTCACCCCGGTTGGCGAATAGGGTAGAAGAAATGATGTACGCCAAGAAAATGAAGCGGCGTTGATCCCCAGGCAAGTTCTGGAAGTTGGCATCACGAATGGCCGCCTCAAAATGCGCGTAAGTAAGGTTGGAAAGGCCCTGCCCTTGGCCTAAACGCGTTGACACTGGACCTAGAAGATCCAAGACCATGGGTGGAATCTCAGCGTCAAAAACTACATCACGCCCACCGCACGGAAGACCAGTGATCATGACAAAATCTGTAGGGGTAACCGTCATCTCACTCACAGATAGATGAAAAGGAGATGGTGGTGTCCCAAAACCTTTCAGCTATGGCACGACCTATAACACGATATGTACGACCCTTCCAGGCCACCAGACATTTCCAGAACAGCATGAGTCCCGCCGCAGTCAAGGTGTTGTCAACAAAATTCACAGGAATTGAGGTGGCTACCTTAAGAGGATCCTTTAGGACACCAAGGGTTTTCAAGTTGTCCTCCTAAAGGCAAACAGAAGGGGCCAGTTAAAGTTGGGGGCTCATCTAAATACGTTGGACCAAGGCATATTCTCTCGAGCCCTAGCTGGACCCAGCACCAACACTGGGCTCACAGCCATGGCCCACAAGATAGGTAAATTGGAAAATGAAAAAAAAAAGAAGTGCAAACAAAAACAAAAACAAAAACAAAAAAGAAAAAAATCCCATACGACCCAAATGAGCCGGCCCAGTAGAACGAAAACCTGCACGAGTTTTTGTTCTCTGATGGGTCGCACATCCAGGCCCGATGTTCTCTTTGACGGCCTACAGGCCAGAAAACCGCACTGGTTTTCTCTTTCCTAATGGGCCGATTTTCTTTGGGTCGAGCATGCATAAAACCCACACTATTTTTCCCATGGGTCGGGTTTGGTCCGTTTCTCAAGTTGGGTTATCGTTTGTAATGCATAAAAAGAGCCATCATGAGGACATGCAAGCATGCTTAAAATAATGAAAAATCGACAAGACATGAAAATAAATTCGTGCTTGCTCATTTTTTATTAAACTAAGCATAAAAAGAGAGGTTTTGGAAATTACCTTGCCATGGGAACGGTAGAACCAAGCATGGTTCCAAGGCTGAATAGTAAGGTCCGAAGGGTCGACATTCGCACCCGGAATAAAATTACGACGAGAAGACATCTCATGGGACCATGTCGCCGCATGTGGAAGAGGAGGATTCCTATGACCTCGAGGATGCATCTTCCAAAGAACTCAAATTATCTTCAAAGAACAAACTTTCTAGAGAGAAAAGGAGAAAATAGAGAGATAAGGAAGAGTTGAAGGTGTGAGTGATTGAGTTGAATGAAGCTTGGTATTCATAGAAACGTTGGGTGAATATGAACCGCTCGTTTCTAGGACCCGCCTCGAGATGCCAAATGCGTTTCATTGGTTGAAAATCCAAAGGTCATCCCTTTGCCACCCAAAGAAGAAACATGGTTGCGTGGCACGTCCTCATCCACATAAGACCCGGGCCCACCTAAAGGCCTCCAACAATGTCGTCATCAACAGTCGTCGAACGGATTCCACATAAAGGACTCTGACGATGTTAACAACAGCAGTCATTCAAACGGATTCCGCGTAAAGGTCTCCAAACGACATTCTTCAGCATTAATCGTCCAAATGGTTACCACCTAAAGGTTACCGACGACCTCTTCATCAGCAGTAGCCGTCCAACGATTGCCACCCAAAGGTTTTCGACGACATTGCCATCACCAGCATCATCAGCCGTCCAACGGTTGCCGCCTAAAGGTTACCGACGACATCATCATCAGCATCAATGTAACCTGATCGCCACACAAAAGAGCATCGCCAGCATCAAGACAAACATCAAGTCTACTTTGACCTTCGTCCTATTCGGACTCGATCAAAGTGGGGGCTCTCTGTAGACACCGGGATTTGCACCAAAATAATCCCGACTTGTTAAGAGCGTCGGATACATCTTTGGGCCAACGAAGTAGGCAATGCAAACAAACCGGATCAAGTCAGCCCAATACCAAAAATAAAACCCGCACGGGTTTATTTGAAGAGGAGGGCCCAGAACCAGGACAGGCCCAAGGCGCGCCCAGACCCAAACACTACAAAACCCGCGCGGGTTTTGTATTCCCTGAAGCACGTCGTTTTGGCGTTGCTTACGTTAGCAATCCGTGTGCCAGATTGAGAAAAGTCGCGCGGGTTTATATTCAAGGATCCGGCGCCAAAAAATTTGATCATCATCCCATGATATTAGCCCATGTGTGTTGACCTTGAGCTTTGATTTCATTTTGCATGGATTAGGGGGCATGATCATGGGGATGTGTCTCCCTCATTTTCCCTCCTAAAACTTCACCTCATTCACCTATAAATACACCCCTCCATTCCATTCATTTTCATCAACTAATACCATCATTCTACCCAAACTCTCACCAACTATCATCATAATTCTACCCTTACTCTCCTAAACTCTCATCATACTTCCATCATTCTCACTATTCTCATTACCATAACTCTACCAAAAATATCACCCACATACTATCATTCTACTCCTCTTATACCCATCCTTCATCCATCAAATCAAGGGAAGTCAAGGCATTTCGATCGTCGCAGTAGGGCTTCTAAATCAGAGAGGTTCGGTTTTATGTTTCTTTTCGTTATTATTATTTAATCATGTAATTCGCCTTTTATTTTACGTTATATGTGCATATTTTTGTAAAACAAAAACCCCATTCTTTATATTGCATGCTTAAGAATATAAAATTGCGAAATTAATTAAACTTCTCCCCGCTCTTTTTCAATTTAATGTCGATTTTAGTAGAGTTTGTTTTCTAACAGGCGAATTCGAGAATTCTTATAATTCTCGAATTCGTAACCTTACCCCCGGACTTGGAATTGGGTTTCTTAGACCGGAGTTATTTTCATTAATTTTATGGTTTGTCGGTTTCCTTAATTCGGCTGGCGACTCTTTATTCTTTTTATAATCTGTTTAACTATTTAATATTGAAATTTACATAAAAATGATTAAGAAATGATTTAATATCTTTCCCACACCCAATTCAAAGTGGAAAATCGAGAGAAAATGTGTAGGAATTAATAAAACCCGCACGGGTTTTATTATTTCAAATTCATGTTCTCTGGCCCGAGGGAAACAGGCGGCCCGACCCAAGAGACGCGGAGTCAAAACCCGCGCGGGTTTTGACGATTCTAGCAGCCCGCGTGCTCCTTTTGGGCCTAAATGTGTTGTGGGCCGATTCTGAATCATTATTAATATATTTCGTGTAATTTCAATATTTAAATTAAAAAAACGGATTTGTAAAATAAATAAAATTTCACCACCCGAACATGAATTTCGAAAATAAAAATATCCTTATTTAAGGATTAAGCAACCTTAGTCGGCTGTTGATCGATTAAGTAGCGCATCCGAAAATAATTTCCCCGAACAGGAATTTTTTTTCCGGTTCCTACAAGGGGCTCACTCAATTTGCCTATAAATGGGCTTAAGCTCGGCATTCCTTCATAATCCATAGCCGAGTTCCTCCTTCTTGGTTCTTATTCTCTCTCTAGGAAATCTTATAGGTTTTTAAAACTTATCGCAAGAGTATGAATTTCTTTCGGAGGGGACGCAGACGTGTTACTCAACCAGCAGTTCAAGAGCGTCCGTACGTAAGGACGGTGCAGCGGGAGTATCCTAGTAGGGACTCCATTCTGGCTCAGTTGGTCTTTCGCCAAGATGAGCATGCATGGTTCTTTCGTTCTCATGACTCGGTATGCTCCCCCTAACATCATATAGCATGTTTCGTTTTTGCAGTTGATTTGCATGCTATTTACTGTTGTAATTTAAGTTGAATCCTAAAGCAACCTTAGTTACCTTGAATTTTTCTTGAAGTACTTTACACCTTAGATTCTTCTTTTGACCTTATTGTAGGAAGACTTCTTCAAGGCATGTAGGAGTATTCAGGGTATAATAACCTTGTCCTTCCATGCGAAGGTGGGCGCATTTTATTCAAGCGTCGTGAGGGATGCTGGTTTTGGCCCTTTTCTAGACTGCCTGAGGGCATGGAAGATCCGTAGCAACAAGAGGACATACGGCCGAGCTATCGTGGAGCGTTTCTGGGATACCACGAACTCTTTTCACCTCCCAGTTAGGGAGATGATGCTTACTCCTTTTGACTTTGTGATGATTACAGGTCTTAGCTGGGGTGGCCAGCTACTAGAGTTTCAGAAGGATGTCGATCCTCGCGTTCATGTGCTTTTGCAACCTGTTACCGCGTTGGCAGAACGAATTGGCGGCTTGCGATACACGCATCTGGCAGTCGTTATAAAAAGTGAAGGATTTGGGACCCTTCCTCTTCCTCAACGTCAATTCATTGTGCTGGTGCATTTTATCAATGCAACAATTTTTGCAAACCGCGGAGACACAATCACAATCTCCTGGGCACATCACCTCCTGAATTTTGGCGAGATGAGATTTTTTAACTGGGCGGCTGCTGCGTATGCCCATTTGGTCAAGGGAATGCGAGTTGCCTGCTGACCCAACGGCTGTGACACAATGGCGCGTATAAAGGCGACGGAGGCCAAGAGGCTCAACCTAGGGAGCAGCCTTTGGCGAGTCTTGGAGGTATGCTCCAAGATTTTTCTATTTAGAAATTTGTAAGGTGCAAATTTCTTTTTTACTAAGAACCTTCCCTGGTGTGCAGGTGTGGGTCATGGCCTATTTCCTTCCTACAGTTGGTGGAACCAACAACGGTGATATGCGCGTTCCAGTTGTTCGGTGATGGTCAGAAGCATCAGGCTACCAGCGATCAAAAATTCCATTTCAAGGATTTGAATGGACTTAGGAGGATCATCGACAACCTCAGACCGGTATGTCTTGCATTTTTCTTATTTGCCTTTTCTCTTTTCGAGCCTATGGTGACGACTGTTGCTGCAGGAGGACATTGTCCGATTCCCATGGAATGGATACAATGCAAAGGACCTTCATTATGATATACGCCTTGGAAGGGAAGCAAGCGAGCGTCGCTTGTTGTTGGAAGGTCCTTCTGGTTTCACTTTCTATTTGGGGGAACGCTTCTCCTTTTAGCATACTGGGGAATGACCTCCAAGATTTCCCATGGATCCTCCCGAGCTCATCTTTGATAGGCAAGCCTTGGCGACGGCTGAAATAGCTCGGCTGATGGTTAGTGAAATAGCGGTCAATTTTGTGGTACCGACGGATAACTTGGAAGAAGCGGCTCCTCAGCATAGAGGACGCTTTGCTTTTGCTCAGGTTTTAGCATTTCCTCCGTTTTTGTATTAATACTGTGGATTTCTAGTATCCTAATGATGTTTGTCCTTCTGTAGCTGGGGGGATATTATGATCCTCTTCTGGACCAACATGCAGAGGCGCTTGAGCAGGCTGAGGGTGAAGATATGCTGCTTGGATTCATCCCGCTTGTGCATGACGATCATGAAGTGTTGCAGTTCTTTGATACAAATCCAGTAAGTTGCATATTTAACAACCGTTCATCTTGCTCTATTGATTCTTATGGATCTTCCTTTCGTGCAAACATCTGCGTTTTGTTACGGGAAGGCATCACGGCTCGGGAGTTCATTGATCAGAACTTCAAAAATCGCCAATATCGGGGTCCGATGCCGGCTGCTAGTGATGAAGATAACGAGGCCCACTCCCATGTGAGTTTTCCAGGTTCCGGGAGCTCGTCAAGACGTCCTCCTCGCCACTCTTCAGCAGGAGAAACATGTAATAGAGGTTTCCACGAAGATCCAGGGGCAGGACCATCTAGGCGTAGGGATCAGGATCTGATGAGTGTGCCATGCGATCCCTATGCCAGCTCTTCGCGGTGAAGGTCTCCTGATATCCCGGAGTTCATGGGGGAAGATTGTTCGGAATCTAGTGGATTCCAAGGTTCAATGGAGAGAGTGCTTAGTCCATGGGCGCCTCAGTATCATGTTCAATCTATTGTCCCTTACAGTCAGCCCCCTGGCTTTAGCCAGGGTTATCCGGGCTCTGGTTTTCATGGCATGCCTTCCAACAAATTCTTGTCCAATCCTTCTGGTACTCAAGACGATCCACAGTTGGACTCCTTTGTTGATGTGACTGTCAGGAGCTTGTTCGGCAGCGGTAGTTTTGGCGGGAACTGCTAGGCATTGCGGCAAGGTTTGCCCTTCTTTTATCTCTTTTTTCTTTTCTTATTTAGGCAATGTAAAAGAAATGCCATGTAGTAAAGAAATGCACAATTAAAATGCAATCAGGAAGACTCGATTTTAGGTGATTTTGACTCTCTAATGATGCGACATGCAAGCACCCATTTTTATTTATTTTTAGGTCAACCTCTGACTATTTACAAGGAAGAAATAAGAAAAAGAATAATGTACAACATAAATTACAATTTCTAAAACTAAAAGAGGAAGAAATAAAATTACATTTTTACACTAGGAAATAAAGGAAAAACAAACATTATACAAACACGTAGGAACCGTGCACAAACGTGTTTTTTTTCCTGGATGCATGCACGTAGGGGTGTGAACTCACAAAATGAGTTCATCCCCTCTACTTCATGGCCGGTCGGCCTACACACGGTGACAGCCACCGTGGTTCATCCGAATGCGTGTTGCCGGACACTGTATACATCCCTTTTTATCTAGTTGAGCAACTGTGTACTGGGCAGAACCGTGGGTATGTAAGCTTGCTTTGTCATTTTGAGTCTTCATCCCATTCTTGTTCTCACTCAAACCCCTCTTCTCTTGCTTACAACTATGGCCTTCGAAAGGAAACTCAACTCATGGATGAACACACTCACCAAACCCGAAAAATGACATCTCACTTACTACAACCTATCCCTAATTTTGAGCCTAAAGCAAGTGAAAATCGACTAGGTGTTTCTTAAAGCAGCCCTAACCTTTTCGGACCCTAAGTTCCATGTCTTTCGCTTATCTTGGAACGAATTGTGCCCACTTACTAAAGAGTGGGCTTGCATGTTCAAGTTCGATCTTTATGCTCCACCAACAACTCCTTCTCTTGTTCACAACCATCGCGAAAATTCGAGGAATTGACAAACTTCAATCATCGAGCATTAGAACACATTTTGGTTGGCAACACAGCCAATTTGCAAGCTCTAGTGGAATTCTTTCAATCACCCGAGGCGCTTAGACTCAACCCGGTGTTGCGAGTGCGAGGTTTGGTCTTTTGCATTCTTTCTGAATTTTTATTTTATCACGGTGGTTCGGGTTTTGCACCTATCTCTCTCATCTATGTCGTAGATGAGATGTCCGGGGGTTATAATCCTGCTTCGATGATGATTGCTGAGACCCTCCTCGGTCTCGATTCATGGGCTACAAAGCAGACCCTTCGCGGAAGTCCCCTCGCCCTTCAAGTGAGTATCGACACTTCTTCTCTCTTTTTGTTCTTTTTTCCTTTTTTTTCTTTTCTTTCCTTTTTTTTTGATATTATTTTTCTCTGATTTTGCATGTATCATTTGAGTGGTCCATGTGGAATCATGTGTCGATTTTTTCTTTTCATTTTTTTTATTTTGGTTGTAATGTATTTTTTTTTTGTGCAACCAAAATTCTCACTTTTTTTCTTCCACCTATCGATGTGGCTTATGGAGCATTTAGACATGGTCTTTTCTCCCATCACCACTTCGGAACTAGCGAACTTTTGCCAACGCAAAAGGAAGTTCGACACCCGCCGCAATTTTGATGAATGGGTCATTTTTCTCAAGAATCACAAGGAAATTTGTTGGTGGGTTCAATGGTGGAAAGTGCCTTGCTTCTCGAGCCACTCTCGTAAGGCGGCCCACATCACTCTGCTTGGCCTTACGAAGCTTACATATTATTTCCCTGATCGAGTCATGCGGCAAATAGGGCATTCCCAAGACATTCCCCTTCCTCCGTGCGAGATTCCCGACCTTACCCATCTTCAAGGGTCGGTGATTGAATCGTGGATCAAATATTGGAAAAAACGGGCTGGAAAGGAAGCACCTGCTCCTAATCGTATCTCCACTACTTCGACGGATGCCTATCGTAACTGGCTTGCTACTACTGTTGGCGCTATCAATAGGCGTGAAAGAACGTCGCGCTCACCTCTTCGAGACATCCCGAAGCTGAAAAGTATCATCGTAGCTAATGATCCTGGGTCGGGATCTAAAGAAGAGACGCGCTCAAGCAAGGAAAATAAGCAAATCCGACCGAATGAGCACTAATGGGCCTATACCGACTCCAACTCAACTAGGACTAGACTTAATACTTAAATAAGTACGGTGGAGAGAAAGAAATGAAATGAAAGAAATGCGTGTGCTATATATTTTTATTATTTGATGCTTTTCCTTTAGAAAATTGATAAAACAAAAATGCATTAAAAGATGTACTCCTTTTATTGATATAAGAAGTAAAGTATTACATTTATGTATTATAAGAATTAACACAAGCCATGTTCTTCTTCTTCTCATCCCTCAAAAGCACGACTTCGACTGCAACACTTTTATTCTCTCTTTTTACCTAACTTGTCCCAAAGGATTTTCAAGTTAGTCTCTCATTTTTTCTTTTTCTTTTTTTTACACTCTCCTTTTGTCTGACCTGCCTCAAAAAGGGTTTCAAATCAACCTCTTCTTTTCTTCTTTTTTTTTCTCTTCTTCTTTTTTTCGTTTCTCTCACAAGCAAGTAGTGTGTTGGCAGTTCGGTTGCTTGCTTTTATAAGATAGCGCATGTCTAAGTAGCTTAGGATACCATCCCTTAGAGGCTTAAACATAATATCTTTTCCACTGATCCAAACTCACAGGCTGGGTGAGCTCCTCTCCCTCGGGCGTAGCTAATCGGGCGGCGCCCCCTGGAGTGACAGAAATGATGATGTAGGGACCTTTCCAGTTTGGGGCAAATTTGCCTCGAGGATCCTGACATGCTGCTCTCATTTCTTTCAATACTAGATCCCCTTTTGTTAAATCTCGATCTTTGACTTTCTTATTGAATGCGGGGAAATCCGGCTCTGATAAAGTTGGATATTATGTAGAGCACAGAGTCGTCTTTCATCCAACAAAACCAACTCCTCATATCTAGCTCGGGCCCATTCGACTTTAGGGATTTAACCTTCAGCAATGATTCTTAAGGAAGGAACGCCAAGTTCTACTGGCAAGACTGCTTCCATCCCATACACCAAAGAGTATGGCGTAGCTCCAGTTGCAGTCAGAATTAACGTTCGATATCCTCATAGTGCAAAAGGAAGCTTGTCGGGCCATTCTTTGTAAGTGATGGCCACTTTCTTGATAATTTTCACCAGAGTTTTGTTTACAGCCTCCACCGCTCCATTGGTTTGTGGCCGATAAGGAGAAGCATGATGATGTCGGACTTTGTACTTGGCCAAAAGAGTTGCAAAGTCGCCCATGAGATGGCTCCCGTTGTCGCTGATCACCTCATGTGGCACCTTGTATCTACAACTGATGTTCCTCAGAATAAACTTGGCTACATGCTTTGAAGTGATTTTTGAGTATGAGGCAGCTTATACCCATTTAGTGAAATATTCCACGGCTACCAACACATATTCATGTCCTCGTGTGCCTTGGGGTGAAATCTTCCCTATGATGTCGATTGCCCAAACCGAAAATGGCCAAGGTGAGGCCAAAGTGGTCAAATAGGAGGACGGTTGATGTTTGAGATCAGCATACTCTTAACATTTCTGGCATCTTATCACAAATTGGAGACAATCGGACTCCATAGTCGGCTAGAAATACCCTGCTCTCTGGATCTTCTTAACCAACATTTTGCCGTTCATATGCAGTCCACACTCCCCTCCGTGAGTGGATTTCATTAATTCCTCAGCTTCCTCCTTATTAACACATAGGAGGTTTATCCCCGTAGCAGTCTTCATGTACAGACGCTTCTGAGTAATGCAATATTGAGAGGCCACTAACCGGATAGCCCTTCTGGCTCGACGCTCGGCATTTGGCGGGTATGAACCGTCTTTCAGAAATACATAAATATCAAAGAACCATGCATCGGTACTGACCTAACCGATCGTTAGTTGTTGATGAGCAGGACAATCTCTCCTCTCCACTGTCACTGCTAGGGCTTGATCCTTTTCGGGCATAGCCACCATGGATGAAAGCTTGGCTAGCGCATCAGCTAACTCATTGTAACCTCGCAGTAGATACTTGAACTCAATATGGTTGAACTTCTCAGCTAATTTGGACAAATATTGCTAGTATAATGCCAAGGATTTGCTCTTCACCTTCCATATACTAGTAGCTTGATTGACAATCAGACTGGAGTCCCCGAACACTCGTAGCCTTTTAATTCCCATCTCCAGGGCCACATGCATGCCCAAAATGCAAGCTTCATACTCAGCAACATTATTAATAGCCTTAAAATCAAGTTTTACTGCCAAAAGAAAGTGTATGTCTTCGGGTGAAACCAACAGAGCTCTGGCCTCGCATCCCATCAGATTAGCAACACCATCAAAGTATAGCTTCCAGGTTTCCTCTTCAACTTGAAATATTTGTTCATCACCAAACTCCAAGCCCCCAACGTCAGGACTTCCTATAGGAAACTCAGGCAGAAAATCGGAAACTGCATGCCCCTTTACGGACTTCTGTGGTCGAAAGTGCAGATCAAACTCGGACAACATAACCACCCATCGAGCAATCCAGCTGTTGATGGTAGGTTGTTCCATGATGTACTTGACCGGATTACATGCTGCAATCACATACACAGTGTGTGAGAGCATATAGTAGCGAAGCTTCTTTGTAGACCATACTAATGCCAAGGCTATCTTCTCAATCTCCGAGGAGCGAGATTCACACCCCAGAAAATTCTTGCTGATGTAATAAATAGCTCGCTCAAGACCAACACCTTCTTGTGCTAGCATAACACCCATAGCGCTTGAACTGATGGTGAGGTAAAGCAACAATGGCTTCCCGGAGATATGCGGGACTAGTACCGGTGGATTGGTTAAGTCAGTTTTAACCTTCTCAAGTGCCGCCTGACACTGGTTATCCCAGTCATTCGTCGCTCCCTTCTTCAGCTTCTTGAATAACGGTTCACAAGTCATTAGGAGTTTGGAAATGAATATGCTCAAATACTGTATCCGCCCTAGGAAGCACGAATCTCCTTTTCCGTCCGAGGCGGAGGCATGTCTTGAAGTGCTTTGATCTTGGATGGATCAACCTCTATCCCGCGTTGACTGACGATATAACCCATCAACCTTCTTGAAGTCACTCTAAACGCACATTTCTGTGGATTCAATCTCATGTTGTACTTGCGGAGCCTAAGGAAGAACTTACGTAAGTTTGGAATGTGATCCTCACGCTTTTTCGACTTGACAATCATGTCGTCCACATATACCTCAACCTCTACGTGGATCATGTCATGCAGTAGGGTAGTGGCGGTGCGTTGGTAAGTAGCACCAGCGTTCTTCAGTCCGAAAGGCATGACGGTGTAACAGAAAGTTCCCCACGAAGTGATGAATGATGTTTTCTCCATATCTTCTTCGACCATTTTGATCTAGTTATAACCAGCGTACCCATCCCTGAATGATAGTAGCTCATGTCCACAGGGTGATCAACCAAAACGTCAATATGTGGCAAAGGAAAGCAATCCTTTGGGCTAGCTTAGTTCAGATCTCGAAAATCGACACACATCCGAACCTTTCCGTCTTTCTTCGGCACAGGCACAATGTTAGCTACCCACTCCGGGAATTCTACTGCCCTGATGAACTTAGCTTCCAGCTGCTTCTTAATTTCACCGTGAATTTTGTCTCACCATTCATTCTTAATCCTGTGAGGTCGTTGTTGTACTAGCTTAAGATCCGGGTAGAGTGGATTGGCATGTTCAGCAATCTCCCTATCGATTCCGGGCATGTCTTCGTAAGACCAAGCGAAGACGTCTATGAACTCCCTTAGAAGCGAGTTGAACTCCTGTTGCTCCTCCAGGGTTAATGATTTGCCAATTTTCAGTTCTCGGGGAGTTTCAGGCGTCCTCACATTGATGGCGATGGTTTCTTCGACAGATGCCATGTGATTCTCGCGGTCATTCATGGCTTGTATTAATTCATTAAAGTCTTTTAAAGGTTCAACATCAAATTCATAGTTATTAGCACATCAATTAGGGAGAAGGGAGGAAGAACAGAGATATTCAGAAACGTTCACTTCATTGAATGCAGAAACGGATACAAACTTATCAGACTTGGGGATAATCCCAGCTGACTCATACTCGATTACAGACTCACTAGTGCTCGACTCAAACTGGACCTTACAAGGTTCTCCTAACACTAGGGTTTATAAATTGTTAATAGCATCGACCCAGGTCACTTTGTGGCAGCCTCCATCAGCAGAGATCATGGCGCTTGGGTCAAATTCAGAGTTGGACAACACAGCAACCACCGGGTCAATCTTTTTTTCTTCAAGGCTTGCGGATCAGAATCCTTCTTTAAACTATGAAATTCCTCCAACATGTTGTCCATAGCCTCTCGTTGTTGTTTTATCTGTTGGTCTTGAAACTCGAGGTGTTTCCACACCTTTTTCTCATGGCGAATGACCGAATGTAGGACCATATCTTGTAGATTGTCCCTCAGTTCTTCTAAGCATTGCTGAGTTACCCCTTTATGGTGATAGTTGTCTTCGTCATCACTGGCCAATACGCCATTTATGGTAAGGGTTGTTGGATCTTTAGGAGCAGCAGACACTTACGTTCTCGTAGGACTTGGATTTGATGGAGGAGCCACAAGTTCAGCCCGTGCCTGATTGTGCCTTCCCGACCTAGTTAAGAATGCAACACTAGGTGGAACTTCTTCTTCCTTATCAAACCAGAAATCGTTATTAGGACCTTCTTCATATACATCCTCTTCATCACTAACCCAAATACCATTGACAGTAAAGGTTGTCCAATCTTCAGGAAGGAGTGTCGGTGCTCCTTCATCGGTAATACATTCGGAGGGATCAAAAGTACCCTCTCCCACAAAGATGGCATGATTTGGGAGAGGATTGCTTTTGTTATTGGGATTATTTGCAGCTTTGGGCATCGGTAACGCCCCAGAACGAATCATCTTCTCAATCTGATTCTTAAGCGTCCAGCATCGCTCAGTGTCATGACCTCTTGTCCGGTGGTACTTGCAGTAAGCATTGTTGTTCCATCCCGGTCCCTTAGTCTCAGGTTCAGGTCTAGGTACTGGCAACTGGATTTTGTTTGATTTTAGCAATCGGTCCAAAGCTTCGGCCTAAGTCATATCAAGTGGGGTATATGAATCATATTGGAAGTAGGTTGTCTTCGGAGGCGGACCACGATTCACATTCTGTACAAAGCTTATCTCAGCCACCTTATTGGTCCTTCTTCCCACGTTGTTGCCCTTCCAATTCTGGGACGTAGCGGTCCTTTCTTTGCGCGCTTCTAACTTAGGACATAACTTCTTCAAGTACTCAAAACTCTCAACCACATGAAAGTCCAATTGTTGCGCCAGACTGGGTTTTAACCCACGGATACATGTGTCTAACTGCATTTCTGTGGGAATAATGATGGTCACCTGAGATAGCTTAGCATGCCACCTCTCATAGTAGGCCGTGAGCGACTCAATTTCTCCTTGTCGAATAGCCATAATGTCTGTCAGGGTCACCTTATCTTTCTGGATCTTACTATAATGCTCGATAAATGCCCTATGCAAAACAGTCCAATCTCCTCGTACCTCCAGAGGAAGGGTGTAATACCAGTTTAATGTTTCATCATTCAGTGATGACGGGAAGACTTGCTAGTAATGCTCGGTAGTGACACCTCGGAGTAGCATCACTCGGTTGAATTCCCACACATGATGGGTTGGATTCTCAGATGGGTAGAACTTCTTCAGCGAAATGTCCATCTTTCCCACTATATTAGCATTGATTTCAGCGGGTGGATCGAACTCGACGAACTGATTGATGAAGGTCGGCATCTGGCTCACAGCATCTTTGAACACATTCAGTTGAGCCTTTATGTCTTGGATGACAGGGTCATCGCGTAGTTGAGCCTTGACCGGGACAGTTTGAGGAACAGTCACTGACGTTGGCGGCCTTGGTGTTAGTCATCAGGCACTTCTATGACCACTCCAGCATTGGAACTTTCGCCTATCTTCCCTTTGTCTTTGTCACCCGTAGGGTTAGGAAGAATTTCCATCTCATCATTGTCTTCTATTCCCATTCGCACATTGATGCATTGCATAGCCTCCAAAACACCATTAAGAGTCTCCTGTTGTTGCTCTATGCGAGTATCTTGCCTTTGGATGTGTTCTCCTGCCGAGCGATGTGCTCATCGGCTTTCTTCTCTTGCTGTAAGGTAGCAAAAGTGATTGAACCCTCAACTTGCTTGAACTTCTCCTCAAGAAGTTTGACTAAGGATTCTTGGACTTGGTTGCCCTCGTGATTTTCTTCGGCAGACATGTCGAATTGTAGACGACGGAAGGTTTTGGACCTGGGTGCTGACGGAACGAAGACCGGGTTACGGATCAAGCGACCTGTTGGGCCGGGGATCCAAGCTAGGCTCGGGTCTCCTATGTTGACTACAGCAAACCACATACAGTTCAGAGATTGACCTTTTATTGACCCCGAAACCCGACCTGATGAATGCATGACCTAGTGGACCTACATGGGACTTACTAATATGCACAATCTACATGCTCACTGGACAAGGTGACTCACTCGGGACACGGATTTGCATGATCCTAACTCTACATGAGCCTAAAAGACCATTAATCATCATAAAGGGTCGGATAAAACTGAATACAGCGAGTCAAGACCGAGTATGGGAGTTCAAGTCGGTGTTTCTCAATTCGGATAAGCGCCCCATCCACAGGCTGACCGTTTTAATGAGAATCCGTAACTGAGACACCCTACTTGGGCCAACTCAAGCCGTACTGATTATTATGCGGACTAGAATGATGATCAATGAGACTGACTGCCTGACGCTTTTCTATTTTATTATTTTGTATTTTATTCTACTTGTTTAGGAAAACGGATATCGTAAAGGACTGGATAAAACCAACAGCGGGTGAGTTATAATTAACTTATGGATTTAATTGATAAATCCAACATGGTTGGGCCTAACCACGGGTCAGCCATGAATTTGATGGATTCAAAAATTAACTCAATAAATTAATCCACTCAAAACCTGGTGATTATTATGCAGTCTAATACTTTACCTATTTTCTCTTGTTGGACTTTTAAGAAGGTTTATTAGACCTTTGTTGAGAAAATGTTGTAAAGGGCCATATAGAATCATCAAAGGCAAGTTGAGTTTACTTTATAGGAGGATGGAGGATAGGAGATACATGCATATATACACATACACATGGTAATCTCCATAGCTCTACACTTCACTATGCAGTAGGGGGAGATGCATGATGATGGACAACAGCAAGTGGTCAATTGACCACGTGTGGCCAGTGTGTGTAGGCCGATCTGCTACTACGCCAGGGGGTAGGCACTAGCATCGTCCATACATGCATGGACGGTGGAGTGTTGAAGTCAACCAACCTAGGGAAGCTGCCATTCACATTGGACGAAATGAGCACATTATTATTTGGCTTTTGAGAGTGTTTTTGAGTTCTTTTGTGAGGATTCGATCTCGCGATCTCTGGCGCTTGCTTTTAGGGTTTGCATGGCTCCATTTTTATATATAAAAATGTACATGTAGCTAGGATGGACCATATGTGATCATGCATGTGACTTTAGGTGAACAAATACATGTAAAATGCATGCATTTATCGAATCTCTTTTATTTCTTCCGCTCTTCTTTTTATATTGTCTTATGCGTCAAAATCCCGGTGTCTACACCCATGCTTAAGTCACAGGCCAAATGGCTTTTAAACCATTTCTATCCCAATGATTTTTGCTGGATCACCCAATCAGGTTTCATAGGTTGGCCCCTTTGTCTTGATTCTATCCGGTCCTTTATGATATCCTCGTGTCTAAATTCCCATTGCATCGTTTACTCGGATCTGAGCCCATATATATTGTGAGTCGACCCCAATAAGGACCCAATGGTTGTTTGTGTTGTACATCATCATGTTAGGTCCATGTAGAGTTAGGCCATGCACTCCCATAAAGTGGATGAGTCATCCTTGCATCAGAATAAAGGCATCGAGTCCATTAAGGTCCCATATAGGTCTCTTAAGACATGCATACATCGGGTAGAAAGTGTCAGAGTCAATTATCGAGTCACTAACAAATTTCCATACAGGCAACATACGAGATCGACTTCCCGCCTGCATCAAAGATTTGCGCAGGGGTCAACTGGTTCCAAATTTAAATTACGATATGTCCACCACCTAAGCTAGAGCTCAAAATCATACCATGGCCGAGGAACGATTCCAGGAGATCCATGTCCAAGGTGTTGAAGCAAATATTTCCAAGCACCTAGAGGACCTTTACACTAAGATGCAAGGCTTGGTCTTTGCGAATTCTCTCGAATATGAGAAAAAAATCGGGAAAAGGATCCATGAGCAACAACAGTAAGTGATGGTAGGCATGTTGCAAGCCATCATAAAGATTAATGAGAAGTTAGGCCTTAACACTGAAGGAGATGATGATGATATAGAAGTCAACGAGTACGAATCTAAGCCCGAACTAATCAAGTTTCCTACAAGGGATGAGTTAGGGGGCTCAAGATTATTCAAAGGGGAGTCCAAAGTTGCCTAGAAATTCCCAAAGTCGCAGAGCATCCTGCTGTGAAGGCTTTAGAACAAAAGCTGGAGAGTCTTACCAAGATAATGAGCATTGTTCCAGCATTTATTGACAGGTACATAGATTTACCTTTGCCTATCCACCCAGTCATAAAGGTGGCTAACAAAGTTGAAGTGCCCAACATCAAGTTTAAGCCATATGAGAACCCCACTCACCACATTGAGAAGTACTTCATGCGGTTGGCGCCTCTTGATAGGATTGATGTCGGCTTATATTCCATAGTTTTCCTATCCACTCTAGATGGAGAAGCTAAAGTATGGTACCATGCCTTATCACCTCAAGTCAAGGTTATTGAAACGAATTGGTTAGGGTCTTCATCAACCACTACAGCCATATACAAAAAAAGCAAGCTAAAGTGGATGACCTAACAGCCATGAAGCAAAGGGAAAATGAGTCCTTCCTGGATTAGTTCGATAGATGTGGCACACCAAGTTCTCTCGCATCAATGAGACTATACCTCTACGTTTACAATTATCCACCTTCAAATAGAGTCTCAAGAGTAACATGGCTCGGCATTTGGGATACTAGGTGATCAAGGACTTCGACTACTTGAAGGACCTTTGCGTCCTACTCAATACCACGAACAATGAGAAGGTCGCCACCCAAGGGTTGAAGAATTTCAATTCTAATAGGAGGGATACTGGTTCACCTAATCACCCTTCTAAGAGCGCTGAGACTAATGTAATTCAGTCAAGAATCTAACCAAATTACGACCATTACACCCAACTGGACACCACCTATGTCGATGCTTTGGCTCATCTCTTAAGGAAAACCCTAATTGAGTTTCCTTTATCGAGAGTAGAGCTAGAAACGAAGTACCCAAGCTGGGATGACAATGCATTCCGCAACTACCACAGGTGTAAAGGACATGACACCGAGAAGTGTTGGACCTTAAAGATTAAGATTGAAGGTATGATCAGATCAGGTAAACTGCCTGGAGCGAGTGCGTGGAGGGAAGTAATGAAATAGCTTGAGTAGTTGATGTTAGGTTCAGGGGATGAGAGAAAAACCATTGAACACCCATGAGCTTTGATGTGGAAATGAAATCCAATCACCCATCCATACTTGAAATAATAACAATCTTCTTGATCAATGACTAATAACTTTGAAAAGGAATCAAAATCAATCAACCATGAGCTTGAACACTAGAAGGATTCGATATGACCTTAGATAAAGGTAGAACCACCACCAATGGCCTAACACCCCACCAATGATCATTATAAAGGAAAAATTCACTAAATGATCAATAAAGAGATGACTTGCAACACCACCAAATTAATTTGAGAAAGTAAACAAGATTTAAGAGAAAACTAGGGAAAGCCCTAAAATGCATAAGCCTTACATTCATATCATCAAAAATTATCTTGGAAAATAAGCTAAGGGGGTATTTATACTAAAAGAGGGAAAAAAATCAAAACACAACGTTTTGGGGAAATAAACACGTGCAGAAATAGGCCGTCGTATTCTTCGGAACAAAGACCGTGACATCGATGGTAGGTAGCTGGATGTCGCGGGCGCGTCAAGATGCATTTCGGGCGCTATGCAGCAAACAGATGAAGCATCAGTAACTGGACAGTGGGACGTCGCGGGTGCGACCCCATACATCGCGGGTGCAACGTCCTTCTGGATGCAGCGATCAACATCTGGCAGAAGGTGGTCGCGAGTGCGACGTCCTTCTGGGCAATTTTCTTCTACTGACTTCAAACGCGCATAATTTCCTCATCCTGGCTCCGTTTTAGGCTCATAAGATATTTAATGGAAAGCTCCCAAAATTTAAATCCATCGGAGTTGTAATGAAGGAGTTATGACCCAAAGAGTGAAGACATGTCCATTCCAACATCCCACGTTGACCCGTTTACACTTATTGTTACGGAAGGACTTCGAACCCTTTTAAAGGCCTGAAGTAGGTCCCGATGAGGACCCGTAGCTCCACACTCATGGTTCGGGGTCCCATTTGAAGTGGATACCGCACCCGGTGATGATCCGAATACGACTCCAAGGCCCCGGGTCCACTTTGAAATGGACTCCACACTCGATCTTCGAGTTGTTTCGCTCGGGTTCTCGGGAGGGAGCGCGGATAGACTTGAAAACCATAGATCTCGAGGCTCCAACCCCATCCCGGTATGCTCCATACTCCCCTTCTTGAAAAAGAGTTGCCCTCAACTCTTGGGAGTTAAAACCGAGACCCTCTCCATAATTTGGCTCCAAGGAACTTTGAACATCTCGAACTTCCTGATTGCAATGAACATACACATGAGGCACCAATAAGCTTCGAACCCTACGACATATCCATCATCCAAATGAAAGAAAAAGGTTGGAGGCTTGTTGTGTGGGGATAGGGGATTAAGGGAAGGAACGGGAGTATTTTTAGGTGTTTGGGAACACACATCCTCACTTGGTTCGCTGCAAGGTAAAGACAAAGCAAGAGACCGCTCGTTCTCATTAAGAGCACACTCAACCCATGTTTCGCTCGAAAGGAGAAGGTTCCTCAACTCACTTCCCATCCTTGGTTTAATTTGATGTGGGGTTAAGGGATTCAAGAGATCAAATTCAAAAGAACGATCTTCATTCGACAAACACTCCCACAAGCATTGCATACCAAATTTCCAACAGCACCCAATCAAAAACACATTCTCGAATAACCAATAACGCCCAAATATCATGTATGGCATACTCAAATAGTTCACGTCACAACAACCAACCTGCAAGAAATATTCATCGATGGATGACACAAATGAAAAGTTCAAAAACGTAGGTTGAACTAGAATCAAGGCATCACCAATCCCAAATTCGCTACTAAACACAAAACGAACACCAAGATTCTTAGCATTCCACTCCAAGCATAGAGAATTTTCGATCGAGGACATCACATGCTCATTATACAACTTATCACGCCAACAAACATTCTCAAACAATCAATGTCTCCCAAAGGTCATGCACGACTCACCCAAAGACTTTATGTCGCAACATCCAACATCCAAGCAAGTCTCAATGAATTTCAGAGGTGAGTTTGAAGTTACCTCATTCTTCTCGTAGGGGAGATCATAAATGACTAGACGGTGAGAGGTATTGGTGTAAACTAGTTGTTGTTTGACTCCTTAAAAAGCGATATCTAGATGATCATCGGAGCCTCTTGTTGGGATTCTTCAATAAGGACAAGAGGAAGGGCAAGATCGATGTTCTTATCCTCCCCTTGGCATGGAACTTTCTCAAGCTCACCATGTATACCAAGAAGCTCAAGAGTTTCCCCTTCATTGGTCACAACGACATTAACCCCATTCATTGAACTTTCCTCTTTCTCAACCTTGTTGTGGCATGGAGCTTCAACAATAGCTTCAGTAGTCTCGCAAGGGTCAATGGAAGTTCCCTTGTCGGGTAAGAGATTGACCTTTGCTTGCTTAACTTCTCCACGCCCATCAAGTGATGAAATGGACTCTTGGTGGACCTCTCGCTTGTAAGTTAGGCAAGAATCGTCGATTCATCAATCTCTTAAGTCGTGCCCATGAAGCGACCTTTGCTCGACCCTCTTTAGCTCGCTGCGCCTTGACATTCTCAAACCAAAGGGATGCAACATCGGTGAGTTTCGATCGAGCAACCTTGAAGGCATGTTCATCGCCATACCCCTTAGTTTCAAAATTCCTCTCCAAGATTTGAACCCATTCCATATAGTCTTCAGGGCCGGTGAAGCCATTGAATTCTGGAAGCTTGGCTTCGATATCATATAATTCATTCTGTAGGGGCTTCTCAACCACTTCCCATCGACGATGGCGTCGAAGCGAGTCTCTATCATCATCACTCGACTCATAGGAGGGAGGAGGATGGATAGGGCTACGAGTGGACCTCCTTCATTCATCTCGGGGTTGTGTTTGATACTCTTGGGCTAGGTTGTTCACTTGGACCTTAAGGTTGTCAAGAGTTCGCACGACATTGAAGTTCCGATTCTTAATGGAGGTGAACCGTTCGTCTATGGTGGTGAATCGGTTCTCGAAAGCTCGAATTTGAGAACTTCGGCGTCGGCTTCATTTCTCTCCAGTGGAGCTTACTTCTTCGTCCATATCGAGAGAAGGGTGAAGGACGATATGTGTTTCGGACAATTTTGAGGAGTCTGGGGGTTCTTTCGTAGTTGGCTAGTGTTTGGCTAAGGGTTCTTTCTGTTTTTCTCACATTGACATTTCGTCGAACACCTTTCGGGCACTAATTTCTAACATCACCTCAAAGCTCCATATTGCTTCAAAAACACCAAATACAAATACAATAGAAAGTATTCCAATACTCTTGGACTGCAAAGGGAATAGGGATCACCAATATTTGCATACAATCCACAAAAACCAACACTAGAGAACATTTGGGGTGGGCGCAGATCGGATAACCGATCCGAACATAAATTTGGATCGGTTAACCGTATGTTCGGATAGTTAAAATCATGATCCGTATCCGATCCGAATGTTTTGGTTAACCTGACTTTCGGTTAACCGAATTGTCAGATAATAAAATTTGCGATCCATATCCGATCCGAAAGTGTCGGATAACCGAATTTCGGATCCGATAACCGTATATCCATGGATTATAAAGCACTCATATAATAATAATCATTGTCCTTCTTACCTTAATGGGTTCAAAATTGTAAACTTTATGTATTGTGATACATTTCTACGCTAATGACTACTAATTTACAACAAAAAAATAACATTTGAGGGGTTCAAAGTTGAAAATTAATTATTTTCGAATTTTCGGACAACAGATAGATTATTCGGATTTTTCAATCCTCGATCTGTATCCGATCCGTGATCCGAGGAAAAAATTTGGATCGGTTAACCGATCCGCCAACTTCAAAATTTATCTGCCAATTGTCGCTCTTTTTGGATCGGATAATCGGATTTTTGGATCGGATCACGGATTATGGATTTTTTCCAACCCCTAGAGAACACACTAGCAAGAACAATGAATAAAACTCAAGCTAGAGAAACCATAGCTCTGATACCAAATAGAGCGTGTGAATGGAGGGATGTAATGAAATAGCTTGAGTAGTTGATGTTAGGTTGAGGGGATGAGAGAAAAACCATTGAACACCCATGAACTTTGATGTGGAAATGAAACCCAATCACCCATCCATGCTTTAAATAATAACAATCTTCTTGATAAATGATTAATAACTTGGAAAAGGAATCAAAATTATCCAACCATGAGCTTGAACACTAGAAGGATTCGATATGACCTTAGATAAAGGTAGAACCACCACCAATGGCCTAACACCCCACCATGATCATCATAAAGGAAAAATCCACCAAATGATCAATAAAGAGATGACTTGAAACACCTCCAAATTAATTGGATAAAGTAAATAAGATTTGAGAGAAAACTAGGGAAAACCGTAAAATGCATAAGCATTACATTCATATCATCGAAAACTATCCTGGAAAATAAGCTAAGGGGGTATTTATACTAAAAGGGGGAAAAAATCAAAATACAGCGTTTTGGGGAAATAAACACGCGCAGAAATAGGTCGTCGAGGGCGTGACGGTCTCGACCGATCGGCGGCACCATCGGTGGTAGGCAATGGATATCGCGGGCGCGTCAAGATGCATCGCGGGCGCTACGCACCAAACGGACGAAGCATCAGCAACTGGACAGTGGGAGGTCGTGGGTGCAACCCCATATGTCGCGGGTGCGACGTCCTTTTGGATGCAGCAGTCAGCATCTGGCAGAAGGTGGTCGCGGGTGTGACCATATGCGTCGCGGGTGCGACGTCCTTCGGGGCAGTTTTCTTCTACCGACTTCAAACACGCATAACTTCTTCATTTGAGCTTCTTTTTAGGCCCAAAAGATATCAATGGAAAGCTCTCGGTGTGTACCTTATGCTCCCAAAATTTGAGACTCAACGGAGTGGTAATGAAGGAGTTATGAGCCAAAGAGTGAAGGCACGTCCATTTCTCATAGTCCGGGATCCTATTTGAAGTGGATACCGCACCTGGTGATGACCCGAATACGACTCCAAGGCCCCGGGTCCACCTTGAAATGGACTCCATACCCGATCTTGGAGTTGTTTCGCCCGGGTTCTCGGGAGGGGGCGCGGATAGACTTGGAAACCATGGATCTCGAGGTTTAGGCCCCATCCTGATATGCTCCACTGCCCCTGCCAAAAGCAGCATAAAAAGGCAACTAGAGCAACGACTCTCAAGGAGCAGTCAATAGGAAGGAGACTTTGAAGTTAGCTAGGGTCTAAATTCCTTTGAGCATTCTGTTTCAAAGTCATTAGGGGTGCATTGAGTCGGTCTTTGATTTGCTTGTCATTTGAATTCAATGAGATGCATCTATTTGATTGTGATTGTTAGAGAATCTCGTGCATGTACTCTTAATTAGAGTTGAAAAGCTCCTTCACCCATTCATTAGTTTTAACATCCAAGTCTGACATATCCATCTAACATCACCCTCATATACCCTTCCGTTCATCAAGTTTTTCAACCTACATATCCAAGGTTTAAAATAAAATTAAAGAAAAGAGAAAAAAAAACAAAAAAAGAGAGAAGCAAGTCTATATTCGTCAAGCATGATGGGCACAAGGAGAAAAGACCAAAACCACCAGTCTCTTGAAAGTGGAAATCTTTATGCTCCCTGACCAACAACGTGAATAAAATATGTCTAGGACAGGAGGCTACCACCTCACCATCTTTATCACTGGTCACCTTCCCATTCACCCACAACATCTGTCCCTATTTGTCACCTACATCTTTATCCCATATTCCCATTCACCAAATCTTGCATCACTCGTAACAGTCACCATTCGAAAACCCTTAGCCTTGACTAACCCGGTCATTCTCCACATGACCACTCCATATATATCTACCCTAAATCGAAAAGGTGTCTTGTGATTATCTCTCTTTGCATCACTCATAACAATCACCGTTCAAAAACCCTTAGCCTTAACCAACCCGATCATTCTCCTCATGACCACTCTATATCTACCCCAAAGTGAAAAGGTGTTTGTGACTAATATCATCATAAAAGAAAGCAAGATTCAATCTCATGAAGAAGAAGGTCGAGAAAAAAAGAGACAGAAGAAAGCAAAAAAAAAAAAAAAAAGAGAGAGTTCCTAGTTGGTCAACCAACATAGGTCGACATGAGTGTACTACATTCATGTCCCTTCAACACTTTGTTTGCGTATGGAAAAACCTGTGCTGGGAGAGTAAACCCCGTTTGGACCGTCCATATCTCAAACCATACCAACAAAAAAAAAAGAGAGAAAAGGAATAAGAAAGGCAAAAAAAAAGAGAAAAAGGAGGATGGGAAACCGAAGACGGAGCTAATAGTCACGCACACTGAAAAGCCCTTCATAAATCTTCCGGATTGCTCTCAAGCCTTATGCCCAAAGCCTTCACATCGCCATCACGCTTTTGCATCCATAACCATCCTGAAGCCTACCTCACCAACCCCTCCTCAAGGCACCAATCCTTTAAAGTTGCACCTTATGAACTATGACTGGCCTGATTCCACATCAGATACTTAGGAGAATCTCTTTGAGGCCCGAACGCTGCAATTCGCCTTAAAAGAGCATCCTTTGTCCCATAATTTGGTCTTTGAGAAAAATTAGAGAGGCTAGCTCAGAATCTCGAGCTAGGCAAAAGGAGTGAGAGAGAGTAAGAGATGCTAGCCTGAAAACCTGTCCTGGCAAGTTGTACAAAAGGAGAGTAAACCCTGGATGTTGAAATAATTTCACATCCCGCCATCATAATTCCCCTACTTTCCTTCCGTCAGACTTGGATCACCTTCACATCCAAATAGCCAACTATCTCTATTCCTATGACATGAATCCATCTCGACCATTCCCCCACCCCATCTCCTAAAAGGTGACTTCACCCTTGCCAATCATCTAGCCTTAGCTAAAACATGGTCGTCTAGCAATCATGACATGCCCATATTCGACCTTTGAACCCTAGTTACCATCATGTTCACTTTTCACCAAGTGCCTCATGAACCTGTCTGGCCATCGTCAGGCTTACCTTCTTTTGTCAACCCTTTTCATCCTCCCATATCACCAGAGCTTTTTGACTCGGTCATTATTGCGAGTGCGTGATTCGATATTTTGAGGCTCGTTGTCAGCACACTTGAGTGAGACCCATCTGTCAAGAACCCTTAAAGTAATGAAATACATCTATATAGTGATTTAAATATCCTTGTATTTAATTTTTTTGAATGATTTAAATAAAATTTAAAATGGTTATTAATCATCTCGACTCAACGTATTTATCATTTCGCTAATAACTTAACCGGCGAATGAACTAAACTTCACCGATCGCAAACAAGACTCTCGGAACAAAAAAGGGTGAAAATGTGAAAAACAGAAACTTTTGACATGGAGTCTCATGTTTATTACATGATATTGAAAGTACCAAGTTACACAAAATTAGTAAATTACAATCCCAAACACGGACAACTATTCTTGGGTTGATATTAGATGCTTTGTATGAAGTGATGAAGAAAAATAAGAATAATGAAGATAGAGATTAATAGAGGTTTAAAGAAGAATAGAAAAGTTTAATTAGGTGACAACGAACTCTCCACTGGCTTGGACTTGTTTGACAGTTTTGTCATACACATCTTCGTCATTCTCATCCTCCTCCTCTTGCTCAAGTTGGTCTTCTATTTGTCCGCCTTCTTCTTTCTCATCATCATCATCATCCCCAGTCTCAGCCCCCCATCTAGGGATACCCCTTGAAACTGCCCCAGGCTTCTTGGCCTCGTTCACAATTTTCATGATCTGTTCTACACTTTGGAGAGAAGCCAAGCTTGGATTATCTCTTTGATAGTACACTACCTGCCCTTGCTCTGTCAGCTCCTTTGGCAGATTCTTTAGGAACCACGGATGACTTTTGATTTCCCTTATGCTAATTCTCTACAGACACATGATCATATCACAGTGAGTTAATTAGCTGGATAGAGCTACTAATTAAATCATCAGGCAAATCAATTTACAAGGAATTCTTGACGCAACTGCCGGCATACGTACCCTTGATGGGCTGGTAGTGAAGATTCGAGCTAGCAAATTTTTGCAATCCTGTGATATGTGAACGTATTCTGGGATCTTGTACTGCACGTTCATAATTCTCTGCAGTCCAATTCACAGTTGATGCAACTAGTCAGTTTACTACATGAGTAGGGGCAGAATCATCATGAGTTAAAAACCATGCAAGTGAAAACTTACTGTAATTGTTTTCCTGAAGTTTTTTGGATCTTGTGGATCTTCAAAAGGGTATCCTCCTACTAGCATCACGTAAAGGGTCACTCCACATGACCACACATCTGCCATCTAAACATCACATCAACTTCAGCATAACTGAAAACACTCATGTTTGGAGAGAAAAATGGAATGGAATAAGGGTGGGATAGGTATCCAATTCCTTTTTTTGGTGTTTGGTGAAGAATTTTTGGAATGGGATTGGGAAACCCCCAGGTTTGTAATCCCCCTCAAAAGGGTGGAATTAGAACCCTCCCATATATAGGGGTATCAAAAGGGTGAAATTAGAACCCTTGCCTTATTCCATTCCCTTCTCTCACCAAACACTTTCTATTTTGGAATCAAATTCTATTCCCAACCCTCTAGATATCTAATTCCATACCCATTCCATTCCATTTTTCTCTCCAAACATGCCCTAACTACCGGACTCAAGAAATAGTGCACCGAGAGGTAAATTCTCAAGCACCATTCTCTAAAGAATCACGGTTTTCTATGCCGTCCATGACACTTCCACCAAATTCTACAAAGTGTATCCTTGTATTGAATGAGAATTTAATTACTTTATGGGTGACTAAAGCGACATCGATCCCATCCCACTGTACAACATGCATCTGTAACTAAGATTCAAGAACTTCAATAACGGCGATCCGATTCAAGAACTTCAATAACGGCGATCCGTTGGCTTGTTATTTTAAAAAAGATATCAGAAACCCCCAATCTCCTCTTCCCATTTTACGGTTAAATCATAAGTCCATAAATGCGTACTACCCTCTCCGTCCCAAATTAATTGACGGAATTGAACTTTTCACACATACCAATATATAACTATAATAACTACCAAAGCTCAATTGTATTTTATTTTTCTCTCTCTAATAAATAATATAAAATAATTAAATTAGGTATTGAGAATAGAAAAGTGACAAATATTTTGAGACAAAATAAATTAGTTAAAGTGTTAATATGAGACCGAGGGAGTAGTAGTTTAGGCACATGAAGATCGATCTAATGACACCAAAGTAGACTACAAAGACCTAAATTAACTGAGGCTTAATTAATGTAAGATGGACCGACAAATCTATTGCTAAAATTAGAATGCACTTAAGATTGCATCAAATGGAGTTCACAACATGTGGTCACATGCGGTGGACCACCAAACCTATAAACTAAGCAACCCGATCATATGCCTTTGTTTATAGTACTCTATCCATTAATTCCTTAGAAGGCTGTTTGAAACTTTTTAATTGTATTTTGTAGAATGCAAGTTCCAATTGCTATACAATTTAATTTACTGACTTAGATCCATCAAGAACTAGACTAACCTTTCCATCATATTCTCGCCGTGAAAGTACTTCTGGTGCTATGTATGCAGGAGTCCCCACTGTTGACTTTGGTCTCGAATGCAGAAGAGAAGACTAAAATTCCAAATTTACAATAAACAAATCAGTACAAACTGATGGATTTAAATATTATAGCAACTTGGTGACACAAATAAACACGTACTACCTCCGTCCCTGATTAATTGTCCCTAAAACTACTTTCACAAAACTAAGGAATATAGGGAATGGAACAAAATATTTATACATTGTCAAAAATGTCCTTGAAAATACCCTTGGAAAAATGTAAAAATTACATTTATTAAGGGTAGAATGGGTATTATAGTTATTGGAAATGTAAAAGTTAGGTAATTAGACAAATAAAAAGGGACGGAGAAATTAAGTAATTAGACAATTAAAAAGCGACGGAGGTAGTACGTGCTAACTATTATCAAAGTTGATGAGTTGGTAGATTTATCGAACCTTGGAATAACCAAAGTCACAGATCTTGAGGCGGGGAGCACGACTTCCATCCAACAGTGTATTCTCTAATTTTAAATCTCTATGGCATATTTGCTGTAAAAAAATTAAATGATATGATCAAGCATAATGCATATTTACCTCTGCCTCAATTACAAGTATAATGTTACTGGGAAGGAGTTGCTTCATAGTTCTTACCATGGAATGACAGAAACTAACACCGGAGATAAGCTGCTGGAAGAAGTATCTAGCCTGCACAAATCATGTATAACACAATATTTTCGCATCAAGACTACTGGGAAACACGAGAAGAAATATAATCCAATTTATTTTTTTAATTTTAGGGAGAAATTAATATAAAGCCTTTGTTTCAGAGTAAATTACTTAGATGTACCCTAACTTTTGAAGAAACAATTGTTTGGTACCCTAACTTTTCAAAACTAATTTTGGGGTACCCTTACTTTTAGGATTAGAAATCACTAGGTGAATTTCTGGTGAAACTTCGATTGATTCAAATCATTTTCGTCCAAAAAAACAAACGACATTTTCATCGACAAAAACAAACGACATTTTCCTCCACAAATACACTTAATCAATTTCCCGCCTAAAATTCACCGGTGAATTCAAATCATTGGCCGAAAATTCACCTAATTATTTCTAATTCTAAAAGTTAGGGTACCCCAAAATTAATTTTTAAAAGTTGGGGTACCGGAAAAACATTTCACCAAAAGTTAGGGTACCCCTAAATAATTTTTTGTTTGTTTCATGTTGCGGTTTTCTTCTGTTTTTTTTTTCATATATTTACTCTTTAGTAAGATTCAGATTCAGTTCTTGAGAGTTCAAACTATACAACAGTATGCTCTAATTACCAAGAGGGTCCTTACCAAATACAGCAAATACGAAGGTTTATTGTAGTAAAAAAATTCTTATAGTATAAAGTCAATCTAAGAGAGAAAAGTATGCACATATATATGGTTCTGGTGCATTTGACGGTTCCAACATTTTCCTATCAAATCGTCCATTAATGGAGATATTCTAATATGGAATGGACCCCTACAGAAAAAAGTAACCACATTTCTTGAAGAAAAACGAATTCATTGTGCTAAATTGATGCAAAAAGTTGACATACCGACCCAAAAAAAAAATCCATTAGAATTTAGAAATGACCCAAAATTAGTTCAATCCAAACAAATTCATATAGATTTGATGTGAGTTCTGCTTAATTATTCACAGATATGAGGATCTAATCCTTAACCTAGATTACATCAAGATTGTTTTCAGTGGACCCTAGATTAAAAATCAATGACTGTCTACTACTTCATCCCTTGCATATTAATGGTAACTTAGTTCACTGTCATATTTTCTAATCTTACTCTTTGATTAA
This sequence comes from Portulaca oleracea, assembly GCA_029582165.1. Classification (NCBI taxonomy): domain Eukaryota; kingdom Viridiplantae; phylum Streptophyta; class Magnoliopsida; order Caryophyllales; family Portulacaceae; genus Portulaca; species Portulaca oleracea. Next base: position 27,665,081 of record CM055889.1, on the reverse strand, counting down.
TAATTTTTTATAGTAATATTTTACTAATAATTACAATATTATACCTTTAAAGATAATATTTTTCATTATAAATCTAATGATAACAACTACGTATAACACGTCATTGTATATATATACTCCCTCCTTCCCATTTTATTTGTCACTTAAGACATGATTGACAAAACCAATATCAATTTGCATTAGTTTGCATTCTTGGAAATGAGAAAAAGTTGAATAAAAAAGAAAAATGGTGAATAATAAAGAAAAATGGTGAAAAATAAAGAAAAGTGGATGAAAAAGATGTATAATTTGATAAATTAGTAATTAATGTGTTATTGGAATTGTAAGATAACAGATATTATGGGAAAAAAGAAAGTTAGTTAAAGTGACAGATAATATGGAAAGGAGGGAGTATTTAAAAACTTATTGTCATAATTTTCAAATTTTAATACCAAATTTCCAAAGACCAGAAGAAGGAAGTACTCTACAAAAATGAGGTACATATAATAATAGAATAATTTAAAGACTGGATAGGGGGACAGTTAATTAAGATGAAAAAGATTCCGAAAATTGGTTTCTTCTTGTTTCCTTGTTTTGAAAAGGAATATGGGTGTTGTAGGCTCATAACTAGCTAGCTATGAAAACAACGAAAGACAAGAGAGAAAAGGATGATGAGGCAAAGGGATGGAGAGGTACCTCATCCTCACTAAAACGACCAGCAGTGCAGATTCGATCGAACAACTCTCCACCAGCAGCATATTCCATAACAATCCCCAAATGGGTTGGTGTTAGTACCACCTGATACACACCGTACCACATCATCATCAACCAAGTTCTTCTAATACGTACGTACCCAAACTTAGTTTATATATGCTACTTACGTACGTACATACCTCCTTAAATCGAATGATGTTAGGATGACGAAGTGACCTATGATTGATGATTTCTCTTGCAACGTTGTCATCAATCTGCACATATAACTCCCATAACACGAATTCAAGCAGTACGTAGAGAGACAATCAGGCTAGTATTAATAAGACTTAGTAATTTAGTGTGAAGTAGATCACCTTATGGCCACGTTCTATGTACTTGATGGCAATAAGCTCCTTGGTCAGTTTGTGACGCATAAGCCTAGCAACCCCGAAATTCCCAGCTCCAAGCTGCTTCACCACCTCGTACTTTTCCATTATTTGTCTTCTCCTTTTTATTCCGCCTGCCTTTGCTGCTTTCAAATTGCAAGATCAAGGGATGATCAAGCTAGGCGGGATACCTAATTATATACATGGTGAATGAGTCAGAAGTGAGCAATTGAATGTGTGATAGACTGAGAGAGAGAGAGAGAGAGAGAGAGAGAGAGAGAGAGAGAGGCCACCACTTGCTCTGCGCCCAATCAAATCACATTTTTTATTAATGTTGACACTTTGAGTGTTAGTCAATACAGTTACTATTTTATTTTTCTTTTGGAAAATTGAAATTTAATAAACCAAATTTTATGTCCATTTTGATCTAACAAACTAAACTTAACGTTTTGTTAATGGCAAACTGTACTTAACGTAATTTTTTTCTTAGTGAACCTCAACCAATTTCCAGTTACCAGAAAAATGACAATAACTGCTCGAGTCTTTCTTCCAATACATTGTTCATTTTAATTAGGTTCATTTCAATCAGCAAAGAAACCTTCATGTCATTTTTCCGGTAACCGGAAATTGGTGGAAGTTCACTAAGAAAAATATTATGTTAAGTATAGTTTGTCATTAACAAAAAGTTAAGTTTGGTTTGTTAGATCAAAATGGACATAAAATTTAGTTTATTAGATTCCAATTTTCCTTTTCTTCTTGCCCTTTTTTCATTTCCTTGGTAGAAAGAAAATTTGAAACTGGCACTGCAACATATTAGAGCTTTCACAATATTTATTTAGTGACATTTGTTACAACGAAATGTTGCTAAAGGTATAATATATATATTTGTCCACTAACAAATACCCTATTGCAATATTTGTTGCTATTGGACCCTTCATACACACAAATTGTAGTTGACCCCAAATGGAGAATATATATATATATATATATATATATATATATATATATATATATATATATATGGGAATTGATATAATGAGAAGAATGATTTTGTGAGAAGAAAAGCATAACAAATCATAACCATTGGTTCCAAGATCAAGGGTGGGTATTAATATTGCTTTTTTCTTTTTTTTTTTGGTTGGGAAAATGTGACTAATAAATGTTGCAACATTTTTCTTCTTTTTTTTTGTTAGCTGGGAAAAAGAGCAATTAATGCAGTGTGATTTCCAACGACATGCTAATTAATTCGCAGCTCTAGAAAACTTAGAATGAACATCAACTATACCCAGAATAAACATCAACTTTACCATAAATGAACGTCAACTATACCATAAATGAACACCACATATACCCAGAATGAACATCAACTATACCATAAACGAACGTATAGTATAGTGACGTTCGTTTATGACATATTGATGTTCATTCTTGGTATGTGGTGTTCATTTATGGTATAGTTGACGTTTATTTATGGTAAAGTTGATGTTCATTCTGGGTATAGTTGATGTTCATTCTGAGTTCTCTAGAGCTGCGAATTAATTAGCATGTCATTGGAAATCACACTACATTAATTGTACTCTTTTTCTCAGCCAACAAAAAAAAAAGGTTGCAACATTTATTATTCACATTTTCCCAACCAAAAAAAAAAAAAGAAAAAAGCAAGATTAATACCCACCTTTGATCTTGGAACCAATGGTTATGATTTGCTATGCTTTTCTTCTCACAAAATCTTTCTTCTCATTATATCAATTCCCTATATATATATATATATATATATATATATATATATATATATATATATATATATATATATATATATATATATATATATATATATATTTGGCACAATTCTTTTTAAACAAGTAAATACAAATACAAATACAATTATTCACATGCGAGACCAAAAGCAAAAGAAAGGAAAATCTAACTTAAAAGATTATGAAAGGAAATTGAAAAGATGAAAAAGAAAAATATGAACAATATATACATTGCCAGTGACTTACCTTATCCCCGAATCTCACTCATTGAGGCGGGAAATAAGGGTGAAACTCAATATATGCTAACCGAAACAACTAATTCATTGCATTCATCACAAATAACAGACGGTTACATCCATCCATGACCCAAAATACAAACGAGAAATGCTTAAACAATAGTCCAACCCACCAAAAACAACAAACAAACAACCCTAAGACAACCATTAGACAACCATCCAACAACCATCCAACAACCCGACAAACATGAATGATAATCAAGACAAGGAAAAACCCGAGCAACCTAGCCGAACAAACCCCAAAATATGCAAGCTCATGCCAAAAGAAATCGAGAGACCAACAATCCAACCACCAGACATCGCAACTCCAAGCCCCGAAGAAGCACTCCCCCACACTTATACTTTACAAAATAAAGTAAATAGAACAATGATAGAGGTCGGGTGGGGGTGCTTACAAATGGTCCTGAAGCGGACCCTCCGGGCGGAGAACGGGGTTGGAGGTGCGACTGGATGCTAGCCAGCGTCTCCTGTTGGATCTCAAGCAATCCTTGCAAGTTTTCGATCAATAGTTGCTGGTTTTGGATGAGCTCCCGTTGGACTTGAAACTCATCATGAAGCTCCTGGAGTTGCTCGCTGATACGCTCAAGAGCGGCGTCCCGTTGTTGAATCGGCTCGGCTTCATCCCCTTGTGCTTGTTCTTCTTCCTCATCCTCTTCTTCCTCCTCTTCTTCGTCTCCTCCTTCACCTTCCTCCGCTCGATCCCCGGGACCACCCACCACAAAACGATCCCCAAAGGTTTGGCCACATGACCAATTGCGTTAGTCGGAGACATCTAGACGTTGTTCGGCATTGTCGTCGCCCAAATGAATCACGACGCTGTGGGGTTCGTTCCCGTGACGGTATAATGTTCGCGTCTTGTGTTTCTCCAGGAATTCCATCTTTCGTAAGCGAACACCGTCGATAGGATCGGGGAAATAGCGGGGAGTCCACTTGCTCAGATAGGACTCGAACCCTTGCTTCCTTAGGAAATGGGTGATGATGTGACCCATACCAATAGTCATGTTCCGGGTTTCGAGGCTTATTTCCCGGAGGCAATGGAGGATACATGAGCCAGTGTTGACCCGGCGACCATTGATCGCATTATAGAGGACGAAGAGGTCGTCTTTCCGGATGCTTGAACGCCCGGCGTCACGGCCAAAAACAGAGTTCGAAATGATGCGGTGGAAGATGCGGACGCTCAGATTACAGAAATCCCTAGCCTTAGAGTTGCTTGGACAATAGTACTTTGCTCGTTGTGATCGAACCCTCGGGTAACGTCTCCTCCAGCAAGTGAGTGCTTTCATAGCTTCTTGTTCATCGAATTCCTCACACTCCCAGAAGTATACCCCATCCTCTGGTAATTCCAAAGCTTGGCAAAACTCTTGAACGGAACATTCTAGCTCCATATCACCCACTCTATAGCTGAAAATGGCCTCAGGATACCCATCACTAAGGACTTGAAGTGAACTCATGAATTCAAGTACGGGCTGGTCTATGATTGGTTCCTTGATATTGAGAAGTGTTTTCCAGCCAAGTACCTGAGTGAGAGTGTAGAAACTAGATCGACAGTAAAGAGTGTTGATTGTCTCATCACAACAAATCTCTGGGGCGCAGATGTGTCGCTCTTGGAGTTCATCATAGCGTGTCTTGTGCGGTTCACCACGAAAAGTAACCTTGGCACAGGGACAACTTTTGATGAACGTAGCTGGTTGAGTCCTTCTCAATTCGAGAGAAGATGGCAGCTTTGATGGTGATAGAGGGAGCTTCCTAGGTCGACCCCTTTTTGGTTTCATCATTCTAATGTTCAAAACTCAAGAACCCTAGATCCAGGCAGAGAAATGTGCGCACAACAACCAAAATCAACTAGGAAATCGAACTTGGATGCATAAACAAACAAGGAATACCTGAATTGAAGTGATGGGGAACTCCTCTTGCTAATTTCGACCCCCACAAGCAACAAGAGACCTGAAATTTGCTTGAAGAAGATCCGAAAATGGCGAGCGACGCAGCTAGGGCACGATTTGCAGGAGAGATGGAGAAGAAATGGAGGAATTGGTGAGAGATTTGTCAAATTTTGGAAGAGAATCAGAGTTTTAGGGTTTTAGGTGAGTTTTCGAGTGTGAGGATGAGGAAGAAAGTGAAAGAGAAATGAGGGGAAATGAGAGTTTAACCCCCGACAAATCGCAGCTTTTCGATAGACCGTGGCCACGGTCCACTTTACCGTGGGCACGGTGTGGTTCGGGCAAGGGGAAAAGAAGGGAAGAAGCAGGGCGGAGACCGTGGCTACGGTAATTATACCGTGGTCACGGTGATGTTCGGGACCAAAATTTTTCAGGAATGAGCTGTGATGAGACCGTGGCTGCGGTGAATCTCACCTGGTCACGGTGATCTTCGGTTTGACAAAACTGGGAGCAATTTGTGTACGCTGACCGTGGCCACGGTCCTGGCTACCGTGGGCACGGTCCCTTTCGATCCATCCTCAACACCTACAAGGCTCAAAACTTGGAGAAAAAATGTTAAGTCCTAGAATCTACCCTTTTGTCATCTACTTCCTTTTCTTTCTCGCTCAATTTTCATTCAAGGACACTCTCCCAACACTCAAAAACACTTTCGAACCCCGACCTTCAAAGAACGACTCTCGATCTCTTCTTTTTCTTGTTGCTTTTCAAACATTTCTGATTTTTCTTGATTTTTTTTTTCAAATTTTCTTTTTCTAATGTAAAATAAAGGAAGAAGAAAAGCACTAAAATAAGGGAAATAAAATGAAAGAAACAAAAAACAAAATTGAAAGAAAACACTAAAAGAGAAGGAAGTAGTTCATACCTCTCCCGGGTGCTTGTTTTGTAGGTCCTAGATCGACCTATTCCGATGCTTTTCAATCTTCAAAATCCGCGAGGTATGTCGCAACTGTCCTGACATATTCCTCGCCCATGATGTATGGTTTGAGCTTCGATGAGTTTGCTTTGAAACACTTTCCTTGTGCATCTTTCAATTCAACCACTCCGGCGGGGAGAATTCTCACAATTTCAAATGGCCCGGACCACCTTGATCTCAATTTCTGAGAGAATAACTTCAGCCTTGAGTTGAAAATGAGAACCCTATCGCCTACCACAAACTCACGTCGGTTCAACCTCTTGTCATGCCATGCCTTTGTTCTCTCCTTGTAGATCTTGTTGTTCTCATATGCATGACGCCTCAACTCCTCAAGTTCTTCTAATTGAAATAACCGACTACCTCCGGCCGCCTTGAGATCGAAGTTAAACTTCTTGATTGCCCACATGGTTTTGTGCTCAAGTTCTACGGGGAAGTGACACGCCTTCCCATAGATAAGACGGTAAGGGGTAGTACCGATCGGTGTCTTGAAAGCGGTGCGGTATGCCCACAAGACTTCATCTAATTTTTCTGCCCAATCTTTCCTTGAAGAGCTAACCGTCTTCTCTAAGATCTCCTTGATGGCACGGTTTGAGATTTCCACTTGACCTTGTGTTTGTGGATGGTAAGGAAGTCCCTTCTTATGCTTGATGTCGTACTTCTCCAAGAGAGACTCGAATCTCTTTTCGATGAAATGGGAACCGTAATCACTAATGATGACCCGTGGAATGCCAAATCTTTGGAATAGGGTCTTTTTCAAGAATTTCGAAACGGACTTCCCATCGCATCTTACACATGGTATGGCTTCGACTCACTTTGTGACATAGTCCACCGCTACTAGGATGTATTGGAAACCCCTTGACGACGGGAAAGGACCCATGAAGTCCAATCCCCACACATCGAAAGCTTCCACCTCAAGAATATAGTTCAATGGCGCTTCATCCTTCCGGGAGATGTTACCGGACCTTTGACACCTATCACATTGCTTGACATGCAAGTGGGCGTCACGAAAAAGAGTCGGCCACCAATAGTCAGTTTGCAAAACCCTCGTCGCCGTCTTTTGGTGGCCACCGTGACCTCTCACCGGAAATTCGTGATAATGGGCTAAGATAGATTGCACTTCACTCTCGGGAATACATCGCCGGTACATCCCGTCATTGCAAAGACGGAAAAGGAAAGGGTCACCCCAAAAATAATGCTTCATATCGTGGAGGAATTTCTTCTTTTGATGATGGTTCAAGTGTTGAGGAATCACTTCACTCGCCAAATAATTCACAATATCCGCATACCAAGGATGTGAGTCGATAGCCAAGAGTCGCTCGTCCGGGAAAGCATCTGCAATATGTTGGGTGTCTTCCAAGTCGACAAGAATCCTCGAAAGGTGATCGGCTATGACATTCTTCGTGCCCACCTTGTCGCGGATTTCCAAATCAAATTCTTGCATAAGCAAGACCCACCGTATAAGTCTCGGTTTTGTCTCCTTCTTTCCCATCAAGTATTTGATAGCGGCATGATCCGTGTAGACTACCACCTTAGAGAACATAAGGTATTGTCGGAATTTGTTGAGCGCAAAAACGATCGCTAGAAGCTCCTTTTCCGTGGTAGTGTAGTTCCTTTGGGCGCTATCAAGCACATGGCTTGCATAATAGATGACCCTAGGCTTCTTGTCTATTGTTTGGGTCAAACACGCTCCCACGGCGAAGTCGCTCCCGTCGGTCATAATCTCGAAGGGTAGCGTCCAATCCAGAGGTTGAACTACCGGAGCGGAAATCAAAGCCTGCTTCAACCTATAAAACGACTCAAGGCACTCATCAGTGAAAATGAAGGGGGCATCTTTGCACAAGAGGTCAGTTAGAGGTCGAGCAATTTTTGAAAAATCCTTGACGAACAGGCGATAAAAATCGGCATAGCCAAGGAAACTACACACCCCCTTAACAGAAACTGGGGGTGGTAGGCGCTCTATAACCTCAACTTTAGCCCTGTCTACTTCGATGCCCTTAGAAGAGATTAAGTGACCCAGAACGATACCCTGTTCCACCATGAAGTGGCATTTCTCCCAATTCAGAACTAGATCCACTTCCTCACAACGAGTTAACACTTTCTCCAGATTTAGCAAACAATCATCGAAAGAATTACCGTACACAGAAAAATCATCCATAAAGACTTCCATGCATTTTTCAATGAAATCGCTAAAAATAGTCATCATACAACGTTGAAAAGTCCCAGGGGCATTACATAAACCAAAAGGCATGCGGCGATAAGCAAATGTCCCATATGGACAAGTGAAGGTGGTTTTTTCTTGATGTAAGGTGTGGATTGGAATTTGAAAGAACCCCGAGTACCCATCCAAAAAGCAAAAATGTGAGTGACCCGCCAACCGTTCTAACATTTGGTCAATAAAGGGAAGGGGGAAATGGTCCTTCTTTGTTACTTTGTTTAATTGGCGGTAATCGATACACATCCGCCAACCGGTGATGGTCCGGGTACTAACTAGTTCTTTCTTGTCATTTTCAATTACGGTCAATCCACCTTTCTTGGGCACACACTGAACCGGGCTTCCCATTCGCTATTTGCGATGGGGAAGATGATCCCAGCAGCTAGCAACTTTACTACTTCCTTTTTAACCACTTCTTGCATGTTGGGATTTAAGCGATGTTGGGATTGCCTAGTAGGCTTGGCATCTTTTAGCAAATCAATCGAATACATGCATATGGAAGGGGACAAATCTTTCAAATCTTCTATCCTATAACCCAATGCACCCCTATGTTTCCTAAGCAAATCAAGCAACTTGGACCATCCAAAATCATTCAAATTCGCATTCACAATGACAGGATAAGATTTCTCATCATCCAAGAAAGCATATTGGAGGGAAGGGGGTAGTGCTTTAAGCTCTAAAGGAGTAGAAGATTGAATTTGAGAGGAAGACATACCTTTGAAGATCGCATCTTGAATCTCCATGCACTCCATATAAGGCTCATCAATAATAATCTCCTTATGCATGGGTGAAGAGTCAAGAAGGTTGGTGAAGAAAGTAATATCGGTGCCGTCGGTCTCAAATTGGAAAGACTCCAATAAGCAAGCTCCCAAGGGATCATCGCAAATAGATTCAAGAAGACGGGAGTCCTCAATATACTCATCAACAAGGAATTCCATCATATCAATGGCATAACATGAATCCCCATACGAAAGACCTTTCAATGACCCCTCAAGTTGAAAAATTATGCTTTCATTCCCGACATTCAACGACATGCTTCCATTCTTCACATCAATAATGTCTCCCGCCGTAGCAAGGAACGGCCTTCCCAAAATAATAGGGATGTTGTTATCTTCCTCTATCTCCAAGATCACAAGATCACAAGGAATCAAAAACCACCCCACTTGGACCGGGATGTCTTCCAATATTCCCAATGGTCTTCGCACGGAATGGTCGGCCAATTGAAGGTTAATTGCTATAGGAGCAAGATCGTCGAGATTTGACTTCTTGCAAATCGAATAAGGCATGACGCTTACACTTGCTCCTAGATCACAAAGGGCACGGCCAATCCGCATATCACCAATGGTGCATGGAATAGAAAAACTTCCGGGGTCGGCTAACTTCTCCGGTGATTTGTTATCGATAATTGCACTACAATCCGCCGTCAAATGGATCATAGATTTCTCTAGAATCCTCCTCTTGCTCGTGAGAAGTTCCTTCAAATGCTTCTTGAAGGACGGGACTTCAGCAATGGCATCAAGAAATGGAATGTTCACTTGAAGCTTCTTGAACATCTCAATGAATTTTGAAAACTTTACATCGGATTTTGGCTTTGCTAACCGATCGGGAAAAGGGACCGGTGGTAGCTTTGGCTTCTCAATAGTCCGGATTGGTTCTTCTTCCACCATTTTTCCTTTCCCTTTCCTTAACTTCTCCATCTCCTCTCTTTCTTTACTAGATTCTCCCAATTCATCCTCATGTACTCCCTCAACTTCTTCACCCAAGACTAACTCACTTTCCCGCTTCTCCAACAAATCTTCCTCCTCCGAGATATCCACCACATCACCTTCTTTGTCACCCAAGACTTCCTCTCCCACCATTCTAGGTCCATCAATCTCCTTGCCACTCCTCAATGTAATCGCATTAAGTTGCCCCTTCGGGTTAGGTTGGGGTTGGCTAGGCAAAGATTGGATAGGTTGAGATTGTTGTGCCAATTGGGCCAATAGTAACTCGAGGTTCTTAATGCGAGTTTGGTCTTTTTCTCGGTCTAAGGCCATCTTTTCTTGAGATAAGGCCATCTTTTCTTGAGATAGGGCCAACTTTTGGAGGGTTTGGTCAAGGGTTTCATGTTGTGGTGGTTTGGGTGCTTGGGAAGATTGACCTTGGTGAGGATTTTGGTGGTGGTTTTGGTGGTATTGGAGGCGGTTTTGATTTTGGAAACCGGGGGGGTGGGTTTTGGTTTAGGGGAGCTTGTTGGTTGTAGGCGTAATTCCCACGAGGACGAATGGGGGTTTGATTGGTGTAGGAGAGGTTATTGTTGGGATAGATGGCTTGGACTTGCTCGGTTTAATACTCTTCACATCGCTTCGAAGAATGTGGCCCTCCACAAAAATCACATACCAAGACTGGGGCATCCGGAATAAGCATTGGTATTTCTTGAGCCGCCTTTACTTGCCTCGTGGTTTCCTCCAAAGCTGCCTTTTGTTGCATCTCAAGAACGACATTCATGAGAAATTTAATAGTAGGATTGCTTTCTAGAGGAGGACCATCTCTTGGACCACGACCGCCTCCCCAATGAGGAGAGTTTTGAGATAGCTCGTGAAGAAATACGTTTGCTTCCTCCGCCGTCTTCTTGAGGAACATGCCCCCTGAGGCATGATCGATGGATTCTCGCAAAGAGCTACTCAATCCGGAATAGAAGTGATGCAATAATAACCAATCCTCAAGATTGTGGTGTGGACACCTCCATTGGAGACCTTTGAATCTCCCCCATGCTTCGAATGACGACTCATCGGGCTCTTGCTTGAAGCTCATGATGGCTTGCCTCAACCGACACGTCTCATCATTGGGGAAAAACCTTTGAAGAAAGTCGCGGCTAAGGGCATCCCATGTTGAATAAGTTCCGGGCGGACATGTGTTGAGCCATAATAATGCTTTCCCTTTCAAGGTAAGAGGGAAAAACTTCAGCTTCATGTATTCGGCGGAAACTCCATTCATTTGTACAAAGCCGATGCGTAGCTCGAATCTGTTGATGTGGTCAATAGGATTTTCATGCTCTCCTCCATGGTACGGGGTGTTTTCAAATATCTCCAATAAATATGGCTTGAACTCGAACGATGCATTCGGTGGTAATTCTGGTAATGTGATGGGATCGCCTCCCGTACCCGACGATGGTAAGGAATATGATGCTAAGGTACGGGATGGAACTTGATCTCCTTCAGCCATTGGAATTTCGATCGTCTCTCGCTCCCTTTGTTGTCTAGCTCGTCTCGAGTCGGCGTTAGCTTGTCGAATAATACTCTCCGGATTCGGGTTCGGTGGAGTTACAGGAGTTTGGCCTCGTCGAGAGCGAGTCCGCATGCACAAAAGAAACAAACAGAAGAATCAAATTTCCAGTAACCAAGGATAACAAAATCTCTAGCAGTGAAATGATCTTAAACAACCTAAAGACAAAGAGCTAAGCTAGGTGCGCTTGCTCCCTGGCAACGGCGCCATTTTGTTAGTCGAGTGGTTTGTAAGACCACGGTTTTATCGTTCTTCCACAGGGAGCTAGGGGCCTTAGCTGCAACTAGTTGACTCTAGGTATGGTTTTCGATCATGAAAGGATGATAGAATTTAGGGTAAAAACAGCACAAACACACTATGTTCAGTCAAGAAGGTGAAACAATGGGTATCGGGAGACTTTCGGGATGCAAACGGGAATGAGGAAATGGGTTTTGCAACAAGAGAGTAACGAGAAAGGGAAATCAAATGGTAATTCCGTTAGAAAAACCCACCGGACTTCCTCTTTCAAGGATAGTCCGGATTAACTTCCCCAAAATCCATCGACAGACCCAGGAAAGTTAATAGAATGGAATTTCCTAGTTAGTTTCTATTCGCTTTCGCGAACTAGAATACTAACTATCCTAATTCCTACCTTCCAACAAGCATTGGATGTATTCGGGATGCTTTCGCACCCAAATACATCCCACTTGAGGGAAGGATTGGATTAGGAAGTTGATTTCCTAGCTAGTTACTCACTAATATTGCTAACCCAAACCTAATCACCCATTCACACCCTTAATATCTCCCTAACCCATTAAGGTTCTAGCCACTAAACATCCTAACTATCATGATAATAACATCAGCAACTTCATTCATGCTTAAAAGAGTAAACAAGATGGGAATAACCATTCAATAATACCAACAATATCAATGATAACAAAAACAGAGATTAGTAAATAAGCAATAAATTAGAGAGAGAAAGGTTAAGAAATGCTCATTGATTGTGATGACAAGGGAGTAAACTTCATAATAATAAAGCTCCAATGCTCCAAAGTTGAGAATAATCTTCAAACTTCCAATAATAATCAAGAGAATCCAATACAAGAACCAATAATCTCAGCAAAGCTCTTCCTTAATCACTCTAATCTAAGGCTTAAAATGTGATAAAGAGTACTAAGGTATCATAAAAGATAGATAAGAGCTGCTGTCTAGATTCATCTTTAGCTAAAATGACCTAAATACATTAAATAGTAATCAAGGTTGTTACTCAAAACTCATCATTTTACACAACAGACAAATCGCATAACCGTAGGGAATGGTCAAGGTGACAGTGGCCACGGTCCTGCGTAAGGCAGGCGATTTCTTCTCTTCGCTTCGCATCACCGTGGGCACAGTCCCCATTCACCGTGGGCACGGTCTAGGCGATTAGGGCTGACAACTTTTCGCTCCTTCGCACCGCCGTGGCTACGGTCATGGGAGACCGTGGCCACAGTCTAGTTTGGCCAGCTTCTTCCTTGGGCAGGGTAGGATCCCGCCGTGGCTACAGTCAAAGTGACCGTGACCACGGTCTATCTCGGGTGCAAGGTCTCTTCCCTTGGTCATGGGTCCATCATACCGTGGCTACGGTAAATATGACCGTGGCCACGGTCTCTTTCGGCCACAGTTATCTTCAGGGTGTTCTTCAACCGTTGCTTCCGCTTCCGCTGCCTTTGACATGACCAGGGCTCGGGGAATCTTAGGGAACCTCGGGATTCCCAAGATTGATGCAAAATTGGCCCATTTAGAATCGTTTTGAGTAACAACTTCGGAATCTACAAAAGTAAACAAAACGCATTAAAAGTTATTAAAACTAACTACGAAACAAGTCAAAAGCCTAAGGATTTAGGCAGTATTTAGACACGAAATCGGGTCTAAACATATCCAAAGCAATCTCTCAATTGTTGAATTCTCCAATCTTGATTACAAACCAAAATACACCAAAACCCTAGACTAATTTCTCTCTAAGAATCTCCTAATCTCTCTCTAAACTAAGGTGAAAATGGTAGAATGTAGTGTCCAGTCGAATCCCCCTGAAAAATCACAGCATTGGAGCTATATATACAAGACAGAACTGCTGCCCAAAACGCATCGTACAGAGCCGGAAAAACGCGTAGAAGCAGCACAGGTCGTGGGCGCGACCATGCGAAGAATGCCCAAGCGATTTGGGTTTACGCAAGATAGCAGCAGGCACCCTCTAGATCACGGGCGTAATCTCCGTTTGGTAGGGCAGGTCGCGAGGGCGACTCAAGAGGTGGCGGCCGCGATCTTGTTTTGGCAAGCAGGGGTGATTGAAGTATGGTGCTGTGTAGCGACCGCTACACTCCCTGTGGTGGGTGCTACGCTGCTGCAAAGCCTTCCTCCTTCATTTCCCATGTTGTAGGCTTGTAGCGCCCGTTACTGATTCTGTAGCGGGTGTTACGAACTTAATTCTATTTGAACTTGGGAAAAATGATCCCGGGTCGACTCCGCCTTGGTTCTCGGCTTAGCTTAGGCTCAGGAAATCGCTCGAGATTCTCTAAAAAGCCTCATTTTAGCACATATTCCATGCATTTGCTCCAAAAGTGCGGAAACAAAACAACTAAAAAGCTAGTAAAAACGATGAAAAAGACTTGGAAACGAGCAAAAATAACAAGATAAAAGGCGATATTTAGGCCCAAAAATGGGACTAAACATACATGACCTGCAAGAAGTAAATGGCTATAGTTTCAATTAGCAATCTCACATCCATCATAAGGATCTAGTATTAACAAATTATAAACATAAAAAAGTCAACTTCATAATCAGAAAGTTAAATCAGAAAGTACAATTTATAGATCAGAAAATGAGCATGTTCAGGTTTGAAAATTCGCCACTTACACAATTTTCACTCGTCTCTGCGTGCTGGACTGTAGGCCGACTGGAATCAACTTTGTCACATCAGATATGGATCAAAACCATACATCAAAAGAAAAAACAGATGACAATAATGTTTTAGATAAAAATGAAGTTACTGCCTGGGAATTTCATTTCCACCTTCCAATTATACGTTTTTGATAGTTGATTAAGTTAGCTAACTTCTTTTCAGGAGCAGAATATGTCAATTATGACAACAAGAAAAATGTGGGTCTAGGTTCTAACTTAGTATTGAAAGTGAATACATACATTTGGTTTTTCGCCTTTTGGACCCCGAACTTTGGGGGTATTTATTTTCTGACCCCCATATTTCAAAGTTTATATTTTGGACCCTATACTTTGTGGACCCAAAAAATGTAGCCTAAAGTTATGTTTGACTCCGGCGATGACCTAATTGTTGCCTAAACTTCCCGATATGGCCTTTTGTCATTTTCCCCTTCTTTAGATTGTTGTTTTGAAATTGACCAGACTTTGACAGCTAAGGGTGTGTAAAATTCATGAGTAAAAAACAGTAGGGTAAGAGTTAAATTTTGGTAACTTTTGGTAATTTTTGATAATTTTTTTGGCAAATTTATGCTCATATGGGGGTTGGAAATCGTGTAAGAAGAGGAAGAAGAAGTTGCGGCTGGAAAATTTTCGAAAGAAAAAAATTCGATAATGGCTTTGAAATATGGGGGTCCATATTGTTGCCGGAGACAAAGTATAGGGTCCATATTGTTGCCGGAGACAAAGTATAGGGTCAAAATATGAACTTTGAAATATGGGGGTCCAGAAAATAAATACTCCCAAAGTTTGGGGTCCAAAAAGCGAAAAACCCTACGACGAGAAATTTTGGCCGTTATGTATGAACAAAGCTCAGGCACATTCAATCATTCATTGCATTAATCATAAAATTACATTGCAATATGGCACTTAGAAATCATGATACCTTTACCTCCATGGTGTTTTGTTACCTACGTACTAAATGAGCCACAAGACTAAGCATAGACCAAAGATTAAAAAAAAAGATAAAAAGATAAAGATAAAGAAAGATTAGGAACTAGGAAGGCAAACACACAAGTGTACCATGTATTTTTTGCCATTTCGCCATTGAAATGTCATGAATCATAACCACACTGGATCATTCCTCTTTAAATTTGTATGTTGTATACTAAATGTAAAAATTGGATACAAGCACATGACAAAGTGCCCAACGGATGAATGAACTTAGAAATCAATTTCAATTAAGTCTCCAATAAAATCAGAACAGAAGGCAACAAATAGTCCCAGTTTGCCATCAGTTACATAACAGTAAATCACCCCACCAAGCACACCTAAGGATTAGAGTCGATCATCCCAAGAAAGTGCCACATATGAGTCAAATGCATCCACCAAATGGAACAAAAGTTGTTGCCTTATTGCCAATTCATTGCAGTAAGACTACATAGGTTTGTAATGTTTCACAATAACTCAACAACTATAATGCTTCAGGCATCTAAACTAACTGACCAGGTTTACAGATTAGGATCTTTTGCTATATAATTTTCAAGGGGACTTCTAAAGCACACCCACCATCTCCATTAATGCCAAAGCAACATTGAAGCATCTTCATTACATCATCCATGTGGCATATTGAACTGGATGCAACTTTGGAGCTTATTAAAATCGAGTTGTTCTTAGCTAGGTACACCTTTGTCTATCTAACAAGGTAGTTCCTCTTAATTTTTTATGGATATATAATAAAGGAAAAATATGGGATGTTAGGAATGATGAAAAATGAAATTTATACTTGATGGGTCTACCTTATAGGTAGACTAGACTAGGGTCTACCTACAAATTTGCCATTAAGATCATCACTGGTTCTCCAGATGAAAAAGTGCAATGCTTCTCAAGAATACATTGGTGAAGTAGTTTGCTATATAAGATTCAATACATAGATATCACCAGGTTTGACATTTTTTGTTTCGATGTCAATGCACAATTATCGTTCTGTGCTGGAGACAAACCAAACATATCCAAGTCACAAGCAGAGTTGAATGACTTCCATCAAAGAGGATTGCTCTATCAACCTTAGTACCAAAAAACAAAAACAAAGAGCCTATGATACTAGTGAATGAATAAGGCATCAGTTATATATACAAGAAAATAAAGGCTATGTTCAGCTTTTTCAAGGCCAATCATAATATGATCATGCCAAACTACCTACTCACCTAGCTAGTCTATGTCTCCAGAAAAAACCTACAAAGCCACAACAATTTAGTTTGGTGTAGAAGCTAAAAATGCAAGCTGCAAAGTCCTATACTCTATTAATATTCTGCAAGATGTAGAAAGTCTAGAAAACACCTTGATTTAAATCTAAAATTCCAAAATTTCCCCAACATGGACAGTTATACATTATCTTTGGACCATCCTTTCAAAGCAAAACATTGAACAGAAAAACCTAATTTCAGTCAATCACATGAAATTGACACTCAATCTTCAGATAGCAAATCAACAACTATTTGTTTTCATCATCCACGAACTGGGGTTGATTAAATTACTACCTCCTAGAGGAGAAAACAAGGAACACCAAGAACAACATATATACTAATAAAGTCAAAACTTCACCTTGATTAATCTAATCTAGAAAGAATGAAATTAATCTCAAAAATGTGAAGCCAATCAATCTTACTACATGGAAACTCAAATAGACCCTAATTTCATGAATCGAAGCCAAAATTAATCTCAAATATGCGAAGTCAAGCACAATCGAACCTGAACTATAAACACAAAACTTTAAGCGAATAAAATCTAAGAACCCTAATTTCATGAATCGAAAACCAAAAGTAAGAAGTTAAAATTTCATAAATTTAACTTGGCTATTTGTAGTTCTAACCCAAAATCGTTGCTGTGTTCCGAGCTTTGACCGCTACTGTTGATGCTAAGGTCTGAACGAGGGAAGAAGAGTAGCGTCGCATGCCCTTCCACAGAGAAGTGTTTGATGGCGAGGTGGTCTTCCCAATTTGTCAGGCTCTTGTAGAAGGAGGTGTATTCTTCCTTGTTGATTTCCTCAGGTTTTTGGAGCCAAATTAGTTTTTACTTGTTGTTGAGTTGCGATTCATGGGAGACTTGCTTGATCTTCTTCTTGTTTTTCTCCTTGTCATTTCCGGTTTCTTCGTCGACGTCGCCCTCTTGTTCTTTCTTGGGCTCGTCATCCGCGTCGTCGCTGATTTCTTTGTCGGTGGTTTTCTCGATCCAGAGTTAGATTGGGTAGCTGATGAACTCGAAGTGTTTCTTGACGAGGGCTGGGCTGGGCTTGGCGGAGGTTGACGTCGACGGAGACAGGGGTTTAGGTTTTGAGAATGGGGGACTTCGCGTGCCTCACGAAGCAGCAGTCCGAATTAAATTTTATTTTTAAAAAAAAAGGGACCGTGCGACCAACCGATTCCGTCGCAAGGTTCATTTTTTTGCCAAGTCGGCCTACTTTTAACATGGTTCGAGCGACGGACAACATTCCGTCGCAATTTTCGTCGCAATATGACAAGTTTTTAGTAGTGTTGATTTGATCAGAGAGGCTCAGGTCGGGTTTTTACATAAGTATCCGACACTTGTTACCGATTTTTTCTTCTTTATGTGGTAAGAGTACTTCGGTACAACGCTAGTTGTGTGAGGATCTGGTGAAACTCCAGGGGTTGTCGCTGGTTATTGTCAATTACTGGATATGTCATTAGACTTCCAGCGGGTAGGAATGCACTCAAATCCAGAGGCTCAAAGTTCTGGCCTACAATGGAGTAGTTTTCTTTTTGATGTATCTTTCAGGGATTGACTTCGGTCGGAGAGGATTTTCAGTTTATTGTGATGGTATGATCTCATATTTCGCTATATGCCTATTTTAAAGACACATCTTGTCTTTTGAATAAAAGGATCTTTTAACCGCTAATTATTAAAAAAAAAAAGTGTAATCAACTGTTTGGCTTTGTTGAGTATTTGACTTGCGTTGACTGCTTTGGTTGATAATTATTTTGTTTTGTTTAAATGAAGTTTGTAGATCAATGTAATATTGAATTAAGAGGTTGATACCATGAGTCAAATGTGTTATAATGTTATTCAATTGGATATTGTTCTGGTTATGTTTAATTATTAAATTGAGACTCTACTGGTGTTTTTTTAGCATTTGAATTTTAAATTAGTTCAATTAGGAGATATATTGATCATCACTATAAATTAATACTTATTACTGATTATAATATGCTTCCAGACTGATTTTCTTTGCAATTCCTGAATTTGGTTTTCACAAAGAAAGTAATTTGTAACAACCCATAATGATCAAAGGTATGGATGTGAAGTGCACAGCTAGATCCCACAGAAGACTATATACACCTGGCCCAAACACTAGCTTTCCATAGTCGGCCTCATCACTATTTTTCAAAAGTGGGGGTGGGGTGGGGAAGGGGAGGGAATGGGAGGGTTTGTCACTGAATTAGAAAAGAACAACCTCATTACCTTTGGGATAAAGTCTTTCTTGGCTATTGAGACAATGGAGGAAGATAGGAGATGAGTGCTTAAGGGAAGGTATCTCTTGGAACTTATGTAAAGGTCAGGGATGAGAACAACATGAAAGGAAGCTTCATGTATTTGCCATCTCGTATTCACCGACATTAATCCTAGTTAAAAACATAACTTAGAGAGAGAGAGAGAGAGAGAGAGAGAGAGAGAGAGAGAGAGGTCAATGTATATGCTTGTGCGGTATAAATTTCTATATCTTTCTAAATTACTTATTGAATTGTTTTTTTTTCTTTGTTTTTGTAATAACAAGGTTGCAAATTTTCCCATGTTTCTTTGAGAGGATGTATTGTACGCTTGATGTAGGAGGATTGGGATTGTTCTGGACAAGGTATTCGTATTGTTAAAATATCCTTGCATTTGTGGTACATTATGCATCCACATTATTATTAATCTTTAATCTTTATCCTCTAAAAGTTTCTAACGACAATCCAAAACTCTGACTGACTCATAGTTATCGACAAAAACAAAAACTCATACCCATACTACGGACCTCATACTAGCTAAGACTACTACACTCATATGCTTGAGGGAGATGAAGAATAGTAATCGTTTACACAAATTGAGGATGATATGCCCCTAAACAATCCCTTTGAGGGACCCTAACTACCTCAACGCTGTTTAGACCCAATTCTGTGTCTAAATACCGCCTAATTCCTTAGGTTTTTAACTCGCTTCGTGGTTTAATTTCATAGTTTTTAATGCGTTTTTGGTTATTTTGTAGATCTTGGAGCTTTCACCGAAAACGTAGCAAAACGGGCCTTTTTATAGCATTCTTGGTGATTTCCCGAGCCGAGCCGAGCCGAGCCGAACTGGAAACCGAGGCGGAGTCGACCCGGGACCACACTCCCAACCTTTGGTGCCAATTAGTGAGGTAACACCCGCTACGACCCTCGAAATGGGTGTTACATGCCTTGGAAAGAAGGAAGAAACAAAGGGACGAAAAGAGTAGGGTAGCCCCCGCCACCCTGAGCGTAGCACCCGCTACCATAGGGGCCCGCCACCACAGAGGTAGCACCCGCGACCTGTGCTCAAAGTCAGCCTTGAATCGTCAGCTGAACAAGGTAGCGCCCGCTACCATATGGGTCGCGCCCGCGACCTCCTTATCTTGAGTGAGACCGTGCCCACGGTCTCCAGGACCGTACCTACGATCTCTCGAAGCTCGAAATCGCCCGACCTTTTTCGCTGGACAGAACATGACCGTGGCCACGGTCTCCTAGACCTTGACCACGGTCTCCCTATGTTCTGCGCGTGTTTTCGGCCTGAAGTGCTGCGTTTTGCCAACCAATTTTCACTTGTATATATATATCACTTTCACGATTTCTTAGGGGGGGCTAATCTGGAGATAGACTTAGACATTTTTCCAACCTTGTAATTAGGGATTTTAGAGAGAGATTAGTGAGAGATTAATCTAGGGTTTTGGAAATTTGTGTTTGTTATTGAAGATTTGGAGATTCAAACAATTGAAAGATTGTTGGTCATCTTTTTATTGCTTTCTCTTGTTCATCTACAGCACTTTGATAAGTTTTCTCTTCCCTTAACTCCTTTATTAATTACTTTGATAATTACTTTGCTTGTTCTTTAATTGTTCTTGCTTGTTATTTGATTTTCTTGCTTGTTTATGGTTGTTTGATGTTAGAAATCATGTTTAGGTTTGGTTTGGATGTTGTTAGCTTAATTAGTATCATGATTAGTGGCTAGAAACCCTATGGGTTAGGGGGTAATTAAGGGTGTGAATGGGTGATTAGGTTTGGGTTAGCAATATTAGTGAGTAATTAGTTGAGAAATCAATTTCCCAATCCTATCCTTCCCTCAAGTGGGATGTATTTGGGTGCGAAAGCATCCCGAATACATCCAACACTTGTTAGAAGGTAGGAATTAGGATAGTTAGTATTCTAGTTCGCGAAAGCGAATAGAAACTAAATAGGAAATTCCGTTCCTTGAACTCCCCCGGGTCTGTGGATGGACTTTGGGGAAGTTAATCCGGACTATCCTTGAAAGAGGAAGCCCGGTGGGTATTTTCTAATGGAGTTACCATTTGATTTCCCCATCTCGTTACTCTCTTGCTGCAAAACTCATTTCCTCATCCCCGTTTGCATCACGAAAGGCCTCCGAAGCCCATTTTCCATTCCTTGACCGACCTTAGCTTTGTTTCTCGCGTTGTGATCCCTTCAAACCGATACCCTTACCTTAGCAATCTCATCCCGACCATTGACTTAGTTTCTTTGACCAAGGCCGCCAGCTCACTGAGAGAGAACGACAATACCGAGGTCTTACAAACCGCTGTACACATAATGGCGCCGTTGCCGGGGAGCCAGCGCCCCTAGTTTTAGTTTCTTGGTTTTTGGTTATTTGAGTTTGCTTTCACGCGAGAAATCAGTTTGTGTCAATCCAAATGAATTTGATGCTTGATTTTTTGTTGGAGTCCTCGCGTTCTAATGGGTGAAGCTCAAGCTGGTTCACCTCGTACCCTTCTATCATATGCCGTTCCATCATTGGGTACAGGAGGCAACCCTATCATTTTACCACCATTGCCACCCGATGCTGTGTTCGAGTTTAAACCGTACTTACTTGAAGTCTTCGAAAGAAACCTGTTTCATGGGGACGATGCTGCTGGAAGTCCCATTGCTCATATTGATAAATTCGAAGACCGGATTAGCTTTATACACATCCCAAAGATATCATCAGAATTTTTGAAGTTAAAATTCTTTCCTCTCACTCTTGCGGGGAAAGCGAAGATATGGCTACAAACATGTCCAACTGGTTTTTATTCTTCGTGGGAGGCACTCAAAGGAGATTTTCTTCACCGTTTCTTTCCGGCTGAGGAGAGACACCGACTTCGAGCAGAAATTTTAAATTTCAAGCAAGGGCCGGAAGAGAGTCTTTTCGACGCTTGGGGGATATTTAAGAGTCTTCAACGACAATGCCCTCATCATAATTTACCGGATTGGATGTTGCTTCAACATTTCTATCATGGGCTCCGTGGTCCTCTTAGAGAATCTGTTGATCATGCATCAGGAGGGATGTTTCTAATGAAAATTGTGGAGGAAGCCAACATTTTTCTTCACGAGCTATCTCAGACTGTTCCTAGTTGGGGAAATGGCCAAAATTCAAGAAATGGGGACTATTCTTTGGAACACAACCCCACTATGAAGCTTCTAATGGCCACCGTCCTTGATTTACAGAAGAAGATGGTGGATGATGAGGTTTCCAACCAGTTGAATCTATCCCGATGTATGCAAGCCTTTGCATCCACAGTCGTCCCTGATGTGCAATCTTGTAAGTTGTGTTTTGGTCCACATCTTGAGCATCAATGTGTGGAGTATCGTCAAGTAGAACAGGTTAATGTCATCTATTCCAACCAACTTTATTCCCATTCTTATGAGAATTATGAGCCTAGTTATACCACATTTGTCAACCCGGTTTCTCAACCTTATGACCATCATGCATATTTTCAAAAAGAGTTCTCGCATCATCCCGCCCCACAACTCCAATTCTCTCAACCATCCCAAGATTCTATGATTGAAAAGTTATTGCAATAAATTGTGGCTAATCAAAAAAGTGAAGGTGTTCGCCTTAGAGACCTTGAAACCCAAATGACCCAAGTTGCTCAACAAGTATACTTTTCTCAACCCATTCAACCTCAACCTATCCAAGGGGAGCAAGTTGAAGCCATTACCCTTAGGAGTGGAAGAAAAATTGAAGAACCTATGGTAGTGGAGGAGAATGTGGAGGAGGAGAGACCTTTGGGTGACAAAGATGGTGATGTGGTAGATGTCTCGGAGGAGGAAGATTTGATGGAAAAGCAGGAGATTGAGTTAGGCTTGAATGAGGGAGTCGTGGAGGATAGTACTGAAGAAGAGGATTTAGAAGTTGAGCAAAACATAGTTGAGGAAAAGGAGGATGATGTTGTGGTTAATGAGGCCGAGGATGAAGAAAAAGAGAAGTTGGAAGAGAGGGTAGATATTGAGAAAAGACGAGAGAAAGGAAAGGAAGTCTTGAAGGAAGATATTCATGAAAACCTTTTGGAGAAACTCGTTCCATATAGACCACCAGTTCCATTTTCCGGGAGATTGGTTCAACACAAGAATGATGAGAAATTTTCCAGATTTATCGATATGATGAAGAAGCTCCAAGTTAATATACCAGTTCTAGATGCTATGGCGGAGGTCCCTTCTTTCAAGAAACATCTGAAGGACCTTTTGACGAACAAGAAAAGAATCAAGGAGTCATCGACCGTTCATCTCACAGTTAGTTGCAACGCCATTATGGGAAACAAGTGTCCCGAGAAACTAGCCGATCCGGGTAGTTTCTCTATTCCATACTTAATTGGTGATATGAGGATTGATAATGCATTATGTGACTTGGGGGCAAGTGTGAGTGTCATGCCACACTCTATATGTAAGAAGCTGAACATTGATGACTTGACCCCTACAACTATCAACTTGCAACTTGTGGACCGAAGTGTTAGGAAGCCCTTGAGAATATTAGAAGACATCCCGGTTCAAGTGGGAAGTTTCCTTATCCCTTGTGACTTCGTTATTTTGGAGATGGATGAGGATTGGAGAAATCCTATTATTCTTGATCGGCCCTTTTTAGCCACTACAGGAGCTACCATAGATGTGAAAAGAGGTCGCTTGTCTCTTCATGTGGGTAAAGATTATATTGTTTTTGACATTGACCCTTCAAGGGTGAAATCCCGCAAAGAACCTCACTTTAGGGCCAATGCGGTGTTAGGCATCTTGGATGAACCCCAAAAGGAGTCTTATTTCCTTGATGTTAAGCACGATGATTGAAATCAAATATCTAAGGGATTCGGATCCACTTCTAAGTGAATTTGAGGATATCTACTATGATCATCCTCTCAAGATTATTTCATGGCGGAAGGAGATTTCTTTGAGTGAAACCTATGTAGAGTGCAACAACGTCAATGCGATGATTTTCAAAGGTCCTAGGCCCGGTAAACCACCAAACACCAAATTGAAGTTACTTTCTACTTCTATTTCTTCATGGCCTACAAAGTTTTTAAGGAAGCGAGCCTCATTCATGCCTAAAGTTAGGAAGTGTTGGAAGAGAAGAAGGAAGCGTTGGTGGAGGAAGACTAAGGAAATTATACCCGGATTTCCTAGGAGAATGACCAAACCACCGGAAGAGTATTCCATGACAACCACAACTCTCTTTGAGAATCGTGGGAAAAAGAGGAAGAAGAATTGGTGGAAAAGGTTGATAATGTTTTTGGTTTGTGTCCCAAGGACCCAAGAATCAAGTAAAGTATTTAGGTCAAGCTAGGGACCTAAAACTAGCGCTCTGTGGGAGGCACCCCATAATTTTTGAAGTTCCTTTGTCATTCTTTTTAGTTTTTTGCAATTTTTCTAATTTTATTCTTTTTCTTCTCTTTGATTTTTCTGTTTAGTTTTCATTAGGCTTTTCTATTTTTCTTGTCTTTTTAATTTTTCTTTATTTCTTTCTTTGTAATTTGAGGTATTAGTTTTAAGTTCAAAAGAAAAAGTTTGAAAAAAAAAGAGAGGAAAAATGAGGTGAAAAATAGAAAAGGTTGGAGTTGGAAAATAAGAAATTGAAATTTAGAGTGAAAGAGGGAGCATGAGTGAGTGAAGTTTTGAAAAATATTTGAGTGTTGAAGTATGATAATTTTTAGGAGTTGGAATTTTGAATGATTGGGAGTTGACAGTGCAACAACAGGTAGCAGGCGCTACCTTAGTCGTAGCGACGCAGCAGCTCGCGGCAAAACAGCAGGCGGTAGGTAGCTTCCAGCAGCGCCGCACCGCGGTTCAGGAAGACCGCGCCTACGGTCACACGAGCAGCGCCCAGCATCGCCCAGCACTCAGCAGCGTCGCGCCCGCGACAGTGCCAGTCGCGCCCGCGACCTGGCACTGTCAGCGAATTAATTTCGGCCCTAAAATCCCGACACTTCTCACTTCCCTCATTTCTTTTCTCATTCACTCGACCCCCTCTCCTTCTCTAATAGCCCTAAACCTACGACAAAACCTCACACCCACACTCAATCCTCCCTCTCAACTCTCAAATTCCTCCCACATATCTCCTCATTTTCGAACCCATGCCCTAATTTCTTCTTCTTGCTGCGAAAATCTGCTGTTGGTGTTCGAATTTCTGCCCAGATCTGTCCTAGCCGTGCGACATTGTTCAAGCTCTGGTTTTACACAGTTAAAGGAGGTATTTCTTATGTCAATTGAGCAAAATCCTTTCCTCTTTCTCTTGCATTTGGTTCGTTTGTCATCCTTGTTGAGTTAGAAATTGATTTTGTCAATTTTTACACATGAATTTGCCCTGCTATGCACTGAGTCCGAATACTGTGACCTTGTTTTAGTGTTTTGAGTGTTTGGTTGTTACATCTCACCTGTCAAAGCACACATACACTTGTTACATTAAGAGTTCTTGTCGATTTTTGCACACACCTACAAAGTGAATGATATTAGTGTACTGTTTTGGGAAGTCGTTTTGTACATGTTGTGTTAATTCACTAGTGGCTAGTGCGATTAACTGTCGAAATTCATTTGTCAAAGCACAAGTATGCTAGTTGCACTAAAAGAATGTCGATTTTCGCACACACTTGCATTGTGAGCTGAGTTAGTAAGCTGTCTATTTGCTATTTTTTGCATTCTGCTGTATGTGCTGTGTGTTTTGGTCCATTTTCGACAAGCAAAAGTCACTCCTCCTTGCTGAATACAAGTTCAAAGTGCTCCGATCTGAGGTAATCCCTTGTGTAACTTGTGCATAATATTTTCAAATTCACGAATTTGTTGCTTGTGTCAATTGTTTTTGGTTTACCTTGGAGTTTAGGAACTATATTTGCAAGGTTCTTGCCACGTCTTGCTTTTGGTTCATCATGAGTGGAAGGAGCAAACATTCACGAGTCGAGGAAGCTTCTTCATCGCAACCCGGATCATCTTCATTCACAAAGGACCGTTACAAAGTGCAACCGGCCACATTAATTCGGTGTGAACCTGATGCGGATGTGATTTTCCGAGATGAAGAGCATAGACAACGGTACGAAGCGCTCCAAGCACGGAAAATATGTGCACCGGATATTTATGATGCGACAACGATCGAAGCCATCCATTGCAAACCAAGCTTCGATTATCTCATTCGTGTTCTTGGTTGGGAGGTATTCATCATGATCGATGAATCGATTGTGGACCAGCCCATCCTCGAATTTTTAAGCTCCTTGAAAGTTCACGATGATGGCAAGAAAGATGCGCATTTTGAATACCGGGTCACCAACAAAGATAAGAAGTGCACCTTGAAGCGTTTTTGCTGAAAGTTGGGGTTGCCCGAGGATGGGAGATTTTGTGAGCGATGTGTGAATTTTGATGAGCAGCAGGCAATGAAGGACTTGACTTGTTGGAGGAGGATGAATCATGGCACGAGAAATGGACAACCACGCTATCATTACTCCCAACTCTAAGGGGTGTGATTTTTGCGATCCAGTTGTTCGAATCTTCCATAGAATCGTGACTAGTTCAGTGTTTGGGAGAGATGATGGACGCCCCAAGGTTTGGAAAGATGATCTCTTTGTGATCTACAATGCAGTGAGGGGTAAAAAGGTAAACACCGGATCTTGCATTCTACACTGCCTTCGGGAGATTAGCATGGAACCCCGACGTACTACTATTGGGATGGGGCACATCATCTGCCACTTCCTAGTTCAAGAGGGTTTCGGGAAATATTTGAAGAAGTGGACTCCACGCTATCATCCGGAACCTATCGACAAAGTTCGGTTGCAGAAAATGAATATCCTCGCCAATCACCCAACTGCCACGATCTATTGCCATGGGCATGACAACAAAACAGAGATTCTCTTGGACCCGGACTATGTTGAACAATGGTTGGATATCACTAAGGAACGCAACTGGTCTTGTGGTCAGGTTCCTTGTGATCGCAAGGTGGGTGGTCCAGATGTGACTAGTGGTGAAGAGGAGGACAATGAAGAGGAAGAAGGGGAAGAAGAAGTAAATGAGGAAGAAGAAGAGGAGGATCCCAGCCATGGCGAAGCTAGTGGAAGTAGAAATCATCCTTGGGAAGCTTCGCTTGAGCATCTCAACTCTCAATTTGATCAAATGAGGGTTGACCTTCGAGAACAACGAACACTACTCCAGGGTCAGCATAATCTGTTGGAGACCCAACAAGAGTTGCTACGTGCCCGGCAGTCTACGCTCAACAATGTGCATGCACATCTTCAAAAGCACGAGGAGTACCTTCAGCAACAAAACCAGTATTGGCGTGACTGGGGATATTATCACTACTCCATTGCAAACCATCCCCCGGCACCACCAGAGTATATAAACCACCACTACCCCACCTACTTTCCATATTATCCATATCCTCCCCCGGGAGGATCCGAGCAATAATTTGTAAGTGTCCCCACTCCCACTTTACTCTCTTCATTGATTTTATTTGCACTGTTAGTGTTAGATAAGTGTGGGGGGGGGGGATGCTTTATGGAAAAGTTGGGAGGTGTGTCAGTTGGTTGGTTTTGTTGAGTTCGTTGTCCCCATGGTTTGAGTTATTTTGCTTTCATTGTTTCATCATTGGTTAGGCCGGTTATGAGAGTTGATTCACCCTCAATTCCCGCCTCAAACTAGTGAGATTCAGGGTTGAGGCTAGCTAGTGTCAATGTAAATATTGTGAATAGTTTGTCTTTTCTTTTGTTCTTTAGCTAGTGTCTTGTTTTTATTTTTGTTCTTTTTCTTTTATGCATGCGAACACTCACACTTATTATGTTTTTCCTGTTTATTCCTAACCCAAGTGTGATGTTTTCCTGGATCGTGGATTGGTTCGCTATTTATTTGAAGACCCCGAGGTAACCTCTTTCCGCACTCTTTGAATGTGTATATATTGATCCTTGTTGCATGCTTGATTTTTCTTTTGGGTGGCGAGCCCCTTTGAGTGTTTGTGTTGGGATTATATTGCTGTTGGAGCCGTGTGGGCTCGGGTCGCCACCATTTGCTTGCTAGTTGTTTTTGTTTGTTTGTCTCTGTAGGTTCTCTTTCCTTTTCTTGTGACACTTTCCCACAATGAGGACATTGTGGCGTTTTAAGTATGTGGGGGGGGGGGAGATTTTCTGTTTCAGGGGTAGATCACCTAGTAGTTTTGATCTTTGTTTTCTTAGTTTTTGCTTAAAATTTGAAAAATTTTCGTGTGAAAAAGGAGAAAAAAGGGAGTGAAAGCCTTAAAAGTTTTTCTTTCAGTTTTGTTTTCGCTTTGTTTTTGCTTTGTTTCTTGGATCTTGTTGTCGAAATTGAGAAGCCGTTCTTAAACTTCTTTAAAAGAAACCGGTCTGAGCGTTTTCGACCCTGTCTCGGGTACTAGTCATGACTTATTACTTTAGATGTCCTTCATTAAGTGTCTAGCGAAACCCCCGATTCTTTTCACGTTCTGGTTGAAGTCAGGAGATTCTAGAGGTTTGTGTCCGAGCTTGTTTTGCTTCTTTTTTTAGCAAATGCAAAGTCAAAAAGAAAGAAAAAGGAAAGAAAAGCTACAATAACCGGATTAAGTGGAGCGTGTCGCTGAATGACATTAACCACCATACACTTAGCCAACCTACATCGCTTTGCGACGGAGAGGCGAATGGAAAAGACCGTGTTGGGAGGGTAAACCCATATTTGGGCCGTCCAATTCCCGAAAGTAAGGCTAATACCGACCTATAAAAAGAAAAAAAAAGAAAAAGAAAAAGCAATTTTGTTGGGATTACCAACCCCAAAAAGAAAAGTTTGAGCGTTAATAAAGTGTGGGGCCTCTCCTTGCATCACCTACGGCCCTTACCAAGCCAAGGGCGACCAAATGCAAGGAAGGGCAACTCGTTCTTTGTTTGTTTCGTTGTTTTTGAGCTCGGGCATGAGTCCTTGGAGTCTTTTGGATTCGGTTGGAACCCACTAGCACTAACGCACATGGGGTTTTGCTTGACATTAGGTGTGGGACATCGAAAATCTCAAAGACTAACTTTTGCTTAAGATAAGTGTTTGTGAGACACTCATAACGGTTCCTTTTGGAGGTTTAATAACGTTTTCCTGGTTTTAGATTTCGAGATCTTTTGAAGCAAAGCTTTTGTTTTTCTTTTCCTTTGTTTTCTTCGGTTTTGTTTTCACTTTCCCTCTCTCCTTTTTCTTTGGCTTTTGTGGGTATAGCCGCTACAAACCCTCACGAGTCCATCTCGTCCACTCGGGCTGCCGGGGGGTTCAAAGAGCTTGGTGCATACGCTAAATGCACTTGTTTCCTCCCACGACAGAGGAGTTGGTGTTTAGTTTTCTTATTTGTCTTGTTTTGTTTTGCTCGGGACGAGAAAAAGTTTAAGTGTGGGGGGGTGTTTAGACCCAATTCTGTGTCTAAATACCGCCTAAATCCTTAGGCTTTTAACTCGTTTCGTGGTTTAATTTCATAGTTTTTAATGCGTTTTTGGTTATTTTGTAGATCTTGGAGCTTTCACCGAAAATGTAGCACAACGGGCCTTTCTATAGCATTCTTGGTGATTTCCCGAGCCGAGCCGGACCGGAAACCGAGGCGGAAACGACCCGGGACGACACTCCCAACCTTTGGTGCCAATTAGTGAGGTAACACCCGCTACGACCCTCGAAATGGGTGTTACATGCCTTGGAAAGAAGGAAGAAACAAAGGGACAAAAAGAGTAAGGTAGCCCCCGCCACCCTGAGCGTAGCACCCGCTACCATAGGGGGTAGCGCCCGCCACCACAGAGGTAGCACCCGCGACCTGTGCTCAAAGTCAGCCTTGAATCGTCAGCTGAAGAAGGTAGCGCCCGCTACCATATGGGTCCCGCCCGCGACCTCCTGATCCCGAGTGAGACCGTGTCCACGGTCTCCAGGACCGACCTACGGTCTCTCGAAGCTCGAAATCGCCCGACCTTTTTCGATGGACAGAACATGACCGTGGCCACGGTCTCTTAGACGTTGACCACGGTCTCCCTATGTTTTCCGCGTGTTTTCGGCCTGAAGTGCTGCGTTTTGCCAACCAATTTTCACTTGTATATATATATCTCTTTCACGATTTCTTAGGGGGGCTAATTTGGAGATAGACTTAGACATTTTTCCAACCTTGTAATTAGGGATTTTAGAGAGAGATTAGTGAGAGATTAATCTAGGGTTTTGGAGATTTGTGTTTGTTATTGAAGATTTGGAGATTCAAACAATTGAAAGATTGTTGGGTCATCTTTTTATTGCTTTCTCTTGTTCATCTACAACACTTTGATAAGTTTTCTCTTCCCTTAACTCCTTTATTAATTACTTTGCTAATTACTTTGCTTGTTCTTTAATTGTTCTTGCTTGTTATTTGATTTTCTTGCTTGTTTATGGTTGTTTGATGTTAGAAATCATGTTTAGGTTTGGTTTGGATGTTGTTAGCTTAGTTAGTATCATGATTAGTGGCTAGAAACCTTATGCGTTAGGGGGTAATTAAGGGTGTGAATGGGTAATTAGGTTTGGGTTAGCAATATTAATGAGTAATTAGTTGAGAAATCAATTTCCCAAACCTGTCCTTCCCTCAAGTGGGATGCATTTGGGTGCGAAAGCATCCCGAATACATCCAACACTTGTTAGAAGGTAGGAATTAGGATAGTTAGTATTCTAGTTCGCGAGAGCGAATAGAAACTAACTAGGAAATTCCGTTCCTTGAACTCCCCCGGGTCTGTCGATGGACTTTGGGGAAGTTAATCCGGACTATCCTTGAAAGAGGAAGCCCGGTGGGTATTTTCTAACGGAGTTACCATTTGATTTCCCCTTCTTGTTACTCTCTTGCTGCAAAACCCATTTGCTCACCCCGTTTGCATCCTGAAAAGGCTCCGAAGCCCATTTTCCATTCCTTGACCGACCTTAGCTTTGTTTCTCGCGTTGTGATCCCTTCAATTCGATACCCTTACCTTAGCAATCTCATCCTGACCATTGACTTGGTTTTCTTTGACCAAGGCCGCCAGCTCCCTGAGAGAGAACGACAATACTGAGGTCTTACAAACCCCTCGTCCAGCAGCTGAGTGTCGCGGGTGTCACACGTCGGGTTGCGGGCGCGACGTCTCGGCCAGCAAGCTGTCGCGGGCGTGTAATCACTGTCACGGGCGCGAGCCATAACTGCCCAATATTCTGCCCTTAGCCAACAGGCTGTCGCGGGCATGACAAACCCGGGCTTTTCCCTGCCGACTTTAAACGCGTATAACTTTTTCATCTGAACTCCGTTTTAGACCCGTAAGATATCGATGGAAAGCTTTCGGTGTGTAATTTAAGCTCCCAAAATTTGAGACCCATCGGAGTTGTATTGAAGGAGTTATGACCCAAAGAATGAAGACATGTCCATTCCAACAACCTACGTTGACCCGTTTGCGCTTATTCTTGCTGAAGGACTTCGAACCCTTTTAAAGGCCCGAAGTAGGTCCCGATGAGAACCCGTACTCCACTCCCATGGTCCGGGGTCCCATTTGAAGTGGATGTCACATCCAATGTCGATCAACTCATGACTCAAGGGTCCCGGGTCCACCTTGAAGTGTACTCCGCACCCGACCCTAAAGTCGTTGTCCTCGTGTTTCATGAAGGGGTTGCGGGAAAGCTTGGTGACCATGAAAATCGATACTTGGGCCCCAGCCCGATACGCTCCATACTCCCCTTCTTGAAAAAGAGTTGCCCTCAACTCTCAGGAGTTAAAATCGAGACCCTCTCCATAATTTGGCTCCAAGGAACTTTGAACATCCCGAACTTCCCGATTGCAATGAACATACACATGAGGCACCTAACAAGCTTCGAACCCTATGATGTATCCATCATCTAAATGAAAGAAAAAGGTTGGAGGCTTGTTGTGTGGGGATAGGGGATTAAGGGAAGGAACGGGAGTATTTTGAGGTGCTTGGGAACATACATCCTCACTTGGCTCGCTGCAAGGTAAAGACAAAGCAAGAGATTGCTCGTCTTCACCAAGAGCACACTCAACCCGTGTTTCGCTCGAAAGGAGAAGGTTCCTCAACTCACTTCCTACCCCGGGTTTGATTTGATGTGGGGTTAAGGGATTCACGAGATCAAATTCAAAAGAACGATCTTCATTCGATAAACACTCCCACAAGCATTGCATATCAAATTTCCAATAGCACCCAATCAAAAATACATTCTCGAATAACCAATGATGGCCAAATAAGATGTATAACCCATTCAAAGAGTTCATACCACAACGACCAACATGCAAGCAATATTCATTAATGGACGACACAAACGACGATCTAGTTAACATGGGAGGAACTAGAATCATGGCTCCATCAAACCCAAACTTGTCACTAGACACCACTCGAACACCAAGATTCTTAGCATTCCACTCCAAGCATAGAGAATTTTCGATCGAGGACATCACACGC
This sequence comes from Portulaca oleracea, assembly GCA_029582165.1. Taxonomy (NCBI): domain Eukaryota; kingdom Viridiplantae; phylum Streptophyta; class Magnoliopsida; order Caryophyllales; family Portulacaceae; genus Portulaca; species Portulaca oleracea. The sequence continues at coordinate 27,632,835 of CM055889.1, read as the reverse complement.
TCATCATGCAACTTATCACGCCAACAAACATTCTCTAACAACCAATGTCTCCGAAAGATCATGCACGACTCACCCAAAGACTTTATGTCACAACATCCAACATCCAGGAAAGTCTCAGTGAACTTCATAGGTGAGTTTGAAGTTACCTCATTCTTCTCATAGGGGAGATCATAAATGACTAGGCCGTCAGAGGTGTTGGTGACAACTCCGTTGTTGCTTGACTCCTCAAAAAGCGATGTCGAGATGTTCATCGGAGCTTCTTGTTGGGATTCTTCCGTAAGGACGAGAGGAAGGACGAGAGGAAGGGCAAGATCGATATTTCTCATCCCCTTCTTGGCATGGAGCTTTATCTAGCTCACTATGTACTTCAAGTAGCTCAAGAGGTTTCCCTTCAATGGCCTCAAGGACAATAATTGCGTCCATTAAACTTTCCTTTTTCTCAAACTCCTCAAACTTTCCAAGTGTGGAAGTGAGGTTTTGCTCATCAACACCTTCTACCATGTCACTTGTATGCTCCTTCACACTAAAAGATTCCTCAATCCAAGCTTCAACCATAGCCATTGTCGGACATTGCAAAGCATCGTGTCCCACACATCAACATTTGACACACTTCCGGGATTGACCTTGACGTTCTTGGGCGAGATTGTCAATCCGCGCCATAATTGTATTCATGTTGTGCTCGAGGGTGGAGAATCGGTTCTCATAGGCGGAGATTCGGTTCTCAATAACTTGAACTCGAGAACTTCGACGTCGGCTTGATTCCTTTCGGTTGGGATTATTTTCACCATCCATATCGAAGGAAGGGTAAGGGACGGATTGTGTTTGGGTTGTTTTTGTGGAGTTTGGGGGTTTTCATGTAGTTGGCTTGTGTTTGGCTAAGGTTTTTTGTGTTTTTTTCACTTAGACATTTCATCGAACACCTTGCGGGCACAATTTTCCAACATCTCCTCAAAGCTCCAAAATGCTTCAAAAACACCAAATACTAACACAATACAATGTATTCCAATAATCTTGGATTGTAAAGGGAATGGGGATCACCAATATTTGCATACAATCCACAAAAACCAACACTAGAGAACACACTAGCAAGAACAATGAAATAAACTCAAGCTAAATGAAAAACCAAAGATGTGATACCAAATGGAGCGTTACCGTCGCGTGGATGGGTGAAGATTAGCTTGAGTGTGTGAATGAGAGCGATGAACAACACAAACAAGTGCTTGAACACCCAAAGGGAGGATATGACCTTGAGCAAGGAGAGTCCAGTACTCTAGGCCTCATACGACACCCCACCATGATTATCATAGGTAATCCACTTAATAATCACTAAAGGAATGACTTGCTAACACCACCATTAACAAATGGATAAAGTAAGACAAGATTTTTAAGAGAGAAACTAGGGGAAAACCCTAACATTGCATTAGCAAATCATTCAGGGTGTGTTTGGTGAGATAAAAAGGAATGAGATTAAGGTGGAATGGGTTGCTATTCCTTTTTTACTTATTTGGAGAACATGATATGGAATGGAATTACTAGTCCATGGGAATTTTTATCCCTCCCAAATGTGGGGAATTAGATACCTCCCATATTTGGGTGGAATCAAATTCTATCCCTAGCTGGAATCAAATACGACCCCTAACAGAGAGGGAGAAGCCAGAGCAGCGAAGACAACCCATCGTCGCTCCACCCCACTGCCCAGCGCCGCACCACAACCGCTGGCCAACGCCGCACCACCGGCGCACCACGCTGCCGCGCTTCACACCGGCGCATCGATCCGAGCGCATCCGCGTCCGACATCGTCGGTGCGATTTTTGCCTTCTACTCGAATTTTTCTGAATATTCTTGTGTGGGATTTCTACTCGGGGATATTCCAGATTAAATTTTTTCAACTTTGCTGCCGTATTTTTCGCTGCTGTGTAGGATATTGTTGTTGTATTGTTTTTCAACTTTGGTGTGTGGGAATTGTTTCACTGCTGAGTTTTTTCGCTGTTGTTGTAGTTTCTCAACTTTGGTGTGTCGAATTGTTGTAGTGCTGTTGTGTGAATTGTTTCACTACTATTGTGTGTGAATTCTTTCAACTTTGGTGAGTTTTTTTTCTTCCAGAAAATTTTTTTACGTCTGAGTTTTTTTTCTTCAAGAAAATTTCGTTTCTTTCACTTAATTGAACATGATTTGTAATCTAAATTTTGTTTTTCACTTAATTTGCTCGAAACACAGTAGTAGTGCAGAATATGTCCCTTTGGTGTGTGTGAATTGTTGTATCTAAATTTAATTAGCATCATCCATTTGTCATGTGAATTGTTGTATCTTTCCAATACCTATCATTTGGTTTTTCCCATTGGTTGCCTTCAATTTTTAATAAATTGTTTGATTATAATGTATAATTGAACATGATTTAAAACAGAATATGGCCCCATCCCGTCGTTTGATGGACGTGAGAAGGAAGAAGAGAGTACAAATGCAAGTACTCATCTTGGTTATAGTTATTATAAACGCGGTTACTTTGATGGCTTGGATGTGGTTGATGATGATGATTGCTATCAATGAAAAATAAAAGTTTACATTGTCCTATAGGGAAAAAAAGCGACGTAGATTAGTGAACTTGAATACATTAATCAAAGATAGTGATGTTGTTTGTAAGAGCCAACTTTGTATGAATAGGCGTACATTTTATGTACTATGTGAAATGTTGAGAGATATTGGAGGCTTAGCTAGTTCGATATATGTTATTAGAAGAGATTGTTGCCATTTTTATACACAATAGCTCATAAGTTCAAAAATATGACAATAGGGACTTATTTTTATCGGAGTGGTGAAAGTGTGAGTAGAAACTTCCATTAATGTCTTCTTGCGGTTTTGAAGTTACACATGGAGTTGATCAAAAAGCCTATCCCGATAAGTGAAGACTCTGAGGACAGTAGATGGAAATGTTTTAAGGTAATGCAACTTATATAATTGTATTCCTAGTAAAGCTAACTATAGTGTGACTTAAAAGTTGTATATGTTGTTTTATAGGATTGCATAGGAGCCTTAGATGGTACATACATCCCTGTCCATGTATGTGCCGAGGATAGACCCAGGTATCGAACTAGGAAGGGAACTCTTGCTATGAATTTGTTAGGAGCATGTAATCCTAACATGGAATTTACTTATGTACTTCCCGGTTGGGAAGGATCTGCACATGATGGACGAGTCCTACGAAATGCACTTTCTAGGCCCAATGGTTTAAAAGTTCCTCAAGGTAATAGTCGTTACAATATACATAATTTTCAGTATTATAAGATCATCAATAATCATAAATAACTTCTCTTCATAACCAATGTCAAGGTACATACTATTTGGTAGATGTTGGATACACTAATTGTGAGGGATTCTTAGCACCATATAGAGGTCATCGCTATCACTTGAAAGAGTGGGGAGATCAACAACCCGTAAGTGCTGAAGAGTTTTTCAACATGAAACATTCAAAAGCTAGGAATGTAATAGAACGATGCTTTGGACTATTAAAGGGATGATGGGGTATCCTTAGATGTCCTTACTTTTTCCTATACAGACCAAAGGTCGCATAGTTCTAGCATGTGTTCTATTGCATAACCTACTTCGCAAGTATATGCCAATAGATCAGGAGGTGGTGTTTGAAGATGAAGAAGATGAAAGTGATGATGGTGATGACGATGGCTATGATAGTGATGAGGAAGTTCAATATGTGACTCACGTTGAAACCTCCGATGCATGGACACTTTTTCGAAGTAATTTTAGCTGAAACATTATTCAATAATTGGTGAGCTAGACCAAAGAGGAATGAATAAGTTGTAATTGAGTGTGTTGTTTTTTCTTATTCAATAATTCGCGAGCTACGCCAAGTAGGAATTGATAAGTTATCATCTTGTGTGTTGTATTTGCTTTGAATTGTTGCTATGGTGGATGTTGTATGTCGTACGTATGACACTTTTTAAACTAAATTGTATTGTATGTTTAATTAGTGAGTTGTGTATTTTTAATAGTTGATGTTTTCGTTGTTGATATAGTCAATTTAAATTATGATTTGTGTTGGGCGCTTTTAAAGCTACTTGTCTAGCTAATATTGTTTTTTCTATATTGGTTTATGTATGAACAGGATGGAATTTAGTCAAACTTCTCATGATGGTGCAAGTATGATGGAAGTGAGCCAAAATTGTGAACAAGGGAGAGGAAAAAACATACGTCGTTGGACTGAGGAAGAAGAGGCTATCCTTATTTATGCATTATTGGAGTTGAGTACTGATCCTAAATGGAAAGGGGAGGGAAACTTCAAGGGAGGATATTTGACAAAGTTAGAGAGCAGGATGCAAAAAAAGTTGCCTGGAAGTGGCTTTAAGGGGACCCCTCATATTGAATCAAAGACGAAGTGGTTTAGGGATAAGTATAATGTGATTTGTGAGATGCTTTGGAGATCAGAGTTAACTTGGAATGACGCCACCAAAACGATTATGTGTGAAAGACAATTCTATGATGAGTTTCTTAAGGTCAAATATACTTTTGGTACATTTTAGTCTTCCATTTTACAATGAGTTAATATTTAGTATTGTTTTGTAGGATCACAAAGCTGCAAAAGGATTATGGAGAACTCCTTTTCCATATTTTGATGAGCTGGAGAAGGTTTTTGGTGTTGATAGAGCTAATGGAGGTAATACTGAGGATTTCCCAGAAGCTGTGACTGGCTTGCGCAACAATGATGAGGCCATTGATCTTAATAAAGATGGCAATGAAGATATTGAGGACGATGAGTCTGTTCATTCAGCACAACCATCCCCTCAAGCTACAAAGAAATCAAGGAAAGAAAAAGGTTCAACAAGCAAGGGTAAAAGAAAAGTACCAGAGGTTATCGACTTATCTTCCACAATATCTTATGCTTCTAACAATATCACTAATGCTATTGGTGGTATGCATGCTCATCCTGAAGCAATTGCAAGTGCATTTGTTGTTACTAAAGAACATGAGCAAATGATTATTGATGAAGAAAAAGACATTCAGGAGAAAAAGAAGAGGTTGCAACATGACGTTATGCAAGTCTCCGAGCTCACACAAGTTGAAGCAGTTCAGGCATTTAAAGTGTTGAGATCTGATGATAATAACCTTGCCGCCTTCTATGACTGTGATGGTGATGAATTTAAGAAAGAGTTCCTCCTTAGCCTTATTCATTCAGATATATACACATCTCGTTAGAACATTCTATGTTATCAATAGCAGACTAGCTTTGCTGTTAAGATAGTGAAATATTTTGGTGGTGTAATAGCAAGGTGAACATGAAACTTGTGATGATTTGATATTTTGGTGGTGTAATTGCAAGGTGAACATGAAACTTGTGATGATTTCATATTTTGGTGGTGTAATTGCAAGGTGAACATGAAAATATTTTGGTGATGTAATTTGTTTTTAGGTGCCATGCATGTTTTGTGTAATATAAGATATTATTTACATATATGCTACTTTATGTAGATCGATTGATAAAAATAAATATATTATAATTAAACAAATAAAATTTATTATCTTGCCTATGTAGTAATAACAAAATTCCATTATATACATACAATTAAAAATCATTAGAATTGTTAATTATTAATCACAAATATATATCATAGTACAAATAAAAATTAAAAGTTCTAACGTATGTATTATAATGATTAACTATCAAAAATTGAAAAAATTAATTACAATTAATCAAAGTATCAAATTGTTTCACAATAATATATCCTACAATACATATAATGAGTAAAAAATAAAAATAGACTTGATTCCATTCCATAACTGCTCACCAAACAGTGGGAATGGTTTTAGATTCCATTCCAGTTTTTCTCCAAACAACTTCAGTTCTAGGTTCTAATTCCATACCCAACCCTCCAGGTTTCTAATTCCATATCCATTCCATTCTTGAAATCTCTCCAAACAGGCCCTCATTAACATAAGCTCCCTTGAGAAATGGGAAAACAAACTATTTATACTAAACAGCAAAATTAGGTTAAAACTAAGCAAAATAAACGAAACAGCACGCGCGTCGCAGGCGCGACGGCTCCCTGACTCGGCAACCCCTCATCCAGCATCTGAGTGTCGCGGGTGTCACACGTCGGGTCGCGGGCGCGACGTCTCAGCCAGCAGGCTGTCGCGGGCGTGTAACCACTGTCACAGGCGTGAGCCACAACTGCCCAGAATTCTGCCCTTGGCCAGCAGGCTGTCAAGGGCGTGACAAACCCGTCGCGGGCGCAACGATTTTTCTGGGCAGCTTTTCTCTGCCGATTTCAAATGCGCATAACTTCTTAATCCGCACTGCATTTTAGGCCCATAAGATATCGATGGAAAGCTCTCGGTGTGTACTTTAAGCTCCCAAAATTTGAGACCCATAAGAAATGTATTGAAGGAGTTATGACCCAAAGAATGAAGGCACGTCCATTCCAACAACATACATTGACCCGTTTGCGCTTATTCTTGCCGAAGGACTTCAAACCCTTTTAAAGGCCCGACGTAGTTCCCGATGAGAACCGTAGATCCACTCCCATGGTCCGTGGTCCCATTTGAAGTGGATGCCACACCCGATGTCGATCAACTCATGACTCCAGGGTCCCGGGTCCACCTTAAAGTGTACTCCGCACCCGACCCAGACGTCATTTTCCTTGTGTTTCATGGAGGGGTTGCGGGAAAGCTTGGTGACCATGAAAATCGATAATAGGGCCCCAGCCCGATACGCTCCAATATATTACATGTACAAGGAATATGTGCTTAGTGATACTTGTGACTGAACATGAACAACCCAATATCTACAATTGTACAATTATAGTATTTTAGATAATGCACACCATCTATTTATGACACTTTCGATTTTTAGTGATTTTTAAAAAAAAAAAAATTTGATAATGCACCATACTTTTTCATTCAAGATAAGGTTGAGTGTTTGGAGCAAGGTTTTTGTGAAGCTAAGCTGGATATTGAGTTCTCACTGAGTCAAGATCCAAGAATCAAGATTCTGTTAGGTTTTAGATTTTCTGTTTTTTTTTTCCCTTTCTGTTTTAGGTCCCCTTAGTCTTGTATAAATACTCCTGCAATATCTCCTTTCTTAGCATTGTAATTTCTCTCTAAATACAATTTACAATCTCCTGTTGTTTATCTCTCTGATTCACATGGTATCAGAGCTAAGTGCTCGATCCCTACCCCTTATTGATCATATCTAATCATCTCCCTCTCTGCCTTGATCAAATCAGTCATTTCTTCTTCAACAACAGGAGAGTCATCTAGCCAAGTTCATGAAGAATACAATAACGACCCCCTCTTTTTACATCCCTCAGACCATCTTGGGATTCCATTAACCAACCTGAAGCTTAATGGCTTGAATTTCCAGAAATGGAGCAATGCAGTAAAGATGGCTCTCAAGATCAAAGTCAAGACTGGGTTTATCGATGGAAAATGCATCAAGCCTGTTGAGAATTCACCTAACTTTCAGCAGTGGATCAAGTGTGATTCAATGGTTGTAAGTTGGATTCTAAATTCTATGACTACTGATTTGTCGGATGCATTCATATATGTAGATTCAGCACAAAGTCTTTGGGAAGACTTAAATGAGAGATTTGGACAGTCCAGTGGCCCTCTGATGTTTCACCTAGAGAAGGAAATCAATGAGCTGTACCAGAATGATGATTCTGTTGCAGTATATTTCACAAAATTAAAGAAACTCTGGGATGAATTAACTGACATCTCAGAGGTTCACAACTGTACCTGTGTCAAAACCTGTCCATCCATTAAGCATTCCTATGATATTGATCAAAAAAAGAAACTCATGCAGTTTCTTTTACAGCTGAATGATCAATATGATAATATGAGGGGGCAAATCTTGATGACAGAACCTTTACCCACTATTAATAAGGCCTATAGCCTTATTCAGAGAATTGAGAGGCAGAAGCAGGTTACATCTAGCATCAATCATACTAATGACTTTGCTGCTGTTGCAAGGAGAAACCAAGATAGTGATTCTAATTCAGGATTCTTGGCAAAGAATGGAAACAGAAATAGCAGGGATAGCAAGAACAAAGGGAAACGTTTTTGTAACCATTGCAAGAAAACTGGTCATACTGAGGATCAGTATTTCTTGCTAGTTGGATTCCCTGATTGGTACAAAGGGCCACGAGAAGGCAAGCAGAAAGATCCCAAATTAGCTGCAAATGCTCAGATGATTGAAGAAAATCAAGAAACTCCATTTGACAGCTGTGAAACAAGTAAAGATTTGAGCACCTTCACTAAGTTTGACAGCAACTTCATGCATGCACTTGCACAAGAAGTTGCCAAGATCAATCAAGGACAAACTCCAGCTAGTAAGACCTTTCCACAATTTGCTGGCAATGATCAATTTGCAGGTAATATCCTTAATATGAATACTAAAGTAAAGGGAAAAGTAAGTCACTAGGTCATAGACACTGGAGCCAGTGATCATATGACCTTTGATCTATCTATTTTACATAATGTTCAGACTTTGTCTAAACCAATTCGTGTCATCCTACCAGATGGCACTTTAAAATTAGTCACTAAAGTTGGTGATATCAACTTAAGTAAAGAACTGAGATTAAAAAGAGTCCTATTTGTTCCTGGATTTAAGTATAACCTTCTGTCTGTTCTGAAGTTACTAAAAGGGCAACAATTATCCTTGCATTTTTATTATGTCTATTGCTTCTTTCAGAATCTTTCAAGTAAGAAGATCATAGCTGAGGTCTCTTCTGATGATGGTCTATTCAAGATTATGCCTGGCAAGCATATTCATCAAGTTGATCATACTTCTTCATCGAGCTTTTCTAGTTTTTCTGCTACCAATAAATCTTTGTTACATACTTTACATAACAGGCTAGGTCATACTTCTATGTCTAAAATGGTGCACATTCCTGATTGTAAAGACTTATCTAGTACAAACTTCTTTTGTGAAACTTGTATTTTAGCTAAAGCACACAGGTTACCTTTTCAAAGAAACTCTATAAACACTAGTAGAATCTTTCAGCTTGTGCATTTAGATCTTTGGGGTCCATACAAAATTCCAAATATAGATGGTTCCACTTACTTCTTGACTCTTGTGGATGATTACTCAAGAAATACTTGGACTCATCTACTGTCTGATAAGTCCAAAGTCAGCAGCATCATTCAAAATCTTTTTAATATGGTTAGAACTCAGTATAAGGTTGATATAGCCACTGTTAGATCTGACAATGGCATTGAATTCATCAACAATACATGCCTTCAACTTTTTTCTAACTTAGGTATAGTTCATCAAAAATCCATCCCTTATACCCCTCAACAAAATGGTATAGTTGAGAGGAAGCATAGGCACTTGCTTGACACTGCTCGAGCTTTAAGATTTCATGCTGCCCTTCCCAAAAGACTTTGGGGGGAATGTATTCTTGCATCTACTCACATAATTAACATGTTACCTATGGCCAAATTAAACTGGAAGAGTCCATATGAAATACTTCATGGGGTTAAACCTGATCTTCAGACTCTAAGGACAATTGGATCTCTTTGTTTTGCTACTAACCTGAAAAGACATGACAAATTTGAACCTAGAGCTGTGAAATGCATTTTACTAGGCTATACCTTTGGTTACAAAGGGTACAAACTTTATGATATTCAAACCAGAAAAGTATTTCACTCCAGAGATGTCATTTTTCAAGAAAATTCCTTTCCTTTCAAACAAGGTACTGACATTACAATATATGATTCTGAAATTTTTTCTAAACCTGACCATATTGATTACATTAATCATCTTGTTGAAAAACATGATACTCATATGTCTCTTCAAGAGCAAGATGACATTGATACCATCCCTAAAGAACATCTTGACCAAATACATCCTGCTCCCATAGCTTCTGAATAGGCATTGTCTGAGCCTGCCTCCACAGACCATGATGAAGATGTTCAAGAACAAATTCCTCTAAGAAGATCTTCAAGAATCAGGAAAACCCCCTCTTGGCTTCAAGATTATACTAGGGAAAACCCTACCTCAACTTCTTCTCAAAGTCTTCAAACTACAGTTGTTCATCCTCTTTTTTCTAAAACTGATTTTTCTCATTTTTCAAATGATTATGTTGAGTCTTTAGCAGCTGTTATGAACACTTTTGAGCCAAGTTCTTACAAACAGGCCATCAAATCCCCTGAATGGATAGCAGCCATGAACAAAGAGCTGAAAGCTCTTGAAACAAATGGCACTTGGAGTTTAACTACATTACCACCTAATAAAAAGGCTCTAAGTTCCAAATGGGTATACAAAATAAAATATAAATCTGATGGTACAGTCGAAAGATACAAGGCTAGGCTAGTAATCAGAGGTTTTCTTCATATCAAAGATCAAGATTATAAGTATATCTTCTCTCCCGTGGCTAAACTTGGCACTGTCAGGATTTTTATTGCCTTGGCCACTATGAAAAGCTGTGATTTACACCAACTTGACATTAACAATACTTTTTTACATGGTTTTATTGAGGAAGATGTGTATATGTTGCCACCTCAAGGGTACACCAAAGCAGCAGAAGGACAAGTCTGCAAACTAGTCAAATCATTATATGGTTTAAAATAAGCATCACGACAATGGAATTTGGAATTGACCAAGTTCTTATGTGATCAAGGTTTCTGTCAGTCCAAGAATGACTACTCACTTTTTTCAAAACTTACTGTTGTAGGTTGTATATATGTTTTGGTATATGTAGATGATTTGCTCATTACTGGAAGTGACAACAGTGGCATCATCAGCTTAAAACAATCCCTACACCAGGCTTTCACCATAAAGGATCTTGGATTAGCAAGATATTTTTTAGGCATTGAAATATCCATATCAGAATCAGGCACTTTCTTAATTCAAAGGAAGTATATTTCTGACATCCTTTCTGATGTTGGCTTAACAGCTTGTAAACCTGCTCAATTTCCTATGCCTACTAATTTAAAGTTGTCTATTAACACGGGTACTCCTCTTGCTGATCCATCCTCATACAGAAGGATTATAGGAAGGCTCACTATTTTGTGCAACATTTGTCGATTTTTTGCAATGACCCTCTGGACTTACACATGAATGCTGCCATGCATGTTCTCAAATACCTTAAGGGAAGTATCCATAAAGGGTTATTTTATCCCACTAATAGCTCCTCTCAAGTCATTGCCTATACTGATGTTGATTGAGGTAGTTGCCAATTCACTGCCCGATCCTTGACAGGTTATTGTGTCTTCTTTGGATCCTCCCTTGTCTCATGGAAAACAAAGAAGCAGAAAACTGTCTCCAAGTCAACAGCAGAAGCCGAGTATCGCGCTATGTCAGCTGCTACATCAGAACTTGAATGGATTGCTCAAATCCTTGCTGATTTTCATATTTCTCTTTCAACCCCTATCACAATGTATTGTGACAATAAAGCTGCTCAACATATAGCAGCAAACCCAGTATTTCATAAGAGAACTAAACATATCCGCATTGATTGTCACTACATAAGAGACAAGATTCAAGGATTTCTTCAAACCTCCCATGTCTCTAACTCCAGTCAAGTTGCTGATATATTGACTAAATCTCTTGGGGAACGCCAACACAACATTCTCTGCTCAAGGTTAGGATTGCTCGAAACACCTCCCATTCCACCTTGAGGGGGGGCTATGAAGCTAAGCTGGATATTGAGTTCTCACTGAGTCAAGATCCAAGAATCAAGATTCTGTTAGGATTTAGATTTTCTGTTTTTTTTTCCTTTCTGTTTAGGTCCCCTTAGTCTTGTATAAATACTCCTGCAATATCTCCTTTCTTAGCATTGTAATTTCCCTCTAAATACAATTTACAATCTCCTGCTGTTTATCTCTCTGATTCACAGTTTTAGTCAGATCAATTGTTGTGTTACGGAGGTGGTGTGGTGTCTGTATTCTGTAATCTATGGACTGTTTGTTATTTTGATTGCGATAATTTTTGGACAGTTTCCCAAGATTCAATCTATGGCTGCTTCAATCGAGTAACTTACAGTTTTTCTTTTCTTTTTTAGGCAGTCTTGTGGGATTTGGGACTACTGGATTGTTATTTTTGTCAGTTGACTTTGATCTTGATTGACTTTTGTGATAAATCCTCAGAAGCATTTCGCTGAAGTAGTAGCTATTAACTTACCTTTAATTCTGGATGAAATCGCCTTTTCAGAAAAATGAAATTATCAATTGGCTCTCTGAATAGTATGAAGCCTATTTTTCCATATCCTGATTATGGGGCTTGCTATTAGTTGACAAGGTCATATGACCCTCTTGTTTAGTGAATTTGGTTAGCTCATAACAAAATTCATGTTCTTGTTTAGTGAACTTGGTTAGGCGGTAACTAATTCATGTTCTTGTTTGGTGAATTTCTTATTGACATGTTCATATGTATGAGTATATGACCCTCTTGTTTCTCTTGTAAAATTTTCTGGTATACTCCCTGTTTTATGAGTGGGATGCTTGGATATCATACATATTTGTGTGTGGAACTAGACTGTTTGGTGTTATGCATATGTGTTTGACTGTCACTGATTGAAGGCAGTGTACCTATTTATGTTTTTGGAGATTGTTGATATTTAATTTTATTGGCCCAGGTTGTTGCAGATTTCATGGGTAAATTTTTCTAGGAAACTACTATTAGCATACCAAAGTGTTGGAGTTGTCTATGGACATCTCAATACATCACTGCTTTATTTTTATACAAGTACATTCAAAGGGAAGCTACAAAATCATCAAATTGAGGATGCAAGATTGTAACGTAGCAGCACCTAGTGGTATCCCTACTCATCTCTCCTTTATTTGTCTTTTGCTTCTTGAAAATGAACATGGATTAAGGATCCAAGGCTCTGAAAATATGGATGACCTTAGTGTAAATCTTCCAGTCTCATGTTAGAAACAAGTGAATACACTTGAAGAATATCATTCCGTGATGTTTTAGTTGATAGTCAAATAAAAGTGGTAGAATTGGTATTACATGCTTGCCCATTGGACTAACTAAAGATAGCAGAACATATTCTCAAATGATCAGTAAATTGTATAGATATTGTCCACCCAAACCCAAGGGATGACAAACGCCGAACACTTATAGGATAAGGTCCAACAAATGTGCAAGGCTTAAAAGACAAAAACAAACCCAACACACAAAAATAGACTTAACTTGGAATAGAGTACTTGACGTAATAGTAAACTAAAAGGATAACTAATTATACGACAAAGACTATCGAAAATAATTAATTACAACTTCCCACAAAAATAAAAACTGTAATAGGAGAAATTCCTACGAATGTCTTGGCCCAGTATGCGTCCGATACGCTACTCTGATACCATCAAAGAACTCGAACACTACAGGAAGTCAGAAACGTAACCTGAAAAAAATTAGAAAGATGAAAGGATGAGCTCGGAAGCCCAGTAAGTGGCATAATACTCCTTTAGCTGGGTTGGACATGTGGGTAAAACATAAGGCTGGGTCAGATTTAATAAATAATTTAGTACCAAAAGATGACTGGGTTTTACAAACAATTTACTTAGGTCAAATACCTCAAAACTATACCATAATATTGATCAAACAATTCCCGTCAAAGAAGTTTAATATATATCAAAACATAGCAATCAAAGCCACAATGGTTTGGGCTAATTAAAGTCACTATTGACCCAGTGACAAGGGCAACGATGTGCCACTATTGACCCAGTGGCGAGGCAACAAAGAATTGGGCCCAACGGAACACATACACATATCATAATATACAATAGCGCATACAAGTCGATCGATAGGTCCAGTGCATACCTTAACTGGCTAAGGCAGAAGACATAGCCCCAAAAACAAATCCAATAACTTGATTATCAAAACATACAAAAAGTATCAAGTCAAGTAATTTAGAATAACTAATAAATCAAAACCACAAGGTCACTCATATAAACGGAAGGTTCAAATAATTCAAACACCAAACTATTATTCGAAATAAATAATTTAGAATAATTTAGTCAAAATGTCACAAAACCTCTCTTAATGCTTAAATGGTAAAATATAGATACAACTTATGAAATTAACATCAAAGGGGGAGAGGTACTTTGTAAAATATACATATCAATAGGAAATCAATTTAGTAACAATATACTTACAAATGCTAATTAAAATTATTACCAAGGGTTCCAATATTAAATATATGTGAACTTAACTTATAAATTGACATCGAAAGGATCACTTTATAAACATATAAACCAATACGGAGTCGATCGAATCTTTCGAACATAAATATAACCAACAATAAATATACTTAAACAATAGCATGCCAACGCGATTTAATAAATTAACTTACGAAAAAGGACTTTACAACACAATATTTGGGGCACGAAGGGAGGCTAAAATTGGGAAGAGGCTAAATAAATAATAAATAAATTGGGAAGAGGCTAAATAAGTAATAAGTAAAACCCCTCTTTTTTTTTTTTTTTTGGAAGACGGGGTTTCACATACTTCCCTCTTTTAAAAATTTTTGTCCTCAAAACTTATCAACATCCCATGTACGACATGAACTCACAAGTACATCTCTCATATTCCCGTAATTTTTTGAGATAATTGTAGGTGTATCTGTAATCTTATCAAACTTCCAAACTCCCAAAATGAAGTTGTAATGTTAAATCCCCAACATGAACCTCCACTCTAAGATCTTCTAGTGTTATCCAATTCTAGGCAACGATTTTTTTTTTATAACTCTTAACCAAGTGATATCGAACCTTTGTACCTAAATTGCCAAAAATACGAAATTCCTTGACCCGTCCAATCAAATTCGTTTAATGACAACCCAAATAGCCCACACATATCCAACATAATGGTAAGGAGCTTGCACAAGTAATCTTTGAGAATTTTATAAATCAATCCTTGCTTCAAAAATTGCAACACATAACAATGTCTAGGCAAACAACCCAAGCTGTACTAAAAATATAAAATTTGAGGGCCTAAAAATCAACAAATTGCCCAGGGGATCCTTACATTAGAAATTACCAAGTCTTCAAGATGTGTAGGAGGTCCATCAAAAATGGCAGAAGATATAAATTTTAGACATCGACTTAGGCCAAAATCTCCCATATATAATCCAAAAGGAGCTTTAAGTTCCTTGAGACAGTACACAATGACCAAATAACACTGAACCGACCCCTCAATGCTCTACACATTAGAAATAATATTAATTTACCATACATCTATTATCAAGAGATCTCAAAACACCATTATAGAATACCCAAGCATAGACAAGTAAACTTAATTCTTATCATAAATGCTAAAAGAATTGCACCACTAACCTCTCCAATCCATATAACACTGAACCGACCCCTCAATGCTCTACTAAGAACAATTATATATATAGACTTCTCAGAATATTGCATAAGTATCTCATGAGTAACCCAAGAAGTTGGTCTATGATCTAAGGCATCTATTCAACAATAACTTAACCATTCACCAAACCATTTCAAACTATATCCACATACAAAAGCACCGAACTTATATATGTCCAACAATTCTCCAAGATTCTTTTGTAACCCTTATATATATATATATATATATATATATATATATATATATATATATATATATATATATATACACACACACA
This sequence comes from Portulaca oleracea, assembly GCA_029582165.1. Lineage (NCBI taxonomy): Eukaryota > Viridiplantae > Streptophyta > Magnoliopsida > Caryophyllales > Portulacaceae > Portulaca > Portulaca oleracea. The sequence goes on along the minus strand of CM055889.1, from coordinate 27,617,239 downwards.
CACACACACGTACATACATACATACATACATACATACATACATACATACATACATACATACATATATATATATATATATATATATATATATATATATATATATATATATAGGGAATGGATATGGTGAGAAGGGAGATTAGGTGAGAATGTGAGAAGGATGTCTAACAACCCTTGGATAATAGATCAAGGGATCATAAAAAAAAAACAGCATTTTCTCTTTTAATTGGGTCAATATCACGTGACCCTTTAGCCAGGAAGAAAATCATCATGCTCATAATGGTACATGGGAAAATGTGGCGCGTGAGATGTAGGGTGGTTGTGATGGATTTGATGTTTCAATTTTTCAAAACTGTATGCTTTGCTTAACTGAGTGGAGAAACACAAGGAAGACAAAGGGTCACAACCAGAGAAAGCAAGGGAGAAACAAAGGGAGATAGACAGCAGAAGTTAGGGCTCGAGGTTTCCGATAAATGGCTTTTCCGGTAAAAGGGAGAAACGGTGTCGATGATGGAGAAGAAGTGAGATCAGTACGATCGACGGTGATTTGTGCAGCAACGAACATAGATGTTGGCGGGAAGGATGCTCATGAAATGGGGCCAAAAATTCAGTCAAGGTTAGTTGATGTCTTGTTGATCTTTATTAGGGCATGATGAGTGTTCATCTTTATTAGCGCATGATGAGTGTTGTTGATTGAAAGTAAATGGGATGGTGATCTGATGGTGCCCAATTTAGGCTTGAATGCGGTGCACAATTTTGTGGAAAGATGTCCTTTTTTCCGTGGTTTAGTACATGTCACCTCTGAGGCCGGCGTCCATGCTAGTCATACATAATGTCATTTATATGGGTACTTGATGACCATCTGGTTCTTACTGTATGACCATTTGGAACGTGATGTCCTTTCTGAACTGTGTATGATGATGTTTGGTTTGATGTCCTTTGTATGTGCACTCAATATCCAAGTACGGTTGATGTGATGCGCATCATATGTGAACGTGATGTCCTTTATGAACTGTGTGTGATGGACATTTTTTTATATGTCCATTGGTTTATTTAGTGATGTGCATTTTCATATATACGTAATGTACAAATTGCTATTGATGTTCATGTTGGAAAAAATTAGGTAACATACAAGGTATGTCTGATGGTTGGGTTCATGTTGGAAAAAATTAAGGTTTGGTTTTTTACTTCTGGTAATTCGGAATTGTTTGTTAGTGATAGAAACTTTTCATTTTTTTGTTTTTTGTAAATAGGATTTTGAAGTTCATTATGATGTAACTGAATGCACTAACATGTTGCTATTGATATTCATTTTTCCATAACTAAATGTCCCTTTTGTATATTATTGCATGATGTGGATGTATTTTGATGTCAATATGAGTAAGAAATGTGTAAAGTACAAAAATGGATGTTCACCTTGATGTAACCGGATGTTTATGTTGCTTTTAATGGATGTTAATATTGATGGTGGTTTGATGCTGATTTTGATGCTAGTAAATGTACATATAACTGATGGTGGATGTTTATGACGATGTAATTGAATGTAATCAAATGTTGATGTCGTTGTTCACTTTATAATATATTTATAATGTATTATTACATTATATCTATTCGGCGAATTTGATGTCCATTTGATGACACCATGATCTCCATTTAGTTTGAACATGATGTCCATTTTGAATTTAATACGATGTCGATTTGGTTTACACATGATGTCCATTTTGTTTGAACATCCACCTGGTTTTGAAGATGATGTCCATTTGGTGTAAACATAATGTCTAGTGTAAACGTGAAGTCCATTTGGTGTAAGCAAGATCATGTTTCATTTTCTAATTGCTTCTAGATCCAATAGAATGTATAATGATGGATGTCATAATTGGCAAGGCCGAAGCAGAAGACAGATGGACGATGAGATAGAAACCCCATTTCCTACCCCGTAATAAGCTGAAAGCCATCGTATTTTCAAAAGCTTCTCATTGTAACCGAAAAAGAAGACTTGTCTCCTTTGATGTTGGTGCTTCGTCGTACATTGATAATTATAATTTTGGGTCATCCTCCTCATTGTCTCTAGATATATGACATTTTGTAAGACTAGAAGTGTAAAACAAGCAACATATTGTCATGTACTTTTTGTGATACTTTTGCTTCCCATTATGATTGATGTTCATCGTCAGTTGTTGTTGATGTCCTTCTGTTATAGCAGATGTTCATTTCCGGGTTCCTTGTTGTCCATTTGTTTTCGTTTTTAGTTTTTCATTTTTTGAACATAATGTCCATTTGGTGTAAACACAAATGGACATCTGGACCAAATCAAATGGACTTGATGCAAATCACACATGGACATCAAATCCATTTCATATAATCCCTGATGCCCATATGGTAAACCATTGGTGTCAATTTTTCAGCAACATAGATGTTCATCTTGTAAAACATTGATGGTCACTTTGAAGAACTTTGTTGTCCATTTTGTGCAAATGTTCATATGGTTGAAAGACGCGTGGTCACAGTGTGTTTGGGTTGAAGGTGATGTTTATATTCACGTTCATCTAAGTCTTACATGTTCATTTCGCGTGATACTCATGATAGACGTTAATATTGTAGGGAATTCAACTCATGTCCATCTAGGCGGTGCAATTGCCTACATGGTGGGAATATGTTATCCATACAAGATATGAATAATGTGCATATCATCGTAACATGTTGTCCATACAAAATTAAGTACAAAATTAAATACATTTTTGGCGACACAAAATTAAATATGCGCTACCTACTATTGTATATAAACAAACACTCCATCCCAGGTACAAATGTATTTGACACAATCATACTATAGGCGCGTTAGTTGTTTCTCGCGGTCCCAGTGGACGTCTTTGGTGTACACCTCTTACTTCAAATTGTTGTCTTCGTAAATGACAATGTCATGCTAGTAACGCTTCCTCAGTGACACAAGCCGATCATCCCGACAAGAAAATATTTAATTTGAGTCAATTATAACATGATTAACAGATGCAATGGACATCAGCATATAAACAAATGAACATCACACATATAGCAAAAAAAACATTACGCATGAATCAAGCTTGACAACATTATTTCAAAATTAACTTACATCATGATGTTCACATGACTAGTGCATAAAGATTGTATCAATTCAAACTTAATTGGATCAACTCAGTAACGAACATAAATATATATACATAATCAAGTGACTAGTGCACGAACAAATACAAATAACTATATGTTCATATGTTTAGTTCAAGATGCTAATTCCACACACCTGTGATGATCAACTAATGTAAGTAGATCAATACGCATACAAATGTGTTCACATGACTAGTGCACATGCTCATATCAGTTAAATGTGATGATTCAGATGACCGATGCACAAAGCTCATATCTGTGAAACGTGATGTTCACATGACTAGTGCAGAAAAGCTCATGTCAAATTCAAACTTAATTGGATCAACTCAGTAACGAACATAAGCATCTACATAATCAGTTAGCACATCAATTTTTTTTGAATATGTTCACGTGACTAGTGCACATGCTCATATCAGTTAAACGTGATGTTTAGATGGTTGGTGCACAAAACTCATATCAGTGACACATCGGGGACAACCCTATATGCAATGTCACTAACAACCCTCCTCACTGGCAGAGACTTTTGGGCTAGCTGTGGGGTTGGGAATGGCGATTCTGGTTCCGCGACATCTTCATTTGGCACTCACCCCTTGATTTTCGCACCAACATATATAAACATAATGTATTTTAGTGTATCTCAAAATAGACATCAATGTATAATGAAATGATCATTATGGTCTACCCAAATAGACATTACATTATAGTACTCCATCTAAACATGTCCACATGATGAGCATCACAATAACACTTGTATAACAATTGGAAATGTATATTATGTACATCCGAAATGCACATCACCAAATAAACCAATGTACATGTCAACAAAGAACATGTTCATCATATACATTTTTATACAGGACATCACCTTCACATGCGATGAGCATCACATCACTGGTTGTTAAAATCGCGATCCGGATCGTAGGATCGTACGATCCTACGATCCAAAAATGACCAAACGATCCAACTCGTTCCTGGATCGCTACCTTGTTAGGATCGGACTAGGATCGATCAGGATCGGTCAGGATCGGTCAAGGTCGGTAGGATCAACTCGATCCTAACTATAGCCTATTTTTGTTAGAATTGTCACAATCTCCCTAGAATCGGTTAAAATCGTACCAGACTCGGTTAGGATCGTTTAGGATCGCATTAGGATCGGTGAAAATCATGACTTTTTATACAATTTTTAAAAAACAATGTTTTTTCTAGGGAAACTTTAGGTCAATTATAACAGTTTTACTTTATTTGTAGATTCTTACGATCCTCGATCCGATCCTACGATCCCGATTCTAAGGACCCCCATTGATCCTAACTAGAATCCCGATCCTGACAACCTTGATCACATCACATATATTTTTATTGTCCATCCTTTTCATATAGGATGAGCATCACATCACTAAAACTTGTGCACTATGTGCATAAATAATGTACATTAAACCGAAAATATCGTCCCTTTCTATGAGTATAACCAACTATACGTTTTGTACATCCGAGATACACATCATGCACTATCTTAATGTGCATGCCCATATAAATGCCCTAATTTATAACTGTCATACATATCATTCACTACCATAATGTACATGCCTTAAGGTACCAAACATAAGAACGCAAGAATGTCACGATCATATACGATGCACATCATAGCAAGAAAACTTAGGCATTGTTCGACTATACATATCACATCATCAAAAAAATCTCACAAATGGACACGTCCCTGACCCCTGAACACACCGGCATGTTCCCACAAAATTGCACATCACATCCGATATTCAATGGACAACACATCAAACTCGGGAAGAATTTGTTCCAATTTATATTTGATGTTCATTTTGTATGTTGTTCATGTATTATATTGTTGATGTTCATTGTTAGATATTTGGGGGGGATGTGCAAGTAGGATTTTATGATTGACATATACTAATGGATTATGTGTGTTTTGTTGTGATTAGTGTGTAATATATGCTTAATACATGGGGTTGGTAAAGGTAAGGATGAACTTTAAATTGTTCTTCATGTCGTGAAATGTTGATGTTCATTCCCATCGGTGATCGTTTGAAAATCATGGTCATAACAGAACAGTTGGTGTTCGTTTGGATACACTTTGATGCTCATTTTCATTTTCCTTGATGATTATTTCATTGTATGTAGATGCCATTTTTCACAATTGGGGTGTGCGTTAGTTGGTGTTCATAACAAAACAAATAATAGTCGTAACAGAACAGGTGGTGTTCTTTTGGATACACCTTGATGCTAATTTTCATGTGTATAACTGTTCATCATCACAAATTGATGTTCATTTCAGTTTAATTGGATGGTCATTTTAGTTTAGCTTGATGTTCATTTTGGATACACCTTGATGCTCATTCCAATTTGACTTCATGATCATTCACAAATTAGTGTTACTTTTGGTACACCTTAATGCTCATTGCATTTAAAGTTGATGATCATTTCATATCAATTAAATTATCGTTTTATTGTATATAGATGTCCATTTTCACAAATTGGTTGTGCGCTAGTTGGTGTTCATAATAGAGCAAATCATGGTCATAATAGAACAATTGGTGTTCATTTTGGATACACCTTCATGCTCATTTCCATGTGTATCGTTGTTCATCCTCACAAACAGATGTTCATTTCAATTTACCTTGATGTTCGTCTCATAGCATATTCATGTTCATCCGCATTGTCATGGTCGTGTTTTGTTCATGTCATGTTTTGTTCGATTTAAGATAGGATATATTATTATGGTCTTGTTCGATTTAAGTTAGCGTCATTGTTGGTTGTTTCATTGGATGTGTAGGGGAGGGGAAACAGATGCAATTGGGTCAAGTGCGCTGATGTAGAGCTCTGATGAAAGAGTCATTGTCTTGGTGCCAAATCCAAGCCCAACGTAAGTATAGTGACAAATAATGCAATTTGGGTGTGTTTGACATTGATGCTCGCTAACGGTGTAGTCTGGGCTGTAGGGGAAACGAGGCGATTGTACTAGAGGAAAGGGCACGCACCTGTTGCAGTCGGTGATATTATGGTGCACGAAGACAGCACCAAAGAGTAAGTTAGTTGATGTTCATGAGATAGAACATGATGTCCATTGCCAATGGACTTGTTGCTCATTTTTCATGGTGTAGCTGTTCATTGTCACTAATTGATCATGTAGTACTGAAAAGGTCACTTGATATGACTTGGTTTTCATTTCAGTTCAACTTGATGATCATTTCATATTAACTTAATGTTCATAAGATAATTCATCATGCTCATTTTTGTCACGTTGATGCTCATTTTCATAAATTCATAGTCATAAAAGAATAGTTGGTGTTCATTGTAACTAATTGATCATGTGTTGAGGAGCAGATATTGCCACACCTTGGTCATACACGATGCGAACCGCTTGAAGGACACCATCCAAACGAGAGCAAGTCATTGGAACAGGACGAGCACCGTTGCACCATTTTGACTTGAAGTTATTTCCCCATGTTGTGTTTGTATGGACATTCAAAAATTTACTTTCGTCCCCTCTGTTTGGAAAAGTTTGGGATATTGTAGTAAACATTAATTTTCAGTTTGCAAAAAAACATCGTGTAATGAATATATTTTGTCGACTTTTGTGGCCAACCAATCAGCATATTTGGCAAAACTTGTAATGAAATGAACATCAATTAATGGTGAACATCAATATTACATGAAGAAAAAAACATCAGGTGGCCTATGTAATAGACATTAGGTGATGCATGAATGAGCATTTAGTGAAAAAGGTTTGGGAACTGAAATTGTCGATCACTTTCTTGGCCACCCAATCATTGGACATCATTTTAAGTTAAAATGAACATCATGTTAAATTGAAATGAACATTAGCCTGTTATCGTACAAAAACATCATTTGCGTGAAAAAGTAATTATTAAGTCATTGTCCTAATGAGTATTTATATATAATAAAAAATGCACAAAGTCATTGTTCTTAAGTCATTTAAGCATGTAATGGTCTTTGCCACATGAATATTAATCAGTGTTTAAGTTAAATAAACATTAAGTTTGTTTGAAATGAACATCCACCTGTATCGTATAAATGAACATTAGGTGTGCCTAGAATGAACATCGAGTTGTCTTGAAATGAACATTAGGTGTGCCTGGACAGAACATCAGCATGTATGTCACATTAACATTGAATGACCATGTGGACATTTTGTCCCAATGAGCATTTATATATATTAAAAGTCATCTTCACATGTTTATTCATGGAAAATACTCCAGCCGAATCTATCAAAAACACATCAACTCAAACGATATCAAGGTCATTTGAGCATATAATGGTCTTTTGACACATGAATGTTGAATGAACATCAAGGTGTCGTTAAAGAACATCAGTCTATATGGTACAATGATGAAGTGAAATGAGCATAAAGTTGTGTTGAAATGAAAAATGCACCAAGTCATGCTGAGTATTTATATATAATGAAAAATGCACCAAGACATAGTCCTTAAGTCATTTGAGTATATATTGGTTTTTGCCACAGGAATGTTGATGAGCATTTAAGTAAAATGAATATCAAGTTGTCTTAAAATGAACATCAACCTGTATTGTATAATGAACATAGGTGTGCTTGTAATGAATATTAAGTTGTCTTGAAATGAACATTAAGTATGCCTGGAATAAACATCAGCATGTATGTCACATTAACATTAATTGACTATCTGGAAATTTTGTCCCAATGAACATTTATATATATTAAAAATCATCTTGACATATTGATTCATGGAAAATACTACAAAACACATCAACTCAAAACAACATCAAGGTCATTTGAGCATATAATGGTCTTTGACACATGAATGTTGATCATCATTTAAGTTACAATAAACATCAAGGTGTCTTTAAATGAACATCAACATGTATGGTATAGTGAATATCATTTGACTAAAATAGTAAATATTAAGGCATTGTCCTAATGAGTATTTATGTATGATGCGAATGCACCAAGTATTTGCCCGTAAGTCATTTGAGCATTTGAACCAACGTCAGGGTCAATTTGGTCGTCATCCGTTTCGTCCACATTTGAACCAATGTGTCCATCATATATAGTGACTGCCATTTTCTTCCTGGGTGTCCGCCCTTGTTTCGAACAGATAAACACCTTCCAATCCGGGCCATTGCGGTCTTTCGTGCGACTATAGCTACGAACGCTGAAACCGACACTGACTGTGTGTCGTTCATATAGCTTCTTACCCTCTTCAATGTCATCAAATGTCATCCCTTCAGCTGAGACCCAAGATTCAACAACACAAAATGGAACGTAGTCCCCGTTCTCGTTCATTTGGTATGTTAGTGGCTCCAGCGGGGGCAGCACTATCGGCCTTGTCCCCCCTTGCAACGCACCAGCGGCAGCACTGCATACGCAAACATCATCAGTGAACACGAACTGTCATGCTTACAATGAACAATAAGTTGTCATGAAATGAACATTAGGCATTCTTAGGATGAACATCAGTGAATAATATGAAAATGAAAAATGAACATCGAAGGGGGGGGATGACATCAACAACCTAGAGTACCAAAATGAACCCCAAGTGTTCTGGCATGCACAAACATACACTGAAAAATGGAATGAACAACAAGTACTCATGGAATGAACATCAAGCATCCTATGATGAACATCAGTGAATAACGAAAAAAATGAAAAGCAACATCGACAATGGGGGATGACATGAGCAACATTGTGTACCAAAATGAACCCCAAGTGTTATAGTATGCATCAGTATACACAACGTCATTGTTTGTTGAACAAAGTAAAAAATGAACATCAAGTTGTAACAAAATGAACAACAAGTAGTTATTATGTGTTGTGATCATTAATTTATAATGAAAATCACTGAAAATGCATAACGTTCTGGAATGATCACTGAAATGATCATCAATAAAATTGAACACTAACTGTCACATTTACAATGAACAACAAACGAAAAATGAAATGAACAACAAGTGTTCCTAGAATGAATATCAAACATAATGGGGATGAACATACATACACTGGTAATGTAAATGAGCAACAATTAGTCATGGAATGAATATCAAACATTCTGAGATGAACAAAATATAAATGAACATCAAAATTTAAACAATATGAACAACAAGTTGTTTTTGGATGCGTATCAATGAACAACAACTGTAATGATGATCAGGTCACACATGCAATGAACAACAATTGATGATGACATGAACAACAAGTATTCCTGAAATGAATATCAATGAAAAATGGGGAAAAATGAAAATATGAACATCCCCAAGTGGTCTAGCATCACATACACTGAAAATGAACACCAAGGTGAGAGAAAATGAACATCAACAAGTGCTTGGATGCCCATCACCGATAAACAAACAGGTCTGCAATGAACATCCAACGTTCTAGGATGATCATCAAGTCCCTTACAACAAATAACAAATTGAACATCATATGGTTGTGTACTCATCACTTATCAACATATAAACTTAAATTAAAACCACTGAAACAACATCAACAAGATAAATATGATCCTAAACACTGTTCCAACTACAAAACTCCATTTTTTGACAATTATGAACAACAACACCAAAAAATGATCATCAGAATACAATATGTGCATCAAGATGACATGATTTGCATCTTTCAATCTGATTATCTAACCCACCACCATAAACCCACTCAAACGCTTATGAGAATATATAAACAGATAAACAAAATTCATGTATTCAAATCACATGAACAAATCTCGAAATGACTTACTCAAACGCTTATGAGAATATATAAACAGATAAACAAAATTCATGTATTCAAATCACGTGAACCTAAATGTGCTTACAACCGTATAAATGTAAAAGGTAACCTCAGTGATCAAGACCAAAATAAAAGAAGACATTATAATAGATCTTAAAGAATTGCGTAGCAACAAATATGGGCCAAAAGTTTGACTAGTTTTTAGGTTTGGGCACAAGAAAGTTAGATCAAAGGGTCCTTATACTAATCTAAATGTGAGAGATTACTTCAACAATCAAAGCTCAAATACGATCCATATCGCCCTCAAAGAATTCCATAACAACTTTACAAGCCTAAAGCCTCAGGTGCCCAAAACTTATCAAATTATCTACTATACACACTGATTGAGATTATAGAATGTATCAAAGTTCACCTAGGTTGAATCCATAAAGAGTAAGTCATTTCGGGTATGTCTAATTTAGAAAAGGACTACAATGGTGAGTCTAGAAGCTATAACTGAAGAACAATGATGACAAACACAATTTAGAATGGAACGAAATTTTCAAGAGGTTTTAATCTATGATCATAGCTTTTGTTTCTAACAAAAGGCTATAAAACCCAGTAGAACTGAACATTACAAATTATATTCTCAAAAATAATTGTTTGAACATACTCACGCTTCATAGGCACATAGCAAATCTAACGTGACTAGAATAGGAATTTCTAAACCCCAAGTACCTTACACACAGACTTCAAATCCCAAAATAATTTTTCTAAGACAACCCAAAGGCAATAGGAGATTCACTAACCTGACTCCTTGACAGAAGCTCACTACAAAAAAAAGCTCTTTTACCAACAGGGCTTATCTGTTGGTAAAAGTCAAATATTTGATGGTAAAAAGTTTTACCAACAGATAATTATCTGTCACTAGTCTGTTGGAAATAAACCTGACTGTAAAAGTATTACCAACAGATATTGTAATATGTTGGTATTGCTAATTAATGCCAACAGTTTTGTTCTGTTGGTGTTGGGAATTTTATACCAACAGTTAATATCTATCGGGGATAAGTAACATATACCAACATCTTTAAATGTTGGTAAAAATATTACCCACATACTTTATCTGTTGGTAATACATTTCCTCCCAAACTTTAAAAACATTGTCCAACAAATATATCTGTTGGTAATACAATTGGTGCAATTTTAAAACAAAAATATTTCTTGGAAATAATGACGATAGTCTTATGCATCTATAAATATGTTATTACAATATATTATACATGTTGTACACAACTAATTCATTTTAATTACAATATCAGAAAATCTCCAATTGTATTCATTGGATGTCTCTAATTGCTAAATACATAATGTCAAAATTGAAATGTCACTTAATCAAGTGCAAAGTACAAAAATTGTATTTGCTAATATTAAGAGTAATATTGTAAAAAACCTAAATGTAATGTTCTCGATTGACATTTTCTTCAACGATATTTTAGTCATATTCATCGGCATCGGCATCGGCTTTCAAATAAATCATGGAGATCTTCATGTATCTCCTGCAAATTTATAAGAAGTCAAATTCATAATAATAGATAATAATAATAATAATAAATAAATATAGACATTAATCAAACAATGGAAATTTTTTCAATATTTACATCTGTTTTGAACACCTACCACTCATAGGTTCATTTGGATCAGTTTGCACTTTGCCTTCCTCATTTATCTGCATCAGCTACAATAGACTTAGTGGTGGTAGACTAGTTGTTTTTATACAAAAATGTAAACGATGGTTAGAAATTGTCTGAGGAGAATAATATTACAAGTAATTCTATATCTACCAAGGCTATTTTCCCTCACTACTAAGCTGGGGATGTGGAAAGCTACTTGTTGGACAATGTTAGCCTAACTCTGGCTTCATATAGCTTGTCCCCTGAATTAAATTATAGGTTATGTGGCATTCATCTAACAACTATGACTACTAATCATTCTGAGAAAAAGGCAGGAATGCAGTTAATTGGCTGAACTATCAGAAAAGAAGAAACTGATGGAATACCGCAAGGGAAGCACAAACAAGTTTACTTTAGTCAAATGTACTTAATGAAGAGCATGCCCTCGAATGCTTGCTTTGTAGTTAGCAGACTACATAGTCATACTTAGGAATGAAATAAGACTACAATGAAAGGTACTGTAAAATTTATAATGGGGCAGTGGGGTATGAACAATGACAGACGTAACTATAAGTCAATTTCAATAACCCATTATAATGCAGCATTTTTACCTAATTTTATTATCCAGCCAGTCCTGTAAACACTAGGACAAAGGATATGGTCAAAATCTTACCAGGATCATCAACAATCCTAAAGACAAATAAGTCAACCTGTGGTTCTTGATATTTGGAACTCAACTCCTCAAGAACCTTGACATAATATGTACTGGAAGAAAAGAAACAACACCTATTAGCAGAATACTGGAACAATTTCTTTTACCCACATGCCACAATCTGAACAACCTTTTCTCAAGAACTTTAGCAGTCAAGTTGCTCCTTTCCTGCTGAATGAGCTCCAAAGTCTGCTAGGAAATGCAACATATATCAGAGAGCAGGTTAAATTGTTCTCTATTACAACACTAAAAAGGTGATATGAATGTTGAAGAATTCAAGAGATATATAATTCAAGTAGACTCAAGCAGATAAATAATTTGCAACAACTAAAGCTCAATGTACTACACATACTCAACTGACTTCACTATGAAAAGTAAATTACATGATCAGAGGGTGTGTTCCAAAGCTGATGCTTCATAGATACATGAATTTAAATTCCTGCATGCATAACTTTTTACTATGCTCATTAACAAGAGGATCTGAGAAAGGGTGCACGCATCAGATTCTAAGGTGGCGACTCTTTTCTGATTCTCTAAGATTTTTGAGCAAATCTGATCTCTGGCCTTCACCATCTCATTAGTCTCATCCATGAGTCGCTTGATCTCTGCGTTGCCTGATATATTACCATGAAATCAATTCAAAATATCAGCACCACCACATGGCTGATGGATTTCCTATTAAAATTGATCTGTCAAAATCTTTTAATTCAATCCAGAAAATATATGATCAAGCACTGAAATTAACCCTGAAAATCTTATTTTATTGTCCCATGAGATGCATGGCATAATTTTTTCTCCTCCACACAATGAAGTAACTTCCAAAACAGAAGTACAATTTGATGGTTATTCATATAGTGTGACCAACCACCTAGAAGAGATTTATTAGCTAGCTTGATAACTGAGTTTCAATTTTCATTTCACTCTTGTGTTTTGTAGCTGTTGTCTTGTAGATAAACTAGGATTGAGCAAACGAGCAAACGAGTAAACACTGGTTGACATAAAAGCACACACATGATCTACCAGCAAACATAAATGAATAAAAATTGCATTAGGCGTCCTTTAAAGCACTTGCTCACCACCTTCGAAAGCAGAGTAATTGGAGCTTGAATAGGTCCGCACTCAAAATCTTCAGCTCTCTGAAACCCACTTCGATCGATTGCCAGCGTTCAACACTGAAAGCCTAAACCACCATCGATCTAGGTTTTGACCCCTAAAAGGAGGCTGAATCGTATTCAAGGGTAGCAAAATCAAAGCGATGAGAACAAATTACAAGAAAGTAGCAACCTTCCTCAGCAGAAATCTATCTTCTTTAAGAATTTCATGATGTAGATTTGTACAAACACTTAATGCTACTAGGGGTAGCCCGCATTTAACAATTTGAAATTGTCTTCTTCCATAAAAAGTCTATTATCAAGGCAAAATTATTGATACCTTCAAGTTCCTCGATTCCTCTAATTTGAATTGTCTTCTTCCATAAAAATTTGTTATCAAGCCACAATCTCGAACCATATATGCAACCCTAGTTTAGATCTGGAAGAAAAGCAAAAAAAAGACACAAAAATAGCATACCTGAGAGGCTGAGATTGAGTTACTAATGTCGGCCTGCCGGATGGTGCTTGCTTGCTGGGCGGACGACGACGAGAGAACAAGAGTTGATGACGTCCATGACGCCGATCGCAGACGACATTGTTGCTCTTTGAAATTTGGACTTGAGGGAGTGAGAGTGAGATTGAGAATTGAGATGAGTAACTGAATGTGAGCTTGTGAGGGACACTGGGAGAAACTGAGGGAGTCGATTAGGGTTTGAGGACATAGGGTGTGAGTAAAAATTAATTTTTTTAGAAAAATAGAAAAAGGGCGCTTTTTTTTTGCTCTTTTGAATTTCGCCAAAATTTTGAAACATATTGATTGCCGCCTCTCTTTTTATTCCAGCTCAGTCATTCATTCAAATTTCAAGATATTTTTGATCTACTCTTTTTTCTTTTTTTTTTTTTTTGCGCTTAAACATGCACATTATTATCAACAGAAAAATTTTATCTGTTGGTATTAGAATTCTTTTACCGAAAGATAATATAAGTGTCGGTACTGTTAAAATATTACCAACAGTTACATTTTTATCTGTCGATATTAAGATTATTTTACCAACAGATAACAATAGTGTTGCTAAATAATTAATAATACCAGCAGATGACTAATCTGTTGGTAAATATACACTTTTACCAACAAATAAAATATCTGTCACTGACAATCTGTTGGTAAAACCCACTTTTTTTGTAGTGGCTTTTGTACCCAACAATAGCCCACATAAGCAATTCTATCCATAAAATTAGTTGTTCAACAATACTCGCGTCTGATAGGAATTTTACAAATTTAACTTGGCGGGAATTTCTAAACACAAACGAAGCTTAGCTTACAGAAAGACTTCTACTCCCAAAAGAATTTCTCCAAAAGCCAACACAATTGCCCAACCACAATAGGGCTTTTGCTAACCCAGCTCCCTAACAGAAGGCTCCTACTCCACACAACATAGTCACACAGATTTTTATTCCCCGAGGTATATCTTGAACAACAATCACACTTAACAGGATTTCAAGAACCTAGATCTCTGATACCACTTAATTTGTCACGTCCCGAACCCAAGGGATGACAGACGCCGCACACTTGTAGGACAAGGTCCAACAAATGTGCAAGGCTTAAAAGTCAAAAACAAACCCAACATACAAAAATAAACTTAACTTCGAATAGAGAGTACTTGATGTTATAGTCGACTAAGAAGGACACTTAATTATACGACAAAGACTATCGAAAATCATTAATTACAACGTCCCATAAAAATAAAAACTGTAACAAGAGACATTCCTACGAATATCTTGGCCCAGTATGCTTTAGCTACGCTACTCTAATACCATCAAAGAACTCGAACACTACAGGAAGTCAGAAACGTCACCTGAAAAAAATAGGAGGATGAAAGGATCAGCTCGGAAGCCCAGTAAGTAGCATAACACTCCTTTAGCTGGGTTGGACATGCGGGTAAAACATAAGATTGGGTCAGACTTAATAAATAATTTAAAAACAAAAGATGACTGGGTTTTACCGACAATTTACTTAGCTCAAAAACCTCAAAACTATACCATAATATTGATCAAACAATTCCCGTTTAAGTAACATAGTATATATAAAAACATAGCAATCAAGATCACAATGATTTAGGCTAAGGTCACTATTGACCCAGTGACAAGGGCAACGATAAGCCACTATTGACCCAGTGGCGGGGTAACGATGTGCCACTATTGACCCAGTGGCGGGCAACAAAGAATTGGGCCCAACGGAACACATACACATATCAGAAGACACAATAGCGCGCATACAAATCGATCGACAAGTCCAGTGCATACCTTAACTGGCTAAGGCAGAAGACATAGCCCCAAAAACAAATCCAATAACTTGATTATCAAAACATACAAAAAGTACCAAGTCAAGTAACTTAGAAATAACAAATAAATCAAAATCACAAGGTCACTCATAATTCAAATACCAAACTAATATTCGAAATAACTAATTTAGAATAATGTAGTCAAAATGTAACAAAACCTCTCTGGGTCCTTAAATGGTAAAATATAGATACAACTTATGAAATTAACATCAAAGGGGGTGGGGTACTTTGTAAAATATACATATCAATAGGAAATCAATTTAGTAACAATATACTTGCAAATGCTAATTAAAATTATTACCATGGGTTCCAATATTAAATATATATGAACTTAACTTATAAATTGACAGCGAAAGGATCACTTTATAAACATATAAATCAATACGGAGTCGATTGAATCTTTCGAACATAAATATAACCAAAAATAAAATACTTAAACAATAGCATGCCAACCCGATTTAATAAAATTAACTTACAAAAAAGGACTTTACAAAACAATATTTGGGGCACAAAGGGAGGCTAAAATTGCACCACTTACCTGAAAATGTTACTCAAATAGGCTAGACTCGACAATTCATATAGTACCTATAATAAATGCGAGGCTCCTGTATCAACAAACACTCATACTTATTTACTTATTATAGACCTCACTCTTAGACATTATGATACTCTAACCGAACTACAAAGAAAATAATTATATAGATAAGATAAATCTGTGAACAACTCCCAATTGAAACACAACTGCTTTGTTGCTCTTTAATGCTTCCATCTCACCGCTATACTACTCTTTGACCCAAAATAATATTGCGCGGATCCCATTTCCCAAAATATGCTTCTTCCTTGATTCATCTTTCCTTGAGAAGAAAAGAAAGCCATGTGTTTCTCGAAGAGTTTTATCTTCCTCCTCAACTCTTCTCTTCAGTCGAATTAGTGAAATCTATACTCTATAGTTGCTGGGTGTTCTTCGATTTCCAACAGTTTTTAAGCGTTGTTTAGAGCTTGTTAGGAGTGTCTGGCTGGTCGAATTTCTATGAAGGTTGGGTGTGGTTCCCTGTTGTCTTTAGCCGTTTGGAAGCATGTGTCCTGGCAATGGGGGTTGTGATGTTGTTAGTGCTGCAGAGAATGGTGTAGTGTGTATTGGTGGTAGTTGTTTCAGGCGAGCTAGGTCGTGTTGTGGTTCTGGTGGTAGTGGTGGTTGTGCGTCGAGGTGGTTGGGAAATCTAGAAGGTTCGTGTTTTTTTTAGGCTTGTCGCTTTGGGCTTGTCGCTTTGGGCTAGCGGTAAGCAGGAGTCTTGATTGTTGGGCCGTGGTTTCTTGAGATTGTTTTTCACAATGGGCTACTTTGGGTTATGGCGTTTTGTTTGTTTGGGTTGTGAAGTGTAGGATAGGCGGGAGAATTGAAGACAAGTTTAGGTTGTTTGTTTAATTGTTGGCCGGTGGGTAGTTGAGTAGTTAGGAGGTTTTAATGTTCTGAGTAACTCAGGCCTACACGCAGAGAGTTTGAAAGAAGGAGTCAGTGAGTTCAGTTTTCAGGGCCTGTGCTGTGTGTAGGAGTCAATCCTTGGCTGAGGGTTCTGTTGGGCGGCGTATCCTTTGCGTGGGGAGGAGATTGTCTTTAATGAAATGGGGAATTCAGCTGGACGAATGCAGAGTGAGCATTGTGGAAAGAGGATAAAAGTGCCCCTCTATATACCTCCTTTTAAAAGAAGGGAACGTGATGTGAAGGTGTAGGGAGGTTTTCTAATCTTAACCAAAAAAAGGATAGAAAATTTCAGAAGTCAAGAGAGTTTTCTTATTTTGGTAAAAGTAGCTTGGGATCCAGGAGGAATTATTCTAGCAACTATTACCAAAAAGCTCAAAGGACAAGAGAGAGGATGATGGAGAGGGGTTCTGGAAGTCAGTCTTATGTCACCTTCAACGGTCTACCAAGGATGCTAGGGTGGATTTAAGTCCACCCCCGTTGACGGCGGAGATTCGTTTTAACAACACCTTCATAGGGATGGTTACTGATGATCGGGAGTGGGAGGAAGAGGTTGTCCAACGTTTGGTGGATGCTAGCAGGGTAACGAGAAGGGAAGTAGAGGTGAGG
Organism: Portulaca oleracea; assembly: GCA_029582165.1. Classification (NCBI taxonomy): domain Eukaryota; kingdom Viridiplantae; phylum Streptophyta; class Magnoliopsida; order Caryophyllales; family Portulacaceae; genus Portulaca; species Portulaca oleracea. The sequence continues at coordinate 27,599,473 of CM055889.1, read as the reverse complement.
AAGGTTGATCATAAAAAATTCTCTTTTTGCTTCAAGCACCCGGAGGACTGCTTGGATATGATGGTGTAGGGTTCGGTTAACTTTGATGGATCTCTCTTGATCCTAAAGAAGATCACTGCGGATATGAAGCCAGAGGAAGTTGTCTTTACATCGGCATGTCTTTGGGTTCAAATCGAGGGTTTGCCGTTCAGGCACCGTTGTGTCATCTCCGCCGTTAAGTTGGTTCGACTAATGGGTGAAGTGGTGGACGTGGATATACATGGTGTCGCTGACTTCTCTCTGCAGAATGTGTGATTTTTGGTTCGTATGGTGCTGTTAAAACCCTTGTTAGCGTGAGCATATGCAAGGGATGAAATGGGCCACACTTTCTGGGTGAGTTTTCACTATGAAAATGTATTTATTTTTTTATAAAAGGTGTGGAACAATTGGACACCATGACTTTGAGTGTTCTAAGCCGAAGCTTTTAGCCCGGGAGGAAGTGCGAGTGAGGATTAGGGAGGCCAAAAGGATGGGCTATCCGATAAATATGGGTGATGGTCCTTTGTATTCAAGGAAGGTCCGAGCTTTTCCGATAAAAAGGGGTTATCGTACGACGAGATTAGAGATGGAAAGGAGGCAACACCCACCGGTGGTTGAGCTGGAACTTCACTACCCGGAGTTCCTTGATGTTGGTGAAGAGCATTTCCATGGGGTGGGGCCATTAATTTCTCTGGCTCCACCTCCACCACCACGGATGGTTGCAGGTTGAAGGCGGGGGGCTTCATCGTTGGAGTCGGAACCGGGGACTGGGGAGAATGCTCGAGGAGTGATGTCGTTAACCAGGAGGCGAATTATTGTGGCTCAAGAAGAAGGAGTTTTGGAGAGAATAGAGATGGTGTACTAATGGAGGTTGATAGAGTGGAGGGGACCAATGTGGGACTTGACGATGTGCAGGGTAGGACTGGAGGAGAGGGGGAGGATATTAGGATGGGGGAGGCGGCTGGGGAGGAGGGTAATCAAGTTATGTTGGAGGATGGGGATGTTAATAGTGGGGTTGGTGTTGGAGGGGAGGAAGGAGAGCAGATGCAGGATGATTCTGGTGAGGTAGGAGATGACGAGGCGAAGGATGAGGAAGGAGACGATGAAGAGGCCGGCCGAGAATTCAGGAGAAGGAGATACTAGGGCAACTGAAAACCAAGACCCCTCGTGCATGAGGAATCAAATTGGAGCCATGCAAGCATGTGAAGGAGTTGCGAATGAGTCAATAGGTGGGGGATGTCAGTTGGTGAGGGGTCCAGTGGCAGTAACTGGTCATGTGTTGGGCTTGGGGCCCTTCTCACTAATAGGGCCTCCTAGTGATCAGGCTGGGGGATATCATATGGAGAGCTATCAAACAGTTGTAACAGCAGCAAGGGGCCTCACATGTGTCTCCTATGAGGGGTACTTTAGACTTTTCAGAGGCTCATTTAGGAAGTTCTCAAACTGTTGACTCTTTTTCAGCTATCCGACAAGATAATAGGTCACTCTCAAGGAATGAAAATTTGGAAGAGTACATGGGGGCAAGACATGGAAGCTGGGTAGGTGATTCTAGCCAGCATTTATTGAGGTCAAGGTACGTGCCACCCCAACCACATGTGAATCAGTTGGGGGAACATGCACCATATATATATGAGACTGGGCAGAATAGCTCATAAGGTGGTTTTGGAGGCGCTGGGGGTTCTGAAGACAGGACACTGTTCGCTGAGTTTATTTGACATCTGTATCAAACATCTGAGTCTGACGGAGAAGACTATTACAGGGGAGAGCTTACTGTAAACGGCTCAATTTCAGAAAATACTCTGAGTATGGGAGGGGGATACCAAATGTGAAGGATAATTTCACTTGGCCGACTGCTTGTGACCGAGGAATGCAACGGGAGGATTGGGGGAAGCTGAAACCTTTGTGGGCATGAAGACGATGGTTACGTTCAAGAAATCAACTTCGTCAAAAACCAGCTCTTTGGACTTAACCGTTGCATATGGGGGTCGGAGTAACAGGAAAAGACAGAGGCAGGGGCGAAGCGAGGAGTTTTTTGCGCCAGAGGGAGGAGAGGAGGTTTCTTTGGAATTTAAAGCTGAACTTCATGTGTTACAACTCAAGAGGCAGAAAACGAACCAGATGATGACAATAGTGAAAAGGAGTTTGAAGCCTATCTGCAGGTTGGTGAAAAGAAGAAAGGGGAAGAGTGGCTTAGTTCGTTTGTGGAAAAGGTGGCGGCGGCAGCCTTAAAAATGTCTCCTCTGATGCTATGATGGTTGCAGCTTGAAACTGTAGAGGTTTGGGGCAGGCGGACCTCTCTGCAGTTCCTTACATTCGCTGGTTAAAGGCGTGTTGTCGCTTTGATGTAATTTGTCTGCTTGAATCTAAAATGTCTGTGCTAGAAGCTTCTGGTATTGTAATGTGTATAGGGTTTCCTTATTTTGCTGGCGTAGACTCTGTAGGGAGGTCTGGGAGTATTATGTTAGGTTGGAGGGATGGGTGTAGTTTGTCTTCTGTTGTGTTGGATTCCAACTTTGTAATCGCTTTGGTGAATGAAAGTTGGGTTGGGATGTGGTATATTGTCTTTGTGTATGGTGATCCCTGTCTTGAAAGGCGGGGTGTTGTGTGGGGGAGGCTCGCTGAAGCGTTATCTGCTCTACAAGCTCCGTTTGTGTTGATGGGTGACTTTAATCAAGTTGAGAATTTAAACAAAAAATTGGGAGGTTCTAACGTGATTAGGGGTGACAGTTTGTTTTTTACAATGGAAGGAGGATCTGGGGATGGTGGATATTCCATTACTGGGGGCCAATATACTTGGACAAATAAACAGGAGGGTGACCAGTTGATTTGGGAGAGGTTGGATCATGCTTATGGCTCTACTGGGTGGATGGACAAGTTCCCGGCGTCGTTTATCAACAATTATCCAATCTTGTTCTCAGATCACGCATTGATTGTGCTCCATATTAAAAGAGATGATGGGCCACAGAGAAGATCGTTCAAGTTGGATCCTTGGGTTACTAGGATGGCTGACTTTAAGCAGGGGGTACAACAGGTTATTACTAGCATGCAGATTACTAATAGTGCCATGTTTCAGTGTGTAAAATGGTTCGGGCAGATTAGGCAGATGGGGAAAAGGTTGGTTTTGGACTGGAAAAGGCAGAACAACGTCAATGTTGCTGCGACAATGGAGGCACTTCAGCATATTCAAAATCAGCTAGTCATGTTTGGGATGAGGCAGTCGGCCATGGCCAAAGTAATTCAACAAAGGGAGAGTGTGGAAGAAATATTGAAAGAAGTACATCAATTCTGGGTGCATAAAAGCAAGCTGAAGTGGACAGGGTTGGGTGACCAGTGTACGACTTTCTTCTTCCAGCACTTTAAGAAGAGGCAGGCATACAATCGAATTCACTGCTTAACTTTGTCCTTTGGAGTGGTCTCCTATAATGAGGAAGATATTGTTAGGGAGTTTGTTGGTGAGTTTGAGAAGATTTTTTGTCCTTCAACGAATTTTCCATCAGTTTGAATAAGGACTATGCAGCAAGCTGTCCAATCAATCAAAAAAACTCTTTCGGCGGGTGATCAGGACTGGCTGTTGAAGCCGTTTTCTGGTGCGGAGGTGGAGCAGGTTATCCGTAAGTTAAAAGCAAATAAAAGCCCGGGGCCTGATGAAATTCATCCGGAGTTCTTTCGAAATTGTTGGGAAGAGATGGGAGATAAGGTGGTCGAGGCAGTCCTACAGGCTTAGAACGAGGGGGTTCTGTTGGGGGAACTCAGTAATAATAACATTGTGCTTTTGAAGAAGAAACCAGAGGCTCAGAGTGTGGGGGACTTCCGGCCGATTAGTTTGTGCAATGTTTTGTACAGAATAATTTCAAAGTGTTTGGTGAATAGACTGCGTCCGGTCTTGGGCAAATTGGTGTCGGACACTCAAGCAGCTTTCGTGCCGGGAAGGTTGAAGGAGGATAACTTCCTTGTGGTCCAAGAGGTTCTTCAAACTATGGCACATAAAAGGAAAGGGAGGCAGTATGGAGCTTTGAAGGTTGATATGAGTAAAGTATATGATAGGTTGAGGTGGGATTTTGTGGAAGCAGTGTTGCGAAGGATGGGGTTTCCGGAGAGGTGGATTTAAATGATTATGCATTGTATCTCTACTGTAAGGTACTCGGTTTTGGTATGGGTCTCCCTCTCCACAAATCATTCCTATTGCTGGTCTGCGTCAACGCGACCCTCTTTCCCGTTATTTATTCATCCTTTGTATGGAGGCTCTGTCTGCTATTATACAAGAGGAGGTGGTTAAAGGGGAAATTGAAGGGGTTTTAGTGGCTCGTGGGGCCCTGTAGACACTAGGATTTGCACCGATGTAATCCCGACTCATCAATTTCAGCAAGTCATTTGGGCCAAACACCTAAATGGGTCGTTGGGTCCATAGGATCAGCAGGTGGGCCCAAGAAATCAAAGCAGCCCACCTACATTCAATAAAACCCGCACGGGTTTTAAGTTTCAGAAAGCAGCCTAAAGAGAAGCGAGCCCTAGGCGCACCTCTGGCCCAAATGAATAACAAAACCTGTGTGGGTTTTAAACTATGCAGGACGCATCGTTTTGAGGCAGCCACATCAGCAATCCATGTAATGGGATTTAAAACCCGCGAGAGTTTTATTTCTCAAAGCTGGCGCCAAAACCATCCATGCAAATCCCTTGATCATAGCCAACGTGCATTGACCCTCATTGACCCCATAAAACCCGCCTGGGTTTTGATCTTACATGGCATGATCATGGGGATGTGTCCCCTCCATTTTTCCTCCTAAACACTCACCCCTTCACCTATAAATACCCCCTCCATTTCATCCTCACTTAATCAACTATCAACACCATTACACCTAAACTCTCTCAAAACTTCACCTCTAATACTCTCATAATCACTCTCATTATTACCACATCACCACTCTTATATTATTCTCTTAACCATCTCTATACTCATTTTTGCATCCAAGTTCCAAACCAAGGCTAAATCAAGGGGTGAGATCTTCACATTTGAGCATCCAACATCGAACGAGGTTCGCTTTCGTTATTATTAATATTGTTGTCTTAATCATGTAATTTACTTTTTTATTTCCTTTACTTGTACATGTTTTGTAAAATAAAACCGCATTTTATATTGCATGTTGACAATATAATGTTGCGAAATTGATCGCACTTCTCCCCACTCTCTTTCATTTCAATATCGATTTTAGTAGAGTCTGTTTTCAAATAGGCGAATTCGAGAACTCTTATAATTCTCGGATCCGTAACCTTACCCCCGAATTTAGAAATCGAGTTCGTAGACCGGAGTCACTTTTTATCATTTTATGGTTTGTCGGTTTCCTTAAATCGGCTGGCGACTCTTTAGTTCTTTTATAATCCGTTTAATTAATTAAAGCACACGAATTTGCACCAAAATAATTAAAAAGGGTTTAATATACTCCTCTCACCAATCCAAGGTTGAATCCGAGAGAAAACGGGCCAGAAACTAATAAAACCCCTGCGGGTTTTATCAGTTTCAACCCATTTTCTCTGGCCCAAGGAAATACACGGCCCAACCCAGGGATTGTTAAAACCCATGCGGGTTTTGACAGTTCCTGGTGACACGTTTGCTACCTCTTGGGCCTGGATATGGTGTTTGGATCGGTATTAAATCATTCTTAATGTATTTCAGTGTAATTTCGAGTACTTAAATAATGAAAAATGTATTTGTAAATAAATAAAGTTTCATCACCCCGAAAACGAATTTTGAAAAAAAATATATCCTTATTTAAGGATTAAACAACCTTAGTCGGCTCCCGATCACTTAAGTAGCGCATCCGAAAAACGACATCCCTAAACGGGGACGATTTTCCGGGTCCTAAAGATTGGCAACTCCACTGGGGACTTAAACTTAAAAAGAGGGTAAAACTTGAACAAATCGAATTGATTCGAAATTGTAAAAGGGAGAAGTTGATTTATTTCGCAATTTTATTATTCTTTTTAGGCATCCTTTGCATACCGGACCCCTAATTGGGTCTTTTGACACGTTAGCACAAAGGCAACGGTTTAGGTAATGACTAGGACTTTTCCCCCGAGAGCGGGCGGCCACTACTTGTGTGATGCACCCTACATCACCAAGAATTTGGTCTGTCCTCTCCCCATATTATACTTAAAGGGCTTCCTTGAAGTCCGACGAGCAACACCTCACACTCCTTACCCACATTTTTAAGGGTAAGGTGAACCGAGGCGAGAACGTGCAGTAGGCCATGTTAGCCCAACCATAGAAATCCATGAGTATAGAACCTTGGTTTAGGGTATCCCTTCATGTTGTATGTTATGTGCTATGTGTTCCCCTTTTCCTTTTTGTAAAGAGTCGACCCTAGTTTGGAGGCTTCGTTCTAGCCCATATAAAATTCATTGGGTTGAGAAAAGGATTGTTTATTAATTAGTATAATTAACTCAAAGGCATTATGATTAGCCTAAGTGGAAGGGCCCATTTATGTTTAAGAGTTGATTATTTTAATTAATGAATAAAAATTGACTCACCTTTGATGATATTATATGGCCCTTTATGAAATTCTCTTAACAAAGGTCCAAAAAGTAATAATTAAAAGTCCAACAAAGTTAATGGATATCGTTTTAGACTGTATAATAGTCACTAGGCTTGAATAAATTAATTTATTGATTTAATTAATAAATCCATCACATTTATGGCCGGCCCGTTGTTAGGCCCAACCATATTGGATTTGTCAATTAAGCCCGTAAACTAATTATAACTCGCTTATTGTTGGCTTTATTCAGTCATTTACAATATCCATTTTCCTTGAGTAAAAAAAAAATTAAGTTGTCGATCTTGTTGAACATTGTTCTAGTCCGCATAATAGCCAACATAGCTTGAGTTGTCTGAGCTGTTGGGCCAAGTTACGGATTCTCCTTAAAACGGTCGGCTTGTGGATTGGGCCCATCCGAATTGAGAAACACTGACTTGTACCTTTCAATTATGATCTGCTCGCTATGTCTGACTTTATTCAGCCCTTTATAATGTTCTGTTGTTAGGTCCATATAGAGTTAGGTCATGCACTTCCAAAGAGTGGGTGAGTCCCTTCCAAAACCCTGAAGGTGAAGTTCATTAAACCTATAAGGTCAAGGCCCGAACATGGTGCCAAGGCCCTTGTTGGCCAAAGAAGTTGTCATAGCCCAACCTCGAGTTTCTACAAAAGGAAAGGGGGCAGCTTCAAAATGCCAATGTGATTCGAACTCCAAAAGTGTCGAATCGCAAGCCAACAGCGGCCCGAATACAAGATCAAGAGCCAAGGTTATGACCCATGCCGAGGCAAACTTTTTACCTCCTACCATTTCCATCAACCGAGATGATGAAGAACAGTTCGTGGAAGGGGGAGAGGATATGAGTCCAACCTGTTATGGATTAAGGACTCTTTTTCAAGAGCAGCAAGCTTATGTCGTTAACTCACAAGGTACAAATATTCAGGATGAAGAATCACTGAGCATGCCAGTTCTCGTGACCAGTACTCCTTCTCTCGAAGAGCAAATACAGGAGCTTCAAAGGAAGCTCGAAGAAAAGGAGGTTGAAATTGCCAATCTCACCACTCAACTGCGGGAAAATGAGAAGAAGGCCGAAGAGGACAAGAGTAGCAACACAGTTATTACTCCACAAGAAATAAAGGAGTTAATAGCTCAAGGTATATAGGAGTATCAAGTGGCTACGAAAGCTCCTAGTTTGGGATATAGGAACCCGTACCCAAGTCACTATGACTCGGTCCCTTTCCCGAAAGGCTATCAAAAGCCAAATTTTGAGAAGTTTGATGGTGTAAAGGGCTTACCACATGAGCACTTGGCTCACCTCTACTCCGCCTGTGGAGAAACTGCACTCAACGATGCCCTAGTCATAAGGCAGTTTGTGCAATCACTTAAAGGACCGGCCTTTACATGGTACACTCAACTCCAACCTGAGTCCATCCATACATGGGACGATCTTCAAAGAAAGTTCTTAGTTCAGTTTGTGAACTCGAAGCGGACGATCTCCATAATAGATCTCACCGAAGAGAGCCAAAGGCCAGATGAATCCGTAAATGATTTCATCACACGGTGGAGACGTTTAAGTTTACAATGTCCTGAAAAGTAAAGTGAACAGTCAGCGGTACAAATCTGTGCTAGCAATTCGCTTCCAACGATCGCCACATTTGTTGGCACTGCTGAGCCTCAAAGCTTTGATGCTCTTGTGTCAAAGGCATATAATGTGGAAAGACAACTTTCTCGTGAGGAATTCATGCCATTTGTGCACGAGAAAGACGCATGAAAACTTTAAGGTTAAGTGAGAAGGCCCATGCATGGTCACTAAAGCTTTCCTAAGGGTGCCTATGTGTTCTCAAACCCCAATGGAGAAGTGACCTATTCATGTGTTAACAGCAAATTTGTGAAGGAATGTTACTTGAAGTTGGTGATTGTTGACTTCAAGTGAACTACGGAAGGCTTGATCCCTCAAAAAGGGGGTACGTAGGCAATCTGGCCTTAACGCCAGACCCAACCACAAAAACAAACAAAATTCTCTTCCCCCTAGAAGAAATAACAAGGGGCAAAATATTCCTTATTGTTAGGAATAGTGAAAAAGGGAGGAGTAAAATAAATCTTCTTCCTGTCATGAAAATGTTACAAAGCGATAAAATGCATGGTTATGTATAACCCGATCTTACCATGCTTCGCTTTGTTCTATGATGACAATTATGACATAAGTATGGCTTGCCAAATAAAACAAAGCCTAAATACCTTCCCGAAAGTTAGCACATGATGTCGAGTAGAGACATGGACCCTTCCTAGAAGGTGACTTGTTAAAACTCTATGATGATGTAACAACTTTTGGGAAACAACCAAACTCCAGCCCTAATAAATATGGTTGTACAAATTTACGTATAGCCAAAAAGGTGTTTTTTTTTTAAAAAAAATGGAGTTAAAAAAAAGACGGGATTGTTCAATAAGAAGGCGAACATTATACATGCTCGTAGTAACTCACATGTATAATGTTTGGGGGGCAACTGTTGAACATAAAATTTTGACAAAGTTTCATAGTTAAATTTTGGAGTTTAAATATATACTAGAGCACAACTAATTTGTTCTATAGTCAAGACATATGTAGACTCCTAAATTTATGACTTGAAGCCTTGGACTATCCAAATTAAATAAATAGGATGTGTAAAAGGTAGCTCATGAAATTACAAATGTTTTTTTGTAATGAGCTAACCTCTACCTTTTTATTTATATACCATTAAAGAATAGAGATAAAATGATAAAATAACAAAAAATTTTATCATTGTTTATGATATAATTGAGCAGTAATCAAGAGTAAGAATCACAATTAGATGGGTTAAAAAAAAAAGGGGACATATGGGTAATCATCAATCACAATTCTCAAATACCCCATGAGCAGTTATTTCATGTTAATAAAAATTAAACATGAAACTAATTGTTTAAAGGGAGTGGTTGTGTGGTATATCCCACGTCCTCCGGTCCTCCCTAGTTTTGCAGTTAATGGAAACTGCTACACAAGGTTGGATGACTATTTAAAAGGAGTTGATTCTTGGGGCTCAAGGGGGGTTTTGGTATTTGGCGAAGAAAAATCAGGGGAAATAATCATGGGAAAGGCAAGAGAAGCGGTGGGAAACGCAGAAGATTAATAACCATCGTCTGCTAGAGTACCCTCGTCTTCTACAAAGTTTGGCAAGGAAAGGTAATCATACCATAAAATTAAATGGATCCTAATTTCTCCTTCCTTCGTCATCTCCACCATGGCCAACAATGGTGAAGACCCAAAAGTCATGCCATCAAGTGCAGGAGACAGTATCAAATACAACAACGCATGTTTCCAACCAATCCTAAACTCAGTCCACGCTAGCCCACAAACCGAGCCCCAATTCCACATTAGCATGAGTCTTGGACTCACAACCCAAAGTCCCGAACGGCATCCGATATGGATTGTGGGTCTTTGTTGATAGAAGCATGATTACAGAATTTTGGTTCCTTGTAGTCTGTTTGACGTCGACATAAACTTGGGGGGCCATGGAAACACTACAGTAAATAGGGGTGCTCAAAGAGACATTCATGAATCATAATGCATACCCAAACAGTGAAGGACTTGTGTCATGGTTCTTGGAATTTGAGTGTAAATTCATGTTCATTCAATGAGTTAATAAATCTGAGCATAAGGATTCGCAATAGCAACAAAGCAAGATTAGGGCCAGCAGTTAAAAAATAGGTATTTTGGGTAAGAATTGGTTGACTACAAATTGACAGTCAACCATTCCAACAAGCCGGTTAATAAAAACGAGGACATGGATGTTATCCTTATTCAACCTAAAGGCTGAGGTATTTCTTGCAAAAACAAACCAGTGCAAGTCATTTGCTATCAAAATAGCATGACTGTCAACAAAACTCCAAGGACAGGAAAAATTATTATAGTGGATTTATTTTTATTGTCAGTCAAATTACATGGCTGGACTATGTGGATGGAAATTATCCAAACGTACAAAAGAATTAAGTAGAGAGTAAAATTGGCTACTTAGTTGATTTATGTGGCCTTTCTGTCTTGTTTATTCAAGAAAGTTGGTAAAAAATGTGAGCAAAGCATGTGTTGATGGGTGTAAATCATATACTTATACCAAGGAGCCAACACGTTAGCATGCTTCAACTTGTTCTCTATGCTCTTGGCAATCGAATCAAAGGGGATAAGGAGATATGTTCAAGACTTTGGTTGTCCTGTTAAACTAGCGCTCAACGAGATAAAGCAACAAATTGATTGAGCTAATTACTACTCCTACGACAAAAATTGTACATTTGGTTTAGAACTACGTTGACTTGATCCCATCAAGGGTACGTAGGAAACCCGACATTAAATTTTTCGGGTTCAGTCACAAACTCAAAATCCCCATTAAATTATATTTTGAGTCAAGGTTGGTTTAGAACTACGTAGACTTGATCCCACTAAGGGTACGTAGGAGGCTCGATATCAAATATTTCGAGTTCAGTGACAAATCCAAAAATTGTCAAATTATATTTTTGGGTTGATATTCGAGTCATTTTATTTCTAGTGAGGGATAAATAATACATGGTCAAGTTACGTTTCGCGAGCCAAATGATCTAAGCTCCATAAAAATGTCAATCGACCCTGTCGAATTTCCAAGTCCTCCAAGCGGACCAAATTCGAGCCAAATAAAAATCCCAAGCTCACAAAAAAAAAAGCCCGCTCTCACAAAAAATCCAAAATGTCTATTTCGACCCTAGGTTGCGTATTTTATGTAACCTAAATAGGTAAACAGCCAAATTTGTCAAATATACAGGTTCGCTAGCTTGTCAAATAGCCAAGTCCGCCAAATCAATCCCAATAAAATTTCGGAGCTCACAAATTCTCCACTCACTCTTAAAAAAGCCAAATTTCAGGGTTATATAACTTGTAACAGCAAAATGTCTTTCTGTAACTTAGACATGACAACCTTGTTACAGTTTTCCTATCAAATTTTAAGTCCGCTAAATGGACTAAACACCAGTTAGACAAAAAGTCTAACCTTGCAAATATTCCCCTCATTTATTAAAATGGCCAAATTTCAAGTTTCTTGTAACTTGTGGTTACGAAATGTTTTCCCTGTAACCAAAACGAGTCAGCTCTGATATAGGTTTCCCTGTGGTATTTTAAGTCCATTAAATGGACCAAACTCAAGCCAAACACAAAGTCCAGGCTCTCAATTTTGTCTCGTCGTCCTAAAAGGACTAAATTCAAAATTTAATGACTCCTAGTTACATGATACATTTCTCTCGTAACCTGAAACTGGCCAAATGCGAGTCCCACAAAATGATCCGTTCTAAGTTTCAAGTCCGTCAAATGGACCAAACCCCGAGCCAAACACAAGTCCTAGCTCACAAAATTTCCCCCTCTTTCCTAAAAAGCTAAATCTCAAATTTATATAGCCTACGGTTACATAATATGTCATTTTGTAACCCAAACAGGCCAAATCCAAACTCCACAAAATTATACCTTCCAAATCTTAAGTCCATCAAATGGACTAAACTTCATCCAAATAAAAAGTTCTAAGCTCATAAATTTTTCTTTCGAATTTTTATTCGAGCTGTAGACTCAAAACGGGTCTAGAACTACGTTGATTTGATCTCAACAAGAGTACGTAGGAAGCCTAAAAAATAAATATGGCCTATGGGTGCAATTGACAAGTCAAATCAAATCTTCCTACCCCATTAAGGACTAAGTCGGAAAATAATCAAAATGACGGAAAGGCTATAATATTTACCTGGCCAGAATTCCATAACAGGTTCAAGCCTTGTCGTGGCTATTTATTTAGCCGAACAAATAACAAAAACGAAAAAAAATAATGGTTATTAATTTAACCTAAACAACTCAAATAAATGTTAAAATTTCTCAAACAAACTACGATCGGTTTGATCCCCTCCAAAGGGGTACGTAGGCAGCTCATAATAAATTGTGAGTGCAACCCGAATTCCAAATTAAATCAAATTTTCCCCCTAACCTGCACATGAAGAATGTGTACGGGTAGTACCCTTCCTAGAAGGTGCCTATTCAGCCACTATCTGATGCAATTAAGTTATGGGTCGAAAATAAAGGCTGATGTAAATTCACCTCGGCTAAAAATAAAACAAAAGAAGGAAAGACAATTAAACGAAGCGAGTCAGAATCAAAAGGTGGTTTCCCAAACGGGGACGTAATTAAGGAGGTTCATCCTCTTGAATAGGGTCGTACTCAAAAAAATAGACCGATATATACAAAAATATGTCGGGAGATTGTGTGGACAATTTATTTAATTTTATTTTATGTTATTAAACTTTTTGTCCAACAAGCCGATTTTGCTTGACTCTTCCAAACATGATTTGTAGTGACTTGTTGTTAACGAACCGATCTCCTAGGAGTCTAGGACCTTGACCCAATATGCTTCAATTATAGTCTAAGGTTGGAAAGTTGGTTGTAGAAGCATAGTAATGGAAGAATATTTTCTTAGCTTGATTTCAAAGTTGAGCAAAAAAAAAAAACTAAAGATCGTTCCGAAAGTAGGTTAGTCATCTCAAGTTTGCTAGATGTGTGGTTGATAAGTTTTTTTTTTTCCTTTTTTCATTAAGAAAAATGGAAATAGAAAAACTCACGTCCTTACCCATATGCAATCCCTTGCTTTCATGACGAGATCTTGAGTTAAAATAGGGCCAACTTGCAATTTTGATTTGCAATTTAAAGACTTCTATAATTTATCATTAACTAACAAATAAAATGACATGCTTTATGATTTAAAGTTATAAAATTTTGAAATAATAAACTTTGGCTAAAACATCGACAATATCAATATCAACAATGTTGAAGTAATTGATCCATCAATGACTCTTTTTACCACCGTTTCTTTAGTAAAATTCGATTGTAGTTATCTTTTTTTTCAACTGTGGTACACAGTTGAAAATTCCCTATCATTAACTTATAGAATAAATCTTATTTGTTAAAAAATTTTATATCTCAATAACAATGATTATTGTAACATGTTACTTTGATCACTATTTATTGAATTCGTTTTTTTAAGGTAGAATAACCAGTAATTTTATCTTTTAACTATTATAATTGAAAAAAAGATCAATTATGATAAAATATTCTAAAAGAATATATTATTTCAATAAACGGAATTACTTATTGCAACAATCACTATAATCAATATACATTGATTTTGTGTTTCAATGGAATAAACAATAGTTAATTTTTTAATTATAACAATTGATTTTTTTTAAAACATAATTGGTAAAACCTCTCTTTCTTTAATAATTCTTTTATAGTTTTGTATGTAACAACAAGACATTGTTATGATAGAGAATTTTTAGTAATTATTACCCAACATGCGCATTTAAATAATGCATACATCAGCTTTTCTGTCTCTTATAATTTTTAACAAAAAAAAATAGACATCATCCAAGTGGTTTTTGCAACTCATTCAACACGTTAGACAAGTAATCATAATTCTTTTTTTAAGAAAAAGAAAAAAAATATTTGCTCACACTATGAGTTTAGAGTGTTTGAATAAAAATGTCACTCAACTTTCTATTGTAGTAAAAAATGCCACTGATTTTTAAATATGTCATTATTTCCACCCAACTTACTTTTTAAAATAGTAAAAAAATTTCACTGAAACCTGCTATAACAGGTTGTAAACCGGTTAAAAAATTAATTATATAAAAATGTCACTCAACTTTCTAAAAAGTCAAAAATGTCACTCAACTTTCTAAAAAGTCAAAAATGTCACTAACATTAATTCAAATAGAAAAAAAGTGTCACTAGCTTTCTTTTATTTAAATTAATATATAAAAATATTCAAATTTCAACAAGAGATTCGCTAGAAAAGAAAAATTTTATTTATAAATCATGTAATTGTAAACTAATTTTTTAAGATTAGGATTTTATATAGTAATATTGAATTATTTATGTTTTCTCTATAAAATTTTATTTCATTTTATTTCTTATTATATTTTTAAAATATTTATAATATTCTCTCTATGACTTGTTTTATATCACCTTTTTCTTTCTATAATCTACAACACTTCACTTTAACATTCAATTATATATATACTTCATAGGGAGATTAGAAAATATTATTATAAATACTTTAAGAATAAAATAAGAAATAAAATAAAATAAAATTTTATAGAGAAAATATAAAAAATTTAGCATTACTATATAAAATCCTTATCGTAAAAAAAAATAATTTACAATCACATGATTTATAAACAAGTTTTTTTTCCATGTGAATCTTCAATTGAAACTTGAATAGTTTTATATATAGATTTAAATAAGTGAAAGATAGTAACATTGTATGGGTAAATTGCTATCTGGTGTTGAGTTAAAAAATGACTTTACACTTATGTGTTTTTGTTACCTTTAGGTGTTGCCATCAAGTAATAGTACATTTGATCAAACTATTTATTTTTATTTAAATTTGTTAAAGGTGTATAGGCCTGCAAAAATAATGATGATCTGGAAAGGCAATACCTTTTAAGTTTTATTCTTTGTGGAAAGGAAATATTGTTGCCATCAATCACTTAAATTTATATTAGATGTGCTTTTTATTATATTTACGTTTTTTTTATTTTGTTTTTTTTTATTGAGGTGATTATATTCAATACTGTGGTATAAAATTTTACTGTTGCGTCAAATTGTTGTTAATAAATAACTCTAAATTTTGACTTTATAATATATATGGATAAAATTTTGACTTTGTAAGAAATAAATTTTGACTTTATAATATATGTGGGTTTATAATTTGATATAATTTTGCTTTTTCTAAAATTTTGACTTTGTAATAAATAACTCTAAATTTTGACTTTAAATACTGTTGTATAAAATGTTATTAAATTACTTAGAAAAGTAGTTGAATTTTAGTTGAAAAGCAGTTACTAAAACAAAATCTAATATAAGGAACAATATAACTTTATAATATATCAAGTATAACTTTAGTGTTGCATCAAATTACTGTAATTTTGGTTTTAGAGTTGTTTGAATTGAAAATTTGGTAACTGTTCATCTTATTTACTGGCGGACAATTTGATTTTAAAGGGGTGATTAGCCAAATTTTGTTTATGTTTAGGGTCAGCAACGTCACATATGTCCCCTTTGAGTAATTGATGGGATAAACACGTTATTTTCTTGGGTTAACCATGCCCAACAACTTAACTACATGTTTCAATTATGAATTTAACCTATTTCAGGATGTGTCAAGGGATAAGGGTTTAGGGTTTCAATCTATCCCCCATCCATTGGATGTTCACAAAATATTTATCCGTGCAATTTTTGAATGGTTAACCCACAAAATGTTCATGTTAACCCAGTACTTGTTGGGTTAATTAACCACATTATTTGTCTGGGTTAATAATGACCAACAACATAACTGATGATATTTTAGCAATGGATCTAAATAACGTCGAGGATCGAAGAAGGAACCCATATAAAATTCAACTAATTTCTAAGTTTTGAATTCACGACCTCTACTCTTCTCTGATATATAATAAAGTTATATTGTTGCTTATATTAGATTTTGTAGCTAAAATTTTTAAGCGTTAAATCGCAAATAATAATATATCTTTTGAACTTCAATACTGTTGTTGTATGACTATAATTAACATCTGTAAGAAAATTATAGGTTGAAACTTATATTATTACAGACATATATAATTTTATTTTCTATCCTTGGAGTCTAGCTATATATATGACTTATATACCCATATTAGATTGAAGTAGGTATTCCAATGCATAAATATAATTTTTGGTATTTAATTAATTATTAAAACACATGTTTGATAAATTAAATCTGATTTTATTTGAGTAGGTAGTCTAACAAGTAGAGTGTAGTTTTCAACTATATTTGTCTTATTGAAAAACAATTGATTATATTTAAACATTAAACATATATTTGTCTCCCCCCTCTGGCGGAAACCCTAGCAGCAAAAAAAACCCTTGGGGCGGTTGCTAAAGTGTCGTCATAATCGTGTGGAGTGGCGTCCCTCCATCAGTGTAGGGTTGTGGAGAGTGGTGTGAACGGAGTGTTGGCTCCATTGCAACGTTTCGGTTCTTGTGTGGCGTTTTGAAGGATTACATGAGAGAGAAGTCAGGGTTTATCCTCAATGGCAGACCAACTGGACGAAACCCTAAAGAATTTACGCTTGACGGAAGAAGAAGAAGAAGAAGAAGAGGTTGTTGAATTTAATGATCCGGAGGAGGCAAGAATAGACAACCAGATAGCCTTGTGCTTAGTGGGAAAACTTAACACAAAAAATAATTTCAACGGGGAAGCGTTGTTGAACACTCTAAAGAATATATGGAGGCCGGCGCAAGGAGTTGTTCCAAAGGAGTTGGGCAAAAATCTCTTTTCATTCCAATTCTTCTCGGCGGAAGATAGGGATTACGCGCTGAATGAAGGTCCATGGACGTTCGATGGGGCAATGGTGTTGCTGAAGTAGATGGATGGGAACCTCCAGCCATCAGATGTAATTTTCGATACCGCTCGCTTCTGGGTGAAAGTGTGTGATTTACCAATGAGGAAGAAGACCCATGCTTTTGCAGAATTCATTGGTAATCTAGTGGGAAAATTTGTCGAGGCGGATGTGGACGACATCCTATCGCACTCAAAGTATCTGAAGATTAGGGTGGATGTGCCTATCAACAAGCCGATATGTAGAGGTGTGAGGCTAAAAATTGATGGAGCCGCGAAATGGGTGGCCCTGAAGTATGTAAAAATCCCAGATTATTGCTATGTATGTGGTTTTATTGGGCATGACTTTAGAGCATGTAAGAATTACGACCTTATGATTCCGGAACATGAACTGCTATACGAACCAGGATTAAGAGGCTCTCCAGTTAAGCGGAAGAGAAGAACGGGGATGAAGAATGGAAGGAGGAGCGAAGGAAACTACAGGAACTAAGGGGTGAAGGAAGCAATGCCCGACTGTCACTGAAGTACGCTCCAGTGGACAAGAAGAATGGAAACTCGGGGAAGGAGGGGGGAGGGAAAGAGGATGAGATGATGCATGATTTTAACAGCCTGAATAAACGGAGGAGTGAAGACATACGGGGACATGAGCTAGGTGAACGAAAGATGAGACTTCTTGGGAGTCAAAAGCACAACATGGATAAAGAGGTGGAGACTGGCACAGTCCAGTCCCACCCAGCACAATGAGGATCCTATGCTGGAACTACAGGGGTAGTGGCGGGCCCCTGACAGTTCAAGCGCTCCGCTACTAGAGCGCAAAGCATTGCCCTGACATTGTCTTCCTTTCTGAGACAATGGCAGTATCAAACAGAATGGAAAGATTTGGTGCAAAATTCGGGTATAAAAACTCCATTGCAGTAAGCAGTCACGGAAGGTCTGGTGGCCTTGCGATATTTTGGAGAGAAGAGGTAGAATTCAGCCTACAATTATGTGTGGAACACTTCATTCAAGGGCAGGTGACACAGGAGACGGGAAGATCCATGATCTTCATGGGAATATATGGATGGCCCGATGGCCAGAACAAACGGAGAACATGGGACCTTATTAGGGAAAGAGCACAAGGAGTAGATACACCTATGGTCATGGGGGGATTTTAATGAAATACTCACCCTAGGGAAGAAGTGGGGAGGCGCGATGAGGAGTCAAAGATGCATGGACGATTTCAGGGGGGCACTTCAGGATACGGACATGAGGGATTTGGGTTACACAGGCCCGACATACACATGGCAAAGAGGTCAAGACATCAACAAATGTACTCGGGAAAGATTAGACCAGTTCGTAGCAAATGGGGCATGGAGAACCAATTTTCCAGATGCTCAAGTATACAATTTAGCGATCTTCAAATCAGACCATGGGCCTATTCTTCTAGATATCGTAAATAGGGTGTGGAGAAGGAGAAGATCAAAACCGGACTTCAAGTTTGAACGACTCTGGGTGGAGCATGCGGATTGTGAGAGAGTGGTGACACATGCATGGATGGCAGGGAGCATGAGCGTAGCGTCAAAACTGAGAAGTTGTGCGGCGAATCTGCAACAGTGGGCTAGGCTGACTTTTGGGAACTTGGAAGCAAAAATCAAACAAACAGAAGAAAAGTTACAAGCAGCCCAACAGTGGAGTACTAACCAGCACAACATCAACACAATGCAGGAGTTGGAAAAGGAGTTGTCAAAGTTGCTGAATCAACAAGAAAAAATTTGGTACATGAGATCTAGAGTGAAGGACTTGATTGAAGGGGACAGGAACACAACGTATTTTCACCATAAAGCTTCCCAACGACGTAAAAGAAATCAGATCACTCAGCTGCTGGACACGAACGGAGAGATGAGGGAGGATGAAGCAGGGGTGGTGGATATCATCCTCACATACTACAGCGAGCTATTTCAGACATCCAACCCCAGCAATATGGAGGAGGCCGTAGCGGGTATCACAAGGAGAGTAACGGAAGAAATGAACCACTTGTTACTGACTCCAGTTTCTGACGAGGAGATAAGGTTAGCATTATTTCAGATGAGCCCCTACAAAGCGCCGGGAGTAGACGGTTTCCATGCGATCTTCTTTCAGCGATTTTGGCATGTGGTGGGAAAAGAAGTGGCTGAGACAGTACGAAGCATCTTGGAGGGAACTGCGAATCTGGAAGATCTCAACAGAACACTAACAGTGCTCATACCCAAGGTGAAGGCGCCAATGTCGGTGACAGAATACTGTCCTATCAGTTTGTGTAACACCATTTACAAGATAGCGTCAAAGGTTGTTGTGACCCGATTGAAGAGTTGTCTACCACAGCTAATCTCACTCAATCAGAGCGGCTTCGTACCGGGCCGACTTATAACGGATAATGTCTTGATTGCTCACGAACTTTTCCACACAATGAAACGGAGATCCCGCTCTCGAAGGGGCAACGTGGCGATCAAACTGGACACGAGCAAGGCGTACGACCGGATAGAGTGGAGTTTCCTGGAAAAAGTGATGGAAGCCATGGGTTTTGATAGCCGTTGGGTACAAATGATTATGAGGTGTGTAACTTCTGTTACATACTCAATAAGGATAAATGGTGAAAATTGCGGTTTAATCAAGCCAACCAGAGGTCTAAGGCAAGGAGACCCATTATCTCCCTACCTCTTCATCATTGTAGCGGAGGCGCTATCGGGTCTTCTGTCCAAGGCTCAGAGCGCCAATGAGATCCACGGTATGAAAGCAAGCAGGTACGGGCCCCGAATTTCTCATTTATTTTTTGCCGATGATAGTGTACTCTTTACTAGAGCCACGAGACAGGAGTGTTTCAAAATTGTTGAAATTCTCAACATTTATGAGCGAGCATCCGGACAAAAAGTGAATTATGAGAAGTCTGAGGTATCTTTTAGTAAAGGAGTAGCAACAGGAAAAAAAGAGGAGTTGGCGGCTATTCTCAATATGGAAAGAGTGGAGAAACATCACAAATATCTCGGCGCCCCGACTTTAATTGGCAAGAATAAAAGAGAAGTTTTTGGGAACTTAAAGGACAGGCTCTGGAAGAAGATAGCTGGAAAGGAAACTTCCTTTCGAGAGCTGGTAAGGAAGTGCTTATCAAGTCAATTTTACAAGCTATCCCTATGTATGTCATGAGCCTTTTTAAATTACCGGCGACTCTGGTTGATGAGATGCATAGTCTCTGTGCAAACTTTTGGTGGGGTACGACGAGAGACAGGAAAACTGTCCACTAGAAGGCGTGGGGGGACTTGTGCAAGCCAAAACGGGCAGGAGGTATGGGCTTTAGGAGGATGGATCTGTTTAATGAGGATGTATTGGCCAAGCAGGGGTGGCGTTTAATGAATGATGGGGATTCCTTGCTTAGCAAAGTCATGGAAGCAAAATATTACAGAGGTAAGATGTAACGCCCTGGAAATTCGATTTTAAAAACTAACGGTCAAACCTAACGTTTACCAACTAAAAACAACGGAAAAAGTCAAAGGAAAGTCGGGCGTCACTGCCGTACCTCCGGAGAAGTACAAGGCAAGAATAGAGATTAACTAAACAAACCAAACTTTGAATTAAACTTAGCAACAATCTGAATTTATGACATAACGGAAACTACTGAAAGATTTCAAGTCTAAACAACACAACTAAACTCTTTATTCAAAACAATAAAATCTAACGAACGTCCTCACTTGCTAATTCCCATTCCCAGCATAAAATTCTTCACCTGAAAACAAAACATTTAAAACATGAGGAGGACTCAATAATGTCTACCCCTAACCGTTAAAACCATTTAAAATCCATTTCAATTCATTTTTGAGGGAGAAGTGAACAAGTCAAATCTTTTCGAAACTAACTTTCTTTCCCAAACCAACCATAACCATCCTTCAAATTTGTTAAGCGGGCGGACCTTGCTTATTTGGCCCTCAAAGTCCAATGACTTCGCTATAATCATATCACAATCCAATCACAATCTCAATCTCAATATCAACTCAATCAATCACAATCTCAATATACGGATGGCCATCCATTTCACACACGTGCATAAAACTAACCCCGGGGAAGTAGCACCTATCAGGTATCCCTGATCTCTTGACAACCCCCCTACAGGATTCCCAGAACCTGGTCTTCGGGCGTGTTGCCCGAACCCGCATTTACGTCACGTTTGAATTATTAGTTAGGTTTAATATCATACCATTCCAACTCAAAGTCAATCGGTCAATCCCAAATTTCCAAAACCATTTCCAAATTACACACGTAAAGGACTGTCCACATTTTAATCAACTCAAAAACATAACTCGACATCCAATACAGACAGTCAATTTTCACCATAAAATCCCTTCGGGATGCAAATCGCAAAATAACTTAAAAATCGACAAAACAATTAAAGTGCACCTCAGCGGGATTTAGGACATAGACATTACCTGACAATCTTCACTTCGCTTCACTTCACTTCCACGAATACACTTGAGCTCACTAAAACGACGCGGTTTAGATTGTGCCTAGAAATAGAATAATTCTATAGTTAAAATCGTATCTCGAAGTTAGTACTCACTACATTCTACCTCACCCCACCCTAGGAACAGTATAAGGTTCCCATCATTCAAGTAATAACATATTTGAACTACACATCACATTCATATAAATAAACATATCCATAACAATTGAAAAACTGGACAGATTACAACGCACACATAGAATGGACCGTAACTTGACTTCCCGACATTCTATGGGTCTGGTTTTGGACTTTCTGGAAACCTCAGGATGTCTACACTTACTCTCATATTGACCCCAAGACCTAAAACACCCCCTAAGATCCCAAAAAATAGCCAACTTCACAACCTATCCAGTTCTGACCTAGGTGCGCTATTTGGGTCGTAACTCGGAATATACACCTCCAAAACCCGATCCGCAAAATTTCTATGAAAGCTAACGTCCTAAGGTACTTCCAGACCAAAAGCTAAGGCTAAATATTAACTACACAATAAATGGTGACCGATATCGTACGGCCGGTGGTGCTCCTGACTATGCTTGACGGCAGCGGCGCGGTGGTCGGGTGGCTGTTGAGGTTGGTTACACAGAGAGAGGGAGGAGTGGGGAGAGGCACGCTTAGGGTTTGATAGAATAGGTTTTGATAAATATAGTATATATTAACTATACATTAATTAAGTAAAATAATTTGTAGAGGAAATAATTAACAACCGGCTGCTAAAAAAAAATAGCTATAGGTAATTAATAAAGTTTTTATTTTTTGAAATTATAATAATACCATTAATACTAAAAATAACCAAAATTAATTAAAGCTAACCACATATACATCAAGTATTAACATATAAATTACCAAGATACCCTTATTCCCATGCATCTTCATGCTTGTAAAAAGACTAAACTACCCTTGGTAACCTCTCGACGATCTGCACCAGTGTCGCAAAAGATAAGCGCCGATAAAATTTCAAAATTAACGGAGCCAAACTTAAATTATTAACGTCGTAACGGTCAACACCTTTGAATTTTTCGGGATTTTACATCATTACCCCTTTAAAAGAAGTTTCGTCCTCGAAACTTAAACTCAACACCAACGATCTGCGGGTGGAACTAATGGTAGCCTTAGCCAAAAACTCGAGGTTTTACATAAGAGTTTCCTTGACTCCGCATTAGGCCACAATCCGTCTTTTGCCTGGCGAAGCATATGGGGAGCAAAGTCACTTCTGAAGGAAGGCTTGTGCTGGAGGGTTAGGAATGGGAGAGATATCAATATATGGTCGGATAGGTGGCTGATAGATGGAGACAGTAGAGGAGTGACAACACTCCGGGTGGAAAATGAACAGCTGGAAAAAGTGAGTGACCTAATCAATAGAGAAACGGGTGAGTGGGATTGGAATATTATTGAGCAATATTTCAATGAAAGAGACCAAAGATTGATATCAGAAATTCCGCTCAGCAGGAGACAGATACAAGATAGGTTGGTGTGGTGTTATTCGGATAAGGGAGAATTTACAGTCAAAACAACATATTTGCTTGGAATGTCAATCAACCAAGGGGACTTAGCAGAATGGTGGCCACTCATTTGGAAATCCAGCATAATTCCCAAGGAAAAATCGTTCTGGTGGCAATGGTGTGCAGGTATCTTGCTAACCAAAACATTGCTCAAGTACAGACATATGGCGGATGGGGATACCTGTGAAAGGTGCAAGCAAGCAGCTGAAGATGGTTGGCATGCTCTTTTCCAATGCCCAGAAAGTCAACCTCTATGGAATGACTATGAGGAGCGCGTTAAATGCGACAAAGGAATTTACCATCACCCTGGAGATATGTTGGTTCATTGGAACCAGCAGCTGGTGGGGACTAGACGGGCTGAATTTATGACGAGAACATGGATTGCGTGGCATGCCAGAAATGAATGGGTGTTTAATGGAAAGAAGACAAATCAAGACCCAGCCAAGGAAAGGGCCAAGCAGATCCTAGATTTCACCAGTGAAGGGCATCAAAATGAAAAGAGAAGTAAAACGATCTCCGACACTGCACATATGACATCTGGAAGGCACCGGGAGTGGGTGAGTATAAAATCAATTCGGACGCACATATTCAAGGAGATGGGTGGGTGAGTCTTGGGGCGGTTGTGCGGGATTACCAAGGACAGGTGCAAGTAATTGCGAAAAAGAGAATCAAGGCCAGATGGTCCCCCCTTGTTGCAGAAGCACAAGCAGCACTGCTAGGCATTAGACTGGCTCAACAGTTTGGTTATACCAAACTTTGTTTTGAGTCTGACTCAACGAACTTAGTGCATAGGCTAAAGCATTCTGTGTCTCATATGGGTAGTGTTGACCTTATAATTGATGACATCTTAGAGCTAAGTAAGTCTTTTAATGCATGTAGTTGGTCCCATGTTAATCGAGAAGGAAACTATGTGGCTCATCACTTGGCAAGAATAGAACAATCAGAAGGAGAAAAGATTTGGGTAGGGATCTGTCCAATCCAAATTACTAGCTATGTACTTATGGATATATTAAGCATTGAATAATATCTCCAAACCTCTTTATTTCAAAAAAAAAAAAAACATTAAACATTCATTTAAAATCATTACACCTATGAAGTAGGTATGAGACCTGTACAAAGCACCAAATTATAAATAGGGAAATTGGATTCTAATAATACGAACTTTTAGCCATATAAGACTTAATAATACGAACTTTCGATTCAATGATGAATAATACGAACTTTGACCCCCTATTGCCCCCAATAACACGCCACCGAGTTAAGATTAACTTGACTCGGCGACGGTCTGACGTGGCGGCGGAAGCACGCGCCTGGTTGTTTTGACTTTGCCACGTCATCCACGTTGAGTTAAAAAAATAATACGAACGTTACCTTATGTTGATCTGAATAATACGAACTTTTTTCTCTCTCTAAAATTCTCAGATCCCATTTTTACTTCTTCATCTTCTTCAATCCTCCCCCTCTCTCCTCCTCCATCGAAATCAAACCCAGAAACCCCCCTTCTCCTCTTAGGCCAGTCTGCCACCAACTCGCCGGAATCCCACAAACACAGTCCTCAAAAGCTTGCTCTCATCATCATAACCCTCCTGCGAAACCATCATTTCCGCTGGGTTATCCACATTTTCCTCTTCTTCCCAGCGCCCACTTTCTCCTTCTTCTTCTCATCCTCATCATCATTCAGAGCCACCCCATACATCTTTGTTTCATATTCTCTCTCTAACTCATCCCTCTTCCTCTTCTTCTTATCCTTCTTCTTCTTCAAATGCGACCCAGACCCATCGTCTGTTTCAGGTTTAGGGTGTTGGGCATCTTCCAATTCGAAGTCTTTCGTAGGTTGTTTGCTCGGAGAATTGTCATCGAGATCGTTGTCCCTTTTCTCCTTGTTTTTCTTCCTCTTCCTCCCCTCGACCTGGGGAAGATTCTCTGAATCGACATTTTTAGGGTTTTCTGGAATCTGAGAAGCGTCGGTGGGCTTTTTGCGGAAGGGATTATCGGAGGAAAAGAGGGAAACGGTTGCGTTGGCATCACCACCGGATTCATCGAAGAGCATGTTGAAGACGTTGGATGAATTGGAAGGAAGGGGAGGGGTATCGTCGGAATTAGGGTTAGGGTTAGGGTTATTATTGGGGTCTTTGCATTTCTTAGCCATTGTTGGCGGTTGGGAAGGAGATGTGTGAAAGGTTTTCTGGGTTTGATTTCGATGGAGGAGGAGAGAGAGGGGGAGGATTAAAGAAGTGAAGAGTAAAAATGGGATCTGAGATTTTTAGAAAGAGAACAAAGTTCATATTATTCAGAGCAACATAAGGTAAAGTTCGTATTATTATTTTTAACACAACGTGGATGACGTGGCAAAGTCAAAACAACCAGGCGCGTGTCTCCGCCGCCACGTCAGACCGTCGCCGAGTCAAGTTAATCTTAACTTGGTGGCGTGTTATTGGGGGCAACAAGGGGTCAAAATTCGTATTATTCATCACTGAATCGAAAGTTTGTATTATTAAGTCTTATATGTCCAAAAGTTCGTATTATTAGAATTCAATTTCCCTTATAAATATTTTCCTGGTCAAATGAGTTTTGGTTGATGACAACACCTAAGGGTAACAAAAACACATCAACGTAAAGTTTTTTTTTTTTTAAAACTCAACACCATAGAATAATTTTCCCTCGTTTTTATATTTTAATTGATGGTAGTGACATTTTCAATTTTTTGGGAAAGTTAAATGATATTTTGGACTTTTTTAGAAAGTTAAGTGACATTTTTATCCAATCAATTTTTTAACCAATTTATAACTTGGTACATGTTTCAGTGACATTTTTAACTATTTTGAAAACTTAAAAAACAATGATGATAATTTAAAAAAATCAGTAACATTTTTTATTAAAATGAAAAGTCGAGTGATATTTTTATTAAAATACTCCATAAAGTTCATACTTCATATTAGTTACCCAAAATAAAAATTTGTACCAATTTGAAACCGGGCAGTGGGCGAGATCTCCGAATGTAGTGTTTTTATATATATGTTTATTGTTGGAAAATAAAGAAGCGGTAGATGATTGAATTGAAGCAGTTGATCTGAATTGGTCAATTTACGGGTCAAAGGCGGACTACCCAAAAAAATCTAATGCTATATCCACAAAAATGAGAATATCCAAGAAAACCTTAGTTTTTACAGAGTATTTGAAAGATGAGAAAGCAGTGTCCCAGTCAAGGCAGCTGCTTTTTGCGCAGCAGACAAAGTTTGAAATTGCATTCTTAATAGTTGGGCAGAAGACCACACGCATTGGAATGCCGGTTGAATTTTCTGGGTTGATACTCAAATACCAATAAACAATACCTTTTTCCGCGTTCTTCCTTCTCAAAGTTGGGTTCTTAGGAGTAGATGAATAACCCTTTGAGATCACCTACCCCCACAACACCACCTTCCATGCTGCAGTCATTACCTTTTAATTGGAGGTAATACATTCTCAATCATCATTTTGCAGATTGCTTTCACTAACTTTGGTTGTTTATCAAGTGATGCTCAATGGATGTTGCTTCTTAATGCCACCTTTCTTGATTTGTGTTTAAGATGTGGCCAGCTTTTTGGTTAGTTTACAGTTTTGAATTTTTTCTGTTTATTGTTGTTATGCCATTAGATGTGGTAATCATCACTGAGGGGGTTAATTTGCAAGATTTAACTTTATTTTTGCCTTTTGAAATCTGAATTCGGGCTTTTTCTTTTTGTTTGATGGTTGATCTGTTGCTTGGAAGTGCTTTTGTAACTTTATGCCAAAATGGGATTTGCTGTTAAGTGTTAGCCCCTGTATGATGACAAATTCACGGTTAATATCCCATGCTACTAAGATGATCATGTGGCTTTCCATTGTGTGTATCATCTTCTTTCTTTTTTTTAGATTTTTTTTTTTGAAATGCATTAGTCATTTTGGGATCCTTCTCCTCCTCTTCTTATTGGCTAAGTTTTACTATTGATTATGTGCAGTGTTTTGGGTTTGGATAATTCTGGTAGCACCCTGAAGAGTATGCATGCTTTGAGGGTTGTATGACGAAAGTAGTGCTCAAAAAGACTTAGAAAAACAGAGAGCAGTACAGACAGCAGCTATTAATTTAACTGGGATATAATGGGGCTTATTTGCTCAAAGAATTTTAGCGACAAGGAAGTGAACGGAGATACTGATTTACATGCATTTGGTGGAGGCATTGAGGCAAGCAATGGGCAAGTTGATTCGTCTGCAGAATCGGTACGTAAAAGCGTTGGGAACCGTTTGGAAAATCCAACGAATCAGCAACCTGAAGAGCACTTTTCCAGTCTTGTGAGTCATAGTAGCAGAAAGGAAAGTAGTTTTGATGACTTCTATGATGGAATCCCTCTTGTCCCAACAACTCTATCACACAAGTCAAGATCGATGAGATCCACTCAAGCTGCTGTTGCAAAGGTTTGCTCCTTGCCCTTTGTTATTGTCAGTCGCCAGTGTCCCCACGATTGTTTTGTCAAGTATGTGATGAATTAACGGCTGGTTGGCATCTATTTCTGGGAATCAAGTTAAATTTTCCTTCCTTATGTTCATGATGGCAGTGCATGATTTTTCTCTCAATGTTCTTGCTGCGAAAGTGTTTGTACTTGTCCACATTGGAGTATACAGCACTGTAGATCGTGTGAACATTCTGGAAGAAGCCTATTCTGCCAATTTGAATATTATTCAACTTAACTGCCAAGGTGTGTATACATACTTATATATAAGGTAAGGATGGACCTTTACTAGCTTTCCATGCCCATTTACAAGCTACCCGTGACCTAGAAGGATAAGGGATGAGGGGGATATCAAGCCTACTTATTGAGGCCCACCATCCAACATTCTCAGTACAACCACAAAGCATGCTACTGAGGTTTGAACCTTGGTTTGAGGGCAGAAGGCTACATTCTTGTTACCTCAACCATTTCAGCTGGTGGGTACATATTGTATTTTGGTTATGCAAAATTATTTAGTAACCCATTTTTGAATTAAAATAGTTAATGCGGTGTAGTTTATAAAGTTAGTTGATAATCCAGAATTATTTGCACTAAATGGCTTGAATGCAGTATCAATTAGACCTTAGGGGACATGGTGAATGGATACATAGTTATCATCTGAAATCTGTTAGATGTAAACTACACCAGTTTGCAAAATAATATTGGACTAGTAGATGTGTTACGTATATGGCTCTAGGACAAATTTTGCTATGTGACATGTACTTGGTCAGAAGCCTACATTGTCCAGTAGATTATTCTGAGCAACTGACTATCTGAAAAGAACAAGATAATTTCAGTTGCAATTTATAATGGAGTGAATTGACAGTTTGGTTGTTATATATACATTGCCATATTGTACTAATAGGGTAATGCCTTATCTTATATGTTATCCATACTAATACGCTAATACCGTATCTTATATGTTATCCCTCTCCTCAGAAGCCCCCAAAAAGGAACTTGTGTGGGTGTGAGTGTTCTTTTCTCTTTTTTCTTTCTTTCTTTCTTTCTTTCTTTTTTTTTTGGGGTGGGGGGGGGGGGGGGTATTAAATCGCATGCTTTTAACTGTGTCTTATCCACAGACGACAACATTTCAGTAGCTTAACATTACATTGTACGTCTGGTTTTTCTTGTATGATGGCTCTTATCCACAGACGAATACTTTTATTGCTCCAAGCCATAGTCATCATTGCGTTGGTGAATACATTCACTTCTTCCAAGTTTTACTGTATTGAGGCTTTGTCATGTTGATTTACACTTACTCATGCAAGTTGCACCTATGTAACTCTTTTTCTTTTCTTTGATTTAATTGTAGTTCTTTCCAAAGGGACTGAGTTGTCCTTGGCATTGTGCTCTTTAACTTGTACAGGCTGTACGTTTTTTACTTGTTTAGTGTGAATTCGTTCTCCTTACGTTGTTATAGTATTCTGCTGTGCCTCACTTTTTATGAATTTGCTTCATTCCCTTGTATCATTTAATGGAGTTATTTTTTGTTGCAGGTTTCTGAAGTAAGCTTACGTTTGGGTAGGGCTGGCACCATGGGGCTTGAGAAGGCAGTTGAGGTGTTAGATGTTCTTGGGAGTAGCATGACAGACTTCAACTCAAAAAGTGGATTTGCTTCTGGAGTTGTATCAAAAGGGACTAAGATCTCTATTTTAGCTTTTGAGGTTGCAAATACCATCATGAAAGGTGCTCGTCTTATGCATTCCCTGTCAGAGTCACACTTATGTCACTTGAAAGAAGAGGTGCTTCCTTCAGAAGCTGTGCAAAAGTTAGTATCCAAGGATGACGATGAACTTCTTAGGATTGTGGCTAAGGACAAGAGGTAGTGTTCACTTAAAAAAGTCATTTGTAGTGAGTGAATCATGCTTTACCTCTCGACTTAAATGCACACATGTTATTTGAGAATCTTTGCTTTCTTTGGCAGGGAAGAACTAGCTTTATTTTCAGGGGAAGTCATTCGCTTTGGAAATCGGTGTAAAGATCCTCAATGGCACAACTTAGACCGCTACATTCTGAAGTAATTCCATCATTATATGTTTACATTGCTTATATATGGTTTCGTCTAATTTCTTGGTATTTTCTAGCTTAATTTTAAAAAGCGTGCGCCTCGTCCCCTCCGTGCCTTTTGCGCCTTATGGTGCGCTTTATGGAGCTTTTACTGTTCAACTCATTAAAAAATATGAAATGTTTAGTTTATTTTTAAAAACCCCCTTCTAGGCTATGATGAAACCCTAGACCGCGTGATTCCCTACCCTTCTTCCGCTCTTCTTGAGTGATTATACTTGTTTTATTTCTTTAAAAGAATATTTCTGTGTGACATCTTATGTTAAAGACGATTTGTGTGATTTTTCATCGTATTACTTGTGTCTAATCCATTATTTGATGACCTTTCTGAGCTTATTGCATGAAAATCGAGCTTGGAAAAAACTGTGCTTTGGTGCGCCTCGCATGTGTGAAGCGCACGCCTTTTCTCTGCGCTTCGCGCCTTGCGCCTCGGGGACCTATGCGCTTTTTTGCGCCTCACGCTATTTTAATCTAAGTTTTCTGGTGCATCGTCTTTCTCATGTATATAACATTGTATCTATTCGTCCTATTCTAGACGAAGCAGGGACCACAGTCCTCACAAGCAACTAAAAGATGATGCAAAATCATTGATGCAGCAGCTGGTGATCTTGGTCCAGTATACAGCTGTGAGTTTGACATCCTTTGGTTGGTAAAACTAGAATTTATTGTTTCCCCTTTCGGAAACAGTAGTTTCCTAAGCAGCTAGCTTCTGTGAATTTTTAAGATCAAGTAAAAGTTGAACTACATGCCCCCGTTTTAATAGTAAACTGATAAACATACGCATGTCTGACATGCAAACGATCGAGCACAGCTCCTTCACCACTGCTCAACAGATTATCATTTTAGGTTTCAATAATATTAAATGGGGTGTTTCTTGCTATGGACACATTTGAAGGGGGAGAAAAAAACAATATTAATCATAGTACCAAAATTGTAACGTATAATGATCTGAAAATAGGAGCAGTAAGTTTGCTTGCTGCCACATTTTTGAGGTTGAGGTTTGCTTGTTTAAAAGCTAACGTTCTTACTTGCTACACCTCATGAAAACAACATTTCCCCCTGTTCTTCAGCCATGGTGATGTACATTAATTGCACCTATTTTCTGATCACAGGAATTATACCATGAATTGCATGCCTTGCATAGATTTGAGCAAGACTGCCAAAGCAGATCTAAAGCAGAAGGTAAACAAGCTTTACCCGCAAACATATGTTCTTATGCAATATTTAATTACTTGAAGCTTCCAGAGATATTTCAAATGGTCTACATTAGTCTGCAATGCATGAATTGCTTAACTGGTTTATAACTAACCAAGGCTGAACGGCTGTCTAGGGTGCACTTTGAGTTGACAATGTTTGAACGACATGGGTTATCGATCTTGACATGACTTCTTAGATATGAGCATGGACTTTCTGGTAAAGTTGGATTCATTTCCAGCCGACACATTTCCTATACTGTTGGGCATCTAAACTTTTGAACTCAGAAGTTTTAGTCGCTGCCACATTAACAGCAGTATATTGTGCACGGACAGTTTAACCTGTACTCAATCAACAGTGGAGATATTTTGAATTCCAATTGACCTGCAATCTTTCATGTGTTATTTTCTAATCTGGATGTAGCACAAATGATTAACTAGTAGCTGAATTTGTCGGGAAAATATTAAAAATGAGTTGTGTTGCATTACTAGTTTCTTTCATGGATGATCTGGTAAGAGTCAGTCATTGTGCTTGCAAGGGTAAGCCTGCCTTAAGAGCCTATATGTAGATGTTAGCTGGCCTTGTGAAGGGCGATTTGACTTGTGGTTATGGTCATTAGTGATAGTTGAAAGAGGCCTAGTGTAAAAATGGCAATATTAACTAAAGCAAGAAAGATGTATTACCATGTTCGTTTCTGAATATATAATTCTATGACTCAACTTTGCATTGTTGTACATTTCCCGTCACACATTGTGTAACAGTCTTTTATATAGCTGGCAATCATGGAACAATGAGGGAAGAACTTAAAAAGCAGAAGAAATTAGTACAGAAACTGAAGAAAAGGTCACTATGGAGTAGAAGTCTGGAACAGGTTTTATTCGCATTCTACCACTATGATTTTGGACTGAAAAATGCTGAATTGGCTTTGAAGTGCATGTTTTTAAATGTCATTTCATGCTGCAGGTAATGGAGAAACTTGTAGATGTTGTCCTTTTTCTTCATATTGAGATATATCAGAACTTTAATACTCAGGGTATGTTTACTGTTGATCTTATCCATCCTTCTGTTTGATGCTCATATATTTTGCTGCTTCAATTAGTAATTGAATGGGCAATAGTTAATTTTGTCACCTCCCTTTTATTTATTTATTTTTTTTTTTGGGGTGGGGGGGGGGGGGGGGTTAATAGGACATACTATTTGCAAAAATGAATGAGTTCCGACCAAAAAGTTATCTATTTAATAGTCATTGATCTGATTGAACAACTATCAAACATCTTCTTGGGTTTCTGACCTTGACACTTGCTGGAGGGGTTATCAATAGTTACTTTTGGAGCTTAAGAAACTGAGAGTTCTCTTAGTACTCTTCTTAAAGTTTGAATAGTTTATAAAGGAAGTGTTGGAGAGACAAACGAGGAAGTGAAGTTTTTATCAAGAGTACCTCTAATCTACACAGACTATTTCCAAATCCTTTTTTGACAACGAAAATGAAATATGTTGTATTGATTGGAAACATGGCCAACATCCAAGAAAAGACTATGTTCAACCAAAATACAAACCATTCATAAAATTGGCCACATCAAAAGAGAGAGCTAAACTTGACGAAATTGTCTTTCTAGGGATGTTGGAGTTTTAACACCACTGAATTAAAACTCTTTGGTTTCTTTCTCTCTAAATACTCCAAAAAACCACGCGAGGCTGAGTATCATGCTCAAAAAATTAAAAGTTAGGCCTTGGCTTGCTCATTATGTTGGTCAGTGGTCACTTATCACGCACAATAATACCTTGGTAGACTCCTTTCCAGCGTTGATTAAGCAAAAGTTATCACCCCACAGTGGCATGCTTACTTTTCCATCTTTTTTCTTCTTATAGTGATACACAACGCTGCATGTTCCCTATTCACACAATAGTATTAGAGTCAAACAAGGGATGGGTATGAATTAAATGAGGTGTCTCAAAGTGATTTAGGCCGATTGTTCCACAGATCTGCATTGACATTTGTTGAAGTTAATGTGACTTGACCAAAATCCTAATCACACGACCCAACCACAAAGTGTGATTTGAAAAGGGTTCAGAAATTGTGCTTTTGTGGGTTGTAATTGCTCTTCCTTTTTTGTCCTTTTTGGGCGTGTGTGTTAGTGTGCTTTAGTGGTTAGGGTTTTTTCAGGAATTTATACTACTACTTGATTGTTAAACTCGCTTAAATTTGCCTTGTTATTAAATTGTAGGGCAATCCGAAGATCCTAGTGAAGCTGTTGAAGATCTTGTTAGCAACGAACAAAAGTTAGGACCTACAGGTCTTGCATTGCATTATGCAAATGTTATTCTGCAAATTGATGGAATTGTGAGTGTTTTTGGTTTAAACATCGTCTATAATTACTTACTCATACTCCTTCATGGATAGCTTTCTTCTCCCATCATCTATAATGTTAGAGAAAAGTGAGTAGCAAGGTAATAGCGGAAGCGAATAATAGAATTGAAAACGAGATAACAGATATTACGACAAAATTTAGGAACGAAAAATAAGCTATAAAATCAAACACCAGAAATACGTGGGAAACCGAAGAACTCGGAGAAAACCTACTGACGACAAACCGTAAAATAATCTACTATGAAAGGAGGAGTACAACTCGATCACTATCACAGGTGTGATGCGATCCACAAAGGAGATTACAATAACAATCTCTCAACACTCAACTCACAATCTCTCAGATACAAACGGGAAAATATTGGTGAGACCCTTTCTCTCAATATTTCTCTCTCTCTAGCTCTCTGTGTTTACCGATGTGTTTTTGGTGGAGAAACATGCACCCTATTTATAGGAAGAACTCCCTATAACCTAACTTGACTCCCACTCCAAATAGATTTAGAATCTAATACAACTAGGAAACCCAACACAATAAGGAAACCTAAATAATATCCTAATACAATTAGGAAACAAATAATTGTGAGATCAAGAGATTTGGTGATTTTAGGACACTTTTCTAACAAACTCCACCTTGGACTAAAATCAACGAATCATCTGGCCCGTATAAATATCTTGATCACGCCATCAATGTGCCCTCCGCAGGCACTGCAGGCTCTCACATGCTTAGAACACCAACTAAGTCCAAACAATGTTCGAACTTAGCTATAGATAGAGGCTTGTTAACATGTCTGCAGGATTATCGGTATGAACCTTCTTCACCACGATCTCTCCGCAAAGAATCAGATCTCCGATGAAGTGATACCGACGCTTATATGCTTTGGTCTTCGAATGATAAGTGTCATTCTTTGTCGATGTATAGCACTGATCGTTCAATAAACCACGCCTCGCCTCGCGTACTCCAAGCTCCACGACCAATCCCTCAACCACGGCCTCCTTCACTCCTTCCACAGAAGAATATATTCACCTCAGAGTAGACATGGTCGCTATAGATCAAGTAAAGCTTTCCAAGATATCTCCTCCACACACGAGGAACACATACCCCGAAATCGAGCGCCTCCTATCCAGATCTCCACCATAATCAAGATCAACATAACTCGCAACATCGACGTCAGAGCACTACCTCTATCATACAGATGCCCTTCTCCAAAGTACCCTTCACATAGCGAAGGATCCACTTCACTCCTTCCCAATACTCCTTCCCCGGATTCTCGCATATATCTACTCACCACACTAATCAGACGGGATGGACAGTCGTCTAATACACACCATAGCATACATCAAACTACCAACCGCACTAGCATAGGAATATTAGACACCCTCCTTACCTCCAAATCGATTTAGATGCTTCACTGCATAACTCAAGTGTGCAAATTAAAGGAGTTAAACCGCTTACGCTTTCTCATGTTGAATCTATCCAACACCTTCTCCAGATATTTCTTCCGAGACAGAACAACTTCCCGCTTTCTATCCCTTCGATCTCCATACCTAAAATCTTCGCCGCTCCGAGGTCTTTCATCTCAAACTCCTGGTTGAGTTGAGATTTTAGCTTCTTTATTAGTGACATGTCCCTAGAGGCAATCAACATGTCATCCACATACAATAATAAATAAATGAAAGACCTTTCTTTAAATTGCCTGTAGTACACACAATAATCATAGTGACTTCTTGTGTACCCTTGCCTTACCATAAAGGTATCAAACCTTTTGTCCCACCATCGCTGGTGCCTGCTTAAGTCCATACAAGGACTTCCTTAATCATACTGCCTCGCTACTCAGAATGATGAAACCCTCCGTCGCCTCATATATATTTCCTCCAACTCGCCACGAGGAAAGTCGTTTGACATCAAGTTGCTCCAACTTTAAATCAAATAGAGCAACAAAGGCAAGCAAGGCGCGGATCGACGTATGCCTCACGACTAGCGAGAATACTTCGTTGTAGTCGATTCCTTCTTTCCGTCGCAACCCCTTACCACTAATCCGCCTTCCACCTGCACTTTCTACACCAGGATACCTTCCTTTCTCAGACACCACTCATAGAAGAGCTCGTCGCCTCTTTAGGCAACTCACATAGCTCCCATGTATGATTTTTCCGCAGACTCTCCATCTCCTCTCGCATAGCTCCTATCCACCTGAGGCATTTGACAAGAGACGGCCTCCTGATAGGTGAAGGTTCAAGACCTTAGAGTCTCCTCTGCAACACTCGGTAGCATAAGCAATCATAGCATCATCTTCTTCAAGATATCGCGCTAGTCTCCCGATCTCCTCCCGGGACGATCTCCAAGAATCGCACGGTTGTTCCTCCACCGAGGAACATTCGCCTCAATCTCGTGCTCATCAACTCGAGTTGGTTCAGAGCATCGTAGTTCGCTCGATCGCAGTTCCAACAGCCTCCACCTCGAGCCCGCTCCACTAACACCATTCTTCCCGCATCCTTCTCCGATTTCTGCATCATCAAGTACCAGAGATTCCATTCCGTATAACATAGCGCTTTCATTAAAGGTTACATCTCTAGATCAATAACTTTCATCAAATCAGACACCACATTCTATATCCCTTAGACTGCACTGAACCTAGAAACATGCATTTAATACTGGAGACGCTTTCCCATCATTCATACGGACATATACAGACATCTAAAAATTCTCAAATTAGAATAATTAATCGATTACTCGCCCATACTTCCTCCGAATCGTATTCGATAGAGGTACGAGGTGATCTGCTCAATGTAGCAGTAGATATCACCTCCGCCGAACGATTTGTTCTTCCAAAGCCCCGCATTCGAGAGCACGCAATGGGCTTTCCAGAGTGTCTGTTGATTCTCTCGGCTACCTCGTTTACGAGGCTTACCCACCAAGGTTCGATGCCTCGCAATCCCACGCCTCGCATTAGTAAATTGAATCAACAAACTCCAACCCATTGTCACCCCGAAGTTTCTTGATTTTCCCGCCGTCTGGTTCTCCACCAAAGCTTTGAACTTCTTGAAATATAAGAATGTCTCATTCTTGCCGCAGAAATAAACCCAAGTCTTCCTCGAGAAGTCATCCACGAATGTCAACATGTAGCGCCACCCAAATGATGGCACTCTAGCAGACCCCACAAATCAATGAATATAATCAAGGATCTCTCATTGTATGTTTAGCCCTTGAAAAGCTAACCTCTTCTGCTTCTCAGACACAGTGATCGCAAAACTCCAACTCACGATCTTTGCGCCTTCAAGGTATCTCTTCTTGCTCAACATCGACATTCTCTTCTCGCCTACGCGCCTAGTCTCATGTCGCACGCTTTTGTCTTTTGACTCATCAAGATTTAGGATCGCACGCAGATCCTGTCATCAGAGACCCGCAGGATGTATAGATCGCCTTCCCGATTCCCTTCATAAGAACCATGGAACCTCGACACTTTCAAAACACCATCTTCTCCTTTGTACTGCACTGCTAGCTTCAAGAGTACCCAAAGAAATTAAATTTCAAGTCATGTTAGGGATACGATAACCTCCGAGAGTTCTAACGATGTCATCATGAGTCTTGATTTTGATGCTATCGATTCCTCGCAACTCGCAGCCGCGGTCGTTACCCATGACTACGACCCCGGTGTCAACACTCTCATAAGACTCGAACCAGTCCTTATGAGGATACATATGATAGCACTGCACCCCGTGTCAAGAACCCACTCATCTCTAGCTATCCTACTCGATGTGGTAGCCAAGGCATCATCCGTAACTACAAACCCATCACCATCTGACTCGGACTCTATGCAATTTGAGGTACCAGGTTTGGTGTGATTATCCTTACTTTCCCGCTCGGTCTCTGTTTGCCCAACAGTCTCTCTATATGCCCCATTTTACTACAAAGAGTTACACTTCTTATTCTTGTGAGGATTCCTAGACTTTGAACGGTGTTTAGACCTCCTCTAGACCCGCTTTCCTTACGCTCGATTTCTACCCTTACAACCATAGCATCACCACCCTGGTCATCGCCATCGGTATCAAGTTTCTCCTTAGACAGTAAACTAGCCTTTACTTCACTAAGGTTAAGGTCACCACGATTCTCATACAACATGATTTCCTTAAATTGTTTATGTGATACAGGTAGGGACAGAATTAAATGAAAAGCCTTATCCTCATCAGTGTGTTTTATATCCATTGATTCCAATTCAGTAATAATAGAATCAAATTCACTAAGATGTGCCTAAATAGAAGTATCTTGGGGCATCTTCAGCCTGTAGAATTTCTTCTTCATTCGGTACTTGTTTGCACGACTCTTCGACATGTACAACTCTTCCAGTTTGGTCCAGAGCTCCCGAGGTTTCTTGATATGCATCACCTCTCTCTGAATGTGCTCCGCCAAGCACAGCTGAATCCCTGACAGAGTCTTATCTTCAAGCTTCTTCCACTCCCTTGGAGTTAGATTCCTCTTGATATCCTTCTGGAGTTTTTTGAATTCATCATCGCTCATTGTCGCATCAGTCTTCGTGTCGGGATACTCAATCAAATCCCATAACCCGTGCTGAATCAGGACCGCCTTCATCTGCAGTCTCCACATAGTAAAACTCCTCGTTCCATCAAATTTTGGAATATCGCACTTCATGATTGAAGCCATCTCCACCTTGCTCTGATACCACTTGTTAGAGAAAAGTGAGTAGCAAGGTAATAGCGGAAGCGAATAATAGAATAAAAAATGAGATGACGGATATTACGACAAAATTTAGGAACGAAAAATAAGCGATAAAATCAAACACCAGAATTACGTGGGAAACCGAAGAACTCGGAGAAAAACCCACGGACGGCGACAGCCAGAAAATAATCCACTATGAGAAAGGAGGAGTACAACCTGATCACTATCACAGGGTGTGATGCGATCCACAAAGGAGATTACAATAACAATCTCTCAACACTCAACTCACAATCTCTCAGGATACAATGGGGAAAATATTGGTGAGACCCCTTTCTCTCTCAATATTTTCTCTCTCTCTAGCTCTCTGTGTTTACCGATGTGTTTTTGGTGGAGAAACATGCACCCTATTTATAGGAAGAACTCCCTATAACCTAACTTGACTCCCACTCCAAATAGATTTAGAATCTAATACAACTAGGAAACCCAACACAATAAGGAAACCTAAATAATATCCTAATACAATTAGGAAACAAATAATTGTGAGATCAAGAGATTTGGTGATTTTAGGACACTTTCCTAACATATAAAAATAAGTATTTGATGTTTCTCAAGTCCAAATTTGAGGCAGTATACAATTGTGTGTAAATGGAATCCCACTTCCTGTAGAAGAATAGTATTGTAAAAGGAAGATGAAAGAATGTACAACAACTGTTATCATGGACCGAATAGTGAAGAGGAAGATAAAACTTTGGAAAACAATTTCAGCATGAAAACTTTCCCAACACAATTGTGAGCCATTATGTGTCCATAAATTCGGTCTATAGAACTTTAAAGATGACCTGTATTTTACCTGTGCTTCTTCAGAGGTTTGAAAGGGTACATGCACGGCTTCTGTGGCACAACTTTTAAAATCTGACATACTTTCGGATTATGTCACTTTTTTTTTTTTTGTCTATTTCTGTGCAAGATGCCTTTGTGGTGTAGCTCTTCTCATTCTATTAGATGCGTAATCTTTCTACTGGTTGATTTTGTCTTCAAGTTTAGCAGTTAAAAGGATTTTTTCTCTCTTTGCCTATGATGAATGTGCATAACTTACAGAGTCTTAAATGGTCAATTTTATTTGGGTTCAGAGGTGGCACTAAGGGGTACTTGGGGGTGCCCCCTATGCCCAAGATTAGTACATGTAATTAGCAATGTTATTAATGAGCAAAATAACTAGTAGCTCATTTTGTAAGTCAGTGCATGTAAATTGCTGTAGTTGTATGTGGAGTAAATTACATTTACCCTACTTGACATTTGTGAGAATAATTTTTACATACCCGATATTTGTGAAATAATTTTTACCTTAGCTGACATTAAGTGTTCATATATTTAATCCTCCTAAGATATTTTATATTTGATTTTTGTTGGATTTTCCGGCGAACATTAAAAAGATAAATATGAATTAACTTTTTGACCCTTGATATTAATTCATTTTCATTTTTCATTTTCATTATAAGATATTTCTTCCATTATAATTGATTTTTTACCCTTAATATTTTTTAAGATATTTTATAAATGGGTTTTCATTTCAAAATGAGGAGGGATTGGGTTTCCGAAGAAGTAAAGTAGAGAAAAGGTTGGGGTTTAAATGCCATATGAACTAATAATAAGGGTAAAAACGTCAATTCATGTTTAATTGAAAGTCATATGAATTAATATCAAAGGTAAAAAAATCAATTTATATTTATCTTTTTAATGTTCGCCGGAAAATTCAACAAAAATCAATTATAAAATATAACACTTAATGTCAGGTAAGGTAGAAATTATTTCACAAATATCGGGTGTGTAAAAATTATTACCACAAATGCCAGGTAGGGTAGATGTAATTTCGTTGTATGTGGGTTTGAGGATTGCAAATGGCAATTTTCTTTTTGTGATTTCTAAGTCATTTATGCAATCAAGAATTTTTGGTAACAAATTTAATTCTATGATAATTTTCCTATTCTTAGTAACACTTTAATTCAATGATCATTTCCTTTTTAAACATGCAATAATTTATAGTTATTAATTTTTAGCTTCTTTTACATGTTATCATATTTTTATCTTTTCTTTATACCACTGTTTTGGAATATTGTATTATGTTGAATTTTTTACA
Source organism: Portulaca oleracea (assembly GCA_029582165.1). NCBI lineage: Eukaryota > Viridiplantae > Streptophyta > Magnoliopsida > Caryophyllales > Portulacaceae > Portulaca > Portulaca oleracea. The sequence goes on along the minus strand of CM055889.1, from coordinate 27,559,548 downwards.
TCTTCTATCTATTAAAATTAAGAGGCCATTTGGTATGAGGGAGTAGGGGGTTGGGAATGGTAATAGAGGGATGGGGAATATAATTACCATGTTTGTTTCATGGTAATTAGAAAAAAGAAGGGATTGGGAATGGGAATAGAAGGGGTCTATTCCCAACAATTTATTACAGAGGGGTGTGGTAATAGACATTGGGAATTCGTTAGTCACTATTAAATATCAAAACTACTCATATTTAAAAAAAATAAAAACTCATATTTATTCATTTCTTTTGCTTATATTAAATAAAAACTCACGTTTATTGTCAATTTTGCTGGCTATCGTCACCTAAAGATAGTATTACTTTTGCTTATAATCCCTTATATTAATTAAATATTATTGTTATTAAGTATCTTTCGGTTGAGATATTACTAATGCAGTAGGGTTTACGTCTTTTCCTTCTATTAATTAAATTTTATTATAATTAATATATTACTAAACCTAGTTGAATTATTGAATCTTACGACAACCGTCAACAATTGGTCTATCATGTAAATTTATTGAATCATTCATACTTTGAACGTTTATGTACTTGTTTTTAATTTTTTAATTCATATTTGATGCTTAATTAATTTTTATTAAATTCTTTATGAACTTAATTTTTTTTAAAAAAATTCATATGGTAATTGATTTTCTAGAAGTAAATGTATGTTATTTCTATCGATTTCAATTTATTAAAACATTCGTAAATCATTAAAAGGGCATTTTAGTCGATGTGTATTTATTTCCAATCTTATTTCCAATTTGCATTACCACAAAACAAACAAGAAGATTGGTAATTCATAAAGACATGTTAATTCCCATTACCATTATGAATTCCCATTCCCGGTGTCATTACGAATTCCCATTTCCATTTCCATTGCATGCCAAACGGCCCCTAATGGTAATTAGTTTTTGTTGCTGAATTGTTATCTAGAAAAGTAAAGTTAATCACCTTTTACGAGGATTGATATTTGATACACATAGTTTCAAGGATTTGAGTTGTTCATTTTAATATTCTTAAAGATCATTTTTAAACTTAATTATTAGTACAACACGCATAACTAAATTAATTTGTTATCTTGATAAATTAATTTTGATGACATTACAATTTTCATCAAGTTGTTTGATTGATAATAATGTTAATTGAATGTAAGTATTATCTTTATGTCAACTAAAAAATTGTAATTGATTTTGGCGTTGTAAACATGTAGTCTTGTTCCTTTTGGACTCTGAAATTTTAACAGATACATGTCATATCACGGTGGTTTGGAGTTTAAATCAGTGGATATACTATATTTGATGGGGAGGGAAAATAAATCTGATTGTCTTTGATGCAGGTAGCTAGATCATGCTCCATGCCTTCTAATGCTCGGGAATCCTTGTATCAAAGTTTACCACCAAGCATCAAGTCATCTTTGCGCTCAAAACTGCAATCTTTTCATGTTAAGGAAGAGGTATGTAATGTATTTACTGTTCACTATATTTTCTCACTTCAAGCTGGATGTTGTACTGTTACTTGTCTCCCCGGTATGTATCCCATGATGGACATGTCAGCAACTCTGAACTGGAAGTAGTCCCCAGGAAAGAGAACTTCCAGCCGGCACTAGACGTAATGATCTAATGCGATTCAGGTGACTGTAGGAGATTATCTGATTTTACCTGCCAATTTTATATGCCGGAGCTGGTCCACAAAATATTATAACCCAAATGTTTAATTGCGCCAAAATAGTTACCCGAAAAAGCTAGAAATAATTACTCATACCTGAATGTACTGATAAGTGATAAGTAACTTATTTGGTAGGTGCCCTGGTTGGATTTATGGGTGTCAGTGTTTGTTGGTTTTGTTGGAGCCAGATGAATTACACAGGGAGTAGTATAGAGCTGATTGGGGAAAAACTTAGATGCATTTATTCAATCAAAGAGACCAAATATATAGGAATACAACCTAACTGATGGAAACTGAAAACCTTCAACAAATTGATTCAGTAAACACTCACTAACAGACTCACTAACAAAACTGATTATTGTTCCTAAAAATAAGGAAATAACTCCAACCAACTTTGAAGCACTTTAATCAACACACCCCCTTGCTTCAAAATTTGTTAGCCCCAACTTCAATTTGAGATATTCATGTTTGCCTGGTGGAAGAGACTTCGTCAGTATGTCTGCAATTTGCTGATTAGTTCCACAATATTTCAGCTCAACTTCTCCCTTCATAGTCAAATCCCGAATGAAATGATAGCGAACATCAATGTGCTTTGTACGATTGTGATGAGCTTTCAGATGAACCAGTCTCACTGAGAAGATCGACACGACAATGAAAACCAAATCCTAAGTATGCTGCTATATGTACATCCACATTCGCCTTACTTGCTTCTGACCCTGTCTACTTTGAAGAAGCTGTGACAGAGCTCAAATGGTGCAAGGCCATGGAAGAAGAGATGTTGGCAATTCAAAAGAATGACACTTGGGATTTGGTCAAGCTTCCGGAAGGAAAAAATGCTATCGGTTTGAAATGGGTATTCCGCACTAAATACAATGCCGACGGGACGATTCAAAAAATAAGGCCAGATTAGTGGCGAAGGGATACGCTCAACAGCAAGGAGTTGACTTTGATGAAACATTTTCTCCGGTGGCTCGCTTTGAAACTGTAAGAATTTTCTTGGCTTTAGCTGCACAGTTTAAATGGCCTATTTTTCAATTTGATGTGAAGTCTGCCTTTTTGAATGGTGAATTAAGTGAGGAGGTTTTTGTCCTGCAACCTGAAGGATTTGAGATAAGTGGTGAGGAGGACAAAGTTTACAGGCTGAAAAAGGCTTTGTACGGGCTCAAGCATGCTCCTCGGGCATGGTATAAAAAAATTGATTCTGCCTTTGCTGAAAATGGTTTCGAGCGAAGTGCAAATGAGCCTACTCTTTACTTTAAAAGAAAGGGTAAATATGATCTGTTGGTGGTCTGTCTATATGTTGATGACATAATATACATGGGGTCTTCAGATTCTCTTGTTGCAGATTTCAAGTTATATATGATGAAAAAGTTTGAGATGACTGATTTGGGAGTATTGCACTACTTTCTTGGGCTTGAAGTGAAGCAAGAAGCAGGTGGTATTTTCATTTCTCAAGAGAAATATGCATTGGATCTTCTCAAGAGGTTCAACATGATGGGATGCAAAATTGCAAGTACCCCCATGAATGTGAATGAGGCACTAAGGATGGAAGATGGCACTGGAAAAGCAAATGCGAAACACTTCCGCAACATCGTGGGTGGGCTGAACTACCTATCACATACTCGGTCTGACATTGCACATTCTGTAAGTGTTGTGTTCAGGTTCATGCACAGTCCAACTCTGCATCATCTTGGAGCTGCTAAGAGGATTTTACGCTATGTGGCTGGAACATCAAATTATGGAGTATGGTATAGAAGTGTCGACGATTTCAGATTGCAAGGTTTTACATACAGTGACTTTGCCGGCTCCTTGGATGATCGGAAGAGCACTTCAGGTCATGTTTTCTTTCTTGGTTCTGGAGCAATATCTTGGAGTTCAAAGAAGCAAGAAACAGTGGCACTATCTTCATCAGAAGCTGAATACATGGCAGCAACTTCATCAACTTGTCAAGCAATTTGGCTGAGAAAGATCCTCGCAGACTTTGGCCAGAAACAAGCTGACACAACAGACATATACTGTGACAACAAAGCGGCCATAGCAATGTCAAGAAATCCAAATGCTCACAATCGTACAAAGCACATTGATGTTCGCTATCATTTCATTCGGGATTTGACTATGAAGGGAGAAGTTGAGCTGAAATATTGTGGAACTAATCAGCAAGTTGCAGACATACTGACGAAGTCTCTTCCACCAGGCAAACATGAATATCTCAAATTGAAGTTGGGGTACTTGAAGGTGAATTTGCAGCAGAACTTTCAGGAGTATTTCCAGCTGAGCTTACTGGTGACTTTCCAGGTGCTGAGTTTGTAGGCACAAATGCAGAATCTGATTTTTCAATTGACAAATCTTCCATAGAAACACCTTGATGTTTCAATTCTGCACCCCAATCCCAACTTGTTGTTTCATCAAATATTACATCTCTACTAAATATCACTTTACAACTCACAGGATCATATAATTTGTAAGCCTTTAATTGAGTGCTATATTCGACAAAGAGACACTTAGTAGTCTTATCATCCAACTTACCCCGGAGTTGAGAGTGCACCATAGCATATGCCACGCAACCAAAAACACGCAGATGACTCACGTTTGGCTTCCTACCCTTCCATGCTTTGTATGGTGTTTTATTCAACACCGCCTTTGTTGATGAGATATTCAGAATATACACTGCTGTAGATACCGCTGTTGCCCAGAATTTCTTTGGAAGATTCGCAGCGTTCATCATACTTCGAGCCATTTCAACCACCGTCTGATTTTTCCGCTGAGCGACTCCATTTTGCTGCGGTGTTCGAGGTGCAGTCAAGTCCCTGTGAATGCCATTTTCTTCACAAAAAACGTTAAATCTGTTTGAGGTGAATTCACCACCTCTATCCGATCGAAACACTTTTATAGAAGTGCCACTCTGATTCTCCACTAGGGCTTTGAATTTCTTGAAACATTCAAACGTTTCAGATTTGTGTTTCAAGAAGTAAACCCAACTCATGCGACTGTAATCATCAGTAAAGAGTAGAAAATACAAACTTCCACCTAGAGACTCAGTTCTCATTGGTCCACAGATCAGCATGTACTAATTCCAAACAGTGAGTGGCCCTCCAAGCTTTGCCTACGGGAAATGATGGTCTGCACTGCTTACCATAGACACACCCCTCACAAAATTGAAGGGAACTAATCCTAGGCAGCCCAACCACCATATTTTTGCTGCCTAATAATTGTAACCCCTTAACATTCAAATGACCATACCTCAAATTCCATAGATCATCTACTCCACTCTTTTTAGTAATTAGAGCACAACTCTCATTTTTTCCGGACACATCAAACGGAAACATTCTGTTTTTGGTCATTTGAACAACAAAAAATTTTTGCCCCGTCTTTTTATCATGAATGATACAAGCACCATCATCAAAGAAAGCAGAAAACCCGCACTCCAATAATTGACCAACACTTAACAGATTATATGAGAGGCAAGGGACATACTGCACATCACGAATAAGCTTGATACTACCATCAAAAGTTTTGATAGCAACCGTACCTAGACCTTCAATTTTGAGTGCTGCGCCGTTTGGAATTTTGACTTCCGCCTTGAATGACTCATCCAACTCTTTGAATAGCATTCTCGTTCCAGTCATGTGGTTCGAGCAACCACTATCAACAAACCAGACATCATTTACGGCGTTGTCGTCAGTAGACTTGGCCATAAATAAATAGTTTTCTTCTTGCTTCGTCTCGCTAAAATTGACATGCTGCTGCTGATTATCTCTCTGTTTAGTCCAACACTCAGCTTCTTTGTGTCCATACTTCGAGCAATAGCGACACTGGATATTCCCTTTTCCAGAGAATGAACTTCGACCTCGTCCTCGTCCACGACCGCGACCATGATAGCCGCCTTTACCTTGGTTTTGTCTTGCTGAATTCTCAAACCTGCCTTTGCTGGATTCCCCCTTCATTTGGAAAGCCTTTTCCTCCATCTTCTCACAAGACTTGTTGATTCTAACCCCATGGGCTAGAAGGGACCCCATTAATTCATCAAAACTGTATGTGGACAGATCCTTGGACTCTTCTATAGCCGCAACAACATGATCAAAATCTGTTGTTAGGCTCCTCAGAACCTTGCTGACAACTGTTTCGTTGCTGAGATTCTCACCATAAGTCCCCATCTGACTTACAATTCCAGACACTCTAGAGAGATATGTCTGTATAGGTTCCTTTGCCCTCATAGACAGAGTCTCAAATTCCCGTCTCAAGGTCTGCAACTTCACGGTAAGCACCTTCTTTTCTCCCAAAAATTCTTTCTTGAGTGTTTCCCACGCCTCATGGGAAGTTGTTGCTGCAGATATTCGGGGGAAAATCTCATCATCCATTGCCGATTGGATGAGAAATAGGGCCTTAGCATCCTTTTTACGGGTCTCTCGCAGCTGCGCATCAGGTTGAGCCGGTGCTGGTTTTGGCTCAGTGTATCGTTTCTCCACCAAGTCCCATAACTCTTGAGACTTGAACATGGTTTTCATTTTCAGACTCCAAAGGTGATACTTTTCTCCCTTGAACACGGGAAGTTGAGGTTGGAAAGATGAGTTGCCTGCCATGGCTACTTCTTGTTTTTTTTGCTCTCTAGTGTTTTGTAAGTTTAAGGGTGGGTCTCTCTCTCTCTCTCTCTCTCTGTTTCCCAGTAAACAGACCTCTCCTGGCTTCCTTGAGAAGGGCTGCTCGTGCCTCTTCTTCTGCACTCAAGGAATTGCTCTGATACCACAATTTGTTGGAGCCAGAGGAATTACACAGGGAGTAGTTTAGAGCTGATTGGGAAAAAACTTAGATGCATTTATTCAATTAAAGAGACCAAATATATAGGAATACAACCTAACTGATGGAAACTGAAAACCTTCAACAAATTGACTCAGTAAACACTCACTAACAGACTCACTAACAAAACTGATTATTGTTCCTAAAAATAAGGAAATAACTCCAACCAATTTTGAAGCACTTTAATCAACAGGTTTTTCGATTGTAATTTCTGCTGCTTCATTGTTTGTGCTGTTCCCTTTGCAGCTCCCCATCACAGATATTAAAGCAGAGATGGAGAGGACACTGCAGTGGCTTGTTCCGATTGCTTCGAACACTGTCAAGTGGGATAACCTTTCTTCCTGTTCTCTACTTTCATTTGTAATATTATATAAACTATCTCATCCTCCTAATACTTTTCTTTCCTGATTTGACCCCAGGTCTCATCATGGCTTTGGTTGGGTTGGAGAATGGGCCAATTCTGGGTAATCTTCTTATATGTCTTCTATTTCATACACCCCCTCCACCCCCCCCCCCCCCAAAAAAAAAGAAAGAAAGAAAGAACGAAAGCAAGGTATGGAGCAGATTTTGACAGAAACGTATGATTGTGTACTTTGTAGATTTGAAGCAAGTGAGACACCTCCAGAAAAAGCTGAGTTAGTACGCATTGAGACATTGTATCACGCTGACAAGGCAAAGACGGAAGCTTACATAACAGACCAATTGGTGTGGCTTCATTACCTAGTGTTGCGCTCCCAGGCTAATATTGGTTTTGGGATAAAGTCAAGCATGAAAGCCCTGGGTCAGTCGCCTTTCCAAACAAGGCAGAATTCTGCATCGAAGTCTGACTTGCCAACAGCAGAAGATGACATACTTATTGACATCACTGCCGACAAACTGAAACAAGCCCCGGAGAATGAGTTGAGCAAGATTGAGGTTTCAGATGTTTAAGACTGCGATACACAAGGATTTACTGATTTTGCTGCCTTTTCTGGGTTCACTCACTTGGATTCGGTGTATGCAAATTGCAAAATCTCCGACTGCAAGTGAAGGTGCACATACACAGTTGCCTTCCTGCAGTTTCCTATGAAATTCTGGGCTTAGTATACTCATTTAGGTATATGATAGTATCAATGTAATCCAATTAGTGATGTCTTTGTTCCTTTCTCTTCTTGTTCTTCTTCTTCTTCTTCTTCTTCTTCTTCTTCTTCTCCTTCTCCTTTTTTTTTTTAGTTGGGGGGGGGGGGGGGGGTGTTAAGGGGTAAAAATGAAGGGAATTTGGTCATAAACTCATAACAAGTGTTATGTATTTCTTTGTATTGAAATTGCACTATTTATATGTACAAAAAATGTTTTAAACTTCCTCTGGTTACATAATTGTTGTCACTTTTGCTGGAACTATTTTCTTTAAACATTTGAAGGAAATTTCTTGAATGTTTTGGGCACTATGAAAAATTATTATAATAGTCCTCAAATTCGTGCGTTGCACGGGATAATTAAACAACACTTTCTATTATTTAGACAAAATTAGACGATACATTATTAAACACCTTGTTTATATCATATAATAAACTAAATGTATGTATATTTTTTTTTGGTTTTTGACCAAAATATATTTTAAGAAATTGAAGCTATTTTTTTTTGAGGAAAAAATGCCAATCCGACGCAATTATTTATTGATACTTAAAAAATAGTTCATATCTTCTCGGGCTAAAGCCATAGATGCTTCTGGACCGTCCTCCAACCAAATTCGTTCAAGCAAATCATGGGGTTGAAGGTGAGCGAAGGAATGAGCTACTCGATTCCCCGCTCTAGGAACATGATTTCAAGAAATACTAGAAAAATAAGTAGAAAATTTAATTAACTTACGACTCCCAGTGCATTACTTCCCGAGAAACTTGTCTTGAGCTTGGTGACGACGGAAAGGCAGTCTCCTTCAGCAATGATGTCCATAAAACCTGCTTCACGAGCCATCTGTAGCCCAAAAAGACACGCTTTCGCCTCGGCAATTTCCACAGTACTGAACCCAACCATTTGCTTTGAACCAGATGCTAGTACTTTACCTTCGTGGTCTCTAATAGTAAATCCCCATCCTCTGCCCCAGGTCCCCATCTTAGCTGCATCAAAATTCAATTTCCAACAGCCAGCGGGTGGAGGGGACCAAAAGTTTGCCGGTTTAGGGCTCGGTGTTTGCTTCAGCGACGGCAGAGATTGGAACTCCTTCATCATATCTCAAGCTTGATCCAACATAATCTGGGTCGGAGGGGGGTTTTTGTGATGAATCAGTTTGTTCTGGTGGTTCCAACACTGCCAAGCCACAACCAAGAACCATTCCTTGCAGCCATCTACCTTCTCCGTGAGCGCTTCATAAATGTAGTCTCCAGCTCGGGAATATTGGACTGCTCAGAACTCATCCCCAATCTCGCTTAGTTCCCGGATTGTAGCCGACGGAGGACACTGAAATATGCTATGGATGTTGGTCTCCGTCGCATATCCGCACAGCCTACAGGTTTGCCCCACCGTTTTGATGCGTCTTCCAATGGCTCCTGCCGTTGGGTGGATCTCTTTGCATAACCGCCACCCAAACATCTTAACTCGCGGTGGCACATTTAGTTTCCATAATCTCTTCCAAATTGTGTTTGCATCCGGGGAGCCAGACCACTTGGTATTCATCAGTGCGTAATACCCTGACCTCACACTATATTCACCATCCTTTGTGTCGTTCCATGCTAAGGAGTTCTCTGGCCAAGTCCTGCAAAGGGCGATGTTCTCCATAGCTTCAATGTCACCAGGGAGGAAGTTTTGTTCCAAGAGTTGCCTATTCCACCTCCCGTTATCTTTGCCTATAAGAGCCGAGACCATTTCAGGGTGATGGTCCGCAGGTAATGGGGTATACACCCGGAACGTTGGTTATCTGTCCAGCCACTTGTCTTGCCATATATTTATCCGATCTCCGTTTCTAATTATCCACTGCAACTTTGATTGGGCCAATGCACGAGATTCTACAAGACTGCGCTAGGTGTAGCTAGGTCGGTGTCCCAGCTGGGCGCTAAAAATGTTACTGTCCGGGTAATACTTGACTTTAAGAACTCTTGCCGCAAGGGTATTTGGGTTCCTCCACAATCGCCAACACTGCTTAGCCAATAGAGTCGTATTGAATTCTTTCATGCTCTTAAATCCCATGCCACCATTTTCTTTATTGGCGCACAACACTGCATCCGATAACCAATGCATTTTCCTGTCATTGTGCTTCGCCCCCCACCAATATCTCCATATAAGGCATTGAATATCTGCGATAAGGGAGTCCGGAAGCCGAAAAGTACTCTAGCATATACCGGAAGAGCTTGCGCAACTGCTTTGATAGTGTAGGACCCGGAAAATTCCCATTCGCGGAAATTATTTCGGATGCGCTACTCAATGATCGGGAGCCGACTAAGGTTGCTTAATCCTTAAATAAGGATATTTTTATTTTCGAAACTCATTTTCGAGGTGATGAGACTTTATTTATTTATAAATCCGTTTTTTATTATTTACATTATTCGAAATTACACAAAATATTTTAATAATAATTTAATCCCAGCCCAAGCATCAAATTCAGCCCTAGAAGGAACAAACGGGCCACCAGAATCCATTAAAACCCGCGGGGGTTTTAATGAATTCTGGACTGGGCCTCTTGCCTCTCCGGCCTAGAGAGACATGGATTGAAATTGATAAAACCTGGGGGGTTTTATCAATTTCTAGTCCATTTCTCTCGGGCTTAGCCTCGAATTAATGATGAATATAAATTAAATTATTTTTTAAATTATTTTTATATAAAAGCGAATATTCTAAATAATTAAACGGGTTTGTAAAATGGTAAAGAGTCGCCAGCCGATTTAAGGAAATCGACAAACCATAAAATGATAAAAGTGACTCCGACCTACGAACCCGATTTCTAAGTTCGGGGGTAAGGTTACGAACTCGAGAATTATAAGAATTCTCGAATCCGCCTGTTTGAAAACAGACTCTACTAAAATCGAACTTGAAAAGAAAAAGAGCGGGGAGAAGTTAAATGAATTTCACGATGTTATTATTTCGATCATGCAAGATTAAACCATGATGTTTACTTTACAAAATATGTACAAATAAGGTAATCAAAGCATAAATTACATGATTTAAATATGATAATAACGAAGTGCAAACCTTGTTTAAAGGTAATGGATGAGATGGAATTTATGCCTAAACCTTGTTTAAAGGTAATGATGAGATGGAATTTATGCCTTGACTTGACCTTGACTTGTGGCTTGGATGGAAAGATGAATATGGGAATGGTTAGGATGGTGGTATGAGAATGATGATGAAATGAGAATGATTATGGAAGAGTTAGAAGGAGAGTATGGGTAATGGAATTTTGAGAGAGTTTGAGTATAGTTGGTGAGAATAATTGATTATGGAGGAGTGAAAATGGTGAGGTATTTATAGGTGGAGAGGTGAGGTTTTTGGAGGGAAAATGGAGGGAACATACCCCAACAAGCATGCCTTTCCTTCATGCAAGCACAAAACCCCTGGGGGTTTTAGAAAGTCAAGGCAAAAGTCAACTTCACGTGGGCTATGATCAAGGGATTGCATGGGAAGAAATTGACGCTAAAATCACTGAAATTAAAACCCCCACGGGTTATAAAATCCTCCACATGGATTGATGACGTGGCCGACCAAAACGACGCGTCTCTGCTGGGTATAAAACCCCCGCGGGTTTTAACATTCATTTGGGCCAGAGTTGCTTGCTGGGCCATATTTCTGGGCCTGAGAATTGTTAAAACCCGCAGGGGTTTTGAAACCGGCTAAGTGCAACTTCGAACGGCCATAACTCTTTCATCCGGACTTCAATTGAGAAAATTCAAAAGGCTTTTGAAAGCTTATGATGTGTACTTTGCTCTTATGAAAAGAAATAAGGCCAACAAGACTTGTGGAAAACATGGGATTTGAAATGGTGGGCATATGTATGTTGAAAGGGCGGAAAATGAAGGCTTTCTGTGGTGGGTTGGCCCGATAGCTTTTTATTGATGGAGGCCCAGTGGCTTGGCTTTCCTTCTAGCCTCTTTTCTTGTTATGCTTGATTTGTACACTTGTCTCGGTACAAAATCCGATGTTTACAGAGAGCCCCCACTTTAATCGAGTCCGAATAGGATGAAAGTCAAAGTAGCCTGAGATGCTGACTGCTTGACGTTTGTGACTAGGAGATGGTTGCTGTCGATGGTCTTCTGCGAAGATGATGCCTTTTAACGGCATCCTGAATGAAGATGGTCGCTTTCATGTCGTCGGAGGCCTTTAGGTGGCAACCGTTAGACGACTGGAGATGTCGATGAAGCCGTCGGAGACCTTTAGATGGCAACTGTTGGACGACTGATGCTGATGATGGTGTCGTCGGAGGCCTTTAGGTGGCAACCGTTGGACGAATGGAGATGTCGATGATGTCGTCGAAAACCTTTAGGTGGCAACCGTTGGACGAATGATGCTGATGGTGTCGTCGGAGGCCTTTGGGTGGCAGCCGTTGGACGACTGAAGATGCTGGTGATGTCGTTAGAGGCCTTTAGGTGGAAACCGTTAGACGATTGAAGATGTTGATGATGTCTTCAGAAACCTTTAGGTGGCAACCATTGAACGACTGAAGATGTCGGTGCTCTTTTATGTGGCGACCGGATGGCAGCAACCTTTCATGTGGTAGCTGGAAGATGATGTACCGGTTTTCCCGGTGTAGGTGATGGTTCCCTGCATAGAAACCAAAAGAGGATGTCAGATCATTTTGAAGAATGACTGGAGATACATAGATTTACTTATTTGGCATATTGATCACAGTTGATCTGAAATGTCGATGTCCCAGTCTGTCCCGGTGTTGATGATGCCTATTGGATTTTCCCAATGTTGATGGTGCCCAATGGATTTTCCCGAGGCGGATCGGATTTTGCCGATGTTGATGATGCCCAGTGGATTTTTCCCAAAGCGGATCGGATTTTCTCGATGTTAACGATGCCCAACGTATTTTTCCGATGTTGATGGTGGTTGTTTAGACCCGATTTCGTGTCTAAATACCGTCTAAATCCTTAAGCTTTTGACTTGTTTCGCAGTTGCTTTAATAACTTTTAATGCGTTTTAGTTACTTTTGTAGTTTCCGAAGGGTTTCACTCAAAACGATTCTAAATGGGCCAATTTTGCACCAATCTTGGGAATCCCGAGATTCCCTAAGATTCCACAAGCCCTGGATGTATCAAAGGCAGCAGATTAGAAGGGCCGGTCTTGAAGAAAGGCAGCGGAAGCGGAAGCAATGGTTGAAGAGCCTCCTGAAGAAACTGTGGCCGAGAGACACCGTGGCCACGGTCTCCCATGACCATAGCTACGGTGTGATTGAGCCATGACCTAAGGAAGAAGCCTTGCAACCGAGATAGACTGTGGTCATGGTCACTCTGACCGTAGCCACGGTGGGATCCTACCCTGCCCAAGGAAGAAGCTGGCCGAACTAGACCGTGGCCAGGGTCTCCCATGACCAAAGATACGGCGGTGCGAAGGAGCGAAAAGTTGTCAGCCCTAATCGCCCTGACCGTGACCACGGTGCTTGGGGACCGTACCCACGGCGGTGCGAAGCGAAGAGGAGAAATCGCCTGCCTTACGCAGGACCGTGGCCACGGTCGCCCTGACCGTGCCCACGGTCCCCTGCGGGCCAGTTTTGTCTGTTGTGTAAAATGATGAGTTTTGAGTAACAACCTTGATTACTATTTAATGTACTTAGGTCATTTTAAAGAGGGGAGGAACAACAGTTTCTATCTATCTTTTATGATACTTTAGCACTCTTTATCACCTTTTTAAGTCTTGGATTAGGGAGATTTAGGAAGATCTTTGCTGAGATTATTGGTTCTTGTATTGGATTCTCTTGATTATTATTGGAAGTTTGAAGATCATTCTCAACTTGGGAGCATTGGAGCTTGATTATTCTGAAGTTTTCTTCCTTGTCATCACAATCCATGAGCATTTCTTAATCTCTCTCTCTAATTTATTGCTTATTTATTAATCTCTGTTTTTGATATTGTTGTTGTTGTTGAGTGTCTGTTGTTATCTTGTTTACTCGATTAAGCATGAATGAAGTTGTTGATGTTATTATCATGATAGTTAGGATGTTTAGTGGCTAGAACTTTAATGGGTTAGGGAGATATTAAGGGTGTGAATGGGTGATTAGGTTAGGGTTAGCAATATTAGTGAGTAGCTAGTTAGGAAATCAACTTCATAATCCTATCCTTCCCTTAAGTGGGATGTAATTGGGTGCGAAAGCATCCCGAATACATCCAACGCTTGTTGGACGGTAGGAATTAGGATAGTTAGTATTCTAGTTCGCGAAAGCGAATAGAAACTAACTAGGAAATCCCGTTCTATTAACTTTCCTGGGTCTGTCGATGGATTTTTGGGGAAGTTAATCCGGACTATCCTCGAAAGAGGAAGCCGGTGGGTATTTTTCTAACGGAATTACCATTTGATTTCCCTTTCTCGTTACTCTCTTGTTGCGAAACCCATTTCCTCATTCCCGTTTGCATCCCAAAAGTCTCCCGACACCCATTGTTTCACCTTTTTGACTAAACATAGTGTGTTTGTGCCGTTTTTACCCTAAATTCTATCATCCTTTCATAATCGTAAACCATACCTAGAGTCAACTTGCTGCAGCTAAGGCCCCTAGCTCCCTGTGGAAGAACGATAAAACCGTGGTCTTACAAACCACTCAACTAACAAAATGGCGCCGTTGCCGGGGAGCAAGCGCACCTAGCTTAGCTCTTTGTCTTTAGGTTGTTTAAAGATCATTTCACTGCTAGAGATTTTGTTATCCTTGGTTACTGGAAATTTGATTCTTCTGTTTGTTCCTGTTGTGCATGCGGACTCGCTCTCGACGAGGCCAAACTCCTGTAACTCCACCGAACCCGAATCCGGAGAGTATTATTCGACAAGCTAATGCTGGTTCGAGACGAGCTAGACAACAAAGGGAGCGAAGGACGATCGAAATTCCAATGGCTGACGGAGAGCAAATTCCACCCCGTACCTTAGCATCATATTCCTTACCATCGTCGGGTACGGGAGGTGATCCCATCACATTACTAGAATTACCACCGAATGCATCGTTCGAGTTCAAGCCATATCTATTGGAAATATTTAAGAACACCCCGTACCATGGAGGAGAGCATGAAAATCCTATTGACCACGTCAACATATTCGAGCAACGCATCGGCTTCATACAAATGAATGGAGTTTCCGCCGAATACATGAAGCTGAAGTTTTTCCCTCTTACCTTGAAGGGGAAAGCATTATTATGGCTCAATACGTGTCCGCCCGGAACTTATTCAACATGGGATGCCCTTAGCCGCGACTTTCTTCAAAGGTTTTTTCCCAATGATGAGACGTGTCGGTTGAGGCAAGCCATCATGAGCTTCAAGCAAGAGCCCGATGAGTCGTTATTCGAAGCGTGGGGGAGATTCAAAGGTCTCCAACGGAGGTGTCCACATCATAATCTTGAGGATTGGTTATTATTGCATCACTTCTATTCCGGATTGAGTAGCTCTTTGCGAGAATCCATCGATCATGCCTCGGGGGGCATGTTCCTCAAGAAGATGGCGGAGGAAGCAAACGTATTTCTTCACGAGCTATCTCAAAACTCTCCTCATTGGGGAGGCGGCCGTAGTCCAAGAGATGGTCCTCCTCTAGAAAGCAACCCTACCATTAAATTTCTCATGAATGCCGTTCTTGAGATGCAACAAAAGGCAGCTTTGGAGGAAACCACAAGGCAAGTAAAGACGGCCCAAGAAGTACCTATGCTTATTCCGGATGCCCGAGTCTTGGTATGTGATTTTTGTGGAGGGTCACATTCTTCGAAGCGATGTGAAGAGTATCAAACTGAGCAAGTCCAAGCCATTTATCCCAACAATAACCTCTCCTATACCAATCAAACCCCCATCCCGTGGGAATTACGCCTACAACCAACAAGCTCCCCTAAACCAAAACCCACCCCCTGGTTTCCCAAATCAAAATCGCCGCCAATACCACCAAAATCACCACCAAAATCCTCACCAAGGTCAATCTTCCCAAATGCCCAAACCATCACAACAAGAAACCCTTGACCAAACCCTCCAAAAGTTGGCCTTAACTCAAGAGAAGATAGCCTTATCTCAAGAAAAGATTGCCTTAGACCGAGAAAAAGACCAAACTCGCATTAAGAACCTCGAGTTACAATTGGCCCAATTGGCACAACAATCTCAACCTATCCAATCTTTACCTAGCCAATCCCAACCTAACCCAAAAGGGCAACTTAATGCGATTACTTTGAGGAGTGGCAAGGAGATTGTTGGACCTAGAATGATGGGAGAGGAGGTTTTGGGTGACAAAGAAGGTGACGTGGTGGATATCTCGGACGAGGAAGATTTGTTGGAGAATCGGGAAAGTGAGTTAGTATTAGGTGAGGAAGTTGAGAGAGCACATGAGGATGAATTGGGAGAGTCTAGTAAAGAACAAGAGGAGATAGAGAAGCTAAGGAAAGGGAAAGGAAAAATGGTGGAAGAAGAACCAATCCAGATTATTGAGAAGCCAAAGCTACCACCGGTCCCTTTTCCCGATCGGTTAGCAAAACCAAAATCTGATGCAAAGTTTTCAAAATTCATTGAGATGCTCAAGAAGCTTCAAGTGAACATTCTATTTCTTGATGCCATCTCTAAAGTTCCGTCCTTCAAGAAGCATTTGAAGGAGCTTCTCACGAGCAAGAGAAGAATTCAAGAGAAATCTACGATCCATTTGACGGCGGATTGTAGTGCAATTATCGATAACAAATCACCGAAGAAATTAGCCGACCCCGGAAGTTTTTCTATTCCATGCACCATTGGTGATATGCGGATTGGTCGTGCCCTTTGTGATCTAGGAGCAAGTGTAAGCGTCATGCCTTATTCGATTTGCAAGAAGTTAAATCTCGACGATCTTGCTCCTACAACAATTAATCTTCAATTGGTGGCCGATTCGTTTAAGACCGTTGGGAATATTGGAAGACATCCCGTTCCAAGTGGGGCGATTTTTAATTCCTTGTGATTTTGTGATTTTGGAGATAGAGGAAGATAACAACATTCCTATTATTTTGGGAAGGCCATTCCTTGCTACGGCGGGAGCCATTATTGATGTGAAGAATGGAAGCATGTCGTTGAATGTCGGGAATGAAAGCATAATTTTTTCAACTTGAGGGGTCATTGAAAGGTCCTTCATATGGGGACTCATGCTATGCCATTGATATGATGGAGTTCCTTGTTGATGAGTATATTGAGGACTCCCATCTTCTTGAATCTATTTGCGATGATCCCTTGGGAGCTTGCTTATTGGAGTCCTTCCAATTTGAGACCGACGGCACCGATATTACTTTCTTCACCAACCTTCTTGACTCTTCACCCATGCATAAAGAGATTATTATTGATGAGCCTTATATGGAGTGTATGGAGATTCAAGATGCGATCTTTAAAGGTATATCTTCCTCTCAAATTCAATCTTCTACTCCTTTAGAGCTTAAAGCCTTGCCCCCTTCCATCCAATATGCTTTCTTGGATGATGAGAAATCTTATCCTGTCATTGTGAATGCGAATTTGAATGATTTTGAATTGTCTAAGTTGCTTGATTTGCTTAGGAAACATAGGGGTGCATTGGGTTATAGGATAGAAGACTTGAAAGGTTTATCCCCTTCCATATGCATGCATTCGATTGATTTGCTAGAAGATGCCAAGCCTACCAGACAACCCCAACGTCGTTAAAATCCCAACATGCAAGAAGTGGTTAAAAAGGAGGTAGTAAAGTTGCTAGCTGTTGGGATCATCTTCCCCATCGCAAATAGCGAATGGGTAAGCCCGGTTCAGTGTGTGCCCAAGAAGTGTGGATTGACCGTAATTGAAAATGACAAGAAAGAACTAGTTAATACCCGGATCGTCACCGGTTGGCGGATATGTATCGATTACCGCCAATTAAACAAAGTAACAAAGAAGGACCATTTCCCCCTTCCCTTTATTGACCAGATGTTAGAACGGTTGGCGGGTCATTCGCAATTTTGCTTTTTGGATGGGTACTCGGGTTTCTTTCAAATTCCAATCCACCCCTCACATCAAGAAAAAACCACCTTCACCTGCCCATATGGGACATTTGCTTATCGTCGCATGCCATTTGGTTTATGTAATGCCCCTGGGACTTTTCAACGTTGTATGATGGCTATTTTTAGTGATTTTATTGAACAATACATGGAAGTCTTTATGGATGATTTTTCTGTGTACAATAATTCTTTCGATGACTGTTTGCTAAATTTGGAGAAAGTGTTAACTCGTTGTGAGGAAGTGGATCTAGTTCTGAATTGGGAGAAATGCCACTTCATGGTGGAACAAGGTATCGTTTTGGGTCATTTAATTTCTTCTAAGGGCATCGAAGTAGATAAGGCCAAAGTTGAGGTTATAGAGCGCCTACCACCCCCAGTTTCCGTTAAGGGGGTGCGTAGTTTCCTTGGCCATGCCGGCTTTTATCGCCGGTTCGTCAAAGATTTTTCAAAAATTGCTCGACCTCTAACTGACCTCTTGTGCAAAGATGCCGCTTTCATTTTCACTGATGAGTGCCTTGAGTCGTTTTATAGGTTAAAGCAGGCTTTGATTTCCGCTCCGGTAGTTCAACCTCCGGATTGGACGCTACCCTTTGAGATTATGGCCGACACGAGCGACTTCGCCGTAGGAGCGTGTTTGACCCAAACAGTAGACAAGAAGCCAAGGGTCATCTATTACGCAAGCCATGCGCTTGATAGCGCCCAAAGGAACTACACTACCACGGAAAAGGAGCTTTTGGCGATCATTTTTGCGCTCAACAAATTCCGGCAATACCTCATGTTCTCTAAGGTGGTAGTCTACACGGATCATGCCGCTATCAAATACTTGATGGGAAAGAAGGAGACAAAACCGAGACTTATACGGTGGGTCTTGCTTATGCAATAATTTGATTTGGAAAGCCGCGATAAGGCGGGCACAAAGAATGTCGTTGCCGATCACCTTTCGAGGATTCTTGTCGACTCGGAAGACACCCAACCGATTGTAGACGCTTTCCCGGACGAGCGACTCTTGGCTATCAACTCGCATGCTTGGTATGCGGATATTGTGAATTATTTGGCGAGCGAAGTGATCCCTCAACACTTGAACCATCATCAAAGGAAGAAATTCCTCCACGACATGAAGCATTACTTTTGGGATGATCCTTTCCTTTTTCGTCTTGGAAATGACGGGATGTACCGGCGGTGTATTCCCGAGAGTGAAGTGCAATCTATTTTGACCCATTGTCATGAATTTCCGGTGGGAGGTCACGGTGGCCCCCAAAAGACAGCGGCAAGGGTTTTGCAAACCGGCTATTGGTGGCCGACTCTTTTTCGTGACGCCCATCTGCATGTCAAGCAATGTGACAAGTGTCAAAGGTCCGGTAACATCTCCCGGAAGAATGAAGCGCCGTTGAACTATATTCTCGAGGTGGAAGCTTTCGATGTATGGGGATTGGACTTCATGGGTCCTTTCCCGTCGTCAAGGGGTTTCCAACACATCCTAGTGGGAAATCCGTTTCAAAATTCGTTTCAAGGGAAATCCGTTTCAAAATTCTTGAAAAAGACCCTATTCCCAAGATTTGGCATTCCACGGGTCATCATTAGTGACAACGGTTCCCATTTCATCGAAAAGAGATTCGAGTCTCTCTTAGAGAAGTACGGCATCAAGCATAAGAAGGGACTTCCTTACCATCCACAAACACAAGGTCAAGTGGAAATCTCAAACCGTGCCATCAAGGAGATCTTAGAGAAGACGGTTAACTCTTCAAGGAAAGATTGGGCAGAAAAATTGGATGAAGTTTTGTGGGTATACTGCACCGCTTTCAAGACACCGATTGGCACTACTCCTTACCGTCTTGTCTACGGGAAGGCATGTCACTTCCCCGTAGAACTTGAGCACAAAACCATGTGGGCAATTAAGAAGTTGGATGAAGACGGTTAACTCTTCAAGGAAAGATTGGGCAGAAAAATTGGATGAAGTTTTGTGGGCATACTGCACCGCTTTCAAGACACCGATTGGCACTACTCCTTACCGTCTTGTCTACGGGAAGGCATGTCACTTCCCCGTAGAACTTGAGCACAAAACCATGTGGGCAATTAAGAAGTTGAACTTCGATCTCAAGGCGGCTGGAGGTAGTCGGTTATTTCAATTAGAAGAACTTGAGGAGTTGAGGCGTCATGCATATGATAACAACAAGATCTACAAGGAAAGAACAAAGGCATGGCATGACAAGAGGTTGAACCGACGTGAGTTTGTGGTAGGCGATAGGGTCCTCATCTTCAATTCAAGGCTGAAGTTGTTCTCTGGGAAATTGAGATCACGGTGGTCCGGACCATTCGAAATAATGAGAATTCTTTCCGCCAGAGTAGTTGAGTTGAAAGATGCCCAAGGGAAGTGTTTCAAAGCAAACTCATCGAAACTCAAACGATACATCATGGGCGAGGAATATGTCGGGACAGTTGTGACATACCTCGCGGATTTTGGAAATTGAAAAGCATTGGAAAAGGTCGAGCTAGGACCTACAAAACAAGCACCCGGGAGAGGTATGAACTACTTCCCCTCTTTTAGTGTTTTCTTTCAATTTTTAGTTCTTTCATTTTTATTTCCTTTATTTTAGTGCTTTTCTTCTTCCTTTGTTTCACTTTAAAAAACGAAAAAAATCGTGAGTGATTCTATGAAGTAGGGGTTTGAAAATGTTTTTGAGCGATTGGAGAGAGTCCTTGAATGGAAATTGACCGAGAAAGAAAAGGGAGTGGATGACAAAAGGGTAGATTTTAGGACTTAACAATTTTTCTCCAAGTTTTTGAGCCTTGTAGATGCTGGAGATGAACCGAAAGGGACTGTGCCCACGGCGGGAGTCACCGCAGCCACGACCAGCATACTCAAAGTTGGTCCTAGTTTAGCCAATTCGAAGACCACCGTGCCCACGGTTGAAGACACCGTGCCCACGGTCTCATCGCAGCATGACTCTTGGATATTTTGGTCCCGATCATGACCGTGCCCACGGTGAAGTTTACCGCAGCCACGGTCTCCGCCTTGCTTTTTCCCTTCTTTTTCCCTCACCCGAATCACACCGTGCCCACGGTCCAATTAACCGTGGCCACGGTCTGTCGAAAACCTGCGATATATCGGGGATTCCATATCATTTCCCCCTCATTTCCCTCTCACTTTCTTCCTCACTCTCACCTTCGAAAACCCTCCCCAAACCCTAATACTCGAACTCTCTTCCAAAATTTGCCAAATCTCTCACCAATTCCTCCATTTCTCCCACCTTTCTTCTCCATTTCGTGCCCTAGCTGCTGAAGTTCGCCATTTCCGGCTCAATTAAAGCGAGGTTCTTGGCTCTTTGTTCCTTGTGGGGCTCGAATCGCTCAAAGGAAGCTCTCAAAGTCTTCAACTCAGGTATTCCTTGATTATGGGTGCTTAAATTTTTGATTCCCTTGCGTTTTTGGGTCGAAATTCAGAGCCAATTTCGTGCATTTTTGGGTTAATTGTGTGTTTTGGATAGAAATTGATTGTTGGGAGTGTTATTGGTGAACTCTTGGTTGAATTTTATGTGAATTTCTTGTGGGTTTGGTTGGATGAATTGATTGAGTTTGGAGTTTGAATTTTTGGTGGATATTTTCGTGTTGGGAGTGTTATTGGTGAACTTTTGGATCAAATTTTGTGGTTGGTTGTGAATTTGTGCTGCTCGGAATTGTTGGGTATTGTTTGTGTTGTGTTTTGGTGTGTGGTGGTTGCTTGTGTTGCAGTAACTCCGATGGGTCGAGCAAAACGTGCCCGGACTGAGCCGGAATCAACCTCGCCCCATCACTCTACCGAGCCTGACAAAGCCCGGTACAAGGGTCAACCGGCCTCAATTATTCAATGGACCCGAAAATTAAGGTCAATTTTCGGGATGATATGCACAAGACACGGTATGAGCGGCTCAAGAAGCGAAAAATTTGTGCTCCAGATCTCTATCATGAGGAGACGGCAAGGGATGTTTTCTGTAAACCAAGCATGGACTTCTTCATCAAAGTCATGGGATGGGAAATGTTCGCCACAATCAACGAACCGATCATCGAGCAACCGGTGCTCGAATTCCTCAGCTCTTTGGTGGTAAAGGAAGACGGCACATCCAACGCCTCTTTTTCATACATCGTGAACAAAAAGGAGGTCGAATGTACACTCCAAGACTTATGCAACGCTCTAGGTCTTCCCGAGGACGGCATCCCCTACGGCGAGTGCGTTAAATTCGATGAATAAGAAGCTATGAAAGCACTCACTTGTTGGAGGAGACGTTACCCGAGGATTCGATCACAACGAGCGAAGTACTATTGCCCAAGCAACTCTAAGGCTAGGGATTTCTGTAATCTGAGCGTCTGCATCTTCCACCGCTTCATTTCGAACTCTGTTTTTGGCCGTGACGCCGGGCGTTCAAGCATCCGGAAAGACGACCTCTTCGTCCTCTATAATGCGATCAACGGTCGCCGGGTCAACACCGGCTCTTGTATCCTCCATTGCCTCCGGGAAATAAGCCTCGAAACCCGAAACATGACTATTGGAATGGGTCACATCATCACCCATTTCCTAAGGAAACAAAGGTTCGAGTCCTATTTAAACAAGTGGACTCCCCGCTATTTCCCCGATCCCATCGACGGTGTTCGCCTACGAAAGATGGAATTCTTGGAGAAACACAAGACGCGAACATTATACCGTCACGGGAACGAACCCTACAGCGTCGTGATTCATTTGGGCGACGACCATGCCGAACAACGTCTAGATGTCTCCGACCAACGCAATTGGTCGTGTGGCCAAACCTTTGGGGATCGATTTGTGGTGGGTGGTCCGGGGGATCGAGCGGAAGGAGGTGAAGGAGGAGAAGAAGAAGAGGAGGAAGCAGAGGACGAGGAAGAGGAAGAAGAGGGCGACCAAGCACAAGAGGATGAAGCCGAGCCGAGTCAACAACGGGATACCGCTCTTGAGCGTATCAGCGAGCAACTCCAGGAGCTTCATGATGAGTTTCAGATCCAACGGGAGCTCATCCAAAACCAGCAAATATTGATCGAAAACTTACAAGGATTGCTTGAGATCCAATAGGAGACGCTGGCTGGCATCCAGTCGTAGCTCCAACCCTGTCCTCCACCAGGAGGGTCCGTTTGAGGACCGTTTGTAAGCACCCCACCCCCACCCGGCCTTTATCATTGACTATTTACTTTATTTTTGTGCAATATAAGTGTGGGGCAGTGCTTCTTCGGGGTTTTCGAGTTGCGATGTCTGGTGGTTTTGGATTGTTGGTCTCTCAATTTCTTTTGGCATGAGCTCGCATATTTTGGGGATTGTTCAACTGGGTTGCTCGGGTTTTTCCTTTTCTTGTGTGTTTGTCATGCATGATCAGGTTGTTGGATGGCTGTTTGATGGCTGTTTGTCGGTTGTTTTTGGTGAGCTGGACTGTTGTTTAAGCATTTCTCGCTTGTATTTTAGGCATTGATGAATGTAACCGAATGATTTTTATGATGAATGCAATGATGTAGTTATTTCGGTTAGTGCGTATCGAGTTTCACCCTTATTTCCCGCCTCAATGAGTGAGATTCGGGGATAAGGTAAGTTATTGGCAATGTATATATTGTTCATATTTTTTGTTTTTCATCTTTTCATTTCTTTTCATAATCTTTTAAGTTAGTTTTTCCTTTCCTTTGCTTTTGGCCTCGCATGCGAATTCTATAGTTATAAAGTCGTCTTTTACTCTAACATTGTTCCGACTCTCTTGAACGACGACTTCGGATCGCTATTTTCAACGCTTATGAAGAGCTTGAGGTAATATCTTTCCACCTTACTCTTAGTATGTTAATTTTTATCATGATCCGTCGCATGCTTGGTTTTCTTTTGGGTGGCGAACCCCTATGAGTGTTTGTGTTGGGATATCTATTGCTGTTGGAGGCGTGTGGGCTCGGGTCGCCACCATTTCTACCTGCTAGTTGTTTATTGTTTGTTTGTGTTTTGTAGGTTCTCTACCCTTTTCATGTGACACTTTCCCACAATGAGGACATTGTGGAGTTTTAAGTGTGGGGGGGGGGGGGGAGATATTCTATTTTAAGGGTAGATCACCTAGTCGTTTCGTTCTTTGTTTCCTAGTTTTACTAGTTTTTGCATAAATTTTAAAAATTTTTGTGTGAAAATGGAGAAAAAAGGGAGTGAAAACCTTTTCGTTTTTTCTTTTCTTTTCGTTTTGTTTTTGTTTTGCTTTGTTTCCTAGATCTCGTGTTCGAAGTTGAGAAGCCGTTCTTAAATTTCCTTCTAAAAGTAATCGGTTGGAGCATTTTCAATCCTAACTTGGGTTCTAGTCGAGACTTATCCTAAATAGACTCCCTTCATTAAGTGTCTTGTGAGACTCCCGTTCCTTTCTCACTTTGTTGGGAACCTGGAGATTCTAAGGGCTTGTGTCTGAGTTTGTTTTTGTTTCTCGTTTAGCAAAAGCAAAAAGTTGATATTGTTGAGTGTTTGTCAATTCTCAACTTGGGAGCATTGGAGCTTATTTATTAATCTCTGTTTTTGATATTGTTGTTGTAATTGAGTGTTTGTTGTTATCTTGTTTACTCGATTAAGCATGAATGAAGTTGTTGATGTTATTATCATGATAGTTAGGATGTTTAGTGGCTAGAACTTTAATGGGTTAGGGAGATATTAAGGGTGTGAATGGGTGATTAGGTTTGGGTTAGCAATATTAGTGAGTAACTAGTTAGGAAATCAACTTCCTAATCCTATCCTTCCCTCAAGTGGGATGTAATTGGGTGCGAAAGCATCCCGAATACATCCAACGCTTGTTGGACGGTAGGAATTAGGATAGTTAGTATTCTAGTTCGCGAAAGCGAATAGAAACTAACTAGGAAATCCCGTTCTATTAACTTTCCTGGGTCTGTCGATGGATTTTTGGGGAAGTTAATCCGGACTATCCTTGAAAGAGGAAGCCGGTGGGTATTTTTCTAACGGAATTACCATTTGATTTCCCTTTCTCGTTACTCTCTTATTGCGAAACCCATTTCCTCATTCCCGTTTACATCCCAAAAGTCTCCCGACACCCATTGTTTCACCTTTTTGACTAAACATAGTGTGTTTGTGCCGTTTTTACCCTAAATTCTATCATCCTTTCATGATCGTAAACCATACCTAGAGTCAACTTGCTGCAGCTAAGGCCCCTAGCTCCCTGTGGAAGAACGATAAAACCGTGGTGCCCAACGGGTTTTCCCAACGAATTTTCCTGAGGCAGATCGAATTTTCCCGATGTTGAAGATGCCCAACGGCTTTTCCCGAGGCAGATCGGATTTTCTCGATGTTGATGGTGGTGCCCAACGGGTTTTCCCGAGGCGGATCGGATTTTCCCGATGACGATTGTGTCAGTGGCGTCTCGGGCAGACTGGAAGATCGTCATAAGGATGAGCTTCGGATGATAGATGAAAGTCATCTAGAGTGTGATTAGAGATTTCTCTAATCTTTCTCTTAATGATTAGTAGTCAAGCCTGAGCCTTTGATTGTCCTTCTTTTCTCAATGAGTATGCATGCATTTGGTCTTCTGACTTCTAGATTCTTACACAAACAATGCAATTTTTTGTTTGTTTTTGACACAAGCATTCATGCACTCATGCATTTATGCACGACTATTGACTTTATGTACGACAAACTGACTGGATACATGACAAACTGACTCGATACACAACAGACTAACTTAGTGCATGACATACTGACTCAATGCACAACAGACTGGCTTGATGCATGACAAACTAACTCAATGGATGACAAACTGACTCCATACATGACAGACCGACTCAATGCACAACAGACTAACTCAATGCATGACAAACTAACTCTATGCGACTCTGACATGACATATGGATGCAATGCAAACCTATTATGCTTAGACATGACACACGTATGATGCTTTACCCATGCAATTCTACATGCAGGCAACCCCCCGACTCTATATTTAGACAAAGATTTTCTAAGACAATGCTTTCCTAAAACCATGACTCCCTAAGACAATGCTTTCTAAGGATCAAGGCCACTCATGGAGACTTTAAGGAAAATTCAGGATGAGTAATGTTTTGGTCCATGGAATAGGGAACAATGACGGAGGCAACAAGCCTGAAGGATGCGTTTCTTGAATGATCATGTAGATGACCTTGATTGCTTGCAAATGTATGCTGATGTATGGCAAGCCCCCAGTTTGGCGTAGACTCTTGATGACATTGTCCTTCTTTGGAGAGCACCTTGGAGATTTACAAGCCGCCAGTTTCGATGTGGATTGATGAGATGATGCATGAGGACCATAGAATAGGAGGAGGCATAGTCCTTAGTAGTGAGTCTCAAACTCTCCTTTTGCCTAACTTGCCCAAAGGGTTTTCAAGTTAGCCCCTCTTTTCTTTTCTTTTTTTTCTGTTTTTTTTCTTTCTTTTTTTTTCTTCTTTTTTTTTTCTCTCTCCTTTTTTTTCTTGATGAGACCACTATTAGGACTTCTATGAGAATGAAGATGCAGGACCTTGTAGGATAGGGAGTAAGTCTCCCTCTTAGAAGCTTTCTCTGATAAATATCTTGACTAATGTCACAAAGGTAGCGCGAGCCCCCAGTTTAGAGTATATTGCTTCTGAGTCTGTTCATGATCATGTGGTTGCTAGTTAGCCGTTGATCTGATGTGGACGGCTTTCGCTCTTGTTGAGAAGTAAGCCGCACTTAGGTGTGCTAAGAGTGAGCATTAAGAACAAAGCCTCATACTTGCATTAATGACTGAGCTAAAAAGTCCTCGGAGGGTGAGATAGGATGAAAGGGTTGGTTAGGAAGTGTTTGGTGAAAGAGACAATGGACAATGGTTTATTAATGAATGGGATGTGGAGATACTTAAGAATGATCGTGTCTTGAAGGGGAGAAGAGATGGTCAAATGGGATAGACATCATCTCTTAAGAAAGGGTTGAAAGGGATGGTAGATGAGAGTTTTGATGAATGAGATAGGGAGACACTCAAGAATGATCGTGTCCTGAAAGGGTGAAGAAATGGTCAAATGGGGTAAGACATCATCTCTTGGGAAAAGGTTGGAACATGGTTATGGAATGATGTCCAAGTCTGACAGAAGGAAGATGGAGGGTTGACGATGATGAAAGATAGAATCCAGGGTTTCCTCTCCTTTTGCCTAACCTGCCCTGACGGGTTTTCAGGATAGCCTCTCTTATTATCTCACTCTCCTTTTGCCTAACCTGCCCTGACGGGTTTTCAGGCTAGCCTCTCTTGTTTTTTGTCTTTTTTTTTTCCTCAAAGACCAACATTTTACGGACAAAGGATGCTACTTGTAGCTGCCGGGCCTCAAAGAGGTTTTCCTACGTATCCCAGGTGGAATCAGGCCAGTCGTAGTTCTTTAAGCGCAACTTTGATGGATAATGCCTCGAGGAAGGCTTAACGATTATGAAGGTTGGAGGGTTCATATGAAAGGTTTGTGAAGGTTATAGAAGGCTGAGATGTATGGATGATGAGGTGAAGGTTTGGGACGAGATTTTCTGAGGTGTGCATGACTCTTATTTTCGTGTTCTCACTTCTTATTCTCCTCTAACCTCTTTTTTTTTTTCCTTTCTTTCTTCCTTTTTCTTATTTCATTTCCTTCTCAACTTTCTTTTTAACTCCATTTTTCTGGCTCTTTTTCTTTTTTGCTTTCACCTTTTTTTTCACTTTTTTTTTTGCTTTCACTTTTTTTCACTTTTTCCTTTGCTTCCTTCTCTTTTTCGACTTTCTTCTCCGTGAGATTGACTCCTGTTCGACTTTCTGATGACATTAGTCACAACACACCTTTTGGCATTGAGGTAGATATGGATTGGTCATGAGGGGAATGACCAGGTTGGTCAAGGCTAAGGGTTTTTTTTTTTTTTACCCTTCTCTTTTTTTCTTCAAACTCCTTCTTCATGGGTTGACTCCTATTCTCCTTTGGTCATAGCACAACTTTTGGATTGGGTTAAGGGTTTGAACAGGGTTGAGGTTTGATGGAGAGGTCAATGATGTGAGTGGTAGGTGGTAAGTTGGGATTGGTTGAAAAGATGAGGATAATGTGGGTGATGAAATGAGGGTGAGGCGAAAGCCCCCCTGTCCTCGACACGTATGGTTAAGCTACGAGATTTCCAATGAGGAACGTTCACTTTTCGATTGACTATTGGACTTGTTCTTTCTTGATGACATTCTCTCCTTTTGCTCAGCCTGTAGGATGGAAAGTGCAGGCTGACTTCTCTCAATCAATTTTTATTTTCTCATATTTCCCGGTTTACCTCAATAAGGTTTTCAAACCGGCCACTCTATAGTTTTTCACTCTTTTTTTTTGAACTTCTTTTTTTCGAATTTCTCTCTTCATCTCTCTAACCCTGGATTCAAGAAAACTGAAGGATGAAAACGAGGTATATGACAAAGATGGAAGGATAAGAGAAGATGAAATTTTTCAGACTTGGTTTGTACGAATGATGGATAGATGAGAGAACTTCTCAACTCAAGTAAAAAACACAAGCACAAAATTCTGTTTGATCACATAGCAACAAGAGCAACTGAATTAAAGAAATGAATGAAGAATTGACTCTAACAAACTCTGAGCATGAAATGGTTGACAACCAGAACTGTAGCTATTTCTAAAGCTCCTTTGATGATGTGCCCTCCTGGTCCGCGTATGGGGAATTCATATTATATCCGGTCCTCTGCGCTCCTTTCGGTAGGGGCGGTTTCCCTAGCTAGATCATGTGCTCCAAAGTCTAACAATTCTTCATGTTGTTCCCTCGGGATCTATGGTAGTTGCAGAATTTCTCGTCATCCAAATATTTCCTTTATGGTTAGCTCAGGCCTTGACCTTGACACTAGACAAAAGAAGAAAACAAATCATCCCAATGCATGCATGACCTAAATGACCTATATGGACTTCCTAAAATGAAAAACGCCTATATGCTGACTCGGGAGAGATTCACCCAGGATATGGGTTTGAATGACGTAGACCCTATAGGAGACTTTTGTAATGCAAGACATTCATATGTTGACTCTGGAAAAGGACTCACCCATGCCCTATGAACTTGTATGAGACCTCCTAAAGAATGCAAGACACTTATATGCAAACACTAACACAAAGACTCATCCTAGACCTTATATGATACTTCTTAAAGAATGCAAGACACTTACATGCAAACACTAACACAAAGATTCACCCATGACCTGGGTTTACACCGGACTTTCTAAAAGAGGCAAACACACATTAACCCAGGAAAAGACTCACTTACGACCTAGACCAAAGACTTACCCATGACCCGGGTTTACTAGACCATATATAACACCTCCTAACGTGTAAGACACCTAGACTCAAGAAACAACTCAACTATGACACAAGTTTGCGTAACAACACTTTTTACAACAAGAGCATTACAAAGGGTCGGATAAAGTCAAATATAACGAGTCAACATAAGTTGGAAGGCGCAAGTGAGTGTTTCTTAATTCGGATGGACTTTAACCACAAGCCGAGCGTTTTAAGGAGAATTCATCACTTGAACTAACAAACTTGGGTTAACTCAAGCTATGTTGGCTATTATATGGACTAGAATAATGCTTAACACACTGACACTCTTTTTTTATTGTGACCTAACACATTTATTTATTTAACTTAAGGAAAGTGGATGTTGTAAAGGGCCGAATAAAGCCATTGAAAGGCGAGTTAAAACAGAATTATAAACTCAATTATTAATTCCACCATGGATGGGCTTAACAACGGGCCGACCATGGACTTGTTAGACTTAATAATCAAATTTATAAATTTATTTTCTCTAACCTTGAGACTATTACGCGGGCTAGAATAACACACTGACTTTGTTTGATTATTAATCAATTTTCTTTGGACCATGAGTAGGAGAATATTGAGAAGGACCGAATAAAATCATCAAAGGTGAGTTAAAATCAATCGATAAACAAGGATAATTAACCTTTAAAATGGATGGGCCTCACCACCGGGCCGACCGTAAAATTTAAGGTTAATTAATCCAGTTTATGAGCTTATTTCTTCTCAAACCCAATGATCATTACGCGGACTAAAACAATATCTCAAACTTAGGTACGACTCTAATGAAGACCCAACACACAAACACATATTTACACATAATATACAACAAGATTTATTTTTTTACTCAGAGAAAACGGACATTGTAAAGGACTGGATAAAGCCAACAATAAGCGAGTTATAATTATTTTATAGGCTTAATTGACAAATCCAATATGGTTGGGCCTAACAACGGGCCGGCCATGAATGTGATGATTTATTAATTAAATCGATAAATTAATTTACTTAAGCTTAGTGACTATTATGCAGTCCAAAACGTTATCAATTAGCTTTGTTGGACTTTAAATTAATTTTTTTTGGACCTTTATTAAGAGAACTTCGTAAAGGGCCATATAATATCATCAAAGGTGAGTCAATTTTTATTTATTAATTAAAATAATCAACTTTCAAACATAAATGAGCCCTTCCACTTGGGCTAACCATAACGTCTTTGAGTTAATTATACTAATTAATAAACAATCCTTTTCTCAACCAGATGAATTTTATATGGACTAAAACGAAGTCTCTAAACTAAAGCCGGTTCTTAAAAGAAAAGGGAAAGGGATATACATAGCACATAGCATACAACATGAAGGGTACCCTAAACCAAGGTTCTATATTCATGGATTACTATGGTTGAGTTAACATGGCCTACCGCAGGTTCTCGCCTCGGTTCACCTTACCCTTAAAATTGTTGGTAAGGAGTGTGAGGTGTTGCTCATCGGACTTCAAGGAAGCCCTTTGAGTGTAGCATGGGGAGAGGAGAGACCAAATGCTTGGCGATGTAGGGTACATCACACAAGTAATGGTTGCCCGCTCTCGGGGGGAGAATCCTAGTTATTACCTAAACCGTCGCCTTTGTGCTAACGTGTCAAAAGACACGATTAGTGGCCCGGTATGCAAAGGATGCCTAAAAAAAGAATAATAAAATCACGAAATAAATCAACTTCTCTCTTTTACCATTTCAAATCAATTCGATTTTTTCAAGTTTTACCCTCTTTTTAAGTTTAATTCCCCAGTGGAGTCGCCAATATGTGGGACCCGGAAAATTCCCGTATGAGGAAATTGTTTCGGATGCTACTTAATGATCAGGAGTTGACTACGGTTGCTTAATTGTTAAATAAGGATATTTTTATTTTCGAAACTCATTTTCAAGGTGATGAAACTTTATTTATTTACAAATCCGTTTTTTATTATTGAAATTATTCGAAATTATACAAAATATTTTAATAATAATTTAATCCCGACCCAAGCATCAAATTCAAGCCCTAGAAGGAACAAGCGGGCCACCAGAATCCATTAAAACCCGCGAGGGTTTTAATGAATTCTGGACTGGGCCTCTTGCCTCTCCGGCCCAGAGAGACATGGATTGAAATTGATAAAACCCGCAGGGGTTTTATAAATTTCTAGTCCATTTCTCTCGGGCCTAGCCTTGAATTAATGATGGATATGAATTAAATTATTTTTTAAATTATTTTTAGGTAAAAGCGAATATTCTAAATAATTAAACGGGTTTGTAAAATGGTAAAGAGTCGCCAGCCAATTTAAGGAAATCGACAAACCATAAAATGATAAAAGTGACTCCGGTCTACGAACCCGATTTCTAAGTTCGGGGGTAAGGTTACGAACTCGAGAATTATAAGAATTCTCGAAACCGCCTATTTGAAAACATACTCTACTAAAATCGAACTTGAAAAGAAAAAGAGCGGGGAGAAGTTAAATGAATTTCACGATGTTATTATTCCGATCATGCAAGATTAAACTATGATGTTTACTTTACAAAATATGTACAAATAAGTGAATCAAAGCATTAATTACATGATTTAAATATGATAATAACGAAGTGCAAACCTTGTTTAAAGGTAATGGATGAGATGGAATTTATGCCTTGACTTGACCTTGACTTGTGGCTTGGATGGAAAAATGAATATGGGAATGGTTAGGATGGTGGTATGAGAATGATGATGAAATGAGAATGATTATGGAAGAGTTAGAAGGAGAGTATGGGTAATGGAATTTTGAGAGAGTTTGAGTATAGTTGGTGAGAATAATTGATTATGGAGGAGTGAAAATGGTGGGGTATTTATAGATGAGGTTGTTGGAGGGAAAATGGAGGGAACATACCCCAACAAGCATGCCTTTCCTCCATGCAAGCACAAAACCCCTGGGGGTTTTAGAAAGTCAAGGCAAAAGTCAACTTCACGTGGGCTATGATCAAGGGATTGCATGGGAAGAAATTGGCGCTAAAATCACATAAATTAAAACAAAAAATTACTCGGAGGTATCCCAATAATTGGGGAAACTATTTTTCGGTACCCCAAATTTTCAAAACAAATTTTGAGGTACCCTTACTTTTTGGGTTAGTAATTATTTGGTGCTTTTCCGGCCATTAATTTTATTAAGTGACCGAAATATTCTCATTCTTCTTCTTCAAGGGTATTTCTTCAAGAAAGGAAGAACAAGGGCATTTTGGTCACTTAATAAAATTAATGACCGGAAAAGTACCAAATAATTAATAACCCAAAAAGTAAGGGTACCTCAAAATTAGTTTTGAATAGTTAAGGTACCAGAAAAATATTTCACCAAAAGTTAGGTTACCTCAGAGTAATTTTTTGAAATTAAAACCCCCGCGGGTTATAAAATCCTCCACACGGATTGATGACGTGGCCGGCCAAAACGACGCGTCGCTGCTGGTTATAAAACCCCCCGCGGGTTTTAACATCCATTTGGGCCGGAGTTGCTTGCTGGGCCAGATTTCTGGGCCTGAGAATTGTTAAAACCCGTAGGGGTTTTGAAATGGGTATTGCTTAACGCCGCCACCCTTTTTACTATTGTCGCCCCCCCCAAAAGACCTTTTTGCCCCTCATATATTTCCACTCACCTCACTCTCCTCCCACTCTCTTCACTCTCCTCTCACTCTCCACGCATATTATCTCTCTAAAACTTTGATTTGTTTTTGAAATTTAACCTAAAATGTCAAGAGAAGCTGATAATTCAAGTGAAGGAGAAGAGGTTAGTTTGTAAATTTCAAATTTGAAAAAAAAAATTAAAAAAAATTATCCGGAATCGTGCCGCGCTGCCATGGTCTTTGCACGCTTTGCGCGCATCCAGCGCCGCCGGGATCTTGGCGCGCTACGCCGCCAAGTGCAGATCTGGCAATTGCTGCTTCCCGGAATTTTAATTTTTTTTTCAAAATTTTTATAAAATGTTAATATTATTGTTTATGTAAAAAATATTATTTATTTATTTATATTAATATTATTAAGGTAATCAATGTCGTTAATTATAATTGTTATGTTAATTATGTTAAAATTTTGTCAAAACATATTATTATAAATAAGTTGTTTGTAAGTGTTGTTATTATTATTATTATAGTATGTTAATTATGCTAATTATTATTGTTAATATTATTATTTATTTATTTATAATATTATTATTAATGATATCAAAGTTGTTAATTATAATTGTTAATTAATATTATTATTACAAGTTGTTTATAAGTGTAGTTATTAATATTATTAAGTGTTGTTAAAATTATTATTTATTTATTTAAAATATTATTATTATGGTGAATAATGTTGTTAATTGTTATTATTATGTTCATTATGTTACAATTATTTATTTATGTATAATATTATTATTATTATGATAATTAATATTAGAATTGTATGTTAATTATTAATGTTGAAGCTACTATTATTATTACGAATTATTATTCCAGTTATTATTAGTATAATAATAATTGTTTCTATTGTTTGTAGGTTTTTTTGGAGGACTTTGGCGGGGACGGCGTTGATTATTCCACTCATTTTGTAACGCAAAATATTTTTGACAATATTGACACATTGCAAGAATGGGCTAATGGAGTTGCTGCGGGAATAGGTTTTAGGTTTGTACGGGCTTCGTACAAGAGAAAAGATGCGGAGAGTTCGTTAAGGTGTTACTTGAAGTGTTGGAGGTACGGAAAATATCGTGGGAAATTGAATAATCTCGATGATGCGACTCGTCAGAGAACGTCAACGAAGGCATGCCAATGTAAATTCGCCATTGTTGCGTGGACTCGCAACGAAACGGAATGGCGAGTTCGTGTGTGCGACGGTGACCGGGCGAAACACAATCATGCCTTCATCGTGTACGAGGAAGGGCATCGTCACGGACATCCATTAACCTCTGAAATGAAAGAACATGTCCGGGATATGACCAACACGGGGTGCACACCGGCCACGATCCAAACGTCGTTGAAGATTAGGTTCCTTTCCTCTGCGATAAACGTGAAGCAAGTATACAACGAGCGGGCAAAGATGCGCACCGAGGAAATGGATGGTAAGACAGCTGCGGGACAATGTTTGCACATGGCGAAACTCGGCGGGTACGTCTCATTTGTTGATTATGATGATGATGGCGAGCTTCGTCAGGTTTTTTTATGTCATCCTTACTCGTTGAAGTTGCTACATACGTACCCGAATGTCATTCTCATTGACACTACGTACAAGACAAATAAGGCAAAGTGGCCTTTATGTGAGCTGGTAGGCGTGACACCGAAAAACCGCAACTTCCAGATTGCTTACTCGTTCATGCGGGACGAGAAGATGGAATCATATGAGTGGCTGATGTGGATGGTGCATGAATTGTTAGGTCCTGATGTTATTCCATCCGTGTTTGTGACCGACAAACAGGATGCTTTGTTGGGGGCTGTTGCCAAGGTTTACCCAAATTCGCACCAACTTTTGTGCGTGTGGCATATTGGGAATGATGTGGAGAACAAAGTAAACAAACTCACTGGGGGCCCTAAGCTTGGACTCGGGCTTCGTTTGAGACATCATTTCTGGAACGGCATTGTACATGCGAAGACTGTTGGAGATTTCAAGGTGAAGTGGAACGACGTTGTTAACGCGTGGATCGGGCAAAACAAACTGATAGTTGAGTATATTACTGGGACGTGGCTGAGTCATAAAGAAAAATTTGTCTGTGCTTGGACTGACAATGTACCTCACATGGGGAACACAGCGACTTCTAGAGTTGAGAGCTAGTATTCTTCACTGAAGTATTATATCAACAGTTCCAGAGGCACCTTCGATCGTGTGTTTGCGAAGATTCACCATCACTTGGAGAATCAACATACGGAGATTAAATGGGAGCTTGAACAGTCAAGGAGCACGCACAGGCATTTAGGTCCCTCTCATTTCTTTAAGAATTTGCACGGAAAAGTTTCTCATCATGCATTGGACCTTTTGTCGTATGAGTTCAATAAGATGCTGGCGATGAGGTATGAAGGAGAATGCTACTTATGTGATCACCTGGTGTCGAGAACCCACCTCCTCCCGTGCGCGTGTATATGATGGAAGTTTACGCAGCTGGAGAGCCAATTCCGCTGAACGGATAAATATGTTTTGGAGACAACTGACAGTGATTGGCGATGGTGAAACTCCTTGCTCAAATGATGTTCCATCAGGTACTGACTTAGAACAATTTGAGGAATATGCTAAACAGGTTCGGGAGAGTGACCCAGCAGTTGTAAGACACGTAAACAGTGTCCTAAATGGAGAGTTGAATCCCGAGAGTCAGTATATTCCTGATCCACAGACAAGCCCCCCACGCCCCGGGAGACCAAAGACTTCAAAATCAACGCGACGCAACCCCAGTGCGTTTGAGTATGGACGAACATCGGGACGGGGTAGCAAGACTAAAACGAACTCCTCGAAGAAAAAGGGAACCAGTTCTTCATCAGTTGGGATGGGTTCAACAGGTGTGCATATCTTAAACTTTATAGCCGGTGTATAGGGTTTTCATAATGACTACATATTGTTGTTTATAACTTAAGATAATATGGTGCGCAGGTATCAACCGGATGTCTCAAGATCCGTTCCCGTTCGAGGACGCTTTGCCACATTTCATTATGCCATACGTCGTTGGATGGACGTATGTTGACGCTGATGGTAACTGTGGGTTCAGATGCGTAGCCGAGGCAGGTTACGGGGATGAGAAATTGTGGTCGACTGCTAGGTGGTCAATGGGCACTGAGTTGCAGGCGTGTGAAAATGCATATGTTAATGCGTTTTTTAACAGCAAGGAGATGTTCCTTGAATCCTTCAGAAGGATACAAGGCCACTTGGAAGGGCCAGCCCTGTTTGAACATTGGATGTCGGCTCCAAATGATTTATTTCACCGCGATGGATTTAATATGATGTGGATCTTCTTGTCAACACCTACTGGTCCACGATCGCAGACAGCTGGGCTATGCATATCAATATTACCCATACGAGGTGGGCCTAGACGTACAACACCAAAGAAAGTTCAGGGAATTGTGCGAGTGAACAACCACTTCATACTTATCCATCTACGGGATGACTGCCCTCTACCGCCGATTCATATTGGATGGCAAGCAGCTAGAGACGTATCTGTCAAGGTTGGGATGAGCCTTTCCAGGCTCGTATTGATAGATGGCAGGCTATTAGGGCCGCTCAACGCCAATGATGGTTGTAGTTGTACCCTTGTCTTTATATGAATTGCTAATTATATTTATATTGAAACTCATGCAGTTAATTGGAACATAACACAAATTAACACAAATTACCATCGAAACGCAATGTCACGGTTGATACAACACAAAATCAGTTAATCAGCTCAACACAAATTAACACTAAGTTTAGGGAACATTAAAAACAACGAAATTGGGGCAAACTGACGCTACTCCTCCTGCTCATCATCTTTCGGCTCGGGGACCTCGATATGCATCTGACGGCACCAACGCTTGTGCAAGTCGACCATCTCATCATACCACACACGACTCACTGTCACTGTCTCTTCGTCCGGTTGGGGTGGATGCCTCCCTCGCTTCAATAGTCCGGCATAGATGTAGGACCACTTTCATAAAAAATAAAAACACAAAATAAAGAAGCTAGACCAAACATTATATCAACCATCCTAAACAAATCAGATAAACAAAACATTAAATTATGCTGAGGGGTTTAGGGTACCTGTTCGGGCGACGGTTGATCATCGACTGTCGATTGACTGGCAGAGGCGTTGTTTATCAAAAACTTGTGTGAATGTGCCGCAAACCAATCGGTGTAAGCGACATCCGTTTCCCACGGCACATGTTTCGTGCGGGCCACGTCACTCAGTGACATTTTGTTGCATATCGGAAACCCTGCCCAGTCAGCGTTGACGTTAGCATCGACAAATTCCACTTTCAGGGCCTTCACTGGTCGCTCGCTTCTTCACCGACAATCTACGTGGGATATGTTGTAGGTGCCCTAACTGACGGACGACGCGATCGGGCATGTACAGCTCAGTGAAGTCGTATGCACGAATGCCGCCCCTGTACAACGTCCTGCTGCATGACTTGTACGGGGCAGGACCGTACGGGGCCCAACTAACACGATCCGGTGTCAACGCATCCAAGGAGGCCCTCAACTGTCGTAGGCGTTGTACCGAACTCGGCTGGCGGATGGGGAACGACCTGCTCGCGCGAGGACCATTAACCGGCAGCTCCACGTGTGGCCTGAAATCAGGAAAGTACTCGTAGATCCAGGCCTGCAAAAGGGTCAAACACCCGGCCATCTTGGCTGTCCCGGCCGTGCTCGCCATCCCTAACTGGCGGTAAAGGAACGCCAAGGTCACCGTACCCCAAGCAATGCGATCAACGATAACGTCAGTGCTAGGCCACGGATGTGGCCTAATTCTATCCCTCGATTTGTCCACGAGAATAGTGTTTCCCAACATGCTCAACAACCACGCCCTTATCCTATGGGGAATGGGAAAACTGGTCGATACACTAATCGACCTCAAATAGGAGTCAGCTATGCCACCCTTATCGTAAATGTTCTCGGCCTTCAGCTCCGCCATTCCTTTTTCAAAATCATGGCACGCATCGTTAACCACTTCCCGAGGAAGTCCTTCAGGCATCAGACCATCAACTGCAATACCCAATATATGATGCACATCATGCAACATGATCGTCATTTCACCGAAAGGAAGGTGAAATGTGTTTGTGTCGGGTTGCCACCTCTCAACGAACGCCGAGATCAACGTCATGTCGATGTGGTCGTACATCAACTCCATTAAATCGTTATTTGGATCCTTCCGGTGTAGCCGGCATACGGGATCCATCATGGAATGTACCGCCTCAATTCCTCGTGCATTCTTCTTCGTCACACAATCAAGAACAACATTGGGCGAACGCTCGCGACCCTCCCATATTACCCGAGCAATGTGACCTCCAAAGCTCGGTATAACTGAGGGAATTGCAGGTCCCCCGGGCACGTTACCTTCAATCTTCCAGGAGTTGTCGCCGCTTCCTTCTTACGATATCGCATCGACCCGGCTTCACCATGAGCGTAATCGCTCGCCCACCCTGTCGAATTGGGGCAAACTTCCCCGCTGCATCCCTCATCGGCATGAAACCTGTTGGCCTGGAAACTCTCCCACTAGGTTACGCGACTGAAGTTGGGATCATCTGCGTCTCGGGCTCCCCTGTATCATCGTCCCCCGATGTTTCAGAGTCGGTTGACTCATCCATGGCCTGGTTGAGATGATCAACGAAATCTCACGTTGTCTGACTCCCCATGTCCTCGGGCTGGCCGCCCGCTGCATCACCTGCATCCGTTCCACGACCAAAGACGGCGATCACATCATGCGTCCGTGGGGTCCCGCACTCATCCCCTCCAACCACTCACAAGTCGATTTGCCCGGTCCAGAAGTCTTCAACCCTTGCCCTTCCCTACCATTTTAGATCACCTGCAAAATGAAGATATACATTAACATAATTCCACTTTCCTAAGCTACCATGACAAATAACCTATTCACTTACGTATCAACTCGTTGTTGAGTATCTAAGTTATTAAATGGATGTGACATAACTATCATGTCATCATTTGGAGTTATGAGTACATAAGTTAACAATTAAGTTGGATTATGAATAAATTACTCATACCAACTTTATACACCAACTCACTTACTAATAACAACCAAAATCATCCAAACTCAACATCCTTTT